>JAREYC010000009.1:4085814-5447752 GCA_030015325.1 Cryptoblepharus egeriae
TTTTTTTTTTAATTTAAAAAAATAAAAAAATGACTGTCATGGGACTTACTTCTGAGTAGACTTCCATAGGATTGGGCTCTGAGGCTGCAGTGCCAGCCACACTTTTCTGGGAGTAAGTCCAGGCACCCCAGAGGAGGGGGAGATTCAGGGTGACCAGAGGCCAAATGGCAAAATCCCTGCACTCCAAGGCCGAAATTCCTACCCCAAGGCCAAAATTCCTATAGGACACCCCAAAAATGTAAGACAAAATGTAGGACATGTTAAAATAAGCTAAATACACTGCTATTGCTTTCCTGTACTTAATTTCAACAGTATATTACCTTTTTAAGGTAATACACACACACACACACACACTATTGGGGGGAGAGGGAATGGATGCAGGCAGGGTGATTATATATATAGGAAGGGACCTTGTAGGTCATTTAGTCTCAATACGTGCTCACCAAGCCTATGCTTGAAGATCCCCAGTGAGGGAGAATCCATATATATAAAAGAGGGATATATAAAATATTTATATATATATATATATATATATATATATATATATATATATATATATATATATATATATATATATATATATATATATATATATAATACACGTGTGTGTGTGTGTATTATATATATTTTATATTTCATTCTTTTGGGAAAAGGGGAGTGGGTGCATGCTGGGGTGGCTGGTGGGGGATATTGGAGGGAAATTAGTAAGTAGAGGGTTTCTGGGGGAAGCATTTAGCTGGTGGGGGTGGCTGGGGCTGGTGGGTGCAGGTAGGGCTGGGTGGTTGAAAGGGGGAGATTTCTCTGGAGAGAGAGGGCTGCTAAAAAAATTGTAGGACATTCCCCAAAATGTAGGTCATGTTAAAAAAGGAGAAATACTCATATTTCTTTCCTGCACTTAATTTCTGCACTTTTAAAGCTGAGAACTCATGAATTTTACAAGGTTCTCCAGTTTAAAAGTGTAGAATTAAGTACAAGCCTTAAGGTGACTGCAGACCCAGAGAAGCCACAACAGAGAGGGTTAAAATTCTGTCTCTCATCTCTATGGGAATCAGGCAGGGGGGCTGAGGGGAGAGAGAGAGAGAGAGAGAGGGACACAAAGCTCTTTCAATGCAAAGGAGACTTTCTCTCAAACTTGAAAAGTTCTACAGCCATCCAGCCAGCATCCCCCCTGCATGAGAGAGAGAGAGAGAGAAAATGGGGGAGAGGATGGCAGGCAGCCAGGCAACCCCTGTACTCACACAAACAGCTGCTGACTGGCTGGCTGATGGGGAAGGACAAAGGCGGCAGGAAGAAAACCTTCAGCAGCTGCTGGCGGAGACAGGGGACCCCTGAGGGCGGTGAAAGTGCCACGAAGAGGGCAGCAACAGCCAGGAAGCCAAAGGAGGGAAGCACCAATGCCAGAGCAGCTCTGGAAGCCTGCAAAATGATTTAAAGGGCCTGCCTCAATTCTAAAGGACCTGCAAGCCCAAAAACTATTAACGGCCCAGACAGAATGCCTGGAATGCCAGACAGGAAGCTTAATTTTCCCCTTTCCCTCCAGGGGGCGCTATTTCCGGATGTGTCCGGGTTTTTCCCCCCTTCTGGACAGCCTGGGGAGGTTGTCACTGGGCTGGGGAGAGGATATCCAGAGATGTCCTGGAAAAGAGGACACAGGCACCACAGAGAAGGGAGAGGTAGGTTCTGAGGCTGCTCTGTGGCTCTCTCCACACTGGCCTGGGAGTAAGTCCCATTGACTATACTGGGACTTACTTCAGAGTAGACCTGCATGGGCTAGGGCTCTGAGGTTGCTCTGAGGCTCTCTCCACACTGGCCTGGGAGTAAGTCCCATTGACTATTCTGGGACTTACTTCAGAGTAGACCTGCATAAGCTGGGGCTCTGCCTCCCCCCGGCCAGGGAGAGGATGGAAGAGCTCTGTGGGGCTGCACAACATCCCTGCCTGCCTCCCCTTGGCCTGGGGGAGGAAGGAACCGGTCCCCATGGTTCTGCTAGCGGCAGGGGTATTAGAAGAACCCACCCTCCCGAATAGGAGCGAGTAGGCCCATGCCCACCCCTGCTTCTTTGCCACTCCTAAGAGGGAGGGTTAGGCCAGTGCCCAGAAATGTGCCAGCCTCTTAACTAGAGCAGGGGAACAAGAAGCAAACGAGTTATGCAGGCCTAAATTGATTAGGAATGTGCCCTGTATTACATACAAATTTAAACCAGGGCTTTTTTCCTGAGTATATCACTGGTGCTCAATACTGGCACTTTTTCCTACCAGCAGCTAATTATTATGATAATTCATTATAGGAGATGACCTGTAGTGAATATCAGCACCTTTATCCCCCTAAATAAGTACTGGTTTAATCTATTACATATACTTTATTAATTACAAGAATTAATTACATTTTGCTTATTGCTTGTGGCCTTTCCTCACAAGGAAAAGGAGAAAAATGAGTATTTTCTTTCTAGAACACAAGAGTAGAAAGGGGATGTATTCTGGAAAAAAAGGATATATTGGCTGCAATCCTAACTCCAGTTAGGCCAGCATAGGCTCTGGCATAAATTCTGTGACAAACTGGGGGTGTCACAAATGCCATAAGGCACTTCTGCCCCACTCTTAGGGATTTTAGACTACAGCACAGGCATATACCAACCTCCCTACAACACCATGGAAAGATATACCATTTGAGTTAGGCTAGCCTAAATTTATTAGAACTGCACACATAGCTAACCTGGTTAGTGGCATAGCAAAGGAGGGGATCAATCAGTATTTGAGGAAGACTCGCCCCTTCAGAGCCATTCCAATTGGTGTGAGAAAAATAGAACCTGGAATGGCTCCAAAGGGTTGAGTACAGAAAATCATGACCCTTTTTTTTCCAGGACATGCCCTCTTTTTTAGCCTTGTGTCCTGTGAAAAAGCCTGCATTGTTCTCCTTTTGTGGAAGTAGCATGTAGCCTTCTTGTAATTAATAAACTGCACAGGTATAAAATAGCTTAAAACAGTGGTGGGCCCGGCCTGGCCCACGAACGGGTTCTCTGGAAGTGGGCGGGGCCAGGCTGGGTCAGGGGGCGTGGCCAGGGCCAAGGGGTGGGGCCAGGGAGGTTTTTAATTTAAAAATTTAAAAATTAAAAAAATAAAATTACTTCAGAGTAGTCAGGTTGGGCTCTCAGGCTGCAGTGCCAGCCACACTTTCCTGGGAGTAAGTTCCATTGACTGTCATGGAACTTACTTCTGAGTAGTCAGGGTTGGGCTCTCAGGCTGCAGGATGACATGGGCAGAGGTTTGACATGGGGAGAGGATCCTCAGAGGACATGTCCTGGGAAAAGAGGACAACGGCGCCGCAGAGGTGGGGGGGTGTTTGGAACTGGGGAGAGGCTTGACATGGGGAGAGGATCCCCAGAGGACATGTCCTGGGAAAAGAGGACACAGGCACCCTAGATGTGGGGGGGGGTGCTTGGCACTGGGGAGAGGCTTGACAGGACTGAGAGTAGTCAGGATTGGGTCTGAGGCTGCAGTGCCAGCCACACTTACCTGGGAGTAAGTCCCATTGACTGTTATGGGACTTACTTCTGAGTAATCAGGTTGGACTCTCAGGCTGCAGTGCCACTGGTATTCTGGGGAGTGACTGGGGGCAGTGGGGGCTCTTTAGAGCCAGTTCTTGGAGGTGGGAGGGTGGTGGAGGCACTGGGGGCTTGCTAGGATCAGTAGCAGCTAGCGGTGGCTAACTGTTACTGAAATATAAAAAAAATCACTGCGCATTTGCTTGCAGCTAATTAGTGGCTGGGAGACTCCTACAGAGTCCCTGTGTAGGTGGGAACTCAATTGAACTCTTCCCGACTTTCACTTGCCAGAAGAGTTCAATTGAGTTTCCGCCTATGCAGGGACTCTCTAGGACTCTCCCGGCCACTAATTAGCTGGGAGCACATGCGCAGTGGTTTTTTTAATATTTCAGTAGTGGTTAGCTGCGGCTAGTTGCTACTGATCCTAGCAAGCCCCCAGTTCCCCCAATCACCCCAAAACCCTCCAAACTGCCCCCCCGGTTCTTGCTCCCCCCCTTCACAACCAGATTGCCAGCATTGCCAAATTCCAAGCTCCGGCTCAGTCGATCCGGTGCAAACAAGCAACTGCCCACCTGTGGTTTAAAAATACTTTAAAACTGAATGTGAAAGCTGAATGTGAAAAATACTTTAAAACTAAAAGTGAAAGTGAAATAAATAATATAATGTACTAGCAAAAAGCGTACCCATGTCTTGGGAGTAAAATACCCCCGAATGCCATCACCCCAAAGGGCATCAACCCCCATGCGCAACATTGCCCCATGCATAACATACCCCCATCAACCCCCCATGTGCAATAACCCTCATGTGCAAATACACTTCATGCACAATGACCCCCATGCGCAACAACTCCCATGTGCATTTAACCACATGAGCATCAACCGCCAAGAACAACATCCCCATGCACAACAGCCCCATGTGTAACATCCCCCATGTGCAACAACCCCCATGTGCAATAAACCCCCATGCACAACATCCCCCCATGAGCATCAGCCCCCATGTGCAACATCCCCTCATGTGCATCAACCCCCATGCACCACATTCCCCATGTGCCACATCCATCATGAGCAACATCCCCCATGTGCATCAACTTCCCATGCGCAAGAACCTCCCATGCACATTATCCCCCATGTGCATTAACCCCCCGTGTGCCACATCATCCCTCATGCACAGCATCAACTCCCGATGCACATCAACTCTCCATGTGCAACATTCCCCATGCGCAATATCTCCCTATATGCATCAACCCCACACGCATCAACCACCATGTGCAACATCCCCCATGTGCAGCATCCCCCATGCACATCAACACTCCCATGCACATCAGTCCCCCTGCGCATCAGCCCCCTGTGCAACATTCCCTCATGCACATCAACCCCCAATCGCATCAACCCCCCAAAGTGTATCAATTCCCCATGCGCAAAATCCCTGTGCACATAAGTCCCCCATGCGCAACAATCCTGCAGTGTGTAAACCCCCATGTGCATCATCTCCCCAATGTGCAACCTCCCATGCACAGCAACCTACCCAGTGCAACCTCTCCCTCCGAACAACATCCTCCAGTGCACCAGGCACTGAGCACCAAATTGGCTGGAGTTTGGTCAGTTTTCCATGTTAAGTATAGAACAAAAACACATTGCACCCCTTTTCAGCCCCTTAAGGGTTAAATTTCTCCACTTCGGTTCTTGGTGGATGTCCATGTGACAGAAGGAACACCCTCCCCAAATTTCATGTTTCTAGGTATGGGGTTGGAGCGGAATGTTGATGAGTCATCAATGTATAGGGAGGAAAATGCATTGCGCCCCTTTTCACCCCCTTCTGGTTGGACTTTCTGAAAACTGCTTCTTAGTGCACCCCTCAGTCATGGATGGAACACTCACCCCAAATTTCACACTTCTAGGCCCAGCAGTTTTGGCAGGGCGATGAAGAGTGTGTCAGTGAGTGAGTGAGTCTGTCAGTGAGTGACTTTTCTCTTTTATATACAGTGGCGACTCATGTATGGGCTGTGGGTGGCACAAGCAGTTAAGATGCTGTACCTGTTAACCAGCAGGCTGTTAAGGGTGAGCGCCTGTCCTTAGCCCAGCTCTGTGACGCCAGCTGGATCCAATCGTATTGGCTCTGCCTTTCCATTGGACTAATTCAGTGGCATGGAGAGGGGGCTTTGCTGCTTGGGTAACAGCCTATCCTCCATAACAATCCAATGCAGGCTTTCGTGCTTCGCATGCAGCGTATGCAGCGCCAAGCATGATACCTTAGTCTTTTAACACTGACAGAGGCCTGCTTTTCTTTTCTTTCTCAGGTAACAAACTTAATTCGTTCCAGAGGCATGTTTGTTATGTGAAATGTTCTTTACGTGAAGCAGATTTTCCCATAGGAAATACAGTAATGGAAATTCAGATGATTGGTTCCACAACCCAAAAAATATTCATATAAAAATATTAACTATAAAAATGATGGATGTAAAAATGATGACAAAACATTGGAATTGAATTCAAAAGTTGCATTTAATACCTCCATTCAAGCCTTCATGATACTATGAAGTCTACTTAGGCTGCAGTCCTAAAGACACTTTCCTGGGAGTAAGCCCCATTTAACACAAGGGGGCTTACTTCTGAGTAAACATGGTTAGGTGTATGCAATCAAAGATACTTTCTTCTGTAAACCAAGACACTTTCAAAGTGTCCTCTCCTTCTCTTCTTCCTGAGCCTCTCTCTCCACTGCTCCCTTCTGGCTAGCCCTGAGCTGCTTCCCTCTTCTCCACCGCTGTTCTCTGCCCGGCGGATGCCCATCCACAAGAGAAACAGCACAGAAGTTTCTCTAGACAGCCCTCATGCTTTTTAAAAGGGCTGCCAGCCAGCACATCTGCCCAAACTGCAAAAGAATGTGTTTGTTACATGAAGCATAGTTTGTTATGTGAAGCAGAATCCAAGAGAAATTTTTGTTTGTTACGTGAAACATACTTTATGTGAGGCGTTTGTTATGTGAGGCACCATTGTATATAGCTTAATTAACCCCACTAAAGCAATATTTATGTGGTATTTTTAGCTTTTATAGTGTCATGGCCTACATTTTCGTTGTGTGTCCGACTATCCGAAGGGTGCTTTTTTCTGCTTATGAAGCCTGGTCTCCCACAGTGAATCTACCTCCAAGACTGACTGCTGCGCCCCCTACAGCTACGCCATTGGCTCCTGAGACTTTGCAAGCCAGATTGTCCCCTCTGCTCTGCATGGCCAGAGCCTGGAGAAGGGGGGAGAGACTGATGCCTGGAAGTCTTCCTTCCCATTGCCACCATGTCCTTGGAGCGGATTGCATGAGCCGAAGGGGCGGGTGGACCGCCTCCTCCTCCACCTCCTCTGGCTGGACTGAAATTGTCTTATCCTCCTCTCCATTCCTTCTCCACTAGGTTGTTGCTGCTGCTGCTAAACCTGCGGAAGACAACCATCTAAGGAGGTGGGTAGCAATTCACTCCCTTTCCCTGCAAGCAAGCCTTGCATCGCAGGCACTTAGCCCTGCAGCAACATCCTTGCAACCCTTGTTGCTGCTTATGCTGCTGCTGCTCCTCCTGATTGGGAAGGTCAAGGTCAGGGATGCAGGTTGTCCTCAAGAACAAGAGGAGGAAGAAGAAAATTCTACCTGCTTTATCCCTACTTTGCCTTGTTGCATTCCTAAACTCCTGTTAGGCCAGCATAATCTGCAATATTAGACCTGTACTGGTGTCACAAAAATGTCATAAGGCACTTCTGCCCCACCCTTGGGGGAAGGAGTTTAGACCACTGCATGGGCATATGCCAACCTCTCCACACCACCATGGGAAGATCTGCCAATTTATGCTAGAGTGCCACACTTTAAGTTTTGTATGGACTCAGACAGACTTTCCATTCTGCCAACTTGGTGGTGCAGATATTCACTAGGACAGTCAGTTCATGGTTTGCCCTCCAAACTGATAGAAGTCTAAACTCTTGCATCACTTCTGGAATGGCTGATAACCCTCCCCCTGAACTCAACAATCCTTTGAGTCTTGGCAGGATGGGATCAGCTTCCTCAAGGGAGACAAACCTTAAGAGCCTCTAGATTCCCTTACTTTGAGGATGCCTCAGTGTTGTGCTGGTAAGTTGGCATTTACTTGGGCCAACATTGATCTACATGTGGTTATGATAAAAATTTAGAAAGCCATTAAAAGGTGAATTCACATATACACATTTATTGATTTGGGGCTGCAGCCTCAGTCTGGTGAACTCCATGTGTGAAATGGTAATAACAAATCAAATGCCATAGACAAAATACCTCAGAACAGTGGTTCTCTACCATTTCAGCCCAAGACCTCCTTCTGGGATGTCACAAACAAAAGAGAAATGCCATCACTATGATGCCAGAACATGTCAACCTTGAAATACGACCCATTGTGTTCAATGTGACTTACTTTCGGGAAATCAGTCTGCATGCTCCATTTGAAGATGGTGGCACCTAGTGCAAGATTCCAAGATGGCAGCACCTAGCTTTTTGCAACTCCCACTGAAATGAAGTCATGAACCCCAAGGTGGTCCCCACTTTGAGAACCACTGCTTTAGTGCCTGACATTCCTTTATGGCAGAAATCATGATGGCATGCCATCAGTTTTTTTGACATATGACAAGACATGTTTCATAAACACGTGGTACTCATGTCCCCCAATGGTCCTGCTAATTTACAAGGTGGGCCAAAAGTAGGCTTACACTTAGTAGGTATGCACTTTATATTTTTTAAAAAACCTTTTTTTACATTTATATGTATTTGTTCCAATCATATTTGTTCAGTACTGTGTATGTACATTTCCAAAACATAGATAAGGGATATATAATACTGATTTAGAACTATTGTTTGGAAAAATTAGATATAAAACTTGAAATTAATAGTGAAACAACTGTAAGCCTACTTTTGGCCCACGCTATATAATGCAAGTGGTGGCGCAAGCGGTTAAGACGCTGTGCCTGTTAACCAGCAGGCCAGGGCTCAAGACCTGGGTTGGCCCCATAAGACAGGGTGAGCTCCTGTCCTTAGCCCAGCTCTGCAACGCCAGCTGGATCCAATCATACTGGCTCTGCCTTTCCCATTTGACTCATTCAGTGGCATGGAGAGGGGGGGATTTGCTGCTTGGGTAACAGCCTATCCTCCATAACTATCCAACCCAGACTTTCGTGCTTCACATGCACCGTATGCAGTGCCAAGCACGATACCTTAGTCTTTCAAGACTGACGGAGGCCTGCTATATAATGCTCACCTTTACTCTTACAACACATGGATAAACAATTCACGGTTCATGAATGTGCAGTGGAACAATGGCTGAAAATAGCTTCCCTAAATGTTTCTGCTGCCTATGGAAGAATGTTGAGGTAATGGGGGTAAAATGGCAGTGTTTTGGCTTTGACTTCCTTCCCTTGTTCTGTTATCTTCCTTTACTTGTTCTGTATTTTATCTGTTTATCTGACCTGTTTATCTGTTTACTTGTTCTGTATTTTATCTGTTTATCTGACCTGGCCCCTCAGGTCAGGACCAGGTCAGGTCTAGGTCAGCTCTGTGGCCATCATGTGGAGTGTGCTGTAAAGCAATAGAAAGTCACTATGAGTGATTTCACATGCTATCTGTTCGCAATATACAACTTTGTTCCTTCGGATACTGACACTGATGATGAGGTAAGCAGGAGAGGGAGAGAGAGCGTGAGGACTTCAGGGAGCAAATGGGGATAGTGTTTCCCCCTCAGAGGTAATTAAGAACAAAAGCACATGATTAAACTAAAAGTAATCATGCAATAAAGCCAATGGAAGAAGACCAACATTGGGTAGAAGGCCTTTTCAGGGTCTCATGAAATGTCCCACCTATTGCAATCTGCCCACTGAGCAGATGTTGCAAAGTGATGGTTAGTGCATGAAACACTGATGACAACCTCCTCTCTTCCATAATTGTGAGCAAATGCCTGGTGGTGGTTTACAAGGTCTTTCTTATCCCTTGCTTTGAACCTTTTCCATTGGTGATTCTAGGGATTCTAGCCCTCCATCAGTCGAAGCTGGGATTTGAATTCTACCTGATTCTGTTTTTGCTCACTCACTGCCCCATGATGGCCAAGAGGCCTGCTCCTCCTAGTACTTTCCTAGTTCTAGGTGCTGTTTAAAACCCCCAAATCATTTTTGACAATTCCTTTGTGGGGAGCAGTAGTGACCCCCCCCCTGGAAAATTTTTACCACTTTCGACCATCCTAAGCTTTTGGAAGTTTCTTATTTCCTTTTAGCCTGCATTTTACTGACCATTTCCTCCTCTTCACACCTTTGATTCCTATTTATGCACATGCTAAAGAGCAAGTCCTCTTTGCCTTGAGGTAAGATTTTCCCATTGTTCATGGGTTCCTGACACTGTCCTGACCCTGTTGATGCATATGCGAATATGGTCTGGCAACCTTGAACCTCACTGTGCCAAACCATTTCTACTGCTGAACTTCCCAACAGAGTGAGAAGTCACTATATTTCCATATATCTTGCCTATATTTCCAGTTCGGCTCATAATTAATGCTCATATGTCTTTCTTTTTCATGAAAACATAAGGCAATGTGGAGGTGGGCATTAATTTTCAGTGATTTTAGTTTTACTTGCTGAATGATTAATAAATGAGGATTTTTGAATCAGATTTTGATTATTGTCTCTTTGTACATCCTAATGAATGTCACTTAACACTTTGAGTGTTACAACTGAGTTAATTAGGTGCTCATGACAGTTTTCTAACAGGAATTTGGTTCCCACTTTGACCACCCAGGAGAGTCAAACAGCTTTGACTGATGGAGAGCTAGGGACCTTTGGCATGCAAGGCAATATCTCTGTCTCTATACCACTTGATAGGCCTTCTCTGTACCTCCCTGCCTCTGAAAAAAAAGTTGCTTCTGTTGCAGCTAAGGTGGAGGATCTGGAAGAGTCACAGAGGGAGAAGATAGATGAGGTGTTCTGGGATGTCTATCAACCCATTTCCATGTTTACAGTTGCAATGCTTTTGTAAAGAACAAGAATCTAGAAATAGGCAACTTGTGATTTAATAAGCACGTAGATGAAATAGAAACAGTCTCTTAACAGGGACCCTCTTTTGATATCCTGTTTCACCAAGGATGCAGTTCTGGGGTATAGATACTATAGCATGAGATCTAGGAATTCTGAAGATGGTTGTACAGTTGATATGCTGATTACTGCATCATGAGACGTATGGATTTGAGATATCTTGAGCCACAAAAATCAGATGTTTGGTAGTGCTCCTGGGATGGAGAAGCAGAAAGGAGTAAGTCTAAAATCAAATTTAGGTGCTTAGATACAAGGCCAAAATCCCAAGTTTTCAAAGTGGTATTTTCAGATATTTTTTGCACTCTTCATATTGATCCAGTTGCAGGTAGCACAACATGTAAACAAGATATTGGAGTCATCATGGATCACAGTCTGAACATGAGTCAGCAGTGTGATTTGACTGCAAAGAAGGCAAATGCCATTTTAGGCTGCATTAAGAGGACTGTAGCTTCCAAGTCACGAGAAGTTATAGTTCCTCTTTATTCAGCATTGGTCAGACCTCACCTTGAGTACTGTGTTCAGTTCTGGGCACCTCACTTGAAGAAAGATGCAACCAAACTGGAGCAAGTCCAGAGGAGAGCGACAAGAATGATCAGTGGGATGGAAGGGAAGCCCTGTGAGGAAAGGTTGGGTGAATTTGTTCAGCCTAGACAAGAGAAGTCTGAGTGGAGACATAATTGCCCTCTTCAGATACCTGATGGACTGTCATAGGGAGGAAGGGGTTCATTTGTTCTTAGCTGCCCCTGAAAGCAGAACTAGAAGCAATGGGTACAAACTGCAAGAAAGGAGATTCTGCTTGGATATCAGGAAAAAATTCCTGAGGGTGAGGGCAGTTTGGCAGTGGAACAGATTGCCAAGGGAGGTGGTGGACCCTCCCTCACTGGGGATTTTCAAACAGAGGCTCGAAGACGGCAATCATGTCTCCTCTCAGCCTCCTCTTCTCCAGGCTGAATATCCCAAGTTCCCCCAACCTTTCCTCATAGGGCTTCCCTTCAATCCCACTGATCATTCTTGTCGCTCTCCTCTGGACTTGCTCCAGTTTGGCTGCATCTTTCTTCAAGTGAGGTGCCCAGAACTGAACACAGTACTCAGGGTGAGGTCTGACCAATGCTGAATAAAGAGGAACTATAACTTCTCGCAACTTGGAAGCTACACTCCTCAATGCAGCCTAAAATGGCATTTGCTTTCTTTGCAGACACATCACACTGCTGACTCATGTTCAGCTTGTGATCCATGGCGACTCCAAGATCCCGCTCACATGTTGTGCTGCCAAGCCAAGTATCCCCCATGTATTTTTGGTTTTTATTTCCTAAGTGCAGAACTTTGCACTTCTCCCTGTTGAAATTCATTCTATTTGTTACAGCCCAGTATTCTAGTTTATCCAGATCCTCCTGGAGTTTTCTTCTGTCTTCTAATGTGTTTGCTACTCCTCCCAGCTTGGTGTCATCCGCAAATTTGATCAGGCTCCCCCCCGCTTTACTCCAAGTCATTGATAAAAATATTAAAGAGGACTGGGCCCAAGACAGAGCCCTGGGGTACCCCATTTGAAACCGATCTCCAGGTCGATGCAGACCCATTTACTAAAACCCTTTGAGTGCAGCCATCGAGCCAGTTGCAGATCCACCTAACAATTGCCTCGTCTAGTCCATATTTTTCCAACTTCCCAATTAAAATGTCATGTGGGACCTTGTCAAATGCTTTGCTGAAGTCAAGATAAATGACATCCACAGCATTGCCATTGTCCAGTAAGCTTGTAACCCGATCAAAAAAGGAGATCAGATTTGTCTGGCAAGATTTATTCTTGGTAAATCCATGCTGGATTGTACATCACCGAGTACTTGTCTAGATGTGCACAAATTGTGTGTTTTATGATTTGTTCTAATATCTTCCCCGGGATTGAAGTCAAACTGACTGGTCTATAATTTCCCGGGTCTTCTTTTTTCCCCTTCTTAAAGATTGGGACTACATTTGCCCTCTTCCAGTCCAGTGGAGCTTCTCCACTCCTCAAGGATTTCTCAAAGATAATCGACAGAGGCTCCGCAAGGACATCTGTCAGTTCCTTAAGAACTCGAGGATACAGCTCATCTGGTCCAAATGACTTGAATTCATTTAGGCCAGTTAAGTGGTTTCGAACCAGTTCTCTATCAATCTTAATCTGCTGTTCTGCACCATCCATGTTTTCATTACCTCTTTGGGGATGCAAGCACATCCCTGCATCAGCCAATGATCCCGCACTCCCATTTGCACAGCACTCCTTCTGAGAATAGACGGACGCAAAGTAGGAGTTGAGCAGCTCTGCCTTCTCCTGGTTTCCAGACACCTGCTGTCCATCTTTGTCCAGGAGCAGCCCCACCCCCTCGTCTCTCCTCCTGTTCCTTTGGGCATATCTAAAGAAGCTCTTTTTGTTATCTTTGATTCCCCTGGACTCATACTGAGCTTTAGCATTCCTGAGCTCAACTCATACTGAGCTTTAGCATTCCTGACCACCTCCCTACAAGACGGGGCTATCTGCCTGTACTCCTCCCTGGTGATCTTTCCAGTCTTCCACTCCCTATACTTTTCTTTCTTTAACTTTAGCTGATCCCCAAGTTGCTTATGGAGCCAACCTGGTTTTTTCAAGTTTTTCCCTCTTTTCTTTTCCATGGAAACTGTTACTGACTGTGCTTGTAGAAGTTGCCTCTTAAGGAGGTCCCACCCATCTTGGACCCCTTTCCCCATTAGATCTTCAACCCATGGGATTCCACCTATGACTCCTCTAAGCCTGTTGAAATCAGCTTTCCTGAAATCCAATGTATAAGTTTCACTCTGCACTCTTTTATTTTCCACATTATTCTAAATTCCAGCAGCTCATGATCGCTTTCCCCTAAAGTTCCTGCCATGTTGCCCCGGTCAATCAGTTCATCACAATTAGTTAAGATCAGGTCAAAGATGGCCCCTCCCCTTGTTGTTTCCTCCACCTTCTGGACCATGAAGTTATCTTCCAGGCCCATCAGGAATTTATTGGAGTTTCCATGTTTGGCTGAGTGTGTCCCCCAGCAAATGTCTGGATAGGTAAAGTCCGCCATTACTACTACCTCATATTTCCTTGCAACGCCTGCCAGTTGCTCCAAGAAGACATCGTCTACTCCTTCTCCTTGGCCTGGCGGTCTGTAGTAGACACCCACCACAATGCTATGTTTCTTGTTTTTCCCCTAACCCTTACCCAAACGCACTCCACAGGGATATCCGGACCAGTTTCCTGGATTTCAGAACAGGTATATATGTTCTTGACGTATAACGCTACTCCGCCTCCCCTTTTGCCACTTCTGTTCTACTGGAACAGCTGATAGCCTTCCAAGTGTGCGTACCAGTCATGGGAATCATCCCACCAAGTTTCAGAGCTGATCATCCCACCATGGGCAGAGCTAACTCACCTTGGCTGACCCCAGGAAGTCACTTTCACTTCCTCGGGTCAGCCAAGGATAGTCAGCTCCGCCCACGGAGAAGCCCTGCAGCTCTCTGGCAGAGCTCAAAGGATAAGGGAGACTTTGAAAATGGCTGCCTGTGGTTGGTGGATCTTCACCGCTACAACCTTCAACTGCCCTCCAGTGCCCACAAAGACCGGGGAGGCAGCAGCCTCTCCCTGGCCAGCCAAGGGGTTCAGGGGAGCTCTGGCCAGCTTGAGCACCTTCAGCCGCTTGTCCATGATGCCACGGTCTCGCTGGCCAGTATACACACCAGTGCTTCTGCAGATGAGTTGTGTGTGTGCTTGTGTGTGTGTAGATGTGTGTGTGTGTAGATGTGTGTGTAAGAATGCATGGGTTGTGTGTGTATAACAATGCATGGGATGTGTGCGAAGGTCGGGGGCTCGCGCAGTACCAACGCACAGCAGCAGCCTCTCCCCAGCTGGCCAGGGGGGTTAAAGCCATCCATGCTGGTCCTCCATGCCTCTGCAGCCTCCCCCCAGCCAGCTGGGGGTGGTTTAGAGACACCAGAGGTTCCAACAGACCCCAAAGGTCAGACCCCAAAGATAAGCCTCCAGGGAGTGTTTTTAAAATGTAGGGCAAAATGTAGGACATCCTACATTTTGTTCCACATTTTTAAAAATGTAGGACAAGGTCCTCCAAAAGTCCAGCCCCCGACAGTGTCTGAAGGACAGTTAACCGGTCCCCTGTTTAAAAAGTTTGAGGATCCCTGCTGTACTTGGACATCTGGACAGTGACAAACAATTGTTCTTGTTATGGTCAATGAATTATATAGTGAATAATCTTTTAATGAACATTCTCAGATATAGCAATATATAGATGTAGTAGGGTTTGTATATTTCATTACATTAATGTTTGACTTTGTTCCATTGTGGAGCCCAGGGCACCATATATAAGGTTTCTGGGAAGATGGCTGTATTAGGATTCGGCCAAGTATGGCGACCAGAACAGAAGCCTATTAAGACTGCTCTGATTTTATCTTTATTTTATACTGTTTTTCTTTTAATTATATAAGTTTTTTAATCTTAAGGGCTCTTCTATTCTCTCTAAAGACTTTACAGCTATGGAGCTAGTTTAAACTACAGACTTGCCTCATATCTTATCAACAAACTCTCCTACGCCTTGGTTTCCAGAGGACTTCAGCTATCTTCATTGCCTTGTTAGTACACTCAGTGCCAATTTTAATATACTGCCAAAATGAGGCGTAAACGCCAACTTTCTTCGGAGAGCCCAGTATCGGGATTACAATCTATTCTCAGAAAATATCAAAGCAGATGAGATTATATGAATTTTTTGATGCCTCTATAAATCCTCTACCTATGCCTATGCCTGCTTCGAACTGCGTTTGTGTAAATCCTCCAGAGGGGATTGATTTTGATGGATTTTCTCCACTAACCAGAGGCCTAATTAAAGACTTGATAAATGAACAGCTGTGTCATGAGTCAACAGCCAGAGATAATGTGCAAACAAAACACATCCCTGACCAGCTAACACAACATTCTTCTTCAACCGCTTCAGATATTAGGAAAATACTTAACCTTCTGGAAAGCAATTATGCTCTTTTAAAGGAAAAGCCCTCAAATTTAACAGTTAATAGCAACAAACAAAGGAAAGAAGTGCTTGCCTCTAAAGACGTTGAGATACAACCTCCATCTCTCTATAGACATCAATTTCCTCTGTACCTGGGTGATATCTATCCTTCAAAGCTAATCTTAAAAGCGGAGAGTGTAGCCCTTTTAATCTCTAAACAGCCAGGGCTAACACCAGATTGGTCCCAGTTTTGGAAAGTCAAGAAACATCTGGCATCCATTCTAAAATTAAAGCTATCAGATATCAACCTTCTCAGGATGGAGCGACTGCCTTCTCCAACTTGGCAACAAAGAGACCTCTTACATTTCCATACTAGCAAGATTCCCAAGATGGTTTTTACCCAAATCCAAAGGTTCAAAGCCTTTGGAATTTTTCCCCAAAGACATTTCCAAAATCAGATTTAAAAAAATCTAATCCCAGCAAAATCCGTGACTACAACTACTACCTTGACAGAAGCCTCTTCCTCAAACTGCAGAATGACTTCCAAATCCCAATATGACAAGCAAGTTACTCTCACTCCTCCTAACCATAACCTTATTGACTTACATTCAGATCATCCACCACCTGGATCTCCATCTTGCCCTGTTGGCCCCCCTCTATCATCCATATGTGTGATAGATCGGACTCGCCAAGGTGGATCTTTTGTCCTAATTGATGCATCTTCTGACACTACTATTCCTGCTGAGGCCGTGACTTCTAATGTCCCAGTCTCTTTCTCCAGAGTGGTAAGGCCTCTCTCAGATAAAGACTCTGTTCTCTGTCCTAAGACTGCAGATGGGCCCGCATGACTTGCCCATTATATAAGCTCTCCTACTGAACATGGTATTCAGCCCACTCCAATGCTGAGAGACACATCATTGATCATTCACCCCGCCTCTTCTTTTGATTTTATTCATATAATCTCCTGGAACATTGCCGGATGGAATCGTAAGAGCTCAGTCAAAGACTTTATAGCCTTCTGTTCCAGTTTCGACGTCATAGCCCTACAAGGGACGTGGCTAACTCAACCAGCATCTCCATTTATTCCTGGTTTTACAACGTTTGAAAAACCAGCCTTGAGTTCTACAGCAGGAGGAAGAGCAAAAGGTGGTCTAGCAGTGCTTGTATCTGTGCACCTCTCATCCACTATTACCTTTTTGGACATCACTTCACCTCATATTATGGCTCTATATGTTTCTTGGCCTTAGCAGCAGATTCTTCCCTGGATGTGATGCACTACTCCGCCAGGTCAATGGCAGCCAACACTACTGCAAGGCTCACTATGTGGCTGCACAGCTGGAGTGGAGACACCAATTCCCAGGCTAAGCTTATTGGTGCCCCTTTTGAAGGTGGCAAGATGTTTAGCACATCCCTAGAACCCCTCCTCGTGGAAGACAAAGACAAGAAGGAGGTGCTGGTCTCATCCAAGAAGGAAAATACCAAAACAAAGTATAGCTTCTTTTGTTCCTACAGATCTAATACTAGAACCAGAGACTATGCTCCCTTCTAGTCCAGGTCTAGATGGACCAATGCTCAAGTCCTCCCAGAAGACAAGGCTCCCAACTCGAGAGGCCCATCCAATCACAGGGCAAACAAGAACAACAAGTCAGTCTGACTCTGGGCCTGGAGGCAAACTGAGAAGTATTGGGGGCAACTTCATGGATCTACTTCTGATGCCTGGGTCCTTGATATGGTCTCCCATTGCTATGCCTTGGAGTTTTCTCACAAATCAAAGAACTGGTTCTGGCAAGTACCCCTCTCCAAGACCCTACAGAATCGCCAGAAACAACAGAAACAACAAGGCAAAGGGTCTATTCAGTGTTCAGTGTTCTTTCTAGTCCCCAAAAAGAGGGGACACAAGATCCATTCTAGACCTCAAACGGCTCAACTAGTTCCTAGTAAAAAAGAAATTCAAGATGGAAACATGGAGATCCATGATGTTTGCCCTAGAACAGGGAGACCACATGGGGTCTAGAGACCTCTCTGAGGCTTACCTGCACATCCTGGTCCGACCCACCCACAGAGGTTATGGGACCAAACACTACCAATACAGGGCTCTTCCATTTGGCCTAATATCATCTCAGGTGTTTACAAAGATCTAGGTGGTCCCCGTGGAGCTCCTCAGATAGAAGGGAATATCAGTCTTTTCTTACTTGGACGATCTTCTGGTCTCTGCCCCCTAATCTCAGAAGGCAGCCCTAGACCTCGCCAGGACCACACTTGTTCTCTGCCAGCATGGCTTCATGATCAATGAAAAGAAGAGTGCCCTGACTACCTCCCAGCAGTTGGAAAACCATGGCCTGCAAGTGGATACTGAAGACTCCCACTTGTCTCTATCCAGGGAAAGACAATCAAAGGCAAACCAGGAGTACGGAATCGACGTCACTAAAGGACCATGCCTCCCTCCTGGGGATGATGGTCTCTTGCTAGGATGTCGTGAACTGTTCAACATTCCACCTCCGCCCTCTGCAATAGTTTCTCAATCCCTATCTGCATCTAATAGAGCACAAAACAACAACCATCGTTTCCCTTCCGAGCTCTCTGAGGGCATCCCTCGACTAGTGGCTGGAGCCCAACAGACTCTCCCAGAGAATAAGCCTCAAGACCCCCCACAGCATTCTGGTGACAACAGATGCCAGCCTCAGCAGTTGGGGAACACACATTAAGGTGCATTTTGCCCATGGCTGGTCACAGAGAGATTCTGCATATCAATCTTGGACCTCTTTGCGTTGGGGGAAAACCCTGCTTCTTCTTGAGGAGCATGGACCCAAGAGGAATCTGAGAGAGGAGATGCTCTAACCACGGAGTGGCCACCGAGTGTACTCTATGCCTTCCCTCTCTTCCCTCTACTGCAAAAGATACTCAGGCGGATCCACAGATTGGGGGCAGTAGTGATTCTGATTGCCCCCCTTGGCCTTGCTGCCCCTGGTTCCCAGCACTTGTCAATCTATTGATGGCACAGCAATTCCCACTTTCAAACAGACTAAATCTGCTGCAACAAGATCTACTTCTGCACCTCAATCCCGACCTATTCCATCTGACAGCCTGGCATTTGAGTAGCAATTGCTAGAAAAGAAGAAATATCTAGAGAGGGTTCTTCAAATGCTGCTGGCCTCGAGACAACCCTCTACCAACAAGAGTCACTGTAGAACATGGAAAAAGTTCACCTTCTGGTGTAGGGACCCATAGGTCCCAGGAGTTAGTCCTACCCAATTTCTGCCCCAATCTTGGCACTCCCAAGAAGCATGAGTGACACTCCTTGGATGTGCACAAGGCACTGAGGTACTACATGAACTGCACAAAAAATCTCAGAAATTCGGAATCCCTTTTTGTCCTGTTTGGGGGATATAGCAGGGAAGAGGTCCTCTGTTTCCACCCTATCCAGGTGGCTAAAGGCCACCATCACCAAAGCGTACAATTGTGCGGCAAGGATCCCCCACAGGGCATCACACCACACTCCACCAGGAGTGCTGCTGCCTCCACGGTCTATGAGGAGATAGCTTCCCTGGAGACCATTTGCAAGGGAGTCACCTGGGTGACTCCTAATTCTTTCATTAGGAATTATAAGATTGACAGGGCAGCCTCAGCCCAGGCCGCCTTCGGACAAAGGGTCCTACAGAGAGTGGTGCCACAGTAACCATGCTGTGACCCCTCCACCTAGGAATAGATGGCTCTGTTGGAGATAGAGATGGCTTTCTATCCCTCTCAGTAATAAATCACCCCCCCCCCCTTTTCCAAACTCCAGGAATTCCTTACTTGGAAATGTCCTATTCCTGGATAGTGGAAAAGGGGGGCATTGGGCCTATCCTACTGGATCACGTATCAAATCACAACTATAGTGGACAGATCCCCAACAGGGATCCCGGGGTCAGGGCCCTGTACTCATCCTTCTTCCTGCTATCTTGTTTGCTTTCCCTTCGCCTTCAGTCTTCTGTCCACTCAAGTTTTCCTACCCTCCTCACAATACCATTGGAGGGAATGTCACTTAGATGCAACTTCTAAAAGCATCAATGGGGATGACCTTCTGGGTTCTGTCATTGGACTGGAAGAGGTCGCCCTGCTGGAAGGGATCTTAGCATGTCCGGCCCTGCCTCCTGGATGGTGGGGGCAACCCACTCAGTAATAAATCACCCCCTTTTACTCTCTTTCCAGGAATAGGACATTCCCAGGTAAGGAATTCCTGTATTTTTTTCAATATGCAGTTGCTGAATTAACACATAAGGTGCCCAGTGTTGTGACTAGACTTCGTCCATTTTGAAGGAGTATCTGACATTCTTATCTTCTGTTGGTAGATTATTCTGTCACCACAAATTCAAAGGTTGTCACTGTAACTGTGGGAGTCCGTCAGCAGGAAGGGGAGAGCCGCCTTGACTTGGTCCAGAGGAATGTGAATGTCTTCAAGTTCATTATACCACAGGTGGTGAAGCATAGTCCAGACTGCATCATCCTGGTTGTTTCAAACCCAGGTACAGTGGGCTTCTCATAAGCAGAATTCAGGTTGTGTGGTATGTTTTAGGCCTTCATCTACCCTCCTGTTGTTATTCCTGCCAGCACTGTGATCTTTCAGTGCTACATCTTATTGAAGCTGCAGGTAAAGAGAGCTTTACCCACAAGCACTAAATGCTACTGTTCTAAGTTGGCTTTACCTTACAGAGAACAGTAGCATTTAGTGCTTGTGGATTGAGGTAAGTCAGGAGTAAAAGCCAGAATGTATTTATATTGCTGTTTGGATGCTGCCAAAATTGCATTCGTGCAGTAAGTGCTGCTGCTCAAGATAGAAATCTTTGGAGTGGCTTGTTGGGCATCCTTGTACAGTTGCCATCATGTACAGTTTCCCTTTAACTACATTAAGAAAGTATAAGCTGTAGAGCAGGGATGTCCAACACACGGCCCAGGGACCGCATGTGGCCCAGGACGAGGGTGGAAGCGGCCCTCCTGCAAAGCTGGCCATCATCAATGGAAAAACTGGCTTTGTGGTAGCAGCCATTTCCAAATTTCACATGCTTCTCTACTCACTGCTCTGGGCAGCTGCCACAAAGCTGGTCTGGGCTGCCTGGTTTCTCCCCTTACCTGCCTCCTGGCAGAGCACTTCAGCCCCCTGCAGAATTTGCAGTACTCGTTCACCCACATTCCTCTGCCGTCGGCCCTTGAGACCTACTCAGAAGTAAGCCCTGTTAAAGTCAACGAGGCCTATTCCCAAGTTGCAGTCTGGGAGCCCAATGATGCATAGGATGGGCTGTGATCCTCTCCAAGCTTAACCTTGGAGATATGATGCAACCCTGTGGGTCTTACTCCCAGGAAAGTGTGTTCAGAATTGCAGCATATCTCCAAGGTTAAGCTTGGAGAGGATCACAGCCCATCCTATGCATCATGCCTCCTCAGAAGTAAGCTCCACTAAAGTCAGTGAGACTTAGTACCAAGTTGCAGTCTGAGGGCCCAGTCCTATGCATGGCTACTCAGCAAAAATCCCCATGATAATCAATGAGACTTCCTCCAAGGTTTAGCTTGGAGAGGATCGCTGCCCATCCTGTGCATCATGCCTACTCAGAAGTAAGCCCCACTAAAATAAATGAGACTTACTCCATTTAAAAATGTATGTTTAAAAATGTAGGACAAAAATGTAGGACAATTTTTATTTATTTATTTATTTATTTGCTTTAAATATAAGCCATAGCAAAGGAAGCAGCAGACAGAATATAGAACATATACAGCTAAATGAATCATATCAAGAAGCTTGCAGTAGGGCTGCATAACATATAAAACCTCTGAATTATCAATGCTAAAAAACTGTTCTAAGATATGTTAGACATCTGATATAAAACATCTGATA
The DNA here is from genome assembly GCA_030015325.1 of Cryptoblepharus egeriae. Classification (NCBI taxonomy): domain Eukaryota; kingdom Metazoa; phylum Chordata; class Lepidosauria; order Squamata; family Scincidae; genus Cryptoblepharus; species Cryptoblepharus egeriae. The sequence continues at coordinate 4,107,289 of JAREYC010000009.1, forward strand.
ACACAAACAGACATCAAGAGAAAACAAGATAAAACACTACGACTGAAAAAATCCACCCTCAATTGAAATGTAAAACAACTAGGAGAGCTCTTATAAGAAAATCACACAGATATATTTGAAAAAAAAAAATATAACAATTTGGGCAGAGGCAAAAGGCTCAGTGCGGGTTAAAAATGGTAGAAATGTGGTCATGAGCCACCAAAAATTTGGAGCGAATATTTTTGGCCGCTAGGGCAAACCTTGCCACCTCAAGAGTAATTTTGCTATCTATATCACTCAAAAGCCAGCAGATCAGATCAAAAGTTGGCCGATCTTGAAGATGAGCAATTATGTTTGTAAGGAATTTTGCTCTGATTGATTCAAATAAAGGACATCTTAAAAGATAATGTATAATATCGTCAACTTCACCCGTATTGCAGATACATATTCTAAGGTCATAAGGGGTATTTTGGTATCTGCCTTCTAATACCAATACCGTCTGCATAGTTTGGGAATTGTAAGGCAGAAAAGGCCTTACGCATGGCTGGAGAAGTAAAGCTAGATAAATAATTCTCGCAGACAAAAGTTGTTTTATAGAATGGTAACCAAAATGAACAAGGTGAACTAAAAATAGCTTGAAGCTCAAATCTCATGAAAAATAGGCGAATTTTATCTTTCAGCATGTATTTAACCCTTATAGAAGGATAGGAGGGTAAGGCGCTTACAGATATTTCATAAGACTCTAGGATAGGTTTAACTAAGGATGCCCAGGATAGAGTTGCCAGATTCGTCATTTGTTCATTGAGGCATAATTTAGGGAGACAGGAATCATTCATAACAGCTAACCTATACCAATATAAGGCCAGGGCTGAGTGACAATGAGCCTCCAGTGAAAATAAACCAACTTCTGCTCTGATAAGAGAGGACAGCGTAGAACATGGGACTCCTAAAAGCAGGCGAATAAAAGAATTTTGGATCGGCTCTATAATAGAAACATTTGAATGGCCCCAGATTTCAGCCCCAAAAGTCATTTGAGGAATAATTTTTCTGGCAAAAACCTCTAATGTAGGAGCCATAAGATTCCCTCCTTTTGATCTTATAAAATGTAACAAGGTTTGAGTCAATTGAGCTGCCTTAAGTTTAACTAGATTTAAATGAGAGGTCCAGGATAAATTGGCGTTGAAAGTGATATCCAGATATTTAAAAGTTCTGACTTGTTTGATCTGGTTGTCACCAATGGACCATTTGAGTCTCTTCTGATGTTTTTCAAAAACAACCACTTTAGTTTTGTTATGATTAATAGCGAGTTTTCCTTTGGCACAAAAAGAGTTCAGTTTGAACAATAATCTGCGCAAGCCGACCTGAGTAATTGAAAACAACGCTATATCATCAGCATAGAGCAAAATTGACAGTTTCCTGGGTCCTATTGCTGGTGAGAAGAATTCGGGGCCTTGAAGGACCTTAACAACCTGATTTATGTAAAAATTGAAAAGAAATGGAGCAAGCAGGCATCCTTGCCGGATGCCCCTTTCTATAGCAATTCTCTCAGAAAGGAGTCCTGTTGGATTGAGTCTGACTCTCAGGTTGGTGTCGGTATGAAGTCTCTGTATTAATAACAATCTCCTGTCAATATTGGTTTCAGCCAGTTTCTGCCAAAGGCGTGCTCTGTTAACCAAGTCAAAGGCTGAAGTCAGATCTATGAATGTGGTATATAATTTCTTGTTTCCAGATTGAGTGTATTTGTGAATCAAGTGGTAGATGCCAAAAGAATGATCCAGTGTACCTTGTTGGAAACCAGCTTGTTCATCTGCAATGATTGAGTTCTCTTTGGCCCAAGTCTCCAGTTTGCCTCGAAGAAATTTGGTATATAATTTAGATAGAGTGCTAAGAAGGGATACCGGTCTGTAATTTTTAGGGTCTGATTTGGATCCCTTCTTATGAATAGGCACAACAATACTTTCTTCCCAGCCCGGGGGAAACTCGCCCGTATGGTTGAAGAAAGAAAACAGGTTTGCTAGAATTGGGCACCACCAGTCTAAATTTTGTTTGTAAAGTTCCACAGGGATCATGTCAGAGCCCGGAGCTTTGTTGTTTGGAGCAGAAGATAGCAAGGTTTTGATTTCTTCAGGGGTAACCGGATCCCAGTCCGGTATCAGGAGAGGAGACAACCAATTCTAAAGATAACATTGGGGGAGGAGATTGGAAAGAGGAGACAACCAATTCTATAGATAACATTGGGGGAGTATGGTTGTCACTCTCAGAAAATATTGACGAAAAATGAGATTGCCACTGTGCAGATGTGATTGAATTATCGAGAGCACCGTGTTGGAGGGACATGCCTCTGGAGATTATAGACCAGAATTTAGAAACATCTTTCCTAGTCATGGCCAAGGCCAACTCCTGCCAGGCTTTCCTTACATGTTCATCCTTTTTAGTTTTTAACAGGTTTTTATAGGCTCTTCTTAGCCGAATATAGGCAAAGAAATTTTTGGCTGAATGGCTAAACCTAAGTTTTCTAAGAGCCCTGGATAGTAAGTGTTTGTAACAAATACACTCTCGATCAAACCAACCTTGGTTTGTAAGAAAGTTTTGTAACCTAGGCTTTGTAGAAATGAAGAGAGGTCTTAATTCAGCCATAATTTCTTTAAAATTTTTCAGGGGATATTGAGCCTCAAGTTGGGCATCTCTCAGACTGAGTAGACTGTTGGAACTTAGTAAGGTAGATGCTTGTCCTTGGAGCTTCTCAGACCAGGGCAGCCTTCTTTCATATCTGAGCAAAGAGGATTCAGAAGGTATGGTCTGCTTTGTCTGCTCATCTGTAGAATAGAAAAGCATAAGAGAAATAGGCATGTGGTCACTTTCTGGTCTTGAAAGACCTTGAAAGACCCTGAAAGACCTTGAAAGAATTGAAGAAAGGAAATAAGGTGGCAGAAAGTAACATACAGTCGATAACACTGCTGCCTCTTGGGCCATGAAAAGTAAATGCGGCGGAGTCACTGTCAGCAGATAGTCCATTGCAGATGAATAGGTGATGTTTATAAATCAGCCTAAATAAAGATTTGCCAGCTTTATTTATCCCTTTATCACTTGAAGATCTTTCTGGCAAATAAGCGATCTCTTCTGGAGATAATCCCAGTAAATCTCCAATGGCTTGGTTGGAGAATCCCATTCTAGCATTCATATCGGCAGCAATTAGGAGGGGAGTATCAGGGAATTTCTCTGATAAGTCGGAGATTGCCTGGTCGACATCTGCCATTATAGAAGGTCCTGGGCCATACAAATCCTTAGGGGGGCAGTATGCAGTGAGTAAAATAAATTTGGGAAAAGAAAGCCATGATACACATAATGCCAAAATGTAAGGAGAAATGTCCAACCTGATAATTTTTGGCGAGAAGTGCGTAGAAACAAGGATGGCCAGTCCTCCCATAGCTCTGCCTCTGACTGAGGATTTTATAGCAGGTTTGACAAATGCGGAATATCCGGAGATAGACGGGAATACTGAGGATGATGTCCAAGTCTCTTGTAAGGCAATAATATCAAATTGGGAGCAGAAGGCTCTAAAGTCTGTATCCAGGGTCTTAGGGGCCCAGCCAGCAATGTTCCAGGAAATGATGTTGATAGTGCTGGAGCACAGAGAAGCAGGAAATTGTGCCAAAATTTCCAAAGGCGCAGATGCTGACGTTTGTTGGAGCGAATGCGCAGAAGCAGAGTGGTCAAGTCATGCAGAGGCTTCTATGATCTCAGCACTGGGTGAAGATTCTTTATAAATACAGCCATTGCATATCACACTGCTGACTGCTGAATTAAAATCCAGTTTCTTCAAAGTAAGAAACTGTGTGGAAGCTGGGTCTTCCACTGAGGCATCAATGAGAGTAAACACACCACTTTGCTGAGTTCGATCAACGGTGCAAATGGGTGACAAAGGAATGCTGGCAGAGCTGGAGGAAGGAGGCACTGCAGAGAAACTTGTGTCGAGTTGTATAAGGTTGGCAGAGGGAGCAATAGGGTGTTTTAGATTGAGAGCATTTCCAGCAGTATTTTTATTGCAGCATGGGGTAGGAGTCTTCTTAGAAACTTTAAAGAGTTGTGCACTTTTGGATGGAACCAGTCTTTGTAAAACTTGATTTTGGAAGTGTCTTTGAGGTAGTATTCCCATATCTCTGAAGCGCTGAGCCTGAGAAAATATCTTATTTGGAATCCGGTGAGAGTGGAAATGCAAAAGGATATGCATCTGCCACAGAGTAGAAGGTAGCTTCTCCAAGCTGCGGATGTAAATCTCTGCAAGGTTCATCCTTAAGATAGTGGCAAGATGTTTCTTAATCTTCCAGGTTTGAGACCAGTCCGGGGCTTTTCTGGTCTGATGAGCGATTAAAAGAGCCACACTCTTGGTATTCAATGATAACTTTGTGGAAAGAGGGAGGATATACTAGGGGAAAAGCTGAATTCTGAGGCTCTTTCACTTTAGGGGTAAAGTCTGAATTAGCTTTGTTCGCATGGATCAGGGTCCATTCCTTTAAGAGAGAAAAGATTAATTCTAAGTGACTAAGGATTTGCTTTACATCTGTGGCCGTAGAGGAAACGTTGAAGTAACAGTGCAAAAGTGGAGTTTTCCTGGGGGCCTTCCTTGGAATTGGAAGGCTGTCTTGCTTGGTCATCAATCAGATCTTTAATGAGAGATCTGGTTAACGGAGAAAGACGTGAATAATCAATCAATCGTCTCTGGCAGCTCAGCACAGTTTTCGGAGGAAGACATAGAGGGGGGAGGAGTCTTATTGGACATTAAAAAATTATCCAGCTTCGTCTGTTTTCGAGAGATAGTAAGGGACCCCGAATCTGGGCTCTCCGCAGAGAGATGGCGTTTGCGTCCCATTGGAGATGAATTGGTAAGTTTGCCAAAGGATATACAATGCTTCGTCCCCCCAAATTACTCACAAATCACAAGTCCTTCCTCGTCAGTAGCTCAGCTCGAGAGTTTTCCTTTCAGCAATTAACGCCAGCTCAAAGGGCCAGATAGAGAGCTGGGGAGTCATAAATTATAAGTCATAAATATCGCAGCAGCTGCAGCTTCACAATTCCAGGAAGATACAGAGGAAATTTTTAAGATAAGAAGCCTCAGTGAAATGAAGAAAGGTCAAAGAGAAAAAAAAACCTGTTAAAAACTATTAAAAACAAAAATAAAACTTTAGATAAAAGGAGAGAGGCTCTCAATCATGACCGGCCCGCACTCAGCCGGAACCGGAACCAATGTAGGACAAAATATAGGACATCCAACATTTTGTCCTACATTTTAAAAAAAAATTATTAGTGTTTATGTGTGGCCCAGACCAACGCATCTTCTTCCAATGCAGCCCAGGGAACCTAAGAGGTTGGACACCCCTGCTGTAGGGTGTCATCATAGGGTCTGGGCAATTCACTTGGTCAGCTATTGCTCTAGGGTCCAGAATATTGTACATACCACAAGGTTCTGACTGCAAAACCCCACAAAAGAATACACAGAAGAATACATGTCAATTTAGTACAGCAATTTTCAACCATTGTGCTGTGGCAGATGGTGTAAAGGTGCGCCACAAGAGTTTGGGAATGATTAAGGGGGATTTGAGCGCAGCCCTTAATTTGAGCCCAGCAGCACTATGTGCCTTGTCAATGGTAAAAAAAAAAAAACCTGATAGTGTGCTTTGATTATTTTAGTGCCTTGTTAGTGTGCCATGAAATGAGAAAGATTGAAATATCACTGTTCTAGTATTTTAAGGATGCAGTTCTAACCAATGCCAGCACAAATCACCCATCTCTCCATTCTCATGATGGCATGGGTAGCCTAGCACATGTCTGTGCCCCGAGTGACTTATAGCACTTTTGCAACATCTTCATGCCAGCACAGGACTTGCACCAGAACTGTGCCAGCCAATATTGTAAGTTTGCTAAAATAGTGTGAACTTTCTGTGCAAATGCTTCACAGTTCTTCATAAGAACTCAATCAGATGAGCCATTATTGGACTTGTGCATATATCCTAATCGGCAATCCCCTAACTGGAATAGTAATTTGCATAGTAAAAGTAAGAGCGTGGTAATTTGTCTTGTAATGAGTCAAGACTCTTGGTTCATCTAGATCAGCATTGTCGTCATTGATTAGCAGCTACTTTTCAAGGTTTCAGAAGAGAGTATTTTGCAGCCCCATTGGGAGAAGTCAGGAAATAAACCTGAAATCTATTGCATGCAACATATGTCGTTCTATCATTGAGTTATGTCCCTCTCTGTGAAGAACATTTATTGGTAACATACTAAAAATATTCAGTATACACATGGCAGCAGCTTCTTGCCACTATCAGGCAGGTCTTGCGCAAGTGTTCAAATTGTCATATGAATTCTGAGTTTTGGTCACGTAGCCCATAACCTTTTTTCTGCTCCTCCAGTGGATATCCTGACCTATGTAACATGGAAACTGAGTGGATTGCCAAAGCATTGCATCATTGGCAGTGGCTGCAACCTTGATTCAGCTCGGTTTCGCTTTTTGGTGGCAGAAAAGCTGGGTAATCATCCCACTAGCTGTCATGGTTGGATTTTGGGAGAACATGGCGTTTCAAGTGGTAAGAAGCTTTATTATTTGAAATGGTAAAATTCTGCATTAGTCCAGATTACTGGTCATATTAGGCCAGACAAGTTTTCTTTATGGAGGGGATATGCTGAGGCAGCAATAGAGGTGATAGTTCTGGATCTTTTGTTAAATTGTGTTAACTCTTGGCTCCAATGGTGCTCAGAAAAAGAAAAGAATCTAGCAGTGCCATTAAAATGTTTTGTTTTGTAACTTTAGTATATTTTAGGTACCTGCTCTCTTCCTTGGGGGAATTTGAAGACTTTTGCCAAAATCCCACAAAATCACCTAAGACAGATTTATGTATGTATGTACTGTTTGTATGTAGTGTATGTATATGTATGTATGTCCTGCCTTGCCAAACCAAATGTCCAAGGCAGCTTACAAAGCTTTAATCCAATTGTTTTTGTAACAACCCTATGAGGAATGAATTGGCCCAAGGTTACGCAGGCAGGCCTTCAGGACTGAAACGGAATTTGAACTTGGATCTGAAACAGAATTGATTTCAATGTCAATTCAACTCCTTAATCACTACAACATCTATTTAGCCCTTGGGTCATAAACTATTTATGTCCATTTATGATCTGGAGCAATTATGTAACTTTTGTGCTAACATAGGAATTCCAAAACCAGTTAATAAACTCAGGATTCCTCTTAAGTAGGCTAAAATGATCTAAAGGCAGTTGCAATCTGTGCTGAACAAGAGTTATGTAGGCAACGCGACCATTTTTTCATGTAAATGGCAGGCTGATACGAAATGCAGATCCTTTCCTTTTATACATACATGGGCTCTCCATGAACTCTCTTGCAGTGGCTGTCTGGAGTGGTGTCAATGTGGCAGGTGTTTCACTTCAGGAGATCAATCCTCAAATGGGAACTGACCAGGATCCTGAGGCTTGGAAACAAGTCCACAAGCAAGTGGTTGACAGGTATGGTGTAATGAGAATTAAAATGACAGCTAAAACATTAATTAATCATAACACATCTTTTCACCAGTCTTCTCTTTCAGTAAATGGGAAAAAGAGCAGGCTGGACACACTGATCAACCAGTCAACCAGACAATAATCCACAGTTATTCCTACTTGTAAAAGCAAGAGTGTCCCACACATTGTGGTATTAGCAGTTTATAGTGTGATGTCTTATGTACATTTAACTTTCGCTCAGGAATACATCATATTGACTAGCTCTCTTGAATTTCATAGCTCTTTGATCCTACTGTGTATATTTTTTTCTCTCTTTACCAAGGGTGTGTATATTTTTTTTCTCTCTTTACCAAGGATGTCATTGATTTTCTCTCTGTCTTTCACACCACAAACACCCTTAACCTAGGTTTATAAAGTACTGATACATCAGTCCAAGTCCCGAAGACAGATCCCAAAAGAAGCTCAGTAGTGGTATAACCAGAAGCAATTAAAATCCACAAGTATCTGCAGAATTGGGCAATTTCAGCAAAAAGTCAAATTGGCCAGAATCTGGTATAAAACACTGGATCAGGCATTGAACTTGCATGTGTGATATGTATGGGGTGCATATAGTTGGGCCCCCAAGCTGCTCCTGGTACAAACTTTCTACTGACTTATGTTTTGCCGTTTTTTTCAAAGTAGGTTTTTTCATTTTTTCTACCTCATACACTTTCTTCACCTTAGGTCTTTTTTCAGTTAAATAAAACTCCAGAAAGCAAATGGGTTTCCCATACTGTGCAGCTTGCTGGTCAAAAAGTTAAGAGTCTTGCACATCTGCCTAAAGACCATGCCACGTATATTTGGCTGCCCTTGCAATAGAGGCTCTACCTGGTGCAATCCCTGCCCAGAAATGCATTTGGTGGCATCAGCTGTTCCATTGTCTTGAAAATGCAATCCTTTTGCAGCATATCAGCACTCCTGATGCATTCCCCTTCCAGAGTATAAAGCTTGACTGAGCCCTCTTTCATATCTTGACAGTGCTTATGAGGTGATCAAACTGAAAGGCTATACCAACTGGGCCATTGGCTTAAGTGTGGCTGACCTGCTGGAGACTGTTTTAAAGAATCTTTGCCGAGTTCATCCACTGTCCATGATGATAAAGGTAAGGACTTCTACTTTGCTTTGATTTTTCTTGCTTTTCATGTATTTCATGTTATGCTGCTGCATTTTGCCAAATGACTGGACTCCTCTAGAGTTCCCAAGTGAAAAGTGCAATTAAGAGGATGAGAATGGTGCAATGAAGTCATCTTTACTGTCATTGATGGATTGACTGAGCAGTATTGAACACTGAACCACTGAACACTTAGCTTATGCACATTTTCCACACTATGCAATTTGTATTAATCCCAAGACATAAGAACAAACCTTCACCATTCCATCACACCTTATTGTCAATTCTGAGGCAGATCTGAGGCAGGGATATTCATGAGTAAGGTGTTCTCTATGGCTGGGATCACCAGCAGCTTTAAGTACACTATCCAGTGGAGCTTGACCTCAAAATCTCTTGGTTGCCTCGAACATGAATGAAACCTTTAAAAACACAATCGTCAATGATTCAAATGAAATCAATATCTATATATGTTTTCTACCCTTTTTTTCCTCTGCAAAAGCAGATACTAAAGGCAGCTTACCATTTATAGCCATTAAAAATTTAAAATATAAATAAATAAAATCACAAAAATAAATTATATAATAAATTAAAATAAAAAAATGAATTGGAGGAAGGCAAAATATATTTACATTCAAGATGCCCAAAGCTTAAAAAGAGGACAAGGTCTTGGGTTCTTCTCAGTGTGGCCTTTCTAGCCAACAATGGCACATTTGCCTACTCACAAGTAAAGCTGCAATACTGGTAACTTTCGCATTGAGCTCAATGCATATTTTTGATTTTTAGTTTTTTGGGCATAACTTTTCATAGGAATGAGATGTTTCAAAACTGATTTTTGCATTGGATTCTGCTCTTCAATGCAAATCCGATGACATATGACATAATGGGGTACTGCATGCCATTGCAAAGTTCCAAAATGAAGTCACAATGTAGGACAATGAAGCCCTCTTGGAGGACACCAGGACAGAAGGCTGAAAAAGAGGACAAATCTTGAAAAATCAGGTCATATAGTCACCCTGCACTCAAGAAACGTGAGCCACTCGTAGAGGCTCATCACCAAAAAGCCAAACAAAACAAATTTTAAAGTTCTCATTGAAACACCATGAGGAAGGTAGAAGATCTTAATTTCCCTAATAGAGAGTTCCATAATTATTCCATAATACAAGTACAGCGGGGCCTCACTTAAAGAGCTTAATTCGTTCCATAGTCATGCTCTTTAAGTGAAACACTCTTTAAGTGAAGCAGATTTTCCCAAAGGAAAAAATGGAAACTCAGACGATTGGTTTCACAACCCAAAAAATATAAAATATAAAATATTAAATATAAAAACATTAACTGTTTCTAAAAATGATTACAAAACACTGCAATATAACACGGTACAAAGCACTGTAATATACAGTAACACACAACACTGCAATAAAGAAAATACTGTACAGTACTGAACTATACTGTACTTTTGAAAATCTTCATGGTTGGTGTGAGGGTTATTGAGAGGGGATGACTTTGGCTGCAATCCTAAAGATACTTTCCTGGGAGTAAGAACCATTGGACACAGTAAAGGTACAAGCTTACATCCACCACTGCGAAGATACATGTGATTGATGTAATGCAGACCTTTGGATCAAATAAAACCAGCTTTTTGGCATGTGCCCCATCCTTCTAATGAGTCCTTGGTGTGTGTGTTTTTTTAAATTGTGTTGGGCATCTTACTGTTCTCCAGTCTTCAGTATTTTTGAAATGTATAAAATTCAGATCATTTAGACTAAAAACAGTTTAACACAAGAATGGAGGCTGGGAATTTAAATTTTTTAAAAAAAATTTGGGGAGGGAGCTGGAGATAGGTTCTGCTTCTCTCCACCTTCATTCCAATAAGAACACCCATTCCTGGGTTGGGAGTGAACATTTATTGAAATATAGTTATTGAACTTGTGAAGAAGCAAGGCCATCTGCTTTGATTGGGTTGCATTTTCCTTTTCAAGCATCTGATCTGCTTAGCTGATAAAGTTACAGTTTTGCATGTTATAAATGGAATTTTCCACCTTCAAGATAACTTGAAATGTAGAGCGAAGTGGCTTCTGAAAGACATAGCCAGATAGCCATGCTCTGCAGTTTTGCTCTGAGTAGTAGTTGGGAGCCACTGTTTTATTATTATAACAAAGGAAAGCCAATATGCATTGTGTAAATCCACCTTCTCTTCAATCAAAAGAAGTTCATCTGAGCAAAGTTCCAGAATGGAGGCATGTACTGCCATAGCTGCATTGAATGAGTTTCTACAGCAAAGTTATGATGATGATGATGATGATGATGATGATGATGATGGTGGTGATGAAGTATTTCACAGTCACCAGGTGTTTGATTGGAATTGGATGTATTGTGATTCAGTTCCAATATTATTATTATTATTATTATTATTATTATTATTATTATTATTATTATTATTATTATTATTATTATTATACATAAATGCACAGCAAACAATTTCATGCTGGTTTCATTCATTTCAGCAGTTGGACCCTTCCCAAAAGTCTAGGACTGTGTGATGTAGCGGCGTATAATTCGTGCTGATCCCACAAGAGTGGCTTTCTGCAGTTGGCAGAGTGATATTTTATCAATGCCAATAGTTTTCAGATGCCTGCCAAGGTCTTTGGGCACTGCACCCTGTGTGCCAATTACCACTGGAACCACCTGCACTGTCTTGCACCAGATACGTTGTAATTCGATTCTTAGATCTTGGTAGCGGGAGAACTTGTCTGGTTCTTTCTCCTCAATTCTGCTGTCACCCGGTATGGTGATGTCAATAAGCCACACCTTGCTGCTTTCTATGTTGGTGATATTTGGAGTATTGTGTTCCAAGACCTTGTCCGTCTGTATCCTGAAGTCCCACAGAAGCTTGGCCTGCTCATTTGCGACCACTTGTTGTCCCACCAGTTTTTTGTGACTGGTAGATGATACTTTTGGCATAAGTTCCAGTGGATAATCTGGGCAACAGAGTTGTGCCTCAGTTTATAGTCGGTCTGTGAGATCTTCTTGCAGCCACTTAGAATGTAGTCGATGGTTTCATCCACTTCTTTGCAGAGCCAGCATTTGGGGTTATTGGCTGATTTTTCAATTCTGACCTTGATGGCATTTGTCCTGATTGCCTGTTCTTGGGCAGCAAGTATCAGACCATCTATCTCCTTCTTCAGTGTTCCACTTGTGAGCCACAACCAGGTCTTATCCTGATCCACTTTTCCTCCGATCTTGGCAAGGAATTGGCCATGCAGTACTTTATTCTGCCAACTGGCAGTCCAAGCCTGAATTGCACTTTTGCGGTACTCATAGTTGGTCTGCTGCACTTTCAGAAACTTTCACTTGCTGACTTCAATCAGATCAGATTCCTGGCTCTCTTGCACATAATCTGTAAGGGCATGTTTTTCTTCTTCCACCAACTGCCTCACTTGCAAAAGTCCAGAGTCCAGAGTTTCATTGTATTTTCAATGAAATTTGTAATATTTTTGTTGACCCCAATGGAGTCCAGACATTTTATGATCCAGCTATGTGGCAAAGAATCAAAGACTTTTCTATGGTCAATCCAAGCCATGTGTAGATTGGTTTTCCGGCTTTTACAATTTTCTAGTATCATTTTATCAATCAGGAGCTAGTCATTTGTGCCCCTGCTTCTCCGTTTATTGCCTTTCTGCTCCACTGTTGTTATTTACTTCCAGTTAATCCTGACTTCTATCAGCTATGATGCCTGTCAGCAGCTTGAACATGGTGGGTAGACACATTATTGGCCTGAAGTTTCATGGTGCTATCCTTTTTGCTGGATCCTTCTGTATTAGTAGAGTCCTTCCAGTTGTTAACCACTGGCTGATGTTACCTGTTCGTAGCATTTCATTAAATAGTTAAGCCATTTTTCCATTTAGGCTAGTCAGGTACTTGAGCCAGAACCCATGGAGCTGATCATTAAGAGTTGAAGTCCAGGTTTTAACTCTTTTCACTCTCTGTCTCATCATTTCAGTTATTTCCATCGGTTCCATTTTGTTCTTGGAGAATTGTTCTTCAAACTCTTTTATCCACCCAGCACTTCTGTTGTAATCTTTCTTGGTTTCCCATAAGTTTTTCAGAGTTGAGTAGTTGCATTTTTTTCAGGTTTTATTACATTTATATCTGCTTTCTGAGTCAACGTCTGGTATAACCACCTTTGATCTGACTGGAACATTTGGTTTTGTCTGTGCTGGATGATTCTGGCTTCATATCTTTCAATTTTTCTGGCTGTTGTTTTTATCTGCTGTCTCACAATTTCCATGGCTTCTTCAATCTTCCTTGTGTTCAGCCAGTACTTTCTGACAAGGTATTGCTTGATTTTGTCATTCCTCAGCATTTTTTCTTTCATGTTCTTTAAGTTACTTGCATCTGATCGCAAACTTTTGATCTTCAGTTCCAGTCTGATTTTCCATTTTGGTTTTCCAGTTGATTTTCTAGGGGTCTTTGTTGGTTCAATCCCTAGTTCTTCTGTTACAATCACTGCTGTATTGTAGGCGAGCTGATTTGTTTGTTCGATAGATGTTATGTGAATTGTTGCAAGTGCAGCATTGGCATCTGTTATTAGTGGTGCTAGGTGCTTTCTAGGTATATTTTTCAGAGTTCGAAGCCTTGTTCTTACAGCATTTGAGGCAGCATGGGTCAGGATTTTATCTTTCATTTCTTGTTGCCTTATAGTCAGTATTCCTGGCAGCTCACCAAGGCCTTCAGGTTCTTGCTCAGCTTCATACAAAATTTCCATGCTTCTGGTTTAGTGCCTCCCAAGACGGGTGCTTCTCCCACAGCCACTACAGAAGTCTGATGTTCTTCAGTTTTGCAGCCTTTCCTTATTTCTTCCAGTTCAACATCACTGAAGATCTTATTCCGGACTATGAATCGTCTCTGGTCAGCCAGTCAAAGATGGGTTGTATTTGAATGTGGGAACTCTTGGTTCCAGAGTTGGTACATCCTCTTCTGGTAACCATGCTTTTCAGGTTCTTAGTAGCATTTCATGATGATCTGATTCTCTAAGATGGAGTATTTCTGCCGCTTTTGTGGTTGTTCATTTGATGGTGTTCCCTGATCCAGTAGCCCACTTGTTGATAGATGTCCAGGATCATCAACATCCAACACGGATCTTTTTATCCTGGGCGACAACTGAGCCAGTATAAACTTCGGATTCTTTTCTTTCTCCATACTGATTTATGGGTATGGGTGCAGCAATGGATATTCTTTCTCAATGGCTCTGGTGTGGGCTCTGGCTCCCACACCACTCCCCGAGCTGACCAGTAGAGATGAGGGTGGAGCCTGCGGCTCCCAGGCACAGAGCGGGGCCGCCCATAGGCTTAGCCTTCCTTCCCTGCCTGCCTTCTTCGCCGCCTGAGATGATGTTGTCTGAATGGCTCCCCTGAGCTGACCAGTAGAGATGAGGCGGAGCCAACGGTCACCTGATGCAGGGGATGATATTATTATTATTATTATTATTATTATTATTATTATTATTATTATTATTATTATCATCATCATCATCATCATCATCATCATCATCATTATCATTATTATCATCATTATTATCATCATTATTATCATTATTATCATTATCATTATCATTATTATCATTATTATTATACATAAATGCACAGCAAACAATTTCATGCTGGTTTCATTCACTTCAGCAGTCGGACCCTTCCCAAGAGTCTAGGACTGTGTAATGCAGCGGTGTATAATTCGTGCTGATCCCAGAAGAGTGGCTTTCTGCAGTTGGCAGAGTGATATTTTGTCAATGCCAATAGTTTTCAGGTGCCTGCCAAGGTCTTTCGGCACTGCACCCCGTGTGCCAATTACCACTGGAACCACCTGCAATGGCTTACACCAAAATCCGCTATAATTTGATTCTTAGATCTTGGTAGCGGGAGATCTTTTCCAGTTGTTTCTCCTCAATTCTGCTGTCACCTGGTAAGGAGATGTCAACAAGCCACACCTTGCTGCTTTCTATGATGGTGATATCTGGAGTATTGTGTTCCAAGACCTTGTCTGTCTGTCTCCTGAAGTCCCACAGAAGCTTGACCTGCTCATTTGCAACCAATTTTTCAGGCTTGTGGTCCCACCAGTTTTTTTGCCACTGGCAGATGATACTTTTGGCATAGTTTCCAGTGGATTATCTGGGCAACAGAGTTGTGCCTCAGTTTATAGTCAGTCTGCGCAATCTTCTTGCAGCCACTTAGAATGTGGTCGATGGTTTCATCCACTTCTTTGCAGAGCCGGCATTTTGGGTCACCGGCTGAATTGTTTATTTTTATTATTATTATTATTATTATTATTATTATTATTATTATTATTATTATTATTATTATTATTATTACTACTACTACTACTACTACTACTACTACTACTACTACTAGTAGTAGTAGTAGTAGTAGTAGTAGTAGTAGTAGTAGTAGTAGTATATTGAAAATCAAACATAAATACACAGCAAACAATTTTGTGCTGGTTTCATTCACATCACCAGTCGGACCCTTCCCAAGAGTCTAGGACTGTGTGATGTAGAGGCGTATCATTCTTGCTAAACCTAGAAGATTGGCTTTCTGAAATTAGCAGAGTGATATTTTGTCAATGCCAATAGTTTTCAGGTGTCTGCCAAGGTCCTTTGGTGCTGCACTCTGTGTGCCAATTATCACTGGAACCACCTATACTGGCTTACACCAGATTTGCTGTATTTCAATTCTTAGGTCTTGGTAGTGGGAGATCTTTTCCAGTTGTTTCTCCTCAATTCTGTTGTCACCTGGTATGGTGATGTCAACAAGCTACAACTTACTCCTTTCCCTGTACTCAGGAAGGAGGGTGTTCTTAACTCGTGGGTTTTCGCCTTTCCCCATCAGGAGACTGGACAAAGTCAGTTCTCCTCACTGATGGGGCAGCACCACAACCCAGTCTCTTCCCATCTCGCATCGTGGCAGGACGTAGTCAGGGAGCTCTGCCTCCCTTTTCTCCTCTCTCTCTCTCTTCTCTCTTTTTCTTTCTCTCTCTCTGTTTCTCCTCTCCTGGCCCGACCACAGAGGCCAGCAAGAGGCTCCCCTCGCTTCCTACCTGAGGAGGAGACCCCAGTCTGTACTAGGAAGGCAGTCATCTCGCAGTGTGGAGCTGGACGCAGAGAGAGGGGGCGATTGGACGCACCCGCAGGGAAGAGCGGGAGCGTCAGGCAGCAGCCAGAAGCGGCTGCAGTGGGCAGCGCGCATTGGGTGCAGCTGACCCGCGCCCTTAGCAGCTTACAGGGAGAGGCACATAGGGTTGTGCACCTCCCACTGCTGCTCTTCAGGTCGGGCCAGCAGAGCCAGTGGCAGCAGCAGGGCTTCCCGCCAGCCACCATTTTCTCTGTCTTCTGGCACAGGATGTGCCATTTTGTGAGTAGGACTCAATGGAGGCAAAAGGGCACGAATCTGGGGACGCCACTGGGGAACCCCATACCTCCCCTAAAAGGAGGGGAGACCCTATTCTGACCAAGCCTCTTTGTCTCAGCTTATGAGAGAAGCTGTGAAAGGAGTCTTGCAGGAGCAGTTGGAGGATCTTGTACCCACTCAGGTCCCAAAGGCTGCACACACAGGAAGGCTCAATGTAAGACCAGGTACGAGGCTTTTGAGTCAGGTTCTGGAGGCTTACATTGAGGAGGCTTACAATGAGAATGTAAGACCAATGTATGAGGCTTCTGAGTCAGATTCTGCGGAGTCTGATTCCCCTCCTAAAAGGCAAAAGGGCTTCTTTAAAATGTCTGAACAGGAGTCTTCCCTGGGAATGCCATAAGTAGCAGATAATGAGATTGACTGTGTTCTGGGGTGTAGGAGATCTCCCAACCTCCCCACAAGTCTTCTGACAGGAATTTCCTGTTTTTGTTAAAAGCATAGACTCTGACACCCATTCTGAGGTGTGTAGAGCCTCTGCAATTCAGAAAACCTTCTAGATGGGCTGTCTGGTCACATCCAAAGGTTCTTTGAGTACCTGGTTTCCAATCTGCTGGTTTCCAATCTGCAGTAAACTAAATCTGAGGTCCAACCAAGCCTCAAGTGCTGCCTTTTCCCAAGGCCCTTGAGAAAGTTTTTACCACTGAGTGGAGCCATTTTAAGCAACATGGCAAATTAATTGATAAGCTGTATACCTTGCCAGATCCCATCATGGCTAAGCTAAAGGTCCCCACAGTGGATGTATTGGTGGTGGCAGTTTCCTCGGCTACCACACTCCCCTTGGAGGGTGAATCGGGACTGAGGGATGCATGTGAAAGAGGGTGGAAACTTCTCTAAAGTGGGCCTTCGAATCTAATTCCCAAGATTTTCGGTGGCATTAACCAGTTCAATCTTTGCCAGATCTGCATACTTCTGGGCCAAAGAGCTGGCTGCAGACAAGTCAAGCAAGACAAGCAAAGTGTATGTTGAAGAAGAATGCATTGGACAATCTGAGGTCCAGTTTGGGCACACAGACTAGGGCATTTGGAACCTAGCTTCATCTATTCTTTCAGTTATCTTTACATACTTTGTCTACTACCTACCTTGACTTCTGTCAAATATAGTTTAGATGTAGGTAGTTGAAATCTTTGAAAGGGTTCCTGGACCACCATTTTTGCTTTCGGATAGATTGAAAGGTCTGGGTGCCCTCTAGTGAGAGGAAGCTAGATATGGCCTTTCTGTGCCATGTAGAGTGCCATTTTGTTTCTCTTTCCATTTTCCCTTCAAAATGCCATTTTGTGTTCCCAGGGCTCATTACCTCAGGGACACTATGGTCTCTCAGGAGGAGGAGTAAGGTGGTGTTAAAACCAGAATGCAGATTAGATTCAGAGTCTGGGGACAATATCCCTCCTCCAACAAAAACAAAAAAACAAAAAAGTGACCAGCAGTCCCTGCTGCTCCATGCCTGTGCCTCCCTCACCCTTCCCTATCTATCTGGATCTCCTCACCTTTCCCTCCCTACCCCCCAAAAGAACCTCCCCAACTTACCTGCCTTCAGGGACCATTTGCAATGAGATTTGTGCAAAATCTTGGTGTCTGATCATTTGCAATGAGATTTGTGCAAAAGTCACAAATCACTGACACTAGAGATGTTGAGTTTTTGGGGTTTCCAGAAAATTAGAAGAGTGCTTGAAACTTAAAGTCTTTCCCCATTTGTTAATGACAGTGATAATGGTTCTTTATACCACTGTTGACTTTACATGTTTGAAATATTATTCTGCTATATTTTATTAAATATATTAGTACACCATTTGGTTCAGAATATTTTTTTCTTGTTTTGCTCCTCTAAACTTTGGTGCATCTCATGGTCCGGTGTGTGTAATAAGTCGGGAAATACGGTAAATACAAAAAGTATAAAAAATGCTGTTACTTTCCCACTGAAGTGGATATTTGTCCACTTGCATTTATATGCTTTTGAACTGCTAATTTGGCATGAGCTGGGCAATTGATTGGAGATCACTCCATGTTATAATCTGAAATATCCTTGGTCCAGATTTTTGATGCATTCACAACAGTTATCTGGGTTGATAACAATGGTCAAGATCAAGTGTTTGGCTATGAAGAGGGGACTTAATAGCTTTTGTGGCCTTTTTCTTCTCACCAACCTCTATTAGGTGCATGGTGTCTCACCCCAATCTTTCTGAATATAAGAAACTGCTGAGTAAGCAAGTCACAGCTGACCACTGGTACTGTTCCCCCAACTGTTCTGCTCAACCTGAGTTGAGATGCTTCACACAATGGGTAGCCAAGGGCTTGCATGCACAGCAGTGGGCCAATAAGCTAACCTATCTTTTTGCCTCAATAGATTAACATTTGTGGAGAAATACAGTTTGATTAAAAAATTGGTGTGATGAAAGGAAATAGCCCTTCTCCTGCTGCCCTGCTTTCTCAAAGTAACAGGATCCTGTGACAGATATGAAAGGAAGAAAAAGTCTTGAAAATCCTGGTTGCCAGTCTCCTGATGCACCAATATCTTGGTCCTAAGATGATCACTATACTGAAATCATGAATTTGGCTTATTAAAGCAGGGAAATGGGGTGATCTGCTATCATCTCTTCTTCTTCTCTTTGCAACCTCAGCCATTCAGGTTTGGTAAGCTTCTTTTTATTTCCAGGGAATGTGAGCAATGCAATAAAAAATACATATTCTTTACACTTTTTTGTCATTTAGTCTGATATCAGAATAACCACATTTATTACTGTGATTACAGTAATACTGTAAGAACAGTAATTACAGTCAAACTGAATGGTGTTTAGTTAAAAAAGCAAAGGACCTAAGACCTAAAGAGGAAAAAGAAAGAACCTAAGAAAGAACCTAAATAGTCAATATATTTTCTGGAAATTAAGAATTTCCATCCATGGCTTTTATAATTCCAGCATTGTTTTTGCTAGCATAAAAGAGCTCTCACAGTCATAAACTCTGTCTCATTCAAGTGACAGAAACTTTAAAACCCAAGTAATCAAGTGGAAGTTACATTTTAATTCTATACATTGTATGTCTCAAATGTGTCAAGTGGAAATTATCAGAGTTATTTACAATCAACAAAATCACAAAATCCAGTAACAAGTCTAAGAATCACAGAGTTGGATGGGACCTACAAGACTACTGAGATCAGTTCCAGTGCAGGTTTATCAATATTTGTCAGGTGTTAAAAGCCTAGTAAAATAAAAAGGTATCATATGGCACCTAAAGGAAAACTTTGAAGGTGCCAGTTCGATCCTAGTTCTCCCATTGCCACCTGCTGGATTGCCAGAAAAAAGACTCTAATGACAAAAGCAAGTTGCTATAGTGCTCCTTCACCTACCATACTTGCCACGCAGAACAGTAGAACAGCACCTTGTATTGTATTCTTAAATGCAATGAAACATAGTCTAAGAAAGCATTTCTCAACATGGGGTCAGGACACCTTCCAGGGTTGCTGGAGCCTTTCAAGGGTGTCACCTAAAGACCTGTTGTAGGGGTCCTGGTTGGAAGACCTGACAGAAAGGATGGAGCTGTTGTGGCTGGAAGAAGCCACTGAGAAGTGGCTCAGAATGGGCTGGTGTGGGGCCAAAGGCAGGAGGCACACTCACCACAGACAGCAGCGCCACTCCCCCCTGCAGTTCCTCCGTGTGCCTGCGTGGGCTGGGGTTAAACACGCTGAGGATGAGCATGCTGAGGTGTGAGCATGGTGCCAGAACTCTGGTGGGTGGGCTGTCTGGTGGGTGTGCTACTCGTTGTGGTCTAAACAGAAGTAAGCCCCCTCAATGTTGTTGTTGTTCTTATTTGGTTTATTGGGTCTACTCCCTGGAAAGTGATAGGATTGTAGCCTTAGAGTCTTAAGTCTCCTCAGAAGTCAGTCCCATGATAGTAAATGAGGCTACTCCCAGGAAAGTGCTAGGATTGCAACCTGAGGTCCCTATGCATGTCTCCTCAGAAATCAATCCCATGATAGTGAATGGGGCTTAAAACTAAAAAAGTGCTAGGATTGCAGACTTAATGCCCAATACTATGCATGTCTACTCAGATGTCAGTCCCATGATAGTGAATGCCAGGATTTGGACCAGGATTTGGTCCTGATGAAAGTGCCCAGGAAAGTGCCAAATCCCAGGAAAGTGCCAGGATTTGGACCAGATGAGCTGCATCCTCGGGTTCTTAAGGAACTGGCAGATATCCTTGCAGAGCCTCTGTCGATCATCTTTGAGAAATCCTTGAGGAGTGGAGAAGTGCCACTGGAATGGAAGAGGGCAAATGTAGTCCCAATCTTTAAGAAGGGGAAAAAAGAAGACATGGGAAATTATAGACCAGTCAGTTTGACTTCAATCCCGGGCAAGATATTAGAACAAATCATAAAATACACAATTTGTGCACATCTAGACAAGTACTCGGTGATCAAAACAACCCAGCATGGATTTACCGAGAATAAATCTTGCCAGACAAATCTGATCTCCTTTTTTGATCTGGTCATGAGCTTAGTGGACAGTGGCAATGCTGTGGATGTCATTTATCTTGACTTCAGCAAAGCATTTGATAAAGTCCCAGATGATATCTTAATTGGGAAGTTGGAAAAATATGGGCTAGACAAGGCAATTGTTAGGTGGATCTGCAACTGGCTCAACGACCGCACCCACAGGGTTTTAGTAAATGGTTCTGTGTCAAACTGGAGGTCGGTTTTTAGTGGGGTACCTCAAGGCTCTGTCTTGGGCGCGGTTCTCTTTAACATTTTCATCAATGACTTGGAGGAGGGGATATGGGGGAGCCTGATCAAATTTGCAGATGACACCAAACTGGGAGGAGTAGAAAACACATCAGAAGATAGGAGAAACCTCCAGGAGGATCTGGATAAACTAGAATCCTGGGATGTAACAAATAGAATGAATTTCAACAGGGAGAACTGCAAGATTCTGCACTTAGGCAATAAAAGCCAAAAACATAGGAATAAAATGGGGGATATTTGGCTTGGCAGCACAACATTTGAGAGGGATCATGGAGTTGCTGTGGATCACAAGCTGAACATGAGTCAGCAGTGTGATGTGTCTGCAAAAAAGGCAAATGCCATTTTAGGCTGCATTAAGAGGACTATAGCTTCCAAGTCACGAGAAGTTATAGTTCCTCTTTATTCAGCATTGGCAAGACCTCACCTTGAGTACTGTGTTCAGTTCTGGGCACCTCAATTGAAGAAAGATGCAGCCAAACTGGAGCAAGTCCAGAGGAGAGTGACAAGAATGATCAGTGGGATGGAAGGCAAGCCCTACAAGGTAAGGTTGGGGAAACTTGGGATGTTCAGCTTGGAGAAGAGGAGGCTGAAAGGAGACATGATTGCCCTCTTCAGGTACCTGAAGGGCTGTCATATGGAGGAAGGGGCCAATTTCTGAAAGCAGAACTAGTTCTGAAAGCAGAACTAGAACCAATGGGTACAAACTGCAAGAAAGGAGATTCTGGTTGGAAATCCCGAAAAAATTCCTGATGGTGAGAGCGGTTCGGCAATTGAGCAAATTGCCAACGGAGGTGGTGGATTCTCCCTCACTGGGGATCTTTAAGCAGAGGCTTGACGAGCACCTGTCAGGGATGCTCTAGGGAGAATTTCTGCTACAGGCAGGGGGTTGGACTAGATGACCTACTAGGTCCCTTCCAATTCTATGATTCTATGATTGCAGCCTTAGAGCCCAATCCTTTGGAGTCCTCCTCAGAAGTCAGTCCCATGATAGTGAATGGAGCTACTCCCAGGAATGTGTGGCTGGGTCTGCTGCCTGAGATCCCTATGCATGTCTCCACATAAGTCAGTCCCATGATAATGAATGAGGCTTACTCACAAGAAAGTGCTAGAATTGCAGCCTTTGAGCCCAATCCTATGGAGGTCTCCTCAGAAGTCAATCTCATGATAATGAATGGGGCTTAGTACTAGGAAAGTGTAAGGATTGCAGCCTTAGAGCCCAATCCTATGCATGTCTACCCAGAAGTAATTCCAATTGAGTTCATTGGGAAAGTGTGCTTAGCACTGCAGCAGTAGAGCCCAATCCTGTGCATGCCTACTCAGAAGTAATTCCCATTGAATTCATTGGGGTTTAATCACAGGAAAGTGCTCATAGCACTGCAGCAGTAGAGCCCAATCCTATGCATGTCTTCTCAGAAGTAATTTCCATTGAGTTCAGTGGGGTTTACTTCCAGGAAAGTGTGCATAGCACTGAAGCAGTAGAGCCCAGTCCTATGCATGTCTTCTCAGTCCATTGAGTTCAGTTTATTCCCAGGAAAGTGTGCATAGCACTGTAGCAGTAGAATCCAATCCTATGTGTGTGCACTCAGAAGTAAGTAAATTGAGTTCAGTGGGACTGCCTTTAAGGAAAGTGCATAAGATTGCAGCATTGGAGACCAATCCTATGCATGCCTACTCTGAAATATATCCCATTATAGTCAGTGGAGTCTTGACTCCCATATAAATGTGGATAGGATTGCAGCCTCAGGGCCCCATTCAATGCATGCAAACTCTGAAATAAATCCCATTATTATAATGTGTGGGGCCTTTTTCTCCTATGTAAATGTGGATAGGACTGCAGCATCAGGACCCAATCCTACGCTTGCCTATTCAGAAGTAAGCCCCATTGTGTTCAATTTGTGCATAGAATTGCAGCCTGCCAAGCAGTGGTTGGCTCCAGCAGGTTCACACCTACTCTATAGAACTGGTTGTTAATGAGAGATGGAACATATAAAGTTTAAAAATAGCCATTTAAAATGGCTGACAGACAGACATAAAACTGGTTGTTAATTTATATGAATCCCATCACTGCTTACAAAGTATTTTGTGTCTTTTTAATTTGTAATAAATATTTAACAATATATAATTTAATATTGTTTATTAAATTATTGTGATTAATCATTAAGCTTTAACTATGTTCAATTTGTAACAATGAAAATACATCCTGCATATCAGATATTTACATTATGATTCATAACAGTAGCAAAATTACAGTTGTAAAGCAGTAATGAAAATAATTTTATGGTTGGGGTCCCCACAACATGAGGAACTTATCAAGGGGTCATGGCATTAGGAAGGTTGAGAATCACTGCTCTAAGATAACCGTATACAAAACTCTCTAAATTCAGCCAAAGTCTCTAAACTGCTTTACAAGTGCTGAATAGTCATTAAATATTCAGTGACCAATGCTGGAAACATTCTGAATGTCTTTTAAAACATAAATGATAATGTTAAAAAATTTAATCCAAAGCAATGCGTAAAGCCAAGTTCAAACCACGGTTTCATAACAATCCATTCAGAATTATTCAGTTTCCCAAATCTGTATATAACAAAGAACTGTAGTTAGCTCCAAAGCAAAAGTATCATCATTCTCTGGTATTCAGAGGAGTTGGAGAAAGGAGGAACAAAAACTTCAGGGACTTGGCAGGCTCTGCAGTTTAGATTAAAATTTGAACCAAAACCTAGGATAGCAAAACAAGGGCTGTTCAATTTGAAAAAAATTTACATAAATGAATATAGTAGTTAGAATTTATATGAACAAATGAATAAATTCAGATCAGTTAACCCTCTCATTCGGCTAATATAACACTGAACATTAAAAATATAAATCCATGCAGGGACAGCAGGGAGCTGTCCAGCAATTGCCCAGGACTTCAATTGCCCCAGCCGATTGCTCTGTTGCCCTTGGTTCAGCTTCTACACATTTGTGTAAGGAGGTTCTCAGCCAGATTCTAGGGCCCTGGAGCTCAGTAGCTGCAATCTGCTGCCTCATGGTTCATCCAGAGGACATTGCCTTATTTGGAAAAAATCCTCAGCCTTGCTGGAGCCAGATAAATTGCAGGAGGTTCATTTGAAGGAATTATTTTTAAAGAGGGAGCCTATTTGAGCCATTCAAACTGTGTTCACAAAATAGCCAAGGCAATCCTGCCATCTGCTGGCTCTTCTGAGGAAGCACATGGGCCTTTTAAATACCAGGAACTTTAAAGTGAATGGAAGTTTTGTTCCTAGCATTTTATATGAATTTTTATCTATCCATACACAAATGTGGTTTCACGGGCTGAGATAATAAACATTTTCTAACACAGAAAGTTGGGGTGATCTTCAATCCAGCGCTTAAAACATTTTCACACAAAGAGAGGAGGTGCATACAGCCATACTGGCCCTCAGAACACCTCCAGAGTTTCACAGAGCTTACCCAAAGGTCAGTTGGGAGGGAGGACTTGCCACAAGTCACATGGAGGCTCACCATGGACCACACCAGGCCCCAGGTGTGTCACCACAGCATAGATTAATTTTTAAGGTCAATGATATTGAGGGCAATAGCCATACCTTCCTAGGGAAAGATCTACTTAAAAGACTATTTAATTAATTTAACAGACTAAATTATAGCCAAAACATTTAACCCAATTGTTCTTGAAAAATATCATTCACTAAAACTAAAACTAAAAGAGTATGAAAATTGTTTGGATTGCAATATCTACCTATGACAAATAAATAGCTAACAGTGTCTGTCTGTCTATAGATCTACGTACATACCTTTTTTTGGACCCCACATGATGAGGAGAAAAAAGGAAAGAGAAACTTAGAAAGTACAAAAATAATTAAATATTCAAAATGGGCTTGCAAATTCGAAAACAAAACTAACATTTTGGACACTTCAAGGAAGGAAGAAGCTTAGCAACTTAACTTGTTAGCTGCAGAAGTCAATCCACATCTAACCAAAAGTAAATATCATTCAGTGTTAATTGTTTTAGGCAAGTGTGTATAACAAGCCTATGGATGTGTTTTTGGAAATAAGCCTCCTTGTGTGAAATTGGTAACGTGGCTTATTCCAGGGCTCAGGGAACATTTTTACATCTTACCCCAAAATATATTTAGGTATGTGGACATTACCCCCTTGATTTGAAAGGAAGGAAAAATATATTATTATTTGAATTCAGATATGTGGCTTCTGGGGAGCTGGAAGAAAAGTTTGAAGTAGGTGATAAAATAGTGTTGGATTGGACAGGATGACCATATGGTATGTTTTCCCAGGACATTTCCTCCGTTTTAGCCTTGTGTCCTGGAAAAAAAATCTTCATTGTCCTCTTTTTCCTTTTGAGCAGGCAGCATGTAGCTTTCTTGGAATTCATGAATTATATGTAATATGTAATAGTTTTAAACATACAGTACCAATATCTAATATGGTGTTTAAGTTAACCACATGAAAACAATATATATGAGGGCTTTAAAAAATGTCCTCCATTTTTCTTGGATGTCTTATATTTGGGGGAGGGGGTTTGTCCTCTTTTTGTGGTTATGGTCACTGCATATTGGAGAAATGTGGTGGTCAGGGTGACCATAATTAAAAAAGAGGACAAGATCCTGCAAATGTTTGAAACAAGTGCAGGATTCAACTGGAGTGGGGAAGAAAGCCCAATCTAAACAAGTTTACTCAGAAGTAAGACCCACTGTAGTTATTGGGCTTCCCATGAAAATGTGACTAGGATTGCTGCCTCAGAGCCCAATACTGTGCCTTTCTATTGAGCAGCACAATTACAATTACATTACAATTACAATTACAAACCATTACAATTACAGTCAGTGGGGTTTCCTTCCAGGAAAGTGTGGAGAAGATGCAACCACAGACTCCAATCTTAGGCATTTCTTCTCAGAATTAATGCCCATTACAGTCAGGGGGTGTTCCTTCCAGGAAAGTGTGGTGGCATGTAGCCTTCTTGTAATCAATAAATTATAGGTAATAGTTGTAAACGTAATAAGTAAATATAGGCTGCAATCCTAAAGACACTTTCCTCAGAATAAGACCCACTTAATACAATGGGGCTTACTTTTGAGTAGTCATGGTTAGGACTGTGCTCATAGTGTTTTAATTATTCACATGAAAGCAAAATAGGTCAGTTTTTTAGCTTTAATTTTGTTATGTCCTACATTTGTCTTGAGTGTCCTATATTTTGGGATTCTCTTTTGTGATTATGAGATATGATCACCCTGACACAGGAGCAATGAAATGGTCTTACCAGAGACAGCTGGATGGACAGGGGCTGTTTAGAATACAGGCAGACCTCAACAGCACCCAAAAGTGGATGGTTTCTCTTTTCAACAACAACAACATAACCTTTATTGGCATTAATAATAAGAATTAACAGCAAATAATAAGGAAGGAAAAGGTTAACAGAATCTATACCTAGAGAGGGGGGGCTGGGAATTACAGCTGGCAACAAAACCTGCTAACAAATAATCTGCCACAAGATTTGTAATAGAAGGGGAGAAGTCGCTTAGAAGGATTGGTAAGGGATCAGCCAGGGAGGGAGGGAGGGATGAGAGAAAAGTGGCAAGAAAAGCGGATCTAGGAGCAAGGTGAGCAGGACAGCAAAGTAGAATGTGGTCAATGGAGTCAGGTCCGAGTAAGCAGAATGGGCAAAGTCTGTTCTGCCGAGGCGTGTTGGAAATCTTCCAAGATGGTAGGATGATGGAAAAATATTTAACCTAGCAAGCAGAAATACCCTCCTTTTGTTGGGATCAGTCAGAGGGGAAAAATAGTTCGCTGGACAACCAAATGAAGGAAGTAGACCAAAAACAGAGGGAGAACAGATTGGGTTGAGATTGGCGAGTAAGGTCTCGGTTTCCTGCTCCCACAATTTGAGCTTAATAATGTGGTAAGCTTTTGGGAGATCCATATCAGCTAATATTTCCGGGGAAAGACCAAGGCCTAGAAGCTTGGCATCAATGATTTTGAACCAATTGGATAGATGTGAATCCTTAATGAGGTCCTGTAAGATGGAACTCGGATGAGAATTGAGATGAAGCTTTAACCAGAACTTAAATGTAGAGGTCCAGGCAGAGGTGGAAGGAAGATGTATACCCAGTTCTAGTACAGTTGTGGACAACTTAATTAAATGTGGGATCCCAAGAATCTTTCTAAAAAATTTGGCATTGACTTGTCTAGATCAAGCTTAACAGCTTCGATCCAGACTGGTACTCTGTACAATAGCTGAGGGGTGGTTTTGAGTTGGAGTGCCTGGATAGCAGCGGGCACGTACTGATTACCTTTGTTAAAGAAAAATCTAGCAATAGCGTTTTGGGTCAAAAGGGCTGATGAGATGGCTGATTTACACTGGAGAGTCCAGGTATGATGGTAATGAAATGTAACACCTAAATACCTAAATGACTGAACTTGTTGAAAGATGAGATTGTGGATTTTCCACACGGATGGGGCTCAGGATTTAGAAAAAACAAGAATTTTAGTTTTTTCAGAGTTGATGGATAAATGATTGGTAAGGCAGTACTCATGAAAAGTTGCAGGGAGTTTGCGGAGACCACATTTGGAGAGAGAAAGCAAAATGACGTCGTCAGCATATAAAAGAAGAGGTATAAGGGAGCCGTTTAGGGAGGGGGAGAGAGAGTCCAAAGAAAGAAGGAAGGGGGGAAGGTCAGCTAGGTAAAGATTAAATAATAGAGGGACCAGGATGCAGCCTTGCCTGACGCCTTTGTTAATGGGGATGTCTTAGGTCAAGGAGCCAGTGTGGTCCAAACGGATGCAGCAAGTATTAGAGGAATGGAGCTGCTGTATAAGAAAAAGGAGACGGGGATCAATCTTCCAATCCACCAATTTCCTCCATAGGGTATTCCTACCTATGGAGTTGAAAGCTCCTCTGAGGTCGATAAATGCCACCTAGAGTTTAGCACGATGAGTTTGAGAATATTTGCTAACAAGAAAAGAAAGAGTAAAAATGTGATCAAAGGTTGATGCACCTGGGCGGAAGCCAATTTGTTCTCTGGTAGGAAGACCAATGCTTTTCGCCCAGGAAGTGAGTTTCTTGAGTAAAAATATGGAGTACCACTTACCAAAAATGGATAAAAGAATGATGGGGTAGTAGTAGTTGCAGGGAAGTAGTTGCAGGGAAGAGCTGGGTAAATTTCTTGTAAATTGGAGCAATTATAGAGGTTAACCAGGAGTCAGGAATAAGACCCAACTTGTTGATCATGGTGAAAAGGTTGGCCAAGAGAGAAGACCACCTTGAAGAATTGTTGATAAAAAAACATAGGGGGAATTGCATCTGGGCCAGGAGCTTTCCCAGACTTAAATGAATGGATAAGCTCAATTATTTTGTCCGGAAAGACGGGGGGGCCAAACTGAAAGGTGAGGGGGAGGGAGGGGATAATTCATAGGAGGGATTGAAGTGGAGAAAACATTAGTATAGTAAGATGGCTCAGTGGAAGAAGAAATGAGGATGGATGAGGTTGGGGCAGAGTGGAAAATGAGCCCTACCCCATGCAAGTCCTACATTTTTGCTTCATTTTTCTACGTTTTGCTCCACTCTTTCAGTCTCTCTCTACTAGTCTAAAGGTTAAAATTGCCCTCCTCCATGTTGATTTGCATCTGACATGGTAAATAAGTTTCTTATCATTGTGACCATATGTTCTTTTTTCAGGGCACATCCTAGATTTTAGCCTTGCATCATAAGAACATCCTCTACTGGATCAACGATGAAGAGGCTGTGTCCTGAAGAGGACGCGACTGCACAGTTGCATCCTGATGAGGGTGCAACTGTGCCTGCACCAGCCTAGGTGCATGTGCAGTGTGCCTGGGTTGGGGCCCACCGCTCGTCCCACCCACCTGCACCCACGGTGCACTGGGGTAGGTGGTGTGCCCTCCCCGGCCCCGCCCTACCCCTTGACCCCGCTCCTGACCCAGCCTGGCCCCACCCACTTCCGGGAACCGGTTGTTGGGCCAGGCAGGGCCCACCACTGGATGTAAGGTCTGCATGTACCAAAGTACCGCTGAAGTAAGTGTGCAGGTTTGCTTGTTTCACAGGGATTGGTACGTTAAAAACCAACACTCAGGGATTATGGCACTTAAAGAGAAATTATTTCCACAGTTACTGAAAGCAAGCATCCAGATAAAAAGGCCAGCAGGTTCCACAAAACATACAAAGTAATGCTAAAATGTGTGTGCTAATAAGTTAGTATAATGAAACGTTCACTGACGTAATATAACAGGTAAACTGCATTTACATAATTATACACTTTGTCTTTGACTTCTTTTTCTTCTTTTTACCATCTTTGCTCATCTTCTCTTTGTGCTTTCGGATTTCCCGAACTAACGTGTAGAAAGCATCATCAACACCCTGTAAAGAAATGGAGCATATTTAATATTTAGTGGCACGTGTTTATTTGAAAAGAGTTTAAACACACACACACATACAAGATATTAGCTAGCTATATAACTCATTATTGGCAAACGTTATGTTACAGCAACTGTATTAATTAGGTACAACTTGACTGTGGCATTGTTCACATGTGATTTCTGCACATAGGACAAGCAAAGTGTTTTTCATTATTGCAATCGTTTCTAAGGAATTTAGAGTGGAAAAGACTCAATTTTGCAGATAGTTTCTCAGAAGCACATCTTAGTAGCATGTCTTGTTAGGTGGCAAATACTCCTTTTGACTTTTGTAAGGCACAAAAGATCAAAAACTTACCTGCATTTGGGGGTGCTATATTTAAAGGCCTTATACCAAATTTTGTCTTCAATCAATTCCCATGTTCTTCCTGATTTGAATTCAAACAGTTTTATAATGGATTAGAGTTGCCATAATTCTCTTCCACAAAACCAAGACAGGACCCCATTTCAAATTTGCCAGTAAGTGAATGCAATCCCCGTAAACCAGTACTGTCCCAGTTTCTGGGAAATATGGCAATCTTGCCAGAGATTATCAGTAAGAACATCACATGTAAAGTTCTAAGCAGCCATAATTCAAAATATGTACAAGATGCACCTAAGGTGCACAAACTCCAAAACCACAGTCCCATGAGCCCATTTTGGTTTCCTAAGACAGGTAATCAATGGTGCCAGTAAGATCTCAACAGATAAAACATGCACCCTAGAACCATGAAAATTTCCATTCAAATACCTTTTATTGCAGATTGTGCAACCTAATGCTTAAAAAATAACAACACAAAAACACCTCATTAGGGGCAGGGAAAGTTCTATCTTCATGGTCCCTTACATATACAAAGTACCCAACAAAAATTAGTCAACCAAGAACAACTTTGGAAATCTAACTACAGTGGTGCCTCATGTAACAAGCGCCTCATGTAAAGTTTGTTCCACATAACAATTCTAAATTCCCAAGGAATCCTGGTTCCCAAGGAATCCTGCTTCACGTCACAAATCTGCTTCATGTAACATGCAAATCCTTCTGCCACCTAATGGGCACATGCTCAAGGCAGCCCTGATGCTATACGCAGAAGATTTCCAGAAGATGTTTAAAAGGGCTGCCAGCCAGTGCTGCTGCCTCTGACTGCTTCCAAGTGCCTCCCCCAGCCACCTTGAACCTCCAGCAGCAGCCCAGGTAAGTGCCTCCAAACTCTCACAGCATACCTGCAGATGATTCGCAACTGAATAGTATAGCAGAACAGTAACTGAAAACTGCAGTTCTAGATGAGAGATTTTAAATTATTTTCAATTCACAGCTCACTGACAAGGTACTAAATCTGTCAAGGCACACCATCTTTAATTTCACCATTAAAAAGGTATACCATGCTGCTGATAGGGTTCAAATCCCATAATTGTCCTACTAATGAAGACAGTATAAATTGCCCCCAACGTCCTGTAGCACACCAAGGTGCCAAGACATAGCTTTAGATTATTTTGTAACCATCCCCCGCCAGAAGTACCAAATACTAAAATAAAGATAAAAAAAATGCTGGTGTCTGTTTCATCCCAGCCAAATGACTGTTTACACTAGGATACAATAGCAGTGACAGTCATGGAGCAATTCTGATGGCAATTGTGCCAGCTGCACCATTAGGACATTTCTAGTTTCAGCATTAAAAAAAGAGAAGTGCCTGTTTTACAGTTTTGCAGGCCGTTCATTAACCACCACGGGTGTGGGTCACAAAAACTTTGCAGGTGAATAGTAATTGCAATCAGAAAGCATTCTAGGGCAGTACCTGGCCACCATAAGACATTTTGGGGTGCTACCCAGTTGTTATCTATATATATAAAAGAGAAAAGTCACTGACTCACTGACTGACTGACTCATCACCGCCCTGCCAAAACTGCCGTCCCTAAAAGTGTGAAAATTGGAGTGGGTGTTCCTTCCGTGATGGAGGGGTGCTCTAAGAATCGGTTTTCCGAAATTCCAACGAGAAGGGGGTGAAAAGGGGCGCAATGCATTTTCCTCCCTATACTTTGCATTGAGAATTGCTGACTCATCAACATTTCGCCCCAACTGCTGGGCCTGGAGGCATGGAATTCTGGGAAGGAGTTCCTTCTGTCACTTGAACACCCACCAAGAACCCATGTGGAGAATTTAACCCTTCAGGGGCTGAAAAGGGGGCAACGTGTTTCAGTCCTATACTTTACATGGGAGACTGAACAACATCCAGCCAATCTGGTGCTCAGTGCCTGGTGCACTGGGGAATGTTGTTCGGAGGGAGGGGTTGCACTGTGGAGGATGCTGTGCATGAGGGGTTGGTGCGCATGGGGGGAACTTGCGCATGGGCGGGTTGATGCGCATGGAGGAAAGATGAGCATGGGGAAGTTGCGCATGGGGGTAAATGCACGTGGGAGGAGGTTGTGCATGGGGATGTTGCGCATGGGGTTGATGCGTATGGGGCAAGTTGCGCAAGGGGGGAAGTTGTGCATGGGGAAGTTGCGCATAGGGGTTGATGCGCATG
The DNA here is from genome assembly GCA_030015325.1 of Cryptoblepharus egeriae. NCBI lineage: Eukaryota > Metazoa > Chordata > Lepidosauria > Squamata > Scincidae > Cryptoblepharus > Cryptoblepharus egeriae. The sequence continues at coordinate 4,139,060 of JAREYC010000009.1, forward strand.
GGGGAAGTTGCGCATGGGGGTTGATGTGCATGCAGGGCTGATGCGCATGAGGAGCTGATGCGCATGGGGGGTTGATGCACATGGGGAAGTTGAGCATGGGGGAAGTTGCGCATGGGTGATGCGCATGGGGAAGTTGCGCATGGGGGAAGTTGCTCATGGGGGTTGATGCGCATGGGGGAAGTTGCGCATGGGGAAGTTGCACATGGGCTTGATGCGCATGGGGAAAGTTGCGCATGGGGGTTGATGCTCATTGAGGACTTATGCGCATGGGGAGCTGATGCGCATGGGAGAAGTTGCGCATGGGGGGTTGATGCGCATGGGGGGAAGTTGCGCATGGGGGAAGTTGCACATTGGGGGTTGATGTGCATGGGGAAGTTGCGCATGGCAGGAAGTTGCACATGGGGAAGTTGCACTTTGGGAGTTGATGCGCATGAGGGGTTAATGTGCATGGGAGAAGTTGCACATGGGAGTTGATGCACATGGGGAAAGTTGCGCACAGGGGGTTGATGCGCATGGGGGAAGTTGTGCACGGGGAGTTGATGTGCATGGGGGAAGTTGTGCATGGGGGGTTGATGTGCATGGGGGAAAGTTGTGCATGGGGGGTTGATGTGCATGGGGGTAAGTTGTGCATGGGGGAAGTTGCGCATTGGGGAAGTTGTGCATGGGGGAAGTTGTGCATGGGGAAGTTGCACATTGGGGGTTGATGCGCATGGAGAAGTTGCGTATGGGGGAAGTTGCGCATGGGGAAGTTGTGCATGGTGGGTTGATGTGCATGGGGGAAGTTGTGCATGGGGGAAGTTGCACATGGGGAAGTTGCACATGGGGAAGTTGAGCGTGGGGGTTGATGTGCATGGGGGAAGTTGTGCATGGGGGGAAGTTGCACATGGGGAAGTTGAGCGTGGGGGTTGATGCACATGGGGAAGTTGTGCATGGGGAAGTTGCGCATGGTAGGTTGATGCGCATGGGGGGTTGATGTGCATGGAGGGTTGATGTGCATGGGGGATGTTGCGCATGGGGGTTGATGCGCATGGGAGTAAGTTGTGCATGGGGGGAAGTTGCGCATGAGGAGAAGTTGCGCAAGGGGAGAAGTTGCGCTCTGGGGGGAAGGCATATGGAGGAAATGTTACTCCCGCAACACGGGTACACTTTTCGCTAGTGGCTGATAAATTAGATTCTGGTGCTAAAACCTTTGGGCAATGCTGATCTAGGTCAACAGTTCTCAAGATGTACTCCCTTCTGAGACCCTTTCTAAACTGAATAATGAAAAATTCTGGGACATGTTGTAATATATTATATATTCATGTAGTGTAGAACTTCACCCTATGAATACTATAATAGATTAGAATGAGCCCTAGAATAAATCCAGCATTTCTGTGGCTAAATATTATAGGGTTTGATCAGTAGCAGGGGACACTTTCAGAGAAACCTTTCCAGTTTCTTTCATTGCAGAAGCTCAGAATCCTGTTTGAAAAACCATTAAGTTAAATCACACTTATTCTCATTTTACCAAAATCATACCAAAACATTCAGATACCATAGAAACACAAAGGTGACTTAATTGTTTGGACCACCATGATAACACAAGGTGCTCTTTCACTGTGATAAAAGATGCTCATCCCAATTGTCATGAATGTCTGCTAAGAATGTTTGCTTTTCAAGTTTTTATTGTCTGGCCCACAGATATACACCCTTTGGACCTATTTGCATACATGCAATGTTGGGCAGAAATGGCTTAAACTGAGAAGCAGGGAGGGTAAGAATTCTCATTCATTATGTTCTGATACAACCATCAACTTTCAGTGAAAAACCTGCAAGGGCTACATTTAGGCAACTAAGGGCCGGGCATCTATTCTAATCTACATTCGATTATGTAGATAATAATCTACATCCAGAGCCGGGCATCTATTCTAATAATTGTACACAAGTTGTGATTTTGTTTCAAGGAGATAAACAGATTGAGAAAGAGATTGCAATTATTGGAACCACCACCAGAGAAGCCAAAGAGCTATCTGAGAAAAACCCATTTCAAGCAAAGCCACTTACCACAAGGAAAACACAGTAGAGGTTTTTAAAGAGCCAGCCAGCACAGGGAGGCATTTAAATAACATCTTTGAATGGTGTTCCACAGAAACACTACTAGAAGCAACTTTGTTGTCACAAGTCAAATATTTTCACTGCAGTTAAAGCAACACAAACATATCCGTTTCTAGTGGGGTACCCCAAGGCTCTGTCTTGGGACCGGTTCTCTTTAACATTTTCATCAATGACTTGGAGGAAGGGATACGGGGGAGCCTGATCAAATTTGCAGATGACACCAAACTGGGAGGAGTAGCAAACACATCAGAAGATAGGAGAAACCTCCAGGAGGATCTGGATAAACTGGAATCCTGGGCTGTAACAAACAGAATGAATTTCAACAGGGAGAAGTGCAAGGTTCTGCACTTAGGCAATAAAAACCAAAAACATAGGTATAAAATGGGGGATACTTGGCTTGGCAGCACAACATGTGAGCGGGATCTTGGAGTCGCCGTGGATCACAAGCTGAACATGAGTCAGCAGTGTGATGTGTCTGCAAAGAAGGCAAATTCCATTTTAGGTTACATTAAGAGGACTGTAGCTTCCAAGTCACGAGAAGTTATAGTTCCTCTTTATTCTGCATTGGTGAGACCTCACCTTGAGTACTGTGTTCAGTTCTGGGCACCTCACTTTAAGAAGGATGCAGCCAAACTGGAGCAAGTCCAGAGGAGAGCGACAAGAATGATCAGTGGGATGGAAGGGAAGCCCTACGAGGAAAGGTTGGGGGAACTTGGGATGTTCAGCCTGGAGAAGAGGAGGCTGAGGGGAGACATGATTGCCCTCTTCAGATACCTGAAGGGCTGTCATAGGGAGGAAGGGGCCAATTTGTTCATAGCTGCTTCTGAAAGCAGAACTAGAACCAATGGGTACAAACTGCAAGAGAGGCTGGGAATCCGGAAAAAATTCCTGACTGTGAGGGCGGTTCGGCAGTGGAACAGATTGCCAAGGGAGGTGGTGGACTCTCCCTCACTGGGGATCTTCAAGCAAAGGCTCGATGAGCACCTGTTGGAGATGCTCTAGGGGGAATTCCTGCTGCAGGCAGGGGGTTGGACTAGATGACCTACTAGGTCCCTTCCAACTCTATGATTCTATGATTCTATGATTCTATATTAGCAAAATTAACATTTCCAGAGGATTGGAAAGAATTTACTAGGAAATTGCCTGGGAAAATAACACTTCTAGGAAGACCATGGCTTTGTCACATTCCAGCTATGGGTTGGCTTCTTGCCCACACCTAGATTAAGGACAATACTCTCTGTTCTTACCTTCAAAAACCTCCCTGGCCAATGCCCCCATCCCCCTAATCTCATATCCCCCTACTCTTTTGTTCCTCCAGCTTCAGCAACCTCTGTGACTTGAATCTTCTCCCTTTTATAATGCCATCCACTTTTCCACCCAAAAATACTGGTATGATACTGATTCCTTCAGAATCCTTCACAAAGCACAAAGTAGGAGAGTCACAGCACAATCCAAAATGATACTGGAACATGTAGGCTTGCATACCTGCACTGTTTCCAGCACAAGCACTGAGGCTGTTGTATGTCTCTGGGAGGAAGGGGAGGTTCATTTCCTTCCATCAAGTAGGGCTACAGCAGTCCCAATTTGTCTATACAGACTTAGACCACATCTAGAGAGTTCTACTCTTCTGCCCTGGAAGTGAGATTTAGATATTGATTAACTCCCAGTCCAAGCCACACTTCCCACTCCCACTCCTGCCTGCCCATTATCCAAGACCCGTAGATTTGATGCTAGCTGAGAAGACAATACTGGTCCAACAAACAAAGAGTCTGACTTCATATGAAATAACTTTTTGCAGATCTCACCTCATCATTTTGGCTATAAAATGTATCACCATGCTATGTGCCATTTCTAATCCTGTCAACATAAAACTTATTTGATAGCTTCACTAAATTATTCTTCCCAATGGCATGTAAATGACATTGATCTGATATATAAAAAACAGAACCATGAGCATGAGTCCTATTCGACCATTCTTCATTTTAACCTTCCTTTATAGAAAATCATCACTTCAGAAGGCAGGCAATGGAACACTTCCATTTCTTTCTTCATTTTAAATGGGCAGTAAAGTCCTGGGACATTTTTAACAGGTACTATAAAAAAGGCAGGCCTGCAATGTTGAATTGCTAAGGAGGCTCTAGCTCATAAGAGCATGCTCTTACGTTCTAAATATGCTCTGGAACATTCCTGGATCCATGAACATTGTCAGGGACATACAGACATAGGGCACAATCCTAACCAATTTAGGCCAATACAGTTCTCCCATCTTCCATTTCCTATGATGGCGTGAGGACACCAGCACATGTCTCTGCCCTGGCCTAACCTCCTTCGCTTCCAAGGAATGGTGCAGAAGTGGCTTACAGTACTTTTGAGACACACCCGAAGACAGCAAAAAAAACTTGTGCCAACCTAATTAAGAGTTAGGATTGCACTGACAGAGAATTGTCACTGCATCCTCATTTATAAACTAAATTTAGAATCCAAAAATTCTTTTTTAACCATGAAGGAGAGGAAGTGTGATCATCATTCTTCATAGTACCAGCTGAGCCTTTTTGTGTTTTTAATGCAAGAATCTGTGAGAGCCCATTTTGTGGAAGCTAATTTTTGTGACAGGGTGACAATCTAAAAATAATTGCCATTACAATTATGATGCTTCATGAAGACTATGGAGCAGTCAAAGCCCTACACAAAAAATGGCAGTATTTAGATATGAGAAAGCAACCTACTTTAGGACGTTTTGGCTCACATCTTTGGATTCTTTGCCACTTCCTGTTAGGGTTGCCATAATTCTGTTCATAGTCCCCCCAAATTGGGACTGTCCCTATTTTTGGGGACATATGGCAACCTTACTTCCTGTGTACCCTAGCTGTTCAAATGCAGGGCACCTCTGCCTCCCAGGCATCCCTTCCAGTTGGAAGGTGAACAGATAACAAGACTGTGGAATCTCAAAATGTTCTACTAGACACCTATTCTTCCTACTTTCTGTTGGAACCCTCAATCTGTGACTCTTTAAAAAATGTTTTCTGTCATGACAACTTCCATGTTTCTGTGTTTCACAAATCCAGTACACCATGCAAAGATGTCATAATAAACAAAAGCCAGCTGAGAATGTGAATGGCCATAAGAATAAATTTTCCTATGCACAAGCCACAGACTAGAACTAAACATTATTCATAAATCTTCCTCCACGAAGATGGATTGCCTGGTGCTTTCCTTGTGCTGGTTATTTCAAGTTCCATTCCTCAACATTGAGGGCTACTGGAATGGGTGAGAAAACTCTCAATATGCATTCTTAAACACAGGAGGAAAGGATAAACTCAGAGATGCCTTTTTCACAAGCCAGTTCTCTTTTACTTTTCCCAGTACAAGTTGAGGCAACCCTGTTTAGATCTAACTATAGCTAATACTGGTGCCAATGCAATGCTTTCAGAGATAAGAGAGGAAGAGGAGAAATATGCTTCAAAAGAAAGGGGCTGGAAAGAATATGTGTATTTCACAGACTGCTCCTTATTTGCTTACCTGTGGTAAACCACCAAAGATCATTAGGTCCACATTAGCCATTTCTTATAGCCAAGTGTAACTAGCTGTGTTTTGTTTGCTGAGACAATTTTAGAAATAGCACTGTGAATGGGCTTTTGGCACTATGCTCATTTATGGCAGTATTTAGAGGATTTTCACATTCTAGAGAATTACTTAAAAAAGATGTTTCAATGAAGATCTCAGCAGCCTTGCTGTAAACAAGATGTTATGTTTCAAATCTCATATCTACTAAAAATATTTTAGTAGCTGTGTTATTTGCACTATTCAACTAGCTCCTCTTTAAATCAATAGTTATGTTCAGAAGTCTTGGCTAATCACAAAACACAGGACCCCTAAAAATGCAGGAAGAGATATTCTAGCTGGTGCAAGAAAGTTAATTTTATAAAACATGCATAAATACACTGTAAAAGAATGTCTTCCTCTTGATGAAATGGTTTACCATGTGTGTTTAAACTACAAAGTTATTAATAATTTTCTGTGTTAAGAGAGAAGTGACCCCAGGAATTAGGGGCAAAGTATAACATTAAATGACAATACTTGGTCCAGATGTAATAGATACTGAGTTCCATTGAGTTAAACACCTTGCTGTTTCCACATGATGAATCTTTCTTGTTTCTCACAGTTAGCTGATTGATACCGCTGGATTGATAAAGCCATTTTTAAAGATCATGACAAAATATTTTTGATGAAGCTCTTTGAAAGGCCCACAGAAAATGAAACATCGAAGAGGAAGGAGTAAGATACTGTAAATACTTGAGTATAAGCCTACTTTTTCAGCACATTTTTATGCTGAAAAATCCCCCCTCAGCTTATACTCAGGTTGGCTTATAGTCGATTATTTCCTCATCTTGTCATAAGATGGGCAAAGAAGTGGATTTCTGCACAAGCAGCTCAGCTTAGGTCAAACTTTTTGAAAAGCAGGAAAGGCTGCTTTGCTTCCTTCTTTTAAAAAAACAACTAAGTCAACAGATTGATCACTCTTCTCCCTGCATGTAGGAACTTGGTGGCTTACCACATTGGCTGTTTTCTCTGCATTAAAACAGCAGTAGCAGCTGCATTTCCCACCCCAGACTTATACTCAAGTCAATAAGTTTTTCCCATTTTTTGTGGTAAAATTAGGTACTTTGGCTTATACACGGGTCGGCTTATACTCGTGTAGATACAGTAAGTCTTCTAAGCAAGATGATTTTTTCACCACGCAAAATTATGTGATTTTTTAAATCAAGTAGATGATCAATGAACTAAAAAACTCCACAATAATATGGTAAGGTTGCAAGACAAACAAGGTACCATAGTGCCATGAAATATATTCAGGGCTGTTTGCACTTCAAACCAAATTGCATAAATAACACAAAAGTATGTAAACATTAACATCATGTTAACTTTGTGTATATTTTATATACCTTTTAAAAAACTTTTCTTTAAAGATTCTCTAAAACCTGAAGGAAAGAGGAAGCAGTCAAGAACAAAGGATAATACCCTCCTGAATCCAAATACTTAAATGTGTGTTTGGAGCTCTCCCCATTGGGTACCCCCATTCACAAACCTTTTGCTCATCCCATTGAAGAGTAATAAAACTTTGTGGGCAGGTGAGATTTGTTCATGCACTAAAATGCATGGAGCACTTGGAGAGTTCTGAACATGCATCAACAAGGATAGACGCTCTCACACTGCCCTCCGAGAAGTATTATATGTAAAATGAAATAAACAACCGAGAAAGAAGATTAAAATTGGGCAATATGCCAGAAAGAAGATAAGGAGAAAGGCTGAGCAGACATCAGATGAAAAGAAGCTGAGACTCGGTGAGTTTGTGCTCATTATCCTTCTTCAAAACAAACTGAAGTAAAACAAAATGGTGACAAAGCGGGATATCAAAGAATTGACTGAGCTAATAAACAATATGGAAAAAAATATAAGACAGATCATTAGACAATTACAAACTTCGATGAAAGATATTGTGGAGGAGGTTAAAGCAGTGAAAATAACTGCAGACTCTGCTCTAAAAAAAGCTGAAAATAATGAGGAAGAAATACAACACCTAAGAAAGAGACTACCTGATTTATCAGACTGGCAAAGACGAAGGAATTTAAGAATATCTGGAATAACAGAACAAATTAATTCAAGAGACAGAAAAAAATTAATTGAATTCTTTAAGAAATATGGGATCACAATTTCAGAAAAAGATGTTGAAATGGCTCATCGCAGTTTGAAAAAAAAGAGATAAACCAAGAGACACTATAGTTGCCTTTTCAAGGGAAAAAGTGCAAAGTTAGGTTTGGAGAAATTTGAAAAAGGTGAAGGATTTACAATTCCAAGGTGAAAGGGTTTTCCTTTGTCTTGATTTCTCACCACAGACTTTACTGGAAAGGAGGAACATGAAATCCTATGCCCAGAAATTATATCAAATGGAATTCTCTTCTCTTGGGGATTTCCAACCACAATATTAATATTTAAACATGGAAAACTGTTGAGAGCTTCAAATCCACAAGAAGCTGAAAAGTTACTCTGCAAACTTAATATAAACATTGAAGAGGGAAAAGGAGAAGAAACAGAAGAAGAAGAAGACGAGGAGGATATATAAAACTAAATAGGAACTGAAAACAAAATTGTGTTTAAATGTTAAAAAGAAGCAAGAAATGTTTAATTATTATTTAAGTTGTGGTAAAAACACTTATGTATTTGGAATAGTGTTGTTTGAAAAAAAGGGATCATAGAGGGGGCTGAATAAGTGAGACTTAGAACTCACCAATAGGGTTGACAAGGGGAGGATTTAGAATCATTACCTAACCCCTCATGAAGGGGTTAATTTTTTGGGCTATGGGGGTGTGGAGGGAGAGACAAAAAACAAAAGAAAATAAATGAAAAGAGATTAGTGTGCATACCTGTGGAATATGATATCAATAGAAATGGAAAGGAAGGTTAAGATCCTTTCCTTAAATGTTAATGGACTGGCCTCTGATTTAAAGCGTTATAAATTAAATAAGTTGATTAAAGATAAAGGATTGCTATTGTATGTTTACAGGAAACTCATAAAGTGAAAAAAGATGTAAGACCATTAATAAGTAATCCAAACTGGAAATTACAATTTGAATCAAGAGGAACAAATAAAGCAAGGGGAGTGGCCATTCTCATTCATGCTAGATTGAATATAAATATTTTAGAACGATATAAGGACAGAGATGGTAGTTTTTTTTTAAATTCAGTATGAATGGGAAAAAATTTACTTTAGCAAATATATATGCACTCAACCAGGGTCAAACAGGTTTTCTGACTCAGGTTTTTCAAAAAGCTCAATCATTCTATGAGAGTAATCTGGTGATTGCAGGAGATTTTAACAATGATATCATGTTAAATAAGAAATTGAAATTAAATAGAAGGAGAATGAAGGAAGAACATAATCTCCTACAGAAAGAAAAACCACGCATTTATTTCTCAAATAGACATAGAAGATTCACTTCTATTGATCATGTGCTGTTGAAAGATCTGAATGATATGATTGTAAACAAAGTGGAAACAGGAGCAATTTGGCTATCGGATCATGCACCAATATTAATTGAGATTACTTTAAAGGAAGGGATGAGAGACAGAAGGTGGAGATTTAATGTAGAATATTTTATCAAAAAAAGGTAGAAAAGATTTAAGCAGACAAATAAAATTATATTTCTTAGAGAATAAGAATAGATGAAGCAACATTATGGGATGCAGCTAAAGCTGTTTTTAGGGGAATTTGTATTAATAAAGAGATCTATTTCAGAAGAAACATAAATATGAAAAGAGAACAAAAATTGAAGGAGATGGTAGAGACCTAGATAAAATTACAAAGAAAATATGAGAACCAAACTCAGGTGAATTTAATCAGATTAAAAGAGGAACTGAAAGATCTGAATAACTTTTCTTTATGGAAAAAAGATATTTTAGTGAAAATACAATGAAGAGACTGGCAAATTATCTGAAAAAGAAAGGAAAGTGATAATCTGTATGAAAAATGAAGAGGGAATCAAGAGATATAAAGATAAACAAATAAGGGAGATCTTTGAAAAATTTTACAGGAAACTGTTTAAAGCTGAGGATAGAATACAGCTTGATGAAATTATAGCTAATAAAATTAGACAACAGGAGTTAGAAAAATTAAATGGAGAAATAACACAACGATAATGGAAGTTATAAAAATTTTTATAAAACCGAAAAGCTCCTGGTTTAGACGGATTTGGGGCCAAATTTTATAAAAAGAGAAGAAATAGTTCTGGAAATGCAAGATCTCTTTAACAAAATTTTAAAGGGAGCGATAGCTCCAGACTCTTGGAGAAAGTCTGAAATTTTAACAATTTTGAAATCCTCTAGAGACTCAATGGAACCTAATTTGTACCTTCCGATAAATTTGGCTTATCAAGACTACAAGATCTTTGAGACTTCCGGTTGAGCCATGGAGGTCTCAGCAGGTCAGAACTAACGCTGTGCCTGAAGAGATACCTGTTTTTATAAAACCAAAAAGCTCCTGGTTTAGACGGATTTGGGGCCAAATTTTATAAAAAGAGAAGAAATAGTTCTGGAAATGCAAAATCTCTTTAACAAAATTTTAAAGGGAGCGATAGCTCCAAACTCTTGGAGAAAGTCTGAAATTTTAACAATTTTGAAACCCTCTAGAGACTCAATGGAACCTAATTTGTACCTTCCGATAAATTTGGCTTATCAAGACTACAAGATCTTTGAGACTTCCGGTTGAGCCATGGAGGTCTGAGCAGGTCAGAACTAATGCTGTGCCTGAAGGATACCTGTTTATGGAAAAATAGGCATTTAAAGTCTATCAACATTCTTTCCCAGGAAGGGAAAGAACTAGAGACGCATCCAAGGCTGGGGAGGAGGTGAATTCGGTGATAAGAAAGCTCTGTATGAAGGGCTTTTTTATTGCCTTGAACTCCCACTCCAAAGACGGTCTGGCGGAAATCACAACAGAATCTCAGGAGTCAACAATTTGACTTAAGACCTCTAATGACTCAATCTCTTGAACAGAAGAACAGACAGTAATGAAAAGATGCAGCAACATTACAACAAGGTAATGACCTCAACCTTATTTTGATAACGTTTATAAAGATAAAGAACCTTTTACTAAAAAGTGAAAAAACGGAAAAAGAAGAAAGCTTTTAAAGTCAGTTTGCAACTAGGAAGTATCTTCAATGTCATATGATTTAAGAGTTAAACAGAGAGAGCCTCCAGCTGGAGTGAATTTAAAATGTCTAAAAAACCAGAAAAAGAACAACCTTTAGAGTCTTTAGAGAGGAAACTCTCGGAAATGATGAAGGAGATGTGTAACAAACTAACTGAAAATATGAACATACAGATGATGGGAGTGAAAGAGGGGATAGAAGAAATAAAAAATGAAATAAGAGAAGTACAGTCTATAAATCAAAAAACTCAAAGTTTGGAAAAGGAATCAAAAGAGACTGAACAAAAGATAGAATCAGTATCTGCAGATTTAAAGAGACAGGAAGAAAAATTGCTGGTGATAAAATGCATGACCATGGAAACACAAATGAGATTAAGAGGAATTCCTGAAAAGCATCATACAGATAGACAAGATGTGATTAAAATACTAGCAGAATACATGGGTACAGAAATACAGTAAATGGAAGATCATTGTGATACACTTTATAGAGTTAATTCTCAATATTCAAGTCAGAGAAAGTTACCAAGAGATATAAAAGTGCAATTCACAACAAGGAAAATGAGGGATGGAATAATAAGAAGGCAATGGCAACAACCACTGAAGATTGGAGGGAAAGAAATAAAAATAATGAAAGAGCTCCCAAAAAAAGTACTACTAAGTAGAAGGGAATACAAGGAGTTAACAGATAAATTGAGAAGTAAAGGAATCAGATATAGATGGGAAATACCTCAAGGATCATTTAGGAAGAGAGCTTCTGGTCTCAGATCTGGTTCTTCCTCATCACGCTTTGTCATCCAGGATTTCAAGTCCGGAAGATGATGAATTTTGACATTGAGCTGTTGTATCTTTGTACCTTGAGTTCCATGAATAACCGTCATAGGGCTGGATAGCTGCATGGGTATGTTACTTTGGACTCCGGGGCACTCATGACAGTAGTCATGTTAGGAGTCATCTCCATGTTGTGAAGTTTTAAAATATCCACATGGGGACGCTGTATTTTCTGAGAAAAAGATTCCTCTAAAGATAGAGAAGGATTATCCAAACTAAGGGGAGAGTGTTCCTTCTCTGCCTCCTTCTCTGGGTGTAACTTTTTAGAAGATATTATCTGTAGAAGTGCTGCAATCGTATCTCCTGTAGGTGTATAACCAACATTTTTAAAGCCTGAAGAGATTTCCAAATCAGTTGTACATCCAGGTGAGCGCTTGTCTTCCTTGGTGGCACAGGTAAGGGTATAAGGAGGACGCTCCAATGTCTTAGAGGGCATAGTAGCCTTCAATTTAAACTTTAACTGGGGCTTTTCCTGTTTAAAAACTCTCTGTATGTTGATGTTAAAATCTCCCAAATAAGATCTACGTTCAAGAATCTTATTAGTCCAAAAGGTCGATCTGAAGGATATACAAAGGCGCTTTATATTAAAATGAGTAGGAAGGAAGAAAAACTCTTGGATCTCTTCCATGCACAATTGTTGTTTCAGTAGTTGGGATAATGAATTTGCAAGTCTTCTCTTACTTGTCCATAAGTGAACATCTTTGTACGGAATATACAATAAGATCTTAGATAAACACAGTGTTAGTTGGATTTGAGTGAAAGGTCTTACTGCCTTATTATTCATTGGGGTATCTGCCTGTGGAGAGAGGGGGGAGTATACCAGGTTTGATTCTTTTTCCTCTTTCTCCCCATTTCTGCTTTTATTCCTCCTAAAAACTCCTGAATAACCTGAGTTATTTCACGTAACTGATCCCCAGTTTTATTCAAACACTCCAGAATTAGGAGTAAGGCATGAGTGGAGATTAAACAGGAGTCACTCAACTGCTGAGCAAACAATTCCATCTGTTTGTTTATCACTGAAGAGCCCTCCATTTGCTCTATTGCTTTAATAGGAGAAGAATGTCTCCTTTCCCCATCACCTTTTTGTTTGTGATTCCACAGGTCTAATGGAGAGTGAGCAATCTCATTTAAGGCAGATGAAAGAGCAAGCAAGGAGGAGTCTTTATTACTCACAGTCTTGGTATCTTGTAAAAGAGATTGCAAGTTTTCAGGATGAAGATATGCATCAATCTGTGGTTGCTGGTGCAGCTGTTGTTGCTGAGCCCGGCGTTTTTTATCCTTCCCAGCTCCTTTTTTCTTTTCTTTTTTGTATCCTTCTCATCTTCTGTGGGACTGACTCTTAGTCTTTTTTTCCCTTTTAATTGTGGCATATTTATTATTTAATTCTTCAGATTATTTTACAGAAAAGGGAGAGAGCAAATAAGGCTACTACTCCTCAGCCCAGCTCACTGGAAGTTTGATGGAATAACGAATCTCCTTTTCTCGAGTAATAAAGATTTGCCATCAACCCTGGATGATTTGAACACCTCTAATAATGAGATGGAGAAATAAGCAGCCGCCACCTCAGGGGCCCTCAGGCCTGCCTCACCTGGTGTTCAGTGACATAGGGCACACCAGCATAAATTAAATTGAGTTACCTGGAATATACATGACTGGAAGGCACTGAATTTGGATCCCACTTCTAAAGAATTCCTATCACAACAGGATATTATATTATTACAGGAGACATGGATTTTGGAAGACCCTATCTTCAGTGGCTTTGTACTTTATGTTATAAATGCGGTCCCCAGCTCAAGTAAAGGCCGGAACAGAAGGGGGATCTGTACTCTGATAGCTATGCCTCTTGCTGCAAAGTCACAACAAGTTGGGATCCTCAAGCAAATTGCACTAGCGCTACTTATTAGTATGGGACACTGGGATCTAATAGTTGTCAATATCTACGCTCCATCTTCTCTCTGACAGGCTGGATGAAAACTCACTGGCTAGACCTGGAAGAGTTTATAGAGAAAACCCTTGAGAGGCACCCGAATGCACACTTGGTGCTAGGAGGGGATCTTAACTCTAGAATTGGCCCAAGTGATCATTATTTGTACACTAAGTATGGCTTACACCCAAGCCCCCCATTGATGGAGAGATGCTACTAAGACGTTGCTCAAAGGACCCAAAAGTGAACTATATAGGATTATGCATGAAACAAATGACGGAGAATTTGGATTTAGCCATTCTCAATGGCGCAATTATAGGAGACCATCCTGCTGAGTTTACATATCTGGCTGGGGCAAGGATGAGTGTGATTGACTATTTTATTGTGACCCCAGGGCTTCTGCAGTTTGCTACGAAAATGGAAATTATCCCTAGATTTTCCAGCGATCATTTTCCTTTGAAGTTATCTTTATCGTTTCCACTCTTGAGGCCACAGATGGATCTGTATCGATGTTTACCCACACATATCTATGCGAGCAACTTTCATCGTTATGCCCGTTGGTCCCCGCACTTGGATGGTAAACTGCGGAAACTGCTCTATTCACACCAGTGCCAGGTCTTGTATAACAGACTGACTAGGACAGATTTTGAATACTCACCCCTTGAAGATTTCAGAGTACTGACTGAGCTCCTTTTTCAGTTCCTCACAGTCAAAAGATCGGATGCTCAGCAAGTTAAGTTTGATAATAATAAAAAGTGGTTTGATCACAAATGCAAGATAGCTAAAAGAGATCTATATACAGCTTATAAGACATTTAAAAGCAATCCGAACTCTCTGGAAACTCTATGGATATTATCACAGCAGAAAAAGCAGTATAAAAAGTTAATACACTGTAAGAAGAAGGAGGCAATGAAGGAGGAATGGCTCTTGTTAATTCAGGCAGTGCAAGACAGAAATCAATCTACCTTTTGGAAAATAGTTAGACCATCCTTTCATCTTAAAACTTTTACACAAGGTGAACTGATTCATCTAAGCATATGGGAGAAATATTTTACTGAGACTTTTAAAGCATCAGATGAAGGAAGGGCACAATCATGGGAATTAGAGGATCTACCTTTGTGGCCCCCTGTGTCATTGAAAGAGATACATAGTTTGATCAGTTACCTCAAACCAGGGAAAGCGCCAGGTAACAATTTAATTCCAGCAGAGCTTATTATTAACAATCCTGGCTGGTGGGCTCCAGTGCTTGCGTCACTCTTCACTTTTATAGATAAAACTGCTCAAATCCCCAGAGATTAGAAAACGGCCATAGAGGTTCCTATCTTTAAGAAAGGAGATAAAAAAGACCCTTCAAACTATAGACCAGTCAGTTTGCTGAGTGTGATAAGCAAGATGTATGCGAGGCATCTGCTTAATAAATTACAAGGCTGGGTGACCCAAGAATATCTACTTGCAGAAGAACGACTGGGTTTTAGGGAGGGGCGTTCTACAATTGATCAGTGCTTGGTGCTCCAGCACCTAATAGAAAAGTATACGTCCTCCAGGAATTCCACCCTACATGTAACTTTTATCGATTTAAAAGCGGCCTTTGATTCTATCCCCTGAAATAAATTATGGAAAAAGCTAGAAGAAACAAATATAGACCGACGACTACTCTTCCTCATTCGTTCCTTACATGAGGACACAGGTCTCAGGATTAGACGTAGTCCAAATGACCCTCTTTCTAATTTAGTATCTACATCTAAAGGTGTCAAACAAGGATGCATTCTAGTGCCCCTACTATTCAAAATATGCATCAACTCAATGATTGATCATATTTCTGATATTAACCATCCCCCTAAAATTGCGGGAAAACATATTCATGCCCTCCTATATGCTGATGATGCTGCAGTAATAGCCAGAACCTCAGTTGGCCTTAAAAGGACTCAAAAGAAACTCAGCTTATTGCAAGGAGGAAAGATTATTCATTAACTATCAAAAAACTAAAATAGTAATGTTTGCCAGAAGACTTAAACAACGAACTTGGATAATGGATGGACATAAAATTGAACAGGTTTCTTGCTTTAAATATCTGGGGGTCATATTCCACACCAGTGGCTCTCGTAAAGCACACTGGAAGTATGTTGCTGCCAATGCCCAGAAGGGGACTACAGCGATTCTAAGATATTTTCAATCTAGGGGTGGACACTATGTACCTGCGGCCCTGAAACTATTTAATGTAAAAGTATTGGCTCAATTGATGTATGGGTCTCAGATTGGTATAACCTCAAATATTATACAACTAGAAAGCATCCAAACTAAATTTATTAGAGCTTTGCTTGCTGTTCCGAATTGTGTATCTAATGCCTTCTTGAGAGTAGAAACTGGACAGCCAAAGATTGAAACTAGAATCTGGCAATCCATCATAAATTATTGGCTTAAATTGAAATTTAATTCCACAGGCCTGGTTGGTTTTATTCTTGGCGATAATTATAAATATAGTTGGTTACAGAGAGTAGAAAAAAAATTAACTTTGATAGGCCTCTCCCGTCCTGCTTCTTAGCATGGGATGGGATCAAGCAAAAAGAACTGTATCCCAGAGACTTACCGATATGGATAGACAGACATTGAAAGGGTTCCAAATTTTCCCTCCAATGAAGAGAGAAGATATATTTCTAGCCCGGCTCTCTATCTTAAAAGTTTAGAATTATATAAACAATGTATGGCGTTTACTTGGGCTAGATGTCACTGCCTCCCTTCGGCTGTCCTAGAAGGTCGTTAAAATAAAACACCATATTTAAAGAGATTGTGCCCTTGTGGCACCAAGATCGAAACAACAGGACATATACTTCTATACTGCCAATTTTCTATTGGAGATTGAAACAACAGGACATATACTTCTATACTGCCAATGAGGATATAAGGAATGACTGTCTAGAGCCCTTAATTAGAAGGTTCCCAGAAACTTCAGCGCCTTGGTTACTGGAATGGCTGCTTGAAGATAGCAATAAGGAAGTAACGTACAATGTTGCAAAATTTTGCTCAAAAGTCATTGCTGTCCGATATAAAAATGTAGTAAAATAGGGGCAGTTTTAAATAACCTCAAATAATTTTAATAACAGAATGTGGCTGATGAGAAAGATGTACATTGATTGTTTTATGTTTTTAATGTTTGGTTTAATTAATGCTGGTCTTGGACTGTAATAATAATAAATTCTACCTCAAGAAATAAGTTTCTACTACAAAGATAAATGGCACAAAATTCAAACCCTTGAAGAATTGGCACAATTTTGGGAGGAATATAAAGAAGATATAAATTAAAATAAAAATATCAATCATGGACTATAAATTAATTTCCAGGAATGTAAATGGACTAAATTCTCCACAAAGAAGAAAACTAATTTTTCACTGGATAAAAAAAACAGACAGCCAATATAGTTTGCCTTTAAGAAACGCATATCCGGAAAAAAGATTACAAATTTCTGATCAATAAGACATTGGGAGAAGAATTTGTTTCTGCAGCTAAACAGAAAAAAAGAGACATAGTGTTTTATATAAAAAAGAATGGCAACCTAGAGTGATTTTTAAAGATGAAGATGGAAGGTATCTAGCAGTAGAAGTGAGTATGAATTTTAGGAAAACTCTACTGCTGGGAATTTATGCACCAAATGGAGCTAAGAAAGTTTTTTTTGAAGGGTTAAAGACTAAATTGGAACAGATTCATTATGAACAAGTTACATTAATGGGAGACATGAATGGGGAGGTTGACCCCAAAATAGATAAAAGGAATGAAACTAAACAAAAAGAAGGAAAGCTCCCAACATTCTTTTTTGAGTTAATCAAACAAGAAAACTTAGAAGATATATGGAGAAAATTTAATCCAGGAGTTAAAGATTATACATACTATTTGGGGAGAAATGAAATGTTTTCAAGAACTGACATGATTTGGTTGGTTAAAGAGCTGATCTGGCTAACTAAGAAGGTAGAAATAATGCCAAAGGTTAACTCAGCTCATAATCCAATGTTGTGGAAAGGCAACTCAGGAAACAGGAAAAAGAGATGGAGAATGAATGAGGACTTATTGAACAAAAAAGAAAATGTGGAATATTTACAAAAAGAAACTAAACATTATATTCAAGCTAATGTAGACAATGAGGTTGAGATACAGAAAGTCTGGGATGCATACAAGGCAGTAATGAGAGGGAATTTGATCAGCTTAAATAGCAAAGAAAAGAAAAGGAAAGAAAGCAAAAATAAAGAATTAGTAGAGAACTTAAAACAAAAAGAGGAAGAACTCAAGAGAACACCAGGGTAAAAAAACTAATCAAGAAGGAAATAAAATTTCTACAGGATCAACTCAATGGGATGGCAATAAAAGAAATGGAATGGAATATGAAAAAACTTCAACAGAAATCTTTTGAAGGAGGTAATAAACCAGGAAAATTTCTGGCATGGCAACTGAAGAAGAAAAGAGAGAATAAAATAATTACAATGATATGCCATGATGGTAAAGAAACTGTGGATCATGGGGGAATAAAAAGAGAGTTTTATAAATATTATACAAATTTATATAGAAAACCAGAAATAGAAAGAAAGGAAATCGACCAATACTTATCAACCTTGCAAATCCCAAAGATATGTGAAGAAATGAGAGATAAGCTGAATGGCTCAATTACCCAGATAGAGATAGAGGAAGTAATACAAGAAATGAAAAATGGAAAATCACCAGGCAAAGATGGCCTCACAGCTAAATTCTATAAAGCTTTAAAGCCGGATGTGATATGCATGTTGGTAGATCTTTTCAATGACATTTTAAAAACAGGATGGATACCGGAGACATGGGGAGAGGCCAGTATATCTCTGATACCAAAAGAGAATCAGGATATAACCAATGTTAAGAGCTTTCGGCCGATATCTCTTTTAAATGTTGATTACGAGATATTTACAAAGATAACTCGAAGACTGAAGGGAATTTTAAATGAATTGATAGCTGAAGAACAAGGCGGCTTTTTACCAAACAGGCAGATCAAAGATAATGTATGAATATTCTTGACGCAGTGGAATACTATGACAAGCATCCAAAAGAAGTGGCGTTTTTTTTTTGTGGATGCAGAAAAAGCCTTTGATAATCTGAACTGGGATTTTTTGTTAAAAGTGATAGAAAAAATGGAGTTGGGAGAGAACCGTGTAAGAATGATTAAAGCAATATATAAGGATCAAAAAGCTAATTTGATCATAAATATGGATAATACAGAAGACTTTAGAGTGGAAAGAGGAACAAGGCAAGGCTGCCCTCTTTCCCCTTTGCTTTTTATAATGGTTTTGGAAATTTTATTGGTGCAAGTTAGAGAAGATCCAGAAATATTAGGTTTAAAATGTAAAGGCTTTGTATTCAAATACAGGGCTTTCACAGATGATATAATGTTTATCATAGAAAATCCAACAAAGACTCTACCGATACTAATAGGAAAAATAAAGAAATTTGGAGACTTAGCAGGCTTTTATCAAAATAAAACTAAATCCAAGATAATGTGTAAAAATGTTGATAAAAATCAACAAAAAATTATAGAAGAGTTGACAAATTGTGAAGTGGTACAAAAAACTAAATATTTAGGAGTGGATCTAACAATGAGAAATATAGACTTATATAAAAATAATTATGAAAAGTTAGAAAAAAAACAGGTTGAAAAAGATCTGATCAAATGGAATAAGTTAAAGCTATCATTGTTAGGGAGAATTTCGGTAATCAAAATGAATGTTTTGCCAAGAATATTGTTTTTTCTGCAAACAATACCAATTGTTAAAGATCTTAAAATGTTTGGAAAATGGCAAAAGATGCTGTCAGAATTTGTATGGGAAGGAAAGAAGCCTAGGATAAAGATGAAAGCGCTGTGTGATGGAAAAGATAGAGGCGGTTTCCAGCTGCCAAACTTGAGATTATACCATGATGCAGTATGTCTATCTTGGATGAGAGAGTGGATTACATTGGAAAATAGGAAACTTCTCAGTTTAGAAGGTCATAATAAAATTTTTGGGTGGCATGCTTACTTGATGTATGGGAAAGTAAAAATGGATGGACTTTCTACACACCACTTTGTAAGGAGGAGCATCTACAGGGTTTGTGAAAGATATATAAAAAAATTACCTTTTTATTTTCCCGGGCCATGAGACGCACCGGACCATGAGACGCACCAAAATTTAGTGGAGAAAAAAAAATCCTGAACCAAATGGTGTACTAATATTTAATAAAATGTAGCAGAATTAATATTTCAACCAGAATTAATATTTCAAAGTCAATAGTGGTATTAAGAACCTTCTTTAACATTCTTTAATAATAATACATTCAACGATGTAAACATTCAACCATAGAAATACAATTAACCATGTACCATAAATGTACCATGTACTGTATTTAGAGCCATCATCACTGACATGAACTCCAGGGTTGAAGCATAGGGGTTGAAAAAGGAATAGATTCCCTGGTGGCTTCTCTGAATTAAATACCACTTACTTCCGAGTGGACCTGGAAAGGATTGTGCCCAAAGACTGAACAAAAGCACATGTCCTGGAAAAGGGGGACAGATGGACACTGTGCAGGCCAAGTCAATCCTGGATTGGCTTAAGCCTGTGTGCCTGCCAATCTAGATTTTATGAGATACACACACACACACACACACACACACAATTATATATAATAAATATATAATACATATAAAAATACACACTCACACTCACATATATGTGTGTGTGAGAGTGTGTATTATATATATTTCATATTATATATGTATATATTTCCATTGTCTTGGGGAAGGGGGAGTGTGTTCATGTGGGGGTGGCTACTGGGGGTTATTGGAGGGAGGGGAAACTAGTAAGTGGAGGGTTTCTGAGGGGAGCATTTAGGGGTGACTGGTGGGGGTGGCTGGGACAAGTGGGTGGCTGGAAAGGGGAGACACATTAAAATAAAGGAAAAATACTCATTGTTTTCCTGTACTTAATTTCTACACTTTAAAGGTTGTTCAGAGCCAGAGAAACCTGAACTGAAAGGGTTAAAATTCTGAACTAATAGGGTTAAAAGGCTATTTACTTCTATGCAGGCAGCGATTAACTTCTATGGCAACCAGGCAAACTTTTGTTTGCAAACTGCAGGCATCCTGCAGAGTGGATAATTGAGTGTTAAAAGGACTATCACTTTAAGAGGCGTACCAACATTTCTCCCCATTGTTTTGGGGGAAAAAGTGTGTCTCTCCAAGCGGGAATTATGGTAGGTGAGAAGAAACTGTTCTGGATAGTTCCAGCAGAGGTAATAAAGGCAGCATCAGCTTCTAAAGGGGAAGATTGGTTACGATATATAGACTTACTAGTGATAAAGAAAGAGAAAGTCGAAATGAAGAACAGGGAAGATAAAAGTTATAAATATGACTGGTTTCGTTATAGACAGAGTAAAGAGTTATTTGAGAGAGATAAGAGAACCAGTGGATTTAGGGAAGTAAATTTTGAAGTGGAAGTATTGCTGATGGGAGAAAAGAAGAAACAAATTTCAAAAATCTATAAGCTACTAATTCAAGAATATACTTTAGAAGAAGTGGTAAAGGTTCAAATGGTTAAATGGGCAATAAATATAAATATAATGGGATATAATGATATAAAATATAATGGGATATAATGATATAAAATATATCATTAGGGATATAATGATGTCAATGTGGGAATATTTATGGAAGAAATCTTTAAGAATATCAGTGTGTAATAATATAAATGAAAACTGCTATAAGATGATTTACAGATGGTATTTAACTCCAAAGAAGCTGTCAAGCATGAAAAATAAATTATCTAATAAATGTTGGAAGTGTAAGGAGCAGGAAGGATCTTTCTACCATATGTGGTGGACATGCAGGAAAGCAAGAGTCTTCTGGGCAGAAATAGATAAGGAAATGATAAAAGTATTAGGTTACACCATAGATAAAAACCCAGAACTGTTTCTAATAGGATTAAAGTTAGAGACAATGATAATCGAAGATAGAACCCTGATATGGTATATGGTAACAGCTGCAAAGATGGTTTATGCAAGATACTGGAGACAAGAGAAAATACCTGGAAAAGAAGAATAGATTGAAAAGACGTTACATATCATGGAAATGGATAAACTTACAAGAAGTTTAAAAGATGAAATGGTAGAGAAATATCAGCAGGATTGGCAAAAATGTAAAATTTATTTGGAAAAAACAAAGGTAAAACAAATTTAATATGGTTATTTGATGATTAAGGAAAACAATTGATGTTTAGAGGTGAAAGGGGGAAAGCTGTGGGAAGTCACAAATTGGAAATATAGGGGAAAATGAATTAGGTAACATAAAACACAGAAGAAACAACAAGAAGAATGGAAATATTAAATTGTAATATATGTTTATTATTTGTTTATTGTTGTCTTGGGTGTGTGGTTAAGAAAACACTGAATAAAATTGTTTTTAAAAAAAGACTACAAGATCTTTGCAAAAGTGTTAGCAAATAGACTGGAAAAGATACTCCCGAGATTAATAGGAGAGGATCAATATGGATTTATAAAGGGGAGATATATTAGTCACCCTATAAGAAATGTGATCAATACCATTTACCATGGAAGTAACTATGGGAAATATGCTCTTTTGAAATTAGACGTATATAAAGCATTTGATACACTAAATCAGTGGTTCTCAATCATCCTAACACTGTGACCCCTTTATAAGTTCCTCATGTTGTGGCGACCCCAAACCATAAAATTATTTTCGTTGCTACTTTATAACTGTAATTTTGCTACTGTTATGAATTGTAATGTAAATATCCGATATGCAGGATGTATTTTCATTGTTACAAATGAAATGTGTGTTCTTTGTACACACTGAACACAATAGGATTTCAGAGTAGGCATGCATAGATTGGGCCCTGTGGCTGTCAATCAGCCCCAGTGCACACGCAGGTACAGCTGGGGGTCTGGCAAGCCTGACCTGGCCCCCTGCACAGGGATCTTTAGGCGACCCCCAGGAAGCCTCTAGGTGACCCCCAAAGGGGGCCCAACCCCCACTTTGAGAAATGCTGCACTAAATCATAACTATTTATTTCAAGTGTTGAAAAGATTTGGTTTTGAAGGTTCTTTTATAATAAAACTAAAAGAAATGGATAGGGAGGGGAAAGCAGTAATTAAAGTTAACAATAATCATACAAATGAACTATTAATACAGAGGGGGTGAAACAAGGATGCCCTTTATCTCCAATTCTATTTGCCTTAGCAATGGAATATCTGGCAGATAGAATTAGAAATAGTAGTAGAATCCAATGGGTATAAAATAGGAAAAGAAGAAATAAAATTAAATCTTTATGCAGATGATATACTACTGTTATTAGAGAATCCTCAGGACACTTTAAAAGAACTATTTATTGTATTAGAAAATTTAAAAATGTATTCAGGACTGGGGATAAATATAAAAAAATCAGAGATTATGTTTAAAAGAATAGAACTAAAGCAGCAGAATGAAATAGCTAAGATGACAGGGATGAAACTAGAAGTCAAGGAATTAAACTATCTGGGAATAACAATAACAAAAATTTATCAAATCTTAAAGAAAGAAACTATGCAACAATAAGGAAAAAGATACCACAGAACTTAAAGCAATGGGAAAATAAGCATCTCATTATATTAGGAAAAATAAGAGCATTTAAAATGCTTTATTAAAATAAACAACAACAAGGGGTTGGCAAAAAATTACTCTTTAATGAATAAATTTCATGTAGTACTCCTTATACAAAATCACTGGGGAAAGGAATTGGAAATATCAAAGCAGGAAATCATTCATTCATCATTGGCATCATTCAGTCTTGAAAGATTGGTATCGTGCTCAGAAGTGGAGGCCCTAAAACTGTAATTTAATGACTAAACAGGCCAATTTGAGAGTGACAATCCCTTCCACTCCGAGGGCAAATACAGTCAGTCCCCTGCCCAGAACCCAGATTTTGCTGTTGTTGGAACTGCCTCTTTGTCTCACCCTGCTGAATGAGTGTCTCTTTGAATTGAAGGCCATGCTGCGTCGGAGACAGTGCAAATGAAATGTGTTCAGCTTTCTCTCCTGCCACGCATGAAGGGGCCAAGACTCACTGCAGTACAAGAGTGTGCTCATGATGCAGGCTCTATAGACCTGGATCTTTGTATGTTCTATCAGCTTCTTATTAAGCCACACTCTCTTTGTAAGTCTAGAAAATATGGTAGCTGCTTTACTGATATGTTTATTCAGCTTGGTATCTAAAGAGAGAGTGTCGGAGATAGTTGAGCCAAGGTACACAAAGTCATGGACAACCTCCAGAACATGTTCAGAGATAATCAGAGATACAAAGGTGTGAATCCACATTCTGTCCCCTGACTTGTGTTTTCTTCAGGCTCATTGTTAGTCCAAAGTCTTGGCAGGCCTTCCTGAAATGGTCCAAAAGTTTTTGAAGGTCTTTGGCAGAGTTAGTAATAGCATCGTCATCAGTGAAGAAGAAATCCCGCAAGCATTTCAGCTGGACTTTGGACTTTCCTCTCAGTCTAGAGAGATTAAAAAGATTTCAGTCTGATCTGGTCCAGAGATAGATTCCCTCTGATGCATTTCCAAAAGCCTTTTTCAGCATGACAGCAAAAAAGATCCAAAATAAAGTCGGTGCGAGGACGCAGCCCTGCTTAACTCCACTTCGAAAGTCAAAGGATTCTGATGTTAAGCCATCAAAAACTACAGTGCTCTTCATGTCATCGTGAAAGGACTTGATGATGCTGAGGAGCTTAGGTGGGCATCCAATTTTGGGGAGGTTTTGAAAAAGGCCATCCCTACTAACCAAGTCAAAAGCCTTTGTAAGATCTATGAAGGCTACAAAAAGTGGCTGTCTTTGTTCCCTGCATTTCTCCTGCAACTGTCTAAGGGAAAATACCATATCAGTGGTGGACCTGAGGGTTCGGAATCCACAGTGTGATTCAGGACAGACAATCTCTGCAAGCACCTGGAGCCTCTTCAGTATAATGCTTGCAAGTAGCTTCCCTACAACACTAAGAAGAGAGATGACATGATAGTTGTTACAGTCGCCCCTGTCACCTTTGTTCTTATACAATGTGAGGATATAGGCATCTTATATATAGGATAAGGCATATATATATATATATATATATATATATATATATATATATATATATATATATATATATATATATATATATATATATATATATATATATATAGGATATAGGATATATAGGATGTATATAGGATATAGGATATAGGCATGTGGTACTCCACCTTCCCTCCAACAGAGAGAGAAGATTTCATATAGTTCAGTGGGAATAGTCCCCCTACAGCACCTTAGGATTTCAACAGTGATGTTATCTTTCCCAGCTGCCTTTCCAAAGGCAAGGGAATCCAGGGCCGCATCTAGTTCATCCAAGGTTGGTTCACTGTCAAGCTCCTCCAAGACAGGCAGGCACTCAAAGTTGTTTACTGCTTCTTCAGTTACTACATTTTCTCTGGAGTATAACTCGGAGTAGTGCTGTACCCAGCGTGCCATCTGCTGTGCTCGGTCCTGGATGACCTCACCTGTAGCGGACTTCAGAGGGGCAGATTTCCTCACTGTTGGACCTAAGGTCTGCTTGATGCCATCATTCATCCCCTTGATGTTGCCTGTGTCAGCTGCTACCTGGATCTGAGAGCAAAGCTGCAGCCAATAATTGTTAGCACATTTCCTGGCAGTCTGTTGGACTTTGCTACGAGCAGCACACTGTAGGTTGCGCTCACTAGAATAGGCTTTATATGCAGTTAGAGCTCTCCTCTTTTCCTCAAGGGCTGGCATCAGCTCTTCCGAGTGGGCTTCAAACCAATCTGCTGTCTTTCTAACCTCCTTACTGACAAGACGGTATTATAAACAGCATTCTTGAAATGTTCCCATTGATTGGATGCATTTGTATCAACCGGGCCTGGAGAACTTCCTCCAGTATTTGGTCAAATTCCTTCACTTTTTCCAGACTGCGTGTTTTGCTGATGTTAATTCGTGGTCTTCTTTCTTTCTTTGAGTAATGCAGCCTCTTTTTTTGCAGCTTTAATCAACTGCATTCCAGGGAGTGATCTGTATTGCAGTCAGCACCCTGATAGCTGTGTGTGATCTTAATGTTGGGAAGGCTGGAGCGCCTGGTGAGGATCAAGTCAAGCTGGTGCCAATGCTTCAATCTTGGATGCCTCCAAGAGACTCTGTGTTGAGGCTTTGTGTTAAAGAATGTATTGGTGATGCAAAAACCATAATAGCAGCAAAACTCCAGCAGGCGTTGGCCATTTTCTTTCATCTTCCCAATGCCAAAATGACCTAGACAAGCGGGCCAAGAACCATGGTCAGATCCAACTCTGGCATTAAAATCGCCAAGAAGAAACAGTGGTTCTTTCTCAGGGATGAACTCGATAGTGGCAGCCAGATCATCATAGAATTTGTCTTTGGATTCTGCTGAAGATGATAGTGTTGGTGAATATGCACTAATAAGACAAACCAACCCCACTGATGACTGTAGCTGCAAGGACAGGATTCTTTCACTTCCTCCTGTAGGTGGAGTAAAGCATCCAAGTAGGGTGTTTCTAACTGCAAAGCCAACCCCATATTCCCTAGTGTCTTCTGATGGTTTTCCCTACCAGAAGAACGAGTAGTTTCACTCCTTGATAGATAGGAATCAGGAAAATTAAAATAGAAAAATATAGAGAATTAGAAATGAAACTGGTATTAAAATGGTATAGAACCCCCTTGCAACTATCCCATATATTAAAGGGAAGTAATCCAAATTGTTGGCATTGTGGAAGGATAAAAGGATATTATATACATCTTTGGTGGGAGTGCCCGAAGGTAAAAGAATACTGGCAACAAATATTAGAAAAAGTGGAGGAAATATGTAACTTTAAAATAGAAAAACCCAATAGAAAAGTGATTTTTATGGGGATCTTGGGTAATTATAAATTGCCAAAAGATGTACGGGATCTGTTAAAAGCAATAATATTGGCTGCACATGCAGTAACTGTTAAGGGATGGAGAGATATAATGAAATGGAACATGAAAACATGGAATTTTTATATCAGTGGATTCTATTGGATATTGTCACAATTTTGGGTCAGAAAAAAAACGTGGGAGGCGAAGCAATTAGAGATAAACAAGAAATGGTATAGATATATGTTGGATAAAAGAAAGAGGGGCCAATAATGAGATTTTTGTTAAAATACATATGGTGTGCTCATTGCTAAAGTTATATTTGGATGGTCTCTTGCTTTACATGGGTGAGGGTATATGAGGAAAAAAAAGCAAAGAAATGTTTATAAGGTTTACTTGAGGATATGAGAAAGATGCTCTGTATATATTAAAATGTAAAAAAGATTTGTAAACAATTTATCAAATAAAGAAAATTAAATAATTTTAAAAATTTTTTAAATTTTTGAGCACTTCGAGCACTGGAGTACTAAGAGCAATGGATAATTTTACACAAACAATTTTACATTACTCATGACATAGCTAATCTGAACTGTTCTCCCTGCAATTCTTTTGTAGTAGAGCTGGTGAATCAAGTATTATCTGTTAAATTTAATACTTGATGGTATGAAAATTACTAAAAATAACACCAACAAGTTTCATCTGTGAATGATCTTACTGATTAGAATATGCCAGATATTCATATGAATTCATGCTAGACTATTTCAGCAGTTACGCTCTCTCTCAGACTGCTGAGTCAGACATCCAAATTCACATTTTTCTCTGATTTGGAGGAAACAGAGCTCAATTATGTATTGGAAGCTTCTGTAAAAGATTTTACAGTTACAGGATTGGATTGTGCATACATATATCCTGGACTAAATCCTGTTTCTATGACACAGATTCTGGTATGTGCAAATCATTACATTCTTATATAGTAATGTAAACTGTCTACATTTTGATATAAGGAGGAATTTGGAGTCTCATTCAAAAACAATCACTGCCTTGTAATGGCCCCATAAATATTAAAAATATGCATGCATTTAAACAAGATGGTCATGTATCATTTGACAGGCAAAATACCAATAGGGTAAATATATGTACCTCACAGCAAATGAGCTGGCTACTGTTCCAAGAACGCACTCTTTTTATAGGAATGTGGTGTCAGTAAGGTTGGAGATTTGACTATTCCTTCTACTGTGGATTGGGGAGAAGAATACTGCATAGAAAGCAAATACGTGAGGGTAAAGCTATACCAAGACATTTTCTTTCCTTATGTTTGGAGTATTCTTCGTATGGGAAAGTCATGCAAATGCCTATCAGCAATACAGCCCAGCAATCATTCACAAAATCATTCACATCTCTGCCGCCCCACCAGGCAATTAAATTTCAGTACCTTATCAAGCAATTCATTCCCAGCAGCTTCACAAGATGATTAATAAAGATGCTGTATGAAAGGTTGCTTGTATGCTTGTATGAACACTTCTATACTACTTGTGTGAAAAGTGTTGTTACCATGAACCAATGACATTGAATGAATGACATTGGTCATTCAAGTAGAAAATTTTGATTTGTACTTCACAAGAAAACAGTTCTCTGCAAGTTACCTGTCTCATTTTTGCAGAGGTTTCGATGAAAGGAATTCCATAACTTCTTGCTAAGTCCTGAGTTTGCTTTGTATCTACAGTCCTGGAAGGCAAATCACATTTATTTCCTACTAGCACCATGGGAACATCTTCAGAATCTTTCACTCGTTTTATTTGCTCCCTGAAAAAGAAAAGGTGCAGAAAAGACAACTTTAGCACACTAGAATTTTTGAATATCAATAAGCTCTTATTTCAAATAAAAGGGAAAGAAAATACTTTTTTAAAAACAAAAGCAGGATGCAGACCCTTTTAAATTTATCTGATTTCTTGAATATAGTAGTTTTCAAACTCTGTTAAAGAAAATTATGTGGTACATGATGAGAAAACCAGCTCAGAAACAGAGACTGAGCTCTGTTCCAAGGTCCAATTCTTGGGAACATTATTTAGAGAAGATCAGAAATTCTGATGTAGTTCCTTAAGGCAGTCCCTTACCTGTTGACTGACCTTCAGAGATACCTGACAAGATAAGTTGGAAAGATAAATAGGCAGTAACACAAATTAATAAGTGCCATGCACCAACAGGAAGGCTTTGTTGCTACCTCTTCATCTATAGTTTGGATACCACACTAGACTTAACAATCCAACTGTATAGAAGGCACCATTGTATTCATCCTTGAAAGACAGCTTCTTTTCCATTAGAGATTGTGTCCAACAAAAAATACATAGCTACAGGCTATATGTTCATGTAAGTCCACAACCTTTCAGATTGGCCCAAATCTTACAGCTTTTCAGCTTTCCACAAAAAATCTACAGTCTTTCAGAGCATTCCTATTTGTGTCTGCCTAGTAGTAAATTCCATAGTGTTCAGTGGGGCTTACTCCCAGGAAAGTGATCTTAGGATTGCAGCATTTGTCTCTGAATTCTGACCCTCTTATAGGACCAGGGGCATCACAAAGGTTTGCATCACCAGGTATAGCATGCCAGCACATCATACCCCTAAGCAACACCTGAGTGTGGGTGTGGCTATGAGCCATTGCTCCGCCTTCATGTTTTATGGCTACACGTATATAGAATAAATATATACCATGTATACTCGAGTATAAGCCGACCCAAGTATAAGCCGAGGCACCTAATTTTACCACAAAAACTGGGAAAACTTATTGACTCAAGTGTAAGCCTAGGGTGGGAAATGCAGTAGGTACTGGTACTTGTCCTTTTCCTTATAGCCTTCTTGGAACTCATAGGCTGCAGTGCTAAGCACATTTTCCTGGGATGAAGCCTCATTCAATTAGTGGGGATTACTTCAGAGTAGACATGCATAGGACAGGGTGTCCAATTGCCAAACCCCTAGACCAAAATTCCTAAACCCAGGCCAAAATTCCTACCTGCTTAAAAAAATTGGCAAAAAAGGTATCTTTTATTTTTAATAGGTTTTTTTTGTTTTTCGGCTAAAACGTTTGATAGGAAGGAGATATCTCAAAACTGATTTTTGCATTGGATTCTGCTCTTCAATACGAATCCAATGGTCTATGACATGATGGGGTTCAATCCCACCACCCTTCAATTCACCCGAGTATTAGCCAAGGGGGCCCAAAAAACCGAGTATTAGCCATTTTTGGGCCCAAAAACTCGGCTTCTACGCAAGTATATATGATAAGTGGTTTGTTCCATTACATTCTGCTGTAAATTACTGATCTAACAGTATATAACATGATGGGATTATTCCCATCATGTTTTTTGGACATTTGGGTCATGGTGTCACCCATTCCAGAAGGCAGCACCCCCAAAACTGAAAAACGATAATTGGCTCAGCAGTTAATGTGGATTTGTTAAATATTATTTTTAAAACTGGGTAATATTCCTAACTTCGGTTACCCTCTACACAATCCTCATTACCTGTCATGTTAAGGATGTACTATGTTTTCACCATATTTACCTTTTTTATGCTTCTGTCCTGAAAAAGCCTTCTACATTTCCTTCTTACCAGGCAGCAAGTACTGTACTTGTAATTCATATATGTGCTAAATTATCTATATCTATCTACCTATATATAAAAGAGAAAAGTCACTCAATGACTGAATCACTGACTGACTCACTAACTCATCAATGCTCTGCCAAAATCGTTGGGCCGAGAAGCGTGAAGTTTGGGGTGGGTGTTCCTTCTGTAACTGTGGAATGCATTAAGAACTGGTTTTTGGAAATACCAACCGGGAGGAGTGAAATGGGGCACAACACATTTTCCTCCCTATACTTTGCATTGAAGAATTAGTGACTGAGGGATGCTCTGCCCCAACCCCCAGACCTAGAAGCATGAAATTTGGGGACAGTTTTCCTTAAGACACATGAAACCAACCCAGAAACAATGTGGAGAAATTTAACCGGTAAGGGACTGTAAAGCGGTGCAATGTGTTTTTGTCCTACACTTAACATGGAAGACCTATCACAGCCAATTTGGTGCTCGGTGCCCAGTGCAGTGGGCGGGATATTGTTCGGAGAGAGGGATTACACTGGGGAGGATGCTGTGCATGGGGGGATTGCGTATGGGGATTGTGCATGGGGTTGATGCTCATGGGGGAGGTGATGCTTATGAAGGGATTGTTGCACATGGGGGGATTGATGTGTGTGGTGCGAGGTGGCAGACACCTGAGGAAGAGCTTGCTGCAGATATGATGTGGCTGGACTTTTCTCGGGAAGAAGGGGATCCCGAAGGCCACTGTGGAGCCGCCGCCCGGACCACCGACCCTCGCACCCCTCCATGGGAGAGAGAGAGAGAGACGGGAGCGAGAGGCCGGGTGGAGCAAAGTCCCACCCCCTCCCCGCAAGGAGGGATGGAAGCTTCCAAGGGGGCGGGGGACCTGGGATTGAATAGAAGGAAAAAGAACGGGAAAAATGGGGAGGCAGACTCTGACAGGAAAAGAGCGGGAAAATGGGATGCAGACTCTGACAGGAAAAGAGTGGGAAAAGGGGAGGCAGACGCTGACAGGAGGAGAGCGTGGGAGGGCGTTTTGTGAGGAGATCCAGTTGAGAGGGAACTTACCTTGGACAAAAGGGAGGGTAACTCAGTTAAAGGAGGATCTCATATGTTGGTGTTTAAGAGTTCCTGTTATTGAGGTGTTTGGGCACATTGCCTGTAACTGCAAGTTATATACTTATCTGTAACCGCATGCTGAATACCTACCTGTAACCGCCAAGCATTGAACATCCGTCATAGAAGAAAGTAAAAGTATTTTACTTTTACTCTCCAGGATATTCCTCCTGTGTCTCCATGGGATTATTTTAGTGGAGATGCCATGGCAGGAGCATATGGGCCTGGACGGGGGGCAGCCACGTCTACACACCTCACCCCCCCATACACCCGCATGACAATGTGCATGGGGGATGTTGTGCATGTAGGGTTGTCGTGCATAGGGAGATTATGTACATACGGAGATGATGAGCTTGGGGACGTATGCACATAGGGGACTTATGTGCTTGGGTGAACTTATGCGCATGAGGGGACTTATATGCATGGGGGGACTTATGTGCATGAAGGGTTGATGCACATGGGGGTTGATGTGCATGGTGCGTTGATTCTCATGGTGGGTTATTGTGCATGGTTGATGATATTCATGAGGAGATGATGCGCATGGGTGATTGTTGCATATGGTGTGATGTTGCACATGGGTGATTGTTGCGCATGTGAACATGTTGTGCATGAGGATATTTTACACATGGGGGGATGCTGCACTTGAAATGTTGATGTGCATAAGGAGTTGATGTGCTTGAGGGTTGATGCACATGGGGGTTGATGCACATGGGGAGATAATAAGCATGGTGGGTTGATGTGCATAGTGCATTATTACACATGGTGGATGTCATGTTCTGGCTTTGTTAGATCCAAGGTTCACCAGCATTCAACTTATTGAAGCAATAAGCCCAGGACCTCTTTGAGCTTTTACAGCACTTTTGCCCTCTGCATATGCTCAGAGGAATAGTTGGCCTTTGCCCAGATCACCCTTAGATCCACTTCACAAAGCTCCAGTTTTTCCCACCCAAAATTTCCCAGGTTTGAGTTAACCACTTACAATGATCCGACCACAGGTTTAATCTAATTAAGGTCAACTTTATTTAGTAAAACACATAATAAAAATAACATCTTATGGCACCAGCATTTCTGGCAACATCAATCCCAGAATAAGGAAAATAATAAAGCAATCTCTCTCCTGCACTCTAACTTAGTTCCTATCTAACACATAGCAATGCACATACAATATCAGGTGTGGCCTTACATACAACTAGATTAAGCACTTGGCAACTAGTTCCATAGGTTATCCTCACATCTTGCAAGACGTCTGCATCCCAGGACTGTGTAAGCTCACACAAAGGAACAGCCAGCCATCAGCACATGGTTGCCTTCTTTTACGCTGATTTTGGGGACCCAGTTGTCAATCAAAATTTAGTCCAATTAGAGGTGCTTGTAAAGAGAGCCTACCAACACACTCAGCTGTCCGAAGAGATACCAACTAGAATTATCCAGTTCAAGCTAATTTACAAACTTGAAGCCAGCTGTGGACTGGCCCTGCTTTTAATCCCCCTCATCTTATGCAGCTGCAATTCACACCTCCTTGTTACTTCCATCTCAGTCAGGCTGGCACCTCTCTAGCATTTTTTGTTTCTCCAGGACACAGCTCTCAAAATGGGGTCACTTCAGCTCAGAGTAACATACACATAAAGTATTGTAAGGTTCAGAGATGGCTGCCCACAACAGTGGGTTATTGAGCATGGAGGGAGAGGATATGCATGGGGGCATGTTGTGGATGAGGGGATGTTGCGCATGTGGGGATGTTGCACATGGGGTGTTCATACGAATAGGGGAATGATGTGCATGGGTTGCACATGGTGCACATGGGATTGATGTGCATAAGGGTTGTTGCACTTGGAGGGTTGTTGTGTTTGGGTTTTCATGCTCATATGCATATGGGGACAGATGCGCATTTGGGAGAGATGCACATGGGGGACTGATGTACATGGGGAAAGTTGCGCATGGGGATGTGCTTGGGGGCATTTTGCACATGAGGGGATGTTGCACATTGGGGGATGTTGCACATGGGGTGTTGATGCACATGGTGGAATGTTGTTCATGGGTGTTGATGCACATGGGGTTAATGCGCATTGAGGTTGTTGTGCTTGTGGGGGGGTTGTTGGGCTTGGGGTTTGATGCTCATTGGGTGTTGATGCACATGGGGGACTGATGCACATGGGGTATGTTGTGCATGGTGAGCTGATGCGCATGAGGATGTTGCGCAGGTTGATGTTTGGAACGGGGGAATTTTACTCCCGCAACATGGATACCTTTTTTGCTAATATTTTATATTTTTAAATTTACTATAGCATTTAAATTAATAATCAATATATATTTCACTTTCAATGGGGACAATGTAAGGTGGAGGGAACTTCCTTCTGGGGCAGCCATAATTGAAAAATGAGAACAAGGACCCCCAAAATGTAGAACATTCAAGCCTAATGGAGGACAAATGTAGGTTATGTTGGAATGAAAGCTAAAGATAATCATATTGCTCTCTGGTACTTAATTCTTACACTACATTGAAGGTAAAGAGGCTTACTTCTGAATACACAGGTTTAGGTCTGGACTCCATGCCTTCAAATCTGGATGCACTTTCCTGGGAGCAAGTCCCATTGGAGGATAAGGGACTTACCTCTGAGTAGGTAGGCTCAGCTCTGGACAATAAGGCTGCAAACTTGGATACACTTTCCTGGGAGTAAATCCCACTGAAGGCTAATGGTGGGTACCTGGTTAGGTGGAAACAGCAGAAATGGTTGGGGACTGGCATGGGGGTTCCAGAGGTGACAGGGGTGGCAGTGGTGCTGGGGGCTGAGGGGAGCCTCTTGAGGCTGCGGGAAGGCTGCAGAGTCTGCACAGGAACTGAGGGGCGCTTCAGGGCAGGGCGTGGGAGGGGCAGTATGTGCGATGCGTCTACATGATGCCCTGCCTAGTGTGCATGTCCAGCCTCTCAGGCCCAGAGACTGAGCATGCACAGTGCCTCTCAGCTGGCCATTGAAGTCTGCTCTGAGCTGCTGCTCTGCATCTGAGCAGACCCAACTGGGTGCCCTGAGGCCCAGTACCAGGCGATGGAGGGTCAAATTCCTCTGGCGCATCATCCCCAGCGGCGCGTCAACTGGTGTGGACTGCACAAACCACACCACCCTGACAATGCCTCTGTATAGGACAGAGAGGGAAGACATCTCATTGACTTCTCCTGGAAGCTAGTCTACATGTGTGGAAACACTGAGGAAACAGGATTGTACCCTGTGCCGTTTGC
Organism: Cryptoblepharus egeriae; assembly: GCA_030015325.1. Taxonomy (NCBI): domain Eukaryota; kingdom Metazoa; phylum Chordata; class Lepidosauria; order Squamata; family Scincidae; genus Cryptoblepharus; species Cryptoblepharus egeriae. Next base: position 4,173,479 of record JAREYC010000009.1, read on the forward strand.
TGCAGACATCCATTAGTCTTGAGAGGCTATGGTATCTTGCTCAGCGCTACATATACTGCATGCAAAGCACAAAGGCCTTGGTTAGTTTGGTATGGAGGATAGGGTGTTACCCAAGCAGCAAATCCCTCTCTTCACACCATTGACATAGTCAGATGGAAAGGTAGAGCCAGTACGATTGGTTCCAGCTGCATCGCAGAGCTGGCTAAGGACAGGAGCTCCCCCTCTCTTGTGGGGACTGACCCGGGTCTCAAAACCTGACTTGCTGGTTAACAGGCACAGTGTCTTAAACACTTGTGCCACCCACAGCCCTGACCTTTTGCTGCATATTCACACAATTCAACTGATCTGTGCAGTTCATAAGACAAGTTCCTTGGACATTATTTATGACTATAGCAGAGTTACACATTTCCTAAATCAATACAAAATAACAGTTTAGCTGGTGGTATATCCACAGGAAGAATTCAGAACCCCAAGCAAACCACATAATTAATCACGCCAAGAGGAAAAACCTGCATTCTCAATGCAGGTGAGCATGCTCAACACCCATAAGAAAGGCATTTCATCACATTTACTCCCATATTACCTTAAGGCAGTGATTGTAAACCTTTTTCATCTCACTGCACAATTAACAAGGCACTGAAATTATCAATTGTTTTTACTATTGACAATGCACACCAGACTATTCAAATCTCCCCCCCCCCTCAATTTATCTATTAACGAATGTCCATCCTCAAATTCCCATGGCATACCTGAGGCCTATCCACAGCACACAGGATGAAAATCACTGTCTTAATAGATATTCACTCAATAGAAAATCACTGCCTTACAGATATTAGGTTCGGCAATTTTCATCTTGGGCCAACATTGCACAACTAGCAGGTTCACAGACTGGCACCAATCCCAGCCCCCAACCAACCCTGGGAAAAAGTTGGATAACTGGCTGAGAATATTGGAGAGTGATGTTACAGGACTACAGTTGGGTTGCTTTTCCATTATCTCTTTGTAAGTCTTTACTGTGTATATTCTGTGACCCAGCAGTTCTGGAGCAAGATATAAAACTCAAAGGCTGTTTTTGACTGATCAGTTAAAGAAATTGCTGCAGTCATGTGACTGGTTTTTATGAACATGATGGCTTTTACATAACATAAATCACAAACATAGTTTCTAGTTTCAGCACCCTCCTCAACATATACAAAAGGTAGCCAGAGATCACTGGAGGGGGAGGGAATTCAAAAGCATCTGCTTAGAATGAGATGGCCAAAAAAATTGAGATGAAACCATTTTTAAAGTTATGTAAGAAAAATTATCCTGCATGTAGTTCAATAGATTACATAATACATATTACTATAGCCCTTCCTCTGATTTTCTAGTTCAATTTAAAAAAAACTTTTTTTATTCAGGGGACAGATGAACAGGGGTTCTATCTTACGTGACAGAGTTCTGGATTGTATTTTTGCATACAATTTTCTTTCTCAACCCACAAGATAGCTCTGAAATTCAAAAGATTACAAGAGGCAAAGTAGCCATACGAGGATCAGTTCTTATGGTTGTAATTTTAATGTGAACAGGTTAAAATCCATTGTCAAAAGAGATTTTTCTTTAACTGGAGGTGTTGGGAAATGGATCTAGGACTTTCAGCAGAAATAGAAAAAATTGGTACAATGATTTCATTTGCAGGGGCAACAGGTTATCTCATCTCCATGAAACTGGCTATCAAAGGCCAATAATTTTTTCTCTCATTAGCACTACCAAGTCAGTTGCAACACAGATTCTATTCTTCAGTAAAAACTTTGTAAATACTGTACATGATATTTTGTGATTTCAGAGATTTCAAAACACTTTGCATTCAATCGTTTAGTAATCTTAGAATCATAGAAACATAGAATCCTAGAGGTGGAAACATAGAATCCTAGAGGTGGAAGGGACCTAGTAGGTCATCTTGTCAAACCACCTGTCAATCCTCCTAGAGCATCCATGACAGGTGCTCATCGAGCCTCTGCTTGAAGATCTCCAGTGTGGGAGGGTCCACCATATCCACTGGCAATCTGTTCATTGCTGAACCACCCTCAATGTCAGGAATTTTTTCCGGATATTCAACCGGAATCTCTTTTCTTGCAGTTTGTACCCATTGGTTCTAGTTCTGCTTTCCGAGGCAGCAAAGAACAAATGAATCCCTTCCTCCACATGACAGCCCTTCAGGTACCTGAAGAAAGAAATCATGTCGTCTCTCAACCTTCTCTTCTCCAGGCTGAACATCCCAAGGCCCCCCAACCTTTCCTTGAAGGACTTCCCTTTCATCACACTGATCATTCTTGCCACTCTCCTCTGGACTTGCTCCAGCTTGGCTGCATTTTTCTTAAAGTGAGTTGTCCAGGACTGAACACAGTTCTCCAGGTGAGGACTAACCAATGCAGAATAAAAAGGAACTATAATTTCTTGTGACTTGGAAGCTACAATCCACTTAATGAAGCCTAAAATGGCTTTAACATTCTTTGAAGACACATCACACTGCTGACTCATGTTCAGCTTGTGATCCATGGCTACTCCAAGGTCCCGCTCACATGTTATGCTGCCAAGCCAAGTATCCCCCATTTTATACATGTGTTTTTTATTTTTATTGCCCAAGTGCAAAACCTTTCACTTCTCCCTGTTAAAATTCATTCTATTTTTTACATCCCCGTTTATACAGATCCTCCTGGAGATTTCTCCTGTCTTCTCTAGTGTTTGCTACTACTCCCAGTTTGGTGTCATCTGCAAATTTGATCAGGTGTCATGCAAATTTGGTGTCATCTGCAAATTTGTCATCTGCAAATTTGATCATATCCCTTTCTCCAAGTCATTGATAAAAATATTAAAGAGAACCGGCCCCAAGACAGAGCCCCCGGGCACCCCCCTTGAAACCAATCTCCAGGTTGATACAGAAGCATTCACTAAAACCCTTTGAGTGCAGCTGTTGAGGCAATTGCAGATCCACCTAACTTACTTTATCTAGCCCATATTTTTCCAACTTCCCAATTAAGATTTCATGTGGGATCTTATCAAATTCATTACTGAAGTCAAGATAAATGGCGTCCAGAGCATCCAGTAAACTCATAACCCAATCAGAAAAGTAAATCAGATTTGTCTGGCAGGATTAATTCTTGGTAAATCCATGGTGGGTTCTTTTGATCACTGAATACTTGTCCAGACGTGCAAAATTGTGTGTTTTATGATTTGTTCTAATATCTTCCCCGGGACTGAAGTCAAACTGACTGGTCTATAATTTCTCGGGTCTTCTTTTTTCCCCTTCTTAAAGATTGGGACTACATTTGCCCTCGTCCAGCCCTCTCCACTCCTCAAGGATTTCTCAAAGATGATCAACAGAGGCTCTGCAAGGACATCGGAGAGTTCCTTAAGAACCCTAGGATGCAGCTCATCCAGTCCAAGTGACTTGAATTCATTTTGGCCAGTTAAGTGGTTTTGAACCAATTCTCTGTGAATCTTAATCTGCTGTTTTGCACCATCCATGTTTCCATTACCTCTTTGGGGATGCAAGTACATCCCAGCATCAGCCAATTATCCTGCACAGCCCTCCTTCCAAAAATAAATGGACGATAGTAGGAGTTGAGCAGCTCGGCCTTCTCCTGGTTTCTAGACACTTCTTGTTCATCTTTGTCCAGGAGCAGCCCCACCCCCTCGTTTCTCCTCCTGTTCCTTTGGGCATATCTAAAGAAGCTCTTTTTGTTATCCTTGACTCCCCTGGCCAGCGTCAGCTCATACTGAGTTTTAGCATTCTTTACCTCCTTGCTACAGGACTGGCTAAATCTGCCTGTACTCCCCCCTGGTGATCTTTCCAGTGTTCCATAGCCTATACTCTTTCTTTAACTTCAGCTGATCCCCAAGTTGCTTGTGGAGCCATCCCATTTTTTTCAGGTTTTTTTCCCTCTTTCTTTTTCATAGGAATTATTTCTGACTTTGCTTTCAGAAGCTGCCTCATAAGGAGCTCCTTCCCAACTTAGAGTCATAGAGTCATAGAGTTGGAAGGGACCTAGTAGGTCACCTAGTCCAACCGCCACCTGCAGCAGGAAATCCCCCTAGAGCATCCCGACAGGTGCTCATCAATCCTCTGCTTAAAGGATTTAATAATTTAATCTGATTATTTTGCTAGTAGCCAAGGCACCCATCACTAAGACCACGTCTATATTTTAATATGCCAAACAAATAAGGCAGAGAAGTTAAACTGATGTGCTTACCAAGTATTCTTCTGTACCGTAGAGTGATACAAACTGTTCATCATCTTCCAGTTCCCTAGCCGCCCCAAAATCTGTTAGTTTATAAACAGATTGGCCATCTTCATAGAATCATAGAATCATAGAGTTGGAAGGGACCTAGTAGGTCATCTAGTCCAACCCCCTGCCTGCAGCAGGAATTCCCCCTAGAGCATCTCCAACAGGTGCTCATCGAGCCTCTGCTTGAAGATCCCCAGTGAGGGAGAGTCCACCACCCCCCTTGGCAATCTGTTCCACTGCCAAACTGCCCTCACCGTCAGGAATTTTTTCCGGGCCCCTTTTCCTGTTAGTTCATCAACCCATGTTATCCTGCCTATGACTCTTCTAGGCCTGTTGAAATCAACCTTCCTGAAGTCCGATATAAAAGTTTCACTGAGCATATTTTTTATTTCCCACAATAATCTAATTTCCAGCATCTCATGATCGCTTTCTCCTAAAGTTCCCATTACGTTGACCCAGTTCTTCATCATTAGTTAAGATCAAGTCAAAGATGGCCCCTACTCTTGTCATGTCCTCCACTTTCTGGACCATGAATTATCTTCCAGGCCCATCAGGAATTTGTTGGAGCTTCCATGTTTGTCTGAGTTTGTCTCACAGCAAATGTCTGGATAGACTGTCTCCCATTACTACTACCTCATATTTCCTTGCAACACCTGCCACTTGCTTCAAGAAGACATCATCTACTTCTCCTTGGCTTGGCGATTTATAGTAGATGTCCACCACAATGTTTTGTTTCTTGTTTTCCCCCTAATCTTTACCCAAACACACTCCATAGGGATATCCAGACCATTTTCCTTGAATTCAGAGCAGGTATATATATTCTTGACATATAATGCTACTCCGCCTCCTCTTTTGCTACTTCTGTTCCTCCTGGATTGCCTTCCATTTGTGTGTTCCAGTTATGGGAGTCATCCTACCAAGTTTCAGTTATTTCTATCAAGTAAAATTTTATTTCACTTTCTAACAGTTCTAGCTCATTTTGTTCATTTCCCAGGCTCTCAGGTAAATGCAAAATAAGTCATGGAGGTGGCAATTCAATGCATTTCCCTCCTTTTTTAAGGGGAGGGAGGATGGATGAGAGTACCACATGGGTATTCCCCAGATCCTTAAGCTTCCTCCGCACAGCTTCATAGTCCCAACTATCTTTTGGCAAGTTTGCCAAGCGGTATCATTTGTTCCTATGTGAATGAGTAAGAACGAGTGGGTGGTGATCAGCAGGCATGATCATCCTCAGTAGCTCTCCATGACATCCTGTATTCTGGCAGCACAGCTCATGGGAAAATGCATCTGGTCGGCATACATGTTCTATCCCTCAGGAGAGAATCTCCAATCATCACCACCCTCCTCCTGTTGGGGTCTGGGAATCTGCAGGCATGCCATTAAGGGGAATTATTGCAGGCATCCCAGGATTCGGTGCAGGTGTGCTAGCAAGAGGAACTTTGGCCAGTATGCTGGGATCTGAGAGGCTCTGGAAATGGTTGTATAGCTCCTCTGCCCTTTTTTTCCTGACTGTCACATGCCTCCATGAAGAGACATCATTGCTGGGATTCCCACTGGTGTCATTCCACTTGGGAAATCATCTCTCTGGAGAAGTTCCTTGTGCGTTGCATTGAGGAACTCCTCACATGCCTTAATTGGACAAATGGTGGATACTTCACCCTCCAACGCTGCCAACTTCTCCTCCAACAGTGCAACCAGTTTGCAATTGTAGCATTAATAATCTCTGGGGTCCTTGGGCAAGAAGATGAACATGGCATACGTGCTGCATGTCACAACAACTGTGCCCTTCCCTTCCATTTCCTGTTAACTTGACAAGTCCTCCTTGTCCACAGTCTCCGATTCAGAGGCTAAGAGCCACAGGACAAGAGCCTCTTGTCCTTCAGCTTGCACTAAAGTATCATACTGATGCTCATGCCTCATGCCCTGATGCTGCCCTTGAAACCTCCTCCCACCAGGCAACCAGCCCAATGATCAGCTAACAGCAATTAACCACCCATATAACCAGCCCCTCCTCCTTCTCTTACCTGGGACCGTGTGCTCCCTCTCAGCCACTCCACAGAAAATGGACAGGCAGATGTTCTTTTTTTCTCACTAGGTATTGCAGATAGATTTGATTTGTCTAAGGTGATGTAGTGAGTTGAAATGGGAATTGCTGGATGAACACAGCTCCCACCTTATCCAATGTGCCATGGCAGCTCATTGTGCCACTCAAATAGTTTTGTTTTAATGCTCCCACATAGCTCTGTCTACACTGAACTGGAAGATCTGGTCTTCATAGAAATAAAGAAGGGTTGCTGCAGTGATGCAACAGGACGATCAGTTGTAAATCATGTTCCACCACAAACAAACCACAGAGTCCCTATGTGTCCTGAAGTAAGCATCTGCCAAGAGGACTGCCTGAAGCATCTTGGGTGTGACTAACTGATCCAATCACTTTACACACAGAAATGTATGAAAAAGTTATTCAGTGCCATAGGACCTTTCCCTTGCATCTAAATCAGAGATCGGGGAACAGGGGTAAAGTAACCCAATTTTGGTAATAATGGAAATCCTTGGGATAATGGACCACCTGGGTTTGCATATGAATGACACAGCCAGGTATGCATGACCAGCACAGAGCAGGGAAGGCATTGCAATCCCTGTGCCTGCCACTCTGCAGCTTTGATCGATTACTCTTAGCACCTAATCAGCTCTAGCTTCCAAAGATCAAAACAAAAAAGGTGTGAATCCCTAAAGGGTCATAAGAAGTTCAGGCTATTGTGTGTGTGTGTGTGTGGGGGGAGGTTTGGGGGGAGAGAGATCAACAGTGTCTCAGCTGCAAGCTGGGTTTTCTCAGAGCTCAAGCTTCTGCTTGCTTATTCAGAAGAAAGTATCATTATTTTCCTTGGGGCTTACTCTTAAGAAAGTGTGCACTGCATTGCACCCAAAGTTATGGACCTAAATGCTAGAAAAAACTTGATATGCCTGATAATAACTGCTGCTATGTTTCAACTCCTGCTGCAAAGAGAGATGTGAGCCTGAGAGTAGAGTTGCTTCTTGCAGTCATGATCCAAACTGCTTCTAAGTCAGCAGAGAGAGAGAGAGAGAGAGCTACTGCTAAATCAGCAGTAAGGATGAGAGTGATTCCTGTAGCCATCTCCCTTGTGTAGATGCACAAAATTTCCATCTAATTCAGCTGTCCAGAGCAAAGAAGCAGGTGAGCAGGATTTGGAGCCATGCAGACAGAAATGAGAAGAAAAAGCACCCTCCTTTGGGTGCTGTTGAGGTCTGCCTGTATTCTAAACAGCCCCCTCCCATCCAGCTCCCTCTGGAAGACCATTTCATTGCTCCTGTATCAGGGTGATCATATCTCATAATCATAAAAGAGAATCCCAAAATGTAGGACACTCAAGACAAATGAAGGACATGACAAAATTAAAGCTAAAAACACTGACCTATGTTGCTTTCATGTGAATAATTAAAATACTATGAGCACAGTCCTAACCATGACTACTCAAAAGTCCCATTGTATTAAATGGGTCTTATTCTGAGGAAAGTGTCTTTAGGATTGCAGCCTATATTTACTTATTACATTTACAACTATTACATATAATTTATTAATTACAGGAAGGCTACATGCTACCACACTTTCCTGGAAGGAACCCCCCCCCCCCCGACTGTAATAGGCATTAATTCTGAGGAGAAATGCCTAGGATTGGGATCGGTTGCTGCTTCTTCCTCACAATTTCCTGGAAGGAAACCCCACTGACTGTAATGGTCTGCTGCTCAATAGAAAGGCACAGGATTGGGCTTTGAGGCTGCAATCCTGTTCACATTTTCCTGGAAAGCCCAATAATTACAATGGGTCTTACTTCTGAGTAAACTTGAATAGATTGGGCTCTCTTCCCCACTCCAGTTGAATCCTGCACTTGTTTCAATCATTTGCAGGATCTTGTCCTTTTTTTATTATGGTCATCCTGACCCCCATATTTCTCCAATATGCAGTGACCATATAACCACAAAAAGAGGACAAGTCTCCCAAAATATAAGACATCCAAGAAAAATGGAGGAAATTTTTAAAAGCTAAAAACACCCATATATATTGTTCTCATGTGGTTAAATTAAACACCATATTACGTATTAGTACTGTATGTTTAAAACTATTACATATTACATATAATTTATGAATTCCAAGAAAGCTACATGCTGCCTGCTCACAAGGAAGAAGAGGACAATGCAGGGTGACCAGATTATTCCTGAACCCCAGGGCCAAAATTCCTAATCCCAGGCCAAAATTCCTACCCGCTTTAAAAAAAATGCCAAAAAGTGTAATTTTTTATTTTTGTTTTTTGGTTTTTTTGACCATACCTTTTGAATGAAATGAGATATCTCAACACTGATTTCTGCATTGGATTTTGCTCTTCAATATGAATGCAACAACATATGCATTGCAACATATGCAACATATGCAACATATCATGATGGGGTACTGTGCACTATTGTGAAGTTTCAAAATGAAGCCAAATTGTAGGACAATGAAGCCAAAATGTAGGACACCTGAACAGGAGGCTAAAAATCTGGACAAATCCACGTTTTCCCAGTCATATGATCAACCTGGGACAGTGAAGATTTTTTCCCAGGACACAAGGCTAAAACAGAGGAAATGTCCTGGGAAAACAGACCATATGGTCATCCTGTCCAATCCAACACTATTTTATCACCCACTTCAAACTTTTCTTTTAGCTCCCCAGAAGCCAGATATTTGACTTCAAAAAATTAAGAATATATTTTTCCTTCCTTTCAAATCAAGGGGGTAACATCCACATACCTAAGTATATTTTGGAATAAGAGGTAAAAAAATTCCCCAACCCCTGATCTAAATGAATCATTGCTCTGCCTGGTCTCTTTCCAGAGCCATACCCTAAACAATGACTTGAACAGAAGCATTTCTCAGAAGGATTCCTCACTCTTTGGGCATGTAAAAGTGAAGTGTGCTTCCAATTTTAATTCTTAAATTTAACTTTTTCTCAACTATTAAAAATGTGGGAGGGTTTACACTCAAGAGAAGAATAAAGCAGCCAAGAGATTATCACATAATTTTGATCTTGGTCACCCCAACAGTGCTTGTGGGCCAACAGTAAGCTCATGCATGGATATACTACAGTATTAGGCTTGATTCATGCATGCAGCAGAATGAGCTGAGAACTCCCTTGAGGCAAGATTTGACTGAACCACTTCAGACTTAAATGGACAGTGACCATTTGGGATACTTGGAATACTCTGATAGTAGAAGGATCCCAATCAGGATGTTCCAACCCCAGAGTTTGTACTTCTAACCCATTTAATCATAGAGCTTCAGGGAGATGGGGCTGGAGTGGCTTCACTTCCCCAAAAGAGGGGGACAGCCTACTCATGGGGAGTTTATGAGGGGAAAATTAATCAGGAGTATCCGGGGACAAGACTATCCTGACTTAAAGTAATATGATAGGCAGTTGCTGGCTTCTGTGTTAGTGTAAAATCCACCCATGCTTTAACTTATGACTTCTTGAGCAGAGTGGGAACAACCAACCCCCTGACTCATTCTCTCTTATTTTGGATGACACAACCAGAAGGGTTACATCCTAGCATAAATGCTATTTATCCCAATCCCTACTTTATTAAGAAACTGAGAGAAGGGCAAAAGATAAGGAAGGCAGTAGGCAGGAGAAAGGAATGGTTCCCTGCTCTTTTGCCTAAAATGTATCTGGCGTCCTCCCTATCTATCTACAGTATTTACATACCGCTAACTAAAAGTTCACAAAGTGGTTTACAAAGAAATGAAAAAATTAATTGGGTACCTATCCCAAAAGGGCTCACAATCGAAAATGCAGAAGAGCATCAGCAGAAGGCACTATAATAGTTATTGCTGGGGTGCTCCCTGAAAGTGTGAGATTCCAAAGAAGGAGATATTGGGGCAGTACTTCCCCTTGTTAGATGCTGAGATTGAAGTTTAAAAACTGGTATAAAGTATACTCTGCTGTTGGAAGCCTGGCCTCTGTGTCTTTTTTATTGTGCCTGGTTAGTATGTCTAACAGGAACCCATTGTAGACATCCCACAACCCAGCCAGCAATGTATGCTCCCCTCAATCCAGTAAGCCCCATATATACCAGATTCCTCTAACAGGAGTGTCCAAAACCCCAGCCTAGTGGCCAGATGTGGCCTGCACCAAGATCCGTCTATTCAGTCTGTAGGGCATCCTTATAATTCTCTGAATCCGCCTCCAATAAACTATTACATGGCTTTTTTTGGAGGTTCTCATTGGTACTTAGTACTGGCACCTTTTTCCAGCTCCCACCACCAAAGCTAATAAATAGCCATATAAGGACGATTTGTGGTGAATACTGGCACCTTATATGTGTGTGTGTGTATATGTGTATATATATATATATATATATATATATATATATATATATATATATATATATATATATATATATATATATATATATATATATATATATATATATATATATATATGTATGTATATGTGTGTGTGTGTGCGTGTGTGAGTGTGTGTGTGTGTATATATATATGTGTGTGTGTGTATATATATATATATGTATATAAATATATGCACTAGCAAAAAGTGTACCCGTGTTGCGTGTGTAACATTTTCCCCTATGCCATACCCCTTGGCGCAGAAACACCCCATGTGCTACTTTTCCCATGCGCAACTTTCCCCAAGCACAACTTTCCCCCATGCACATCATCCACCCATGTGCAACTTCCACCCATGTGCAACTTCCCCCATGCGCATCATCCCCTCATGCACAACTTTCCCCATGCGCATTATCCGCCGATGCGCAACTTTTCCCCATGCACAACTTTCCTCATGCGCAACTTTCCCCTATGCACATCATCCCCCATGTGCAACTTCCACCCATGCGCAACTTCCCCTCATGAGCAACTTTCCCCATGCGCATAATCCACCAATGCACAACTTTTCCCCATGCGCAACCTTCCCCATGCACAATTTTTCCCCATGCACAACTTTTCCCCATGCGCAACTTCCCCTCATGCGCAACTTTCCCCCATGCGCATCATCCGCTGATGCGCACCTTTCCCCATGCGCAACTTTCCCCATGCGCAACTTTCCCCCATGCGCAACTTTCCCCCGTGCGCATCATGCCCCATACACATCATCCGCTGATGCGCACCTTTACCCCATGCCCACCTTTACCCCATGCACAACTTTCCCCCGTGCGCAACTTTCCCCCATGCGCATCATCCCCCATATGCATCATCCGCTGATGTGCAACTTTCCCCCATGTGCAACTTCCCCCTTGTGCATCAACCCCCATGCACAACTTTTCCCCATGTGCATCATCTGCCAATGCACAACTTTCCTCCATGCGCAACTTCCCCCATGCGCATCATCCCCCATCTGCAACTTGTGCATCCCCCAAGCACAACTTTCCCCATGCACATCATACCCCCATGTGCAACTTCCACCCATGCGCAACTTCCCCATGCACATCATCCCCTCATGCGCAACTTTCCCCATGCGCATCATCTGCCAATGCACAACTTTCCCCCATGTGCAACTTCGCCCCATGCACAACTTCCCCCCATGCGCAGCTTCACCCCATGCACAGCTTCCCCCCATGCGCAACTTTCCCCCCTACGCATCAACCCCCATGCGCAACTTCCACCCATGTGCAACTTCCACCCATGCGCAACTTTCCCCATGCGCAGCATCCTCGCCAGTGCAACATCTTCCTCCAAAAAACATCCCCCAGTGCACCAGGGTCTGAGCACCATATTGGCTGGATGTTGTTCAGTCTCCCATGTTAAGTATAGGGCAGAAACACGTTGCCCCCTTTTCAGCCCCTGAAGGGTTAAATTCTCCAGATGGTTCTTGGTGGGTGTTCAGGTGACAGAAGGATCCCTCCCAGAATTCCATGCTTCAGGCCCAGCAGTTGGGGAGGAATGTTGCTGAGTCAGCAATTCTCAATGCAAAGTATAGGGAGGAAAACGCATTGTGCCTCTTTTCACCCCCTTCTGGTTGGAATTTCCGAAAACCAGTTCTTAGTGCACCCCTCCGTCACGGAAGGAACAGCCACCCCAATTTTCACGCTTCTAGGCCCAGCGGTTTTGGCAGGGCGGTGATGAGTCAGTGAGTCAGTCAGTCAGTGAGTCAGTCAGTGAGTCAGTGAGTGACATTTCTCTTTTATATATATATATATATATAGATATATAAATTTATTCAAACTTGAAATGTAAATCATTTTCCAGGCCCTGGCACAGTCAGAGAAATAATGTGGTCCTCCTGCAAAAATGTATGGACACCCCTGCTCTATGTAAAAATTTCCCTATAAGCAGAAAATGATAGGAGCATGAAACATAGTAAACTATTTATTTTATTTATTTATTTTCCTAATTTATACCCTGCCTTTCCTCCCCTACAAGAGGGAGCCCAAGGCAGCTGACATCGGAGAAGAATAAAACACAATTAAAATTGCTAATAAATATAGGTTAAAACATAATTAAAATACAATTAAAATACAATTAGATTACAATTACAAAATACTACCTGTTCAAGTGCTAATCCTTTTGGGCAAGGCACATTTCTTCTAACAATATCTCCTCAATTGTTGCCACAAACAACAGGTATTAATATTGGCTCCTTCTGCCACATGTTGGCCCAAGCCTCAGCGAAACATATTACAAAATAAGTAAGCCAGTCATTTGTGATCATTTTCTGTAGCCACAGCATCACCACACAGCATTTCCAAAGAAGGAAGCTTACCTGTAATGGTGAATGTCTTCAAAAGATTTTGTGTTATTTATAGCAAATACACATAAAAAGCCCTCTCCTGTCCTCATATATTGGTCCCGCATTGCACTGTATTCCTCCTGTCCAGCTGTATCCAGAATATCCAGGAGACAGGTTTCGCCATCAATAACTACTTGCTTCCTATATGAATCCTGAGAAAAGTAAATACAATTTGGATTATGTATTTGTAGTTTATTTCAAGAGACCAGCACCCTCATGATGACACTGGAAGGATTCCTCAAAGACTTATGGAGACAGCAGCCTGGAAGCAGGCAGGCCATTAGCAAAGATATAAGCAGCAAACACTATTGACCTAAGGATGGGATCTCAGCTTTCCAGCAAAAAGTTTAAAACATGAAAATTTCCATCTGCTGAAAAAGAATCAAAGCTCTGAAAAGCATGGCAGTTCTGGAATGGCATCTTGGCTCTGAGGCAACAGGAGGCTATAGAAGCAAATGCGTCCACCATACCAAGATTCAGGCTTGCACTATTTTCCCAGTCTATGTGCTTCTATGAAAAACAGACGGGAGGGCCAAATGACACAGATATTTGTTTAAAGATATTTCTCCTGCCCTTTGATCTCAGTAGCAGGCCCCAATGTATACATATCAATGTATATATGTGACTATTACATTACTTTCCTAACAAGCAACTATGGGAGCAACTACATACACCATCCTGAGCTCCTCAGAGAAACAGTAGTATAAACATATGAAAAATAAAACAATAATTAAAAACAGGACTATAGTCATCTAATCAATAATTTCACACACTTAATAACTTAAAACACTTGGCAAACAAGTTCATTGCCAGATGCCAAAACATCCATAGTGAGGAAAGAAGCAAGAATTTAAAGCCAGGAATTTGTGAAATCTGAGGGCTGCAATGAGAAACACCCCAGAGCACATTGTCCCCTTCCAAATGTTTGCAAATGGCCCAAATACTGTGCTGGCACCCACACCACTTGTAAACTATTGCTGGAATGGGAAACATTATAATTATTATAATGTTTTATTATTATAATAATAATTATTATAACATTATCATTCATTCATTTGTGGGAATACTGTTTCTGAAGGTTAAAAGGCATTAGTCACCACTCTTCCATTTGTTTGGCCAGGAACTTGGTCAAAAGCAGGACTTTAATCTAACTTCTTTAGTGCTGAAGCATTTTTCTTATGTAACCTGAACAGAAAAGTGATTACATAAAACTGGAAAGCATAAGCAATGCCAGGATTCTAGCATCCTTCCTGACACACCTACAGGAATTCTTTGCACATTTCACAGAAATGACATCATTGGTCTCCTTATGAATATTCCATAGCATACTGATATTCTAAAACTATACATTTACAGGCACACACAAGTGTAACAAGGAGCAGGAGCCAGGGAAGTAAGAGGAGTGATCCCAGAAGTGTATCTATATATAGTGATGCCTTGTAAGACAAACATAATTCATTCTGGAAGCATGCTTGACTTACAAAGCAATCTTCTTACAAAGTGGATTTTCCCATAGGAAATAATGGAAACTCAGACGATTGATTTCATAGCACAAAAATATTCATATAAAAAATTTAATTGTATGTAAAAATGAAGTCAAAATACTGTAATCAAATTCAAACACTATAATAAAATACAGAACACAAAACCTGTAATAAAACACTGTAATGTACTGAACAGTAAAACAGAAAAGAAAAACCTTTATGCCCAAGGATGATGAATTTTCACTAAATGAGTCATTGGCACTTTTTTTGAGCAACTTTAACAAGGAACCTCTGTGTGTGTGAGACAATCTACACAAACCAGATAGGCAGTTTGCATCAGAAGCAGCAGCAAAATTTTCTGCCGGGGCAAACTCCTATGCTGTCTACTCAGAATCAAGGCCCATTGTATCCCATTGTATCCAGTGGAACTTACTCACAGAAACATATGGATTCCAAAAGTACATGATCCCTGCTCAGAATCAAGTCCATTATATCCAGTGGAGCTTACTCACAGGAAAGTGGGATGGAGTGGGGTCCAGGCAGGGAAGGTGGAGAGCGAAAGGGGTAACTGTAGTAAGGTCCCGGCAGGGAAAGGTTTTCTATTGGGGGGTCCACAGGGATGCCTAAGAGGGGGTTTGCCTCCTACCTGATGGTGGCTGGCTGCAGAAGGCTCAGACATACTGGCGGGGGATGCCCAGACAACACTGCTGTCTGTGTGTCCCTCTTCTGGATGGTGCTGGTAGTGTAGGCAGAAGGAGCGATACAGCATCAGCCACCCAAGCCCAGCCAATGGGCATTTGTCTTACAAATTACAGTTCATTTTCCAAGGCAGAATCCTTTAGAAATTTTAGTTTATCTTACAAAGCATTCATCTTATAGGGCATTTGTCTTACAAGGAACCACTGTATACAAAACTGAAAAATCACTGATTGGCTCACTGACTAACGAGCACCCTGCCAAAACCACTGGGCCTAGAAGTGTGAAATTTGGGGAGGGTGTCCCTTCTGTGCTGGAGGCACCAATTATGAACCAGGTTTTGGAAATTCCAACCAGAAGGGGGGTATAAAGATGCACAATGCATTTTCCTTCCTATATGTTCCATTGAAGAATCCCTGACTGAGGGACACTGCCCCAACCCTTGGACCGAGAAGCATGAAATTTAGGGAGAGTTCTCTAGAATCTCAATACTATTCTAACAATTTCTATTCTAGAAGTTACAGGCTGCAGAAGGATCAAATAGTCAACAATGGTCGATTCTATGTTGTTTCAGTTATTGAAATCTGAAGACATGAATGTTCACAACACCATTCTTTCTGCTGAGAATAACTCGGTTGCAATAGAATTGCAGTGGTACATAAGGTAACAAATGCTCTGGGCAAAGTATATTCCAGGTAAAGAACACATTGTTCACCTGGGCTTCTGACTTGGGTAGTGAAGCTGATTTGAGTAACGAAGGCCAGCTGGCAGCTCTTTAAAATTTAAAGAGCTACCAGCCTGCACTTATTACCTGAATGAAAAGGTCAGGTAACGCAGGTCTGTTCCTCTGGGGTGGGATGGTGCTTGGGAGGACTGAGGGGTCTTCTGGGGGTGTGGGAAGGTGTTTGGGTACAGTGGGGTGGAGATATAGGCAGCCGTGAATAGTGGCTACCACTTTAAAAGCCTAAATTCCAACCCCAGGCTCCCTACGGAGCTTTAGAAGAAACTGGAGAGCAGGCGAGGGGATGTTCCTCCCTCCAGCCGGCTCTGCAGGGAGCTAGGCTTTTAAGTCCCAGCCACTACTCCCAGCTGCCTGAATCTCCCCTCCACTGTCTCCAAACACCCTCCCACCAGTGGTGGGCTCCAGCAGGTTCGCACCTACTCTATAGAACCAGTAGTTAACAAGAGATAGTACATATAAAGTTAAAAAATAGCCATTTAAAAGTAGCCGCCAGATGGGCATAGAATCGGTTGTTAATTTCTTTGAATCCCATCACAGCCTCCCACCCCTAGAAGACCCCCAGTCACCACAATAGGGATTACTCCCAGGAAAGTGTCTAGAATTGCAGATTCCTAAGCATGCCTACTCAGAAGTAAGCCCCATTGTGTTCAACAGGTCTTATTCCCAGGAAAGTGTCTAGGATTGCAGATTCCTAACCGTGCCTACTCAGAAGTAAGCCCTATTGTGTTCAATAGATCTTACTCCCAGGAAACTATCTAGGATTGCTGATTCCTAACCATTCCTACTCTGAAGTAGGCCCCATTGTCTTCAATAGGTTTTACTCCCAGGAAAATGTCTTTAAGGATTGAAGCCTCCTAAGTGTCTTTAGGATTGTGCCTTTAGGATTGCAGCCTAAGTTGACTTCATAGGATCATGCACATTGAATGCATGTTTTGAATTCAATTCCAGTGTTTTATCATTTTTACATTTAGTTAATATTTTTATATGAATTTTTGGGGTTATGGAACCAATCATCTGAGTTTCCATTATTTCCTATGGGAAAATCTGCTTCACGTAAAGAATGTTTAACATAATAAACATGCCTCTGGAATGGATAAAGTTTTTTTATATGAGGTGCCATTGTATTTTAAACCCTGACCAGTATTATAGAAGTATATTTGAAAATGAAGGTAATTGAATCTATTGTATTGTAATATTGGAAAAGTCCATCACAATCTTTGCTGAATGATTTCATAAATAGCAGACAGTCTTATAAATCTTTGATTAAGCAGAAAAAGCAAAGGGCTGTCTTTCAGTCATGGCAAATTCTAATAAACGCTGCTAGTGATAAAGATATAAGAATTTTTTGGCATACAATAACTGATTTGATGAATAACAGGTACAAAAGCCCCAACCTGTGCAATACAGTCCAGCATTACAAAGCATTATAGTCTGATTCTAACTTCCAGGTCAACTGAAAAACTGCTATACTGGAAAATCTTGCCAACTGGCCACCAGTCTCAGTAAAAGAATGACACTCCTCAGTCACCAGTTGAGGAGTAATAAAGCTCCAGGAATATATTTCTTGCCCCCAGAACTTATAAAATCTAATATGGTTTGGTGGGCCTCTTTACTGGTAATTTTGTTTATATCAATTGATCATACGGGTCTCTTACTGGAATGTTGGCATACTTCCATAATAGTCCCTATATATAAAAAGGAGACAAACCTGATTCTGCCAATTATCGACCAATCAGCTTGCTGTGTATGATTAGTAAGATCTATGCAAAGCATCTTAGCAACAGACTAAAAGACCTGATTCAAGATGAAAATGTTTTGGGCAAAAGAGCAAGCAGGTTTTTATCAGGGACGATCTCCTCTAGCTCTCCGCTTTGTATTAGCCCATCTCATTGACAATTATGCAAGGAAAAAAGGAGGCATGTTATATGTAGCCTTCATTGATCTTAAGGCAGTGTTTGACCCTATACCCCATTCATGTCTCTGGGAAAAACTAGCCTCTACAACCATGGACAGACGACTTCTCTTTTTGATCAAAAGTCTCTATAAAGACACATTGTTGAGGATACAATGCTCTACTGATGGATATTGTGAGGCGGGTCCTCGGCAGTAATGTGGGTGGGTGGCGTAAACTGTTGCAGAAATCCTTAACCCAGGTCGCCAAGTAGGTTACCTACACCTCCAACCTTAGAACACTTTCAAACTCCCAAGAAATAACAAAGTCCAGAGTCCAGGGATTAAAAGGTTAAGCAAGTGTTTTATTTGCTAGCATACTCAGAGCTAGACCATTTCTTTGATGGAATCTTTCAAACTGGTCTAAGAACCCAGAACCCCGGAAGGATTTAGGATTATATACCTCTAAATGACATCAGGAATAATTAAGAATTCACACATTTCATTTGCTTCTGACATTGTCCGTTATTGTCATACACCAATAACACACATATGTTCATTAACCAATCATGTTTGATATTCTCTCATTTTACACAAGTTAGCCCTGATTCGTTAATTCAGTTCACACCATTGACGTGGTCACCACATATTGTTTGTTGCACCTTAGTATCAAACCATCTATGCTTCTATTGTTTGTTCAAGGACTAGAACATTTACCATGTTGCCACATTCTTTGCTTACTTGCAATTCTTTTCCTTACATGCTGATACTTTTCCCATCATGCTTTACAACTTGGAACTGGAGGCCTTAGCCTGAGTATTGCTCTAAAATATTGCTCTCTTTACTTAGTGGTGTTAGTATTGAGGATCAATACTATAGATTATTAGAGATTAATAATGCTTTTCTGTAACAAAACCCAGCTGGGGAAGGAAAGGACTCCAGCCCTAGCTCCTCAGGTAGGTAGAGCCAAGGAGACGACCGAGTCATGTTCACTACAGTATGTTTATTGTCTTCCATAATGGAGGTATATCTATTATATCTTATATCTCTTATACCTTATAACATTTATATCAGGTGAGCAGTCAGTAGCAGCACCCAATTCCCACCATAACTGGCCACCAACTGCCAACTAACAGTCCATCCCCTCAACATGGACTCATGTTCATGAGCTGGCTGAGCTGGCTCAGTTCTTGCCCCTCCTCCAAAACTCCGGTGCAGACTTCCAGCCTCCTTCTCTGTCGTCTCCTGCTTACCACCACATCCCTCCCCAGGTAAGATGGGGGCCAGGTCTTCTGGACCCGACAGGGACTCTTCCTCCTGCTGGGAGAGGAAGTCGGCATTGGCATGCATCTCTGCTTTTCAATGCTCCACAGTGAACGAGAAGGGTTGAAGGCTCAGGTACCAAGAGGTCAATGGGGCATTTGTGTCCTTCATTTTTAGCAGCCAGGTAAGGGGTGCATGATCTGTCACTAGCCGAAAGGGAGCTCCTAGAAGGTAGTAACGTAAGGTGTTGATGGCCCACTTTACTGCTAGGGCCTCCCTCTCGATGACAAATTTCTGACCCATTTAGTTTTCTGCTTAGGAATAGTATCGGTTTCTCTACCCCAGCCTTCTCTTGGAATAATACTGCTCCCAAGCCCCTTCCAGAGGCATCTGTGTGAACTATAAAAGGATAGGTGAAGTGAGGGGGAGGCACTGGTGGATTACTCAAAGCCTCCTTTAGCTGTTTTAGGGCCTGCTCACACTGGGGATTCCACTGTATGGGCCTATTCCTCGCACCCCTAGTGAGGTCTGTGAGAGGAGCGGCCAACTGGGAGAAATGAGGAATGAACATTTGGTAATACCCCATCATCCCCAGTAGTCTTTGAACTTCCCTCATGGTGCGTGGTGGTAGTATACGCTGTATCACCTCCACCTTGCTCTTTATCGGCCTTTCCTCTCCTTTTCCTATCTGGAACACAAGGAAATTTGTTTGTCTCATCTCTATCCTGTACTTACTTGGATTAACTGTTAACCCTGCACATTGCAATGCCGAGAGGACCTTCTCCAGGTATTCTAGGTGTTGCTCCCAAGTACTACTAAAGATGATGATGTTGTCCAGGTACGCAGAGGCGTACCATCCATGTCCCTCCAAGAATCATAGAATCATAGAGTTGGAAGGGACCTAGTAGGTCATCTAGTCCAACCCCCTGCCTGCAGCAGGAAATCCCCCTAGAGCATCCCCAACAGGTGCTCGTTGAGCCTCTGCTTGAAGATCCCCAGTGAAGGTCCACCACCAACCTTGGCAATCTGTTCCACTGCCGTACCGCCCTCACCTTCAAGAATTTTTTCCGGATTTCCAATCGGAATCTCCTCTCTTGCAGTTTGTACCCATTGGTTCTAGTTCTGCTTTCAGAAGCAGCTATGAACAAATGAGCCCCTTTGACAGCCCTTCAGGTATCTGAAGAGGGCAATCATGTCTCCTCCCAGCCTCCTCTTCTCCAGGCTGAACATCCCAAGTTCCCTCAACCTTTCCTCGTAGGGTTTCCCTTCCATTCCACTGATCATTCTTGTTGCTCTCCTCTGGACTTGCTCCAGCTTGGCTGCATCTTTCTTAAAGTGAGGTGCCCAGAACTGAACACAGTACTCAGGGTGAGGTCTGACCAATGCTGAATAAAGAGGAACTAGAACTTCTCGCGACTTGGAAGCTACAGACCTCTTAATGCAACCTAAAATGGCATTTGCCTTCTTTGCAGACACATCACACTGCTGACTCATGTTCAGCTTGTGATCCACGGCGACTCCAAGATCCCGCTCACATGTTGTCCTGCCAAGCCAATTTTTTACCTGTATTTTTGGTTTTTATTGCCCAAGTGCAGAACTTTGCACTTCTCCCTGTTGAAATTCATTCTATTTGTTACAGCCAAGTATTGTAGTTTATCCAGATTCTCCTGGAGGTTTCTCCTGTCTTCTGTTGTGTTTGCTACTCCTCCCAGCTTGGTGTCCTCCACAAATTTGATCAGGCTCCCCTGTATCCCTTCCTCTAAGTCATTAATGAAAATGTTAAAGAGAACTGGTCCCAAGACAGAGCCTTGGGGTACCCCACTTGAAACCGACCTCCAGGTTGACACAGAACCACTTACTAAAACCCTTTGAATTCGGCCATCGAGCCAGTTGCGGATCCACCTAAAGATTGCCCCGTCTAGCCCATATTTTTCCAACTTCCCAATTAAAATGTCATGTGGGACTTTGTCAAATGCTTTGCTGAAGTCAAGATAAATGACATCCACAGCATTGCCACTGTCCAGTAAGCTCGTAACCTGATCAAAAAAGGAGATCAGATTTGTCTGGCAAAATTTATTCTTGGTAAATCCATGCTGGGTTGTTTTGATCACCGAGTACTTTTCTAGATGTGCACAAATTGTGAGTTTTTTGATTTGTTCTAATATCTTCCCAGGGACTGAAGTCAAACTGACTGGTCTATAATTTCCTGTTCTTCTTTTTTCCCCTTCTTAAAGATTGGGACTACATTTGCCCTCTTCCAGTACAGTGGCACTTCTCCACTCCTCAAGGATTACTCAAAGATGATCGACAGAGGCTCTGCAAGGACATCTGCGAGTTCCTTAAGAACTTGAGGATGCAGCTCATCCGGTCCAAATGACTTGAATTCATTTAGGCCAGTTAAGTGGTTTCGAACCAGTTCTTTGTCAATCTTAATTTGCTCTTCTGCACCATCTGTGTTTTCATTACCTCTTTGAGGATACAAGCACATCCCCGCATCAGCCAATGATCCCGCACTTTGTCCATGAGACTTTGTCCATGAGTCTTTGGAAGGTGGCGGCTGCCCCATGTAGCCCGAATGGCATTCAGACGAACTGGTACAGACCCCAAAGGTGTTGCAAAAGCCGTGTACTTACGCGACTTTGCCTGCAATGGGATCTGCCAGTATCCTTTGGTTAAGTCTATTATTGACAAGTACTGTGCACTATCCAATTGTTCTAGTAACCCTGTTAACTGGGGCATGGGATAAGCATCAAACTTGGACACTTCATTAACCTTGCGAAAGTCCAAACAGACCCGAGCTGTATCATCCCCTTTTGGCACTATAACTGGGTAGCTCCGCCAGTAGCTCCGCCAGGGTTCAATTACTCCTAGCTTCACCATTTCCATGACCTCTTCTTTCAACTGCTCCTTGAAATGCTTCGGCCACCTCCCGGGTGCTAACCGAACCACTACCCCTCCTTTCCCTCTATCTGGTGCTCCTCTAGTGAGGTGCACCCTGGCAGCCTAGAGAACACCCCTAGCAACTTCCTTTGGAGTCCCTTCACCTGCTCTACCTGTCCCTCAAGGAGTTCCTCTCCCAGGACCAGTTCTCCTTCTAGGCCCTTCATTTCCTGGATGGAAGGTCCAAGATCCACATTCTCCCCTACAGCCACCTCCCTTGGCCTGTCTTTCCATAATTTTAGCAGGTTTACATGGTAGACTTTTGTCTCTTCCTGGCCTCCTGGGATCTTGATTTTATAGTTTACTTTTCCTACCCTTGCCAGTACTTCAAAAGGGCCCTGCCACCATGCGATGAGTTTTTTCTCGCTGGTTCGCAACAAGAGCAATACCTTCTCCCCTGGCTGGAACTCTGGGTTTTACCTTTCTATCATACCTGAGTTTCTGTCCTTGTTGCGCCTCTTCAAGGTGCCCTCTTGCCCAGCCTGCTATCTGGTTGAGTCTCTCCTTAAGCTTACCCAGATCTATAGACCCTTGGCCTGTTCCTTGGGGTTCTTCTCCTCCCCACTGGGTCCGGGCTAAGTCTAAGATGCCTCATGGCTTCCTGCCGAAGAGCAGTTTGAATGGAGAGAACCCCAGGGAGGCTTGAGGCACCTCCCTCACTGTGAACAATAGAGTTTCTATTGTCTGGGGCCACCCCTAGGGTCTAGGTAGGCAAATTTATCCAGCATCCGCTTTAAGGTCTGATTAAATCTCTCAACTAGTCCATTGGTTTGAGGGTGATAAACACTAGTCTGCAATTGCCGTATGCCTAGTTGGTCCCAGAGACCTCATGACCTTCCCTACAAAATTCCTTCCTTGGTCAGTCAGGATTTCCTGTGGAAACCATAACCTTGAGAAAACCCCTATGAGTTCTTTAGCTAGGGTCGGTGCCCGGGTGTTCCTCAAAGGAACAGCCTCAGGATGCCTAGTTGCATATTCCAAAATAACCAACACATATTCAAACCCCTTTCCCTTAGGAAGGGGGCCGATGATATCCATTGCAATCCTCTTGAATGGGGTGTCTATGATGAGCATGGGGACCAACTCCCCACCTGGGCCTCCTTTTGGTTGAGTTAGCTGGCAGGGCTCACAGGATTCACAGAAACATTGGATAACCTCCCTGATCCCAGGCCAGTAGAACCTGGTGGTGAGTCTGTTTAGCGTGGCCCTTACCCCCATGTGCCCTCAACAGAGTCTCATGTGCCAAGGCTAGTGCCATCTTCCTTACAGTCTTTGGTAGCACTAGCAGGTCCACCTCCTCGCCCTTTATGGGGTCCACTTCTGTATAGTATCCCTTGCACCACTTCAAAGCGTACCCCTTGGCTTCCTGCGGGGTACCCTCTTCTCGCCTATTCCTAGGCTTCCCTGAGGATAGGGTCTTGCTCCTGGCCACTTTTTACATCTGCTCCCTCCCACGGCTCTTCAGGTGCCTCTTCTCCATCCTCTGTGAGCTCCCCCACTCCAGCCTCTTTAACTTTAGCCTCCCTGTACAGGGAGGGGAAATTGTCTTGTCCCAGGACAGCTAGGTACCGCAAGCGGGGGGCCAGGCCCGCCTGCATCTTCACTCTCTTGCTCACCAGCTCTATTTCCACTTCAGTGCTGCTATACGGCTTGACATCATCTTAGACGCAACATATCCACATAGGTCTTCCTTCGATCCTCGTCCCAGATGGAACCCCCACCCTCACCAATGTCTGTGCACACCCCCGAGTCCAAGAGGGCCTCTCCCTCTAGCCCCTCTACCTTGACTGTCAGTGTAGGAGCCCTCGGGGCCTTTACCTGGTGGACTCCACAAGCCACAGTCCTTGTCCCTTTTCGCACTGGGTAAGCTCGCCTGATGTGTCTGGGTTCACCACATCCAAAGCACACTGGGGCACTGGGCTTCTAGGGTCCCTCTCTCGGATGTGCTTTGCTGTTCACCACCACTGCCCATCGCTCTCCACCAGCGCTCTTGCTTGGCATGCTCTCCATACTGGCACATGCTCCCCCTCTACGCTCCGAGCTAGGTGCAGCTCCTCCTGGGTCCTGCCCCCATACAGTGCATGTCACCTTCCTCGGCCTCTCTTCTGGGGTGGAGCGTGTGACCTGCTCAGCTGCCTGGAAGACCTCCTGGGCTCGGACCGCATCCTCCAAGCTTGCCGGGTTTTGGCACATCACCCAACTGCAGGCTTTTGGTGGTAAAGCATACACAAATTGTTCCACCAGCATCATTTCCAGCATTTCCTCCTTAGTTCTTTCCTTGGGGCGGAGCCACCTGATTCCATTGGCTCTGATGGTGTTAGCCAAGGCTCAGGGGGGTCATCCCTGGTGTCAGTCTGGTCCCTCTTAGCTTGACCCTATAAGACTCTCCAGAGATGCTGAGGGTCCCTAAAATGCTACGCTTGATCTGTTCGTAGTCCCGTGCCTCCTCCAGCATAAGGGTATCCACTACTTGTTGGGCTGGTCCGGTCAAGTGTGGGATGAACACCATAGCCCACTTGTCCCGGGGCAACCCTGCCACCTCTGCTACCCTTTCAAAGGTGTGCAAGTATGTTTCAGGATCATCATCTGAGGTCATTTTGGTGATTTTCAACCTTGGTACCCCGTGCTCTCCTTTCAGCCCCACCATCCTTTCTAGGAAGGCATTTTGCTGGTTGATGAGGGCCATCATAATTTTGCTCTGTCCTTCAGCCCACCACCGCATCCACCCTGGAGGCTGACTCCTTCTTGATGTCTCCCAGCCTCTGTCCCCGCACTGGCCACCACTGTGAGGCAGGTCCTCGGCGGTAATGTGTGTGGGTGGCATAAACCCAGCCAGGGAAGGAAAGGACTCCAGCCCTAGCTCCTCAGGTAGGTAGAGCCAAGGAGACGACCGAGGCATGTTCACAACAGAATGTTTATTGTCTTCCATAATGGAGGTATATCTCTTATGTCTTATATCTCTTATATCTTATAACTATTATATCAGGTGAGCAGTCAGTATTTATTTATTTTTTATTTATTCAATTTGTACCCTGCCTTTCCTCCCCCATAAGAGGGAGCCCAAGGCGGCTAACATTAAATAATAAAACACCATTAAAATGCTAATAAATACAAATTTAAAACATAATTAAAATGCCATTTAAAATACAATTAGAATAATAAAGATTAAGAACAATTAAAAACAAGCTAAAAGACATTCCTTAAAACAATAAAAAACACTAAAATACTGCCCCCACCCTCTGCCCTGTTTAAAACGCTTTTTTAAAAAAAAGTTTTTTAGGCTCTGCCTGAAGCTCTGTATTGAGGGAGATTTCCTAAGTTCTATGGGGAGGGAGTTCCAAAGCCGGGGTGCCACCACCGAGAAGGCCCTATCTCTGGCCGCCACACCTCTCACATCTTTTAGTGGCGGCACAGTCAGTAGGGCCCCCTCAGATGACCTTAGGTGACGGGTTGGATTGTACAGAAGAAGGCGGTCCCTCAGGTACCCAGGACCCAAGCCGTTTAGGGCTTTAAAGGTCAGGACCAGCACTTTGAATTCAGCCCAGAAACAAATGGGCAGCCAGTGTAGTCGCTGAAGCAGTGGTCCGACAGAGTCGAGCCGACGAGCCCCAGCAACCACACGGGCTGCCGCATTCTGGACTAGTTGAAGCTTCCAGACCGTCTTCAGAGGCAGCCCCACGCAGAGCGCGTTACAATAATCTAGTCTTGATGTCACTAGGGCATGGGTCACCGTGGCCAGATCCGAGCAACTCAGGTATGGTTACAGCTGGCGGATCAGCCGAAGCTGAGCAAAGGCTCCCCTGGCCACAGCCGCCACCTGAGACTCCAGGAGCAGCTGCGAATCCAGGAGAACCCCCAAGCTGCGAACCTGCTCCTTCAGAGGGAGTGCAACCCCATCCAGAACAAGATGATATTCCAATACCCGAGTCGAGGCCTTCCGGACCAGGAGAACCTCTGTCTTATCAGGATTTAATCTCAGCTTGTTCACCCTCATCCAGTCCCCCACTGCCTCCAGACAATGATTCAGGACTTCAACTGCCTCCTTGGACTCAGGAGGAAAGGAGATATAGAGCTTGGTGTCATCGGTGTATTGATGACACCTCACTCCAAACCTCCGGATGACCTCTCCCAGCGGCTTCATGTAGATTTTAAACAGCATGGGGGATAGGATGGAACCTTGTGGCACCTCACACCAAAGAGGCCAGGGTGCCAAACAAGCATCCTCCAGCACCACCTTCTGGGACCTGTCAGCCAGGTAGGAGCAGAACCACTGCAGGACAGTGCCTCCGATCCCCAACCCAGCCAACCAACCCAGAAGGACACCATGGTCGATGGTGTCGAAGGTCCAGCAGGACCAACAGGGACGCACTCCCCCTGTCCATTCCCCGGCGTAGGTCATCCACCAAGGCGACCAAGGCACTCTATGTCCCAAATCCTGGCCTGAAACCAGATTGGAAGGGATCCAGATAATCAGCTTCATCCAGGACCCTCTGAAGCTGGGACGCCACCACCCGCTCGACCACTTTGCCCAGAAATGGGATGTTTGAGACTGGCCAATAATTGTTTAGATTTTTAGGGTCCAGAGAGGGTTTCTTCAGGAGGGGGCGAACCACTGCCTGCTTTAATGCAGAAGGCAACACCCCCTCCCTCAGAGAGGAGTTCACCACCCTCCCTGTCCACTCGGCCAGTCCATCCCGGACCAGTCTGATTAGCCAGGCTGGGCAAGGGTCTAGCAGGCAAGCAGATGGTCTCACACTACAGAGAATCCTGTCCACATCCTCAGGTTCTACAAGCTGAAAAGAATCCCAAAAGATGGATAAGACAGGCGCCCCGGGGACATCGTTGGATGTTGCTAAAGTGGCATCCAAGTCATGCCGGATCTGATTGACCTTGTCTGCAAAGTGTTGAGCGAACTCGCCACAGCGAGCCTCCGTGTGCTCTACCATATCAGTGAGGGGGGCCAGATGGAGTAGGCCCCGGACCACACGGAAGAGCTCCGCTGGACGGTTCTCTGCGGATGCGATGGTGGTAGCAAAGTATTCTTTTTTAGCCACCACCACCGCTGCAGAGTAGGCTCGCCAGTGAGCCCTGGCCTCTGCCCGATCAGAACCGACACAAGTCTTTCGCCACCGTCGCTCTAAACGTCGACCTTGCTGTTTCAAAGCCTGCAGCTCCCCAGAAAACCAAGGAGCTGCATTTGATCTACGGCAGGGCCGAGGTCGCTCAGGAGCGATCTCATCCAGGGCCCTGGTCATCTCCATGTTCCAGAGATTGACCAAGGAGCCAGGTGAGTCGCCAGCTCTGGCAGCAGGAAAATCCCCCAGAGCCCTCAGGAAACCATTTGGATCCATCAGTCTCTGGGGCGGACCATGGAATGCGGTCCCCCGCCTGTGCAGAGGCTACCAGCTGCGATAAGCCTAAATCCCACCAGGTAGTGATCTGTCCATGGCAATGGGGTGATGGAGATGTCCTTCACATCCAGATCACCATCAACCTGCCCAGCAGTGAACACAAGGTCCAGCGTGTGTCCCGCATCATGAGTAGGGGAGGATATTCTTTGAGACAGACCCATGGTTGCCATGGAGGCCATGAAATCCTGAGCTGCAGATGTTTGGGGTGCCTCGGCATGGACATTGAAGTCCCCCAGCACTAGAAGGCGAGGGCACTCCAACGCCACGCTCGAGATCACCCCAGTCAGCTCAGGCAGGGAGACTGTTGGGCAGCACGGCGGGCGGTACACCAACAGAATCCCTATTCTGTCTTGCCCCTCCAGCACAACACGGAGGCACTCAAACCCTGTGAACCGCTGGACAGGAGACCTAGTGAGAGGGATAGAATCACGATAGATTATCGCAACCCCACCTCCCCGCCCCTGAAGTCTTGGCTGCTGCAGCACCCGGAAACCTGGTGGACAGGTCTGGGAGAGGCCCACATCTCCGGCCTCATCCAGCCAGATCTCCATGATGCAGGCCAGGTCAGCTTTCTGGTCCAGGATCAGGTCCTGGACCAGGCAGGTCTTATTGTTTACTGACCTGGCATTGAGGAGCAGCAGGTTCAGACTCAGGGGGCTGCTGCTCAGGCTGCCTAAGGTCAGAGGGTTGAGGGGAGGGCCAGAAAGAGGGACAGTATCAGTACCCAACTCCCACCATAACTGGCAACCAACTGCCAACCAACAGTCCATCCCCTCAACATTCTGAAACTGGCTCAGTTCTTGCCCCTCCTCCAAAACTCTGGTGCAGACTTCCAGCCTCCTTCTCTGTCGTCTCCCGCTTACCCCCACAGACATCTTACAGAGCCTGTGTCACCCGTAAAAGGGGTAAAACAAGGAGGTGTTCTAGCTCCAATTTTGTTTAATTTATATGGGAACGATATTGTTGAGCACTTCCTATCTCCAGAATTTCATGCCCCTAAATTGGCAAATAAATCTGTTCCAATTCTTTTGTATGCAGATGTTGCAGAGCCATTCACAAACAAGAATAGGCCTAAGAAGACAGCTAAACTACTTTAGAAGGAATATCTAGAGGTAAATTACAACAAGACCAAAATATTGGTATTTTCAGCTAGATTAAAACCTGGCAAATGGTTCTTGGATGGGCCCCCCATTGAGCAAGTTCAGGCTTTTAAATATGTTGGAATGATTTTCCAGGCATCTGGGAAATGGACAGCACAACAAGAATATGTTGTTGGAAAGCCTTATATACCATAAACGCCCTGCGATAATTCTATTACACCAGAGGATGCAATTATATACCAGCTGTACTGAAAGTTTACAGAGCAAAACCTCTAGCTCAAATGATGTATGGGATTCCAATTTGGGCTAATAGGAAGTTAAACAAATTAGGAAATGTGTAGTCCATGTTTCTTGGACAAATATTTGCTGTACTAGGTTGTGTCTCAAATGCTTCTCTGAGTCTGGAGAGTGAAAAAAGCAGGCCTCTGTCAGGATCAGAAAGACTATGTATCGTGCTCGGCGCTGCATACGCTGCATGCAAAGCATGAAAGCCTGCATTGGATTGTTATGGAGGACAGGCTGTTACCCAAGCAGCAAATCCCCCTCTCCATGCCACTGAATTAGTCCAATGGAAAGGCAGAGCCAATATGATTGGATCCAGCTGGTGTCACAGAGCTGGGCTAAGGACAGGAGCTCACCCTATCTTGTGGGACCGAACCGGGTCTCAAACCCTGGCCTGCTGGTTAACAGGCACAGCGTCTTAGCTGCTTGCACCACCCACAGCTACCCAAGTAGGTAAGTAAGTGACCTACTCTCAATAACCACACAAGCATGGTTAAGGACATTTAATTACTGGCTAAAGCTAAATTTTGTTCCCTCTGGCCTGCTTTACTATATGATGGAGGACTTACACGAAATGGTATGGAATAAGGATATCAAAGCAAAATTATATACCCTCACCTGATCTTCTGTTATTCTTGGGAAGTGATAATGCAAGAAATTTACTGAAACAACATCTATAAGATAGTGAATACCAAAATGATCTAACAGCCACCACCAAGTTGTGCCCTTGGAATGACCACTATGCAAAAAGGCATCCTAATATCAAAGCACAACACCTGTCCATTCTTATAATTCCAAGACATAGAAAAGCATTTATACTTGCATGACCCAATGCTATGCCCTCCACATCTCTTCAGGGTCATTTTGGTGGAGTTCCACTACTTAATCGTATTTGTTTATGTGGTGGGGATGTGAAAACACTTGCACACATACTCTTGTTTTGCTCCTTCTACAAAGATGCCCGAAGTGAACTTATATCTCCCTTGCTTGTAAAGTGCTCCTATGGATCTCCAGAATTTTATATAGCCTTCCTTTTGGAAGACCAGACCAGACTGGTATAAATACAATTGGCAAAGATCAAGCATGGTCTCTAATAGCCCTAACTGATATTTTAATGTCTAACTGATATTTTAATGTATTATTGCATGTTTTGCTATGGCATTTTTGCTAATGCAAATAAAGTTTGAATTCATTCATACATTACAAATGAATGCTTATAAGCAGACTTGGTATTTACACAGATCCCCATGAATTATTCCAGTCTAGTGTGACACATGGAAGGCATATGTCTCTTCATTGCATCAGTATCTTCAAATGCAATGTGTTCTTCTCCCAGTGAGTCTGAATATATGCATATGTGAGACCATATTTAAAATATTCCAGCAAAATAAAATCAGTGTACACAGGAACAAGAAAAACCAAAAGCAGTAAAAAAATATTGAAATGTTACATACATAAAGAGACTGAAATACATATAAACAAGTTCATTACAGGAAATGAATGCTCTCCTCACAGGGAGAGCACCTGGCACCTCAAAAGAGA
This sequence comes from Cryptoblepharus egeriae, assembly GCA_030015325.1. Classification (NCBI taxonomy): domain Eukaryota; kingdom Metazoa; phylum Chordata; class Lepidosauria; order Squamata; family Scincidae; genus Cryptoblepharus; species Cryptoblepharus egeriae. The sequence continues at coordinate 4,203,892 of JAREYC010000009.1, forward strand.
TGTCAAGCTGAGTTCAGCTTGGTGAATCATCAGCTGGGCTCTCCTGCCATTTACAGAAAGCAAAAAGATACAGCAGACCCAATCAAGGTGCAACTCTCTCTTTCTCTCACTCTTTCATATACAAACACACACACATGTGGGTCTTCCTCAGTACAACAGAAGCTGTGTCTCACTGGAATCTGCCATGAACAAGATCATTTTCTCAATTATAGGTTGTTTTCATAAACAAGTAGAGAAAAGAGTACCCGCTTTGCAGGTGTAACATTTTTCCCTGTGCCATCCCCACACGGCGCAGAAATACCCTATGAGCAACTTCCCCATGCGCATCATCCCCCTATGCGCATCATCCCCCGATATGCAACTTCCACCCATGTGCAACTTCCCCATGCGCATCATCCCCTCATGCGCAACTTTCCCCCATGTGCATCATCCTCGCAAGCGCAACTTTCCCCCATTTGCAACTTTCCCCCATGTGCAACTTTCCCTCATGCGCAAGGTTCCCCCATGTGCAACTTCCCCACATGTGCAACTTCCCCCATGTGCCTTAACCCCATGTGCAATTTTCCCCCATGCAAATTCCCCCATGCGCATTATCCCCCATGCGCATCATCCCCCCATGCGCATCATCCCCCATGTGCAAATTCCCCCATGTGCAACTTCCCTCATGCGCAACTTCCCCTCATGCACAACTTTCCCCCATGTGCATCATCCGCCGATGCGCATCATTTCCCATGCACAACTTTTCCCTTTGTGCAACTTCCCCATGCACATCATCCCCCATGCGCAACTTTCCCCCATGCACATCATTCCCCATGTGCATCATGCCCCCATATGCATCATTCCCCCATGCACAACTTTCCCCCATGCACATCATTCCACCATGCGCATCTTTTACCCATGTGCAACTTCCCCCATGCGCAACTTCACCCCATGAGCAACGTCCCCAATGCACAATTTTCCACCCATGCGCATCATCCTCCCATGCGCAGCTTTCCCCATGTGCATCACCCCCATGCGAAACTTCCTCCATGCACAACTTCCCCCATGCACAACTTTTCCTCATGCACATCATCCTCCCATGCGCAACTTTCCTCCATACGCACCTTCCCTCCATGTGCAACTTTCCCCCATGAACAGCATCCTCGCCAGTGCTACCTCTTCCTCCGAACAACATCCCCCAGTGCACCAGGCACGGAGCACCCAATTGGCTGGATGTTGGTCAGTCTTCCATGTTAAGTATAGGACAAAAACATTTTGCACCCCTTTTCAGCCCCTTAAGGGTTAAATTTCTCCACATGGGTTCTTGGTGGGTGTTCAGGAGACAGAAGGAAATCCTTCCCAGAATTCCATGCTTCTAGGCCCAGCAGTTGGGGTGGAATGTTGATGAGTCATCAATTCTCCAATGCGAAGTATAGGGAGGAAAACGCATTGTGCCCCTTTCACCCCCTTCCGGTTGGAATTTCCGAAAACCAGTTCTTAGTGCACCCCTCTTTCACAGAAGGAACACCTACCCCAAATTTCACATTTCTAGGCCCAGCAGTTTTGACAGGGCGGTGATGAGTCAGTCAGTCAGTGCATCAGTGAGTTAGTCAGTGAGTGACTTTATATATATATAGATGTGTGTCTGGTGGGCTCCTCTTCAGTATGAAGTGCAGTTATCTTGAAGGCTAGCTGCAAGCCTGAAAGCTCACAGAATTTTTCAAATTGAGATTGATCTTGGTGATCTATATATATAAAAGAGAAAAGTTACTCACTGACTCACAGACTGACTGACTGACTGACTCAATGAGTGACTGACTGACTCATCACTGCCCTGCTAAAACCGGTGGGCCTAGAAGCGTGACATTTGGGGATGATGCGCATGGGGGAAGTTGCACATGAGGGGATGTTGCGCATGGGGGAGGTTTTGCAGGGGGGATCTTGCGCATGGGGAAAGTTGCACATGGGAAGAAGTTGTGCATGGAGAGAAGTTGTGCATGGGGGTAAGTTGCACACGGAGGGAAGTTGCGCATGGGGGATGAAGCGCATGGGGGAAGTTGCGCATGGGGGAAGTTGCGCCTGGGGAAAGTTGCACATGGAGGAAAGTTGCACACGGGCGGAAGTTGCACATGGGGGATGACCACATGTGCCATGTTTGTCTTCTTGCCCAAGGACCCCGGGGATTATCGATGCTGCAAGTGCAAACTGGTTGCACTGTTGGAGGAGAAGGTGGCAGCATTGGAGGGTGAAGTTTCCACCCTTCGTCAAATTAAGGCATCTGAGGAGTTCCTTGATACAACACACACGGAACTTCTCCAGAGAGATGACACCAGTGGGACCCCAGCAACGATGTCTCTTCGTGGAGACACGTGACAGTCAGGAGAAAAAAGGGCAGGAGCAGTCGAGAACCACTGGAGCTATACAACCGTTTCCAGAGTCTCTCAGATTCCACCATGCTGGCAGAAGTTCCTCTTGCTAGCACACCTACACCGGATCCTGGCATTGCCCATACTGGCATGCCTACAGATCCCCCTTATAGACAGCAGCCACAACCAGTTAGTGTGGGGGAAGCTAGACACAGAAGGAGAACATGGAGGAGGGTGGTGGTGATTGGAGATTCTCTCCTGAGGGGCATGGAAGCTGTCTGCCGACCAGACCTGTTTTCCCGTGAGGTGTGCTGCCTCCCTGGTGCTAGGATACGGGATATCACGGAGAGGCTACCGAGGATGATCACACCTGCTGATCGTCACCCGTTCTTACTCATCCACGTAGGAACAAATGATACAGCTCGGGAAACTTTCCAAAAGATAGCTGGGGATTATGAAGCTCTGGGGAGGAAGATTAAGGACCTGGGGGATACCCAGGTGGTATTCTCATCCATCCTCCCAGTAATTGGCAAAGGTCCTCAGAGAGATAGCAAGATTTTTCAGGTCAATAGCTGGCTTCGAAAATGGTGTCATCGGGAAGGATTTGGATTCTGGGATCACAGGATGAACTTCCTTGAGAAAGGACTCCTAGCAAAGGATGGACTACATCTTACGGGTTGGGGGAAGAGTGTCTTCAGACGGGAGATGGCCAACCTTATCAGGAGGGCTTTAAACTAAATAAGAAGGGGGTGGGTTACGTCCAAAGGGAACCTAGGAATAAGGAAAATGCTCTGGATGGAAATTGCCAGGGCACAGCTGTAACTCAAAAATCTTTAGAGGGGCCTGGCCTTACAAAAAAGGAGGGAAATGCATTGAGTTGCAACCTCCAGGGCTTAAGTTGCATTTACACAAATGCACAGAGCCTGGGAAATAAACAAGATGAGCTGGAGCTTTTAGCAAGTGAAGGGAAATTTGATTTGATAGGAATAACTGAAACTTGGTGGGACTCCCATGACTGGAACACACAATTGGAAGGCTATCAGCTGTTCCGGAGGAACAGAAGTGGCAAAAGGGGAGGTGGAGTAGCATTATATGTCAAGAACATATATACTTGCTCTGAAATCCAGGAGAGTGGTCCGGATATCCCTGTGGAGTGTGTTTGGGTAAAAGTAAGGGGGTAAAAGTAAGTAAATAAAAAACAAAACATTGTGGTGGGCGTCTACTATAGACCGCCAGGTCAAGGAGAAGGAGTAGACGATGTCTTCTTGGAGCAACTGGCAGGCATTGCAAGGAAATATGAGGTAGTAGTAATGGGGGACTTTAACTACCCAGACATTTGCTGGGAGACAAACTCAGCCAAACATGGAAGCTCCAGTAGATTCCTGATGGGCCTGGAAGATAACTTCATGGTCCAGAAAGTGGAGGAAACGACAAGAGGAGGGGCCATCCTTGACCTGATCTTAACAAATCGTGAAGAACTGGTTGATCAGGTCAACATAGTGGGAACTTTAGGGGAAAGCGATCATGAGCTGCTGGAATTTAGAATAATGTGGGAAATAAAAAGAGTGCAGAGTGAAACTTATATGTTGGATTTCAGGAAAGCTGATTTCAACAGGCTTAGAGGAGTCATAGGTGGGATCCCATGGGTTGATGATCTAATGGGGAAAGGGGCCCAAGATGGGTGGGAGCTCCTTAAGAGGCAGCTTCTACGAGCACAGTCAGAAACAATTCCAATAAAAAAGAAAGGGGGGAAAATGCTGAAAAAACCAGGTTGGCTCCACAGGCAACTTGGGGATCAGCTGAAGTTAAAGAAAGAGAAGTATAGGGAGTGGAAGACTGGAAAGATCACCAGAGAGGAGTACAGGCAGGTAGCCCGGTCATGTAGGGAGGGGGTCAGGGATGCTAAAGCTCAGTATGAGCTGAGGCTGGCCAGGGGAGTCAAAGATAACAAAAAGAGCTTCTTTAGATATGCCCAGAGGAACAGGAGGAGAGACGAGGGGGTGGGGCTGCTCTTGGACAAGGATGGACAACAGGTGTCTGGAAACCAGCAGAAGGCGGAGCTGCTCAACTCCTACTTTGCATCCGTCTATTCACAGAAGGAGGGCTGTGCAAATGGGGGTGCGGGATCATTGACTGATTCGGGGATGTGTTTACATCCCCAAAGAGGTAATGAAAACATGGATGGTGCAGAACAGCAGATTAAGATTGACAGAGAACTGGTTCAAAACCACTTAACTGGCCTAAATGAATTCAAGTCATTTGGACCGGATGAGCTGCATCCTAGAGTTCTTAAGGAACTTGCAGATGTCCTTGCAGAGCCTTTGTCGATCATCTTTGAGAAATCCTTGAGGAGTGGAGAAGTGCCACTGGACTGGAAGAGGGCAAATGTAGTCCCAATTTTTAAGAAGGGGAAAAAAGAAGACCCGGGAAATTATAGACCAGTCAGTTTGACTTCAATCCCGGGCAAGATATTAGAGCAAATCATAAAACACACAATTTGTGCACATCTAGACAAGTACTCCGTGATCAAAACAACCCAGCATGGATTTACCAAGAATAAATCTTGCCAGACAAATCTGATCTCCTTTTTTGATCGGGTTACGAGCTTACTGGACAGTGGCAATGCTGTGGATGTCATTTATCTTGACTTCAGCAAAGCATTTGACAAAGTCCCACATGACATTTTAATTAGGAAGTTGGAAAAATATGGGCTAGACAGGGCAATTGTTAGGTGGATCTGCAACTGGCTCGATGGCCGCACTCAAAGGGTTTTAGTAAATGGTTCTGTGTCAACCTGGAGGTCCGTTTCTAGTGGGGTACCCCAAGGCTCTGTCTTGGGACCGGTTCTCTTTAACATTTTCATCAATGACTTGGAGGAAGGGATACGGGGAGCCTGATCAAATTTGCAGATGACACCAAACTGGGAGGAGTAGCAAACACATCAGAAGATAGGAGAAACCTCCAGGAGGATCTGGATAAACTGGAATCCTGGGCTGTAACAAACAGAATGAATTTCAACAGGGAGAAGTGCAAGGTTCTGCACTTAGGCAATAAAAACCAAAAACATAGGTATAAAATGGGGGATACTTGGCTTGGCAGCACAACATGTGAGCGGGATCTTGGAGTCGCCGTGGATAACAAGCTGAACATGAGTCAGCAGTGTGATGTGTCTGCAAAGAAGGCAAATTCCATTTTAGGTTACATTAAGAGGACTGTAGCTTCCAAGTCACGAGAAGTTCTAGTTCCTCTTTATTCAGCATTGGTGAGACCTCACCTTGAGTACTGTGTTCAGTTCTGGGCACCTCACTTTAAGAAGGATGCAGCCAAACTGGAGCAAGTCCAGAGGAGAGCGACAAGAATGATCAGTGGGATGGAAGGGAAGCCCTACGAGGAAAGGTTGGGGGAACTTGGGATGTTCAGCCTGGAGAAGAGGAGGCTGAGGGGAGACATGATTGCCCTCTTCAGATACCTGAAGGGCTGTCATAGAGAGGAAGGGGCCAATTTGTTCATAGCTGCTTCTGAAAGCAGAACTAGAACCAATGGGTACAAACTGCAAGAGAGGAGTTTCCGGCTGGAAATCCGGAAAAAATTCCTGACTGTGAGGGCGGTTCGGCAGTGGAACAGATTGCCAAGGGAGGTGGTGGACTCTCTCTCACTGGGGATCTTCAAGCAGAGAATCGATGAGCACCTGTTGGAGATGCTCTAGGGGGAATTCCTGCTGCAGGCAGGGGGTTGGACTAGATGACCTACTAGGTCCCTTCCAACTCTATGATTCTATGATTCTATGATTCTATACGCATGGGGGATGATGTGCATGGGAGGATGATGCGCATGGGGAAGTTGCGCATGGGGAAAGTTGTGCATGGGGAGAAGTTGCACATGGAGGAAAGTTGCACACAGGCGGAAGTTGCACAGGGGGGGATGATATGCATGGGGGATGATGCACATAGGAGGATGATGCGCATGGGGAAGTTGCACATGAGGGGAAGTTGAGCATGGTGGGTTGATGCGCATGGGGAAGTTGCACATAGGGGGAACTTGTGCATGGGGGGATGATGCGCTTGGGGGAAGTTGTGCTTGGGGAAAGTTGCACATGGGGGAAAGTTGCACATGAAGGAAGTTGCACATGGGGGATGTTGTGCTTGGGGGATGTTGCACATGGGGGATGATGTGCATGGAGGGATGATGCGCATGGGGAAGTTGTGCATGGGGGATGATGCGCATGGGGAAGTTGCAAATAGGGGAAAGTTGCACATGAGGGGAAGTTGCGCATGGGGGATGATGCGCATGTGGGGAAGTTGCACATGGGGGATTGCGCATGCGGGGAAGTTGCACATGGGGGAAGTTGCGCATGGTGGGATGCTGCACAGGGTGGAAAGTTGCACATGGGGGAAAGTTGAGCACAAGGGGAAAGTTGCACATGGGGGAAAGTTGCGTATAGGGAAGTTGCGCATGGGATTTATGCACATGGGGGACTGATGCAGAGGGGTGATGTTGCATATGACGAGTTCAGGCACATGGGGGACTGATGCGCATGGGGGAATATGCATATGGGGGATGATGCGCATGGAGGAAAGTTGCGCATGGGGGAAATTTGCGTATGGGGCAGTTGCACATGGGGGAAGTTGTGCATGGGGTGTTGATGCTCCCCCTGGGGATGGCATATGGGGAAATGTTACTCCTGCAAAGCGGGTACACTTTTCGCTAGTTTGGAATAATCAGGATAGATGTTAGGGTGTGTGAACCCTGCTGATGTGCAGACCTAGCAGAGAGCGTATTGCAGAGGAAACGGGCAGCAGCAACAGAGCAAGTTCAACAGAGACAGCTGGTTCAAATAAGAGATAATATATTGTCTCACAGAAGGCAGAAGATAAATCCAGCAACACAGGCTGGATTCATTCACAGTAAATTAGCCAGAGTACATACAACAGGTTGTCTGATAACAGCAGGTCTGTAAATCAAGTCCAAGATCAGTCCACAGTGTGTAACAGCTCACCAGAGTATCCAACAGCATATACTCCTCTCAACCCACAAACTGCAAAAGTCTAGTACTTCCTTAAATGTAGTGAAACACCAATCAGATACTAATGTTGCAATCAGGTGACCAATGACTCAACACTTTCAGTTTTGCTGATTCATGCTGCAAGGGGATTTCCAGATTGCATCAGACTTTTCTTTAAAGTACTGCTTCATCCTAGAACCAACTTGCCTGAACCAATATATTTTTCAAACTTAAATCACAACAGTAGAAATTTTAATTTAACATTTTTTATTGTTCTGACAATTTCCATCAACACCATCATTGCTAGCTCCACACTATGACATTCAAACAAACATAATCTTTTTAAATCATAAAGTGCATGGATAAAATAATCAGTATTGTTTTTGATCTTTTGTGTGCATTTAGTGCTAAAAGATTCTGCACAGAGGAAAATCAAATTCAGTTATCTTATGAAAATGAAGTAAACCCTCCAATATTGGAATATATATAATATTTTCTCTTCCACGGGATATCAGTGGTGTAGAGCACCCCTGACCTTAAAGATCCTTGCTCATTCAACACACACCAAAATTCCCACATTTACTCAGGCACTGTCCATATACTTTTCAACTCATTTTGGATCATAAAGGACTAGATACTATTATCAAAAGAACAGAACATAAGGAGAGCCATTATTTAGACCAAAAGATATATTTCACCCAGATTCTGATTTTTCAGTGGCAGCCAGATGCTTCTGGGAGGCATATGAAATAGGGCCTGTAAACATTAGCTCTCCTTGTCATTACTCCTCAATGGTGCACTATCTAGCACTATCTGTGAAAATGGAGATATAGCTATCATAGCTACCAACTGTCAATAGGCCAATCCCTCACCATAAGTCTGCATAATCTTTTTAAATCATGCAAGTCTGTGGCCATTGCCACATCCTTTAGCAGTCAATTTCAAATAAAGAGAGCACCAAATACTTAATTTTACGCTTGAGTTGTGCAACTGCAAGATCACATGCTACACCTATCATCTGTACAAAACTTAAGAATGAGATCTTCAGCAATCTTTTCACTTTTCATATTCAATGGGAGGCTACCAATATCACCTTGTGTGCTGCTTTTCTTACTAGGAACCAATGTGTTTGCTGCAGGGGCAACACAAGTGCATGCGTCACCCAGTGTGGGGGTCCAGTATGTCACCTCTAAGACATGTCCACCCCTAAGGGGGCACGCATGCCCCCTTCTAGGACTGTGCAGGCACCAAATTTGGTGCTTGTGCAGTTGCTTTAGAATACAATTGGCTTCAGAAAGAGTATTGTGCAGGTGCCAACTTCGATGCCTGCTCAATATTCTTCTGAAGACTTTCAGCTTCAGGATTGACTGTACAGGCATCAGAGTTGGCACCTGTGTAGTCTACTCTGAAGCTGGTTGGCGTCAGAGGAAACTTCCTCTCTCCAAGGATGAGATGCTTTTGGGGGCAGGACCATAGCTCTGTTGTACAGCATACATTCTATATGCAGAAGTTGCCAAATTCAATATGGAGCATCTCCAACAATAATCCACAACTCAAATGTAACCATTTACCTCTATTGTTGGATCATACTCATCTACAAAATGATTCTGAATGAGCTGTATTGTCAATGCACTCTTGCCAACACCACCAGCTCCGACCACAACAAGTTTGTATTCTGTCATCTTCTGCAGGCCTCCTGAAAATCAAGCAGAAACAGCAACAAAACAGAACACTAGAACTTCTTCTGCATTTATAACAAAGTCAAACAATTGAAAATATCTATTTCCCATTCTAGTTCCGTGAAAAAGAGACCCAGCATAAAAAGCACTCTATGGTCATGCCAAGTTCTTATTCTCAAGCACATTCTATTCACAATTCCATGGGAATAAGCAGTACTGTACCCAATTGACTTTACATTGGTATATGACTTAACAAGTGATTAACATAACAAGTGATTCACATAACTAGCAAAAATGTCTCTAGGATTCTACCTAACATAAGAAATATTGCTTCACTTAACAAACACACTTGTTGGCAGTTGGGGCAGACGTGCTGGCTGTGAGCCCTTTGAAAAAGCATCAGGGCTGCCTAGCGTGCCTGCCCATAGCGAAAGCAGCACTTCCACACTGTTCCTCCTGTGGCCAGGCATCTGCTGGGCAGAGGATGAGAACAGCAGTGGAGAAGAGAGAAACAGTTTAGGGCTAGCCAGTAGGTAACATGGGAGAGAGAGGCTCAGGATGAAGAGAAGGAGAAAGTGGTGAGACACATTGAAAGTGTCTTTTATTGCAGCCTCCTAAACATGTATACCCACAAGTAATCCCATTGTGTCAAATGGGTCTTACTCCCAGGAAAGTGTCTTTAGGATTGCAGACCAAATAGACATCATAGGATCATGCACATTGAATGCATGTTTTGAATTCCATTCCAGTGTTTTGTCATCATTTTTTACATACAATTAATATGTATTTATATATGAATATTTGTTTCTGGGGTTGTGGAACCAATCTTCTGAGTTTCTGTTGTTTCCTATGGGAAAATCCGCTTCACATTAAGAATGTTTCACATTGTGATGCAGGCTCCAGTGGGTGATGTGGGTCAAATGGGTAGACTCTTCAGGTGGGGGGAACAAACCTAAGGTGAGCTCTTTGGGGAAATAAGGCCAAAGAGAGAAGGTTGGTATATTTATAACAGTTTCTTGATTGGCATCCACTATTGGAGGTTCTTCTCTTCAAGGTAAGACATGACAGGTGAAACTTGTCAACCTTCATAAGGCACAACAGATAAGTACAACTAGTCACTAAGCACCAATAAACATTGTCCTGCTAGAACACAGACAGGTACTGGTTTTTCCCATAGGCTTTTTCCTTTCTTCACTTCCTCCCTTCTTCCTTTTTCTCCCTTCACACTCCTCCAACTCTCCTTCCATCCACCTCCTGTCTCTCCCCGCTTTCTGCCTCCTTTCCTGTCTTTTCAACATCCCCTTTTACTCTCTCCAAATTCCCCTCCCTTTGCAGGGTTTCCACCAATCTGGTCAGGGAGGAGGCGGGAAGTTCTGTCACTAGGCAGGGCTGGTGTACAACTCAGGCCTTTCCCTGGCGCCCTGCCTGGGGACTTCCTCCTCAGACCAGGTCCACTTTGCGGTTCTCTTCCTTGTTCTTCTGGGGGCCTCAGGAACCACTTTTGGTTCTTCCTCCATAGGGGATGGCTCCTCGCTGGTGATTTCTCCTTCTGCATTCCCCCAAAGGAAGGCTTCTACCTCCTCTCCTCTTATCTTCCTTTCGTCTGGGGGTTCCTGGCTTGTGTGAACCTGTAGGGATGGCACCGGCAGACTGGAATGTACTCCATCTCCCTTGCCAAGTCCATCCACATCAGATCTTCTGCCAACTCCTCTTCCTCAGTCTGCCAGGCCTTGCCACACATATATCAAACATTCCTCCAGAATGAATTAAATTTGTTTCACGAGGTGTGACATTTTACAAAAATTAATATATTTATGATGGAATTGAAAATAAATGAATGAATTTGAATCAGTTGATAAACACAAACAACGAGGGTGATCTTCAATCCAGTTCATAAGCTCTTTCATACACAGAGAGGAGTGTGCAGCCCTTAAAATATCCTCCTGCAAAGCTCCCCTCACCTCTGGAATAATATAGGATTTGCTATATTATCTGGCCCCATGGCTGGGGTTTGGAGACTCCTGAAAATATTCAGATATTACTTGTGATTATGGACGATCACAGTCAACACATCACATCACAGTCAAATCTGACATTTTATCATCATGCTTTTTAAAAATGAATTTGTTCCTATATTAAGAAATCAAGTAATGCATATCATGTGTGAACCAGCCCATCATGGTAAAGAATTTTCAGATGGCTGCTCCCATTGGTAGTGTTGCAAGCCCAAACTATAAAGGTCTTACTTATGGCACCCAATCATCATTGGCATCCTTCAGTCTCAAAAGACTATGGTATCGTGCTCAGAAGTAGACGTCCTAAAATAGCATCTTTTATGACTAAACAGGCCAATTCAAGAGTGGCAATCCCTTCCACACAGAGGGCAGATACAGTCAGTCCCCTGCCCAGCCCCCAGATTTTGCTGTTTCCGGGACTGCCTCTTTATCTCAGCCTGCCGAATGAGTGTTTCTTCGAATTGAAGAAGGCTATGCTGCGTCTTTTGCCTCCATGCTGAACGAGCAGAGGCCAGGGTTTCCCAGTTGTTGATGTCCATTCCTATGGCCTTTAGATCCATCTTGCAGATGTCTTTGCATTGCAGCTGTGGTCTCCCTCTAGGATGCTTTCTATGTGCTAATTCTCCATACAGGAGGTCTTTTGGAATCCAACCATAGGCCATTCTCACAACATGTCCAAGCCAGCATAGACATCACTGTTTCAGAAGTGTGCACATGCTAGGAATTCCAGCATGTTCCAAGACTGCACCATTTGAAACTTTGTCATGCCAAGTAATGCCAAGAATACATCGGAGACAGTGCATATGAAATGTGTTCAGCTTTTTCTCCTGCCATGCATGAAGGGGCCAAGACTCACTGCAGTGTGCTCAGGATACAGGCTCTATAGACCTGATCTTTGTATGTTCCGTCAGCTTCTTATTAAGCCATGCTCTCTTTGTAAGTCTAGAAAACATGGTAGCTGCTTTACCAATACGTTTATTCAGCTCAGTATCTAAACAGAGAGTGTTGGAGATAGTTGAGCCAAGGTTCAGAAAGTCATGGACAACCTCCAGTACATATTCAGATATTGTAAAACAGGGAGGTGAATCCACAGCCTGACCCATGACTTGTGTTTTCTTCAAGCTGATTGTTAGTCCAAAGTCTTGGCAGGCTTTGCTAAAACGGTCCATAAGTTGTTGAAGGTCTTCAGCAGAGTGAGCAGTAACAGCAGCATCATCAGTGAAGAGGAAATCCCGCAAGCATTTCAGCTTTGGACTTTGAAATGAAAGACTTTGGACTTTCAGTCTAGAGATATTAAAAAGTTTTCAATCTGATCTGGTCTGGAGATAGATTCCCTCTGTTGCATTTCCAAAAGCCTTTTTCAGCATGACAGCAAAAAAGATCCCGAATAAAGTTGGCACAAGGACACAGCCCTGCTTTACTTCACTTCGAATATCAAAGGAATCTGATATTAAGCCATCAAAAACTACAGTGCTCTTCATGTTATCGTGAAAGGACCTGATGATGTTAAGGAGCTTAGGTGGGCATCCAATCTTGGGGAGAATTTTAAAAAGGCCTTCTCTACTATCCAGATCAAAAGCCTTCGTAAGATTTATGAAGGCTACAAAAAGTGGCTCTTTGTTCTCTGCATTTCTCCTGCAACTGTCTAAGGCAGTGTTTCTCAAACTGGGGGGTCGGGACCCCTTTGGGGGTCGTCTGACCCTTTCATGGGGGTCGCCTAAAAACCCCTGGTGTAGGGGGCCTTGCAAGGTATTTTGCATCTTTTTTATTTGTAATTAGAAATAAATATTTCACAATAAATCTCTATGCTTTAATTATGTTCAATTTGTAACAATGAAAATGCACCCTGCATATTAGATATTTACATTACGATTCATAACAGTAGCAAAATTACAGTTATGAAGTAGCAATGAAAATAATTTTATGGCTGGGGGTCCTCACAACATGAGGAACTGTATTAAAGGGTCACGGCATTAGGAAGGTTGAGAACCACTGGTCTAAAGGAAAATACCATATCAGTGGTGGACCTGTTGGCTTGAAATCCACACTGTGATTCAGGATAGATTCTCTCTGCAAGCACCTGGAGCCTCTTCAGTACAACATAGACAAGTAACTTCCCTACAACACTAAGAAGAGAGATGCCACGATAGTTGTTACAGTCGCCCCTGTTGCCTTTGTTCTTATACAGTGTTGGCATATTGGCATCCTTCATGTCCTGTGGTACTCCACCTTCCCTCCAACAGAGACAGAAGATTTCATATAGTTCAGTGGGAATGATCCTTCTACAGTACCTCAGGATTTTGAAAGTGATGTTATCTTTCCCAGGTGCCTTGCCAGAAGAAAGGGAATCCAGGGCGACGTTTACTTCTTCTACAGTTGGTTCACTGTCAAGCTCATCCAAGACAGTCTGGCACTCAATGTTGTTTAATGCTTCTTCAGTCACTACATTTTCTCTGGAGTATAGCTCAGTGTAGTGCTGCACCCAGCACATCATCTGCTGTGCTCAGTCCTGAATGACCTTGCCTGTAGCAGACTTCAGGGGGGCAGATATCCTCACTGTCGGACCAAGGGCCTGCTTGATGCCATCGTACATCCTCTTGATGTTGCCTGTGTTGGCAGCTACCTGGATCTGAGAGCAAAGCTGCAGCTAATAGTTGTTAGCACATCTTCTGGCAGTCTGTTGGACTATGCTACAAGCAGCTTGCAGGACCTGTATGTTACGCTCACTAGAACAGGCTTTATATGCAGTTAGAGCACCACTCTTTTCCTCAAGGGCTGGCACCATATCTTCCGAGTTGGCTTCAAACCAATTTGCTGTCTTTCTAACCTCCTCACCAAAAACTGTCAAGGCAGTATTATAAACAGCATTTTTGAAATGTTCCCAATGTTCAGAAGCATTTGCCTCAGCCGGGTCTGGGAGAGTTCCCTTGAGTGTTTGGTAAAATTCCTTCACTTTTTCCAGACTGCGAGTCTTGCTGATGTTAATTCGTGTTCTTCCTTCCTTCTTTGAGTGATGCAACCTCTTTGCTTGCAGTTTTACTCTGCTGCACACCAGGGAGTGATCTGTATTGCAATCAGCACCCTGATAGCTGCATGTTATCTTAATGCTGGAAAGGCTGGAGTGCCTGGTGAGGATCAAGTCAAGCTGATGCCAATGCTTCAATCTTGGATGTCTCCAAGAGACTGTGTTGGGGTTTTGTATTAAAGAATGTATTGCTAATGCAAAAACTGTAATAGCAGCAAAACTCCAGCAGGCGTTGGCCGTTTTCATTCATCTTCCCAATGCCAAAATGACAAAGGCAAGTGGGCCAAGAACTATGGTCAGATCCAACTCTTGCATTAAAATCGCCAAGAATAAAGGATGGTTCTTTCTCAGGGACTTTCTTGATATGGCAGACAGTTCGTCATAGAATTTGTCTTTGGATTCTTCTGAAGATGATAGTGTTGGTGCATATGCACTAATAAGAGTGATTAGTCCAGCTGATGAGTGTAGCTGCAAAGACAGGATTCTTTCACTTCCTCCTGTAGGTGGATCAATGGATCCTAGTAGGGTATTTCTGACCGCAAAGCCAACCCCATATTCCCTAGTCTCGTTGATTATTTTCCCTGCAAGAAGAAAGAAAAGCTTCTCTCCCCAATAGATCCTGAGTCTGATAGCCTTGTCTCTTGATGGGCAACAATGTCCATCTGTAGTATGCTCAGCTCCATGTCAATGACAGCTGTCTTGCGAACATCATCTATTTCTTGCAAGTCATCAGAAAAGCCAGGGGTCATTGTCTGAACATTCCAAATGCCCAACTTTAGGGCTTGTTGGGGTCTGCAGTCCCCAAGCAAGTTGGGTCAGGAAAATAGTACGTGTAAAAAGAATTCTCTCCAGTAGTATCCTTAGTTAATTACATACAACTGGCCAAGAGATACCTAGCCAAGATATACTTAACGAGGTGCAACCTAACGAGGTGCAACAGTGCAATAAAGCTGAGGTCTCTGTAACTGCCTGTGTGGGAGTAGATGGAAGGATTGTACTGTGTTACTCTGTTGGATTGCCTGCCGAATTGGACTCTGACCTGGACTGTATACTGACTGGACTATCTTTTGGACATTGGTTACTTGGACTGGTATGTTGGACTGGTATATGACTTGGAATGTTTAATGGACTTGCTTTGCCTACTGAATACACTCTGGTTCTAAACTGCTTTTGGTGTCTGCATCTTCTTCTGCATCAGCACTTTGCTGCTCTGCCCATTGCAGAGTCATACCTGAGAGGGCTGAGATTTTCTTGTGTTTCTTGCATGATGCAGAGTTTTTGATCTGCATGTCAGTTTTCAACTTAGGCCCCACACACATTGTGTGGCTAGCAGAGGATGATGGCCTGGGTAGGTTGATATGGAGGACAGGCTATCACCCAAGCAGCAAATCCCCCCTCTCCACACCACTGAAATAGTCCAATGGAAAGGCAGAGCCAATACGATTGGTTCCAGCTGCGTCGCATTACTTTATATGGCCACGAACAGATCATTACTTTATATGGCCACGAACTGCTTCCAGGACTCCAACTCTGGATTTTGCCTTGAGGTTGAGCTATCCCTTTTCCCTCAGCCTCATGGTCAGACAGAATCTTGCCAATCACTGACACTCAGAAACCTAGACAGTGGCAGTCAAACTATCAGGCATGGCCTGAGATGCCTAACCCCCTCTGGCCACCCTGACTCACAGATATCCAGACACAAACTCAGTCAGAATTGAACAAAAAGGAATCAGACTATCTCAGGAGCAGCAAGGCATGTCTGGCACCCATAAAGCACCCAGAATGTCTGATTATTTAATCATTTTATAAAACTCATCATCGTATGGCAGCAATCATTAATACCTGGGATTAGTAAATTATTAGCCATTTAATGTGCTCTGTTGAATGATGATCTCTTCATCTTCAATGATGAATGGAGTGATCCAGCACTCAATTGTTAATTGTTATAGAATTTTTCCAGATCTTACTTGTATACTGGTAAGTGCTACTGAGCCCCAATTCTTGATTCACTAATGCTGGGATCACAACAGAAATGTATTTTTTTTTGAAACTTTCCTCACATCTGCCCATTTATTTTGGAATTCAACAGAACTTTTCATCACAATCTTCCTTTGCGCTTTCAGAATATTCAGGAATTTCTCCTACCAAAGTAAATGATTTATCCTGATCTATGTGATGTGGCAATCATCCTGTAGCCCTTTGTATAATGACATTTTATGGTTCAAAAATTAGCAGCCTAATCCTTACTGCAATATTACAGAAAATGCAACTGCACCAAAATTGCAACCATGGTATTCAGTGGTCTTGCTGGGACTACCAGAAGTCTTCATGAGGGGCTCATTTGTTTTTAGTTGATTCTGAAAACAGAACAAGAAGCATTAGGTGCAAACTGCAAGAAAGGAGATTGCCAAGGGAGGTGATGGACTCCCATGGCAGGGAAGAAAGAGGCTCAGTATGAAGAGAAGAAAGTGGAAGACACTTTGGAAGTGTCTTTGATTGCAGCCTCCTAACCAAATCTACCCATAAGTAAGACCCATTGTGTTAAATGGGGCTGACTCCCAGGAAAGTTTCTTTACAATTGCAGCCTAAGTAGACTTCATAGGCCCATGCACATTGAGTGCATGTTTTGAATTCAATTCCAGTGTTTTCTCATCATTTTTACATACAGTTAATATTTTATATGAATATTTTTCAGTTCTGGAACAAATCATCTGAGTTTCCTTTATTTTCTTTGGGAAATCTGCTTCACATAAAGAGTTTTTCACATAACAAGCATGCTTATGGAACAAATTAAACTTGTTATGTGAGGCACTACCGTAATTCTGTTAAGGATCTATGTTTTTTAAATAATAATAATAATAATAATAACAACAACAACAAAACAACAATGATAAAAAAAAAAAAAAAAATAATAATAATAATAATAATAATAATAATAATAATAATAATAATAATAATAATAATAATATTAATAGGCACACTCGGTGTAGTGCCCAAAGACCTTGGCAGGCACCTGAAAACTATTAGCATTGAGAAAATATCACTCTGCCAACTGCAAAAAGCCGCTCTTCTGGGATCAGCACAAATTATACGCTGCTACATCACACATTCCTAGACTTCTGAGAAGGGTCTGACTGGTGATGTGAATGAAACCAGCATGAAACTGTTCGCTGTGTATTTATAGATAATAATAATAATAATAATAATAATAATAATAATAATAATAATAATAATAATAATAACAACAACAACAATAATAACAATAATAACAATAATAATAATAATACCTGGGCCATACCTGTAGTTAGGTATACTGCTGGCACTGTGAACTGGACACAAAAGGAACTGGATGACTTGGACAGGAATACAAGGAAATTAATGACCATTCACTATGCTTTACATCCACGTAGTGATGTTGACAGGCTGTACCTGCCTGGAAGATCAGGGGGCAGAGGACATTTGCAAGTGAAGCAGTCGGTGGAAGAAGAAAAACATACCCTAGCAGATTATGTGCAAGAGAGCCAGGAATCTGCTCTGATTGAACTCAGCAAGAGAAAGTTGTTGAAAGTGCAGCAGACTAGCTATGAATATCACAAAAGTGCAATTCAGGCTCAGACTGCCCGTTGGCAGAATAAAGTATTGCATGGCCAATTCCTTACCAAGATCGAAGGAAAGGTTGATCAGGATAAGACCTGGCTGTCACTCACTAGTGGAACACTGAAGACGGAGACGGAAGGCCTGATACTTGCTGCCCAAGAACAGGCAATCAGGACAAATGCCATCAAGGTCAGAATTGAAAAATCAGCCCATGACCCAAAATGCCGGCTCTGCAAAGAAGTGGATGAAACCATCGACCACATTCTAAGTGGTTACAAGAAGATCGCGCAGACTGACTACAAACTGAGGCACAACTCTGTTGCCCAGATGATACACTGGAATCTATGCCAAAAGTATCATCTGCCAGTGGCAAAAAAACTGGTGGGACCACAAGCCTGAAAAACTGGTTGCAAATGAACAGGTCAAGCTTCTGAGGGACTTCAGGAGACACACAGACAAGGTCTTGGAACACAATACTCCACGATATCACCATCATAGAAAGCAGTAAGGTGTGGGTTGTTGACATCGACATACCAGGTGACAGCAGAATTGAGGAGAAACAACTGGAAAAGATCTCCCGCTACCAAGACCTAAGAATGGAATTACAGTGTATCTGGTGTAATCCAGTGCAGCTGGTTCCATTGGTAATTGGCACACTGGGTGCAGTGCCCAAAGACCTTGGCAGGCACCTGTAAACTATTGGCACT
Organism: Cryptoblepharus egeriae; assembly: GCA_030015325.1. Taxonomy (NCBI): domain Eukaryota; kingdom Metazoa; phylum Chordata; class Lepidosauria; order Squamata; family Scincidae; genus Cryptoblepharus; species Cryptoblepharus egeriae. Next base: position 4,222,262 of record JAREYC010000009.1, read on the forward strand.
GACAAAATATCACTCTGCCAACTGCAGAAAGCTGCTCTTCTGGGATCAGCACGAATTATACGCCGCTACATCACACAGTCCTAGACTCTTGGGAAGGGTCCGACTGGTGATGTGAATGAAACCAGCACAAAATTGCTCGCTGTGTATTTATGGATAATAATCATTATAATTATTCAGTGTCTCTGAATAATTAAGTGGCAAAGGATCCAATCTAAAAGACACTTTCCTGGGATTATGACCCATTTAACACAATGGGATTTACTTTCAGGTGACAATGTTAGGATTGTACACAAATAATTCTATACCAAATTCTTGCAAAGCTTGATTTGCCAATCAAAGACATGCAATTTTTTTTACTTTTACTCCCAAATCTTAAAAAGTGCTTTAACAAAATCTACTTCTAGACACAGGGGCACATATATGCCATAGTCAGTACCTGTAGGTCATGCATAACGGTAACCAGTATTGCATCTCATTTTCAATTCTGTTCTAGACTCTTATAATAAGCATCTTGAAAACCACCTCTAGGTATAGTCCAGGTCAATTAAGGCAGGCAAATAATAAATCTTACCCTCATGGTCTCAGAAGTTTTTGAATTTAACATATGTTAAAATTCAGGAAAAATAAGATACCTGTATATTTTTGTTTTGCCCAAAAAAATTCCTGGCCCAAGATACAGGCCGCCAAAGATGGCGCTTTGGGCACCATTTCTCACTTGCTATTTTTGACAAAAATTTTAAAGTGCTCTATCTCTGGAATGGTGCAACATATTTTGTTTTGGTTTTTTTATTTGAAAGATAATATTTTTCTGTTTAAAACAATGTACAGCGGCGCCTTGCGTAACAAATTTAATTCATTCCAGAGGCATGTTCCTTATGTGAAACATTCTTTATGTGAAGCGGATTCTCCCATAGGAAATAATGGAAACTCAGACGATTGGTTCCACAACCCCCCAAATATTCATACAAAAATATTAACTGGATGTAAAAATGATGACAGAACACTGGGATTGAATTCAAAACATGCATTCAATGTGCATGATCTTATTAAATCTACTTAGGCTGCAGTCCTAATGACACTTTCCTGGGAGTAAGCCCATTTAACACAATGGGGCTTACTTCTGGGTAGACATGGTTAGGAGGCTGCAATCCAAGATACCTTCAAAGTGTATCCCCACTTTCTCCTTCTTTCCATTCTGAGCATCTCTCTCTCCTGCTCCCTTCTGGCTAGCCCTGAGCTGCTTCCCTCTTCTCTACTGCTCTTCTCTCCCTCTGCCCATAGGACACCTGGCCACAAGAGGAACAGCATGGAAGTGTTGCTTTCACTATGGACAGGTGCGCTAGGCAGCCCTGATGCTTTTTAAACCTTGGCAGGCACCTGAAAACTATTGGCTTTGACAAAATGCCGTTCATTGGCATCTGCCCCCTGCCAACGAATGTGAAGCAAAATCCTAGATAAATTTACGTGAAGCAAAACCCTAGATAAATTTTTGTTTGTTACGTGAAACATACTTTACTTGAGGCATTCTTTACGTGAGGTGCCACTGTACTCCATTTTGAAATATGTGTTCAACTTTTCTTGCTGCAGCCTTCTGAATTAAAAAAATAAATTAATTTTTTTCTCAAAAATGCTAATCCCAAAAATTTTAATTTTTTGCTGTTGATCAGTACCATTGAGTACTACATTCCCTGTAAAGGAGAACTTCCAATTTTGAGTTTAACAGGTGAAAAGGGGCGCAACGTGTTTTCTCCCTATACTTTACATTGAAGAATTGATGACTCATCAATATTCCACCCCAGTCCCTGGACCTAGAGGTGTGAAATGTTGATGAGGTGGAATGTTGTAACTACCATACACAAGCTAAGTTGAACTGTGCCATACATTTAGTGTTGTCCATAGCCATCCATCATGTAGAACATTGTGACTATGTGGAGAAATTCACCTCACCCAAGACAATATTACTTTCTTTGGTATAGTCCACACAATATGGGGCCAATGGGGAGCCATAAAAGTGCATCGAACGGTTTTTTTTAAACACTTCGCTGTGGTAAGTCTTAACACTTGAAGTCTTCATAACAGTAGTTCCTAAGCTATGTTTTGTGAGAAATAACATATTTACTCAATCTAATGTGCTATCGAATCTGCTGCACACCCAATACTTATAAATAAGTATTCATAAGTATACAAAATACAGTGGCGTCTCACATAAAGAATGCCACAGGTAAGTATGTTTCACGTAACAAACAAAAATTTCTCTAGGATTCTGCTTCATGTAGCAAACTGTGCTTCACGTAAAGAACACATTTTTTGGCAGTTGGGGCAGATGCACTGGCCAGCAGCCTGTTTAAAAAACGTCAGGGCTGCCTAGCGCACTTGCCCATAGCGAAAGCAACACTTCCGTGCTGTATCTGTATATGTATCCGTGTTGTATCTGTATCTCCTATGGCAGCACTTCCGTGCTGTATCTCCTATGGCTGAGTGTCCAGTGGGCAAAGGGAGAGAAGAGCAGTGGAGAAGAGGAAGCAGGAGGAAGATAAGGAGAAAGTGGGGAGACACTTTGAAGATGTCTTCAATTGCAGCCTCCTAACCATGTCTACCCAGAAGCCCCACTATGTTAAATCGGTCTTACTCCCAGGAAAGTGTCATTAGGACTGCAGCCTAAGTAGAATTCATTAGATCATGCACATTGAATGCATGTTTTGAATTCAATCCCAGTGTTCTGTCATCATTTTTACATCCAGTTAATATTTTTATATGAATATTTTTGGGGTTGTGAAACCAATCATCTGAATTCCCATTATTTCCTAAGGGAAAATCTGCTTCACGTAAAGAACGTTTCACGTAACAAACATGCCGTCTTCAGATACCTGAAGGGCTGTCATAGGGAGGAAGGGGCTTATTTGTTGCTTCTGAAAGCAGAACTAGAACCAATGGGTACAAACTGCAAGAGAGGAGATTCCGGTTGGATATCCGGAAAAAATTCCTGACAGTTCGGCAGTGGAACAGATTGCCAAGGGAGGTGATGGACTCTCCCTCACTATGGATCTTCAAGCAGAGGCTCGACGAGCACCTGTCGGGGATGCTCTAGGGGGATTTCCTGCTGCAGGCAGGGGGTTGGACTAGATGACCTACTAGGTCCCTTCCAACTCTATGATTCTATGCCTCCAGAACGAAATAAATTTGTTTCATGATGCATCACTGGACCTGTTTACTTAAAACTAATAAACCATCAAATATAATGTGTGCCGTTATTTTAGATCCTGAATTTGGCTGAGAAAGGTGTTAGATTCAAGTAAGTACAATGTTTTGGGTTTTAGCAAAGTTTTTAGACAAACCAAATCATAAGAAGTCTGAAAAAGGGTTTTCCAAAATCAGTTTCATAGTCAGCCCATCATATTTCTGATTTTGTGCATCACTGCCCACAACTAAACTAACCCTACAATCCAGGGTAAGTACGGGAGCATGTAAGAGACATTACAAGCACCCGCAGTTACGGCACCACCTAGTGAAAACCTAAGGGAAATTCATATTGCAATCCAGAGTAAATTGTTCTTACACCAGAGCAAGGACTCCCCGTAGTTACTCTGGATTGCGCCCTAAGAGCCCTATCCTATTCAGTTTTCCCAGTGGAACTATGTTAATGTGTTATGCTCTGCATCTTGCAGTCATTTGGACTGTTATGGAGGCCTCCTGGTCCCTTTATTCAGTGTTGCAGATAAGAGGATGGGTCCTGCATTGCCTGATAGTATTTGACAAAGGCCTATTAATTCAAGCATTACACTTCCAGCAGTGGTCAGTCAGATCCTTTGGAAAACTCACAAATGAGCAGAAAGGTGACTGGCCCTCCCCTCTGCATTGCAGCATCTAATATTCAGCCGCACTCTATCTCTTGCCATAGTATTACATCTTCCATTCAGCCACACTCTACCTCTTGCCATAGTAGCTCTTCCATTCAGCTACAGTGCTACCTCGCATAACAAGTGCCCCACATAACAAGCACAAATTCCCATTGGAAGTGTGCTCCTCTTTAAAAGCCTGCTACAGTTAACACACCCCAGGCAACCTGAAAGTGACCTGGCTGCAATCTGGGGACATGAAAGGAAGGCGCACAGAGAAACAGGAAGCATTGCTTCCTAATGGGCAGTGCGCTAGGCAGTCCTGATGCTCCATGTGGAGCCTGTTTTAAAGACTGCTGGTCAGTGCATTATTGCCTCTAACTGCCCCCAAGTACTCCACCGGCTCCGTCATCAGCCCAGGTAAGCCCCCTATCCTCCATGCAGCTTCCTAACTGTCTACTCAGAAGTAGGCCCCATTGTGTTAAATGGGTCCTACTCAGTGATGGGCTTCAAATAAATTAACAACCGGTTCTCTGCCCATCTGGCAGCCACTTTTAAATGGATATTTTTAAACTTTATATTGCCTATCTCTCGTTAACAACCGGTTCTATAGAGTAGGTGCGAACCTGCTGGAGCCCATCACTGGTCCTACTCCCAGGAAATGTCTTTCAGATTGCAGCCTAAGTAGACTTCATAGGATCATGCATACTGAATATATGTTTTGAATTCAATAACAGTGTTTTGTCATCATTTTAGCATTTAATTTTTTTCTATGAATTTTTTTTGGGTTGTGGAACCAATCATATGAGTTTCCATTATTTCCTATGGGAAAATCCACTTCACATAAGGACCATTTCACATTAAAAAGCATGCTTTTGGAATGAATTAAACTTGTTATGTGAAGCAATGCCAAAGAATCATAGCTTGGATGACTAATAAGTCATCTTGTCCAATCCCCTGCTTGTAGTATGAAATCTTCCTACAGCATCTCTGAGATGTGCTTGTCAAGGCTTTGCTTAAAGATTGCCAGGGAAGGAGAGTCCTCCACCTCTCACAGCTAAACTGCTCTCCACCATAAGGAATTTTTTTTAATTGGAATCTCTTTTATTAGTGTTTGTTCCTGTTGGTTAAAGTTCTACTTTCAAAGGCCATGGAGAACAAATATGTCCCTTCTTCCATATAACAGACCATCAAATATCTGAAATGTATGATCATAACTCCTCTGAGATCATATCAAAAGTGCAATCATTTTTGACCTACAGGTGTGCCTCATTTTCCAGTTATATTCCATACTGGAACTTCCCATGGATTAAAAAATTCATAGATTATAAACAATGGAAGAATAGATTTAAAGGCCTAATATCAGGTTTTTGCTCTTCCTTTGCTCCTAATAGAATAAGGAAGTGCATCAATATCAGATTTGATTCTTGGATTTCCCATGAATACCAAAAATACACTAAGTAAAAGCAGTTTAAAAAATAAGAAAGGAATCCCCTTACAATCGTTTAAAAACAGCTTTTCAATGTTAAAGGGAGGGAGTTAGCAATTAGAAACGTAAAGGAGAGCCTGTCTTTGTGTGGCTTAGCTGAAGAATGGAACAATTGCTTATACTGACTGCAAACAATGTGTATTAAAAAATCTGTGTATGATAAGGTTGCATCTGTATTATCCACCAATATGTCTAATCATTCTGTAATGCTGGTGATGGTTGCTCTGTGATACGGGAAAGAACAGAATCTGAACCCAGAATCTGTGGGCAGAAATTGATTAAAAGTGCAATTGAATCATACTGCTCAATCATAACCTACATTGGAACAGTCAGGCTGACTGTCCAGAGCTGAACCTATTACAAAGTCTTTAGAAGGCAACTCAAGGTAAGGAAATATTTTTTCCTGTTGCCCTGTGTTGAGCCAATCATCCCACTGAACTACTCAGATCTGTGCCAGTGAATTCATTGGCACAAATCTTCAGTAGTTCATGCAAGACTGGCAACAGATGGTGGCATAGGTTGCTACAGTCTCAATCCCCTGTAGGACCTGATCTACTTTCCAGAATGCCCTTTCCAGAATGAGAGTATCAAGAACACATTATGTAGTAAATACGAAATACAGGTGACTCTCTTAATCAACCAGTGTTAGATTCTAGAAGCTCCAGTTGATAAACACAAATTCATATCTTGAGAATTTAACTACTGGAAAGTTACTGCCCTGTTTTAAGATGGCTGATATGAGCATGTGATCCCACAGCACAGATCAGTGGTTCTCAATCTTCCTAACACCATGACCCCTTTATAAGTTCCTCATGTTGTGGGGACCCCCAACCATAAAATTATTTTCGTTGCTACTTTATAACTGTAATTTTGCTACTGTTATGAATCGTAATGTAAATATCCGATATGCAGGACATATTTTCAATGTTACAAATGAAATGTGTGTTTTATGCACACATTGAACACAATAGGATTTATTTCAGAGTAGGCATGCATAGGTTTGGGCCCTGAGACTGCAATCTTATCCACATTTGCATGGGGGTAAATGGCCCCCTGACTATAATGGGATTTATTTCAAAGTAGGCATGCATTGGTTTGGGCCTTGAGGCACATGCAGCTACAACCGGACGTTGGGCAACCCTGACCTGGTTCCCTGCATCAGGGGTCTTTAGGCGACCCCCAGGAAAGCTGTAGGCAACCCCCAAAGGGTTCCTGACCCCCACTTTGAGAAACACTGGCACAAATGCTTCTTCACTTGCTCTGGTTACAGCAGGTGATAGTAGTGCCACTAAACACAAACTCCGAGAAATTGTATACCACACTTAGAGGATCTCTATCTCTAAGCCTTCAATTAGATATGAAAAAAGGACTTCTTGCTAAATTCCAGAAAAAACTCACTAACACTCATTTGAAGTCATTCCTACCTATTCATGCCTCCAAATGTCCATGACGATTGTAAGCTCCTAGTGCGCAGGAAAATAGATCTTTTTGTGTAATATTTTTTGTAAAATTTTCAACACATGCAATATTTTTGTATATTTGCAACACATGAAAGGGGTATCAATGTTTCATCAACACATGAAAGGGGTATCAGGGTATCAATGTTTCTAATGAAAAAGACAAAAGGGATATATCATTGACAACCAGTGGGAATGAGGCTATATATTCATTGAGTGTGGGCAGTTGTGCTCCCTGAACAAAATATGGGAGAATCACAAAGGATAAATATATAGCAGGAACTGCAGGAGTTCCATCCTTTTGCATAACACTGTGCAGGATCTGAGGGATACAATAGAGTATGTATAGCATGAAGGTCCCAGGGGAGGTTATCCTGGCAAGAAAACAAAAAATTGTAAAGAATGTTTCAGCCAAAATGTTTAAATTAACTTTGATCTCTGTCTTGCCAAGTCACTAAGAGCCTAATGCTGTGCACTCAATCAAAAATGAGTCCTACTGTAGGCAATGAAACCTTCACCTATGTGTGAGAGGACTGCAGCCTTAACACATGAGAGGATTGCAGCCTTTAAACATTTTCAAGTGCCTGCAAATATCCTGCAAAGCAGTGGTCTTCAAAGTGGGGGTCAGGACCCCCTTTGGGGGGTGGTAAATTTATTTTGGTGGGGAGGGTCACAAAATTCTGGGTGCAGCCATCTTGGAATCTGGAAGGAAAGAAGCAGGTGTTGGAGGGAGAGGCAGTAAAAATGGGCCCAGTGGATAATGTCCTGACAGGACGTGATCATCCCCAGGAGCCAGGACAAGCTGAGGGTGTCCTGCTGATGTGAGTGGAGTACCTGCCAAACCAGATGTGATATTTTCAAGTGACATTTCTGACAGGAACGCCATGTAGGAATGGGTGTCTAGTCTCACTGACAGGTGCTCCCGGTCCTGTAATGGAATCAAATGGCTTTTGTCCCAGTTTATGAGGAACCCGTGCCATACCTCCAGGAGGCTGGAGGTTACTTAAATTTGCTCCTGAGCCACCACCAGTGAAGCGGCTCTCAGTAGCAGGTTTTCGAGGTACAGGTAGATTGCGATGCCATGGAGGTGAATGGAAATAAGAGTCCATGTAACAAAAACGGAGGTTTCACCTGTGTGGGTAGAATGTCTATGTGCAGGTAAGTGTCCCGGAGGTCGATTATGAATACCTTTATTGGCATTACAAGTTACAACAGGATAAGAACAACAAGAAAACAAAAAGGACAATATTATGAAAAAGGGGTTGGGAAAACAGTGTGGAGAAGGGAAATAGGGAAGTTTATTCAAGGAAAGAAACAGGGTAAGAAGGGAGAGGAACTAAGAGAGGAGAGATAATTTAATGATTTATTAAAAAAACTGGCAACAGCAATAGTGATTTCAGATGAATTATCACTCAGTAAAACAAAAGTGGGGTCAGTGAATGGACCCGAAGTGTGCCGCAAAATGGGGTCCAAATACTAACTACAGAGAGAGCAATGTGTTGGACATCGGATCAGGATATGCTCAAGAGTGTCTGATTCATGTAGGCAAAAAGGGCACAGTCTTAGATTCCGAGGGGTGCGGGAAAACCTGCCACGATGAAGTGAGGAGGGAAAGATGTTAAGGCTCGAGCATAAATGCTCTTCTAAGAGGGGGATTTTTCAAAGTGTGAAAATATTTAGGGGGCTGACCTTGTGCTGGGCAATGACCAAAAGACGGGGGGAACATACTGGTTTTAAGCTGGCGAAGAGAGTAGTAAATTCAGTTTCCCAGAGTCGGTCTTGAATTAGCTTAAAGGCTTTTCCAAAATCAAGATCTGCAAGTGATTCTAATGGAAGACCTAGAGAATCAAATTTGGAGTTGATTTTTAGGAACCAGGTGGAGAAAAAGGAATCTCTTAACAAGTCATTCAAGAGAGAGTCAGACGGGAGGTTTAAGTGGAGTCGAAGCCAGAATTTAAATGTTATGGACCACGCTATTGTAGTAGGGAGGTGAATTCTCAACTCTAAAGCTAGAGTTGCAAGACAAATAAGATTGGGCATGCCAAGTATCCTCCTGAAAAAGACGGCTGCCACTTGATCCAGGGATTTATCCATGTAGAGACAACATATAATAGCTGGGTGATAATCTTAGCCCTAAAGATCTGCAGGGCTGCAGGTACAAACTGGTTGTCCTTGTTATAATGGAAACGAGTTATCGCTTTTAGATGATGGTGGGAGATAGAGATAGCCAGGTTCCTATGGGCTGACCAATTTAATCGGAAGTGAAAGAGCAGGCCTAGGTATTTAAAAGTAGGGACCTGTTCATACATAATTGACCAACCTTCCAGACAGAAGATGACCAAGATTTGGAAAAAACTAAGATTTTAGTTTTTTTAGCATTAATAATCAAATCATTAGATGAGCAAAAATCCTGGAAAATAGAAAGAGAACGATGAAGGCCAGATTTAGTTAAGGAAAGCCGCATCATCGGCGTAGAGTAGGGAAGGAACGGGAGCACCATTGAGGGAAGGGGGGCAACTGATTGACTAGAATAGTGTAAGGGGAGGTTGGATAAGAAGAGGTTAAATAGCAGGGGGGCAAGGATGCATCCCTGGCGGTCACCTTTGTCAATGGGGATACTTTCATATAAAAGACGGGAGATATCAAGATGGACTCTGCATGAGTTGGCTTGGTGTAATCAGCGTATCAGAAAGAGAAGATGAGGATCAATGTCTCTGAAGGCTAGTTTGTCCAGAGATCTATTAACTGAATCAAATGCACCTTTAAGATCAACAAATGCAAGATAGAATTTCCTGCCGTGATGGACGAGATATTTTTCAGCAAGGAATGAAAGTAAAAAAGTATGGTCAGATGTGGAGATGCCAGATCGAAAGCCAATTTGTTCCCTACTGGGGAGAGCCATTGAGTCTGCCCAAGCAGATAATCTTGAGAGAAGGAATTTCACATAAAGCTTACCAATAATAGAAAGTAGACTGATTGGTCTGTAATTTTCAGGGGAAGCAGGGTCGCCTTTCTTATAGATAGGAACAATGGTAGAATTCAGCCATTATGCTGGGATATGCCCTGAATTGTTTATGAGAGTGAACAAATTTGCTAGGATAGGAGCCCACCATGCAGATTGACTGATGAGTATCTCACTGAGCACACCGTCAGGGCCAGGAGCCTTGCCAGATTTAAGGGAATCAATTAATGGTAAGACTTCACTAGAGGAGACTGAAGGCCATTCTGGGAGCTTGGGGGGCAAAAGGGAAGAGGTGTTGTTCTGGATGGGAATTGAAAAGATACTTGAAAAGTGAAATACCCAAGAAGAGGGAGAAACTGATTAAGATATTGAATTGGGGGAATGGAAGGAAGGAGAAACTAGAGACCAGAAGGCCTTTTCATTGTTGGAAGAGATTGCGGAGAGGAGCTGTCTCCATTTATTCTGAGCATAGTTGTGTTTTATAATCACTAACAGGTCGCTACAATGGGATCTCAATTGGAAATATAATTGTAGAGTTGCAGGTGAGGGGTTATGGCGGATCCAAAGAAAAGATTGTCTAACTAGATTCTTGGCCAGCCAACATTCTCTATCAAACCAAGGGGCACGTCTAATGGATTTTTGGGGTGGATTACAAGAAGCAAGAAATGAGGACAGGGAGGATATAAGAGAAGTGTAATTAGAAACAGCCTCCTGGGGGGAATTAGTAGAAACCAAAGACTTTTGAAAAGCTGTAGTTGATTCTGAAGTAAACCAGGTGGCCAGAGCTTTCTCAAGTCCGTGAGACAATTTAAGGGAAGGGGGAACAAGAAAGGAAGAGTTATTTGAATTGTTATTAACGGGAGGGATTGCTATGGAAACTTGAAGGGGGAGATGATAGCTTTCATGGAAGGGAACGATTTGGAAATCAGATAGAAGAGGGAATAATGTGGGGAAGCAAGAATATAATCGATAACACTAGACCCTCTTGGTTCAAGTGAGTATAGGCTCCAGGAAGGTCGGTTTCCATGCAACCATTCATAATAATAAGATTGACAGTAATGCATAAATCGGTAAAATGAGATGCATAGTTGTTGAACATCAAGTCAGAGGAATGGCGGGAGCACAAGAACCAAGGGGAAATAGTGTCATCCATGTCCAGCTGTAAATGGTGAGCTAGAGCAGAGTTGGTAGGGCCAAATCTAGTGTTGAAATCCATAAGAATAATAAGGGGATGGGAGGCTGTGAAGAGAGGTACTTAAGGCCAAGGGCTTTGATCTCAGCCCAAATATGTATAGTTGAAGTATCTGACGGCGGGAAATAAGCATTTATCAACAGCACTTGAGTATTTTGATTGTGGAGTAAGAAGGACTGGAAGTATGAAGATAAGGAAGGGAGGGGGGTTAGGGTCAGTTGAGCTGAAATTTTAGAAAAGCAACATTGCCCCACTCGGGGGCGGCCTTTTGGGTTCAGTTTGAAGGCAGGGAGAGAAAATGTCATGAAACCTGGGAGGAAGGGGAAAGATTGAGACCAGGTCTCTTGTAGGAATATTAGATCAAAAGAGGACAGAAAAGAGATATTGTAATTAGAACACTTCTTCCCCCAACCTGTGATATTCCATGAAATAATTTTTAAAGAGGCAGTGTGAAAAGGGGCAAGGAGGCGAAGTGTTGAGGGTCAAGAGGGAGGAGGGGAAATTTCGTCAGTCATTGAGATCCTTGGGGAGTCTTCCAATGAAACTGGAGAGGCTGAATTATCTGCAACAGCATGCTTTGAAGATGGTTGCTCTGCAGTGGGAGAAGGCTCCGTTCCAGCACACAGTTTTGATGTAATTGAAATTCATTGGCGGGATCGGCTGAGTAGAGGCATCAATGTGCAGGAATTCACTCCTAGATTGTGTCTTGGTGACAATACAGGTGGGGAATAAAGGACTATTGTGGGATGAGGCTGCACTTCCTAGTGGAGCATCTTTATCTGGAGATCCACTTAAAACAGTGCAGTCTGGGAGAGTAGAATGAGGAGCCTTAGAAACAGGAGGGGCTGAGGGGAGTTCAGGTCCGAAAAGGGGTTCTGATGCATCAGTATCGCTGATGGTAGGTAGAGCTCCTGAAGCCGTTGGCTTAGCTGGGGAAGTGTCCTGATGAAGGGAGCCAGAGGGGTGTCCAGATTGGTCCAGAATAGATGAGGATTACGATGGCCTCTTGCCAGTAATGGCTTCGTAGGAGAAGAGTTCTTAAAAAATCTGTGGATGGTCAGTCTGGAACTGGCCAGAGTTTTAGCTCGAGCAAACGGAATTTTTGGGATTTGGCTGGAATTAAAAGTTAGAAGGACGTACAGTGCCCTCAGTGAAGAGGAAATATTGGTAGCACTGAGGAGGTCGATTAAGGATGGGGACCTGTGCAGGAGGTGTGCCAGGTAGCCTTTGACAAGATGTAAATGTGAGCAGGGTGGAAACCAGTCTTGAGAAGAATTAAAGGTTATTACTGCACAGGTGGGAATATAACATAGGTGGATTGGATGATCATCAGATGCTTGATGAAGCTGAGACATGAGTGGGCACAGCCTCGGAGTGTGCTTCAAGGGGCGTGGACTGGTTCAGAATGAGGTAAATCTTTTACAAATTCAGAGTATAGTCCAAGTACTGTATGAGGTAATTCTGAGATGAGCTTCGTGATGAAATCCATTTGGTGGAAGAGATGACCGTCTGCACAGACAGTTTGGAATGCTTCCATGGAAGATCAGAAGAGTCCTGGGCAAGAAAAGTCTCAGTCTCAGACAGGTTGGCATTCTCTAAATTATAGATAGGATCATTAGTAAAAGAAGGAGCCTCGGGGTCTTGCTGAGTGGAGGGAAGCCTTGGGGAACAGGTCATTGAGCATACTACAGGGGAAGGGTTCAGTCTCTGTCCACAGGCAGCCATTTGTTCTGGTAGGCTTGCTGGAAAATAATTATCAATTCTCAGTTGTTTGCATTGAGGTCCTACTTGTGAGGTGGTCTTTTCCTCAGAAGGAAAGTGTCGTTTGATCCCCATAGGTGAAGGACAAACACAGGAATTTCCAAGTGAAAATACCTCCTGACTCAGAGGTTCGGTGGAGTCCTTAAGGGGTCCAATTAATGTATCAAGTAAAATTACTGAACTCACCAAAAGGGTAGCTTGTAAGGAAAACCAGTAGTGTCGTAGGATTAATTCAGCTAGAGCATCGGAGGAAAGTAGAAAAAGATTTATGGTGTCCGGGAGGCGTCCAGGGAAGCATTCATTAACAATCTGGCCTGTGATATATGAGCTCAGCTATGGTCATTAAACGAGGTCAGTGAGATAAAAGTAGCAGAAAGTAGGACTGCACTGTTAACTAATTAAAATAGCTGAATTCCAGCTAATCACTTAAATAATATAAGTAAAACAAAATAAGGAGGCAGAGCACAAACTCCGGCGTCTGGTTGGCTAGGTCTCCTCCCCGGAAGTCGTCCCGGAGGTCTAAGGAGCATAGGAAGTCCATGCGTCTGATCGCGGCCAGGTTGGAGCAAAGGGTCTCCATCTTGAACATGTTCTTTTCCAGCCATCATTTGAGCCATTTCAAGTCCAAGATTGCCCTTGTGGGCCCACTCTTTTAGGACACAGTGAACAGGTGAAAGTAGACACCAGAGCCTCATTGGGTCTCTGGCACCTGTTCTATGGCTCAGAGTTGGAGAAGATGTTTGATGGCTACCTGGACAGCAAGGTGCTTTTTTCTGGCTTGGATGCAGTGGTGGGCTCCAGCAGGTTCGCACCTACTCTATAGAACTGATTGTTAACGAGAGACAGGACATATAAAGTTTAAAAATAGCCATTTAAAAGTGGCTGCCAGATGGGAATAGAACCGGTTGTTAATTTCTTTGAATCCCATTACTGCTTGGAGGGTGATGGACTCGTAAGAACCTGTATGGAAGACACCTGAGAAACTTGATAGCATAGTCAAGACAGACTTTTTCCAGGACCCACTGGACCAAAGTGATAAGAGGCCAGAGATCTGCAAAGTCCTGGAGCTGGCCTCCCACACTGGACAAACCACTACTGTTTGGCCTTGGGGAGGAATGGGAACTAGCTTGAGACTAGGGTCTGGGCTTGTCACTCCAGCCAGAGCATGGTGGTTTGTAGGAGATGGTAGCAGTAGATGAGGTGTGCTGAAAACCAATACCAGACCAGGAGTGCCAGGAGCCCAAAGGAATGCTGTTGAAAGTGAGGCTTGGCTTTGGTAGAGGAATACTCAGTGGCCGGGAGAGCCTTGTTCTTTTCCCTCGACTCCACCAGGTGGGGCTCCAGGGGCTCCCCGAAGAGTCACCTCCCCAGGAAAAGGAAGGCTCATGACTATCAAGTAGGCAGAAGGGTACATGTTGCACATTCTCAGCCAAGTGGTTCTTCTGACAGCAACTTCGGCAGCCTTGGCCCTGGCATTGAGTTGAATAACATCAGTGGCAGAATCAGCTGAGAAATCTGCCATGGCAATCATGTGGTCAAGCTCCTCAGTAGCCTTGTGAGGTTGGTATAGATCCTCAGACTTAGTCCAGACTTAGTGTGCTTAGTCCAGACCAGCAAGGCTCTTGATCCGAAGGAGGCAGAAATGGATGCTCAGAGAGCCTCTGAAAAAGCCTGAAAAGCCCTTTTGACAAAAAATCTCGATCTTAAGATCCTTAGAATCCTTGGGCAGGATGTCGCTGTCTTCCAGGAGAGTCAAAGGAGCTCCTAAGGCTGCCACCAGAGCATCTACAAGTGGAGACATAAAGCACTCTAGTACGAGGACATAGAGCTTTGAAGAGGGCCTACCAAGCACCTTGTACCTAGCTGGAGTGGCCCTTTCCTTGTCAATGAGCATCTGGAAAAAAGGTTGCATGGGGAATCTTTGGGGTACATGCACCTCACAGGAAAGACTACTGCACAACAAGAGGAAGTTTCGCCCAAAGGAGGGGGGTCCTTCCCCCACTGGCATTTGAGCGCATGCAGGATATCAGTCAGGACTTGTGGAAAATGATCCTGTAGCATGAGGCAAGGCCCCAAAGGAGGGCATTCACCCAATTCACTGGAAGGCTCATCTGTCTCATCAGTCACAAAGGAGGGAGCCATGGATGATGTGAGACCTATAGGCCTCTGTGGGCTAATGAAGCCTGTGTGGCCTAGTAAGGCCCCTAAGGCCTACTAACGCCTGGGTATCCTATTGAGGCCTAGAAATGCGTAATGAAGCCTGGGAGTTCTAAGAACTCCCTCTGGCTACATTCCCAGTAGATAGGGAACAATGTGGAGGCGGACAAGACCCCAAAATCACCCATGAAGAGTGATAGTCAGCACAGCTGACAGACTCTGTGACCACTTATGCTGAAGGCGAGGCCAATCTGGGGAACTGAGGGAGCATCCCACTCCAGGAAGACTCTGAACTGACGCTGACTTCTGAGAGGGAGTGTTTCCAAGTATGACTGACCCCACCATGGATATACCACCAGAGAAATTAATGTGCAGTTATAAAGTGCACTGCACTTCAATAGCCTGTGGGTTTCTAGTATTTCAGCCCAGGACCCCCTTCTGAGAATGACAATTTGTCCAGGACACCCCAGAAGTGATCACATAGCTGGACAAGGAAGTGCTACCACTGTGATGTCACAGCTCCTCCATCTCTACTCAGAAATAAACCCCATTGTGTTCCCAGAAAAAACCATGACTGCCCATTTCGAGGTGGCGGGGCCAAGTGCTAGTTTTTAAGATGGCGGTGCCCAGCTTATCACAGGTTCTGGAACGGTAGATATGACCCTCTCCCAAGGAGTTTCTAACCCCCCACTTTGAGAATCTCTACTTTCAGGTATTTATAACACCTAGCACTGGTCCTCAGTGCTACTGCTATCAGCCCTGATGACTGAGTCTCTAAAGTGCTTTACAGAGGCTGGATCATGCCACATGCCCATAAACAATTATCATTAACCCTACAATCCACTAAACCTACAATCCTAACTATGAGAAATGTAAAAGACATTTACATTGACATAGTTATGGCACCATCTAGTGAAAACCTATGGGAAATTCATATTGCAATCCAGAGTAAATTGATATTACACCAGAGCAAGCACTTCCAGTAATTACTCTGGATTGTGCCCTAAGTAAAGTATTAATGCGTACTGCACATTATAAACTGTGAGAAGAGTTTATAGAAGAGACAGAAACACAAATGTTATGTCCTACATTTTTCTTGGATGTCCTACATTTTGGGTGACCATTGTCCTCATTTTCAATTGTGACATATGGTTCCCCTTTCTGTATGGAATGGCTCAAAAGGGGAGGGGTCTCTTTCACACAGGATGACCATATGTCTTTACTGAAAAAGAGTCATGATATTACTAAAAAATTGTCCCCATACAGAACATCTAAGAAAAATGTAGGACATGTTAAAATAAAAACTAAAATAATATACAGTGGCGCCTCACATAAAGTATGTTCCACATAACAAACAAAAATTTCTCCAGGATTCTGCTTCACGTACAGAAAGTGCTTCACGTAAAGAATACATTCATTGGCAGTTGGGGCAGATGTGCTGGCCAGCAGCCTGTTTAAAAAGCGTCAGGGCTGCCTAGTACACCTGCCCATAGCAAAAGCAACACCTCTGCGCTGTTCCTCCTGTGGCTAGGCGTCTGATGGGCAGAGGGAGAGAAGAGCAGCGGAGAAGAGGGAAGCAGCTCAGAGCTAGCCAGAAGGGAGCAGGGGAGAGAGAGGCTCAGGATGGAGAGAAGGAGAAAGTGGGGATTGCAGCTTCCTAACCATGTCTAACCAGAAGTAAGCCCCATTGTGTTAAATAGGTTTTACTCCCAGGAAAGTGTCATTAGGACTGCAGCCTAAGTAGATTTAATAATATCATGCACATTGAATGCATGTTTTGAATTCAATCCCAGTGTTCTGTCATCCTTTTTACATCCAGTTAATATTTTTATATGAATATTTTGGGGGTTGTGGAACCAATTGTCTGAGTTTCCATTATTTCCTATGGGAAAATCCGCTTCACATAAAGAATGTTTCATGTAAAGAACATGCCTCCAGAATGAATTAAATTTGTTATGTGAGGTGCCACTGTATATTGCTTTCATGTGGTTAATTTGAACACTATATTCAGAGGGACCATATTGCCTCTTTTGCCAAGTGATGTCTTAGAGTTTAGCCTTGTGTCCTGGAAAAAAATTGCAATGTCCTCCTTTTCCTTTTAGCATGTAGCCTTGTAGCATGTAGCCTTGTAGCATATAGCCTCCTTTTTCTTGTAGCATGCAGCATGTAGCCTTCTTCTAATTCAGCGTTTCTCAAAGTGGGGGTCTGGACCCCTTTGGGGGTCGCCTGGAGCTTTCTAGGGGGTCGCCTAAAGACTCCTGGTGCAAGAGGCCAGGTGGGAAGACCTGGCAGAAACGCTGGAGCCGCTGCAGCTGGAAGAAGCAGCTCAGAAGGAGCCTCTGAGCAGCTGTGAGATGATGTGGAGCGCTGGGGTGTGGAGGATTGCAGCCTTAGAGCCCAGTTCTATGCATGTCTACTCAGAAGTCAGTCCCAGGATAGTGAATGGGACTTACTCCCAGGAAATAGTGGCTGGCTCTGCTGCCTGAGATCCCAATCCTATGGAGATCTCTCACCCAGGTACTTACCTTCCCATTCCTCCATTTTCCCTTCTTTCTTTCTTTCTTTCTTTCTTTCTTTCTTTCTTTCTTTCTTTCTTTCTTTCTTTCCCAGTCACCCCCTCTTAGCTATGCCACATTATCTATCTATCTATCTATCTATCTATCTATCTATCTATCTATCTATCTATCTATATGTATTGTTTTTATGATTAATCGCTATGCTTTAATTATGTTCAATTTGTAACAATGAAAATACACCCCTGCATATCAGATATTTGCATTACTATTCATAACAGTAACAAAATTACAGTTATGAAGTAGCAATGAAAATAATTTTATGGTTGGGGTCCCCACCACATGAGGAACTGTATTAAGGAGTCATGGCATTAGGAAGTTTGAGAACCACTGTTCTAATTAATAAAGTATATTTAAAATTTTCTATAATAGCATTAATATTATGTTATCTAGCATTTAAACACATGAAAGCAATATACAGTATGAATGTTTTTTGCTTTTATTTTAACATATCCTACATTTTTCTTGGGTGTCCTACATTTGGGGTGCCCTCGTCCTCTTTTAGTTATATAAAATTCCCCCAAATTCTATCCCACCATGGTGCATCATTCCCCCATGCACATACATCCTCCATGTGTAACATCCCCCATGCCCATCATCCCCCCATGCGCATCAGCCTCCCACGGGCATCAGTCCCACATCTGCAACATCCCTCCATTCACAAAAACCACCCACAAGCAACCGTCCTCTTTTTGTTATGGTATATGGTCATCCTGACTATATTACTTATTATTAAATTTAATTGGTCCAATATATAAATGGGATATAATCAAAGGCATAGCTAGGCAAAATAGCACCCGTAGCAAGGCACCCGTAGCAATTTCGCCCCTGTCAACAAAGTTAGAAGGGATCCCAAGAGGTCAGTTAGTCCAACTCCCTGCTTGTAGCAGGAATGATCTCTGCAAAACAGCATACAGCATATGCACCAATCTTCACAAAGACACCAACATTTACACCATCATAAAGTCACACAGTTGTAAGGTACCCCAGGAGGTAATCTAGTCCAATACCCTGCTTGTAGCAGGAAAGATTTCTGCAAAGCAGCTGACAGACTTTAGCACCTATATTTGCAATCAGACACTGACATTTACACCATCGTAGAGTCACACAGTTGTAAGGTACCCCAGAAGGTCATCTAGTCCAATACACTGCTTGCAGCAAGAAAGATTTCTGCAAAGCAGCTGACAGTCTTTTGCACCTATATTTGCAATCATATTTGCACCTATATTTGCTTCTCCCCCAATCGCTCTCCTCTCCCAATAGGGCACATATCAACTTCTGAGGTGGTAAAGGGGGCTGCTTTCCTCTCCCATCTTCCAATGCTCCATTGGCCATAACGGGATTACCCATGAGTAGACAGAAGCTTCCTTGCCTGCCCCCAAAGGGAGATCTCTCAGCACAGCACAGGTACAAGCCATGGGGGGGGAGCTCCTGGATTGTAATCCCTGCCACACTTTAGTGGAAGGAACACCCTTGACTGTAATGGGCATTACTTCTGAAGAGAAATGCCTTGGATTGGGATCTGTGGCTGCATCCTTTCACTTTCCTGGAAGGAAACTCCAGTGACATCCACACTTTCCTGGAAGGAAACTCAACTGACAGTAATGGACTTTACTTCTGAGGAGACATGCCTAGGATTGGGATCTGTGGCTGCATCCCCTCCACACTTTCCTGGAAGGAAAATCCACTGACTGTAATGGTCCGCTGCTCAATAGAAAGGCACAGGATTGAGCTCTGAGGCGGCAATCCAATTCACGTTTTCCTAGGAATAAGCCCAATAACTATAATGAATCTTCCTTCTGAGTTGAATAGATTGGACTCTTCCCCACTCCAGTTGAATACTGCATTTGTTTCGATCATCTGCAGGATAATGTCCTTTTTTATTATGGCATAAGATCTTCCTGACCTCCGCATTTCTCCAATATGCAGTGACAACATGTCATAACCACAAAAAAAGGACATGCCCCCCACCAAAATATAAGGCATCCAAGAAAAATTGACGACATTTTTAAAAGCTAAAAACACTCATATATATTGTTTTCATGTTGCTAACTTAAACACTATATTACATATTAGTAATACTGTATTAGTAGAGTATGTTTAAAACTATTATATGTTACATGTAATCTATGAATTCTAAAAAACCTACATGTGCCTGCTCACGAGGAAAAAGAGGACAATGAAATTTTTTTTCCAAGACACAAGGCTAAAAGACAGGCACCACAAGACAGGGTGCCTGTCCTTAGCCCAGCTCTGTCCAGCTCTGTGCCTGGCTCCTGTCCTTAGCCCAGCTCTGCGATGCAAGCTGGATCCCTATCCACAGGTGGGCTGAGGCCGGTTCTGACCAGTTCTGTAGAGGTGGTTGTTAATTGGGGGCTGACGTTAGCGAACTGGTTGTTAATTGGGGACCATCATCTTTGAACTGCATGCAAGTGTGTTTGAATTTCTCTTAAAGGGCCTCTGGGTCTGTCTTCCCAGAGGTTCAGCTCCACTCCCTCCCCTTCCGAGCAGGGCTCTCTCTCCCTTCCCCTTTTAAGCCTCCACCCCTTCTCTCACCACCCCCTAGGTTATCTTTAATTTTAAAATACAAACAGTCTGTTCCCATTACCCTCGTTCAGACAAAGCATTGCAGTCATTCCAGAGCATATCAAACACTCACAGCTAAGATGGGAGGGGTCTGGAGTATTATATGTCTCTTTATCTGTAATATTTTCAAGTCAGAGTGAATAAATTCTTCATGCCCCAAACCTTTATCTGAAGCTATTCAGGAATCCTGTCTTTGCTAAACATCTTATTTTGATTATAAACATTATTTCCAGCAAGTTTTCAATAGCAATATTTTCAGAAGTTACTTCCTGGTGCAGTTTGCAAAGAATTATGGGTTTCTCAAATGCAAATGAGGCATGGAGAGCTTTACAAAGGGCTCCTTAGATGGGGAAAGAGATGCTCCTTCAGCAGCTGGAGGCAGTTAAAGAGTTAAAGAGGCTGGTCGGGCACTTTTAAGTTTCCTCTAATTGCAGCCGATAAGCCCCAGAAGCCAGGGGAAAAAAACGGTGGCTGCAGCAAACCTATTCACACTTTCCTATTGGCTACAATAGGGCTTACTTCTGAGTAGACCTGCACAAGTCTGGGCTCTGGGATGCTGAAATCCTATCCACACTTTCCTTGTAGTAAGCCCCATTGGCTATAATAGGGCTTACTTCTGAGTAGACCTGCACAGGTCTGGGCTCTGGGATGCTGAAATCCTATCCACACTTTCCTTATAGTAAGCCCCATTGGCTATAATAGGGCTTACTTCTGAGTAGACCTGCACAGGTCTGGCTCTGGGATGCTGAAATCCTATCCACTTTCCTTGTAGTAAGCCCCATTGGTTATAACAGGGCTTACCTCTGAGTAGACCATGTTTACTCAGCCCAGTGCTGTGCTGCTGCTTCTGCTGCCGATGACTGCCTTCAGTGCAGGGACAGAATGCACTCTTACACAAGGTACTGATAATACACCTAACCCTGGCTGGCTGATCAATCTCCTGTGGCAGGGAGTTCCATAGACCCTCCATTGCAGGCTCTGGTGTGTTTGAGGGTGAAAAGTTCTTTCTCCACCTGCAAGTGTCTCCCCATCTCCTGTGGCAGGGAGTTCCATAGACCCTCCATTGCAGGCTCTGGTGTGTTTGAGGGGGAAAAGTTCTCTTTCTCCACCTGCAAGTGTCTCCCCATCTCCTGTGGCAGGGAGTTCCATAGACCCTCCATTGCAGGCTCTGGTGTGTTTGTGGGGAAAGAGTTCTCTTTCTCTGCCTGCAACCTGTCTTCCCATCTCCTTTGGCAGGGAGTTCCATAGACCTTTTATTGCATGGGCTGAGCCTGGCTCTGGAAACCTGCTGAAACCCTATCCACACTTTCCTTGGAGTAAGCTCCATTGGCTAAAATAGGGCTTACATCTGAGTAGACCTGCACAGGTCTGGGCTCTGAGGATGCTGCAACCCTAGCCACACTTTCCTGGGAGTAAGCTCCATTGGGTATAATGGGGCTTACTTCCGAGTAGACTTGCACAGGACTGGGCTCTGAGAATGCTGCAACCCTTTCCCAGGAAAGTGGCTGGAACTGCAGCCTGAGAGCTCAACCTGACTACTCAGAGGTAAGTCCCATGCTGGTCAATAGGGCTTACTCCCAGGGTGGAGTGGAAAGGACTGCAGCTTCAGAGCCCCATCCTATGCAGGTCTACTCAGAAGTAAGCCGCATGCTTAATTTTAAAAAAAAATTTAAATTAAAAAATTCCCCTTTAAATTCTCCACAGCCCCGCCCCCGACCTTGGCCCCACCCCCTGACCCAGCCTGGCCCCGTCCACTTCCGGAGAACCGGTTGTTAGGGGAAGCTCTACCCATCACTGATCCAATCGTATTGGCTCTGCCTTTCCACTGAACTAATTCAGTGTCGTGGAGAGGGGAGATACCATTACGCGGCTTGGGTAACAGCCTATCCCCCATAACAATCTAACCCAGGCTTTCAAGCTTCACATGCAGCGTATGCAGCGCCAAGCATGATACCATAGTCTTTCAAGACTGATGGAGGCCTGCTTTTTTTGCAGACACCATCTTTTACACCATCATAGAGTCACACAGTTGGAAGGGTTTCACGTTGTCATCTAGTCCAACCCCCTCTTTGTAGCAGGAAAGATCTCTGCAAAATAGCATACAGCATATGCATCAATCTTAACAATCAAAGACACCAACATTTACACCATAACCACTGACTTTTATACCATTTTACATATAAAATCCCAAAGTAGTTTACAGAGAATATCAAGTACAATTTTGATTTAATTTAACTAAATCGTAACTAATGGCTCCCTCTCCCATGAGGGCTCACAATCCAAAAATATGAAAAACTATCAGAATACACAACTAGAAAGAAACTGCAAGAGTCAATTGAGCAGGGCCAATTAGTGTCCCACTGTTAAAAAGAAGAAATCTCACTTTAAAAAGTGCCTCTTGCCCAGTTACCAAAGAGTACATTAGCACCACCATGGATATGGGTTGAATTCACAAAGAAGATTCCCCATCACAAATCATTTTATTCTTGTGAATGTTGTTAAACTGAAGCTAAACCAAACCTTCTCATTAAACCTCATTAAACCTTCTCATTAAACCTTCTCATTAAACCAAACCTTTAAGCAAAGAGGGAATAGCTATTTGATTTTTAGAACAGTAATAAAACCAGATGCTCACAGATGCTGTTTTCTGCACAAGTTGTTAATACAACTTCCACCCTGAGATGGGTGACTGTGACTGTGTCTCACCAGTGGTTGATCTGTTTGAGCAAGAGACTTTAAAAGTTGGCCCTTTGTTTTATAAAATACCATATTTCCTGGCTTCTAAGACACACTTTTTTTGCTCCCTAAAGGGGAGGAAAATGTCTGTGCATCTTATAGTGATAGGACCAATCCTGGAGCACCTGACCCCTTCATGTCATATGTTGTTGTTTTCGTATTGAAGAGTAGAAACCAATGCAAAAATCAATTTTGAGATATTTCCTTCCTATAAAAAGTTTTGGCCAAAAGATTGAAAAACAAAAATATAAAAACAAAAAAATACATTTTTGAAAATTTTTTTAAACGGGTTGGAATTTTGGCTTGGGGAGGGTAGGAATTTTGGCCTTGGGGTTCAGGAATTTTGTGTTTGACATCTGGTCACCCAGGCACAGTTGCAATCCTAAGCAGCCTTCCCTGGCTTGGAGACTTGGAGACTGGCACAAGACTTGGTCCATGCTGCTGCATGCCTATGCATCCCTCACTTTTCCATATCTATCTGGATCCCCTCACCTTTCCCTACCTACCTGGATCCCTCCACCCCCAAGATCACCCCCCCCTCCAAACTTACATGCCTTCCTGGACCATTTGCAATGAGATTTGTGCAAAATGTTGGTGTCTGATAATTTGCAATGAGATGTGCAGAAGTCACAAATTACTGACATTAGAGATAATGAGTTTTTGGGGTTTCCAGAAAATTAGAAGAGTGCTTGACGCTTAAAGTCTTTCCTCATTTGCCAATGACAGTAATAATGGTTCTTAGTACCACTGTTGACTTTACATGGTTGATATATTATTCTGCTATATTTTATTAAATATATTAGTAAACCATTTGGTTCAGAATATTTCTTTTTTGTTTTGCTCTTCTAAATTTTGTTGTGTCTTATGGTCCGGTGCATGTAATAAAGAAAATAAGGTAGTACATGGATAATGAATGGGAAGCAGGAAAGTGCTTCTTTTTCCCTGAACTGCATTGCCCAAGGCCCATGTCTTGTGGTAAAACAGGTCTTGCTAATGTGTACTGTTTGGGAGTGTTATGTGTGTGGTGCATATTTATGCACACTCTTTCATCCTTTCTTGTGGTTAATTTGCATTTTTTCTGAACATTATACCTTTTCTTAGCACAGAAACGAACAAATTTTATAAACATACAAGGTGACCTGACAAAAATTTGTACAAAGGGGGATCTCTTACTGAAAAATACCAAGGCAGAACAGCTGCCAATATTTTGAGCCTGTGGCATGATAACTTTTATATAAAAGTACTGATAGCTTTTAAAAAACAAATAACCAGCTGTTAATTATTTTGAGGACAGGGGAACCCAGGTTTTGCAATCATTTTTTCTTTCAGTGAGCCTTTTCTAAGGGAAAATTTAGTGTTAAATTGCAAAGATAAATTGTGTGTGTGTTTTAATTAGCCAATAACTGTAATTTATGTTAAATTGACTGTAGAAAACCTCACATATTTAAAGTCACACATTTACATTGTTAGACAATTTGAAAATAAGTCCTAAAAAGTGTAGTGAGATATTAGTGGAATGTCCTGTAGTTCCATGTTTCTGCTTAAATTGCAGTGTGTAGTAGCTTCACCTGTTAACCAGCTGTGCCTGTTAATCTGCAGGCCAGGGTTTGAGACCCGGGTTGGCCCCACAAGACAGGGTGAGTTCCTGTCCTTAGCCCAGCTCTGTGACGCCAGCTGGATCCAATTGTATCGGCTCGGCCTTTCCATTGGAGTAATTCAGTGGCATGGACAGGGGGGATTTGCTGCTTGGGTAACAGCCTATCCTCCATAACAATCCAGCCCAGGCTTTCGTACCTCACATGCAGCGTATGCAGCGCCAAGCATGATACCATAGTCTTTCAAGTAGTTTTAGTAGCTTCACCATAGCATTCATTCATAGCAATACTTGTGCTATGTTCAACCAACAGCGACTTTAGAGGTTCTCAGTTCTGTTCCTGTGGTGGTGTAGGGAGGCTGGCATTGGTTTGTACACTGACCATAATGAGTCAATGCAGCCAGCTCACAAGGAAAAGAAGGGCAATGAAGTTTTTGCCCCACTAGGATACAAGGATAAAAAAGAGGATGCGTCCTAGAAAAAGAGGACATATGGTCACCCAGTACTTTCCTAGGAGTAAGCCCCCCTGGACACAATAGGGCTTTCTTCTGATTAGAAATGGCTAGGATTAGTACGCTGGGGCAGACGCTGGGGAAGGGGCACCTGGAGGAGGGTGGCTGTTGGTCTCTCCTTTGGTCAGCTCCAGGAGCAGATTCCCCAGCATCTGCCTGCAACATACTAATCCTAACTAAGGCAGTTTTCCTTGCCCTTGCCAGAGGAGGGGGTGGAGCTTTGTGTTTTCCCATCAGGGGTGGTTGTGGTGGTGGCAGGGGCATCTGGTGTGCACCAAAGAAGTTGCACACTCATGCCCTGAGATGCTCATACTCTGTCCCCCCTTTTTTGCCCCACCCTGCAGTCTGCATTCCCCACAGCCCCCTAGATCCACCTCTGGATATAATATATCAAATATTATTTGATATCAAATTTGTATATTTCAACTGTTTAATAATCATATATCAATAGGGCTATTGTGGCACTTGCACACAATGTGCTCCCTATCAGCAGGACATGGTTTAAGACCCAGGTCCTACAAGACAGAGTGAGCTCCCATCCTTAGCCCAACTCCTAGCAATTGGAAAGCAGAGAAATACAAGTACCATAGATAGTTACCATTTCATCGGGAAGGTAAAATAGTGATCCATACACCTTCACCAATAGTCATGCTGGCCCCCTGGCCAAGGAAGCACCTTAAGATAATATTGGTACTAATGGCTTAGTAATGAGGATAAGAACCACATCCTACAGTCACAATAAGCAGTACAATCTGAATGGGACAACTTTAATTTTATCATTTACACTTTATTTTTTTTTATTTTAAAAATTTATATTCCGCCTTTCTCAGGCAAATTAGCCCGACTCAAGGTGCAATTATGTAACATATGTCGATATGTACATATATATACAATGTACACACACTTATGTAACATCACAAGTAAAGATAGTTTTCAGATACAAGTTCTCAGAACAAGATAGTTTTCACAGTACAGTACTTGGTAGAAGTAATGTCCATAGTGCACAAATTAATTTGTGAAGTCCTATTACAATTTTTGGTTAAATCAATTTTTCAAGTTTTCATAAAACTTCAAGTACCAGCACAGTAAAACTGAAACTAGTCCTGAAATGTCATAAGTAGATGTGACTTTTATGGATGTTGGACTGAAATTAATACAGTGCAAACTGCCAATAATCAGCTCTAGTCAATTTACCATGTTATTGGTTTTCATGAGGCTAAAGCAGAGGAGGGAAAGGAAAATAATTAAGAAAAGAAAATGCAACTAATATGCCTCCATCCCTCCAACCTGCCAGGTTTCTCCCCCATTGTATCATGATTAAGCTAATTGAACTGAAAATGCCCTGGGATCAGGGCTTTGAACTGGAAAGTCACCCCCATTGTTTCACAGAAACAAGACTTGTCTATTCAGTGTTTTAATTAGAGAGTGTCTCTTTATTGTATTACTAGCGGAAAGTGTACCTGCATTGCGGGAGTAACATTTCCCCATATGCCATCTCTCCATAGTGCATCAACACCCGATGAGCATCAACACCCCAAGTGCATCAACAACACATGCGCAACTTCCCCCATGTGCAACTTCCCCATGCACAATTTCCCCCCTCTGGTGCATCAACCCCTATGCGCAACTTCCCCCATGCACAACTTTTCCCATGCGCAACTACCCCATGTGCCTCAACTTCCCATATGCAAAATCACCCATCTGCATCAGTCCCCCATGTGCACCAGTCCCCCATGAACATCAGTCCCACATGCGCATCATCCTTCCATGCCCAATTTCCCCCATGTGCAACTTCCCCAATGCGCAACTTCCCAAGCTCATCAACCCCAATGCACAACTTTCCCCATGCGCATCAACCCCAGGTGCATCTTTCCCCCATGCGCAACTTCCCCCATGCGCAACTTTTCCCCATGTGCAACGAACCCCCATGTGCATCAACCCCCATGCACAACTTTCCCCAATGCGCAAAATCCCTCCTTGCACAGCATCCTTGCCAGTGCAACCTCTTCCTCCGAACAACATCCCCGCAATGCACCAGGCACTGTGCACCAAATTGGCTGGATTTTGGTCAGTCTTCTATGTTAAGTATAGGACAACTTCTTGTTGCACCACATTTCAGCCCCTTAAGGATTAAATTTCTCCACATGAGTTCTTGGTGGATGTTTATATGACAGAAGGAACACCCACCCCAAGTTTCACGCTTCTAGGTCTGGGGGTTGGGGCGGACTGTTGATAAGGTATCTATTTTCCAATGTATAGGGAGGAAAATGCGTTGCACCCATTTTCAACCCCTTCCAGTTGAAATTCTCGAAAACTGGTTCTTAATGCATGCCTCTGTCACGGAAGGAACACCCACTCCAAATGGACATTGATGAGTCATTCAGTCAGTCAGTCAGTGACTTTTCTCTTTTATATATATAGATGTATGTAAGTGCAGTAAAGTTCCTGTGAGACATTGTCGTTTCTGTCCCACATCTGGGGGGAAATCCTTTACAGTTCATGAAAGCTTGAGCCAGAGACACATTTCAAGATCTCTTTATTTTGGATTTCCTTTGAAAGAAATGTGGGGAAGTAGAAAACAGTATTTGATTAGGGAATATGAACAAGGGTTAGACAAAATGTTATATTTGAACTTTTTAAGTGAAACCAACACTTTCTTAAATTTTAGATGATGCATATCGTATCAGTAGAGATCAGTGGTAATCGAACTGGGGGTTGTGACCACTTTGGGGGTTGCACAATCCTTTCAGAGGGGTTGCCCATGTCCCCCATCCACACCTCCTCCTGGTGCCCGTTCAGTGAGATACAACTGTGGAGCTGGAGAAGCTCTGGGCAGCACAGGGCTGCTCTGTCTGCCTCCTCCTCAGTTGGGCTGGAATCTACCTCCAGAGCTCCTCCTGCTCCTCCCTCCTGGTAAGTTCCCAAAGCTTCCTGGATGGTCTTCTCCCTCCCCTCCCATTTCCCCATCAATGTGCTTAGCAGGGGCTGCAATATTGATGGGGCAGAGCTATGCACACCTGGGGCAGGGCCTGGATTGAGCCATTCCTCAGCAGCAGTAGCCTCAGCCCATGTGCCAGAGGTAGGGCACGTGTGTGTGATTTGGGTGTGTGTGAGAGTGTGTGTGTGACTTAGGAAAGGCAGACTGAAAGGATGCAAGGGCACCAGAAAGGCCCTGATCCAATGAAGGCAGCCCCACAGTCACCCCAGAGGAAGTTCCCTTTTCTAAGCTTGCACTGACCCAATTGAAGTAAACTGCACAGCTGCTGTTACTCACAAGTAACCAAATATTTTGGCTGGTTTGAAGGAATGCAAGACTTCTAGAATGGCCCTGATCCCAGGCACAAGGCCCTTAAAAGTCCTCCTGAAGGAAGCGCAGCACTGGAGCTGGCTCAGCAGGTATTCAAAAATAAATTTATTTCTAAAGCTGGTGATAGTCATAACTTCTCTTCCCTCCTATGCAAGCCCCATTTCCTGCCCCAACCCCTCTGGTGGATAAGCCTGGTTTTTATTCTTTTTTTTTTTGCAGGACATGTCCTCCTTTTTAAGGCTTCTGTCCTGGAAAGAAATCTCCATTTCCTTATGAATAGGCATCCTGTAGCCAATTATGTAATATATACTACCGTATATTACATTTGGCTGCAATCCTAGACACTTTCCTGGGAGTAGCCCCATTGAATCTATTGTGTCTTGCTTCTGAGTAGAGAGGCAGAAAAGATTAGGCCCTTGGGAGAACCATTAATGCCCACTTTGGCCCTCTATATGAAATGAGTAAACTCCGCTGCCCTACTCCCAGGTAAAATTGAACAGGACTGCAATATAGGGGATCTCAAGGGCAGGACACTATGCCTTTCTATTCAGAAGCATCCCATGCTGGTCAATGGGCAATTCCTTCAAGCTAACCTGAAGTTACACATCCAGACACATTCACCTTTACCTGGGAGTAGAGCTATTGACTATAATGAGGCTTCTTATGAGTGGACCTGTGGAAGGCTGAGCAGTGTGATGTCCTGTGTATGTGTGTGTATGTAGTGTTTATAGCTTTTATTTTGTTATGTCCTACATTTTTCTGGGTGTCCTATATTTTGGGTGGAGCTTGTCCTCATTTTTCAGTTATGATCTCTGATCATCCTGACTGAGCTTCACACTGCTATCTCTCTGGACAATCAAATCCTGCTGTTGCAGTACGAAAATACATCCTGCATGTCAGATATTTACATTACGATTCATAACAGTAACAAAATTACAGTTATGATGTGGCAACAAAAATAATTTTATGGTTGGGAGTCCCCACAACATGAGGAACTGTATTAAGGGGTCACAGCATTAGGAAGGTTGAGAACCACTGATATAAATGAACTGTAGATGATATATATCAATGCATGTGATGTCACACTGGTAAAACTTTCTCCTAGACTCATATTACTGGAGGCAGGATAATATATTTTCCATGTGGGAGGCTTACAAGGAGCAGTTTAATTCTAACCTTCCTCTTAATATACTAAGGTAAACATATCCCCTGCAGATTGTACTGCTAATTGTGACCAACTGTACAGTGTGGTGCTTGTTGCCATTTCTAAGCCAGAGAGCCAGCATTGTCCAAAGACATTTCTGTGTTCATTTGGCCAGCATGATTAAACGCCAAAGCCCACATAACATTGTTACATTCTCACTGAAGTGGTACCTATTTATCTACTTGCATTTACAGCACAAGCTTTCAAACTGCTAGGTTGATAAGATATAGACTTGCAGAATCAAGGTCTCGAACTGCCAAACTTTAGATGAACAAGCTCAGAAGCAAACACCTGAGGAACAGCTAGCAGAGGATATGATGTTCCTGGAGTATTCTGATGATGATGATCTTCCCTGTCGGTGCCAGCCCTTATATACACCTGGCAGAAGGCCACCTTCCATCAGGAGAGAAGAGGCACCAACTGGGGAGGAATAAGAGGCTACAGGAGATGGAGAACCTCCAGAGAATGAACAAAGGTGTCAATCCAAGTGGAGGAAGGCAGCAAGTGCTGCCTTTTGGCAGCCAGACCACAGAGACAGATGGGGCAAATTGCCAGGATACCTCCAGCCTGACACTAGGCCCGCCTGATCGAAGCAGGTACCACCAGTGGTGGGCTCCAGCAGTTTCACACCTACTCTACAGAACCGGTTGTTGACAAGAGGCAGGAGATATAATGTTTAAAAATAGCCATTTAAAAGTGGTTGCCAGATGGGCATGGAACCAGTTGTTAATTTCTTTGAATCCCATCACTGTGTACCACTTCCACCCAGGCCTGATTGGTGGAATCCCCTCCAGGGTGTGGTATCTGGAGGGAATAAGAAGGGGAAGTTAATGCAGGAGAAACAGGAGAGAGGGAATGGAGGAAAAAAGAGTCAGGAGGAAGGAAAGAGTGATTGTGGAGGAGTTGGAAGAAGGAGCCTTGCTGTGTTGGGAGCAATGTATGTTTGTGCTTATGGAACTGTACTCACCTGTTAATGCTTTATTGTTCTCACCTGTTATACTTACTGTAACCAAGTCCTGAATCTCCATGATGGAAGCAAGTAAAGATACCATGGTGGAAAATCCACCATTGTTGCTTGGCTGTATTTAAATGAGGGGTTAACTCTAGGACCCTTTCCCCTTGAAGGGGAGTCCACACCCTCCACCCATATCACCCCCACTTCACAAAGCACAGCATCTTAACCACTGAGCAATTCTAGCCCAAATAATACAGTAAGGCTACAATCCAAGAATAACTACGGGACCTTTTACATCATGTGATGTGCCACCTCTGGGAAACCTACGAAAAATGCATAGAGAAATCCAGAGTAACTGTCTCTTATGTCTTTCTGTAGTTACTCTAGATTGTAGGAACAATTATTATTTTTAAGCTGTTTGCTTACCCTTTTATTATGTTTACCTAACATAATAAAACCTAACATACCTAACATAAGAAAATCTATGAGAAGGATGCAAAATAAATTCATCTCATTTGGTAATTTAATACTGAATTTATTAAAACTGCCCTTAACATTAAGACTGCAGAAAATCTACTCAGATATGTTTGTCAGTATATGTGTGTATACAATAATTCACACAGAATCTTCTGGCATCTAACAGCACAACATACACATGGAATAAAAACCTCCATGTCCATGTTAGATTCACTGATTGATACCAGAAATTATATGGCAAAGAAATAATTCTTGCAAAGAGCATGTGCTTCAAGAAATGAATATTTTTTTCTGTTCAATAGCTAATTTGCTCTTAATTTGACAGGAAAATTACTCATCAATTTGAACCTACTCTTTTAGAAACAATATCTAATGCTAATCACTCTTTTTAAACTTTAAAATAGTATCCCTGCAGCCTTGCATAAGGCTGTAAACACTTACATTGTTATAAACCCGATTGAAAACAATTGGACTTATTTCTGAGTAGACATGCATAGGATTGCAGTATAAGACTCCTTTAGTTTATATGACAGGGTTGGAATACAATGTTTGAGAACAACATAATCCATGAAAACATGCAAGGGAGATTCCTGAGCAATTCAAGGGCTGAGTTCAAATACATCATGAAACCATGATTCCTGCTAAGTCAATGAGCCCTGATTACTTATGGGCTTAAGCTTTTGTCCTTAGGGCTGTGGGTGGTGCAAACAGTGAAGACATTGTGCCTGTTAACCAGCAGGCCAGGCTTTGAGACCCAGGTCCCCACAAGACAGGTTGAGCACCTGTCCTTAGCCCAGTTCTGTGACGTTTGGTGGCATGGAGAGGGGGGATTTGCTGCTTGGGTAACAGCCTTTCCTCCATATCAATCTACCCAGGCCTTTGTGCTTCACAGACAGCATCAAGCACAATACCATAGTCTTTCAAGACTGAAGAATGCCAATAATATCTTAAATTTAATTAAAACTATTACATATAATTTATTGCACATACTGTGACTTATAAGTTTTACAAGCCGCTTGCTCACAAGCGGCTTTGGGTGGCGCAAGTGGCTAAGACACTGTGCCTGTTATCCAGCAGGCCAGGGTTCGATTTTCGGGTCTTCCCCACAAGACAGGGTGAGCGCCTGTCCTTAGCCCAGCTCTGCGACATCAGCTGGATCCAATCGTATTGGCTATGCCTTTCCATTGGACTAATTCAGTGGCGTGAAGAGGAGGGATTTGCTGCTTGGGTAACAGCCTATCCTCCATAACAATCCAACCCAGGCTTTTGTGCTTTGCATGCAGCGTATGCAGCGCTGAGCACGATACCATAGTCTTTCAACACTTTCAACACTGACGGAGGCCTGCTGCTCACAAGGAAATGGAGGGGGAAATTATTTTTTCCCAGGACACAAAGGGAAAAAAGAGGAAGAAAAGGGCTGATGGTCACCCTGCTTGCACTCCTCCCTCTAAGACTGGTGGTGCCCCGAAAGTGCTGCCCCCCCCTCCCAACCAAGCCCAAGCCTGGTTCGGCGGGAAAAGGCGCATTTTCTCCTCCCTAGAAAGGAACTAAGGAGCCCTTGGGGCTGGGACCCCCTTCCCAAGTGAGACGGAGAGGTAGCCGGGTAGGGCCGGGAAAGAAGGCTCTGCTCCCTCCCCCGCCCCAGGCTGCCACTGCAGGGCCCCAGGGCTCCTCCCAGACCCTTACCTTTTTTCCCCACAGATGCAGCGTGGTTGTCCGGGGCTCCTCAGGAGGCTCCCAGCAAAGGTTGCCCCTTCCCACCTCTTCAAAGTAGTGCTCGCTGCAATCCTGCGCTCTCCAAGCAAGCGGGGGGGGGGGAGGGTTGGAACGGGGGAGGGGACGGGGGGGAGGGACTGGGTGGAGTGGGAGGGTTTGCAGGGGGGCTTTGGTGCTGGAGTCCTCCCTTTTGCGCTGCAGCCACCGCTCCCTCCCTGCGCAAAGCAGCCCAGCGGAGGGTACAGGAAGGAAGGAAGACAGGAAGGAAGGAAGGAAGAACGAATTGCTGGCTGACTGGATACTTTGCACCCAACCAGGAGCAGAGCCATGATGCTTCCAGCTCTGGATGGGCGTCCATCCTCGCGAGTAAACCTGTTCCCCCTATTGAAGTGGGGATGCAGGAAAGGGGGAGACAGGGCTGCAGGAGAGACCAGTGATGAGGCGCAATTTGCAGTCCTGGAGTCTCCGAGTAGGACCCTGCAAGTGGGCTTCTATGCAGAAATCAAGCAGGTTTACTAGCAAGGAAGCCTACTGGGTTTAGTGGCTAAAGGGGCAGGGTACTGCAGCTTTTGAAATGCTTTTGGTGGGCTTTTTTAAAGAACCCTTTTAAAAATTTAATTACAGAATCAGGGACGTCTAATTAAGTCCCATTAAAGTCAATGAGTCTTACTCCTAGGTAAGGGAGATAATTGGACTGTATTCAATAGGTCCCTATACAGTAGGTCTTACTGTCTGTATTCAGTAGGTCTTACTTCCTTGTAAGTGTGTTTGGGACTACAGTCTGAAGAAATAATGAATATTTGCACGATTCCAAAGGAAATGAATGAAGACTATCACTCCTTTTACTCCAGATGAATAAATCTGGAATAACTACTACCCCTACTTTTCGGCTCTACAGTAGAGGGTAGTACAGCCTCAGCATCCAATTCAAGGCATGTCTAATCAGAACTAACAGCACAATTCTATGTCTACTCAAAAGTAAGCACCATTTTGTTCAATGGGTCTTACTCTCAGGAAAGTGTTTTTAGGATTGCAGCTACAGTCCCATTATAATCAACTGATTTAACAGATGTTTGGTTAGGATTGCAGAATCAGAGCCCAATACTAGACATGTCTACTTGAATGTAAGTACGTTTAGACAAGAGGGCTAACTCCTAGGTAAGTGTGGGAAGGATTGCAGCATCAAAGCTCAACCTTAGGCATGTCTACAAAAAAATTAAGTCCCATTAAATTCAATGACGCTAACAGTGAAAAGAATGATCAGTGGGATGGAAGGGATGCCCTAGGAGGAAAGGTTGGGGGAACTTGGGATGTTCAGCCTGAAGAAGAGGAGGCTGAGAGGAGACATGATTGCCCTCTTCAGATACCTGAAGGGTGTCATATGGAGGAAGGCGCTCATTAGTTCATAGCTGCTGCTGAAAGCAGAACTAGAACCAATGGGTACAAACTGCAAGAAAGGAGATTCCGGTTGGATATTCGGAAAAAAATTCCTGATGGCGAGGGTGGTTCAGCAGTGGAACAGATTGCCAAGGGAGGTGGTGGACTCTCCCTCACTGGGAATCTTCAAGGAGAGTCTCGACCAGCACCTGTCATTGTTGCTCAAGGAGGATTTCCTGCTACAGGCAGGGAGTTGGACTAGATGACCTACTAGGTCCCTTCCAACTCTAGGATTCTACGATGCTATGATCCTAGGTAAGTGGGATTGCAACCACAGCATCCAATCTAAGGCATGTGTACTCAGAATTAAGTCCCATTATAATCAATGGACTAAACCGGTACTCTTTGGTATGATTAGGTTTGTGGCTCCAGAGCCCAAACCCAAAAATGTCTACTCAGAAGTAAGTCCTTATATAGTCAATGGAGCTTACTCCCAGGAAAGTGTGGATAGATCTGCAGCCTCAGTCATCACACAGACTGGGTCAGATTAATAGGCATGGTTCCTAACTGACCATTTTGAACAGTGGGGGGGGTTTAAAAATTTTTAAATGAATGTAATACAATAACTTGACAAATCACTAGGAGAGAATTATCAGCAGTCTCCCTTGCCAGTACCAAACCTTATGGAATGTAATGAAAAATATGATGAAAATAGAGGCTTTTCTACAGGAAAGCCCTATTACTGGTCTTGTAAGCAGACAAATCTATGTAAAATGTAAGAATTTTTCTAAAATGCTCTGCAGCTGATGTTGATCTCACAGTGATGCTGATCAGACAGTGATAATTGACACAGGTAAAAATGGCTGGTGACTTATTTGTTTTTGCTGTGAAGTGTTGCAGGCATCCAAAATTAAAACAGTCAAACAAAATTGAATACCAAGAGATTGCGAACTAGTTTTTTTAAAAGCTGCCAGCAGACATACCACAATCGTGATGTAATTAAAATACAAGATCAGATGAAGGAACCCTCAAGCAGGTTGTGTCAATAAAGTGATTTGCCATGCGAGCCCACAAATATGTACTCAAAAGTAAGTCCCATTGGATTCAGTAGGTCTTACTCTCTTATAAGTGTGTTTGGGACTATAGTCAGAAGAAATAATGAATACTTGCACAATTCCAAAGGAAATGAATGAAGACAATCACCCCTTTTACTCCAGATGAATAAATCTGGAATAACTACTACCCCAACCTCTACAGCTCTACAGTAGAGGTTAGTACACCATCTACTACTCCAATCTACAGGTGAGAGTCAGTAATCTGGATTTCTGGCCTTGGAAGAAAAAAAAATTGTTTCCAAACCACAGGGTGACCAGATGACCAGAAAAACCCGGATTTGTCAATGGGGCTTATTCGCAAGTAAAGTGGCTATAGTTGCAGTTTGAGAGGCCAATCCTATGCATGGCTACTCAGAAGAATACCTCATTAGAATCAATGAGACTTATTCCAAGGTTAAGCTTGGAGAGGATCAGAGCCCATCCTATGTATCATGCCTACTCAGTAGTAAGCTCCATTAAAGTCAGTGGGGCTTACTCCCAAGTAAAGGGGGTCTTTCAAGTCTGATGGAGGCCTGTGCGCCCATTAATTTTACAGGGAAATCCACAGCATAGTGCACGATCAGGTGACCAGAAAAACCCGGATTTGTCTGGATTTTTAGCCTCCTGTCCGGGTGTCCTACATTTTGACATCATTGTCCTACTTCATTTTGAAACTTTGTGATAGTGCACAGTACCCCCATCATGCCATATGTTGTTGGATTCATATTGAAGAGCAGAATCCAGTGCAAAAATCAGTTTTGAGATATTCCCATCCTATCAAAAGTTATGGTAAAAAAACCGAAAAAAAACATTTTTGGCAATTTTTTTCCAGCAGGTAGGAATTTTGGCCAAGGATTAGAAATTTTGGCCTTGGGGTTCAGGAATTTTAGGTTTGGCATCTGGTCACCCTGAAACCAGATGATGGGGTGGCACAATTCCTGTAACTGCCCCACATATCCCATCCCCACTCATCACACAGCTGTCTTACCCCTTTAAGTATTGCCTGTCTTGGCTATTTTTGCTGTTTCTAGGACATTTTGCTGTTTCTAGGACATTCGTGCAATGCTTCTGCTCAGCTCTCAGGCAGGGTGTTATTGGCTAGTGAGAGGGAAGGCAGGATTCAGAAGTGTTTTCTATATACCACTGTAATAGGTGCAGTCAATGCTATCAGATGGGAATCTATATATATAAAAGAGAAAACTGACTGACTGACTCACTGACTGACTGAGTCATCACCGCCCTGCCAAAACTGCTGGGCCTAGAAGCATGAAATTTGGGGTGGGTGTTCCTTCCATGATGCAGGGGTGCACTAAGAACCGGTTTTCTGAAATTCCAACTGGATGGGGGTGAAAAGGAGCTCAATGCATTTTCCTCCCTATACTTTGCATTGAGAATTGCTGACTCAGCAATATTCCACCCCAACTGCTGGGCCTGGAAGCATGGAATTCTGGGAGGGATCCTTCTGTCACCTGAACACCCACCAAGAACCATCTGGAGAAATTTAACCTTTCAGGGGCTGAAAAGCGGCCAAAGTGTTTTTGTCCTATACTTAACACAGGAGCCTGAACAACATCCAGCCAATTTGGTGCTCAGACTCTGGTGCACTGGGGGATGTTGTTCGGAAGAAGAGGTTGCACTGGCAAGGATCCTGCGCATGAGGGGAAATTGCGCATGAGGGGAAATTGCGCATGAGGGGAAGTTGCGCATATGGGAAGTTGCGCATGGGGGAAGTGGCGCATGGGGGAAGTTGCGCATGGGAGGAAGTTGCTCATGGGGGAAGTTGCGCACAGGGGGAAGTTGCACACAGGGGGAAAGTTGCGCACAGGGAAAGTTGCGCACGGGGAAAGTTGCGCATATGGAAAGTTGCACATGGGGGAAGTTGCTCATGGGGAAGTTGCGCATGGTGGGAAAATGCACATGGAAGAAAGTTGTGCACGGGGAAAGTTGCGCATGGAGGGAAATTGCGCATGGAGGGAAATTGCGCCTTTGGGGTATTTGCATCTGGGGAAAATTGTGCATGGAGGGAAGTTGCGCCTGGGAAAAATTGCGCCTGGGGGAAGTTGCGCCTGGGGGGAAGTTGCGCTTGGGGGGAAGTTGCACGTGGGGAAAATTGTGTATGGGGAAAGTTGCGCATGGGAGGAAAGTTGCACATGGGGAAAGTTGCACATGGGGGGGTCGATGTACATGGGGAAGTGGAGCATGGGGGAAGTTGTGCATGGGGGAAGTGCATGGGGGGAAGTTGCGCATGGGGAAAGTTGCATATGGGGGAAGTTGTGCATGGGATTTGATGCATATGGGGAAGTTGCGCATGGGTAAGTTGTGCATGGGGAGTTGATGTGCATGGGTAAAGTTGAGCATGGGGGGTTGATGTGTAGGGGGAAAGTTGCTCATGGGGCAGTGGTGGGCTCCAGCAGGTTCGCACCTACTCTATAGAACCGGTTGTTAATGAGAGACAGGACATATAAAGTTTAAAAATAGCCATTTAAAAGTGGCTGCCAGATGGGCATAGAACCGGTTGTTAATTTTTTTTCTAGCCCATCACTGGCATGGGGTGTTGTTACACCTGGGGGAAAGTTATCTATGGGGGGTTGATGCATATGGGGGGATGGCATACGGGGGAATTTTACTCCCACAACGCGGGTACGCCTTTTGCTAGTAGGTGATAAAGGTACTTGATGAATCCCGGACTTTTGCTGACTGCAAGCAGCCCTTCACTTTTGTTTGGAGTGTACTAATTTTGCTGTTCCTCTGAGGAAATCACGGAAATGTGCATCCTCCCGCAACAAACATTGGGTGCAATCGTAACACAAGCCTACACAACTCATCGCTCTTCCTGTTGCCATGGTGATGTCGGAAGGCAGCAAGCATATATCTGTGCATTGGCTGAACCCTTCCCCTAGGAGTGGTGCAGAAGTGTCTTACACACTTTTGTGACATCCCCAGGTCAGCACAAGATATAGAGCACAATCCTAACCATGTCTGCACAAAAGTAAGCCCCATTGTGTTCAATGGGTCTACTCCCAGGAAAGTGTTATTAAGATTGTAGCCTTATGCTGGGGCATAGGCCAATCTAAATGGAGGGTAGAATTGTGGCTATAGTCTCCTAACAACCCTGTGAGGGAGGTTAGGTAATAACCTGAGAAGTGTTCGGAGACCACCCAACAGGTCTGGCTCTCTCGTTCCCTGGTCCAGTCTCTAGCTCAGAGATTTTCAACCAGTGTACCATGGCACAATGGTGTGCTGTGACTAGTCCTCAGGTATACTACGGGAATTTTGGGATTGACATTAAAAGGAGAATTGGGGGATTTGAACAGCCTGGTGTGCCTTTTCAATGGCAAAAACAAGTGCCTTTGTTAGTGTGCTGTGAGAAGAAAATGGTTGAAAATCACTGTTCTAGAGATGACAGGACACTTGCTCAGTAGGTGGCTGAGGTGCACCAGTTTCATCATATATATACAGGAATTTAATCATAGAATCATAGAGTAGGAAGGACCAGTTTCGAACCAGTTCTCTATCAATCTTAATCTGTTGTTCTGCACCATCCATGTTTTCATTACCTCTTTGGGGATGCAAGCACATCCACACATCAGCCAGTGATCCTGCACCCACATTTGCATACCCTTCTTCCGAGAATAGACAGACGCAAAGTAGGAGTTGAGCAGCTCCACCTTCTCTTGGTTTCCAGACACCTGTTGTCCATCGTTGTCCAGGAGCAGCCCCACCCCCCTCGTCTCTCCTCCTGTTCCTTTGGGTAAATCTAAAGCTCTTTTTGTTATCCTTGACTCCTGTGGCTGGCATCAGCTCATATTGAGCTTTAGCATTCCTAACCCCCCACCTACAAGACTGGGCTATCTGCTTGTACTCCTACCTGGTGATCTTACCAGTCTTCCGTTCCCTATACTTCTCTTTCTTTAACTTCAGCTGATCCCCAAGTTGCTTGTGGAGCCAACCTGGCTTTTCAGGTTTTTTTCCCCCTTTCTTTTTCATTGGAATTGCTTCTGACTGTGCTTGTATCCTTATCAATGACACCATTTTTGAAGCCAGCTATTGACCTGGAAAATCTTGCCATCTCTCTGAGAACCTGCCAATTACTGGGAGGATGGATGAGAATACCTCTTGGGTATCCCCCAGATCCTTAATCTTCCCAGAGCTTCATAATTCCCAACTATCTTTTGCAAAGTTTGCCAAGCAGTATTGTTTGTTCCTACGTGGTTGAGTAAGAATGAGTGGCGATCAGCAGGTGTGATCATCCTCAGTAGACTCTGTGGTATCCCATATCCTGGCACTAGGGAGGCAGCACATCTCACGGGAAAATGGGTCTGGTTGGCATACAGCTTCCATGCCCCTCAGGAGAGAATCTCAAATCACCACCACCCTCCTCCGTGTTCTCCTGTGTCAAGATTCCCCCACACTTACTGGTTTTGGCTGCTGTCTATGAGGGGGATCTGCAGGCATGCCAGTAAGGGGAATGCCAAGATCTGGTGTAGGTGTATGTAAGAAAGAAGTCAGAGTTATGAATTTCTGAGTCTGCAAGAACCATAGTAATGCCATCTTTGGAGAAGGAATGGTGGGCTGTTTAGTCTCTCCTAGAGAAGTAAGGGGGGGCGAAGGAGCCAAGGATCAAAGTGGGAGTTGTAAATGGTTATCGTGTTAAGAAGAATGCATGGGAATCAAGGGGGGAGTTTGGTCACTGCAAGGCCAGCCGGAGATGCCTCTCCTTATCAGGGGAAGGAAGGAGTCAACATGGCTGGTAAGTACATTTATGACACCTGTAAATTCATCCTTGAGTTCCCAGCTGAAGTAGATCAAACAATTAGGATCTAAGATGATGAATCCCATGATTGGCAGCTGAGGCTACATTTGGAGGATATAAGGAGGATCATTTCTGGAGGTAGAGACTGCTTTTGGAAGAAGACCTTGAAGACGGCAGCGGAAGATTAGAAGCAGTTCTCCCTGCAGGCAACTGTGTTGTAAGACCATGCTACCTACCATAGGGTTGAATGTGTTAGAGAGATGCTAATTAGCCTTTCTTGTTTTGTGAAGCTAATTCTTTTCAATGCATTGTGCCTGTTTAAATAAACAAGAAAATCTTCCTTCAAGGTGTTTTTAATCCTTTTTAATCTGATTACCTTCCTGTAAGGAACTTCTGCACCACTACTAGATGGACTAGGCTAGTGCACATACATGTGCTGGCCTCCCACACCACCATGAGAATAGGTAGTGAATAAGTTATTCCAGCCTCAATTGTTTAGGAATGCATCCAATTTCCTTTAGCACATGCTGCCTTCCTGCCTGCATGAAAGAGAGTTAAGGACATGTGGGCCAAAAGAAACCCCTTGATGCGCAATGAGAGATTCCATAATTGTGCAATTCCATAATTCCATAATTGTGCAATTAATTAATTGAATCCACTCTGTAACAAGGCTTGAGTACTGCAATGCTCTCTAAAATAAAACAAAAGCCAGTATAAAGTGCTAGCTGGTATATGATAGTTAAAGAAGGGTGACCATATGTCCTCTTTTTCAAGAATGTCCTTTTTTTAGCTTTGTGTCCTCAAAAAATTGTCTTTGTTCTCTTTTTCCTTTTGTGCAGGCATCAATATCACAGTTATTGTGACATGTTGGTCTTCTTGCCCGAAGACCTCAGGGATTATCAAAGTTGCAAGTGAAAACTCGTTGGACTATTGGAGGAGAAGGTGACAGCAGTGGAGGGAGAAGTAACCAAGCTTCGTCAAATTAAGGCATCTGAGGAGTTCCTCAATGCAACACACATGGAACTTCTCCAGAGGTACATTTCAGAAGACACCATAAGTTGGAATGACATCAATGGGAACTCCAACAGTGATGGTTCTTCATGGCGGCATGTTACAGTCAGGAGATGAAAGGGCAAAAAATGTTCAGAACCACTGGATGTAAACAGCCATTCTCTGGAGTGAGGATGGGGTACATTTAGGAATGTCTGGGCTATGCCCTGCCCACTTTGAGACAGGGCCAGACCAAACTTGTCTCCTCCCAGTGCGGGGCATCGCTCCCCAGTCCGGCTCTGTCTTCTTCAGAGAAGGGCCACATTTATCTGTGCTCCTTAAGAGTACAGCTTCTCCTCCTATCCATCTCTGCTTCCCCCCCCCTCTTCTGCCTCTCACCTCTTCTCTCCAGCCTCTCACCAGACAGTGGACCATTACAGCCTTTGGGCACCCCCACATTGGGGATCATTCCCATGGGGACTGGCTCTGCAAGCCCCCTCACGTCCATCTTCGGAGGGCATTAAACTGTGGCTTTGCCACTGCTTGCAGCCTCCAGCAGAGGCTAGGAGCACCTCCCCTGCAGCCTGCAAGACCCAGGCCTCTGCCAGTCCCTCTGGAGCCTCAGCCTCAGCACCACAGGAGACGCAGCCTTTTTGGGGGCTGGCAACGCGAGAGCGCTGGGCTCGGCGCATCCAGCTTGGCCGCCCCTGCATTGTTCCAGCTGGTGCCGGAGGACGCGCAGTGATCAGCAGTGTGAGGGAAGGCAGAGGACTAAGGAAGAGGAAACTGCAGATGACCTTATACCCCTGGAAGAGTAAGCTATCAGGGAAGTTGAAGCTGAGAAAGCCAAGGGGAGAAGTAGGAGGGACATTTTGGAGGGAATAAAAGGAGAGAAAAAGCCTGGGAGGAAAAGCTGGGAAAAGGAGCAGCAGACATGGTGGTTGGGGACCTAATGTTGCTTGGTGACTTATTACTTACCTGTTGGGAGTTGGAGAGCTGATACTTACTTGTTATTGTAAGTATTTACCAAACCTGCAAAGAATCCTGCCATAGGCTTGAGTTACTGAATTGTTTGCAACATTCGATATTTGGTGCCTCCATAATGGAAGTGAGTAAAAGCATAGTGTTGGACATTCTACCTGTGTCTCCATGGTCTTATTTTGGCGAGGACGTCGTTGGGAGAACGGGGACTGTGGTTGGGAGCTCTGCACAGTCCACCGACATTACCTCCTTTGAGGATCCGCATCACAGTGGTGGCCTGTATGGGGAAGGAGGAGGCGGGAGACCCCCTGACGAACAGCCACCCGGATGGATGAGATAGTGGGTGGAGGAGCAGGCTCGGATGATGACAGCTCTGCTAGGGCAGCAGACAGCGATGCTGGAGAAGGTGGTGGGAGTGAAAGAAGAAAAGGAGATGCCCAAGATGAAGATTACTAAAATGACCAGGGATGATGATCCTGAGGCCTATCTGAGGACCTTCGAAAGGATTGCAGAGGTAGCGAAGTGGCTAAAGGAGCGCTGGGCCACTATCCTTACCCCTTTCTTCATGGAGACTGCTCAGCAGGCGGTGGACTCATTAACACCAAAGGAAGCGGCTGACTACGAGAGCATAAAATGAGCAATCCTAGGGATCTTGCATGTTTCAGGAGAATCTTACAGGGTCAAACTGAGGGACCTCAGGTTTGCCCCATCTATGATGCCCCAGACTTGGCTAATCTGATACGGACTAATGGGACCCGATGGCTCAAGCCCCATGAGAAGACTAAGAAGGAGTTTCTGGAGGTGATTTTGGTGGAACAGTTTTTGCAGGCTCTACCCTCAAAGGTGTGCAGCTGGGTAATGTGTCAGGAACCCCTCGATCTGGAGGGGGCAGTGCAAGCCCTGGAGGTATTCCTATCCGTAGAGAAGGGAGCACGTCCCGTCCTGGGAGCGGGTGTGAAGGAGGAGACCAGGACAACGCACGGGACCACCCAGGGAGGAGGCGTGAGCATCCCAGAGCTCAGAGTGGCGACATGCACCAGCAGAGAGACCACGCCCAGCACCATGGCCAGCAGAGGCTCCAGATGGCCCATAGCAGCAGGCCAGGGAGCACACCCACGGAGCTACAATGCTGGTGAGGGGCTTGGGAGACCCGAGGGATGCCGCTGTTTTAGATGTGCATAGCCTGGGCACATCTGCCGGGACTGCCTGCAACAAAGAAGGACTGCCCCTGTACCTTGGGGTTCATGCCACATAAAGACTCAGGCAGCCCCCACAGTGAGGGTTAAGGCTGGCCAGGAGGAGGGAGAGGCCCTGCTGGACTCAGGATGCACACAGACCTTGGTGCTGGCGCAGCAAGAGGACATCCCTAAGAGCAAGGCTATGTGGATCAGGTGTATCCATGGGGACGTGCGACCCTACACCAAGGCCGAAGTGACTATCGAAGTAGAAGGACAGGCAGTCACTATGAGAGTCAGAGTCGCGCCTGATCTGCACTACCGGGCCATCTTGGGAAGGGACTACCCCCGCTTGTATGAACTTCTGGAGAAAGCTCGGGCCCGGAAACAAGGGGCAGAAATGTTGGTGGGTGATGGTAATGCCGGGGTAGAGGAACAATGGGAAGGGCCAGATGTGGGCCGGATGCAATGGGAAGACCCCACGCTCAGGGAGGTATGGAACCAAGCAGAGGTAGGGCATCCCCAGGGGTTCACAGGAGCCCATTTTGAGGTAGCCCAAGGAAAATTGCATAGGAAAGGGATAGGAATCATGGGGGAAGAGGTAGACCAGCTGGTTTTGCCCCTGGCAATGCGGGGAGAGCCATTGGCCCATGATACTTTGTTGGGCGGGTACATGGGGATGAAAGCAACTTATGAAAGGCTAACCACCTGATTTTATTGACTGGGCATCCGAGAAGATGTCAGGTGGTTCTGCGAATCTTGTGGGCCATGCCAACGAACCCATTCTAGGGGACAGCCGGGGGGGCTTTTAATTCCTACACCCATTATCAAGGTCCCTTTCCAGAAGGTGGCAATTGACATCATTGGACCACTCCCAAAGGGAAGGGGAGGGTTTGAGTATGCCCTAGTACTCTTCGATTATGCCACAAGGTACCCTGAGGCAGTCCCATTAAGAAACACCAGGGCCCCAGCCTTGGCCCGGGAGTTGCTCAAGATTTTCTCTAGAGTCAGTTTCCCTCGGGAAATCCTGACCGACCAGGGTCAGAACTTTGTTGGGAAGGTCATGGGGACCATGTGGGAACAGCTAGGGGTCCGTCCCCTTAAGACTAGCATTTACCACCCCCCAAGCTAATGGCTTTGTAGAACGCTTCAACCAAACCTTGAAGCGGATGATAGCTAAGTTTGCCCAGCTGGATCCCAAGGGGTGGCCGCAGACTATCAAACCCCTTCTGCTTGCAGTACGAGAGGTCCCCCAAGCATCGTTGGGGTTTTCCCCTTTTGAGATACTATTTGCAATGAAACCCAGGGGAATCTTGGATCTAGCAGCAGACCAGTGGGAGGGACAATAAACCACAGGGGTAAGTCAGGGTGCTATTGAGATTAGCCAATTAAGGGAAAGACTTAAGAAAATAGCCAACTGGGCTAGAGGGAGGCTAGAAGAGGCTCAAAGGTCCCAGAAAAGCAGGTACAATATCAAAGTGAAGGTCCGTTCCTTTCAACCAGGAGAGAAAGTTTTGCTATTAAGACCTACTAGTGAGAAGAAGCTCATGGCCAGTTGGCAGGGGCCCTATGAGGTCTTAGAAAAGGTAGGAGAAGTAGACTACAAGATCAGCATACCAGGAAAGGGAGAAGCAGGGCAGGTCTACCATGTGAACCTTCTCAAGGCCTGGAAACCGAGGGAGACAGAGGTAGCCACTGGAGAGGAAGAGGACAAGCTAGAACCTTCCATCTAAGAGTTACTGAAGCTCGTAGTAGGGCTAGTAATGGGACCTGAGCTGTCAGGAGCCCAGGTCAGACAAGTACAGGAGATGCAGGCTAGTTTGCCTGGTGTGTTTTCACGGTTGTCAGGCTGCACCCAAATAGAAGAACATAAAGTAGA
This sequence comes from Cryptoblepharus egeriae, assembly GCA_030015325.1. NCBI lineage: Eukaryota > Metazoa > Chordata > Lepidosauria > Squamata > Scincidae > Cryptoblepharus > Cryptoblepharus egeriae. Next base: position 4,267,025 of record JAREYC010000009.1, read on the forward strand.
AGTAAAGGAGGGAGTGATAGTGAGGCTGGCCCCAAGGCAATGGCCAAAGAGATTGGAAGAGTAGTTAGTAACAGAGGTGAAAGAAATGCTGAGGTTAGGAATTATAGAACCCTCCAGAAGTGAGTGGCGGAGCTACCCGGTAATGGTTCCCAAAGGGAACGGGACCATCTGGGTCTGCCTAGATTTTAGAAAGGTAAATGAGGTATCTCGTTTTGATGCCTATCCAATGCCCTGACTGTCAGACCTGCTGGAAAGATTAGGGGAGGCCCAGTACCTATCGACCATCAATCTAACCAAGGGGTATTGGCAAATACCCCTCCATCCTGGCTCCTGCAAGTATACTGCCTTTGCCACACCAATCGGCCTTTATCAGTTTGTTAGGATGCCATTCGGGCTGCATGGAGCTGCGGCAACATTTCAGCAGCTAATAGATAGGGTACTGATGGGGCATGTGCATTATTCCGCAATGTATATAGACTATATTATCATCTTCAGTGCCACCTGGGACCAACATCTGTTTCATCTCTGAAAGATTTTTCGGGCCTTGCAAGAGGCAGGCCTCACTGCCAATCCTAGCAAATGCTGTATCGGGATGAAACAGACGAAATTTCTGGGCTTCTTAGTAGGAGGAGGAAGGATATGTCCAGTAAAAGGTAAGGTAGAGGCAATTCTGCGGATACAACCACCCAAAACAAGTTAGAAGTACAGAGGTTACTGGGGATGTTCGGGTATTATCGCGTGTTCATCCTCCAATTTGCCCAGGTAGCGGCACCACTCACAGACCTAACCAAAGGGCCCAGGTCGCAAAAGATAGTATGGACAGATGAGTGTGAGGAAGCTCTGAGACAACTTAAGCAGAGACTGTGTAACCCACCAGTGTTGACCACATCAGACTTCAAGAAGCCTGTAAGTCTTCATGACCCTGTAAGTCTTCAAGAAGACTTCAAGTATTGTACATACCGATGCATCAAAGAGGGGACTAGGAGCAGTACTCTCCCAAGAGGTGGAAGAGAGGGAGCAGCCGGTGATGTTTCTTAGCAGGAAGCTCAATCAAGCAGAACAAAACTATTCGACAATAGAGAGGGAAGCTTTGATGGTGAAATGGGCTGTCACCACGTTGAAGTATTACTTGTTAGGTGCCCCATTTCACTTAGTGACTGACCATGCCCACCTCAGTTGGCTCCAGAGAATGAAAGATTCTAACCCAAGGTTGACCAGGTGGTACTTCAGTCTCCAAACATTCTCACTCATCATGGAGCACAAAAGGGAGAACTTCATGCTAACACGGACTAACACGTCCGGTGAGGGACGAAGCTCTTTCAGGGCACGGTGCCATCTTAGGAGCCCTGATTTTTCCCGCTGAGGCCATTTTGAGGCTCCTCTTCAATCCTGGGATGCCCTCTGCCCTGCCTTTGGTCACAGTGGATACAAGGGGCACTTAGGTGGATACCTAGGCACTCCCTGTTCCTACTAAGGCTATTTTTGAGGCTATTTTTGTGCTCACCAGCCAGAGTCCATGGCCCAGGGACATAGCCTGGTGGTTGAGGTGGAGGGGGGAGGATTCTGTGGCTTCAGCACTGCTTGTAACTCAAACGACTGGCTCTCTTACTGACAACCTGGTCTTGGAATCGGCCATCCAATGCACCATTGATTCAACTGTGTCTCTCTGTCTTCCCAGAATAGTCAAGGTTTCTGTCAAAGCTGCATCCAGACCTGGGTGCAGGTCCAGGTCTCCTAGGAAGGGACGTGAGAGGGCATCATCTCCTTCAACTTGGTCATCCCTGTATGAAGACTCACCTGAGTCTTCACCACGTAAAAAGAAGAGGAAGACAAAGTATACTAAGTATCACTCCTCCCATAGATGGTGCAGGTGTTCTAAGGTTGTTAAAGCTAAGCACCTCTCTGACTCCAGCTCGGATTCTTCTGCCTCCCATTCCTCGCCATCTGATCAGGAGGAGGGGGAACTGTCTGGACAGGCGCACAAATAGCGTAAGACTAGAAAGGAGCACCTTTTTCCCTCAGTCTACCTGCCCAACATGGTTGACCGCTTGGCTGCTTGTCTCCCTCTTAGCAACCCAGAGGAACTGGATTAAGATTCTGATCTAGACCGTCCTGAGGCTTTCCCATGGGGTTCTTCCAAGCAGACAGTGTTTCCATTTCCCAAACCTTTCAACTCTGTCTTCTCATAGGCTTGGTGTTCCCATCCCAAGGGCCTGAGTCCCAGCATGATTGATAAATTCTACATGCTTCCAGAGAAGCAGATGGCCTTCCTCAAAGTACTGGCAGTGGATGCTCCGGTGGCTGCCCTGGAATCTTCCACTGTCCCTTTGGATGGGGATGTGTGGCCAAAATATTCCAATAATAGGAAGATGGAAAGCAGTCTTTAACGTACCTTTGAACAGTGCTCTTTTTCCTTCAGGGCATCAGCGGCTAATTTGGTCATGTCCAAGGCCACCTTCATCTGGGCTCAGAACGCAGCAAGGATTAAGAAACTTCCATGTTCTATCAGGGGCATATTCAAGAAGATCGCCCTTGCTTCAGCCTTCGCTGTGGATGCTTCTCTGGACTCCATGCACCTCTCTGCTCGGGCCATGGCATCCAGCATTGCTGCCTGCTGGGCCATATGGTTCCGCTCCTGGACAGGTGAAGGCAGTTCCCTCGCTAAGCTTATCAACCTACCATTTGAAGGGGCCCAGATTTTCGGTAAGGCCTTAGACCCCATTTCAGTTGAGGCCAAGGATAAGAGAAAGATGCTTCCTCCAGGGAAGAAGGAAGCATCCAGGGCAAAACTATCCTCTCTGCGTTCCTTTCGGTCCTTTCATCCCCGTTACAGGGAGAACACCAGCCAACAATTTAAATCCCGCTGGACCAACGCATGGGTCATCCCATGCTCCAAGTATGCCTGTTCCAAACGCCAAGACAACTGGTGCTCTGGTCATAAGGATCATGGAGCAGCATGATGCTGGGCCTGCTGTAGAGCCAGCGGTTGTTGGGGCCCAACTGCTTGGATTCGCTCCCTCATGGCAGGAGTGTACTTTCGACACTTGGGTCCTCTGGACTATCTGTCAGGGTCTCTCCTTGGAGTTCATCTGCATTCCTCCAGACCAGTTCTGGAGTGTGCTGGTGTCTCAAAAACCAGACAAACACTTGCAGAAGCTTCAGGCCATTCAACATCTGCTGGCCATCAGGGCCTTAGAGCCAGTTCCAGTTCATCAACGGGGAATGGGTGTATACTCCGTCTTCCTCCTGGTCCTGAAGAAGAATGGAGACTGGTGCACCATCCTGGATCTCAGCTGGCTCAACAGGTTTCATGTCTTCAGCAAATTCAAGATGGAAACCTGGCAAACTATAGTGGCAGCTCTCGAACAAGGGGACTTCATGGCATCTATAGACCTCTCTGAGGCTTACCTGCACGTGCCCATCCTTAAGGCACATCGCAAGTATCTGCGGTTGTCGTATGGTGTGGATCACTACCAGTATTAGACCCTACCCTTTGGGTTCTCGGCGGCCCCGAGGGTCTTCACAAAAGTTTCTGGTTGTGCTCATAGCCAACCTTCGCAGGAGGGGGATCCAAGATTTTTCCCTACCTGTACGACATCCTGGTTGCAGGTTCGTCCAGTAAGCAGGTTTCAGATAATCTCCAGATTACCATGACGTACCTCTTGGACCATGGTTTTGTCATCAACCTGGTGAAAAGCACTTTAGCTCCTGCCCAACTGATCACCCATCTGTGTCTGCAGATCAATACCAGGTCTTTTCAAGTTTTTCTCTCCCAGGAAAGACAAAGTTGCTTCAGATGTTGACCCAAGTACTCTCCTCAGGAATAGCCTCTCTCCAGGTCTTGGCCTCTCTCTTGGGATTCATGGTATCATGCCAGGATGTTGTACCATGGTCTAGGTTCTACCTGAGGCCCCTCCAGGCCTTCCTCCAGCCCTATGCCCATCACATTGAGGTGAAAGTCTCCGTGACACTCTGTCTTCCTCAATCAGTTTTTGCCTCCCTCTCTTGGTGGACAGATGACCAGTGCCTGTCTTGGGGAACCTCTCTGGAGCCACTGGACAGGATGATCCTCACTATAGACACAGGCCTCCAGGGCTGTGGGGCTTACCTTGCTGGTCAGTGGGCCCAGGGCACCTGGACTTCTCAAGAATCCATTTTCCATCAATCAACTGGAACTGAGGGCGATTCGTTTGGGCCTCACACACTTCCAGTCCCTGACCGATCAGGCACACATCCTGGTGCACACAGACAATGTCTCAGCCAAAGCTTTCATAAATCGGCAGGGGGGAATCAAATCCCAGGGCCTCATGTCAGAGGCTGCTCTCCTCCTGCAGTGGGCCAAACAGTATCTGTCCTCTGTCAAGGCCGAATATCTACCGGGAGTGTCCAACATTGAAGTGGACTGGCTGAGCAGGCAAAGACTGCAGGAAGGGGAATCGGCTCTCCACCCCGAGGTCTTCAGCCTGATTGTGTCAAGATTCGGTATGCCAACATTAGACATGTTCGCAACTCAGGACAATGCGCAGGTTCCAGCGTTTTTCTCCCGGACACTGAGTCCCTGGTCAGCCAGTACAAACGCTCTGTCCCTCCATTGGCCAGTGACCTTATTGTATGCATTTCCACCATTCTGTCTCATCCAGGTTGTTCTGCAGGGGGTGTGCAATTTCAAGGCCAACCTGATGCTGGTATTGCATCGGCTGTGGTATCTGGGCATTGTCAATTTCATGCAGGATCCGCCCTTTCACCTTCCAAACAGGCCGGATCTTTTCTCTCAGGGGCCCATTCTCAATCCAGAGCCAAACAAATTCTGGCTGACTGCTTGAAGGTCTAGCCCACAAGGGCTATTCTGCCCGAGTAATCTCTACCATTTTGTCTTCCAGACGTGCGTTAACGAACAGGATTTACTCTTGTACCTGGTACAAACTCATCCTTTCATGCGGGGAACTAGGATTGCAGGTGGACAAGGCTGGGCACAAACATGTGTTGCAGTTTCTCCAAGATGGAGTTGACAAAGTCCTCAGCACTAACACCATAAAGAAACAGTTATCTACTCTCAGGTCTATTTTGGGTCCCACTGAATTGGGCCCTTTATTTCTACATCCTGACTACAGGAGGTTTATTCAGGGTCTAAGGGTCCTCAATCCACCAGCGATTCATCACTTTCGGAATTGGGATTTGCGCTTGGTGCTGAAGGCCTTAATGGGTCCTCCTTTTGAACCCCTTGCCACAACATCCATCAGGCTTCTTACTTTGAAGGTCACCTTTCTGGTAGCTATCACCTCTGCCAGAAGGGTCTCCAAGATAGGGGCTATGTCTTCACACCCAAATCTGTGTCAATTCCAGGATGACGGGGTCCTCCTTAGGCTGGACCCTTCATTCCTCACTAAGGTGAATTCAGTCTTCCACAGGTCCCAAGATGTGATATTACCTACCTTGTGTCCGAACCTGACATCATCAAAGGAACAAGCCTAGTACTCCCTTGATGTCAAAAGGGGTCTTAGTTTCTATTTTGATAGGACCAAAGACTATGAAATCTGAGGCCCTCTTCAACCTTTATGGAGGAACATCTAAGGGCAAGAAAGCCTCCTAGCATCTCTAGCTAGATGGCTGAGGCTCTCCATTCAGGGGGCTTATAAGGCAATGAGCAAGGATCCCCCAATAGGGGTCAAAGCACATTCCACAAGGGGGACGGCAGCCTCTGCTGCTTTTGAAGGCTTATACTCCTTAGTATCTATTTGCAGAGCAGCCACTTGGGCTACTCCTAATACATTTATAAGGCATTATAAGGTGGACCATGCAGCCTCTGCGGAGACTGCGTTTGATAGAAGTGTGTTGCAATCAGTTGTATCCCCATAATGCAGTCTGTGTCTCTCCCACCTTGAGTGAGAGGCTCTGGTTCATCATAGACATTCCTGAATGTACCCCTTCCCCACTCCAGAGAAGGATGGAATTTCCTTACTGTAAATGTCCTTTTCTTGGAGTGGAGGATGTGGTACATTCAGGCCCACCTCAGCAGAGACACAGACTCCTATTATTACTGTTGCAGGTTCCATAGAATGGAGGTCCAGAGTGGTCTGGTCCTGGTTCCAGTTGGTGAATTCCTTTTCTTTTCTTTTAAGGCCTTACAATTGCGGTCTTGTCAGTTCTTATCTTGCTGTTCCAGTTCTATATTTCTACAGCCTCTTATTCTTTTTTGTTTGGCGGTGGTTATGTTCCTTTCTTTAGCGCTGCTATCCAGACTGGAGAGCGATGCCCCGCACTGGGAGGAGACAAATTTGGTCCGGTCCTATCTTAAAGTGGGTGGGGCATAGCCCAGACATTCCTGAATGTACCCCGTCCTCCACTCCAAGAAAAGGATATTTACAGTAAGGAAATTCCATCCTTTCCAGTATCTCTCAGATCCCAGCACACCAGAAGTTCCTCTTTTTGGGAACAAATGAGACAACACTGGTCTGCATGTGTCTGAAGGGGGCAATGAACACTCTGTCTGATTGACCTCTCTACCTGTTCCCTCTCAGTGACCTTTGCAGGAGGTGTGGCTTCTGCCAGGTTTTCATATGCTCTGGCAAATGGTTACGGACCCAGTCCCAGTATACCAGTACTGTTATCAGGCCTGAACAGATGTGAAAGTATTGAGAGCAACATAGTTGAGTGTGCACTGTACAGAGTGGGACATAGTCATTGATAGGATAATGGTGTCAAGTCTAATCATATCAGGATTTGTAATTCTTGATAGCTATGCATTTTGGGCAGAGAAGATGGCCATGCTCTTGAGACACGAGGGATTATGGGCTTGCGTCAATGACCCACCAGATGATATGACAGAGGAACAGAATGAAAAAACCCTAGCTACAATTGTGCTAATGCTAGAGGACAGAGAGCTGGTGCATGTGAGAGATATCACCTCTGCAAAAGAATGTTGGGACACTCTAAAAGCTGTCCACATCTGGGACGACCTCACAATGGCAAATATGACTAGTCGGCTGTTGGAGGAGAACCAGAAAGGACAACATGCTACTCCGTTAAGTCCAGCTCCACATTTTTGCAGCTGCTGGACGAGCAAAGGATAGAAGAGGAGGGTGAGAAAGCATTTGCAACAAGGATATTTTGTTTGTGGTTCCACAAAACTTCTGATACGCCAGTGCAAGGCAAAGAAAGCGAAGAGAGCTGCTGCTCAGCAAAAGAGACAATTTTAAAACTTTGTACATTTCACCATGACCTAGAACCCCAACTGATTCAACTGCGATTCAACTGCGATCCAGTTGGAATGGATCATGGACTTGGGATCTTTGGTGAACATTTGTCACATGAGAGACATGTTTATCAAACTGAGGAATGTAAAAGATAATCATGTAATATTGGCAGATGGGGTTTGTGCAAGAGTGAAATAGGAAGGTATGATCTTATTACCCTCATTTAAGAAGAAACTGAGAATGTTATATATGTGTTCTCTGAAACATAATTTGTTGTCAGTGAACAATTTGACTGAGCAAGGGTATGAGATAACTTTCAGTGGAGAAAAATGCGTGATTAAATGTGAAAATGGTGAAAGAGTATACAATAGAAGCAAAATTTATATGTACTTGTGGAAAGTAAACAGGCAATAGCTGCTAATGTGCATACAACGCTGAACCGCATAAGGAGTGCATACATATGTGGCATAGAAGCCTTGGACATGCAAATTATAAAGCTGTAAAAAAGACCATTGAAGGTAACATTAAGGAAATGTGACAAATATGTAAAGTGTGAACCTTGCCTTATGGGTAAAAACAAACAATGTAATATTGGTACATCTGCAAATGTGCAAACCAGTAAAATATTACAGTTAGTCTCCTTGGATCTTGTTGGACCTATGAAATGTGAATCCTTTGGGGGAGCCAAGTATGTTTTGTCCATACAAGACCAATAATCAAGATTTGGATTTTGTTATCTATTGAGAGATAAGACTCAAACTGCAACAGACTTAAGTTTCTTGAGTGTAAGACAGGGGAGAGATAATGCAATGGAACAATCAGATAATGCAATGGAATTCAAAGGAGCTCCATTCCAGAATATAGTAAAGAGATATGGAATTAAACATAGTTTTTCTACTCCCTATTGTCCTACTCAAAATGCTTACATAGAAAGAAAACAGAAGAGTTTACAAAACATGACTGAAACATTAATGCTGGAAAGTAAGCTATTTCTGAGGTATTGGGGAGAATGTGCGCTATATTCTTGTTACACCATTAATTCAATATTTCTTTCAAAGCTTGGTTGTTCTCCATATCTGAAATGGACTGGGAGGAAACCAACTCTTAATTTTTTACATGCATTTGGTGCACCTGCTCATGTTGTAACTCCCTTGAAAATGAGATGGAAGGGAAATGTGAAAGCTAAGAAAATGTTTTTTTCTGGGATACCAATCCAATAGAAAAGCCAGGAGATTTGGAGATTAACTCTCAGCCCGTGAAAACACATTTGTGTACACATGGATAAAAATTCATATAAAATGCTAGGAACAAAATTTCAATTCACTTTAAAGTTCCTGGTATTAAAAAGGCCCATGTGCTTCATCAGAAGAGCCAGCAGATGGCAGGATTGCCTTGGCTATTTTGTGAACACAGTTTGAATGGCTCAAATAGGCTCCCGCTGTAAAATTCCTTCAAATGAACCTCCTGCAATTTATCTGGCTCCAGCAAGTCTGAGGATTTTTCCCAAATAAGGCAATGTCCTCTGGATGAACCAAGAGGTAGTAGATTGCAGCTGTTGAGCTCCAGGGCCCTAGAATCTGGCTGAGAACCTCCTTACACAAATGTGTAGAAGCCGAACCAAGGGCAACAGGGCAATTGGCTGGGGCAATTGAAGTCCTGGGCAATTGCTGGACAGCTCCCTGCTGTCCCTGCATGGATTTATTTTTTTAATGTTCAGGTTATATTAGCCAAATGAGAGGGTTAAAATGGAAAAATAATAATAAATGCAAGTGCTAAGATAGATGATGCTTTTGGACTTGAAACACAACCAGAAGAGTGGGTACTCCCTGAACAAATTCAGCCCTTGACAAGGGAGAAAGAGAAACCGCTTGAGAGCAGACAGATCCCAGGAAAGAAAATAAATCTTATTTAACCCCTGAAGTTCAGAAATCCAGAGAACAGGAGGAGGAAGAAAATCCTAGTGTGATTGAGACACCTAGAGTAATACCTAGAAGGACTACCAGGCAAATCAAACACCCAGAAAGTATTCTCCATTTGTAAACTGTGTAACAAATGGTGAAACGTGTACACATGAAGAAATAATGCAACTTCCTTTGATTGAAAAACAAAAGTGGCTTCAAGCCATAAATAAGGAATTGCAGTCTCTAAAGGAAACAAAAGGTACTTGGTTGTAGGTGGATATTCAAAAGGAAGGTCGACTCTACAGGAGAAATAAGATACAGGAGGCGGCACCACGAACCCAGTCTCCAAGCCGAGCCGAGTCTAAGTATCAAAACCTCAAGGCAGGGCCTGTCAGCCATGGAAGATGAACAGATCCTGCCAACACAACACTCAAGGTGAAAGATAAAGGTAACAGAGTAAAGTTGAAAAGAGACCTGGCTCTTCAACCATACCCCACAAAAAGGCAAAAACCAAACAGCCAACCAACTTTGTCAATCAATGCCAGGACCCTAGGGTCAGAAAGAGGCAGGTAGAACACCCTCCTTCCTTCATTCCAGAAAAGAAGTCTACAGTAAGAAAACTTTCTTTTCCCTGGATTCAGGGAGGAGGGTGTTCTTGACTCGTGGGATTTAGCAAAGCCGTATCCGTCTGGAGGAAGGAGGGGCTGACCCTGAGGGCCTAAGTTGATGCAATACCCTCCTGCCAAATGCCGCATCCGCTGAAGCTGCTTTGTCTATTTTGTAATGTTTGATGAAGGTATTAGGTGACACCCAAGTAGCTGGCTTACAGATAGTGTCAAGGGACATCACCCCTTCATATGTGGCTGACACAGCCGGGCTCCGAATAGAATGAGCAGTAATTCCGGCAGGAGGATCCCTTCCAAAGGACAAATAGGCTAAAGCTATAGCTCCCTTGAGCCAATTAGCCAAAGTGCTCCTCGAGGGCCGCTTGCCCATTGCCTGGCCCTGAAAAAGCACAAAAAGACGGTCAGTTTTTCGGAAAGCCTTGGTACGTTCTATATAATAGCTGACCGCTGTCCTGGCATCAACCTTATGCCCCCCATTTCCTTGGGAGTTTTTGGCTCCAAACAAAAAAATGGAATGACCAACTCCTCCGCCCGATGATACCAGGAGTTGACCTTCGGAACAAAGGTAGGGTCCAACCTTAACACTACTTTGTCCTTGTAGAAAATGCATAAGTCGGGATTAATAGAGAGCGCCCCGATCTTGGACACCCTCCTGGCCGAAGTTACAGAAACTAGAAAAATCGTCTTCAAGGTAAGGAGCTTTAGCTCCACACTATTAAGTTGCTCAAAAGGAGCCTTTTGCATGGCCTGCAAAACTAGAGGCAGATCCTAAGAAGGGAAATAGTGTACCTGTGGGGGGCACAATTGCTTCACCCCCTTGAGGAACCTGGTGATGTGTGGGTGTGAAAGGACTGCCCTAGCTGAGGAATCTCCCAAGGTGCTCCTCAAGGTAGCCACGTGCTGCTGCAAGGTGCTGGCACAGAGTCCCATGTCAAACCCATCCTGAAGGAACTCCAAAACCATTTTAACTCTTAAATTGAAGGGTGAGGCCCCCTTATCAGCACACCAAGATTTAAATCTCTTCCAGGTAATGTTACACACCCTGGAAGTGGAACCTTTTTTAGAGGCCAAAAGGGTATTAACTATCCTATCTGGGTAACCCCTACTGACTAGGGCCTGCCACTCAACCTCCATGCTATCAAATTGAGAAATGTTGGTTGAGGATGTACAATGGGCCCCTGAGTCAGGAGGTCTGCTCTGATCGGCAACCTCCATCCTGGTTCCGTGGCCAACCTCAGAATGTCCGGGAACCACGGTCTCCTCGGCCAGTAAGGAGCCACTAGAACGACCTCTGCACTCAGATTCCTGACTCGTCTTAAGACCATCGGAATAAGCTTGATCGGGGGAAAAACATAAAGTAACCCCGGAGGCCAATGATGGTGCAGAGCGTCTAACCCCATGCCCCTTCTGACTGGAATCTTGACAGCTTGTTTTGAGGACTTGTGAACAGGTCGACCATTGGGATTCCACTAAGTGGACATCTGTCCACTAAGAGTTGGAACACTGCCGGATGCAGCTTCCACTCTGTGTTGTTTACTGCCTGCCTGCTTAACCAGTCCACTGTGACATTGCTTTTGCCTGCCAAATGCTCAGCTGTCACTGACAGAAGATGACTCTCTACCAGGCGAAGAGAAGGTCTGTCTCAGTCAGGAGGCTTTTGGAGCGAGTGCCTCGTTGGTTGTTTATGAAGGCTTTTGCCGTCATATTGTCTGTCCTGACTAACAGATGAGACCCCTCCAGTTTTTGCTGGAAGTGTCCCATGGCCAGACGGACCGCCCTCAACTCCAGCCAGTTGATGCTGTGAGTTGCTTCCGATCGAGACCAACTGCCCTGCATCATTAGGTCGTGAAAGTGTGCTTCCCAACCTGTCAGAGAAGCATCTGTTGTCAGGATCTCTCACATCAGAGGTTGCATGGACACCCCCTGGCTGAGTCTGCCCTCCAACCACCAAGGAAGGCTCTGAAGCACCCTACTGGTTAAGGGGACCAGACAGGTTTTGTGCTGTTCTATTAGACTGGCATAAGGACGCAACAGGCTCTGTAAAGGACGCAGGTGGAAACGTAACCAAGGAACAATGTCCTGGCACGACACCATCAGTCCCAATAAGGATGTCAGCTCGAATAAGTCTGCCTGCCTCTTCCCCATGATCCCCCTTAGGACAGCCTGTAAGCGATCTCGTCTCTCTGGGGAGAGAGAGATCGTGAATGCCCTGGTGTACAAGATCGGTCCCAAATGCTGAATCGACTGTGTGGGGGTCAAGGAACTCTTTTGGAGGTTGACTACAAAGCTCAGCTCCTTCAGGCCTGTCAGAGTAGTAGACAGGTCCTCCACCGCCCTTTCCCTGGACGGCGACCGTATGAGGATGTCGTCCAGGTAGGGGTGGAGCGCAATGCCCTTGCATCGCAGGTTGGGTACCAGAGCCACGAAGAGTTTGGTGAACACACTAGGTGCCACTGTGAGCCCGAAAGACAGAGCCCTGTACTGGAAGTGTTGCTTCCTGTAACAGAACCTGAGGTATCGTCTGTGTTTCTCGAGGATGGGGACGTGAAGATAAGCTTCCATGAGGTCCACTGATGTCATAAAATCCCCTCTTTGGAGAGAGGCAGCAATGGACCTCCACGTCTCCATCCTGCACTTCCGTTTTTTGAGGAAGCGGTTTAACCATTTTAAATCTAGAATGGCCCTCCAATCGCCATTCTTGTTTGGAACCAGAAAAAACAGAGTATACCCCTTTGCCTATCTGATTCCCGGGGACCGGTTCTATCACCCCAATTTGAAGGAGGTGGGCTATGGCCTCCAATGTGAGCCTGTGCTTTGTTGGGTCCCTGGAAATTGGAATTACCCAACTCTGGTCCCGAGGGAGCCACTCGAACTCCAGGGAATACCCCCTGCTGATGGTCTGCAGAACCCAGGAGTCGGTTGTAACAGACTGCTAGGATTCCGCAAATGCTAAGAGGCGAGCCCTGACCGGGAGCGCCTCCCGAGTGGCGGTGTTGTCAGGATGTCTGAGGCTCCTTGGTGGGCTTACCCACTGAGGAGGAAGCTGGACCAGGCTGTTTTTTGAACTGGGCCTTGCTTCTGTCCCACTTTGGCTTGGGTCGGCCAACGTATCCCTTGGATTTAAACCCCTGATGTGGGTCAGATTGGGCCCACTGACGAAAGGACTGCTGACGCCTAGGAGTGTCCTTTTTGGAGGTAGGAAGCACCTTTTGCTTCTCCTTGTTTTCTACCAATAGGGGCTCAAGCGCTTCACCAAAAAGTTTCTCACCTTTGAAGGGCAAATGCAGAACCCTCGAGGTGGAAGCCAAGTCACCATCCCATTGGCGAAGCCAGATTTGCCTCCTGGCCAGTACCCCCATAGCCATACTCTAGCGGAGAGTTGAAGGGAGTCGTATGCGCAATTCGCTGCAGCTGCAGAGGCGAGGGCAATCTTTTTCAGCATGCACCGTCTGCTAGAAAAAGACTTGTCAGCAGCCAACTCCTCGGCCCAAATATATGCAGATCTAGAGAAATTAGAACTCGTTACTTCCACTCTAAAGTTTTGAGCATTGGTGTCGAAGGCTCGCTTAAGTGAAGCTTCCATCTTCTTGTCGCATGCATCTTTGGGTCCAGATTCCCCCTCTGAAGGGAGGGTAGTCGCTGATGACACCGCCACCACTGTATCGTCCACTGTGGGGACCTTAAGTTTCATCATTACGGGGTCCGGCAAGGTATAGAGTTTATCAATGAGCTTGCCATGAAGAGTAGAATATTTAAAGTAAGTCCACTCAGAGGTGAATATCCTGTTAAGAGCCTCGGGGAAAGGAACCACCTGAAGTTTGGACGGACCTTTAGGATAGGTTTTGGTTCTATAGGACAGTGTGTCAGGCTTGCTAGGGGCAGCTGGCATTTCCAAATCCACCACCTTAGCTGATTGGGAGAGCACCCTGGTATAAAGCTCAGAAGGGCAGAGGCGGTCCACCTTGGGAAGCAATGACACGTCCTGACCCTCTTCCCCGGACAATTCTCCATCTTCCCGATCCGAGTGGGAAGGAGAAGACAGGGAATCATGATAAGAACCCTGATCCACGGGCCTGGAAAAACCCTTGCACATTTTGGGCGGAGGGTCGGACAGTTCAGACTCAGACTTGGACACGTCAACCATGTGCCTTTCTATGTAGAACAGGTGAAGGGGCAGGGATCAGATCCACTAGATGTTCTTGGAGGGCCCCCTTTACAGCTTCTCTCATAAGTTGAGAAGTGTAGACATGGTCAAAGCAGGCTCAGTGGTGGTTTTGGAGGGGGTATGGGGTTCCCCCACCTCGCCCGTTTCCTGCCTTTTAGGCTCCATCTAAAATGGCCTCCCCATCAGGGACCTGCAGATGCCTCTGTACTTACAAAATGGTGCCTCCGCGCCAAAAAGGAGGTTTAAGATGGCCACCGGCGGGAAGCAGCACCTGGCACCACGTGGACCCTACCGCTGGGCCGGTGTTGTGGTGGAAGAAGGCGATCCCCGGGAGGAGCACAACCTTATGTGCCGCTCCCTGGGGGTCTGTGAAGCCGCGGGTCAGCCTCGCCTGCTGTGGGCTGCCCAGCTAGCAGCCGCTTCAAGCTGCAGCCTTGTGCGCCCGCTCGCTCCGCGAGACGCACTTGGAGCCTTTTCTGACCCCGCAGGTCCTTGCGGCAAGGCGTCTGCCTTGCAAGATAGCCTGGGGGAATCCGCTCCCCATGGAGGGTCCCCGGCTAAGTTGTTGGCCGGTGGGGGAAGCGAGGAGCCAGGAGGTAGAGAGGCGAAGAGAAAGAGAAAGGAGAAAGGAGGAGAAAGAGGGGAGAAAAAGAAAGGAGCTCCACCAGAATTCGTCCGACCTCTCAAAGAGGCTGGACAAGACTGGGTTCGTGGTGCCGCCCCCAGGGAGGAGATTGGACTTCGTCCAGCCTCCTGAATGACAGGGGGCTACAACCCACGAGTCAAGGACACCCTCCTTCCTGAATCCAGGGAAATGCAAAACTGCAGAGGAACCAAGACTCCTATGATTTTAGGATTTGAGAAAGATACTAATAAAAGCACTCAATGTGATGCTGATTTATGCAGATCATTAACAGGAAGCTTATTGTATCTAAGTCAGTGGACCAGACCTGATATATGCATGCCTGTGAATTACTTGTCCCAATTTAATCAGAATCCTACCCTAAAACATTTTTCAAGCCACAAAACGGATTATGAGATATTTAAAGGAGACACAAGACAAAACATTGTATCTAACTCCTACAAAAGATCTCATATTAAATGCATATGCTGATGCAAATTTTGGATCTGATCCCATTACAAGAAAATCAACCCCAGGAATTGCAATATATCTAGGTGACACTCTGATATACTGGAGATTGATTAGACAGCATTTTATTGTGTTATCATCTTCGGAATCTGAGATGTGTGCTCTTTCTACGCTAATTACAGAATTAATGTGGTTTAAACAGTTAGCAAAAGATCTGAATGTAAACTGTAACTACGTAATTGATGTATATGAAGATAATCAGGCTGCCGTTGCTATGGCAAAATCTCCAAACACTAAATCTAGATCTAAGCACACAGACATCAGGTACAAAAATATAAAGCAAGCAGTAAGAGAAAATATGATACAGTTATTGTATTGTGAATCAAATCTAAATGCTGCTTATGGTCTGACTAAATTGCTGGACCCTTTTAAACATGAGCAATCCTGCAAATTGTTAGGTATCAGATAAATATGTTCAATGTACAATTGTAAAATGAATGTACTGTATTATGACATATGTATGCAACTGTAATAACATATAATATGAAAGAAAAATCTAATTGGAGGAGATTGCCAGGTTTTCAAATGCCCTGGAATTAGATTTTTGGGAATAAGTTATTAGCAGTTGCATTCCAGAGCCTTAACAAGGTGCACCTGGAGTTGGGTGAAAATATCTTGCATGTGAAACTGCACATAGGCAACTAAGCTCTTAACTCACTGCAGCTGATTCTGGGTGTCAAACAGAATCAGAGGGGTATATAAGAAGAGGCATTCTGATGTCTCAATATGGGTTAGAGAAGGAGCATTGGTGATATTACAGACAGATTGATATGGAAACTGCTGACTATATTGGACTGTCTTGACTTTGCCTGAAAAACTGTATGTATGATCCTGGACTGGACTTTGACTATGAGTATTGCATAATCCTTTGAATACAGTTGCTAGATCGCAAGTACTTTGTTGTCTGTCTTCTTTACTCATTACATTGCTCAGTGCTTGATCAGTACAATACTTCTTCTGTGCCAGGGGCTAATCTACCCTATAAGTTCTGGCACTGCGGATCCTCTTCCTCTCTCAGTTCCTCTGTCCTGATGTGAGCACATGGCTCTTCAATAGGCCCCAAACCCACATACAAGCAGGGGCCACTTTAGAGCCTCTGGACCAGTTAAGTAGTAGGAACTGTGATGACAATCAAATGCTGTAAATATGTGCCTTCATGAGATGTAAGCAGTGGTGGGCTCCAGCAGGTTTGCACCTACTCCATAGAACTGGTTGTTAACAAGAGATAGGACATATAAAGTTTAAAAATAGCCATTTAAAAGTGGCTGCCAGATGGGCATAGAAACAGTTGTTAATTTCTTTGAATCCCATCCCAACCTGTTCTAAAGTTTTATTCTGGTCTCAGTCTTGATTTTTGCATGTGCCTAAGCAAACAGCCAGCGTGGAGGAAAAGGCTTCTGAACCACAGAAGGGGATGCTCTGTGAGCAAGACTCTTCTGAATTGATCCACATCCATCAGGTTATGGGTCCAGCAGCCAAACTGCACATAGAAGCTAAGGAAGTTTTTTAAATATTTTCCGACCCATTTTGAGAAGGCAGTATTGCTTGCACTTTTTTTGACTAGTCATGGTGAAAGGAAGTAAGATTTTTCAAGCAGTGGAAAAAATTAAATCCAATGCTTTCCAGAAGTAGAAGACCAGAATTAGATTGGAGCTAGGGCTGCGTGGAGGTCTGCCTGCCTTGGACCAGGATTGTCCAAGTGAAGGGAATGAAGGAATTGTTGAGTGGAAAAATGCAGATTAAGGCCAGAGAGCAGTCATAATGAGTGGCCTCACTGATGAATAATTAACATATGTTGAGGAGGCTAAAACAGCAAGATGGCAAATCTCATAGGTGTTTATGTTAAACTGGGAGGAAAGCACCAAGGATCCCTGCTGAAGGACCGGGGCCAAATGAACCTAACCTCAATGGAGCACTGACAAGCACTTTAATGAGTGTGTGTTGCTCCTATAGGATTTAAAGCTGATTGGTTTTAAGCTGGATGAGAATCAGCATGTTTGGGCTTTCCTGGGAACATAGGATGCAGATGTTTTTGGTCTTTTTGTAACATGGTCTATGCAAGAGATGTGATCCAGTTTAAGAAAGTATTGGCTGAGCAAAGAACTTACTGTGCCTCTTTAAGGCACAGAAAGAGCAATGGCTCAAATTATAAGCTGCAAGGGAAGCCCCAGAAGAAAGAGAAAAGAACCAATTATCGGTTGGGTCTGTCAGAGGATGAGACATTTTGCAAGACAATGTCCCACTCCAGAGAATCATTCTACTTCCTACCCCCCCCCACCCCCAAAAGAGAGGATAAAGGGGAGGACAACAAGGGGACAAAAGGGGAATATGTCCCCTCCCAAAAGAATGGGAATATCAGAGATTCCATCACAGGGAGTATTCTTTCCCAGCATAGAGTGGAAGATCATCAAGATCTTAATACAGAAAGCAATATGCAGCTGACAGGAAATCTTTCTTGCATAAGTCAGTCCAACCCATGAAGTCATATTCGGATTGTTGACAGTGGAGGGAAAAGCCATTGTACAGGAAATAAGCAATTATTTCACAGCCTGCACAAAAGCACAGGAAAGGTTGTGGTGGCAAGCAAACAAAAATTAGAAGTTGTATGCAAAAGGAAAGGAAAATTAAAATGCAAGGCAAAAATGCAAGGCAAAAGTGCATGATGTTTTATACAGACCGGGGCTGCAAAAAACATTTTAAGTCTGCCTCAGCTAGACAAGAAGATGTTACCTGAAATAATGGAATGCAGTAGGCAGGAGGAGAATAAAATGAGCTGTTTATTCCAGCTAGCTGGAAGTCTCACCATAGGAAACAAGCCCTTCTTTAGATGAGACCCCCTTTGTTCAGAAAATGCTATTCTTTATACATTCATTCAGGCGGGGTTACATGTGCCAAGCAAGATAAGCATACAGTGAGAAAAACAACATTTCTAAAAGTTTCTTTTGCTACTTAGGCAGGTGGCCTTGCTAGCTAGTTACCTGATAAGCTTGCTTAGCTATTTGACCTTGTGACTACAAGAACAGGACAGTTCTTGCATTAGCCTATTCAAAAAGCTTGGTGAGTATGCTTTGTGAAGGGAGGGTGAGACAGAGCCACAGGGGGGATACTCTTAAAATTTTAATTTCCTTTGTTCCAGGTGTTATATCCCCCCTGAAATTCACATTTTAATTACTCTTCAGACTCTGAATCAGATTGGGTGGGTGTAATAGGGCTATACAATGCCATTATTCGTTTATTAGTGTGTTTTTCTACTATACTTTCTATCATATTGCATCCACATGCAATAAACAATGGAATTATACAGGGTAGTAAGCATACCAATACAGTTATAACAATTAAAATTCCAAGGAAACTTTTAAACATTCCAAGCCTGGGGAACCAAGATGTTAACCAATCCATATTCCAACCATTCCACGTTTGAATAGGGACATGCGCAACCTTCCGTATGGCTGCTGCTCCTTTTCTGATAGCCTCACCATTATCAGCTATGTTGAAACAGCAGGCCTGTTGTGAGATGTTTAAGACTGCACATAAACCCCCTTCTTTAGCTAGCATGTAATCTAAACCTAATTTAAGTTGTAACATAGCGGTGCGCAAATCATCCAGTTGCTGTGCAGTCCAGTCAAAATTGTCAGCAGATGAATTCGTTAAAATCTGGACAGCAGCCTGCAGGCGTATCAGCCTGTTCAAATTATAAATAGGTTCTCTAGCTCCTGCTATTAGTTCATTAGGATTCCAAGTTGCTGGCCCATAATGTTTGAGAATTTGCTCAGGAGTCCACACATCCTCACCCCACCTTTGATCTCCTCCTATATTTAAGTCTAATAGTTTGTCAGTCCCTCTTTTTACTATTTGGTGTGAATGTTCATGTGGGATTATCCACATAGGTGGCATTAAAAATCCTAGATAGTTTTTGCCCGACCATCCCTTGGGTAATGTATAATATGCACGATACCCACAAATTCACAAAATGGGCTTGAAGTGTACAAACTTTGTGGATTTTGCTGCCATTTTTATTAAAGTCAGTGTGGTAGATGTCTAAGAACAATAAGATCGGTTTTGTGGGCCATAATCTTTTTTCCATTGTCGACCTTGGTAAATAGTTTTCCACCCTTCCACATGATAACACTCAAAGCCAGCATTGGTGCCATTGTCTATTATACTACCATTTTAATGTTTAATAGTGAAGCTGTGACCCCCTCTAGAGCTGTAATAGATCACATATTGACACTTTGAATATCCTAAAAATGGGCCTTGCCCTTTCCGCTCAAAACAGACTTCACCTTGCCTGGGGATCACTTGATAAGTCATATTTAAAGTAAATAGATCTGGATTATTTCCCCCCCACCCCCCCAAAAAAATCTGAAATTATTCCAGTGGTATTTAACAGAACGGGCCATAGTGGAATTCCCCCTTTTGCATCTATTGGCCCTACTGCACAAACCCAGCATCCATAAGGCTTTGTGCTATTGGTTACATTTGCCACCATTTCTGCTAACCGTATCCATTGGTTCTGTATCTGGTGTTGTCCTCACTTATACAGCTGCAATAATTCATTATCGCTGGCTTCAATTTTAGTATACTCTTTTTTACTGGCAATAAACAGAATTAGTCCCAGCATTAAAGCAACGTTTTTCATCTTCTGAGGGGTGACCTGCGTGTCGAACTGCAAATGCTGCCACAGGTGCATGGCCCTCCTTTTCTTCTGGGAGAGTGGTCTACGTGTTGGACTGCTTTGCTATCGTAGGCACATATCTGGGAGAAAGGTGGCTGGATTAAAAATAGCACATGGTTGCAAACTTACTGGTGGATCTTCCAAGATTGCAACTTGATATTTAAATGCTTGGCTAGTGGACATCCAGTTCATTCTTCCTTCCATGAGTAAAGGCCTGAGAGCATGAGTTGTTCTAACTGATTTTTCCTCCAAAGGTAATTTTTTTTGCATCATGCAATAACAGGGCAACTGCTGCTACTATCCTCAAACATCCAGGGAATCCTGCTGCCACTGAATTCAGCTTTTTCGACAGATATGCGCACGGTCTGTGTGATCCCAAAAGCATTTGTGTTAATACTCCTTTGGCTATTCCGTGATGCTCAGTTACAAACAATGAAAACGGCTGAGTTATATCTGGCAATCCCAGAGCTGGTCCTTTTACAAGGGCCTCTTTTAAGGCCTCAAATGCCTCTTGCTGTACTTCTGTCCATTGAAAAGGCTCTGACTCCTTTCCTCTAGTAGCCTCATACAAAGGTTGGGCCCATGTGGCATAATCAGAGATCCATAATCTACAATATGCAATCATACCGAGGAAAGCTCTAAGACCTTTATGAGTTGTAGAAGCTTCAACTTGGCAAATGGCATGTACTCTTTCAGGGGTTATCACCTTTTGACCTTCCATAGGTCCAAATCCTAAGTATTCCACTTCCTTTTTTACCAGCTGGACCTTAGATTTTGAAAGTTTATATCCACAGTCATACAAATGCCGCAACAATTTTGAGGTCCATTCCACGCACTTCTCCCTGGTCTCAGTTGCGACCAAAAAGTTGTCTACGTATTGCAGAATAATCACCCCACTTTCTTTAGGGAGCAGCTGCAAATCTTTCTCTAAAACCTCTGCAAACAGGCTTGGACTGTGCACAAATCCTTGAGCCAAACATGTCCAGGCCATTTGTCTTCGGACCCCACTTTCAGGGTCTTCCCATGTGAAAGCAAATATTGGAACAGATGTGGGGCAAATTCAAACGGAAAAGAAGGCATCCTTAATGTCCACCATGGAATACCACACATGTCTGAGTGATAGTCTGCTGAGCATGGTATAAGGGTCCGCTACGAGGGCGGTCAGTGGTTCTACTCGCTGATTGACTGCCCTGAGATCCTGCACGTGTCTAAACTGGTCACTATTGTGTTTAACAACTGGATACAAAGGTGAATTCCATGATGACCTCACTTCCTGTAGGATTTCCGCTTCAAGAAAATTATCCAATATGGGCTTCAGGCCTGTGAATTACTGGTATGTGATATTGTGGCAGGCTTACAGGCTTACAACCAGGTTTTAAAGTTATCAGTATTGGTGCATGATTAACTGCCAGTCCATATCCACCGTTTTCTGCCCATACTCCTGTTGGAGCCTCCTCAATAATTCCTGTCTTATCCCCTTTTTCAGGCATGTCCATCACTGTCACTTCCTCCTTCGGCTGCCATAGACTGGTGTATTTCCACAGCATATAGATTGGGGCCTGCACTTCTCCCCAAAACCCTTCTTGATTGTTTTGCAGCAGCTCCATTACAGTCTGGCCATCCTTGGTGAAGGTTAACTTCGCTTGCAGTTTGCAAAGCATATTGCGGCCCATCAGGTTAATGGGACAATGTGGGAGTAGGGCAAATTTGTGGGTAAAGGTTTTATTATTTATTTTACAGTCATCTATTTTAAACACCAGTTGATGTCCTCCGTGTCCTGTGGCTCCCACTATGGGAATAGCTTCAGAGGCTGATTTATGGCTGAAATAGTTGCTCCACTGTCCACTAGGAAACTTTTGTTTTCACCCCCCAGCTTAATAGTGACCATGGGCTCCTTAGGCAGACAAGCTGGGAGGACTTTGGGGCCCGATCCCCGTCACTGATCTTCTGTCTGGTACATAATTGGTAGCTCCTGTGGCTGCACCTGCTGCTGACCTGGGGGTCTTTGGGGGCAATTGGACTGCCAATGTCCATTGGATCTGCACAACGCACATTGATCGCGTGCCAGGGCTGGCCCACTTCCTCTTCCCAGCCCTTGCCCCCCTTGACCTCTTCCTCGTCCTCTTTGATTCCCAAACTGTTCTTGACCATGTCCCAGTACTGGAAGAGTACTTATTTCCCCTCTTAATGCTGCTGCCAACACAAGGGCTTGGGTTGTGGCCTTTTCTTCTTCTGTGTCTCTATTTGCAAACACTCTCCTTGCGATTTCCATTAGTTGCCTTGATTCCATCTCCAAGTGGCCCTCCTGTTTCTGAATTGTTTTCTTGATGTCTTTAGTGCATTGTTGCAAGAAGGACTGATTCAGCAGTCTTCTATTCCCTTCTGCATCAGGATCAATGGTAGTATACTGCCAGTATGCTTCCTTCAACCTTCGCATAAACTCCCCTGGGGGCTCATTTGGTCGCTGAAGAACTTCTCCAACCTTTCCATGGTCAATCTGTTTTTGTCCTGCACGCTTCAGTCCTTTAAGGAACAAACCTTGATAGGTCTTAAGGTTATCTCTTCCTGTTTTAGTATTATAATCCCAATCAGGCCTTGGGGGTGGTAGCATTTGGTCCTTTATACCTTCATAATCATCACTAGGGGAGATCTGCATTGCCTCTGGTAGTGGAGCATGAGACTGAGTGTGATGTGAGGATCAATCATGCGACTGTGTAAATCATGAGAGTGAGTCCTTATCAAACCTACCTAGGAGAAGGAAAACTCCCACTAAACCTCCGCTGCCTTGTGGCTATACCCATTCATGGGAAAGGCTTCAGGAGAAAACCTCGAGGAAAAATCCGGAGCCGGAGTCCCGAAAGCAGTTCGTGACTGTGTTACAGTCATGATCTGGTAACTCCTGCGACGCAGCTGGAACCAATTGTATTGGCTCTGCCTTTCCATTGGACTATTTCAGTGGCGTGGAGAGGGGGGATAGGTAACAGCCTATCCCCCATAAAAACCTACCCAGGCCTTCATGCTCTGGAGAGGAACTCCAGCCTCGCATACAGCGTGGAAACAACACGGGAAGTGGCAGTTACCGGTTATAAGTCGCTGCTCGATTGGCGAAGAGCTTGACGCCAGGGGCTACTTCCGACGGTGGGAGAGGTCATCGTGCCTCATTGGGCAGCTATCGCCCGCCTTAAGCTGGGCAGCCCCCAGCCAGTAGGATGCTGCCTTGCCACGGTCTGTTAACCTCACTGGGTGCGTGGGGTTTAGGGTGAAAACCAACAAGCAGATCGACAACTCAGCACCATGCAACAAACATAAGAAAACTTCAGCCCTTAAGTTGGGCACCTGGAACGTTGGGACAATGACCCCCGGCTTTTCTGACGACTTGCAAGAATTGGATGATGTACGTAAGACAGCTGTCATTGATATGGAGCTGAGCAGACTGCAGATGGACATAGTTGCCCTTCAAGAGACAAGGCTGCCAGACTCAGGATCTATTAAGGAGAGAAATTTCTCATTCTTCTGGCAGGGAAAGCCATCAAGTGAGACTAGGGAATATGGAGTTGGCTTTGCAGTTAGAAACACCCTACTTGGATCCATTATCCCACCTACTGGAGGAAGTGAAAGAATTCTGTCTCTGCAACTACACACATCAGTAGGGCTGGTCACTCTTATTAGTGCATATGCACCAACACTATCATCTTCAGCAGAATCCAAAGACAAATTCTATGAAGATCTGGCTGCCCCTATCAAGAAAATCCCTGAGAAAGAACCATTGTTTATCCTTGGTGATTTTAATGCAAGAGTTGGATCTGACCATAGTTCTTGGCCCGCTTGTCTAGGTCGTTTTGGCATCGGGAAGATGAATGAAAACGGCCAACGCCTGCTAGAGTTTTGCTGCTATAATGATTTTTGCATAAGCAACACATTCTTTAACACAAAGCCTCAACACAGAGTGTCTTGGCAACACCCTAGATCAAAGCATTGGCATCAGCTTGATTTGATCCTCACCAGGTGCTCCAGCCTTCCCAACATTAAGATCACACGTAGCTATCTGAGTGCTGATTGCGATACTGACCACTCCTTGGTGTGCAACAGAGTAAAACTGCAAGCAAAGAGGCTGCATCACTCAAAGAAGGAAGGAAGACCACGAATTAACATCAGCAAGACCCGCAGTCTGGAAAAAGTGTTGGAATTTGACTATGCACTCGAGGAAATTCTCCCAGGCCTGGCTGAAGCAAACGCTTCTGAACGGTGGGAACATTTCAAGAATGTTTATACTACCGCCTTGTCAGTTTTTGGTAAGCAGGTTAGAAAGACAGCAGATTGGTTTGAAGCCCACTCGGAGGAGCTGACACCAGCCCTTGAGGAAAAGAGGAGAGCTCTAACTGCATATAAAGCCTGTTCTAGTGAGCGCAACCTTCAAGCCCTGCGAGTTGCCCGTAGCAAAGTCCAACAGATTGCCAGGAGATGTGCTAACAATTATTGGCTGCAGCTTTGCTCTCAGATCCAGGTAGCAGCTGACATAGGCAATATCAAGGGGATGTATGATGGCATCAAGCAGGCCTTAGGTCCAACAATGAGGAAATCTGTCCCGCTTAAGTCCGCTACAGGACCGAGCACAACAGATGGCACGCTGGGTGCAGCACTACTCTGAGCTATACTCCAGAGAAAATGTAGTAACTGAAGAAGCATTAAACAACATTGAGTGCCTGCCTGTCTTGGAGGAGCTCGACAGTGAACCAACTTTAGAAGAACTAAACGAAGCCCTGGATTCCCTTGCTTTTGGCAAGGCACCCGGGAAAGATAACATCCCTGCTGAAGTTCTGAGGTGCTGTAGAGGGACCATTTCCACTGAACTGTACAAGATATTCTGTCTTTGTTGGAGGGAAGGTGGAGTACCACAGGACATGAAGGATGCTAATATTGTCACACTGTACAAGAACAAAGGTGACGGGGTGACTGCAACAACTACCGTGGCATCTCTCTTCTTAGTGTTGTAGGGAAGCTGCTTGCCCGAGTCATACTGAAGAGGCTTCAGGTGCTTGCACAGAGAATCTATCCTGAATCACAGTGTGGATTTCGAGCCAACAGGTCCACCACTGATATGGTATTTTCCCTTCGACAGTTGCAAGAGAAATGTAGGGAACAAAGACAGCCACTCTTTCTAGCCTTCATAGACCTTACAAAGGCTTTTGATTTGGTTAGTAGGGATGGCCTTTTTAAAATCCTCCCCAAGATTGGATGCCCACCTCAGCTCCTCAACATCATCAGGTCCTTTCACGAGGACATGAAGGGCACTGTAGTTTTTGATGGCTTAACATCAGACTCCTTTCACATCCGAAGTGGAGTGAAGCAGAGCTGCGTCCTCACACCAACTTTATTTGGGATCTTTTTTGCAGTCATGCTGAAGCATGCTTTTGGAAATGCAACAGAGGGAATCTATCTCTGGACCAGATCAGATGGAAAACTCCACAATCCTTCCAGAATAAGAGCAAAGTCCAAAGTCCAGCTGAAATGCTTGCGGAAGTTCCTCTTCGCCAATGACGCTGCTGTTACTGCTCACTCTGCCGAAGACCATCAAGAACTTATGGACCATTTTAGCAAAGCCTGCCAAGACTTTGGACTAACAATCAATTTGAAGAAAACACAAGTCATGGGTCAGAGTGTGGATCCACCTCCCTCTATCACAATCTCTGAACATGAGCTGGAGTTTGTCCATGACTTTGTGTACATTGGCTCAACTATCTCTGACACTCTCTCCTTAGATACTGAGCTGAATAAACGTATTGGTAAAGCGGCTACTAAGTTCTCCAAGCTTACAAAGAGAGTATGGCTTAATAAGAAGCTGACGGAACATACAAAGATACATGTCTATAGAGCTTGCATCCTGAGCACACTCTTGTACTGCAGCGAGTCTTGGACCCTTTATGCATGGCAGGAGAGAAAGCTGAACACCTTCCATATGCTCTGTCTCCGATGTATTCTTGGCATCACCTGGCGTGACAAAGTTTCAAACGACACAGTCTTGGAACGTGCTGGAATCTCTAGCATGTTCACACTTCTGAAACAGCGGCGTCTACGCTGGCTCGGGCATGTCGTGAAAATGGCTGATGATCAGATTCCAAAAGATTTCCTATATGGAAAATTAGTGCAGGGAAAGTGCCCTGGAGGGAGACCACAGCTGCGATTCAAAGACATCTGCAGGAGGGATCTAAAGGCCTTGGGAATGGACATCAACAGCTGGGAAACCTTGACCTCTGACCGTTCAGCGTGGAGGCAAAAGACCCAGCATGGCCTTCTCCAACTGGAAGAGACACTTGTTCAGCAGGCTGAAGCAAAGAGACAGACCCGAAAGCAGCGAAACCTGGGACCTGGGCAGGGGACGGAATTTATTTGTCCTCAGTGTGGAAGGGATTGCCACTCTCGAATTGGCCTCTTTAGTCACACTAGATGTTGTTTCAGGACCTCCAGTCAGAGCACGATACCATAGTCTTTCGAGACTGAAGGATGCCAATAGTAATCATCACTGTGGGTCCTCCTTTCTTCTTTCAGCTCTTTTATGCATTCCTTCTTTGGTTCTGTCTATCTCATCATCAGTTAACAGGTGTTCCATCAACTGATTTAAATCGTCCCAAATGGGATTATGAGTTCTGATAATGCTTTGAAACAGCTTGATTAAAGGGGTGGGGTTCTCTGACAATGTGCCAGCCTCTAATTTCCAGCTATGTAAGTCTATGGAAGAAAATGGAATGTATCCCAAAAGGGTTCTGGTTTGCGTCCTTGCAGGTACCTGACCGTCTGCTGGAATGTTTCTGTTTGAGTACGTAATGGGAGCATAAATTCATCTTTCTTCTGCCGATCTCTAAGATCATAACCATGGCCTCCCTTTGCTCCCAACAGTTCCTCTTCTTCCTCACAATCTTCATCACTTTCACTGCTTTCTATCTGCTCTTTTTCCTTTCTTTCTGTGACAATTTTTTAGTCTTTTTCTTTCTTTCTCGCTCTTCATCCCTTACTCTGGACAGCTGTTGTTGCAAGGCTTCTACTTTCCTTTCTAATTTCCTTGCATTTTCCTCCAACTCTTGCTTCCATCCTCCATCTTCATCTTTGTGGGCCCGGTCCTGAGGGGGGTGGCTGGGGGTGCCAGTTCTGCTGGTGAGGCTGCCCCCCTTGACCCTCTCCGACCGCACCTTGATCCTCTTGGTTAGGCGGCGGTGATTGGGGCAGTGGTGGATAGATTGGATTATAGGGTGGCGGCATTTCCATAAGACCATCCTCTTGCCCTTATAAGATGAATGGGTTCTTAGACTTTTTCTTCTCCTTTTCCTCCAGCTCTCTGGCCTTTTCTTGTAAGGCTTGCATCTGCACCTTCTTAGATTCTTCTAATGGCTTCTTCTTCTTTTTCTTGGACAACTTAACCTTCACTGCAGCCACAACTAGTGGTCTTGGGCCATCCACTTGCTGGCACCGATTTTTGCTCTTTTTGAGCCATGGGTGTTTGTTAAGACAGGCTTGATACCATTGATCAATATAAGGAAATTCCTGTGGTCGCTTTGGAGAACCAGATTGCCCTAACATTGACTAATATACCTTTAAAACCTCTGCTGGATCAAATGAACCATTCCCAGGCCAGGTGCTACTCAGGGTGGGCCATTCCACCTGGTACAGGGAGCTGAGGGTCTCAGGATTTACATTATCCACCCCATAGTCCCCACGAAACCCTTTTTCAAAATTATACACCATGCACTATAAAGGGTCACATGATTTTGAGCCACCCCCTTTCATTATTGACAGACAGCACCAGGGAAGGGGTAAACAGGCTGTCGGTGAAGGGGTCCGAACAGCTCACAAAAGGGATTCAAAATGGACACATTCGCTTCCCCAGGTTCGCACGCCCAACTCCTCGCGGGCTATTAAGGGAACCAGGCTACTAAGGGTCTGTACGTACTGGCTGACAGGAGTGCCTCACTTCCACCCCAGACTTATGATCCTCTTGGACCAACACCTGAAGGATGGCTGCTGGACTTCTTCCACACTCAGTCACATCTCCCACCTAGAATCCTAGAGCACATGGGGTGCAGCCTACACAACCATTCTAGATCCTTGCTGCGAGGGCTAATCCGCAGTCCCTATCCTTCCCAGGAAGCCTATTGATACATTACTCACAAGTGCTTTTTCACTTGGTGCACCACTAGTCCTTGGATGTCCTTCTGCTTGTCTCGTCCTTTTCACCCAGATGGAGAGTCAGGCCGGCGAAGTCCACGCAGGCAGCACAGCAAAGCTCTCCCAGAATCAGCAGGCGGCGCCTGAGTGCACCGGGCAGCCGGCAGGGAGGTCGCACAGCCGAGTCTCAGCAGGGATAGGCAAAGAGCCAGAATTTGCCCTCTGCAGTCACAGCACCAGGAAAAAATATTACTTGAAATAACAGAATGCAGTAGGCAGGAGGAGAATAAAATGAGCTGTTTATTCCAGCTAGCTGGAAATCTCACCATAGGAAACAAGCCCTTCTTTAGATGAGACCCCCTTTGTTCAGAAAACACTATTCTTTATACATTCATTCAGGCGGGGTTACATGTGCCAAGCAAGATAAGCATACAGTGAGAAAAACAACGTTTCTAAAAGTTTCTTTTGCTACTTAGGCAGGTGGACTTGCTAGCTAGTTACCTGATAAGCTTGCTTAGCTATTTGACCTTGTGACTACAAGAACAGGACAGTTCTTGCATTAGCCTATTCAAAAAGCTTGGTGAGTGTGCTTTGTGAAGGGAGGGTGAGACAGAGCCACAGGTGGATGCTCTTAAAATTTTAATTTCCTTTGTTCCAGGTGTTAAAGATGTTTAATGTGAGGTTCTTTAATGGGAAATTCACCATTTTCAAGGACAATAAACTTCTTGCACAAGCTTTTGTGCAGGATGGTATATACAATTTAGACCTGGGGCATGATACAGTAATGTCTGTAAAGGTAAGCAGTGACCAAGAGAATAGTGCCCTATGACACCAAGGATTTGGACACTGAGACATAAATCAGAGGAGACAATCAGAGGAGAAAGCTGGCAATGGATATAAAGGTAAAGTCATAGGACAACCAGATGGGAAGATTCACAAACTCTGTCAGAGGGAAAGGATTCCAACCATCATTCCCACAAAGGCATGTAAGTAAGAGTCAAGCCTTCAACAAATCAGTAGAGCCAGCCCCAGAGATCAGCTCTCAAGCAGAAGGGGAAACATCCAAAGGTCCAGATTCTGAAGCTGGTAACCCAGGCGAAGGAGAGAATGACCAGCAGGAAGGAGTGCAGGAAGCTCAGGTTCCAGTTCAAGAGCCCAGACAACCATCTTGGAAGAAGAAGGTTTTGTTACTTCCATGGCTTGGAGTATTCTACTCTGCAAGGTTGGTGGAGAGGGATGACCCAGGATCAATGGCAGAAGTTGAAAAAAGCTGAAGTGTAGAAAGATGCTTCATGTGAAAAAACAGTGGCTGTGCCAGTGAGGAAGAATGAATCTTCTGGACTCAAGCATTCAGTGTTGAGAAGGGGTGTTGGGAAGATAAGAGGCAACACTGGCCTGCACATGTCAAAAGGGGGCAGTGAATTCTCCGTCTGACCTCTCCACCTGTTCCCTCTTTGTAGGATGTGTCACTTGAACACTTTACCTCTTTCTCTCTCTCTTTTCCTATATCCTGATGTGAGCACATGGCTCTCCATCATGATCCAAACCCCCATGCACACAGGGGCAGGTTTAGAACCTATGGTTCAATTAAGTCATAGGAACATTGGTGAAAACTCAGACAGATTATTCTTGTGTTTGCTTCTCTTCCCAGCTTTATGTCATTAGAATATTTGATTAGGCTCCCACGTATCCCTTCCTCCAAGTCATTGATGAAAATATTAATGAGAATTGGGCTTCTCTTGGTTTCCAGACATGGCTGTCCATCTTTGTCAAGGAGCAGCGCCACTCCTTCGTTTCTCCTCATGTTCCTTTGGGCATCTCTAAAGAAGCTCTTTTCTTATCCTTGTTATCCTTGACACCCCTGGCCCGCTTCAGCTCATAATGATCTTCAACATTCCTGAACATTCCCTACAGGACCAGGCTATCTGCCTGCACTCTTCCTTGGTAATCCTTCCAGTCTTCCATTGCCTTTTATTTCTGCTGATCTTCAAGATGTTTGTGGAGCCAAACTGGTTTTTTTGAGCTTTTTTCCTGCTTTCTTTTTCATATGAATTTTTCTGACTGTGCTTGTAGAAGCTGCCTCTTAAGGAGTTCCCACCAATCTTTGACCCCTTTTCCTGTTAATTCATAAACCCATAAGATCCCGCCTATGACTCCTCTACGCCTGTTGAAATCAACCTTCCTGAAATCCAATATACAGATTTCACTGTGCACTCATTTTATTTCCCATAATATTCTAAATTCCAGCAGTTCATAATTGCTTTCTCCTAAAGTTCCTGCTACATCGATCCAATCAATCAGTTCTTCACAATCTGTTAAGATCAGGTCAAGGATGGCCCCTCCCCTCATTGCCTCCTCCCCCTTCTGGACAATGAAGTTATCTTCCAGACCCATCAGGGATTTATTGGAGCTTCCAAGCTCGGCTGAGTTTGTCTCCCAACAAATGTCTGGATAAAATCCCCCATTAAAACTACAGTGGCACCTGGTAATAAGCATCTCACGTAAAGTATATTTCATGTAACAAATCTAAATTTCCAAGGAATCCTGCTACATGCAACAAATCTGCTTCACATAACAAGCAAACCCCTCTGGTGCCTAAAGGGCATGCACTATGCAATCCTTTCGCCACAAAGAGTCTGATTAATAGGGCTGCCAGCCAGCACTGCTGCCTCTAAGTGCCCCCAATTTGGGGGCAGTTGCCTTGGGGCACCAGAGGCAGCTATCTTCAACCTCCAGCAGCAGCCCAGGTAAGCCTTCCAGGAAAGTGTCTTTGATTACAGCCTCCTAACCATGTCTACTCAGAAGTAAGCCCATTGTGCTAAATGGGACTTGCTCCCAGGAAAGTGTCTTTAGGATTGCAACCTAAGTAGACGTCATAGGATCTTGCACATTGAATGCATGTTTTGAATTCATTTCTAGTTTTTTGTCTTCATTTTTACATCCAGTTAATATTTCTATCTGAATATTTTGGGGGTTGTGGAATCAATCATCTGCATTTCCATTATTTCCTATAGGAAAATCATGCTGTTCCTCCTGTAGCCGGGTGTCCGCTGGGCAGAGGGAGAGAAGATCAGTGGAAAAGAGGGAAGCAGCTCAGGGCTAGTCAGAAGGGAGCAGGGGAGAGAGAGGCTCAGGATGGAGATAAGGAGAAAGACACTTTGAAGTTGTCTTGGATTGCAGCCTCCTAACCATGTCTACCCAGAAGTAAGCCCCATTGTGTTAAATGGGTCTTACTCCCAGGAAAGTGTCTTTAGGACTGCAGCCAAAGTAGACTTCATAAGATCATGCACATTGAATGCATGTTTTGAATTCAATCCCAGTGTTCTGTCATCATTTTTACATCCAGTTAATATTTTTATATGAATATTTTTGGGGTTGTGGAACCAATTGTCTGACTTTCCATTATTTCCTATGGGAAAATCTGCTTCATGTAAAGAACATTTCACGTAATAACAGGAGGTGCTTTTTCCCATGGAGCTGCGCTTGACATCTGTATCAAAAACACTCAGCACTCAAGTCTTTTTAGAGTCCCAAAAACACTCTGGACAGGTCCCAAAAGTCACTCATAAAGATATAGGAACAAGGTAAATCAAAGGAACGGGAACATGGTGTTCAACCTGAGTTTCACCATACATCCCTGGCTTACTAAGACAGATGGCTATCAGGTTTTCAGATGTCTGCCCAAACATGAAGTTTCTGAACCAAGGCCTAATGATTCCACAGGTCTTCCTTCCCTTTTCAAAAAAGACATCCACAGAGGTGGTGGGATTAGAGGGGGCTGATTTTCCTTCCTCTGTTTTCTAAATTAGTCTTCACCAATTTCAATTTAGTATGGATCACTTTACCAATATCAATTAAGAATTGATCTCTTAAGCATTATGGATGGCCAGAGAAACCTTCTTAATAACCTTCTTCTTCTGTGGCTGCAATCTTAATCCCTGGGTAGGGTGACACAATTCACAGCACAAGCCAGTGCTGTCTGAGAGGAGCTGCAAAACTGCCAAAATTTATTTATTTATTTATTTTCCTAATTTTTACCCCATCTTTCCTCCCCTACAAGAGGGAGCCCAAGGTGGCTAACATAAGAGAAGAATAAAATACCATTAAAATAATAATAAATGGAAGTTAAAACATAATTAAAATACACTTAAAATACAATTAGATTTAAATTTGAAACGATTAAAAAAGACTAAAAACTTTGTTAAAACAATAATATATAAAAACACAATAAAACTGCCCCAACCCCTGCCCCATTTAAAAGCTTTTTTAAAATAAATGTTTTTAGGCTCCACCTGAAGCTCTGTATTGAGGGAGCTTTCCTCAGATCTATGGGGAGGGAGTTCCACAACCAGGGTGCCACCACGAGAAGGCCCTATCTCTGGCCGCCACACCTCTCACGTCTCTTAGTGGCTGCACAGTCAGTAGGGCCCCCTCAGATGACCTTAGGTGATGGGTCAGATTGTACAGAAGAAGGCGGTCCCTCAGGTCCCCTGGATCCGAGCCATTTAAGGCTTTAAATTTCAGGACCAGCACTTTGAACTCAGCCTGGAAACAAATGGGAAGCCAGTGTAGTCGCTAAAGCAGTGGCCCGACAGAGTCAAACCAACGAGCCCCTTCAAAAGGAACTTCTTCACCACTCCTTTGGGAAGGCAGGGGTTTAAGCCAGTATACAGTGTATGCGTCGGCCTCCACACACCACCATGGGAATGGGGAGATGGGTAAGTTATTGCTGCGGGTGAGTTATTGCTATAGTCTAAATTGCTTAGGACCATAGTTTCAGTCTAGATCATTGCTCCACTCTGGGCCCTTTTTCATGCATTGCCACTGAGTAAAGTCTTCTCTTTTACAATAGTCACAATAAACCCAAACGTTCAAAGCTATGCTGGATGCTTAATGTCACACATTTTTTGGCCTTCACTCATTAAAATTACTTAACTGATTAGCTGGTGATTGCCAAGCAAACAAATTCTTGCTCACTGGTCAAAAGCAATCAGATATAGCTTTCACAGCAGTCCCTCTCTTTTGTTTCACAGATGTGTGTGTGTGAGGAGAGGAGGGAGGAGAGATAACTGTTCCTCCCACCACACAGAAACTATTCACTGGTATTTTTTCCATGTATCTTTTTGGATCCAGAAACAATATTCTCCTTCCTCCTATGCATATTATTTGGATAATGTTCTTAATAATTGCAGTCATAACCATTATTCTCACATGCAGAATGAAAAAAAATAAATGCAGTTAGAGGCAGCAGCCCTGGCCATCAGCCCTTTTAAAGAGCCTTTGCACGGAGTGTCAAGGCTGCATAACATGTATGCACATAGCACACTTGCTTGTTAAGTGAAGCATAACTTGTTATGTGAAGCAAGACTTCTTGAAAATTTATCCTTGTTATTTGAAACACTTGTTATGTAAGGCACTTGTTATGAGAGGTACCACTGTATATGTGATTAAAGCAGCCAGTGTTGGTGCCCACAATCTTGATGTTCCTTCAGCAAATGACTTATAATGAAATCTTCCCCTGGAGCGTTTCCACTTTTATCTCTGTTTATGAGAGAAGCAATCTCCTCACTGGTTATAGGTTCCCAAGATGGAAGATCTTCAACTTAAAAATTTTGATGTTAATTCTGGATAGGAGGGCTCTTCTGAGGCATAAATTCTGTGAAAATGTTCCATCCATTCTAAAGCTGTGATGTGATTAGGGGCTCCCAGAGGAAGCACTTTCCATAATTGATTTATTGTGTGCCAGAACAGGGATATATTTTTTCTGTTGATTAAGCTTCCCAGTTTTTCTTAATAAAAATTTCTTTCTTGCGTTTAATAGATTCCTCATATTGGATCGCCAAATCAGACTTTCTTACCATAATTAAAGCAACTGTAACCAACTTCTTCAAGGACCTGCATTCTAAGTCATATCAACCCTGAGGTCTACTTCTTGAAATAATATTATTGCACCTTTGACCACTTAAAAATGGTTTTAAAACAGCAGCAATATTGTTAAAGTGTAATAGTGGGTCACATTCCTTTGTAATTATCGCATCCCTAAGGCCCATTATGGGCTCACAAATTAACAGCTCCTAGATTTTTTCACTGATATGACTAGTCCATTTCACACAACTTGTCACAGAGCTAAGTTGACAGTGGGGTGATGAGTCTCTTTTAATTTAAGTTGATCATCTGTTGAAAGTTTGAGCGACAAAGGAAGATTATCACTTTGTGATCTCCTAAGTACCATATAGATTATAAGCCGAGATTTTTGGGCCCAAAAAATAGGCCCAAAAGTACCCTCGGCTTTTACTCGGGTGAACTGAAATGTGGTGGGATCAAACCCCATCATGTTATATACTGTTGGATTCATATTGAAGAGCAGAATCCAATGCAAAAATCAGTTTTGAGATATCTCATTCCTATCAAAAGATATGGCCAAAAACAAAAAATAAAAACTATAAAAATAAAAAATACATTTTTGGGGCAATTTTTTTAGAGATAGGAATTTTGGCCTGGGGGTAGGAATTTTGGGTTTTGCATATGGTCACCCTGTCCTATGCATGTCTACTCTGAAGTAAGCCCCACTAAGTTCAATGAGGCTTACTCCCAGGAAAGTGTGCTTAGGATTGCAGCCTATGAATTCCAAGAAGGCTACAAGGAAAAGGACCAGTACCAGTACCTGCTGCATTTCCCACCCTAGGCTTATACTCAAGTCAATATGTTTTCCCAGTTTTTTGTGATAAATTCAGGTGCCTTGGCTTCTACTTGGGTATGCTTGTTATACTTGAGTATACGGTAACCTAAACTCCTGCAAGTCTGGAAGCAATTATGACCTGGGGAGAGCAACATAGTCTAATAATGAGAGTTTAGCCACCTTCCAATAGGAGTCCACATATGGATGATCCTGCAGCCATGAGCCATTTAGGACTAGTAGAACTTGTTTAATATTTAATACAGCAAAGGGCCACAAAGAAGTCCTGGTGGTTGCACCTACTGTCATTAGAAGTCCATTTATGCAATGGGGGAGGGTCTGAAAACACTGGGGGAAAGGCACCATATTTTGTAAAGAGTTCTGAATAATTTCTGCCCATTTTTGCATTAAAGTCCTTCAAGATGAGCAGAAGGATGTGCCTCCTGGATCTCCCTGTTTCTCAAAGATGGCCTCTAGTTGCTTTAAAGAGTGTAATCCCATAAGCAGCGGAAAGCATACATTTACCAACATTAAAGGATTTGGATGTAGATGGAGTTTCACCACCAAAGTATAATGATCAAAAGAAGGCAGAGATATAGTTGCAACAGACAGATTTGTGGAGAACAGTGAAAGTAAACCCCCCATTAGTCTACCCTCAACTCCAGTGATTCCCAAACTTATTTGGCCTACCGCCCTCTTTCCAGAAAAAATATTACTTAGTGCCCCCTGGAAATAAATTTTTAAAAATTTTAAAAATTTAAATTTTAAATTTTTAAATTCCTAAGATTACTCTTTCACAGGCAGAACTGTATGGAAAACCAAAGGACTGCCCTTAGCCCTGTGATTGTCAGCCTTTTCAACTCAAGACACACTGACGAGGTGCTAAAATCATTAAGGCACAGTTCTTCTACCACTGATACTGCTCACCTTTCACACAGATCCCACACACACCTGGCTCTACTGCTCCCCTGGATCCAATTGCCTACAAGCTCCCTTGAAGGGGAGAACTCCAGAAGGTGAAGGAGTTTCCATCAGAGGGAGCCTAGAGGAACTCTGGACTCAGAGTCTTACTCAACACAATGCTTATTTTAGCACATTTGGGCTTACTTCTGAGTAGAGATGCTTAGAATTGTGCTCTCAGAGTCAAATCCCAATTTACACCCTCTGGACTGGGGATCTCCTTGCACAGAATAGGGTGATGTGCATGATGCATAAAGTCTACTTAGGCTGCAATCCTAAAGACCCTTTCCTAGGAGTAAGAAGACCCATTGTTTACAGTGGGGCTTACTTCTGAGTAGACATGGGAGATCCCCTGCATAGAAGAGGGTGATCTGCATGATGCATAAAGTCGACTTAGGCTGCAATCCTAAAGACACTTTCCTAGGAGTAGGACCCATTGATCATATTACTCCCCCATGCGCAATTTCCCCATGTGCAACATCCACCAATGCGCAAAACCCCCATGAGTAACTTCCCCCATGCGCATCAGTCCCCCATGCACAATTTCCCCCATGCGCAACATCCCCCCATGTGCAACATCCCCATGCACAAAATCCCCCATGCACAACACCCCCATGCGCATCAACACTCCATGCGCATCAGTCCCTCATGTGCAACTTCCCTCATGCATATCAGTTCCCCATGCACAACTTCCCCATGCGCAAAATCCCCCCATGTGCACCAACCCCCCATGCGCAGCATCTTCCACAGTGCAACCTATTACTCCTAACAACATCCCCACAGTGCACCAGGCACTGACCACCAAATTGGCTGTATGTTATTCAGTCTCCCATGTTAAGTATAGGACAAAAACACGTTGACTTCTTTTCAGCCCCTAAAGGGTTAAATTTCTCCACATGGGTTCTTGTTGGGTGTGCAGGTGACAGAAGGAACTCCCTCCAAGAGTTCCATGCTTCTGGGCCCAGCAGTTGGGGCGGAATGTTGATGAGTCATCAATTCTCCAATGCAAAGTATAGGGAGGAAAACGCGTTGCACCCCTTTTCAGCCCCTTCCGGTTGGAAGAGAAGCCTTTGCTCTGGTGTCTGGACTCTCCCTATTTGAATATCCTATGCACAAATTTTTATGACGATTCATAATCACTCTTCATCTTCAAAGCAGGAAAATTAGTCTATCCTGCATGCAATTAAAGCCTGTACAGTACTTTCAATAGCCTTTTTAATGTGGTGCCTAAACTAATGACTACAAGCAGCATATCAGTGCACTATCATGGCAAACCTTAATGAAGAACGTAAAAAGAGCCCCACAAGATCAGGCCCATTGCCAATATGGATCAATTTCCTGTATGTTACTGTGCTTTACCAAAGACATCCTGTTGCCGCCCTCTTGACTCTGACATTCTGAGACAGACTACTTCTAAAACCCATCATGACAAGGGTGACCATAAAGATCAGACAGTTTTGGCTGATCACTGATTTGGCTGATCAGTTTTGGCTGATCACCAGTATCCACTGGTGAAAAGGCAGGTGCTGCTTTTAAAAAGCTTCTATAATGAGTTAAACCTGCCTCAATTCTCTCTTCTATCAGGGTGACCATAGAATCATAGAATCATAGAGTTGGAAGGGACCTAGTAGGTCATCTAGTCCAACCCCCTGCCTGCAGCAGGAATTCCCCCTAGAGCATCTCCAACAGGTGCTCATCGAGCCTCTGCTTGAAGATCCCCAGTGAGGGAGAGTCCACCACCTCCCTTGGCAATCTGTTCCACTGACCATATAGTATGGAGGACAGAGTGCCTCTACCTTTAACTATACCATAGAAGAGGGATTTGAAGCAGGTTTAGCTCATCATAGAAGATCTTTAAAAGCAGCATCTGACTCAATTCCCTCTTCTATGCAATGGTTTAAGGTAGAGGCTCTCTGTCTTCCATTCTATATGATCACTCTGATCATGACTCAACCTGTGATATGGGTGATCCATTTTTTTTCCTTGCTGTTTTCTATATTCAGCATTAGGACAATAAAAATGTCCTGCTGAGTGATGTGACAGCTTTATTCAGTACATTTTCTATAGCTTCACTGTATGTGTTTGTCAGAGGGAGAGGAGTGTGATAACATCATCACAGGAGAATGAATGGAATGAACCAATGGGAGGACTTAACCTACAGCTGGCAAAGGAAAGACCTGATCTCTTTGTCCCCAAAAAGGGCCAGTCAGATTCAATGCAAACAGCATGACAGCCACATGAAGGAGTACAGCTCTGATAAAGGAATGTGGTTTATCCACTCAGTTCATTTCATAGATAAACCAATGCTATGAACCTTTGACTCCAAATGTGAACTATTTTATAGAATTTTCCATGGTGAGAAAAAAAACAGCTTATGGATACAACCAGTGATGAGCTCAAAATAAATTAACAACCGGTTCTCTGCCCATCTGGAAGCCACTTTTAAATGGATATTTTTAAACTTTATATATCCTAATTCTCGTTAACCACCGGTTCTATAGAGTAGGTGCGATCCTGCTGGAGCCCAACACTGGATACAACCCATTTATAAGAAAAGCCCCGAAAGCAATAGAGCCAGATCAGGTGATGGCAGCAGTGTAAGTTAGCAATTTAATATGCACTTGCATGAAAGTAAGTTTCAGAAAACTCAACAGGGGTTTATTTCTGAGTAAATATGCATTGGCTTGGCCCAAAACCAACCCTATCTCATCATGCTGGGAATATGTCTGGGGCTGCAATCCTATACATAGTTATTTTGGAGTAAGTTCCAATATGCTTAATGCAACTTTTTTTGAATAAACGTGCATAGGAGGAACTGGAAAATACCTAACTCAAAACGAGAGGCTATAAGGCAGGCTAGTTTACCCATGTCAAACAGGCTTGGTTAATGGTGCAGCCCTTGTTTCCTTCTCTTGCACTGAATAAATCAGTGATTCCCAAACTTTAAATTAGTATCCATTGGTGAATCACAAACTTGGTTTTTAGTAGTGGTGTGCTCCAGCAGGTTCACACCTTCTCTATAAAACCGGTTAACAAGAGATAGGACATATAAAGTTTAAAAATAGCCAATTAAAAGTGGCTGCTAGATGGGCATAGAACCGGTTGTTAATTTTTTTGAATCCCATCACTGTTAAGGGATCTACAAAAGGTAACTGAAAAATCAGATAACTAATTGTCTTAATCCAGTTCTTCTTCTATCTTTGGCCAAGAGATTATCCTGCATCTACTTGACAGCTTGTCTTTTTCCACTTTGCCCAATCAAAGGTATGTTCAGAAGCAACACATTACAAGTCCTCAGTTACTCTCTCCATCCATCATTTCTTTGGGTGGCCATGTGGTTGTCATCCATCCAGGTTGAGATACAGGGCTGTCTTACCCACTGAATTTTGACTACTCCTAAGTGCATGGCTGTACAATGGCAGATGTGTCTCATTCATCTGCTAGGTGATTGGTGCGAGTCCCATAATTTTCCATATTTCTACATTTGCAATGTGACCCAGGCATGTTAGTTGAGCATCCAGCAGAGCATCTGCATTTCCATGCTGTGTAGCATTTGTTCATGTTTCACAGTTGCTGACCAGCCAATATTCAGCTCCATACAGGGCCACTAGTCTCACCACTGGTCTCACCACTGTCTTATAGATTTTAGTTCTGAAGTGTATAGGCATCTTTCTGTCACAGAAGACCACAACCCTTGATGACAATTGAGCCAGGCAGCATTAATACATGCACATGTATGAGAAAGAGTGTCACCATCATTGCACACCAGTGAGCCCAGTTACTTAAATGGGATGGATTTGGTCAGTTCATGGCCATTGATGGTGATGGTATCAACTGTCTGTGGGCCACACTCCATGTACTCCATCTTCTTTGCATTAATCTGCATTCCATTTTTATCAAGTTGCATTTTCCTCTTCTGCAGTTGCTGTTTAAAATCTTGGCATGTTTCCTTTGAGAGGAGAACATCATTGGTGTACAGGAGTTCCCATGGGCATGGGGACTGGATATCAGCAGTGATCACATCCAGAAGAGGGAACAGAACTGATCCTTGATGGACCCCAATGTGGATGGGAAAAGGCAGCAACATTCCAACAGAGCACCACATTGTGCTTATTATGCCTTGATACAGGAGGTGAAACTAGCACACATAAATTTCCATAGTGGCATGGACTTGCAGTGCAAGCCAGATGAGCTCATGTTGTATTAAATCATAAGCCATTTCCCAGTCAAAGAGTGTGAGGTGGAGAGGCTTATTCCTCTCCTGATGTCTTTCTTTGAGCAGACAGGCAGCATGATTAGCATCAGTTGTTCCACACCCCCCGACAAAGTTAAACTGGTTTGGTGCAATGTCAACAATGGTGTGAAGACGGGCATTCAGGACCTGCTCAAAGATTTTAATTACATGACACAGCAGGCGGATTGGCATAGTTGGTGCATTCAGTAATGTCTCCCTTGCCCTTCCTATGCAAAAACCAGACAATGTAGCTACAAACCACCCTTCAAAGAGCTCAGCTCCTGCAGTTTGCAAGCATGAGTAAATATATATTAATGTTTGGGGGGTCTTTTTATGGCTATTGCTGATAATGATATTAAACAAATCGGTCCTGTCTAATTCTTGACAATTCCTTGAGCTGCCTCTCTCCATACTATTTGATGTGCCATTTCCTTCCTTTTTTATGGTGTCAGCTTTGATGGTGTCTAGCTGATGTGTTCTTTGGCAGCATGGCTTCTTTTAGATGCATAGTTCATTGCTCCAGAATTTGACCAAATGACATGTTCAAAATAAGTAAGCTTATTTTGGACTTATAAATAACTAGCAAAAAGTGTACCCGCGTTGCAGGTGTAACATTTTCCCCTATGCCATCCCCCATGGTGCAGAAACACTCCATATGCCACTTTCCCCATGCACATCATCCCCCATGCGCATCATCCCCCCATGTGCAACGTCCCCTCATGCGCATCATCCGCCAATGCACAACTTTTCCCAATGCGCAACTTTCCCCCATGCACAACTTTCCCCCATGCACATCATCCCCCAATGCGCAACTTCCCCCAATGCGCAACTTCCCCCAATGCGCAACTTCCCTTCATACGCAACTTTCCCCCATGTGCAACTTTCCCCCATGCGCAACTTTCCCCCATGTGCATCAACCCCCATGCACAACTTTCCCCCATGCGCAACTTTCCCCATGCACATCATCCCCCATGTGCAACTTCCACCCATGCGCAACTTCCCCATGCGCATCATCCCCTCATGCGCAACTTTCCCCATGCGCATTATCCACCGATGCACAACTTTTTCCCATGCGCAACTTTCCCCCATGCACATCATCCCCCATGTGCAACTTCCACCCATGTGCAACTTCCCCCATGTGCATCATCCCCTCATGCGCAACTTTCCCCATGCGCATCATCCGCCGATGCGCATCATCCGCCGATGCGCAACTTTTCCCCATGCACAACTTTTCCCTATGCACATCATCCCCCCATGTGCAACTTCCACTCATGCGCAACTTCCCCTCATGCACAACTTTTCCCCATGCACAACTTTTCCCCATGAGCAACTTCCCCTCATGCGCAACTTTCAGCCATGCGCATCATCCGCTGATGCGCACCTTTACCCCATGCGCAACTTTCCCCGTGCGCAACTTCCCCCGTGTGCAACCTTCCCCCGTGCGCAACTTTCCCCATGCGCATCATCCCCCATACGCTTCAACCCCCATACGCTTCAACCCCCATCCACATCATCCACCAATGCACAACTTGCCCCATGCGCAACTTCCCCCCATGGGCAACTTTCCCCCATGCGCAACTTTCCCCCATGCACATCATCCCCCCATGTGCAACTTCCACCTATGTGCTTCCCCCATGCGCATCATCCCCTCATGCGCAACTTTCCCCATGTGCATCATCTGCCAATGCACAACTTTCCCCCATGCGCAGCTTCCTCCATGCGCAATTTTCCCCCATGCGCAACTTTCCCCCATACACATCATCTCCCATGCGCAACTTCCACCCATGCGCAACTTTCCCCATGCGCATCATCCGCCAATGGCCACTTCCCCCCATGTGCCACTTCCCTCCATGCGCAGCATCCTCGCCAGTGCAACATCTTCCTCCAAAATACATCCCCCAGTGCACCAGGGTCTGAGCACCATATTGGCTGGATGTTGTTCAGTCTCCCATGTTAAGTATAGGGCAGAAACACGTTGCCCCCTTTTCAGCCCCTGAAGGGTTAAATTCTCCAGATAGTTCTTGGTGGGTGTTCAGGTGACAGAAGGATCCCTCCCAGAATTCCATGCTTCAGGCCCAGCAGTTGGGGAGGAATGTTGCTGAGTCAGCAATTCTCAATGCAAAGTATAGGGAGGAAAATGCATTGTGCCTCTTTTCACCCCCTTCTGGTTGGAATTTCCGAAAACCGGTTCTTAGTGCACCCCTCCGTCATGGAAGGAACACCCACCCCAATTTTCACGTTTCTAGGCCCAGCGGTTTTGGCAGGGCGGTAATGAGTCAGTGAGTCAGTGAGTCAGTCAGTGAGTCAGTGAGTGACATTTCTCTTTTATATATATAGATAATTTCTTTATAGATCTCTTTTTTCAGAAGTCCAGTATACCTATGTGGGTTGTGATATATTGTTGTTTTAAAAAGTGGGTCCCAGTGCTAAAAAAAATCTCACAGTTTCAAGATTTGTTGGGTTTCTAGATATAAAAAAGTTATTTGGAGTTTAAACCCATGGCTTATGGGTTTAAAGTGGGTTTGTAGCTCAAGGGGAGCAAAATACTAAGTTTTGTGGGCAACCTGTCTGCAGTGTACTCAGCCCTTCTCCTGCAGAGACATCCAGGAATGAGGTGGAGCAAAACAGAGGTGTTCACTTGTACACCGCAGTGAGACTCCCTCAAAAACTTTAAGTGTTTTGCCCCACCCCTTTAGAAATGCCACTGGCTTAAATGCCAAATAACTAAAAAAAAGTAGATACTCAAAAAAAGTTTATAAATATTCCTACAGTTGAATGGTGGACAAAACTCATGGACTTTGCAGAAATGTACAAACTTACAATTTCAGTTAAGGATAGAACAACTAAAACTTTTATGAATACCTGAAATAGGTTGTTTACTTTCTACAAGAAGAAGAGAAAAATGCTCTCACTTTGGATTTGAGGACTAATTTTAGAGAAACTGCCTCAAATGATTTTTCCCCTTTTCTCTTTCTTTTATCTTTTTCCCACAATAAATTGAATTTACAAAGATAGAATGACTGTGGAGATGGACTAGATTTAGTGTGAAAAATTAGAAATTGTTAAAAGTAAAATTACATAGAAATGTCGGCTTTGCCCATACTACTTGATTACAATGATTTCTTTCTTCTTTATTTAGACTATAGTTTAGCCATTATTTGTTACCATTTCATTGTATTTTTGTTGTATTGTCTTTCTTGTTGTTTGTGGTTTATTCTTAGTGGTGCATAGATTTTTTTAAAAATCTATCAGTGATAAAAAATCAACAGTGATGCCTTACGTAACAAATTTAATTCATTCTGGAGGCATGTTTGTTATGTGAAATGTTCTTTATGTGAAGCGGATTTTCCCGGAGGAAATAATGGGAACTCAGACGATTGCATATCATAGAATCATGGAATCATAGAATCATAGAGTTGGAAGGGACCTAGTAGGTCATCTAGTCCAACCCCCTGCCTGCAGCAGGAATTCCCCCTAGAGCATCTCCAACAGGTGCTCATCGAGCCTCTGCTTGAAGATCCCCAGTGAGGGAGAGTCCACCACCTCCCTTGGCAATCTGTTCCACTGCCGAACCACCCTCACAGTCAGGAATTTTTTCCGGATTTCCAGCCAGAATCTCCTCTCTTGCAGTTTGTACCCATTGGTTCTAGTTCTGCTTTCAGAAGCAGCTATGAACAAATTGGCCCCTTCCTCCCTATGACAGCCCTTCAGGTATCTGAAGAGGGCAATCATGTCTCCCCTCAGCCTCCTCTTCTCCAGGCTGAACATCCCAAGTTCCCCCAACCTTTCCTTGTAGGGTTTCCCTTCCATCCCACTATATGTTTATATAGAACATATAAAGCCTGTTCTAGCGAGTGCAACCTTCAAGCCCTGCGAGCTGCCCATAGCAAAGTCCAACAGATTGCCAGGAGATGTGCCAACAATTATTGGCTGCAGCTTTGCTCTCAGATCCAGGTAGCAGCTGACACAGACAATATCAAGGGGATGTACGATAGCATCAAGCAGGCCCTAGGTCCAACAATAAGGAAATCTGCCCTGCTTAAGTCCGCTACAGGTGAGGTCATCCAGGATCGAGCACAGCAGATGGTACACTGGGTGCAGCACTACTCTGAGCTATACTCCAGGGAAAATGCAGTAACTGAAAAAGCATTAAACAACATTGAGTGCCTGCCTGTCTTGGAGAAGCTTGATTGTGAACCAACTTTAGAAGAACTAAACAAAGC
Source organism: Cryptoblepharus egeriae (assembly GCA_030015325.1). NCBI lineage: Eukaryota > Metazoa > Chordata > Lepidosauria > Squamata > Scincidae > Cryptoblepharus > Cryptoblepharus egeriae. The sequence continues at coordinate 4,310,985 of JAREYC010000009.1, forward strand.
CCTGGATTCCCTTGCTTTTGGCAAGGCACCCGGGAAAGATAACATCCCTGCTGAAGTTCTGAGGTGCTATAGAGCGACCATTTCCACTGAACTGTACAAGATATTCTGCCTTTGTTGGAGGGAAGGTGGAGTACCACAGGACAGGAGGGACACTAATATCGTCACACTGTACAAGAACAAAGGCGACAGGGGTGACTGCAACAACTACCGTGGCATCTCTCTTCTTAGTGTTGTAGGGAAGCTGCTTGCCCGAGTCATACTGAAGAGGCTTCAGGTGCTTGCAGAGAGAATCTATCCTGAATCACAGTGTGGATTTCGAGCCAACAGGTCCTCCACTGATATGGTATTTTCCCTTCGACAGTTGCAAGAGAAATGTAGGGAACAAAGACAGCCACTCTTTGTAGCCTTCATAGATCTTACAAAGGCTTTTGATTTGGTTAGTAGGGATGGCCTTTTTAAAATCCTCCCCAAGATTGGATGCCCACCTCAACATCATCAGGTCTTTTCATGAGGATATGAAGGGCGCTGTAGTTTTTGATGGCTTAACGTCAGACTCCTTTCACATCCGGAGTGGAGTGAAGCAGGGCTGTGTCCTCACACCAACTTAGAATCATAGAATCATAGAGTTGGAAGGGACCTAGTAGGTCATCTAGTCCAACCCCCTGCCTGCAGCAGGAATTCCCCCTAGAGCATCACCAACAGGTGCTCATCGAGCCTCTGCTTGAAGATCCCCAGTGAGGGAGAGTCCACCACCTCCCTTGGCAATCTGTTCCACTGCCGAACCGCCCTCACAGTCAGGAATTTTTTCCGGATTTCCAGCCGGAATCTCCTTTCTTGCAGTTTGTACCCATTGGTTCTAGTTCTGCTTTCAGAAGCAGCTATGAACAAATTGGCCCCTTCCTCCCTATGACAGCCCTTCAGGTATCTGAAGAGGGCAATCATGTCTCCCCTCAGCCTCCTCTTCTCCAGGCTGAACATCCCAAGTTCCCCCAACCTTTCCTTGTAGGGCTTCCCTTCCATCCCACTGATCATTCTTGTCACTCTCCTCTGGACTTGCTCCAGTTTGGCTGCATCTTTCTTAAAGTGAGGTGCCCAGAACTGAACACAGTACTCAAGGTGAGGTCTGACCAATGCTGAATAAAGAGGAACTAGAACTTCTAGCGACTTGGAAGCTACAGTCCTCTTAATGCAACCTAAAATGGCATTTGCCTTCATAAAACTTCATTTGGGATCTTTTTTGCAGTCATGCTGAAGCATGCTTTTAGAAATGCAACAGAGGGAATCTATCTCCGGACCAGATCAGATGGAAAACTCTACAATCCTGCCAAACTAAGAGCAAAATCCAAAGTCCTGCTGAAATGCTTGCAGGAGTTCCTCTTCGCCGATGACGCTGCTGTTACTGTTCACGCTGCTGAAGACCTTCAACAACTTATGGACCATTTTAGCAAAGCCTGCCAAGACTTTGGACTAACAATCAGCTTGAAGAAAACACAAGTCATGGGTCAGGGTGTGGATCCACCTCCCTGTATCACAATCTCTGAACATGAACTGGAGGTTGTCCATGACTTTGTGTACCTTGGCTCAACTATCTCTGACACTCTCTCCTTACATACTGAGCTGGATAAATGTATTGGTAAACTGGCTACCACATTCTCCAGGCTTACAAATTGAGTATGGCTTAATAAGAAGCTGACAGAACACACAAAGATCCAGGTCTATAGAGCTTGCATCCTGAGCACACTCTTGTACTGCAACGGGTCTTGGACCCTTTATGCATGGCAGGAGAGAAACCTGAATACTTTCCAAATGCGCTGTCTCCGACGTATTCTTGGCATCACCTGGCGTGACAAAATCTCAAATAACGCAGTCTTGGAACATGCTGGAATCTCTAGCATGTTCACACTAACACCACTAAGTAAAACAGCAATATTTTAGAGCAACACTCAGGCTAGGCCTACAGTTCCAAGTTTTTATGGGTAAAGTATCAGCATGTAAGAAAAGAATTTGCCAGCAAGCATATTGTACAGAAGAGCATTGAGTATTGTAACATGGTATGAAACTGTTAGCCGGTTCTAGTCCTTGAATAAACAAAAGGAGCAAAGTTAGTATGGTACATAAGTTGCAACAAACAGTATGTGGTAACCACATCAATGGTGAGAAGTGAACAAATCAGAACTAACTTGTGTAAAGTGAGGTAATGTCAGACATGATTGGTTAATGAACATATATGTTTTATTGGTGTATGACAATAATGGACAATGTCAGAAGCAAATGAAATGTATGAATTTTTTTCAAAATTTATTGGTTTTTTAAAGACAAACTAAAACGAACAAAACATTAAAAAAAACTAATTTTCTTCCATGAATATACAAGTAGTGTGTCGGTTGATTTACAAAGTTTTTGTGCCACCATTTCATAGCCACAATTACAGTTACATTGCATATTAACTCATATTATCAATCAAAAACTGAATACCCTAATATCGTTATTAATCAGTCATTTAACTATAAATTTATTCATTAATACTTTACGAGGTAACTATAATTAACTTAATTTTTTTTATAACAATTCATATAGTCATATCCAAATCTATCTAAAAAGAAGAAAGCATTCTATAGATATAATAGCCAAAGAAAAGATACACCCTTAAATATTCAATATTTTCTAATAATTTTAAATATTCTGTTATTATACTTTATTATCTAACCATTAGTAGAAACAGTCCCAAATTTCGTAAAATTGTTTATCCTCCTTTTTTCTAATTTCAAATGTCAATCTACTCATTTCAGCACATTCCAATATTTTCTTAATAACTTCCTCCTGCGCTGGTATTTTCTCATTTTTTCCAATTTTTAGCAAATACGATCCTAGCCGCTGTTAATACATTTACAATCAGATATTTTAAGTCTTTACTATATGTATCAGGTATAATTCCCAATAAAAAAATTCTGGTTTCAAATCTATATGTTTCTTTGTCATTTTTTCCAACCACAAGCATATTTTAGTCCAGTATTTTCTAGCATTCTCGCAGGTCCACCACATATGGTAATATGAGCCAGGTATCTGATGACATTTCCAACATTTTTCAGATTTATTCTTGAACATTCTTGCGATTCTAGTCAGGGGAAAGTGCCACCTGTAAAACATCTCATACAAGTTTTCTTTATATGCTGTTGACATTGTCATTTTATAGTTTTGAGACAACAATTTTTGCCATTTTTCTAACTCAATCCCATGTCCAAAATTTTCCCCCCAAGCAATCATAGTTTCTTTAACTTGTTCTTCCTCTAGTTTAATTTCCAATAGATAATCATACAATTTTTTAATCACCTTTTCATCAGTACCTGTCAAAATCTTATCTAGGTCCGTCAATTTATGATAAAATCCATCTGTTTTGGAGTCTTCATTGTACCTTGAACGTATTTGCACATATGAAAACCAATTCATCTTTATGCCTTGTTCCTCTAAGCATCGATTTAAGTTCACCCTTTTCATCCAATATTTCCCCATATCTAACTGTTTGTTCCTTTTTATATATTATAGGATAGGAAAATGCTTCAATAGTAGATAACCAGACTGGAATTTTCAAATAGCATTGTCTTTTAATCTTCTCACAATTTAACCATAGAGATTCCCGTATGTAATGCCTTCTAAAATAACCCTGCCTTTTAGTTCCCTTATACCATAGAAAAGCATGCCACCCCAATAACAAGTCATGTCCTTCTAATGTCAACAATCTAGAATTTCTTAATGTTACCCATTTCTTAGCCCACATCAAATTTGTAGCTTGATAGTATATCTCCCAATTAGGCAAACCAAATCCTCCTCTAATTCCAGCAACTTGCAAAAGTTTTAACTTTATTCTCGATTTCTTACCTTGCCATATATATTTCAAAACAATTTTATTTAAATCTTTAAAATAATCCTTTCCAAGCTTGATTGGTATTGTTTGAAACAAATATAAGATTCTGGGCAGGATATTCATCCTGATTGTTGAAATTCTCCCTATTAATGAGAGTTGTAGGTTTTCCCATTTGGTCAAATCTGACGCTATCTGTTGTTTAAGTTTAATATAATTGTCCTCTTTTAATGTACTACATCTTGCTGTCAAATAAATTCCCAAATACTTGACCTTGTTTGTAACTTGCATTTTCAATAAGTCTGCCAATTCTTCTTTATGTCTTGATAACATATTCTTTGTCAGGATCTGACAATTGAATTTCTTTGTCTTTATTTTCAAACCAGCCACCTAACCATATGTCTCTATCTTTTCCAATAGCCTTGGTGCTGTCTCAGAGGGATCCTCTAATATAAAAGCCAGGTCATCCGCAAAGGCTTGCAATTTAAATTCTTTTTTAATTTTCCATCCTTTTATACTCTTATCACCTCTAATATTTCTGTTCAACACTTCCAAAGTCAGTACAAATAACAGAGGTGATAATGGACATCCTTGTCTTGTACCTTTTCTTATATTAATAGGATCTGTCAATTCTCCCTCTACCATTATTTTTGCCGTTTGCTCATGATATATGGTTTCTATTGCTTGAATAAAATTCCTGGCAAAGCCCATCTGTTCCAATAATATTAACATGAATCTCCAATTCACGTTATCAAATGCCTTTTGTGCATCTAAAAATATCAATGCTATTTGTTTTTCAGGGTGTGCCTCATAATATTCCAAAGTATCCAAAATTACTCTGATATTATCCTTAATTTGTCTCTTTGGCAGAAATCCATTTTGGTCAGGGTGAATATAATTATTTAAATATTTTTTCAGTCTTTCTGCCAAAATTGAGGCACAAATATTATAGTCTGCATTTAATAATGAAATAGGTCTATACTTAATTTGCAATGGATCAGCCTCTTCTTTTGGGATGAGTGTAATATAGGCTTCTGACCATGTTTTGGGTATCTTCTTTAACATAACTTCATTCATTACTTCTAACAGTGGGAGGCTCAAAGATTCTTGTAACACCTTATAAAATTCTGCCGGAAGTCCATCTGGACCTGGTGCCTTCCCGTTGTTTTGCTTCTTGGGAGCTTCAGTTAATTCCATCATAATTATATTGCTTTCTAACATTTTTTCCATCACTTTAGGCATCTTAGGTACATTAGCACTCTGTAAATACTGTTTAATTCTTTCCGCGTCAATATTCTCTTGTTTGTATAGTTGTCCATAGAAATCCTGAATAATTTCCTTTTTTTCTTTATTACCATAACAAACTTGACCTTGGTTATCTACTAACTGGAATATTTTCCTTGATACTTTCTCTTTTCTCAGTTTATATGCTAACCATCTACCTAGTTTATTTGCATCTTCGAAGTAGTTTTGTTTAGCACTTCTAATTTTTTGTGCTAAATCTTCTTTCTCTATTTGTCTAATTTTATGCTTAATTACCTCCATTTTCAGTTTAACATCTTTTTTCTGTGGTATTTTCTGTAATTCTTTTTCAAGTTTTTTATGCTCATCTTCTAAAACTTTAGTAGCTTGCCTTTTCCCGATGTTCTTTTTCTTTGTATAGTCTATTATCAAGCCTCTGGCATATGCCTTCATTGTATCCCAAACATTCTGAATTGAAGTATCTTCTTTTTTATTTTCTCTGAAGAAAAAGTCCATTTCTTTCTCCATCTGTTGTATAAAGTCTTTATCCTGTAGAATAGTATTGTTTAACGTCCATCTTGATCTTCTTTTTTGTCCCTTCCACCTAACTGTAACTGGATTATGATCTGCCCAGGTGCTTGTTTCAATGTTTACCTCTTGAATATTAGATATTAATTCTGTTGAGATCCAAATCATGTCTATTCTGGACCATGATAGATGTCTATTTGAATAGAAAGTATATTGTTTATTTTTAATGTTTCTTTCTCTCCATATATCTTTTAAATTTATTTCATCTATCATTTTAAAGAAAGATTTGGGAAGAATCTTTCTATTTTGTTTAGTTATTGTTGCTGTATAATCCAGTTTATTGTCTACTATTCCTTTGAAATCTCCCATCAAGACTATATTAACATAGTCCAGTTCAATTATTTTCATATGCAATTTTTGTAAAATTCATCTTGTTTATCATTCGGAGCATAAATTGCAATCAGGAGTGTTTTCGTATTGTTATCCATTATTTCCACCATTAATATTCTTCCATCTTCATCAGAATGAATCAATTTTGCTGAAATATTTTCTTTAATGTATAAAATCACTCCTCTTTTTTTACATTTAGTCAGGGAAGTAAATAATTTCCCTAATTTTGGCTGGACCAATAAGTGTTCATATTGTTTTTTAATATGTACTTCTTGTAAACAAATTACATCAAATTTTAATTTCTCTAGCTTGTGAAAAATTTTCCTTCATTTAATGGCCAAGTTAAGTCCATTTATATTGTAATCAATTTTTTCTCTTCCATGATTATACTTTGTAATTAGGTTTAATAGCCCTCATAGATCTTAGTTCGAATTATTCTTTAATTTCCACCTGTCCCCCTACTGCGCTTTCTTCTTTTCCAGCTTCAGTTTGATCCTCTTGGTATTCAGTTAATGAGACCTCTTCCCCTATCTCATAGTCTCTCTTGCCAAAAAATTCTGCATAGAATAATTCAGCTTTCTCAGTTGAGTCAATTCTATGTCTCTTTTCTTGCATGTAAATATTAAACCTTCTGGGATAAGCCATCTGTAATTCACCCCTTTTTTCAATAGCATTTTATTTAAGAATCGTTATTCTCTTCTTATCTCTCTCATTTTTCTGGGTATTTGTTTTAGGACCACTATCTCCTTATCCTTATATTTTAACATTTTCTCTTTGGCACTTGCAATATTTGTGTCTTAATAGCTTTTTTTGTAAATCTAATATGGACTTCTCTTGGTAGATTATTTCTCGTTGTGTATCTTGTAAAGACTCGATATACTTCATCTATTCCATCCATCATCTTCTCTTCTGTTATTTCCAAAGCTTCAGCCAATATTTCTATCATTATCTCAACTAAATTTTGTCCTTTTTCTTCCTCTATGTTTTGAAATCTGAGATAAAATTCTGATTTGTCCAACTCCCATTTCAACATCGTATTTTTATCTTGTTCAACCACTGTTAATCTGGTATCAATATCTCCGATCTTTTTATCTCTTTGTTTATCTTCTTCAATTTTTTGGAATCTCTCCTCATATTTCACCATCATTTGTTGAATCTTTTCAATTTTTTCATCAGTTTTTCCTATTCTTTTTTCAATGGTGTCTGATTTTGCTTTAATTTCTTGGATTCCTTGCATAATCATCTGCAAGGTAACTTTCTCTTGTTCTTTATCCTGCTTCAACATCATCTGGCTGGGGGCAGCTCATCAGGTGGGGAGGCGGGGGCAGAGGTTGAAGGGCCAGAAGCTAAGAATTTCCTGCTCATTTTACTCAATTGAAAATTTTCAGGTTCTTCTGAATTTTATTCCAATTATAAAGTGGCCAATTATAATCCAAAAAAAAAAAAAAAAGAAAATCCCAAAAAGGATAGAGAAATTTTTTTTAAGGCTTTCCCTTTAAAATAGAGCACCTAGATAGGTATCAACAGTAAAGGCTTTTTTTTAACAATAAAGGCTCTTAAGGAGGAGTCACGTGCCTTAGAAACAAGGAGAGCTCTGCACTTTATTTAATCATCCAAGGCTCTTGTTACAATTTTCTTCTCCGCCAACTTGAAAAACAAGCTCTAAATTGTTGATGAAAATCCAGATGAGCCCTTGAAGTAATATTCTCTCATGCTCTCCCTTCCAATCTTAACGCATTATAATGTCCTTGAAAGAGGAGTCTGTAGTACTTTCTCTTTAACTTTCATTTAAAGTATTGTCCAGCTTCTAAACTAAGAGCCCTAATACAAAAAAAGTAAGAAAAAAAACCAGTCCACTTTGACGTTCATTCAAAAAGTCGCCACTTATTCCATTCTGTCAAAACTTTTACAGATTTTCTTTCCTTAGAGTATCCCTTAAAGTATTGAACTAATGCAGCAAGGAGTTCTCACCAGCCGACACACTTTTCTCTCTTCCTACTCAGAGCAGTCCCAACTTCAGCAGCTTGAATGGCTGCCTCTTCGCCTCCAGCAAGAAAGGCTTCTCCTGGATCAACCAGGGACTTTGCGATATCCCCAGGATCTGCAGGATGCGCCTTTCACTATTACCGTCTCTCCGGGACGGTTTAGGTCCATTTGGATCGGCCAGGAGCAAAGATATCAGCTTCAATCTTGGAGCCCCAAGACTGCAGCTGTATTGTAGCGACGCGGCTCCGCCCTCCTCAAATGTATGAATTCTTAATTATTCCAGATGTCATGTAGAGATATGTAATATAGAACCCTTCTGGGGTTCGAAGTTCAATCTTAGGCCAGTTTGAAAGATTCCACCAAAGTTCTGCCTAGCTCCAAGTTTTCTAGCAAATAAAGCTTTTGCTTAACTCTTTAATCCCTGGTTCTGGACTTTATTATTTCTTGGGACTTTGAAAGTGTTCCTAAGGTTGGAGATGTAGGTAACCCACTTGGCGATCCATGTCAGGATTTCTGTAACAGAACCCATGTGGAGAAATTTAACCTTTAAGGGCATGAATAGGTGTCAACATGTTTTTGTCCTATACTTAACATGGAAGACTGAACAACATCCAGCCAATTTTGTGCTTGGTGCATGGAGCAGTGGGGGGGGATGTTGTTCAGAGGAAGAGGTAGCATTGGGGATGATGCTGTGCATGGGAGGAAATTGTGCATGGGAGAAAGTTGCGCATGGGGAAAAGTTGCACATGGGGCATGTTGTGCAGGGGGAAGTTGTGCATGGGGGAAAGTTGTGCATGGGAAATAATACACGCATGGGGAATAATGCACAAGGGGGAAAGTTGTGCATGGGGGAGGTTGCGCATGGGGATGATGCACATGGTGGGATGATGCGCATGGGGAAGTTACACATAGGGGATAATGTGCATGGGGAAAGTTGCACATGGGGGTTGATGCGCATGGGGGAAGCTGTGTATGGGGGATGTTGCGTGTTGGGGAAAATTGCGCATGGGGAAAATTTCACATGGGGGATGATGCGCATGGGGAAAGTTGCACATGTGGGAAAGTTGCGCATGGGGGATTATGTGCATAGGGGGAAGTTGTGCATGGGGTGGAGGATGCGCATGGGGGATGATGCCCATGGGGGGATGCTGCGCATGGGGCAAAGTTGCGCATTGGGGAAAGTTGCGCACGGGGGAAGTTGCACATGGGGATGTTGAGCATAGGGGAAGGTGTGCATGGGGAAAATTGCATATGGAGAAAGTTGTGTATAGCGGAAGTTGCATATCGTGTATGATGCACATGGGGATGTTGAGCATGGGATAAAATTGCACATGGGGTGATGCACATGCGGGAAGTTGTGCATGGGGGAAATTGTGCATTGGGAAAATTGTGCATGGGGAGGATTGTGCATGGGAGAAGTTGCACATGAGGGAAAATTGCGCATGGGGAAATGTTGTGCATTGGGGATGATGCACATGGGGGGATGTTGCTCATGGGAAGATGTTGCACATGGGGGTTGATGCTCATGGGGAAGTTGCATATGGGGAAGTTGCGCATGGGGGATTATGTGCATGGGGGAAAGTTTCTCATGGGAAGATCTTGCGCATGGGGGATGTTGCACATTGGGGAAAATTGCGCATGGGGGAAAATTGAGCATGGTGGGATGATGCACAAGGCGGAAAGTTGCGCATGGGGGAAGTTGCGAGTGGGGGGATGTTGACCATGGTGGAAGTTGCGGATGGGGCAAGTTGCACATTGGGGGGAAGTTGCGCATGGGGAAAGTTGCACATAAGGGAAGTTGCATATGGGGGATGATGCGCATGGGGGATGTTGGGCATAGGGGAATTTACGCATGGGGAAAATTGCTCATAGGGGAAAATTGCGTATGGGGAAAATTGCGCATGGGGGAAAATTGCACATGGGGGAAAACTGTGCATGGGGATGGTGCGCATGCGGGATGATGCGTATGGGGGATGATGCGCATGGGCAAAAGTTGCGCATGTGGGGGAAGTTGAGCATGGGGAAATGTTGCACATGGGAAAAAGTTGAGCATGGGGGTTGATGCGCATGGGGAGCAGTTGCATAGTGGGGAAGTTGCGCATGGGGGATGATGCACATGGGGATGACGTGCATGGAAGAAAAGTGCTCATGGTGTGATGCTGCGCATGGAGGATCTGCATGGGGATGTTGCGCATAGGGGGATGTTACTCATGGTGGAAAGTTGTGCATGGGGGAAAGTTGAGCATGGGGATGATGAGCATGGGGAAAGTTGCACATGGGGGAAGGAGGCGGATGGGAGGAGGATGCGCATGGGAGGAGGATGCGCATGGGGGAAAGTTGCGCATAGGGTGAAGTTGCACGTGGGAGAAGTTGCGCATTGGAGAAAGTTGCACATGGGGAAGATGCACATGGGGGAATGTTGTGCATGGGGGGATGTTGTTCATGGGGGGATGTTGTTCATGGGGAAAATTGCGCACTGGGGATCTTGCGCATGGGTAACATTACGCATGGGGGGATATTGCGTATAGGGGATAATGCAAATGGGGGAAAGTTGCTCATAGGGGATGATGTGCATGGAGAAAGTTGCACATGGGGTTAAGTTGAGCATGGGGAAGTTGTGGATGGGGAAATGTTGCACATGGGGAAAAGTTGCACATGGAAAAATGTTGCGCTTGGGGTTGCTGCGCCTGGGGGATGATGCTCATGGGGAAAAGTTGCTTATGAGGGTGTTGTGCATGGGGGGATGTTACACATGAGGGAAGTTGTGTATGTGGGAAAGTTGCGCGTGGGGGAAGTTATGCATAGGGGATGATGTGCATGGGGAAAGTTGCGCATGGGGGAAGTTGTGCATGTGGGAAAGTTGTACATGATGGAATTTGTGCATGTGGGAAAGTTGCGCAAAGGGGATGATGTGCATGGGGGAAGTTGCGCATAGGGGATGCGCAAAGTTGCACATTTTTTGCACAAAGTTGTACGTTGATCTGGTCAGTGTGGCAGGAACTTTAGGGGAAAGCGATCATGAGTTGCTGGAATTTAGAATATTGTGGGAAATAAAAAGAGTGCAGAGTGAAACTTAACATTGGATTTCACAAAAGCTGATTTCAACAGGCTTAGAGGAGTCATAGGCGGGATCCATGGGTCTCATGGGGAAAGGGGCCCAAGATGGGTGGGAGCTCCTTAAAAGGCAGCTTCTACAAGCACAGTCAGAAACAATTCCCATGAGAAAGAAAGGAAGAAAAAACCTGAAAAAACCAGGTTGGCTCCACAAGCAAATTTGGGAACAGCTGAAGTTAAAGAGAAGTATAGGGTGTGGAAGACTGGAAAGATCACCAGGGAGGAGTACAGACAGATAGCCTGGTCTTGTAGGGAGGGGGTCAGGAAAGCTAAAGCTCAGTATGAACTGAGGCTGGCCAGGGGAGTCAAAGATAACAAAAAGATATGCCCAAAGGAGCAGGAGGAGAGAGGAGGGGGTGGGGCTGCTCCTGGACAAAGATGGACAGCAGATGTCTGGAAACCAGGAGAAGGCAGAACTGCTCAATTCCTACTTTGCATCCGTCTATTCTCAGAAGGAGGGCTGTGCAAATGTGGGTATGGGATCTTTGGCTAATATGGAGTTTTACTTGTATCCCCAAAGAGGTAATGAAAACATGGATGATGCAGAAGAGCAGACTAAGATTGATAGAGAACTGGTTCAAAATCACTTAACTGGTCTAAGTGAATTCAAGTCATTTGGACCAGATGAGCTGCATCCTCAAGTCCTTAAGGGATGTTGCTCATGGGGGAAAGTTGCGCACGAAGGATCTTGTGCATGGGGGGAAAGTTGCGCACGGGGATGTTATGCATAGGGGATGATGCACATGGGGGATGTTATGCATGGAGAAAGTTGCACATGTGGTAAAGTTGCGGATGGGGGTTGATGCGCATGGGGATGATGCGCATGGGGGATGATGCACATGGGAGAAAGTTGCTCATGGGGGATGTTGCACATGGGATGTTGCGCATCGAGGGATGTTGCTCATGGGGGAAAGTTGCGCAAGGGGATCTTGTGCATGGGGGGAAGTTGTGCATGGGGGACATTGTGCATGGGGAAAATTGCACATGGGGAAGATTGCACATGGGGGATGGTGCACACCTGGGAAGATGGGCATGGGGTAAAGTTGCGCATGGGGAAAAATGGTGCATGGGGAAATGTTGCACATGGGAAAAAACTGAACATGGGGGATGATGCACATGGAGAAAAGGTGCTCATGGTGGGATGTTGCACATGGGGAAGGTTGCGCATGGGAGGATGTTGCGCACAAAGGATCTTCCGCATGGGGGGAAAGTTGTGCATGGGTAAAATTGCGTAAGGGGGATGTTGCGCATGGGGAAGATGCACATGGAGAAAGTTTCGCATGGAGGATCTAGCACATGGGGGAAAGTTGTGCACGGGGGATGTTGCGCATGGGGAAAGTTGTGCACGGGCAATGTTGCACATGGGGGAAGTTACGAATGTGGAAAAATTGCAAATGGGGAAAGTTGCACATAGGGGATGTTGCATATGGGGGATGTTGTGCATGGGGGATGATGCGCATGGGGAAGATGCGCATGAGCAAAACTTGCACATGGGGAAAAGTTGCACATGGGATAAAGTTGCGCATGGGTGTTGATGCACATGGGGGAAGTTGCATATGGGGGAAGTTGCGAATGGGGGATGGTGCGCATGGAGGATGATGCGCATGGAGGAAAGTTTCTAATGGAGGGGTGTTGCGCATGGGGACATTGCGCATGGGGATGTAGTGCATGGGGGGATTTTGCTCATGGGGAAAGTTGTGCACGGATGATCTTGCGCATGGAGGAAAGTTGCGCACGGGGGATGTTGCGCATGGGGGATGATGCACATGGCAGGATGATGTACATGGCAGTATGATGCGTATGGGGAAAGTTACTCATGGGGAAGTTGCGCATGGGGGAATTTGCGAATGGGGAGAAGTTGCGAATGGGGATCTTGCACAAGAGGGGAAAGTTGTGCATGGGGGATGTTGCGCATGGGTAATGTTGCGCATGGGCAAAGTTGTGAAGGGGAAACTTGCGCATGGGGGATGATGCACATGTGGGAATTTGCGCATGGGGAAAGTTGTGCATGGGAGAAATTTGTGCATGGGGAAGTTGCGCATGGGGAAAAGTTGCACACGGGAAAAATTTGAACATGGGGAAATCCCTGCCTGAGGGATGATGCACTTGGGGGATGATGCACATAGGGGAAATTTTCACATGGGCGGACGTTGCGCATGGGGGGTGTTGTGCATGGGGGGATGTTGCTCATGGGGGAATGTTGTGCATGGGGGATCTTGGCATGGGGCAAAATTGGGCACGGGGGATGTTACGCATGACAGAATGTTTCGCACAGGGGATCTTGCACAGGGGGATTTTGTACATGGGGAAGTGGCGGATGGAGGGATGTTGCACATGGGGAAAAGTTGTTCATGGGGAAAGTTGCGCACGGGGGAAATTTGCACATTGGGGAATTTGCGCACGAGGGGATATAGCGCACAGGGGGATTTTGTGCATGGGGGAACTTGTGAATGGGAGGAAGTTGCACATGGGGGAAGTTGCGCATGGGTAAGTTGCACTTGGGAGGATGTTGTGTATGGGGAAAGTTGTGCATGGGGAAGGTTGCACATGGGGAAGGTTGTGCATGGGGTGTTGATATGTCATGGGGGATGATGTGCATGGGGGATGTTGCACAGGGGGGAAAGTTGCTCATGTTGGAAAGTTGCACATGGGGGATGATGCGCATAGGCGGAAGTTGCGCATGGGGAAGGATGCGCTTGGTGAATGATGTGGGCAGGGGGATGATGCGCATGGGTGATGATGCGCATGGGGGAATGTTGCTCATGGGGGGATGTTGTGCTTGGAGGAAAATTGCGCCTGGGGGATGATGCATATGTGGGAAGATGTGCATGGGGGATGATGCGCATGGGGATCCTTGCATATGGGGAAGTTGTGCATGGGGAAAAGTTGCACATGGGAAAAGTTGCACGTGGGGTTGATGCACATGGGGAAGTTGCGTATGGGGAAAGTTGCGCATGAGGGGAGGCTGCGCATGGGGGATGTTGAACATGGGGGAAAATTGCGAATGGGGAAAGTTGTTCATAGGGGAAGTTGCATTTGGGGGATTATGCGCATGGGGGGAAGTTGATCATGGGGGTAAATTGCACATGGGAAAAATTGATGCCGCTGAAATAGTCCAATGGAAAGGCAGAGCCAATACGATTGGTTCCAGCTGCGTTGCAGGAGTTACCAGAACATGGCTGTAACACAGTCACAAACTGCTTTCAGGACTCCGGCTCCAGATTTTTCCTCGAGGTTTACTCCTGAAACCTTTCCCATAAATGGGTATAGCCACAAGGCAGTAGAGTTTTAGAAATTTTCCTTCTCCTAGGTAAGTTCGACAAGGATTTTTTCAGAGGTCACAATCTTTAGTAATTATCATTTTCTTTAGCATTTTTCATTGTTTAGCACAGATGACCTGTGAACCCAGTATCAGACTTTTATTAGGACTATATGTCTCCAACTGCACATCTTGCTTTCCAGACCCACTGTATGGGTTCCTATGTTCTATGTCCACCTTAATGCTCTGTGTACTAGTCTGCACCCGCAGAATACCCAGCACAATTGGTAGTGATCTGTCATGGCCCCTGATCCCTTATATGGGGGAAGGGGACAAAAGTCATAGAATTATAGAATCGTAGAGTTGAAGGGGACCCAATAGGTCATCTAATCCAACCCCCTGCCTGTAGCAGGAAATTCTCCTAGAGCATCTCTGACAGGTGCTTGCCGAGTTTCTGCTTGAAGATCCCCACTGAGGAAGGGTCCAGTTTGTACCCATTTGTTCTAGTTCTGCTTTCAGAGGCAGCTAAGAACAAATGATCCACTAAATATGGTGGTTGCTATTTTGGTACAGTTGCATCTTTTTGTACTACTCCAGTTAGAATTAGGCTGCTTATTGTTTGAACCACAAAATGTCATTATACAAAGGGCTACACAATGATTGTCACATCACATAAATCAGGATAAATAATTTAAATTGGAAGGAGGAATTCCTAAATATTCTGAAAGCACAAAGGAAGATTGTGATGAAAAATTCTGTTGAACTCCAAAATAAATGGACAGATGTAAGGAAAGGTTACAAAAAAGAATACATTTGTGTTGTGATCCCAGCATTAGTGAATTAAGAATCTGGGCTCAGTAGCACTTACAACTATACTAGTAAGATTTGGAGAGATTCTGTAACAACTGAATGCTGAACAAATGAAGAGTTCATCATTCAACAGAGCACATTAGATAGCTAGTAATTTACTAATCCCAGGTATTAATGGTTGCTGCCATATGATGATGAGTTATATAAGCAGGCCTCTGTCAGTCTTGAAAGACTATGATATCATGTTCAGCACTGCATACGCTGCATGCAAAGCATGAAAGCCTGCGTTAGATTGTTATGGAGGAGAGGCTGTTACCCAAGCAGCAAATCCCCTCTCTCCACGCCACTGATTTAGTCCAATGGAAAGGCAGAGCCAATACAATTGGATCCAGCTGTGTTGCAGAGCTGGGCTAAAGATAGGAGCTCACCCTGTCTTGTGGGGCCGACCCAGGTCTCGAACCCTAGCCTGCTGGTTAACAGGCACAGTGTCTTAACCACTTGTGCCACCCACAGCCCATATAAAATGAATAATAAGCAGACATGGTGCCGTAAGTAAGACCTTTATAGTTTGGGCTTGCAACACTACCAATGGGAGAAGCCATCTGAAAATGCTTTACCAAGGTGGGCTGGTTCACACATGATATGCATTACTTGATTTCTCAATATAGGAACAAACTCATTTTTAAAAAGCATGATGTTAAAATGTCAGATTTGACTGTGATGTGATGGTCCATAAGCACAAGTAATCTCTCAATATTTTCATCTCTCAATCTCTCAATAAAACCCCAGCTGTGGGGCCCGAGGTGGCCTTTGGCAAGGCTCCATTTGATCCCCAGGAAATCCTGTAATATTTCAGAGGTGAGGGAAGCTTTGCAGGATGATATATTAAGGGCTGCACACTCCTCTTTGTGTATGAAAAAGCTTATGAACTGGGTTGAAGATCACCCTCGTTGTTTGTGTTGGAAAGCGTCTATGAATTTTTTTGAATTCATTCTTTCATTTGCAAGTTCCGTCATTAATATATTAATTTATTCAAATTTGAAATGTAAATACTGTGGCACCTCATGTAACAAATTTAATTTGTTCTGGTTGCATGTTTGATACATGTAATGTTCTTAACATGAAACGGATTTTCCCATAGGAAATAATGGAAACTCAGACGATTTCTTCCACAACCCCAAAAATATTCATATAAAATATTAACTGTATGTAAAAAATGATGACAAAACACTGGAATGGAATTCAAAACACGCACTTAATGTGCACGATCCTATGAAGTCTACATAGGCTGCAATCCTAAAATCACTATGCTGGGAGTAAGCCCCATTTAACACAATGGGGCTTATTTCTGGGTAGACAAGATTATGAGGCAGCAATTAAAGACACCTTCCTAGGAGTAAGACTGATTGAATACATTGGGGCTTACTTCTGGGTAGACATGGTTAGGAGGCTGCAATCAAACACTTTCTTCTGTATTCAAATACACTTTCCAAGCTCCCAACTTTCTCCTTCTCTTCTTCCTGAGCCACCTACTCCCTTCTGGCTAGTCCTGAGCTATTTACCCCTTCTCTACTGCTGTTCTCTTCCTCTGCCCAGTGGATGCCTGGCCACAAGAAGAACAGTGCGTAAGTGTTGCTTTCACTATGTGCAAGTGCGCTAAGCAGCCCTGACACTTTTTAAAAGGGCTGTCAGCCAGCGTGTCTGCCCAAACTGCCAATAAGTGTGTTTGTTATGTGAAGTAGAATCCTAGAGAAATTTTTGTTTCTTATGTGGAACATATTTTACATGAGATGCTTGTTACATGAGGCACCACTGTAAATTCTTTTTTCTTCTGGCTTGCGAAACATCATCAGAAAGATAATGTGGCCTTTCTGATCATTCTGATTCTTATAACTGGTGCTGAATACAAATCTATATAGTTTGCACACAAGGAACCCTGCTCCTTGTGGATTTGCACAACACTTTACTGGATTTGCACAACTCTTTTTATTACTGTGCTTCATCCCTTCTGAATATTTCTCTCTTATTAATTGGCTGTGGGTGGCGCATGTGGTTAAGACACTGTGCCTGTTAACCAGCAGGCCAGGGTTCGAGACCCGGGTCAGCGCCACAAGACAGGGTGAGCTCCTGTCCCTAGCCCAGTTCTATGATGCCAGCTGGATCCAATCGTATTGGCTCTGCCTTTCCATTGGACTAATTCAGTGGCATGGAGAGGGGGGGATTTGCTACTTGGGGAATAGCCTATCCTCCATAACAATCTAACCCAGGCTTTCGTGCTTTGAATGCAGCGTATGCAGCACTTAGCACGATACCATAGTCTTTCAAGACTGACGGAGGCCTGTTTTTTTTATGCATGCAGGATTTTTCTTAACATGAGCCTGTGAACAAAAAAGTCTTTCTCTGATTTTTGTTTTAGTAAAGCATTCTATAAGAAAATATTTTTAAAAATATTTCTAGGATCACCACAAAAAAATTCACTCAGGAAGGAGGGCTACACCCAAAAACAAATACTGAAGAAAATAATTCATAGAACAAGATCTGCTTTCAGTTTTCAAGCTATGAAAAACCAATGGTAATTCTTAAACTCCACATTTCTAAAATTCAGTATTTTCCGCTCTTCCCCAGACTAAGGATGCAATCCTAAAGACACTTTCCTGGGAGGTGCACAGAAGTGCCTTTTGGCACATTTGAGACATCCACTGGGCCAGCACAGATCTTGTACTGGTACTTTTGTGGGTCTATCCATGGGATAGGATTGGACTGTCAGTGCACAATCCTGTCAAACTTTTCAGGGCTGATGCAGCAACTGTGCTGCCCCTACTTGATATAGCACATGAGTGATCTGGCTGATACATTAGTCACCCCATTGATTGCCAGGGTTGATTCAACTGATCTGGCTGGCTAAAGAAGTGTCCCCTTCCTTCCTCACCACTTAAGGACTGAAGATTGGATAGAATTGGTCCTTAGAATGTTTGTGATCATTCCATGACACCACAGCTGGTACACCTATTGGGAGATGGGGAGACACAGACAGGCATCAGATAATTTCTAGACTATGATAGTATCTCAGTACATTTTGTGCAATCTACAAGCACAGGTGCATTCTTGATCACAATAGAAATCCTTCCTTTCCCTAACCAAAAATAGTTAGGGCAAGGAGAAGAAATACCATAGTCTTCTCCCACATTCAGGCTGCAACCATTTCTGGTTTGTGCCACTGAGCAGCTCCATGAGTTAAAACAGCTGTCCTTTTTTGAGATCCTGCTAACCTGGAATAGCTGTAACATGAAGAGGAAAGTCCCATGGCTAAATTTGCACCCTGGCTACTATCGCAAATTCCTCCACCCACCACCAGTAGCTTCACATCCCACCTGTATACAGTCCTGTAATTTCTCTGATTTTTTTTTTTTGAGGGGGGGAGGGACAGTTTCAGTTTTAGACTTTCCTAGCGATTAGGATGCCTTAGATTTGATGAATCAAGCATCTGGTGTTTATTTATCATAGAAGTATCTTAATGTGGATTCATTCATCAGGGAGCCAGTGAGTGACATTTTTATAATCAGGTACAGTACTTGGAACAGTAAACATTTCTAGCTCAGAGTGCATTCCTGCGCTTATTCACCCAGAACATCTGACTAATATTACAAGTGGCCTCATAACTTTGACTGGGTCTTCTGTACTGACATGGTTGTGAGAGCTAAAACATATCATAAGCCGGCTATCATGATGGATGAAGGAAGAGCAAGGTGATCCAAAAAGATGCATGTCATCTTGGGTCAGAGCTACTTTAAAAAGTCACAAACTTCATTGTGCTTAATTAACACACTGAGGTTCAAGTCTCAACACATTGAAGTTCTTCAATGAAACCCAGAAGTATGGAACTTTCACTTTCATCTACACAGGGATAGAACAATGTGCTACTATGTAAATGAAACTGGAAGTCCCATACATCTGGAATTCATAGCAGCTGTCAAGAAGCATAAGTTGGAATGATATGCTTCTTTCTCAAGTGAGCAGGGAATAGATAATTGCAGCTTCACAGCTGTTAGGTTGAAGAATGGCTAATCGATGGGCCATTGAAGGGCAGGGAGAAGGGGAGAGAAGCTAAACTTCAAGCATGTCACCCATCCAAAGAAGACAGAAGGTGTTACATTCTATTTTCCTCTTAGATTGTTTCAATAATAGAGGGAACAATGTAACTGGAAGAACCGCAATGGACAAAACAGGAACCTCAATGCCTGCAGTCCTAGTGCTTTCCTTCCTTCCCACATGCAGCTGCATATTAATTAGGTAGCCAGACTTCTTGGAGGGGCGGGGGGTGGGGAAGAACAATCTATCTTGAAGTGGAACACATCTTTGTCCAGTGATAATATGTTCCTGCCTTCCTAAGAGACTCAAATAAAAGAGCCTGTCCTACCTCTCTGCCTCTTGCAGATCCACATGTTATATCAGTGGTTCCTGAGCATTTCTGCCTGAGACCCCCTTCTGGGAATTTCAGTCTGGTACACACACATCTCAAAGTGATGTCATGGCCAGAAGTGATGTCATGGCCAGAAGTAATGTCAAACAAGAAATGACATCACTGTGGTGCCAGCTCTCCTTTAATCTACTTGGAAGTAAATCACATTGACCTACAGACCTCCAGACCTACTCCCAAGAAAAAAATTTTGACTGCTCTATTCAAAGATAGTGGCACCTAGTGCCAGATTTTAGGATGGCAGTACCCAGCTTTTTGTGAGCCCTCTGAAGTTAAGTTGCAATACACCAAAAGGGGTCCTGACCCCATCTTGAGAACCACTGCATTAGCCCTTTCCTGCCTTGTGGCTGGAACTCCCTGATGTTTGCCCAGTCTGGATAATGCTGACTCAAAACAAATGAGTCAAGGGAGTCCATTTTCAAGTATTTTTCAGGTACTTCCCACCTCTGGAGCCTCGCTGCGCCTGGATGCCCGCTCGCTGGATGCCTGGAGATCCACAGCAAGACTCCAGAGGTGAGCGGTTTGCCTGGAAGCACTGCCTGGAACTCAAGCAGACCACTCGGCAGGCAGACTGCTCGCCTGGATGCAAGCGGTCTGCAGAGGGATGCTTCCCTCCATAGACCGCTCTAAGAGACTGCGCGGTCTCAGACGCTGGGAGGCAGGTGGTGGTTGCCTCTTTAGATCTGATTCCATCAACCTCAAAGCCTTTGTATTAGAGCCATTTATATTACTCAGAAGCAGCTCCGTCTGTTCAGCCATTGCTGTGCATGAAGGGAAAGAAAACTGGAGGAGGAGGAGGAGGAACACTTCCAACCACTCCAAGAGCCACTAATCCTCTATAGGGAAGAAAGGGAGTGGCCTTCAGACATGGCTAGGAACTGAAACGAGATTGGCTGTAAGAGAATGGCTATCAGTGTGGTTCTTGGTGTACTCATCATAGAGACACTCCCCAGCACAGCATTGAATATTTGCCCCACTTAATCCATTCTAGGCATGCCATTAGAAATATATTCAATTTGTTGAAAGTGTAAAGAGAACCTATGGATAAATATTTTTAAGGAATTGCGGTATTTCCCACTTGAAAAGACACACTTTTCTCCCCCCAAAAGTGGGGGGAAACGTTGGTGCATCTCTTAAGTGATCCTCACCTCTGTGGGGGTCCTCAATTCCCCAGGTTCGTGTGTGCTCTGGAAGAAGAAGGAAGGCGAAGCAAAGTTTCCTCAGGGAGTTTTGGGCTCCCCCTCCCTCCTCCTCCTTCCTTCCTCCTCCCTCCAGCAGCCAAGCGGAGCCTGCAGGTTACATTTTTTAAAAGCCTCACTGCATGATTCCCTCCTTAATCAGCCTCTCTGGTCCCTTTTCACACTCATTTCTCCACTCTTTCCTGGGAGTAAGTCCCATTAGTTACAGGGGATTACTTACAAATGAGTAGACAGATTCAGCATTGTGCCAGCCAATTAAATGTTGGCCCTTTAAATATTTGCCAGCTTGCGTTTAAAATTGAGGCTGGCCCTTTAAATAGATTTCTGCTTCTGCCTAGGCTGCCTGGGTGCCTCTCTCTCTTTCTTTGCATAGGGGGAGAGGCTGGCTGGCCTGCTGCCTGTCCCTCTGGGGAAGGGGGGAGGCTGGCTGTCCTGTGGGCTTTTCACACACCCAGAGAGAGAGAGAGAGAGAGAGAGAGGATGCCAGCAGTTTTAACCCTCTCAGTTCAGGTTTCTTTGCAGTTCTTAAAGCCTTTTAAAAATGTAGAAATTAAGTGCAGGAAAGCAATGAGAATTTCTCCTTTATTTTAATGTGTCACACATTTTGGGGAGTGTCCTACAATTTTTCTTAGCAGCCCACCCAATAGGGAAACCTCTCCCCCCAGAGAAACCCCCTCCTCCCTACCACCCACTGCACCCACTAGCCCCAGCCACACCCACCAGTTATTCCCAAATGCTCCCCCCAGAAACCCTTCTACTTACTAATTTTCCCTCCCTCCAGTAACCCCAGAATACAACCTCACATGCAGTGGTGGGCTCCAGCAGGCTCGCTCCTACTCTATAAAACCGGTTGTTAATGAGAGACAGGACATATAAAGTTTAAAAATAGCCATTTAAAAGTGGCTGCCAGATGGGCATAGAACCGGTTGTTAATCTTTTTCTAGCCCATCACTGCCCACATGCACCCACTCCCCTTTCGCAAAGAGAATGAAAATATAAACAAATATAATATTAATATAATATGGGACTGTGGGTGGCGCAACTGGCTAAGACACCATGCCTGTTAACCGGCAGGCAAGGGTATGAGATTCAGGTCAGCCCCACAAGACAGGGTGAGCTCCTGTCCTTAGCCCAGCTCTGTGACACCAGCTGGATCCAATCCATTGGATCAGGCCTTTCCATTGGACTAATTCAGTGGCGTGGAGAGGGGGGAGTTGCTGCGTGGGTAACAG
Source organism: Cryptoblepharus egeriae (assembly GCA_030015325.1). Classification (NCBI taxonomy): domain Eukaryota; kingdom Metazoa; phylum Chordata; class Lepidosauria; order Squamata; family Scincidae; genus Cryptoblepharus; species Cryptoblepharus egeriae. The sequence continues at coordinate 4,333,081 of JAREYC010000009.1, forward strand.
CCTCTCCTCCATAACAATCCAACCCAGGCTTTCGTGCTTCGCATGCAGCATATGCAGCGCCAAGCACGGTACCATAGTCTTTCAAGACTGATGAAGGCCTGCTATATCAAATATCTAGCTATCTATCTATCGATCGATAATACACACACTCAAACAAACACACACACTCAAACAAACACTCAAACAAACACACTCAAACAAACACACACGTGTTTGTGCGTGTGACTGTGTATGGTTATATATATTATATACACACACATGTATGTGCATATATATATCTCAAAGAATCTAGACTGGCAGCCGCCCAGGCTTAAGCCAATCCAGCATCCAGGAATGGCTTCCCCCTTTTCCAGGACATGTGCTCTTTTTCAGCCTTTGGGCACAATCCTTTCCTGTCTACTCAGAAGTAAGTGGTATTTGATTCAGAGAAGCCACCAGGGGACAGTGATGATGGTTCTAAATACCTCTATTTTCAATACATGGTTAATTGTATTTATATGGTTGAATGTTTACTTGGTTGAATGTATTATTATTAAAGAATGTTAAAGAAAGTTCTTAATACCACTGTTTTCTTTGCATGGTTGAAATATTACTCTGCTACATTTTATTAAATATATTAATACACCATTTGTTTCAGAATATATTTTCAGCTAAGGTCAGTATACCATTGCCTAATTTCCCTCCAAATCCAATTTATCCAACCTTTTAGAATCCTGTGTCCTATACATTAACAACATCAATGGAATACAACTTGGAATTTTTTAAAATTGCTATTTTTGAAATTTGTTGCCAGCCCTTACAATTCTATTAGAAGAGTCTCTAAGAACTTGGAGAGTCAGAAAACTTTATAGAGGTATGAATTGTGGAGAGGGTGTTCATTCCATGTTTCCAGAAATTCCAACCAGAGGGGGGTGAAAAGGGGCTCAACATGTTTTCTTCCCTATACATTGAAGGATTGCCTGCCTGATAGACATTTTGCCAAAACCCCCGGACCTAGTAGCATGAAACTTGGAGGTATGTTCCTTCTGTGATGGGAGCACCCACCAAGAACCAATTTCTAGAAATTTAACTGCTGAGGAGCTGAAAAGGGGTGCAACAGCATTCCGGGCATATACTTTATATTGAAGATGGATCATTGCTGAGCTCCAAATCCTGCACCTATCCGTAGGGGTGGCCACTGTTGTGGGATGATGGTGCATGGGGTGGGGGCATGTTGTGCATGGTGGGTTGTTGCATAGGGTTTGATGTGCGTGGGGCAGGATGATGAGCTTGAGATGGATTGATGTGAAATGATATGATGGTGTGTGGGAGATATAATACTCCCATTACAACATGGGTATATTTCACCAATATCATAATACAGTTACCCTTACTGTGTAAGGTGTTGGGCTGTGGGTAGCACAAGCGGTTAAGGTGCTGTGCCTGTTAACCAGCAGGCCAGGGTTCAAGACCTGGGTTGGCCCCACAAGACAGGGTGAGCTCCTGTCCTTAGCCCAGCTCTGCGACACCAGCTGGATCCAATCATATTGGCTCTGCCTTTCCATTGGACTAATTCAGTGGCATGGAGAGGGGGGATTTGCTGCTGGGTAATAGCCTATGCTCCATAACAATCCAACCCAGGCTTTCGTGCTTTGCATGCAGGGTATGCGGTGCCAAGCACGGTACCATAGTCTTTCAAGACTGAAGGAGGCCTGCTTTTTTTAAACCCTTACTAACTGGGTATCCAAGCTTTTAGAATCATAGAATCATAGAGTTGGAAGGGACTCAGTAGGTCATCTAATCCAACCCCGTCTGTAGCAGGAAATCCTACTAGAGCATCTCCAATAAGTTCTCATCAAGCCTCTGCTTGAAGATCCCAAGTGAGGGAGAGCCCATCACCTCCCATGACAATCTGTCCCACTGCCTAACTGTCCCCACCATCACAAACTTTTTCCTGATATCTTACCTGAATCTCCGTTCTTTGAGTTTGTACCCAACAGTTCTAGTTCAGAGGCAGATATGAACAAATGAGCCCCTTCAATGGTGAGCTCCAGCTGATTCGCACCATCTTTATAGAACCATTGTAAACGAGAGATAGGACATATAAAGTTTAAAAACAGCCAAAAGGCTGCCAGGTGTGCATAGAACCAGTTGTTAATTTCTTTGAATCCCATCACTGATCCCCTTCCTCCATGTGACAGTCGTTTAGGTATCTAAAGAGGGCAATCATGTCTCCTCTCAGCCTTCTGTAGGTTGAACATCCCAAGTTTCACCAACCTTTCCTCGTAGGGCTTCCTTTCCATCCAACTGATCATTCTCATCGCTCTCCTCTGGACTTGCTCCAGTTTGGTTGCATATTTCTTAAAGTGAGGTGCTCAGAACTGAACTCAGTACTCAAGGTGAGTTCTGACAAATGCTGAATAAAGAGGAACTAGAACTTCTCGCGACTTGGAAGCTACAGTCCTCTTAATGTAGCCTAAAATGGCTTTTGCCGTCTTTGCAGACAAATCATACTGCTGACTCATGTTCAGCTTGTGATCCATGGCAACTCAAAGTATCCAAACCAAATATCCCCATTTTATACTTGTATTTTTAACCCCAAGCTTAGTGCACACACAGTGGCTGTCCTGAAGCTGGTCGACCAGCTTCAGATGTACTGTGCATGCATCAAGCTAAGCTTGATGCACACACAGTGTAGGGCTTCCCTGGGTGTGCCGAACTGGTGCGCCCGGTTTGTGCCCCCCCCCCCCCCCCCGTAGCTACCGGATTGGTAGCGGGGGGAACAAGCAACAACCGGTTTGGGCGATCTGGCCTGAACCAGCCCACCACTGAAACTGCTTACTCATGTTCAGCTTGTGATCCATGGCGACTCCAAGATCCTGCTCACATGTCGTGCTGCCAAGTTAAGTATCTCCCATTTTAAACCTGTGCTTTTGGTTTTTATTGCTCAAGTGCAGAAACCAGCACTTCCCTTTTGAAATTCATTCTATTTTTTACAGCCCAATATTTCAGTTTCTCCAGATCCTCTTGAAGAATCTCCTGCTCTTTCTTATTCCTGTCTTGTGTTTGCTACTCCTCCTAGCTTGGTGTCGTCTGCAAATTTGATGAGGCTCCCCAGTATGCTTTCCTCCAAATCATTAATGAAGATATTAAAGAGAACTGGGCCCAAGACAGAGCCCTTGGGCATCCAGTTGGAAACTGATCTCCAGGTTGATGCAGAATCATTTACTAAATCCCTTTGAGTTGGGCTGTGGGTGGTGCAAGTGCTTAAGACACTGTGCCTGTCAACCAGCAGGCCAGGATACAAGAACCGGGTTGGCCCCACAAGACAGGGTGATCTCCTGTCCTTAGCCCAGCTCTGCGATGCCAGCTGGATCCAATCGTATCGGCTCTGCCTTTCCATTGGACTACTTCAGTGGCATGGAGAGGGGAGATTTGCTGCTTGGGTAACAGCCTATTCTCCATAACAATCTAACCCAGGCTTTCGTGCTTTGCATGCAGTGTATGCAGCGCCGAGCACGATACCATAGTCTCTCAAGACTGACGGAGGCCTGCTTGAGTGTGACCATCATGCCAGTTGGACGTCCACCTAACGATTGCCTCGTCTATCCCATAATTCTCCTTCCTGATTAAGATGTCATGTGGGATCTTGTCAAATGCTTTGCCGAAGTTAAGATAAATGCAATCCACAGCATTGCCACTGTCCAGTAAGCTTAGAACCCAATCGAAAAAGGAGATCAGATTTGTCTGGCAAGATTTATTCTTGGTAAATCCATGCTGGATTCTTTTTGTCACTGATAACTTGTCAAGATGTGCACAAGCTGTTTTATGATTTGTTCTGATATCTTGGCCAGGATTGAAGTCAAAGTGACTGATCTATAATTTCCCGGATCTCCTTTCTTCCCCTTCTGAAAGATTGGGACCACATTAACCCTCTTCCAGTCCAGTGGCACTTCTCCACTCCTCAATGATTTCTCAAAGATGATCGAAGGAGGCTTTGCAAGGACATCTGTGAGTTCCTTAAGAACTCTAGGATGCAGCTCATCCAGTTCAAATGACTTGAATTAATTTTAGGTTAAGTGGTTTTAGTTAAGTTTTTTAGAACCTGTTCTCTATCAATTTCAACCTGCTGTTCTGCACCATCCATGTTTCCATTTCCTCTTAGTTAAATAGATAGATTTGTTTATTGGCCAAGAATGATCTCAATACCCGGAATTTGGCTTCGGCAACGGCTGCATACACACAACACCAACTCACAAATAAACAAACAGTTCATGCAAGACATAAAATAAGATAAGAACACTGCTTCAATATTTTCCAATAATCCCTCAGCATATTTGTTGGTTCAGCAATTTCATGGCACAAGGAAAAAAACTGTCCTTGTGCCTAGATGTCTTGTGTACAGAGTCCTATATCGGCGTCCAGAGGGAAGAAGCTCAAAGAAGATGTGTCCAGGGTGAAGAGGGTCTGCAGCAATATTCGTGGCTCTCTTCCTGACCCGAGCGATATATATGTCCTCCATAGAGGGCAGAATGACTCCAATTATTTTCTCTGCTATACCTATAGTTCTTTGTAATTTTTTCTTTTCCAGTTTGGTTGTGGTGCCAAACCAGACAGTGATGGAATATGAAAGCATATCCCCCCCATCAGCAAATGATACCTCATCCCCATTTCCACAGCCCTCCTTCTGAGAATAGATGGATACAGGGTAGGAGCTGTGTAGCTCCTCGTTCTCCTGGTTTCCAGACAGCCATTTTTGTCCAGGAGCAGCCCCACCTCTCATTTCTCCTCCTGTTTCTTTGGGCATATGTAAAGAAGCTTTTTTTCTTATCCTTGAGACCCTTGGCCAGCATCAGCTCTTACTGAACTTCAGCATTCCTGACCCCCTCCCTTCAGGACTGGGCTATTTGCCTATACTCCTCCCTGGTTACCTTTCCAGTCTCCCATTGCCTATACTTCTCTTTCTTTAACTTCAGCTGCTTGTGGAGCTGCTGCAGAAATGCTGCAGATGTTGTGGGCTGGTGAAGTGTTGCCAAATGCACCCTAACCTTAGGAACACACCTGTATCCCCAAACTTCCCAGATCAATAATGTAAGTCCAAAAACCAGGAATCAAAGAGTTAACAGGTACTTTATTTTGCTAGCAAATGGAGCTAGGCTGTTGCATCATGAGAACAGGAAGTGCTGGGTCTTGTATACTCAAAATGACATCACAAATATTTAGTTAATCATACATTTCAATACGCTCTTTGCCATTGTCCATCAAACATTTTTCACCAACCATATTGCTTGATTAATTTTTCCAATCTTAGACAATCATTACTTCATTATACAGTTCAATTCTGATTCGTTTACAACATTCATACCACTCAACCTCATTACCACATAATTTGTTGCAGTCCCTAGTATACTCTGTACCTTACTTTCTTGGCTTCCATTGTTATTCACGGACTTACTCCAAACTGTTGCACTTTCTATGTTGCCAAATACAGTTTGTTCTCATACGCTTCTGCTGGCTTGCATCTTTTTTTCTTATTCTTAAATACCCATAATGCGTCATACTTCTCCCATAAGGCTTAGTTCTTGGGTAAAGTACTGCTAACTTCACCTGTTAGGCTTTGTTAGTACTTTTATTGGTTATTGATAATCTATTATCAATTAATCCATCCATCAATTTCCATTACAGAACCAACCTGGTTTTTTCAGGTTTTTCCCCCCTTTCTTTTTCATAGGAATTTTTTCTGACTGTTCTTGTAGAAACTGCCTCTTAAAAAGCTCCAACACATCTTGGGCCCCTTTTCCTGTTTGTTCAACAACCCATGTGATCCCACAGATGATACTTCTAAGCTTGTTGAAATCAGCCTTCCTGAAATCCAATATACAGTGGTGCTTCATGTAACAAGTGACTCACATAAAGTATGTTCCATGTAACAAGGAAAAATTTCTCTAGGATTCTGCTTCACATAACAAACTCTGTTTCACATAACAAACACAGTCATTGGCAGTTGGGGTAGACATGCTGGTTGGCAGCCTTTTTAAAAAGCATCAGGTCTGCCTAGTGCGCTTGCCGATAGCAAGCAGTTCATGATTCCAGCAGTTCATGATTGCTTTCTCCATGATTGCGTTCCTGCTACACTGACCTGGTCAATCAGTTCTTCACGATTAGTTAAGATCAGGTCAAGGATGGTCCCTCCCCTTGTCACTTCCTCCACTTTCTGGACCATGACGTTATCTTACAGACCCATCAGGAATTTCTTGGAGGTACTGGCATTTCTCTTATATTTAGCAGAGAAAGAATAACCATTCCTTTCTGTCCCAGCACAGTTTCCCTAAATAATAAGGGGGCAACAAAATCTTTTATTTTCTTCAGGGGGGCAACAAAATCTTTGACCCCCAAATAGTAAGTACGTGCTTTAGCTATGCCATCAGTATAGCAAAGGGGTGGTGAGCTGATGAGAAAGGGGAAATTTTCTTTTTTAAAAATACTTTGGGATGACATCCTTACTGGTTGTGACATCACTTCTGGAGCAACATTTTGAGCTTTACACCAGGCTGCATGATAATTAGATATGCCACTGATATGTAATCTGCTTTTTGTACAAGTTTTTTAGAGTATGAGTTTGCCAGCAAACTGTATCAGGCATGTATTATAAGTGTGTGTGCATATGAAAAACACTTTTCACCAAACTGCACTACTCATTTATTTGCACTGACATTATATGTCCATTTTAGGGGAGGAAGGTAAAAGTCCTTTCAATAAACAAGTACTAGTTTTACCATTTTCCATGGGTCCTGCTTCTCAAAACTGAGGTAAACATGTTTTTAGTGACCCCCCCACCCCAGCTCATTTCTGCCCTTTTCCCAAAGCTGATGCTGAAATCAAGTTGGTCATTCTGACTACCAATAAACAGGGCTATTTGAAATAAAATTTATGACTCAAACTTGAAAGCTGCATTTTGAAGGTGATGTTACATGAGGGCTGGGTGGGTAGCACGCAGCTCAGTGTGGGTTGAAAATCAAAACAATCTCTGCTCCATCTCTTTTATGGCCTCCTGCTGACACACCCTCTTTTTTAATGCTAAAGGTAGAGAGAGCATTACAGGGAGGCAGTTTGAACCTGATGGAAACTCTGTGCGCAACCTTTGGCTCTACTATCAAGAACAGCCTCCCCAGCAGGTCCGCAGAGGAAAGGAGGAATTGGAACAGACAATCCACCAAGCGTTTGGCTCAGCTATACTAGCTGTTGGTAGAAGGCAGGAACTTCCTAATTTGGGAAGGGTTTCCCTAAGATGGAAAAAGGCGAGTTCAGTTCTAAGAAACATTCCATTAAACATTCCAGGGAGGGATGCTGCTAAAATGGAGAGCAAACACATTGCTACTTGGCCCCCATTGCTGAAGTATCTTCCTGATTTGTTAATACCATATTTACTCAAATATAATGAGGATTTTTTAAAGCCGAATTTAGTCTCAAAATCAGGGAGCACTTTATATTCAATGGTGCATTAGATTTCAGTAAATATGGTACAGTGGTGCATCACATAAAGAGCTTAATACATTCCAGAGGCATGCTCTTAAGTGAAACACTCTTTAAGTGAAGCGGATTTTCCCAAAGGAAACAATGGGAACTAAGACAATTGGTTCCAGAACCCAAAAAATATTCATATAAAAATATTAACTGTATGTAAAAATGATGACAAAGCACAGGAATTGAATTCAAAACACTATAACATAATACAGATCACAATTACTGTAATAAAACACTGTAATATTCTGTACAGTTAAACAGAAAAGAAAAACCTTTAAGGCCAAGGATGACTAATTTTCACTAAAAGAATCAGTGGTGTCTTTTGGAGCATTTTTGGTTGGTTCTTTTAACAAAGAACCTCTCTGTGTGTGAGATCTATCTATGCAAACTAGATTGGCAATCTGCAACAGGAAAGGGGCAAGATCCTATCCTGTCTACTCAGAATCAAGTCCCATTAAATCCACTGGGGTTTACTCACAGGAAAATGTGTAGGATGCAGCCTGACTCCAAGTTTGCATAAAGAGCAAGAGGGGAGGAGCCAGATCCGATGCTGTCTACTCAGAATCAAGCTCTATTGAATCCACTGGAGCTTACTCAAAGGAAAGGAAAACTGCAGGCAGGGAAGGTGGTGGTGGTGGAGAAGAGGGATAGTTGTAGTGGGGTCCAGGCAGGGCAGCTTCCTGGGGGGAAGGGGTCTCTTTGAGGAGGGGTGCAGGAGGAGTTTTCCTCACTATCTGATGGAGGCTGCAGAGGCAGGGCTGGACATATTTGTTGGCTGCATATCTGCAGGCTGCCATTTTTGTTGCTCCACTAAAGAGGCTCCTGGGCTCCCTCTGCTGGCCTCTTCATATACTGCAGGCAGGAGGAGAAAGTCCCACCACATTCCTACAGCCCAGCCAAAGCAGGGAGGAGAAGGGGGATCCCAGCCAATGGGCACTCATTATGCAAATCATGCTCATTATGAGACGCAGAAGCCCTCACAAATTTTAACTTATTATGTAGAACATTAATTATTCAAGGCATTTGTTATGCACGGTACCGCTATATTTTGATTATAAGTATAGGTCAGGATTGAGTTTAACAATTTTCTATATTGTAACAAAAAGTAAACATATCAAGTAGTGCAATTGGAACAAAATCACAACATAAACCTATTGTCATATTCTTGTCAGATAACTTCTTGTTTGCTGTAAAATTAAAATTTAAACCAGTTTTGCAGCTGTACATTACAATTGCCAGTAAGCATATTTAAATCTTAAGACAGATAAAATCAAGGTGTGCATTAGATTTGATGGTGCATTAGATTCATAGAATCATAGAATCATAGAATCATAGAGTTGGAAGGGACCTAGTAGGTCATCTAGTCCAACTCCCTCCCTGCAGCAGGAATTCCCCCTAGAGCATCTCCAACAGGTGCTCATCGAGCCTCTGCTTGAAGATCCCCAGTGAGGGAAAGTCCACCACCTCCCTTGGCAATATGTTCCACTGCTGATCCGCCCTCACCGTCAGGAATTTTTTAGCCGGAATCTCCTTTCTTGCAGTTTGTACCCATTGGTTCTAATTCTGCTTTCAGAAGCAGCTGTGAACAAATTGGCCCCTTCCTCCATATGACAGCCCTTCAGGTTTCTTGTCTGAAGGCAATCATGTCTCCCCTCAGCCTCCTCTTCTCCAGGCTGAACATCCCAAGTTCCCCCAACCTTTCCTCGTAGGGCTTCCCTTCCATTCCACTGATCATTCTTGTCGCTCTCCTCTGGACTTGCTCCAGTTTGGATGCATCTTTCTTAAAGTGAGGTGCCCAGAACTGAACACAGTACTCAAGGTGAGGTCTCACCAATGCAGAATAAAGAGGAACTATAACTTCTCGTGACTTGGAAGCTACAGTCCTCTTAATGCAACCTAAAATGGCATTTGCCTTCTTTGCAGACACATCACACTGCTGACTCATGTTCAGCTTGTGATCCACGGCGACTCCAAGATCCCGCTCACATGTTGTGCTGCCAAGCCAAGTATCCCCCATTTTATACCTATGTTTTTGGTTTTTATTGCCTAAGTGCAGAACCTTGCACTTCTCCCAGTTGAAATTCATTCTGTTTGTTACAGCCCAGGATTCCAGTTTATCCAGATCCTCCTGGAGGTTTCTCCTATCTTCTGATGTGTTTGCTACTCCTCCCAGTTTGGTGTCATCTGCAAATTTGATCAGGCTCCCCCGTATCCCTTCCTCCAAGTCATTGATGAAAATGTTAAAGAGAACCGGTCCCAAGACAGAGCCTTGGGGTACCCCACTAGAAACCGACCTCCAGGTTGACACAGAACCATTTACTAAAACCCTTTGAGTGCAGCCATCGAGCCAGTTGCAGATCCACCTAACAATTGCCCTGTCTAGCCCATATTTTTCCAACTTCCTAATTAAAATGTCATGTGGGACTTTGTCAAATGCTTTGCTGAAGTCAAGATAAATGACATCCACAGCATTGCCACTGTCCAGTAAGCTCGTAAACCGATCAAAAAAGGAGATCAGTCTGGCAAGGTTTATTTTTATTTGAAAGACTATGGTATCGTGCTCGGCGCTGCATATACTGCATGCGAAGCATGAAAGCCTGGGTTGGATTGTTATGGAGGATAGGCTGTTACCCAAGCAGCAAATCCCCCCTCTCCACACCACTGAATTAGTGCAATGGAAAGGCAGAGCCAATACGATTGGATCCATCTGGTGTCGCAGAGCTGGGCTAAGGACAGGAGCTCACCCTGTCTTGTGGGGCCAACACGGGTCCCAAACCCTGGCCTGCTGGTTAACAGGCACAGCGAATTAACACAGACAAATATTTAACATTTAGAATGGGGAGATTTGGTCCTACCTGTGTAAGTCAGTGGTATGTCCATGATGGGGTCATAGTTGGAATGACACTCCTTCAGGAAGGCTGGGTCAGTCGAAAGTCTTCCTGGAGGGGGTGCTCTCCTTAGATCCCCAGACTGTGCAAGAATATGAATGAAACTCTCTAGGCAAAAACACAGTGCATGAAGAAAACAAAACCTTTTTACTCCTGCTGTGGAACTGAAGCAAGTTCAGGAGAAAGTCTAAGATAAACTGATTTGGAGCATATAGAGTAGAACACTCAACAAGTCAGAGGGGAACATGCAACACTGAGCAGAAACTATGAGATACAGAGAAAGGGTTAAAGGGGGAAAAGAACAGAAGAGCAAGGCAAAGCCATATCTATTCTACCAACCACCCAGGGGGCCTTGTGTATATTCCTCCCCCTTTTGCAGCCCACCAGCACTGAGAGTGATCACTGAGAGTGATCTGTGTCCCACCATGGACATACCACCGAAAAGGGGGCTTGCACAATGTAAGACGTTTTAGAAAACCCTCAGTCAACTTGAGCTATTAGAAAGAGGATCTTTATTCAAAACATGTTGGGCAAACTCCTTGGACTCATGTCCCAAAGTGAGGAGCTGGCCAAGATGGCTGCCGGCCTTAATCTTTTATAGTGGCAAAGCAGGCTACAGAAGCAAGAAAGCATTACTCTATTTCATAGACTGCATTATACAACATGATCATAACAAACAATTCTAATTGGTTTACAGGCAACCATGCTTGGTTTACTGGCGAGCATGCTCAGTAATGTTTGAGCATTTCTTTAGAGTGATCTCATCTCTTCAGATCATACTGCATCAGGCTGGGTAGTATCTTATACTTAGTAACTATGAGCTGTGCTTAGGCCTGGGAGCAAAGCTCTTTGCAGTTAACTTACAGAACAGCCATTGTTCACTTATCACAAGTTTGGCACCAGATCATGGCCATGAAGAAGGCCCACCTGTTTCTGCTTAGCTGAGAAGGTTCAGGCTATAGCAACATTATGCTGACATGGAGAATTATGCTGCGTTGTGCTTTCAGCTAGAGGTTTAAGGCCCAAGATACATTGAACAATTTGTGATGCTGAAGGGGTGCTGCAATCAGCCTAGTCAGATTCTGGGGGGCGTCTCTCATTTCCCCCTTTTCATACTATGAATTAAAATTTAATATGAATTAAAATTTGAATTAAAATTTGATTTTTAGGAGATTAAAATTTGATTCATAATATGACTATTATGATATTTACATTATTTTAACATATATAATATAGCTTTGGTTATAATTTGGGAACATGTTTGTAACTGGTTAATACTGTAAATTGCAAGAAACAGTAATAATAATTTTTATAAATAGAACTGCAATTGTAAACAGGAAATATAACATATAAGTTTTTGTAGATTAACTTTTTGCGTATTGTAACAGACAAACTGATAAACATTGTGTTTATATAGGAATGAATTAAGACATAAGAGTTCATAGAGATACAATATTAACAAGGTACACTTTTTGTTTAAGTCCTTATTTGAAGCATGGCACAGTTCATTAGGCACACTAGCAAGAGCAAATGTTCAGGAGGTAGGAGACAGCACCAGACAGTCACAACAGAGGTTTTTTTTTTGTGCTGCTTAGGCCACAGTCTAACAGCAAAGCTTATATTAGTATCATGGTGGTATGATATAGTTCATTGGGGGCTGCCTGGAACTCTGTGGCACCCCGCAGGGTGGATGCATCTACCAGCTTAGGACAGTCTTGGAAACAAAACCTGGAGACAAAACTAAGGCTGGGGCAAGAAGGAAGCCTCAGCTAGGTTTTTGAGGATGACAGATGCAGCTGTTGATGAGGGCTAGTGTTTAACTTGCAAAACACTCTGGCAACAAGCAACAAGATAGAATGCCGTGCGCTGGGCTAGGTTGATAAGACCAGGGATGTTGCAAGTACTTAGGCCAGTTTTGACAGGACCACCTGTAGGCTTGGCACATTGTTTAGGCTATAGTTGGAGCACAAGAGCACAGGAGCAGAGCCATGCATTTCGACAACCACTGTTGGGACGTGGAAAACCATGATTAAGTCAAGCATGGCCATGCTTGAGCCTTTTTCTGTTGCAGCTTGCCACCTTCACTGCTCACACAAAAGCATGTTTAGATACATGCACACAGGTTGGCCCTTCTGGCATCAGCTGGTATCTGGCATCTGAGACTTAGGTAGCATTTGACATCCTTGGAGCTAGAGGAAAGGCCATCCGACAACCTTGCGATGGAGGGTTGTGGAAAAACTTACTTTACAGCCTTGCCTTTTTTTAGTTCATCCTCTGGCTTAATTACCATCTACCACAGGCAACCTTATCTGCGAATTCTTTGCAAGGCTGTTGTATAACTGTTTAGCTCACACTGTTGATTGGCTTGCTTTGACATTTGACATCTAGCATTGTTGTAAGATTTTTAGAACACTCCTTTGGAGTCTGCAAATAGAAACACAAGACTGACAACATGGAAAAGGGAGACACAAGGTTGGAACATCAGTTGGCATCAGGTATCTGGCATTTCTGGAGCAGAAGTGGGCAGAAGAAGGCTGTAGACCACCCTGCGAGGGAAGTGTAGATCACACAATTGCGTCATACCTTCTGGTTCACTTTTAGGCTTAGCATATAACTGTTTAACTTGCACTGCTTTCTTTGCAAGGCTTGCTTTTACATTAGACATCCTGTAAATAAGCACAGAACTAACAACATAGAAGAGAAATAACGTGGCTTTGCAGGACAGGTTTTGGAGGCTGTCATGGCACTACCATCCTTTGGCTTAGCTGGCACATTTGGCATTCTTTATTATACAGGCAGCTATGTCAAGCCATCCTTTTTGCAGGGCTGTTGTGCAACCTTAACATACAGCTGACTGGTTTACGTTTGACAGCTAATATTTTTGCATGATCTTGGGAAGCAAAACTTCATGTAACTTAATGAAACTTTTGAATTTTTGGATGTGTTTGGTTCTGTAAATAGAACACAGGACTCACACACACATACAGAGAGAGAGAGAGAGAGAGAGAGCATAAAACATAACACATTTTTACTAAATGCAGTTCCTTATAAAGTTTGAACATACTTGGATTAACTTCTGAGTAAACATGTTTAGGATTACACTAGGAGAACTTTAAAACATACAATACTGTGAACCTTGGCTATTTTATATAATGCTTTTTTTCTTTGGTTTTGCAAATTGAAAGCTGGAAACTGAAGACATGATTATTGTTTCTACAGACATTGCTTTACAAAACAAAATATAGAGTTTTTTCTTTTTTTAATCTTCTCTTATCTTACTTACTCTTTCGCGAAATACATAGAAGTATCTTTTGAATTTGCTTCCCATCCAACCCTCTTGCTGTTCTAAAAAATATTTTTTACTTCTATTAATTAATTTTTTTTAGGTTCAACCTTAAAGGGTTGGTGTTTTTAGTACTTTGTATGTGCTTTGGCATATATGGTGGCTGTCTGAAATATGAAAAATACAAAACAAAATAATAGCATGCAGTACTTAGAAAAGACCTTGAAACAATCTTCTTTTGGGATGGAAAGAACATGGGTTGTATTAAAAAGGCTTTTATAGACACACAGAGACATGCAAATCTGGAAATTTAATTTTAATACAAACTAGACTTAGCAGGAACAATCAGAAATAACTTTTATTGTTAATTGAATTCACTCTAAAAATGTACAAAATCATAATCAAAGGGCTTATGGGAGATCTAAGCACTTACTTGATTATGCACCTGTTTTAGAGAAACAATTATTTTGATGTAGATTTAACAGGAAAGTAATGAAATATTAGGAAACTACAGTCAATTTGATTTTCCTTTTGATACAAAATTACTTAATTTTACACAAGTACACATATACTGTTGCTTAACTCTGTAGCAGCTCTAGCCGGGCTGTTTTAACTATTTTAGAGAAACCTCAGGCATGTGATTGAGATGGCTACAATTATTAGGAGGACAAGGCCCCTCAAAATGCTGGGCAGACATGCCAGAATAAAGCTGAGAATGAAAACTTTTAAATGTTGCCTTGTGGAGCATTTGCTGAATTCTAAATTCACAGGATTAGGACCATTCTGGAAGTTTTTTTTTAACACACACTATGGCTGCAATCCTATACACACTTTCCTGAGAGCAAGTTCCGTTGAACAGAATAGGACTTACTGTAGGGTAGGCAGGTTCAGGATTGCACTCTATGATAATACGACATTGTATAACTTTAAAGCACTGGGTATATACATACATTCGGCACAACACACACCTACACTCTTTCAGAAATGCTGTGACAGGCAGAATATTCAACACCAACAAACCTGATACCCTTAGAACTTTTTACAGAATTGCAGGATCAATTCTTTACACAGAACCCACACAACTCTTAGAAAACATACTTTTTACCTAGCTTCACTTTGCTTATGCCTTGAGGATAATTTTTAACTCTAGGATTGCTGTGGCTTTGTGTAAGGCACACTGGGCCTCAGGCAAATTGCTTTAATTATACCATAACTCCTGGGGGTTTTTTAAACCACAAACACAAAGGAAAAGGGGCAGTTGGCCTTCTTAACTGTCAATCCACAGACTAACATGAAGTTCACCTCTTTGTAATCAATCTGCAAACTTTTAATGCTTCTGCTTACAACTAATGAATCTAGCCAGCCTTTTACTCTTTTTCCTTTTTTTGAACATGCTTCAAACCTACTACTTTTTATATTTCTTTTTTGAAGTTACACTGACTCTGACTGAACTTTAACCATTTCTGATTCCCCTGCAGGGTCCTTGAGACTTCCTGGACTTACTACAATACAATTAAGCTGAAACCACAGACTTCTTGGCCAACAAATGTGAAACTCTCCATAGCCACACACCAACTTATAATAACTTACACATTTCTTTCTTAAATCACTGATCCTGCCAGGCTTCTATGAGAACTTATCCCTAAAGAACTACAGTGCCATTTTCTGGGATGGGGGTTAGCTTACCTTATTGACATGATTTTTCTTATATTTTTTGTACACTTCTTCATCACTTTCTTTTTAAACTTATTTTTAATGCCTTGCTAATTTTTTTTACTACAGGTTTTTATTTGTTTGGTAGATGCATTTGATATATAGTAGACAAAAACCAGCTTTCAGATTTTTATTAAAATTTATTAGAATTATTTTGATACCTTTGAAATCATTCTGTAAACCCAGGCAGCGTACAGACACACATTCCCAGGCAGAAGCTTTCAATCAACTTTCACAGGTTCCCAGGAGAAGGGATTATAACATCACAGTGCATTGCCTTAGTTCCCAGGCATTGATATAGTCAGCAGTAAATAGCCCACTTAAGACTTGTAAAGTCCGCTTATCTCAAACGAAACTAGAAAGGGATCCCCCTTTGTCCTACCTGACCCTGCAGGGGTAGGCAGGAAGTGCTATTATAAAAACATCCTGGCAAGACAGAAAGACTTATTTGGAACCCAAAGATTATAAAATTAAAATAATATTTCAATTTCCCTTCTCCTTGTGTAAATGGAAGCCCAAATAGATCAAGTGAATGTAAAACCTGTAAGTGCTAGACTTTGTATGGCAAGTATAAATGTCCTCCATTGTGAATTGTGTAATCATGCTTCCTACCACATTCTGTTCCTTTTCACCACCCAGGAAACCTCTAGAGATAAAATCTTTTGCCTGTATAAATTACTCTTGCTACAAAGTAATAATCTCTTTATGTAAAGTTTGCCTAGGTGACAGTTAAGCTATAAAATGTTAATGCAAAATGTTCAAAGGCACTAAGTCTTTTTGTGGGACAGAAACTCTGTCTGACTGTTGTCTGGAGCTCCAATAAAGATATCTTTTGCTTGCATAAGCCTCTTCTGAGTTTTTCCTGATATTTCCACTCATATTTCCATAACAGATAGACAGCAATAGACATACATTTTAAACAATACTGAATTAATATTTACTAAATTATTATTTTTTTAAAGAGATAGCTAGGACCATACTTTTTGTATTGGACAGAAGAAAAATTTTTTTTATCTTCTGGCAGACAAACATGACGTATAATGAGAGCATATAATAAGAATTATTTACAAACTGTTTGAACATGGAATTCATTCAAATCTGCAGCTAGAAAGTTAACAAGATTGGCAAACTGGAATTGCATTGCTGCTGGAGAATACATAATACATTTTGTGCACTCATTTTGAAATAGACAATGATTAGATATACAAACTCTTTTCATTGACAAACTTCTTAGAAAGTTATAGAACTGTTACAAATCATATTTTATTGATTGGACAGAATTAAGCTCAAAAATGGACACATTAACAAATTGCTAAATTAAGAGGTAAGCTCAAAAATATGAGATTCTGTACAAAAAGACTGAAATGATGGTAATTGGCAGAGGAAAAATATACCTTAAACATCACTATGGAGGAAACAAGGCCATTAGGAACACAAATCTAGTATTTTACATTTTTCTTTACACCCAAAGTGGTAAGAGAGAAAGGCGCTTACCTTTAATACATTAAAGCAATACTGAAATAAATTTAGAAGTTCGTTTTGTTGCTGCAGATCATACCTTTGTTTTCTTTTGAAAAGTGTCCAGTTGCATGCATGGAAGGGGTTTCGCTCTGAGCTATATTCTTTCATAATCAAAGAACTATATATATTTATATATGTATATAAGAGAGACGATTCTTACCTGTATATTTTACAATCTTTATATTTACAGCTCTAAATTAATATACATCGCTCTTAGTTGCCAAATAACTATTTTATTCACAGTTCTTTATTCTTTTTAGAGACCAGTTTATCTCAGCTTAAGACAAAGAAAACAATTTCTTACAACCTTCTGGCTTTTCGCCTAAACTTCTAACCTTCTAGGGAGAAAGTAGGAGAGTGTTTCACACACATTATTTTAAATACATTTTAAACATTTTCATGCTTTTAGTCACTTAAATCGTTGAATACAAAATAATACAGTTAAAAGAAACTTTGATCACTTATATAGAGTATCTTTACGAAGTACATACTTATTTTCTTTATTTTTTTTCTGCCACAAGCTGACCAAGACTATGTTGGTCAACATAGGCTATTTAAATTGTTATACTGCACCTGATGACTTTTTAGCATTCAGATCCTTTACCATAGGGACCAGGGGACTTCTGGTTTTTGACTATGTAGTCCCCCCTGGATACATTCACAAGACGAAAACAAGAGGGAAGGGGTTGGAGTTTGGGGTTGCCTCCAGAGACAGAAGGGAATAGATTCATTTCCTTGACCCTGGCTCTTTCTTCCCAACGTTCAAGGACAAGATAAGGCAGCCACTGAGGCCAAGACAATCAGTCCATCACATTCATCCATACATTCCAAAGACCCACCCCTTGTTCTCCTACCAAATGCCTAGTGTCCAACTCACTCCCCTTGGGTTCTGTTGTCTACTCGGGGGGGGGGGAAATAATCAGTTCCCCCCTTCCTCCATTCACTACTCGGAGGGCTCCACCAAGGTTTCATATGTTACCCCTTCAGATGTCTTGATCCTTTTCTGATAACCCCAGAGTCTTCCGAGTTGGCTATCCCTCTGCCACAGAGCAAACCTGCCATTCTCCAAGCCAAATGGGCTTGTGGCACCTGAGTTGGGAGGCTTTGTCCGGGCTGGGGCAATTGAGTGTCGGTGCTCCATAACACCCCTTAGGGGTCATCCGAGTCACAGCACCAATTGTAAGACATTTTAGAAAACCCTCAGTCAACTTGAGTTATTAGAAATAGGATCTTTATTCAACACGTATTGGGCAAACTCCTTGGACTCATGTCCCAAAGTGAGGAGCTGGCCAAGATGGCTGCCGGCCTTAATCTTTTATAGTGGCAAAGCAGGCTACAGAAGCAAGAAAGCATTATTCTTTTTCATAGGCTGCATTATACAACATGATCATAACAAACAATTCTAATTGGTTTACAGGCAACCATGCTTGGTTTACTGGCGAGCATGTTCAGTAATGTTTGAGCATTTCTTTAGAGTGATCTCACCTCTTCAGATCACATTGCACCAGGCTGTGTAGTATCTTATACTTAGTAACTATGAGCTGTGCTTAGACCTGGGAGCAAAGCTCTTTGCAGTTAACTTACAGAACGGCCATTGTTCACTTATCAAGTTTGGCACCAGATCATGGCCATGAAGAAGGCCCACCTGAAGAAGGCCCACCTTCTTAGCTGAGAAGGTTCAGGCTATAGCAACATTATGCTGACATGGAGAATTACGCTGCATTGTGCTTTCAGCTACAGGTTTAAGGCCCAAGATACATTGAACAATTTGTGCTGCTGAAGGGGTGCTGCAATCAGCCTGGTCAGATTCTGGGGGGCGTCTCACACACAGGTAAGTCCAAATCTCCCCATTCTCCATTCTACGCTTTTATTGTGTATTTCTGCTGGACATATTTGTAATTAAGCTCTTTTTAATGCTTTGTGCTGATCTAATGACCATCATAAAGGCATACTACTACTATCATTCTCCAGTGGTAGATCCATGGTGGAGTCAGTCTCAACCTGGGACATGCCCATGGAGTGGCACTCCCTAAGGGCAGAAGCTGCTCAGAGAATGCAAAACAACTGACTGGAGGACACACCCAGCAAAGACCGTGTCTTCCATGGCACACCTGTCAAGCTTGTAGTGTTTGACAAAGGCAGTGGTTGTGGACCATGTAGCCACCCAGCATAGTGCCTCTAGGGAGGGTAAGCCTGGTAAGCTGCCATACTTGCCATGCTTCTGAGGGAGTGGGCCTTGACCCGAGAGGGGGCTCTTTACCAGCAGACCTGTAAGCCAGATGTATCACCTCCTTAACCCATCTGGAAATAGAGGAAGGTGACACTCTCTTCCCCTTAGAAATATTTTTAAAGGAAAAATATTCTTTGTATTCTCCATGTATACCAGGATGTGTCTGGCCAAAAGGTGGGTCTGGAATGCTTGGCACACCAGAAAAACTGTCCTCAGCTAGAGGGGGTTGATGTATAGGCTCCGCTCCATAGGAGACCAACTTTCTTGCATTACTGAGCCCTGAAGATGGGTCCCCCACCCCAGCAGGCTGGCATCTGTGAAGAGAGTCACCAGGTTGGGAATCTAGATGGGGGACACCTGTAGAAAGCGAGAGGGCCAAGCCCACCAGGTGTGGTCCCTGAGGGGATCCAGGGAGATGATCCTGTGTCTGCGGGCCTCTGTCAGCTGCTAGAAGGGGAGGAGAAGGTGCTGCAGGGAGCAGCAATGAAACCTTGCCCCCAGGACAATGTCCTGGCAGAATATAAACAACCCCAGGAGGTTGGTCAGGGTGAGGATATCCTGGGAGCAAGAGAAATGGACCTGAGCCAGCAGAGAGATCTTCTCCCTGTGCTTCTCCGAAAGAAACACCATGTGGGTGAGGGTGTCCACACGTGCCCTCAGATGCTCCAGAGTCTGAGAAGGTATCAGGTGACTCTTCTCCCAGTTGATTAGGAAGCCATACTGTTGGAGGACTCTGGTGCTGGTCAGAAGATGTTCCTGGGCCTGCGACAGGGAAGGGGCTCACTGAAGCAGGTTGTCCAAGTAGAGCTACATGGTGATGCCCTGGAGCAGAAGGTGTGCCACAAGGGTGACCAATATCTTGGTGAACACCCTTGGTGCCAACGAAAGCCCGAACAACAGAGATAAAAATTGGAAGTGGCAGTCCCTTTAGTAGAAGGAAAGAAAGCACCTTTGTGCCGAGAGCATGGTGGTGTGAATGTAGGCATCTTGGAGATCCATGGAGGAGAGAAAAACCAGGTGCTTGATGGAAGCCAAGATGGACTGGAAGGTCTCAATCTTGAACTTTCTCTTCACCAACCAGTGGTTGAACCACTTGAAGTCCAAGATGGCCCTGGCAGACGTGTTTTTTTTAGAACTGTGAAGAGGTGGGTGTAGATGCTGAGTCACGGGGTGTTCCGCTGAGCCACGGGGACAGATTCGATGGCACCAGTGGTGGGCTTCAAATTTTTTAACAACCGGTTCTGTGTCCTAATGACCATTTTTAACCCTTAGTTTACAAAAAAAAAATTGTATCACATGTGACTGCATCAATAAGTTGTAACGCTGAGTTCAGTGTAATTTATTTCAATGCCTGCAGGAATAAATCACACTGAACACAATGGGTTTACTTCTGAGTAATGCATAGGATTGCACAGGAGCAGTGCATAGGAATAAATTACACTGAAAGGGGCTTACTTCTGATTTGATGCATAGGATTGCACAGGCTGGTATCCCTTGTGCAAGATCTTTTTCTAGAACCAAGAACATACATGTTTAAGTGATCCAAAAACTACACAGCCAACTTTCCCTGGCTGGAATCATCTGTGCAAAACCTCTTTCCAGAACCAAAAAAGCTACATCACCATGCTGCTTCCTGCTCATAAGGATAAGGAGGACAATGAAGATTTTTTTTTTCCAGGCACAAGAGTAAAAAGAGGACATTCCCTGGGGAAAATGTGCTCCTGGGAAAAAATAAAATTTATGAGAAGGCTGCATGCTGCCTGCTCATAAGGATAAGGAGGACAGTGAAGATTTCTTTCCCAGGACAAAGAAGTAAAAAGAGAACATGTCCTGGGAAAATTGTGGTCCTAGAAAAAAGTATGGATGATAAGCAGGTTCCATGTTGCCTGCTCATAAGGAAAAGGAGGACAGTGAAGATTTTTCCCAGGACACAAGAGTAAAAAGAGGACATATCCTGGGAAAAGAGGACAAATGGCCATTCAGTACTTTCCTGGGAGTAAGTCCATTGACCATGATGGCTCTATGCTGACAGCTCACAAGGAAAAGAAGGGCAATGTATTTTTCCCCCACCATGATACAAAGCTAAAAAAGAGGACCTGTCCTGGGAAAAGAGGACATATGGTCACTCATTACTTGCTTCTGAGTAGGCCTGCAGAGAACTGGGCTCTGAGGCTGTAATCCTATCGACACCTAGCTGGGAGTAAGCTCCATTGACTAGGATGGAATTGCTTCTGAGTAAGGATGCAGAGGATTGGGCTCTGAGGCTCCCAGTGAATGGAGAGAGGAGGGCAGCCAGAGCCCTTCCTCCTCAGGAAGTCTTAGTGGAAGTCTTAGCATCTATGAAAGTGCCTGACTCAGAATACACAATGGGAGGAGGGAGAAGGGCCTCATTTGCATACATCACACTTTGCAAACACACATGAAAATACCTCCTCAAAACTTGCTAGAAATGTTTTTTAATCAAAATAAAATGTTCTGCAAAGAGAGGCTTCCTTAGCAACCCCCTCCAAGGCTTCAGGGCAGAAAATGCTTCTCACCTTAACTTGAAAGAATGGAGTTTTGGAGTATTTATATAACGATTTCAACACCTCCTATTTCAGATCTGGGGGAATTTATGCACTTAATTGGAGCCTGTTTGAATGATGGTCACAGCAAATGGCCTATTTTTAAAAAGGAAAAGGAAGGAAGAGCAAGGAAGGAAAAGAGGAGGAAGCATGGAGGAGCCCCCCAGAAGGGGAGAGGGGAGGGGCGTACGGTGCACAGGTGGGAGGAGAACTGAGGTGGGATGGTGGGAAATTAGAATGCTGGCTCGATCACCTCAGTGAGTTATCTACAGTATTCTATCTAATACTATCAGTCTATCTACTACTACAGTCTATTCTATCTACTATCTTGGAAATTTAAAGTTGCAGGCAGCAGCCAGGTGGTCCCAAACCTATTGCTAACTAATGATTTGGGCCCAAATTAACTACTGGAATTAACTACTGGTTCTTGTGAATGGGTGCGAACTGGCTGAAGCCCACCTGTGGATGGCACCCATGCTTTGGAGGTGATCTATGGCCTGGAGGATTGCAAGATATTTGTCCTAGCTGGGGGACTGAAGATGTTCCTGGGCCAGCGACAGGGACAGGGCTTGCAGAAGCAGGTTGTCCTAGTAGATCTACACAGCAACTCCTGGAGGAGAAGGGATGGCGAATGCAAAGGCAGACACAAAAGCTTCATGGACTAGCCCTGTCAGACAGTATCCAGCACCCACCAATTGGAGATGATGAGAAGCCAACAGTCTGCAAAGAACTGGAGCCAGCCTCTCTCCTCGGGCAAGTCATTGAGGTTTGGAGCTCTTAGCGGGGAAACGGGGGGCGTGCTAGGGCTTTGGCTTCTTAAAAGGTTTGGAGCCCTATCCTGATTGCTGGGGCTTGAAGGAGCCAGAGGGGTTAGAAGGCCCAAGGGCAGGAAATTTGGAACTCTGAAAGGAACACTGCTGGGAACAATGCTTGGGTTTGGAGAAAGAAGAATGTTCCCTGGCTGGAAGAGACTGTTTTTTCCTTTGAACTCAATAATGTGTGGTACTAGAGAGTCCCCAAAAAGTTTGCCCAACTGGAAGGACAAGCTCATAATGACAGAATATGCTAAGGGATCCACATTCCAGTTCCTCAGCCAGGTGGTCTTATGGATCGCAACATCAGGGGACATAACCCAAGCGTTGAACTTGAATGCATCCATAGCAGCATCAACTGCAAAGGCTCCCAAGGCTGACATGTGTTCCAATGCCTCAGTGGCCTCCTGGGAAAGTGGGTTCAGCTAAGCAAAACACTGAGTTCAGATATGCAGGGCTCTGGAGCTGAGAGAGATAGACAGTGGATGCACCAAGAGCCTCTGAAGAGGCCCGAAAGGCTCATTTGGCAAAAACATCTACTTTATGGTCCTTAGAGTCCCTAGGGAAGGCGTTTGAGTCAGATGAAAGGGCCAAAGGGGCATCCAGGGCAGCAACAGGGACATCTACAATGGAGGGCTTAAAACACTCCATTTCATCTGGCACAAGAGCAGAGGGCCTGGTGGAGGGCTGAACTGGGTCCCTGTACCTTGCTAGGGAAGCCCATTCCATATCAATGAGTTGTAGGAACCCCTGGATGGTCTTTTCAACAAGAGGGAAGGCAGTGGCCCCTCAAGAGGGCTTGTCGGGTGGGTCAGATCTCCTCTGGTATGCCAGAAAGTGGAGAACATCAGCAAATGCTTGTGGGAACTGGTCCATGGATAGGAGGCAAAGGCTCAATGGGAGGTGATCGCCGCCTTCGCCAGTCTGTTCCACCTACTCCTTGCTCTGAGAAGAATCTTCAGTTGCCCCCTTCTCATTGGAGACCTCTGGCTCATCTTGAGGCAGGCATGGGTCTGGTACATGGGTTTTGGCCTTCTTCGCTGATGGGCCTAAGCATCTGGGAAACTCCTCAGCTGGAGCCAAGGGGAATGAAGACTGGAGAGGATGATGGAGTGAAAGAAGAGATTTGGAGACAGAAGCCAGGGCCTCTGAGAAGCCCACAGCAATGGAGGCCTCAATCCTGGCCAGCATGGCTGTTGTGGGGTTGCCCCTATCCTGAGAAAGAGAGGGAGCAGAGGCAGAATGTGTCTGAGACACGTCTGCAGGCTAGCTAATAAGAAAAATGGAAAGCTGAGAAGGCAAAGCAGTGGCAACTGTAACTAGTAGGCATAGAAGATGGCCACCGGAAGATGGAGGCGTGGCCTAAACAGAGGGGGGCCACTCCTAGGGCACGCTCTGAGGAGGAGAAAAAAGGGCGAGAGCCCCACCTCCTAGACTTTGCACCCAAAGCATGGAGACGTGGGAGGCATAGACTAAGAGTAAAGGGGCCTGCTCCTACGGCACGCTCAGAGGAGCAGAAATGGTGGGAGCCCTGCCCCCTGGAGAAAAGCACACAAAGTGCTGAGTGGCCATGCACACCAGACCCAGGCTGGAAAGAGACAAACGGTGAGCCTTGGTGGCTAAATGACCCACCCCTGGGCTAAATGACCCAGCCCCTGTAGCACTAGGGCTGGGACATCCCTATTCCCAGGCCTGGAGGCACTCTTGGATCGCCAGCCCTGGGAGCGCGAGAGGAGCACCCCCTTCACCCACTGAGGATGCATGTGAAGGCAAACACCTGAACGGGCAGAGCCTCAGCAGCTGGCTTGGAGAGTTGGTTGAGCATGGCTGTGATGGGGCAGGGGGCTCTGAAGGCTGGCAACGCCCCCTGTGGGGAAGCCTCAGGCTGGGCCAGCGCAAGGGTGCCTGACACAGGGGGGAAGTGGGGAGGGAGAGATAACCCTCCACAGGACCCCAAGGGAGCTGCCCTTGAGTATGCTGAAGACCCTACCCCTTGTGTGGGCACCCATGCACACACCTCCACAGGGAAGGTTCAGGGTGCTGCTTGTGCTGTAGAACAACCAGTGGGCCACCAACCCTAGGACAGGGGGTCTTGACTAATGGCCCTTCAGAGGGGGGACACAAGTAGGCCTCTCCCCAGGCTCCAATGAGTGAGTGGAGCTAGGGAGCATTGTGCACTACAGTAGTAGTGGAAGTGCCCCCAGTTCCCCAGAGGTAGTGGGCAAGATGAGGGTAAAAGACTCCAATACCACCCCGAAGGGTGGAAAGTCAGCAGAGTTGATGACTTTCAATTAAATCACACCAAAGGCGAGACCAGTCTGGGGATCCAAGGGAAGCACTCCCTCCAGGAAGACTTTTGACTGACCCTGCCTTCTGGAGGGAGTATCATCCCAAGTTGAGGCTGACCCCATCATGCATCTGCCACTGGAGAATTTGTAAGACAAAAAGTTAATAAACCATAAGTTCCTTCACAATAGCTTCATTTATAAGGTTTATATGCAGAGGATTAAGCAATGCAACAAAGAGGAAATAGATGAAAATTCACAGTGATAATCAAAGCTTTCAAAAATAAAAGAGGAGGATCTATGATAACAAATTTCCTTCCCTTAACAGATAGTTTTGAATCAAAACATATAGATTTTTATGACAACCTGGTAGTATTTATAAATGTAGTCATCATTACAACTGTTGGGCACAATCATCTATCGTCAGTGTTTATATACCACTTTTCAACAACCATACAACACAAACTCATATATGTTTTATTGCAGTTTAACTATTGTGGTTTCCATTGAAGAATTTTGGCAATTATAGCTTGGAAAGGGGGCAGAGCAGATCTCCATGAAAAATCCTTACTATTTCCATTTCCCTTTCCCAAAACGACAGCTCCGAAAGCACAACGACAGGAAACAATTGTTCAATTGGTGTAGGGTTGCCATAAATCTCTTCCACAAAATCTGGACAATATGTGAACACAATCCTCCCAAATTGGGATTGACCCTGGCTTCTTGGGACATATGGCAACCCTAAATTGGTGCTATTGCCTCAGCCATTAAGACTTAAAGGCAAAAAGCAATGGTTTTCATTTCGCTAAAATGATGCAACTGCAGTTAGCCCCAAGAACATCTGAATAACTAAAGTAGCTTACAGTTTTCAAATTACTGAGATGTTGTCAATTGTTTTAATGGAAGCTATACCCATATATATTCCCTATACCCATTCCTTAAAGCAGGGTTCGAGGAACAGGGGTGAAATACCCCACATGGGGTAAAAATAAAATTCCTGGGGGTAATGGACGGTTGACTTTGTAATGCACAGTAATGCGGATTATAGTAATGCACAGTAATGTGCATCCATTATCCCCAGGCACTGGGGAAGGAGCCTGCCACGGGGTGCAGAAAGGAGGACAGAGTGCTGGCGGGAAGACAGAAGGAGCCCTGGAGGGAGCTCTTCCACCCTCCCTGCGGCCAGGCAAGGAGAGCAGCCCGAGGAGAAGCAGCAGGGTGAGCTCTGTTGCTGCGCTCCATCGCAGCTTCCCGCCTGGCAGGCAATGCAGCCTCTGCTCTTCCAGGAGCCCCTGCCTGCCCTGCCTTACTGCTTCCATACCCCTGATAGCCCGGAGATAGCGAAGGGAGAGCAGGGCAGCCACACTCCTCCAGCAGCAGCTGCCCCGGCGACAAGTCTGCCACCAGGTACTAATCCTAAGCATGTCTACTCAGATATAAGCCCCATTGTGTTCAGTGGGACTTACTCCCAGGAAAGTGTAGGCAGGGACATAATCTGTCTCCAACCACACAGCCTCCCCCTTTCCAGCATCCAGTCTTTCCAAAATGTAACACACAGCCCAAGCCTAACCACGTCTACTCAGAAGTAAGCCCCACTGTGTTCAGTGGGACTTACTCCCAGGAAAGTGTAGGCAGGGACATGATCTGTCTCCAACCACACAGACTCCCCCTTTCCAGAATCCAGTCTAGTCAACATATAATACACAGCCCAGTCCTAACCATGTCTACTCAGAAACAAGCCCCATTGTGTTCAATGGGGCTTACTCCCAGGATACTGTCTTACTCCCAGGAAAGCATCATGCCCTTATGTATAACATGCTTCCCTGCGTGATGCCCTGGGCACCTTCTCCAAGTCCTTTCAAATCAAGGGGGTAACATCGGCACATCTAAATATATTTTGGGGTGATGGGTAAAACAGTTCCCCAAACCCTGCCTTAAAGTCTACCTTTCTAAAAGACAGTAATGCTTCTGACCTCTGTGTTTGGTCAGGGGAAATAATACATACCCATTGGACTTTGTTCCAAAGATGTATGTTTGAGCATGCTCAGTTAAGCTAGTGAACAAATAGACTGAGTTATCAGATAGATATATAATTTGTAGGATGGCAATACAAGGCAATTTTATGGGAAAAGGAGGGTGCCAGTAGCCCAATGTGACAAATCACCTATCAACCAGTTTCTTCACATTCCTAGCTTCTGCTTCAAGTATGGGACATTGATCAATGCATAGATCACATGCGGAAGACCATGAGGTCAAGCCTGAACACTTTCATTAAACCGATCTTAGATGCCATTGTCAACAAAGACCCTGTCCAAAATTTAGGATAGCCATAATCCTAAGTTAGACAGAAATAGCGTCAGATGGATAGTGGCAGAGTTTTTCCCATGCTCACCAGATTTCAAATGAGTCTATCTAATAAAATCGAGCCACAGATGCATTGTAGAGTATAACCATTTTACAGCAACAGTATACTCTACTTAAGCAGGCCTCCGTCAGTCTTGAAAGACTATGGTATTGTGCTTGGTGCTGCGTACAATGTGAAGCACGAAAGCCTGGGTTAGATTGTTATGGAGGATAGGCTATTACCCAGGCAGCAAATCCTCTCCACGCTGCTGAATTAGTCAAATGGAAAGGCAGAGCCAATACGGTTGGATCCAGCTGGCAGCGCAGAGCTGGGCTAAGGACAGGAGCTCACCCTGTCTTGTGGGGCCAACCTGGGTCTCGAACCCTGGCCTACTGGTTAACATGCACAGAATCTTAACCGCTTGCGCCACCCACAGCCACTCTACTTATTGTATTTAATTATTGTATCTACTTATTGTATTTATTAATGCTCTACTTATTGCTCTTCTAAAAATCACCAACATCCACAGCAGAAAGTTCTTAACAACTAACCAAGTTAGCTGGCTCTTATGGTTTCTGATAATCTCAACAATTTTATTATGGCAACTAGCAAAGTGTACCTGCATTGCGGAAGTAAAATTCCCCCATAAACCATCCACTCATGCGTATTTCCACTCATACGCATCCACTCATGAACTCCCCATGTGCATCATCCTCCCCAAGCGTATCAAAACCCATGGGCATCAAACCCCCATGCACATCATCCCCTCATGCACATGAACCCCCATGTGCAACATCCCCTGTGTGCATCAGTCCACCATGTGCATGAACTCCTATGTACATCATCGCCCCATGTGCAACATCGCCCATGCGCATAATTCCCCCATGACAACAGTTCTCTTGATGCAGCCTAAAATGGCATTTGCCTTCTTTGCAGACACATCACACTGCTGACTCACATTCAGCTTGTGATCCACGGCAACTCGAAGATCCCACTCTCATGTTGTGCTGCCAAGCCAAGTGTTCCCCATTTTATACTTGTGTTTTTTTTTATTGCCCAAGTGCAGAACCTTACACTTCTCCCTGTTGAAATTCATTCTGTTACAGCCCAGTATTCTAGTTTATCCAGATCCTCCTGGAGTTTTCTCCTGTCTTCTAATGTGTTTGCTACTCCTCCGAGCTTGGTGTCATCCGCAAATTTGATCAGGCTCCCCCATATCCCTTCCTCCAAGACATTATGAAAATGTTAATTAGAACCAGGCCCAAGATAGAGCCCTAGGGTAACCCACTTGAAACTGACCTCCAGGTTGACACAGAACCATTTACTAAAACACTTTGACTGCTGTCATCGAGCCAGTCGCAGATCCACCTAACAATTGCCTTATCTAGCCCATATTTTTCCAACTTCCCAATTAAAATGTCACATGGGACCTTGTCAAATGCTTTGCTGAAGTCAAGATAAATGACATCCACAGCATTGCCACTGTCCAGTAAGCTCATAAACTGATCAAAAAGGGAGATCAGATTTGTCTGGCAGGATTTATTTTGGTAAATCCATGCTGGGTTCTTTTGATCACTGAGTACTTGTTTAGATGTGCACAAATTTCGTGTTTTATGATTTGTTCTAATACCTTCCCCGGAATTGAAGTCAAACTGTCTATTATTTCCCGTGTCTTCTTTTCTCCTCTTCTTAAAGTTTGGGACTACATTCATCCTCTTCCAGTCCGGTGGCACTTCTCCACTCCTCAAGGATTTCTCAAAGATGATCAACAGAGGCTCTGCAAGGAAACTTAAAAACTCGAGGATGCAGCTCACCCGGTCCAAATGACTTGAATACCTTTAGGCCAGATAAGTGGTTTCAAACCAGTTCTGTGTCAATCTTAATCTGCTGTTCTGCATCATCCATGTTTTCCTTACCTCTTTGGGGATGCAAGCACATCCCTGCATCAGCCAATGATCTTGCACCCCCATTTGCACAGCCCTCTTTCCGAGAATAGATGGATGCAAAGTAGGAGTTGAGCAGCTCCGCTTTCTCCTGGTTTCCAGACACCTGTTGTCCACCTTTGTCCAGGAGCAGCCCCACACCCTCATTTCTCCTCCTGTTCCTTTGGGCATATCTAAAGAAGCTCTTTTTGTTGTCCTTGACTCCTCTGGCCAGCCTCATCACATATTGAGCTTTAGCATTCCTGACCCCTACTCTACAGGACTGGGCTACCTGCCTGTACTCCTCCCTGGTGTTATTTCCAGTCTTCCATTGTCTAAACTTCTCTTTCTTTAACTTCAGCTGATCCCCAATTTGCTTGTGGAGCCAACCTGGTTTTTTCAGGTTTCTCCCACCCACTTTCTTTTTCATTGGAATTGTTTCTGACTGTGCTTGTAGAAGCTGCTTCTTAAGGAGCTCCCACCCATCTTGCGCCCCTTTCTCCATCAATCATGGGATCCCGCCTATGACTCCTCTAAGTCTGTTGAAATCAGCTTTCCTGAAATCCAGTTTATGGGTTTCACTGTGCTCTCTTTTTACTTCCCATAATATTCTAAATTCCAGCAGCTCATGATCGCTTTCCCCTAAAGTTCCTGCCACACTGACCCAGTCAATCAGGTCTTCACGATTAGTTAAGATCAGATCAAGGATGGCCCCTCCCCTTGACGTTTCCTTCACCTTCTGGACCATGAAGTTATCTTCCAGGCCCATCAGGAATTTATTGGAGAAGGTGTTTCTTCCAGCACTGAAAGTAGCACAAACCAGGAACTGCAACAGAAATTACTGTATTCTTTGTGCTGCAGAAGCTGCCATTGGCATATCAGTTGAAATACAGCTGTGCTTCTTGTAGTGATTCTACTGGCAGAAGCCACCACTCATTCACTGACCATCTTTTAAGAACTTGAAACACTCCAAGCCTCTGTGTGTGTGTGTGTGTGTGTGTGTGATCACTGCTGAAATAGCACAGAGTAGGAAGAGAATGCAGCACTAGACATAGGTAGACATGATAGCAAAATGCCACCTTAACACCACTTTCATCAGGATGAAAGTTCAGAGAATAATGAGTTGGGAGTTTTGAGCTCTCTAGGGCTATCTCTGTAGGCAGATAATTTAGCAAATTAGGACAGGGTGACCATATATCATAACTGCAGAGGACAAAGCCCTCCACCCCAATGTAAGACACTCAAGAAAAATGTTGGACATGTCAAAATAAAAGCTGAAACTACTCATGTATATCACTTTTGTGTGGTTAATTTAAACAGTGTATTGGTTATTATTAAATTTAAAACACATATAATTTATTATATTTAATTTATTAATTACAAGAATGCTACGTACTACCTGCTCACAAGGAAAAGCAGAACAATGAAGTTTTTTTTTCTTTAGCACAGAAGGCTTTAAAAAAAAGAGGACATGTACTGGAAAAAAGGAAGCATCGTCACCCTGAATGAGGTGTTCTGGAGAACTCAAAAAGTTTCCTGCTTACAGTTGGGTGTCACTTGAGTTACCATAGCTTCATCACATGATGAAGAAGGCAGTCCTATTCAGTGAACTCAACAGCAGGGAAAAGTCTAAATAAGCACTTCTCTCCCCCTTCCCCCACCCTACCCCCAAAACGCTTTCCTATGCTGATGATTGAGAATTGTTTCCCTGGCACCAGCATGCAATACTAAGCATTAGAAAAGCAAACTGTTATAGGAAAGTTATTGTTCGCCTCCTCCTGTAAAAAAAATGTAGACAATTATAATCACCTGTTCTTTTGGGGCTATTATGCAACACAAAAATGATAGCCAGTTAGTTCACAGAAAAAAGAGGGCTGGTTGTGAGAAAGGAGTGTATTTTCAATTATCTGTGACAGAGATAGTAAATATACAACATAATTTTTTTTCTCTCATTTGTCTCATTGTGCAGAGGATCTGTTCTAGAAAAATAAGTAGCTGCAAGAAATTGTGATATGGAATATATTATTAAATCAAAGGAAATGAGAGCCAAATGGGCCCATGAAAGGGGATGCAGGAGTACATTGCACCTGTGCCTAGGGTCAAAAAGGAGCAGCATGAGCCAAAGGAGGGGAACTGGAAGTTTCTTGAGGTATCAGATGTTTGCATATTGTGTGAAAATTAGCATTCATATTTTGTGGAAACATAAATTTATGTATCTATTTGTATAGAAATTATGTTCATTTAAATTATAATTTAATGGAGTTGGGAAAGGGCCCCAAATAAATTTTGTACTTCCTGATAAAATTCCTCTTAAAAACCATGCCAACTGCCCTGTAAATGTACTCCTCCTATTGACTGTAAATGTACTCCTCCTAAAAAAGCTGTCCTGTAAATGTACTCCTCCTAAAAAAGCTGTCAACCATGCCAGGTCAAAGAACACTGCAACAAATCAGGGTTAAAGGAAGCAGCATTGTGGGAAGTATTACTCTATAGTTGTTAGAACAATTTCTTCTGGTTTTTGGCTTTGTTACAGTACGAGTCCAGAAAAGATACATTGCACTAACAGACTGGTCAGCTATACACAATACTGTACAATTAACCTGCATTAGTATGATGCCTTCTGTTTCAGCCAGGAACATTTTCTCTTAGTAAAATGTCTCCACAGATGGCATCAACAATTTAGATAAGAAAATTCACAACAAAATGTAAAACACATGTACATAGATATTTAACATTTCCTTCAGATACAGGACTAGAGAACTGTCCTTTATACACATTTAAAATTGTCTCTAAGGACATGAAGTCCACATACTCCACTACTGTTCATTGCCTACTGTTTGAGCAGTCCGAGTTTCCATAATGCCTCCCTCCTCGCTTCTTCTGTTGACCCACGGCCAAAAAATTGTACTGTTATACCCTGGGGTCTTAGTCCCAAGGGTCTGTGCAGTGAACCAGACCTAATTTCCAGACTGAAGTCTGACTGTCTGAAGTCATAAAAGCTTTTAGTGGTGCTCTGATGAGCAATTTTACCATCCACATTAGTTTCTGGCTTGAATGTCACTGTTTTGCTCCTACTTGGGAAAGTAGGTTCTTTTTTCAAGATTTCATGGATATTTCTATAGCCATTTGACATGGTTGGTGCTTGCTCTGCCCTTTCATTCTTTGATGTTCCTGAATCTACAGCATGATCCGGCTCAGCCTGAGCAAGGCTTTCCCCTGCCAAACTTACTTTATTAAAAGTTTCATTCCTTGTGTGTTCTAAAGTCAAGTCTTTTAAAGATGAGCTTCTATTGTGACCCAGGAGTTCATGCTTTCGGATTCTGTCCTCCAGCTCACTTACTAAGAAGACTGAACTGTTGACATTGGCCAACACCTGAGCCCTACGTTCTTGGATGTTGACAGCCGCATTAGCAATGGTTTTCCTGAACTCTTGTTGGGTAACATTGGTAATGCTGATGTTGCTCGGAAACTTTTTGGGCTTGGGTGCAGTTGGCGGTGGCACAGTCTGCTTGAAAGCTATGAAACTGTCTCCATTGTCTACAGGGGAAGAGATAGGTCTTCTTTTCCTTTCTCCAGTTTTTGGGGAAGCAGAAGAGAAAGGGCCGCCCTCAGCCTGCTTCTCAGATATCTTCTGAGCAATAACAAGTGGAGTTGGGATGGAGCGAAATAGTTTGGGGTGCTCATGGACTAGTACTGGTGGAGCTGATGGAAGTACTGTATGTGGGACTTTTGAATCTGTGTGGTCATCCTCCTCACCTGGCTCACTGCACTCTGGCTTAAGGTGATCCCTTTTCCAAGTCTCTTCCATTGCTGGGGAAAAAGAGAATTATAGAACTGGTTGATATATTACGTAGAGCAGTGATAACAGCAACAGCTTTTACAATCTGTAACTGTAGTTGAATTCATACTGCTTCAAAGGATCTCAGTGGAAGCTCTCAACAATTATGCTGTAACATTTGTCATCCTAAAACACAAAAACCACCACAACTTTAAAAAACAAAACAGCAGTTTTAGAGCTGCTTCCATTTTAAAGCTGGCATACTAGGGGCACAATCTTAACCAGTTTTGGCCAGTGCTGGTGCGGGGAGGTTGGTGTATGCCTGAGCACTGTCCTAACCCCTCAGGGGTGTGGTAGAAGTGCCTTACAGTACTTTTGTGACATTCCCTGGTCAGCAAAGGACTGATGCCAGGGCTTATGATGGCCTAACTGGAACTCAGGATTGCAGCCTAGGTCCCAAAAGCTTGCTGAATGCAATTACATTTCCAGAGTTCTTATGTTCTGATTCTTTAGACACAAATTTGAACTCAGCACAAATGGCCATGGCCATTCCTTTTATAAAAATCTATTTGAAACATGCCGGTCCAGGCTGCTTGCTTTCCTGTTCCTATCTGTTGCAGGATGAAGGGGTGGCTAGTGAGGCAAAGATGTTTTTGATAATTCTGAGAGTCTGGGGTGGGGGAGAGAAAGTAGGCTCTTTCCACAAATGCAGCTTTGGAAGGGGCTCATTGTGGGTTTCTGCCAGTGCTCTGTCGAGAGAAGCTTGGCTCTAGCTTCCTTCTGCCTCTATGTGTGCACACTCATTTACCTTGCAGGATGTGATAGCTGGCTGGAGGTAAGGTGAGGAACAGCAGGCAAGCACTACCCACCATCACATAAGCAGAACCCTCCTGGGATTAATCCCTTCCTGTCAGCTTCCTTCCTTCACAAGGACCATCTCTCTCCATTCCAGCTTGCCTCATTCCCTCTCTCTGCAGATACATCTCCAACAGCCACAGGGAGCAAGCTGGAGCCTAGCCCCTCCAGAGAGATCACTGGCAGGCATTCACAACAACCATCTTTCCAATGTTGCGCTTGCAGAAACAGCCTGCTTTGCCTGGGGGAGCAAAGCTCTGATTATGGAGCTCAGTGGACTCCCAAATTTTCCATGATTTGATTTCATATGAAATTCAGTATCAGCATGGGGTCCAGGAATGGAACCCCTGTAGACAAGGAGGTTCATCTGCAATTTAAAGCATGAGGTACAATGGCTAGGGTGTTTTCCATTGGAAACCAAGTTCAAAGTTCATTCAGCTAAGATCTGGGTGATCTCCACCTCAGGCACTTTTCAGAAACATTTCAAGAATAAGACAGTCACAGCAAGAAGGGTCTACTCCTTCTCCTCACCAAATGAGCATCAAATAAAACTGAGATGAGGGAGCAAAGCATCCTGTGATTATCTTAATAATCCAAGGAGTTTCAGATTGGAGAAAAAAATCTTAGGGGTTATCAGTGGGCTGTTCAGGATAGCATTATATCGTCTGCTCACATCATAAATCAAGAAGACACAGGCTTTCCAGCAAGTTGTATAAATAAGTTGTACTAATAAAGCCAAGCCAAAGTGTGTGGATTCCTGAGCAAAGCTACAGATATCCTGAGCTTCAGGGCAGGGCCACCTCTAGCAGAGAAGACACAATCTCTATTTAATATGCCCTTGAGGAGGGCAACACATTCCTCTATTCTCAGATATAGGGTCCACATCAATCTAGACTAGACAGTTACACATTGTCACCTGGTTTTGTGTCTCCATTAGGAACACATTCTTGATCACTGTTCTCAGGTGTTGACTCAACCAAGTCTATGATATCTTCAGATTCTGAATGGCTGGACAGGTTTTCTTCCATAGACCTTGGAGAGTGGCAGTGGATGTGGCTGTCATGGAAAGCTTGGTCCTCCAAATCACCTTCCAGGGCATCAATTGTTTCTTCAAAGAAAAGGAGGACATCTTTCTCCTCATGAGTGAGATATTTCAGGGCCTCATCATCATCCTAAAGATATAATAATATGTGAATTTATAGCTATTAACAGGCAGGTTTGGGCAATTCTCCAACAAATGAAAATACTAAGGAGATAGCAACAGTCTATAGAAGAGTAGTTCTCAAACTGGGGTCAGAACCCCCTTTGGGAGTCACACCATTTCAGGGGGGTTGATGAAAGCTGGGTGTTCCCATCTTAGAATCTGTCATGGGGACCTTCCATCTTGGAATGGGGAATTCAGGATGCATTTCTGGTAGTGAGACTCACTGAGCAGAATGGGACTTCCAAGTAGACATAGAGAAGCTCTGGCATCACAGTGCTGGTACTTCCTGTTCCAGTTGTGACATACTATAACTTCAAGGGGTGTTCTCAGAAAAGCTTGAGAATTACTACTCTAGAAGGTGGCCATCATGACATGAATCAGCTTGTTTGCTTGAACCATTATGAACTTTGGACCTTCGGACCTCAGGGTCTCCTTCATGAATCTGCAGTAAAATTTCACTACCCAAATTTTACAGCAATCCAGAACTTCAGATTTAAAATAAATCCCTCTCATTCATGAAAATAAATTTTAAAAAATTAATCCATTCAGCATACGGGCCATATTTAGAGACAGGTACATGCAAATTAGCATGAAATTCCTGAAATTGCAGTGACAATACTGTTAGGATTTGAATTTAATAATAAAACATATTTGTTCAGGCAAGCTGATTCCAGGCTGATGCACTACTGAAGAAGGCTGATGCAATCTAGCTGATGCAATCTGAAACTGCTCTTACAGCATGAGTCAGCAGAATTGGAAGTGCTGATTCACTGGTCACCTTACTGTAATATCTATAACTGATTGGTGTTTCACTAAATTTAAGTGTGTATGAGATTATTGCAATGTGTGGGGTACTGAGGAGGAGTATTTTGCTGTTTTAATACTCTAAAAGACTGAACTGTATCTGTGGACTGACTTGTGGACTGTTTAACTGAATTTACTGAGCTTGGAATACCCCTGCTACTTGATGTATGTATATGACTGATCTACTGCTCTGACCTTGGACTGTGTTACTGGACTTATCTTCTGCCTTTCGTTTAAACAATATAGTTATCTTTAACTATACACAGCTGTCGTGTTTACTCTGTGCTGCTGCTCGTTCTCCTCTGCACAACTACTCTGCTAAGCCCTACACATCAGCAGGGTCTTACACCCCAACACTGGTTATGGGCCCAGAGCTGGCAGTGTGCTACAGGTGAACTTTGCTGGTGTTGCTGGTGGCTATATTTGAAGGCAATTTCCAGAAGTTTGATTCCTGGAGAAAGTCCAGTGTCCGGGTTATAAAATGGAGTCAAGTCTGCTATCACTGGGTGGATTCCCTGCTGCCCGTCTAAATGGGAATAACTACGCCACTTGGGCGCAAAAGGTGCGCTTACTCCTAAGAAAGGAGGGGCTCTGGCAAGTAGTATCCAACCCACCTAAATTGGAGGACTTAGATGAGGAAAACGATGCTGACAAAATATCTAAGTACCACCATGACAATGAGAGGGCATTGGGTTTCATTGGCTTAACATTGGAAGATCACCAATTGGTCCACATCAGAGGGTTTGAGTCTGCAAAAGAGTGCTGGGACATTCTAAAAACTATCTATGTTCGTGATAGTGCAGGTGCTCAAATACACCTGACACGCAAGCTATTTCGAGCACGGCTCGCTCCCGGAGGGGACATGCTTGCTCATCTTGAGTTTATGAAGCACACTCTCTATGAGCTGCAGGAGCAGGAGCTGATATTTACTGAACTCCAGCAGGCGTACATTGTGCTTTCATCGCTGGATGAAAGCTGTGACAACTTCATCGCCAACATGGAGGTATTGCCACGCACTGAGATAACGATGGCAGGTATTACCAGCAGGCTGCTAGACGAAGCCAGACAGCGCAAAGACTCTGCACTGCTTCGTTGATTCTCGCCAGACCTCCACTATTCGACGTGACAGAGAACAGCCAACTGAGGACTGCACAGGGCAAACGGCAAGAGCCTTCACTGTCAAGAAATGCTTTAAATGTGGTGCCGCTGGACATATTGCACGCCACTGCAAATCGAAAAAAGGAAAGAAGTTTGGTGCTGCTGAAACCCATATTGGGGCTCATCTGGCTCTGACAGGCACAGATGGTCTGGGCTCAGATGACTGGGTCATAGACAGTGGTGCCTCCCACTCCATTGCAAAGCGCAAGGAAATCTTTGCATCATTTGAGCCTGTAAGTACTCAGCAAGTATCTTTGGCTGATGGGCTATGTGTAAATGTGACTGGGAAAGGAACTTTATACTTCCCTTGTCTAGCTAAATCCTTAAACATGATTTGTGTGCCTACACTAAAATACAATCTCCTGTCTGTGGGTGCTCTGGTAAAAGAAGGATTCAAAGTATGTTTTGAAGAGGAGCAATGCCTTATCCAAGGAAGGGATGGTAATTCTGCTATTGCTATACTGCAAAATGGGCTATTTGTACTGAACCATGGAACTGCTCAGTCTGTATATGACAACAAGGTGCCCCATGATAACTGTATTCATTTGCTGCACAGGCGCCTTGGTCATGCTAATTTCAAAACCTTAAAAAAGACTGTAGAATTGTCAAAAGGAATAAAACTGAAACCTTGCAGCAAATATCTGGACTGTGAGGCTTGCAAGGAAGAGAAAACAAAAGCTGCTCCAGCCAAATGTGGCAGTGAATTTAAAACTACTGACATGCTCCAAATTGTGTGTGCCAACCTACTCGGTCCTTTCAAACCCAGTTTGGGAGGAGCTAAATATGTCCTGGAAATAGAGGACCATTATTCCAGATATGGTTTCTGTTATCTGCTAAAATCAAAAGATGAAACTTTTCAGCAGATTGCCAACTGGATTAAATTTGCAGAGCGAAAAACCAATAAAAAGGTAAAATGCCTAATTACTGACAATGGTCTAGAATTTTGCAATCAAAAATTGCAGAATATTTTGGAAAAGGCAGGCATCTCCCACAAACGTTCTGTCCCATATCGGCCTCAGCACAATTCATTTGTAGAGAGAAGGGGTCAGACTCTGCAAACAAAGGGAAGAACAATGCTGAATGACAGTGGTCTCCCTAATAACTTTTGGGGGGAAGCGTTTATGTGCGCTAACCATTTACTGAATGTATTTGCACACTCTTCCACAATGAAATTGCCGTTTACGCGCTGGCATTGTAAACAACCAAACGTAAATTATTTGCATACTTTTGGTTGTCCTGCTTGGGTTCATATTCCAGCCCAAAATAGGAAAAAAGGAGGACATAAAGCCAGAAAGCTTTATTTCTTGGGTTATGAATCAAATCATAAATCCTATCGATTTGGTACTCCTGGTTCAACTCAGATTTGGAATAGCGCAAAATTCCTAGAGCAAAGTGGATGGGAAAGGCTACAACATAAATTTGTGCCTCATTATTCCTTAGACTTTGACATTTCTGGGAAAAGAAAGGCTGAATTACAATCTCCTATCTCATTGCCTAGCAACAAATTGGCTACAAAAACCAAAACTGAAAGTTCTGCTTTAACCCCTCACTCTCGGGTCTTGGGAGAGGAGGAGCAAGAAACAAAAGAGGGGCTAAAAGTCCAACAGACTCTGTACAACAGGAGCCTGTACCACTGAGACGCTCCACCAGAGAATGAAAAGGTCCGTTATAGTCCGTTATAGTCCTGGTGCAATTTGTCAAGTATCAGTAGAGCCAAGATCTTATAATGATCTGCAATCCATGACACCAGAAGACAAAAGTGCTTGGGAAACAGCTGTTAACAATGAGCTTGATTCTTTAAGGAAACTACAAGTCTATGAGGATGCTGTACTACCACCTGGTGAGCATGCTATTGGCTGCAGATGGGTGTTTAAACTGAAAAAAGGAGTAAATGGTGTAACTAAATGCAAGGCTAGACTTGTTGCTCAAGGGTTTGCACAAACCTATACTTGCTATGATGAGACATTTTCACCATGTTTACGCTCTGAATCGCTAAGGGTTGCACTTCTATGGGCTGCAAAACATAAATATATTGTAACTCACTGTGATATAGAAACTGCTTACTTGAATGCTCCTTTAAGGCATGTAATTTATATGCAAAAACCCCCAGGTATGACTGCAAATACTGGAAAAGATTGCTGGCTACTGAAAAAATCTCTGTATGGTCTAAAACAATCTGGTCATGAATGGAATATTTGTATTACTGATGCTTTAATACAGCTAGGTTTTAAAGCTGGCCTAGCAGAGCCATGTCTATTTACAAAAGATACTGAACAAAAGAAACTGTTAAAAGATCTAGAAATAAATATTGACTATCCAATCACTCTATATGAAGACAGTCAGTCAGCCATATCCATGGCTAATTCATCTGTTGTGAAATCTAGATCAAGACACACTGATATAAGATACCACAATGTGAGGGAAAGTGTGAAAAATGCGTTAATATGTTTAGAATACTGTGCAACAGAAAATAATCTTGCTGGCCATTTTACCAAGGCACAAAACATTGCTAAGCACAATGAGCATTGTGAACTGTACGGAATATGTATATGAAAACTGTATAAATTATGCATATTGTCTTAAACTGTAAAGGAACAACTTACCTGTCCAAAGGAGGAGAATGTTAGTATTTGAATTTAATAATAAAACATATTTGTTCAGGCAAGTTGATTCCAGGCTGATGCAATACTAAAGAAAGCTGATGCAATCTAGCTGATGCAATCTGAAACTGCTCTTACAGCATGAGTCAGCAGAATTGGAAGTGCTGAGTCACTGGTCACCTGACTGTAATCTCTATAACTGATTGGTGTTCCACTAAATTTAAGTGTGTATGAGATTTCTGCAATGTGTGGGTTACTGAGGAGGAGTATTTTGCTGTTTTGATACTCTGAAAGACTGAACTGTATCTGTGGACTGACTTGTGGACTGTTTAACTGGATTTACTGAGATTGGAAAACCCCTGCAACAATGTATGTATATGACTGATCTACTGCTCTGACCTAGGACTGTGTTACTGGACTTATCCTCTGCCTTTCGTTTAAGCAATATAGTTATCTTTAACTATACACAGCTGTCGTGTTTACTTTGTGCTGCTGCTCGTTCCGCTCTGCACAACTACTCTGCTAAGCCCTGCACATCAGCAGGGTCTTGCACCCCAACACATTAAATCCTGGAAAAAATTCCATTATCCTCCTTTTCCTTGTGAGTAGTCTTCTTGTAATTAAGATTTTATTTGTCATCAATTATATGCAGGGTGACCATATCTCCTCTTTTTCTAAGAAATGTCCACTTTTTATCCCTGTGCCTAGAATATATCTTCATTGTTCTCCTGTCTACCTGCTGCCTGTTCACAAGGTTAAGGAGAACAGTGAAGATTTTCCAAGACACAAGGCTTAAAAAGAGGATATGTCCTGGAAAAGGACATATGGTGACCTTCTTTCTCTCTCTCCCCCTCCCCAATGGGATCTCTGTCAAATAGTGCAGGTTGCAAAACAGGAGACCTCAACGACAAGATCTACTTGCCTTTCTAGTCAGAAGCAATCCCATGCTGGTCAATGGACCTATTCTTCACGCTAACCTGAAGCTACACATCCACATACATTCACCTCTACCTGGAAATAGAGCTATTGCCTACAGTGGTGCTTCTTGTGAGTAGAGTTGTGGAAAGCTGGGCAGTGTGATGTCCTTTTCACTTTTACCTGGGAGTAGGGCAGGAGTGTCTAACTCATTTCATATAGAAGGCTAATATGAGCATTAATGGTTCTCCCAAGGGTTTACAAGGCAGGTCCAACACAGGGTCCACAGGGCCACATCTATGTGGTCCTCAAGCCTCTTGTTGGACAGCCTTTCTGCCTCTCTAGTCAGAAGCAAGACCCATTAGATTCAATGGGGCTACTCAAGTGGTGGGCCCAGCCTGTGCCAACAACCACAGGTGGTGCTCATACCACTGGTTGAGAGACACTGATCTACAGTTTAGGACCACAGTCTGTGGTGCACCCTCTACTTAAGGCTACTTAAGGCTACAATCCTGTCCACACTTTCCTATAAGTAAGCTTCATTTTATATTCTATTATATTCAATATAATATATTGATATATTATTCAATATAATATAATATAATATAACTCAATATAATAAGTCC
Organism: Cryptoblepharus egeriae; assembly: GCA_030015325.1. Lineage (NCBI taxonomy): Eukaryota > Metazoa > Chordata > Lepidosauria > Squamata > Scincidae > Cryptoblepharus > Cryptoblepharus egeriae. The sequence goes on from JAREYC010000009.1 coordinate 4,374,086, forward strand.
TATTATATTCAGTAGGACTTCTGAGTATTCAAGCAAGGACTGAGCTCTTAGTAACCAGCCTCTGGCTGCAATCCAATTCACTTTCCTGAGAGTAAGCACCACAGACTCTAATGGGACTTACTTCTGAGTGCCAAGAATAGGATTGGGCTCTGTCTACATCTACAGTATTTATATACTGCTTTTCAACTGAAAAGTTCACAAAGCGGTTTACAAGAAAATGAAAAAAAATTAATAGCTAATTAATAGCTAATGGGTCCCTATCCCAAAAGGGCTCACAATCTAAAGTGCAAAAAGAACACCAGCAGAAGCCACTAGAACAGACATTGCTGGGGTGTGAAGGGCCAGTTACTCTCCCCCTGCTAAATAAAAGAGGAACACCCACTTGAAAGAGTGTCTCTTGACCAGCAAGTAGGGGTACTGCTTACTAATGCTGCACTCCTCTGCACACTTTCCTGGGAGTAAGCTTCATAGATTGAAATGGGATTAACTTTTAGTAGTCAGGCATAGGATTACAAGCTCTTAGAAACCAGCTTCTGGCTGCAATCCTATGCACTCTTTCCAGGGAGTAAGCTTCACTATTATAATGGAACTTACTTCTGAGTAGACAGATGATTGGGCTTTGAGGCTACATTCCTCACAGGGGAGTAAAACCTACTGACTTTAATAGGATTTACTTCAGAGTAGGCAGTGGACTGGGCTCCTGAGGGGCAGGATTGGTACCGGGGCTATTTCTTCAGATGCCCCCCATACTGCCTCCCCACAATCTCAGGTGGAGAGATTTCTCAGAGGGGCAGGATGGGGTGGGGAGATCTCTGAGGGGGAAAGGACTACAGTGTGGATAGGATTGCAGCCTGAGCCCAATCCTAACCATATCTACTCAGAAGTAAGTCCCTTCAAGTTAATGGGCTTACTCCCAGGACTGTGTGGTCAGGATTTTAGCCTTACAGTCAAATCCTATGCAGGCTTACTTAGAAGTAAGTCTCATTCTAGTCAGTGAGGCTTACTCCCAGGTAAGTGTGGATAGGATTGCAGCCTCAGAGCCCAGTCCTAGCCATGTCTACTCAGAAGAAAGTCCCATTATAGATAGTGGGCTTACTCTCAGGAAAGTAGCCAGGGCTGGAGGAACAGGAGACAAAAGCCCTGGAGTAACTCATCCTAACAACACTCAGATGCTGCTCCTACAGGCTCCCAGACCTTTCTCAGCAGCTCTGGCTTCCCTATTCCTATCCAAGGACCCCTTTGTAAAGTTGTCTGTCAAAGTGCCTGATCCAAAATACGCACAAAAACATCATCCCCAGAGAGGCTGCCTCATTTGCATATGAGAAACCCAACATGCTTTGTGAACTGCATGAGGAAATAACTTCTGAAAACTTGCTAGAAATAAGGTTTTTAATCAAAATAAGATGTTTCACAAGGACAGACTTCCTGAATAGCATCATACAAAGGTTTGGGGCATGAAGAAGCTCCTCACTCTCACTTGAAAATATTGAGCTTATAGTGATCCAAGCACCCTCCCATCTCAGCAGTGTAGTGTCTGAGTGTGCTGGGTTCAGGGCCATTCTGGAAGGCTTGCACCCCTGCATACCAGCTAAGATGTTTACATACTCATGAGCAACGGCAGCTATGCAGTTTACATCAGTGGGGTCAGTACAAGCTTGGAGGAGGGAACTTCCTCTGGGGTGTCCTTGAATCCTCTCAGCCTGACTTTCCTGAATTACACACACACTCACACACACACCCCAGTCACACAGAGATCTCTTTCACACACACACATGCCCTAGCTCTGGGGCACATAGGCTGGTGATGATGAGGAGGAGGAGGAATGACTTTATCCAGGCCCTGCCCCCAGGTGTGCAAAGCTCTGCCCCCTCATTATTCCCAGCACTGCAGAGTGTGGTGCTGGAGGATGGGAAGCGGGAGAGGGAGGGAACCTGGAAGGGAAAGGGGATGGGACAAGACTGTCTAGGAGGCTTTGGGAACTGACAGGAGGCAGGAGGGGGGAGACCTGGAGGCAGAGCCCAGCCCAGGTGGAGGCGTGCAGAACAGCACTCTGCTGCCCAGAGCTTTCCTCCCATTGAGTGGGCACCAGGGGATGTCAGGTGGAGGTGTGGGGGGGACACAGGGGACCTCCAAGAAAGGATTGTGTGACCCCCAAAGAGGTCGTGACCCCCACTTTGAGAACCACTGATTTAAATTGATTAATTTCTGCTCACAAAAAAATTAAGTTTTCTAGAACACAAGGGTGAAAAAGAGACATGTCCTAGAAAAAAAGGACTATGGTCACACAGTACTTTCCTGGGAGTAAGTCCCATTGACAATATGGGACACTTCTGAATAGACACACAAAAAATTGGATTGCCGTCTTTGGGAGATACCATTAATACTAATGTGCTCTCTGTATGAAATGAGTTTGACACCCCTGGACAGACTGTATAGATACCTATCCTGATATAGACACCCATCAAGGACTGATGTTGAGAAATTTAACCCTTAGCAGGCTGAAAAGGGGTGCAACATGTTTTTCTCCGATACATAACATGGAAGACTGATCAACATCCAGCCAATCTGGTGCTTGGTGCCTGGTGCACTGGGGGATGTTGTTCAGTGGGAGGAGTTGCACTGGGGAAGGTCCTGCCAAGGGAGGTGTTGTGAAAAGAGGATGTTGCCCATGGGAAGATGATGCACATGGGGAATTGTTGCACATGGGGGATGTAGCATATGGGAGATGTTGCACATGAAGGGTTGTTAATCATTGGGGGCTGATGTGCATCGGAGTTGATGGGCACAGGGGCTAATGTGCATAGGGGACATTTCACATGGCAAGTTGAGGCACATGGTGGATTGTGCACGTGGGGGTTGTGCATGAGGATTGTGCATGGGGAGTGTTGCACATTGAGTTTGATGCACAAGGGGTGGATGCAAATGGGGATTTGATGCGCATGGGGATTGATGCATGGGGGCTTTGATGCGCATGGTGTGATGGTGCTCATGGGGGTTATTGGAGAGATGAGTCACATGGGGGTTCATGTTCATGGAGGGATGATGCACATGGGGATGATGCACATGAAGGTCATGTGTGGCTGATGCTCATGGGGATGTTGCGCATGAGGGGTTGGCTGTGCATGGGGAGATCATGTTCCTGGGGAATGTTGTGCATGGAGAATGAAGCTCATGCATGTTGATGAGCATGGGGAGATGCTGCTCAGTGGGGGATGGCATATGGGGGAATTGTACTCCTTCAACACAGGTACATTTTCACTAGTATGTGTAAATAAAACTGAAAAGTCACTCACTGACCAACCCCTTGACCAAGAAGAATGAAATTTGGGGAAGTTGTTCATTCTGTGACATCAACACCTATGAAGAACCAATGTTGAGAAATTTAACCCTTAAGGAGCTAAAAAGGGGTGCAACACATTTTTGTCCTGTTCTTAACATTGAAGACTGACCAACATCCAGCCAATTTTGTGCCCAGTACCTAATGCACTAGGAAAGAGATCACTGGAGGGAAAGAGCATGGGGCATGTTGCATTGGGGGGATTGATGTGCATGAGAGGGTGGGTTGCATGGGAGGGTATTGCGCAATGGGAGTTTTGGTAATGGGGATTGGTGTCTGGGGGGTATTTTACTCCTGCAACGCAGGAACATTTAGCTAGTTAATGATAAAATGGAGCCACATTATAAACAATTGTATGGAAATCACCATGTTTTCTCCATACACTATGGAAGCTACCATGTTTGACAGGTTCCTAAATTTATTGTGATTGAAAACGGTTGAAAGAGTTGAAGCATGGTGTGGGTCATCTTTCCTAGTTCTGAGCTCACTTGTCAAAATTGTATGATGGCTAGCATGCTAGAACCTAAAAGAAGATAGATTTAGAAGCTTAAAAAGTCTCTGTTGTTCCTAGTGCTTGAAGCTAAATGAGAACACAGCCTGTGGGTTGGAAGAGTCATCTCAAATCTTACTGATGACACCATCTAAGCTGTAAGGAGAGAGAGTGCAGTTTACTCACTGCATGAAAAAATATTTTAGACTTATCTTGAGACAACAAAAGTTCTCTTCAACATGAACTATTTTACATTGTCCTTTTAGATCTAGGAACAGCTAAGCATCATATATTTACTAATGAATTATAAGCTGCCTATCCCAGGTTGGAATTTGCCTTATGAAAGCAACTAAACAAAGTAGTGTTAAGTCCCAAAGGAAGTGTGCAAATACGTCAAATGAATAACTCACAACCCAGAACGTAGTTTTAAGCAAAAACTTGCAAGTAGTCAGGAATATTGTTCTCTGTAGGAGGGAGGAAGAGTTCTCTTAACTAGTTGAGTTGCCCTTCCCCCATGCCAGCAGGTTGGACAAAACTTTCTCCCTCTAGGGGAAGGCACCCAAAGGTTCCAGTTTCGCCCTACCTCAGGCAGAGTAGGACACTTCTGAAGCATTACTCCACTCTTTCTCCCTTTCTCTCCTATCTCTCCCTTTTCTCTTTTTAGGTTTTCTCTCCCTTCTGCCTACAATCCCTTTCCTGGCTCCTACAGTAGACTCATGAGGGGACTAGCACCAACCTTGAATGCCAGGAGGGACCAGCTTCTCCAGCCCTCAGGATGCCCCCAGCCAGTGGAGGTGGAGAGCCCCAAGAAGAATGCGTGAGAGCACGGCTAATGTCCAGTCCGGCTGAGTGGCGGTTACAGAAGGCAGCACCAGGGCAGCAGAGAACCAGAGGAGCACAGCCTGTCTAGCAGCAACCCTGGCCCCTCCCGCGCCAGGCAGGCATGGGGGAGGTGCAGCAGAATGCATCATCTTGAGGAGTGCCGTCATGCCTGCCGGCAGAGCAGCAATGGCTCACTGTAGGCTCCATGCCTTTCCGGACTACCTCCCCCAGGTGGAGCCTTGCAGCGCTCCTCCAGGAAAGCTGGAAGTGATTGGGTGCAGCGGTTTGGCACACATGGGAAATAACACAGCAGGGACTTCCCACACAGATGCCATTTTGTGGGAATCTGCACGGCAGCCATTTTCTGCTGGTATGCCTGGATCAGGCCTTGCAAAGGGGAGAACCTCAAAGGGTGGGGGCATGTGCAAAAGTAAAAGGCTTGCCCTATCATCAGCCTCCCTGCCAAGAATGATGAAGGAGACAGTGGAGGAGATATGAGTCCAGGTTCCAGGAAAAATTGACGGCCTCCCAAGGCCAAACTGGTCATGTTGGTTCTAAAAGTGTAAAAGCCGAGCATAAAAGATCTCCTCAGCCCGCCTCCTCCCCACATGGCTGGTCACCATGTTCTAAGGTGGACTCTGAGGAGTCTGAGGTGGACAACAGGATTCTAAGAAGGCCAAGGGTTTTGAGGCCCATCTTAAGATTGACCCTGGGAATGATCTGGAATCACCATCCTCCAACTCAGATAGGGAATTGGGGGATTGTCCAAGGACAATTTGGAGGCAATTCGTCCCCTAGCAAAGTGGATTTGTTGTGTCCCCTAGAGCTCTACCCAAGGGTGCTCTCTAAGTCTGCTACAGCCATGGATCTGACTGTCAGCTCTAGGCCTAATGAGTCATCTTCCAAGGTGAAATCCTTTCATGAGGGCCCGGCCAAATCTTTTGCGGTTCCTTTTCCATAAATGGAAAACAACTGGAGAAGGTCTTCGCTTCTGAATGGGAGCGGCCAATGTCTACAAGACACAGGTAGATGTCTACCTGGCTTGTTATACACTGTCAGAAGCCATGATGAACAAGATCAGGGTTCCAGAAGGGGATGGACCAGTGGTTTCCCACTGTTCTCCTGCCTTGCTCCCCTGAGAAGGGGAGATGCTCCCCTCAGAAGGCGTCAAAGAGTATTGTGAAAAGCGTTTTGACACTGCCGTCAGAGGCAACTTTGAAGCTTCTTCACAGGACTTCAGAGCCTTGGTTGCCAACTCCACCCTTTCCCAAGCAGCCTACATATGGGAAGAGGATTGGACCATGGATAAGTTTCTCCCCTGCAGAGTCATATTCTCTCTTAAAAAGATAGCATTGGTGACAGTAGCCCCTGCCGAATGCACTTTTAATTCCCTGGAGCTGACTGCTAGGTGCATGGCCACAGGGGTGGTAGCACAGAGGAATGTGTGATTACGTCATAGTCAAGGGGACTCTTGACTATGCATTCTTGCATTCAGGCTAGTGGCAGCACCCTTCAAGGATGATAAATTTTTTGGAGAGGCTCTTGAGCCTATTCTTGTTGAGAACAAGGATAAGCACAAGGTTTTGGCAACATCTAAAAAGGAGGCCCCCCGAAAAGAACCAGTCCTTTCCTTCCTCTGGGTTCTGATCCTGAGATGGTTGGAAGCATGCCAAGAAGGAAGCCCACCTTCAAGCCCAGACCCGGATCTTCTAATGCAGGCATATCCAATTTGAGGCCTGGGGCTGCATGCAGCCCAGGATGCCTATGGATGCGGTCCACAAGGCCTCCTGCAGAACCCCTCTCTTTCTGGGGAGAAACCCCAGAGCCCCTCCGGGATTCCCCCTAGCCGTAGGAGCCCTTTAAGTGGTTGCACGCTCATTAAAAAGTTGCGTGCACAATTTTAACTTTGACGCGGCTGTGCGCATGGCTCTGGGGCTCCCTACCCCCTCCCTCCCCAGTCAGGTTGGGCCCTTGGCTGTTTTTCTGGCTGCCGCTGTGCTTTCCCTCTTTCCCCCTGTGAGGTTGGGACTCTGCACTTTTCTGGGCATGCTGGGCCACCTCCGCAGCCTCCAGGTGAATGTGTATGACTGAGTGTGTTATGAGTGTGTCCTTGTGTGTGTCCTTGTGTGTATGAGTATGTATGTGAATGTGTGTATGAGTATGTGTGTGTGTGTTCTTGTGTGTATGAGTCAGGATAATGCATGTTGAAGTAACTTGTGTTTTGCAAATTGTTTTGAGAGTGTCTTAACATGTCTAAGTCTGGATCACATATGTTGAAGAAACTTGTATTGTGCAAAGCCATGTTTACTCAGGAATAAACCCATTAAGTCAATGGAAGTTACTCCCGAGTAAAGCTTGACCATGTTGGCCCCCCAAAAGGAGGACAGAGTCCTTTCCAAAATTTTTAAACTGTCTGGATTTCCAATGGAAAATTCGGACTTTTGAGGGACCCTGTTTTCTATGGTTTTTTGGATAATCAGCTATTGTTAGTGCTTATATGCGGCCCAAGGAAGCTAAAAGGTTGGACACCCCTGTTCTAATACCTCCCAGGTACTGTAACAGATAAGGATTATTAATCTCTAATAATCTATAGTATTGATCCCCAATACTACTAACAAGTAAAGAGAGCAATTACTTTAGAGCAACACTCTGGCTAGGCCTTCAGTTCTAAGTCATTATAAGTAAAGTATCAGCATGTAAGAAAGGAATTTGCCAGCAAGCATATTGTACAGAAGCGCGTTGAGTATCTAATAACATGGTATGTGGGTTCTAGTCCTTGAGCAAACAATAGGAGCATGGATGGTATGATACTAAAGTTGCAACAAACAGTATGTGGTAACCACATCAATGGTAAGAACTAAGTGAACAAATCAGAATTGACGTGTGAAAGTGATGTTACCTTTGGTTGGTTAATGAACATATGTAAGCTATTGGTGTATAACAGTAATGGACGATGTTAGAAGCAAATGAAATGTGTGAATCCTTAATTATTCCTGATGTCATTTAGAGGTATATAATATTGAACCCTTCCAGGGTTCTAGGTTTTTATGCCAGTTTAAAAGATTCCATCAAAAAGATGGCCTATCTCTGAGTTTGCTAGCAGATAAAACTCTTGCTTAACTCTTTAATCCCTGGACTCTGGACTTTGTTATTTCTTGGGAGTTTAAAAGTGATCCTAAGATTGGAGGTGTAGGTAACCCACTTAGCGACCTGTGTCAAGATTTTTGCAACATCCTGGTTTCTGCAATAGTACCCAAGCCCCCGAAGGATCAGTGTTCCACCTGACTGCCACCCGAGTCCATCTCCTTCCCCAGGCAGGGCCAGGCTCTTACATTTTGCAGAGAACTGGGCCTCAATGACCATGGATTCTTGGACCCTTCAGGTTGTCCACACAAATTACTTCTGGAGTTCTTGAAGATACCCAGAAATCACTTTTGGCCAGTTCCCTGGTCAAAGGATCCTCAACATTACCATTTCTGGATGGAGGCCATCCCGCACCTCATCCAGATCAAGGACATTGAGCCAGTTCTGGTCAGCCAGAGGGGCACTGGGATGTATTCTCTGTTCTTTCTTGTCCCCAACCGGCCTGCCAATCACCTAAAATGATTAAACCATTTTCTGCACAAAAGGAAATTCAAAATGGAAACCTGGAGGTCCATAGTGACCTCATTACAACAGGGGGACTGGTTAGCCTATGTGTATCTCACAGAGGCTTCCCTACATGTTACCTCACAGAAGCTTACCTACCAATCTGGAAGGAGCACAGAAGATACCTCAGGTTCTGTTACAGGAGAGAACACTTCCAATACAGGCCTTTCAAGTGTTTCATTGGAACACTTCCAATACAGGCCTTTCAAGTTGACCACGGCTCCACGAGTCTTCACCAAGCTCCTGGTGACTCTGGTAGCCCATCTGAGGTGTCAAGGGTTGGCTTTTCATCCGTACCTGGATGATTACCTGATCCATTCCCACTTCAAGGAGAAAGCCTTGCAGGACATCCAGCTGACTCTTACCTGTCTTCAATCCATGGGATTTTTGGTCAACCAGGAGAAGGGTTGACTTCTCCCATCTCTGAGATTGGTTCACCTGGGGATCCTGATAGACCGAGATCTTGTTGTCTCAGGACCATCAATTGACCCTTTTTCGAGTCATAGTGAAGGCCTCAGGGGTAACTCAGCTGGATGTAATGCACCTAGCAAGATTCTGAGGCTGATGTTGTCGTGCCAAGACCTAGTCACCTGGTCGTGTTTCAATAGCTGAACCTTACAACATCTCATTTGGCCCCATCTGTTCTGGATAGAATGGAAGAAACATCTTCCAATCCTTTCCAAGGAGTTTCCAAAAATCCACAGTTGGTGGCTAGCCCCCAACAGGTTCTTGATAGGGGTCTCTCTCTCTCTCTCAATCTCTCTCTCTCTCCCCCCAAGCACCGAGTCCTGACCTCAGATGCATCACTGGTCAGATGATGCACCTAGAGCAGTGTTTCTCAAACTGGGGGTCGCAACCCCTTGGGGGTCGCAAGAGCCTTTCACTGGGGTCGCCTAAAGGCCCCTAGTGTAGCTATTAGCTACAAAACCTTCTCCCGTCCAGCATTTGGCCTGCCCCTACCTCAGAAAAATCTCCCAGAACATAAAGAGGGAGGCGGGAGCTCCCCCTGCTGACCTGTGGCTTGTGCAACATTCTCCCAGGGTCTTCCAGGCCAAGCACCAGCAACAGAGGCCTCCATAACCCCTCTCGCTGCTTGTGCAGCCATCAAAGGGCCTCCTTGGCGCCAGCTGATGGAGCCTCCCACGAGTCCCTACACGACCACAGCCCTTCTCCTGGCCAGGCAAGGGGCTCCTCTTCCTCATCCCTCCTCTTTTTCCCTGTGCACGATACTCTCTCCCTCCTTCCCTCCTCCTCAGCCACCAGCCACTACTCTCTATGCCATTGGCTCCTGCGCTCCCTTTTCCTCCTGGTACAGCTGGCCTGGCCATCCCTGAACGCGATCCTTTCTCCCTCCATCCGTCCTCCTCCTCAGCCACCAGCCAGGGGCTCCTGCACTCCCTTTTCCTCCTGGTCCAGCTGGCCTGGCCATCCCTGAATGCGATCCTCTCTCCCTCCCTCCCGCCTCCTCCTCCTCAGTCACCAGCTAGGGGCTCCCAAGCTACCAGCCGCCCAGCTCAGTGCCCCCACCACATCCTAGTCCTCAACCTACTTAGCTTTCTATTCTACCCCTTAGTTATGTCACCCTATCTATCTCTATGCCACCCAGATACTTACATTTCCCCACCAGGTCCCCACCTATCCCTTCATCCCCACTTACCTTTCCCATCTACCTTTCATCTTTGCATGGGTCTCATTATAGTCAGTGGGGTTCCTCCGAGGAAAGTGTGGACAGGACTTCAGCCTCAGATCCGAATCCTGTGCATGTCAACTCAGAAATCACTTCCATTATAGTCAGTGGGGTTCCTCCCAGGAAAGTGTGGACAGAACTTCAGCCTCAGAGCCCCATCCTGTGCATGTCTACTCAGAAATCACTTCCATTATAGTCAGTGGGGCTTTCTACCAGGAAAGTGTGGACAGGACTTCAGCCTCAGAGCCCCATCCGGTGCATGTCTACTCAGAAATCACTCCCATTATAATCAGTGGGGCTTTCTCCCAGGTAAATGTGGACTGGACTGCAGTATCTGAGCCCCATCCTGTGCATGTCTACTCAGAAATCACTTCCATTATAGTCAGTGAGGCTTTCTCCTAGGAAAGTGTGGACAGGACTTCAGCCTCAGAGCCCCATCCTATACATGTCTACTCAGAAATCATTCCCATTATAGTCAGTGGGGCTTTCTCCCAGGAAAGTGTGGACAAGACTGCAGGAGAAGTGTGGACAGGACAAAATGCTTCAAGACAAAGTTTTATTTATTTGTAATTAGAAATAAATATTTCACAATAAATGGAGGAGTTCTTAGCATGTGTCAATAAGGATAGATGCTCTCACACTGCCCTTGAGAAATATAATTAAAATGAAATAAACAGCCGAGAAACAAGATTAAAACTGGGCGATTCACCAGAAAAAAATAAGGAGAAGGACTGAGCAGATATCAGTTGAAAAGAAACTGAGACTCGGTGAGTTTGTGCTCATTATTATCCTTCTTCAAAACAAACTGAAGTAAAACAAAATGGCAACAAAGCGGGATATCAAAGAATTGACTGAGCTAATAAATAATGTGGAAAAAAATATATGACAGGACATTAAACAATTACAAATCTCGATGAAGGACATTGTGGAAGAAGTGAAAGCAGTTAAATTAACTGAGGACTCCACTCTAAAAAAAGCTAAAAATAATGTGGAAGAAATACAACATCTAAGAAAGAGACTTGCTGATTTATCAGACTGACAAAGACGAAGGAATTTAAGAATATCTGGAATAAGAACAAATTAATTCAAGAGACTTGGAAAAAAATTAATTGATTTCTTTAGGAAATATGGGATAACAATTTCAGATAAAGATGTTGAAAGAGCTCATTGCAGTCTGAGAAGAAAACAAAAAGACAGATCAAGAGAAATTATAATTGCCTTTTCAAGTGAAAAAGTACGAAGTTATGTTTGGAGAAATCTGAAAAAGGTGATGGATTTACAATTCCAAGGTGAAAGGGTTTTCCTTCATCTTGATTTATCACCAGAGACTTTAACTGGAAAGAAGGAACATGAAATCATATGCCCAGAAATTACACCAAATCGAATTCTCTTCTCTTGGAGATTTCCACCCACAATATTAATATTTAAAGATGGAAAACTGTTGAGAGCTTCAAATCCACAAGAAGATGAAAAGTTACTCTGCAAACTTAATATAAATGTTGAAGAGGAAAAAGAAGAAAAAGGAGAAGAAACAGAAGAAAGAGAAGACGAGGAGGATACATAAAACTAAAAAGGAACTGAAAACAAAATTGTGTTTAAATGTTAAAAAGAAGCAAGAAATGTTTAATTATTATTTACGTAGTGGTAAAAACAATTATGTAATTGGTATAGTGTTGTTTGAAAAAAAGGAAATTATAGAGGGGGCTGAATAAGTGAGAACTTAAAACTCACCAACAGGGTCGAAAAGGGGAGGATTTAGAATCCTTACCTAACCCCTCAGGAAGGGGTTAATTTTTCAGGCTGGAGGGATGTGGGGGGGAGAGACCAAAGAAAACAAAAGAAAAATGAAAAGAGATTAATGTGCACACCTGTGGAAAAACCTGATAAAACCAGGTTGGCTGCACAAGCAACTTGAGGATCAGCTGAAGTTAAAGAAAGAGAAGTATAGGAAGTGGAAGACTGGAAAGATTACCAGGGAGGAATACAGGCAGATAGCCCGAACTTGTAGGGAGGGGATCAGGAATGCTAAAGCTAAGTATGAGCTAAGGCTGGCCAGGGGACTCAAAGATAACAAAAAGAGCTTCTTTAGATATGCCCAAAGGAACAGGAGGAGAGACGAGGGGGTGGGGCTGCTCTTGGACAAGGATGGACAACAAGTGTCTGGAAACCAGCAGAAGGCGGAGCTGCTCAACTCCTACTTTGCATCCGTCTATTCACAGGAGGGCTGTGCAAACGGGGGTGCGGGATCATTGACTGATTCAGGGATGTTTTTACATCCCCTAAGAGGTAATGAAAACATTGATGGTGCAGAACAGCAGATTAAGATTGACAGAGAACTGGTTCGAAACCACTTAACTGGCCTAAATGAATTCAAGTCATTTGGACCAGATGAGCTGCATCCTCGAGTTCTGAAGGAACTGGCAGATGTCCTTGCAGAGCCTCTGTCGATCATCTTTGAGAAATCCTTGAGGAGTGGAGAAGTGCCACTGGAATGGAAGAGGGCGAATGTAGTCCCAGTCTTTAAGAAGGGGAAAAAAGAAGACCTGGGAAATTATAGACCTGTAATATAGACATGCATGTCTATATTCTATTCATGTCTACTCGGAAGTCAGTCCCATGATAGTGAATGGGACTTACTCCCAGGAAACAGTGGCTGGCTCTGCTGCCTGAGATCCCAATCCTATGGAGATCTCCTCTCACCCAGATACTTACTTTCCCATTCCTCCCTCCCTCCTTCCTTCCTTCCTTTCTCAGTCACCCCCTCTTAGCTATGCCACATCTATCTATCTATCTATCTATCTATCTATCTATCTATCTATCTATCTATCATTTCGTATAGTTTTTATGATTAATCGCTACGCTTTAATTATGTTCAATTTGTAACAATGAAAATACACCCGCATATCAGATATTTGCATTGCTATTCATAACAGTAGCCAAATTACAGTTATGAAGTAGCAACAAAAATAATTTTATGGTTGGGGGTCCCCACAACATGAGGAACTATATTAAGGGGTCACAGCATTAGGAAGTTTGACAACCACTGCTTTAAAGGAAGGGATGAGAGACAAAAGGTGAAAATTTAATGACAGAATATTTTATCAACAAAAAGATAGAGAAGATTTAAGCAGACAGATAAGATTATATTTCTTAGAGAGTAAGGGATCTGTGGATGAAGCAACATTATGGGATGCAGTTAAAGCTGTCTTTAGGGGAATTTGTATTAATAAAGCGATCTATTTCAGAAGAAATATAAATATGAAAAGAGAACAAAAATTGAAGGAGATAATAGAGACCCAGATAAAATTACAAAGAAAATATGAGAAACAAACTCAGGAGAATTTAATCAGATTAAAAGAGGAATTGAAAGATCTGGATAACTTTTCTTTATGGAAAAAATACATTTTAGTGAAAACTCAGTATCAAAGAATAAGTATTAATATGATGAAGAGACTGGCAAATTATCTGAAAAAAGAAAGGAAAGATGAAGAGGGAATCAAAAGATATAAAGATAAATAAGGGAGATATTTGAAAAATTTTACAGGAAACTGTTTAAAGCTGAGGATGGAATACAGTTTGATGAAATTATAGCTAATAAAATTAGGCAACAGGAATTGGAAAAATTAAATGGAGAAATAACACAACAAGAAATAATGGAAGTTATAAAAAATCAAAAACCAAAAATCTCCTGGTTTAGATGGATTTGGGGCCAAATTTTGTAAAATGGTGGGAGAAGAAATAATTCCGGAAATGCAAGATCTCTTTAACAAAATTTTAAAGGGAGCGATAGCTCCAAACTCTTGGAGAAAGTCTAAAATTTTAACAATTTTGAAACGCTCTAGAGAATGGAACCTAATTCGTACCATCTGATAAATTTGGCTAATCAAGACTACAAAATCTTTGCAAAAATATTAGCAAATAGACTGGAAAAGATACTTCCGAGATTAATAGGAGAGGATCAATATGGATTTATAAAGGGGAGATATATTAGTCATCCTATAAGAAATGTGATCAATACCCTTTATCATGGAAGTACCAACAGGAAATATGCTCTTTTGAAATTAGACGTATATAAAGCATTTGATACATTAAATCATAAGCATTTATTTCAATTGTTGAAAAGATTTGGTTTTGAAGGTCCTTTTATAGTAGCACTTAAGGAAATTTATAGGGAGGGAAAAGCAGTAAGTTAACAATAATCATACAAATGAACTATTCATACAGAAAGGGGTGAAACAAGGATGCCCTTTATCTCCAATGCTATTTATCTTAGCAATGGAACCACTGGCAGATAGAATTAGAAATAGTTGTAGAATCAGTGGATAAAAAATAGGAAAAGAAGAAATAAAATTAAATCTTTATGTAGATGATATGTTACTGTTATTAGAGAACCCCTAGGATGCTTTAAGAGAACTACTTATTCTATTAGAAGATTTTAAAAATGACTTCAAGAGTGGGGGTAAAAATAAAAAAATCAGAGATTATGTTTAAAAGAATATAACTAAAGCAGCAGAATGAAATAGCTAAGATGACAAGGATGAAACTAGGAGTTAAGGAAATAAAATATCTGGGAATAATAATAACAAAAAATGTATCAAATCTTAAAGAAAGAAACTACGCAACAATATGGAAAAACGTATTGAAACACAATATTAAAAACAACAATATGAAAAAACAGAACCTAAAGCAATGGGAAAATAATCATCTCAGTATATTAGGAAAAATAAGAGCGGCTTAAATGCTTATAATTTCTAAAATGCTTTACCTATTCCAAATGCTTCCAGAGGGAATTTCAAAGAAACAGGTTGAGGCATGGGATGCGGAAATAAGAAATTGGGTATTTGGGAAAAAGAGGGCCAGAACAATAAAGAAAGTGATATATTCACCTCAGGAAGATCTGGGATGGAGTGTCCTACATTTAGAAAGTTATTATGAAGCTTTTCAAATAAAAATGTTATTGGAAATGGATGGAAAAGGGGTAGATAAATGGGTGTGATGGGAAGATGCAGTAAATAAGGGAGCAGGAAAATTTGGAATATTTATACCAAATTTCAAAAAGGAGATTAAGAACACAATAGGCCCAAGACATACAATACTGAAAATATGGGAAAAGTATAATCTAAAATGGATGCTGAACTTTTCCAAACAGGCACAACTTGAATCTCTAAGTGAAGGATTCATAAATGTGTATAGATAGTTTTGGGATAAGTTAAAGGAAAAAGGTTTTTTTATGGTTAAAAATTTATTTACTGTTCAGGGGAACCAGACTCAGATACAAGATCTACTGAGGGAAGTGGGAGAGAAACATTGGTTGAAATTAATGTCTTTATATAATATATTGAAATATAAAAAATGTCATTTACTAGCAAATAAGGAGGAGACCAAATGAAAAAATATATGGTAATAAACAAGAAAACAAGGGATTGGCAAAACAATTTAGTCTTTAATGAATAAATATCATGTAGTACTGCTTATACAAAATCAGTGGGAAACGGAATTGGAAATATCAAAGCAGGAAATAGACAGAATAATAACAGGAATTGGGAAAATTAAAATAGAAAAATATAAAGAATTAGAAATGAAACTGGTACTAAAATGGTATAGAACCCCCCCCACCCCATAACTATCCCATATAGCAGAGGTTCTCAGTCTTCCTAATGCCGTGATACCTTTATAAGTTCCTCATGTTGTGGGGACCCCCAACCATAAAATTGTTTTCGTTGCTACTTTATAACAGTAATTTTGCTACTGTTATGAATCGTAATGTAAATATCCATTATGCAGGATGTATTTTCATTGTTACAAATGCAATGTGTGTTCTTTGCACACATTGAACACAAAGGGATTTATTTCAGAGGACTGGGCCATGAGGCTGCAATCCTATCCACATTTACATGGGAGTAAAGGCCCCTGACTATAATGGGATTTATTTCAGAGTAGGCATGCATAGGATTGGGCCCTGAGGCTGTCAGTCAGCCCCAGTGCGTGTGCAGCTACAGCCAGAAGTCTGGCAAGCCTGAGCTTGCCCCCGGCACCAAGGGTCTTTAGGTGACCCCCGGGAAACCTCTAGGCAACCCCAAAAGGGGTCCCAACCCCAACTTTGAGAAACGCTGCCATATGGCAAAGGGAAGTAATCCAAATTGTTGGCATTGTGGAAGGGTAACAGGATATTATATACATCTTTGATGGGAGTGCACGAAGGTAAAAGAATACTGGCAGCAAATATTAGAAAAAGTGAAGAAAATATGAAACTTTAAAATAGAAAACACACGGAAAGTGATTTTTATGGGGATCTTTGGTAACGATAAATTACCAGAAAATGAACAGGATCTATTAAAAGCAATAATATTGGCTGCACATGCAGTAATTGTTAAGGGATGGAGAGATATATATTGAAATGGAACATGGAAACATGGAATTTTTATTTATATCAGTGGATTCTATCAGATATTGTCGTAATTTTGGGTCAGGAAAAATCTTGGGAGGAGAAAAAATTAGAGATAAACAAGAAATGGTATGGATATATTAATTGGGTAAAAGAAAGAGGAGCCAATAATGAGATTTTTGTTAAAATACATAAGGTATGCTCACGGTTAAAGTTATAATTGGATGGTCTCTTGCTTTTCAAGGGAGGGGAGTGGAAATAAAAAAGGGGAAAAAATGGAAAGAAATGTTTATAAGGTTTACATGAAGATATGAGAAAGATGCTACGTACATGTTGAAATGTAAAAAAATATGTAAACAATTATTAAATAAAGAAAACTACAAAAATATTTAATTAAATATTGTTTAACTATAATTAAATATTGTTTTTGTGATTAATCACTATGCTTTAATTAAGTTCAATTTGTAACAATGAAAATACATCCTGTATATTAGATTTCCATTACTATTCCATTCCGTTCCATTTCCACTAGATTTCCATTACTATTCATAACAGTAGCAAAATTACAGTTATGAAGTAGCAATGAAAACAATTTTATGGTTGGGGGTCCCCATAACATGAGGAACTTTATTAAGGGGTCACAGCATTAGGAAGTTTGAGAACCTCTGACCTAGAGGATCAGATGGCCCATGGCATTTGGTTCCCTCAAGAGCTCATCCACAGCATAAACTGGTTGGAGCTCAGGGCAATTCGTCTGGCCCTGCAGCATTTTGGTCAGACCTTGCAGTTCACACACATTCTGTTTTGAACAGACATGATGGCCAAGGCATACGTGAACAGCTGGGGGGCGAGTACACATTCCAGACACCTCATGGAGGAAGCTACCCTCCTATTTCAGTGGGTGGAAGTCCATCTCCTCTCACTGAAGCAGAGCACCTAGGAGGGAAGGTGAATGTTACAGCCGAGTGGCTGAGTCAAGAAGCGACTGTTGGTAAGTGACTCAGAGTGGAAATTTCATCTGGAAGTTTTCAGATCCTTGATCCAAAGATGGAGGACCTGAGGCATGGATCTTTTTGCCTCCAGAAACAATGCATTACTTCCAAGGTTTCTAACCCGTCTTCCAATAAAGGGAGCATAAGGGTGAGGTGCATTGCAATACCAGTGGCCAGCTGGTCTCCTGTATGCCTTCCCTCCCATTCAACTCCTTCAACTAGATCTAAAAAGGATTTTCCTTCAAAAAGCCAAGGTGATCCAAATTGGCCAAGACCCTGGTTTCCTGAGCTTCTTCAGTTAAGTCTGAAGCAGGCATGGAAATTGCCAGACAGGGCAAATCTCTTAAGCCAGGGGCTGATTTGTCACCCCAGAATGTAGATGTTCCATCTGACAGCATGGATATAGAGCAGTAAGCTCTCTCCAAAAAGGGATACCCAAGAAAGTTAATAAATACCTGAGTCCAAGAGATCCTCTACTTTTAAGATGTATGGAACCACTTGAAGGAAGTTTCAGAACTGGTGTTTACAAAAGAGTGTCTCCCCTCTGAGGATCAAAACTAGCCATATCCTTGGCTTTCTACAGGATGGTTTAGATATAGGTCTTAGCAGCAGTACATTGTGCAGGCAGGTGGCAGCCTTGGGTAGTATTCTGGGAGCATATGGGGGTAAAAGACCAACCAATCACCCACATATTAAGCATTTTCTAAAAGGGATAGCTAATATCAAAACTCCCGCAGTACAAAGGTTCCCTTCATGGGACCTTCATTTGGTATTATCTGTTTTGATGCATGCCCCCTTTGAAATCTGTCACCCTTTGACCTCAAGAATATAACCTTTAAGACTCTTTTTAGTTGCAGTGACATCAGGAAGAAAGGTCAGAGTTGGGCACCCTTTTGACAAACCCGAATCTATGTGTATTCCACAGCAATAAGGTGGTGTTAAGGCAGGACCCCTACTTCATACCGAACATTAACACATGGTTTCATAGGGCTCAGGACGTGATGTTACCCTCTCTGTGTCCGAAACATTCTTGCCAAACTGAACAGGAGTGGCATAGGTTGGAAGTGCGTGGGTCATTGAAGTATTACATAGACACGACCAGACAACTCAGAAAGACAGATTTATTCCAGGGTACAAATGTGGGGAAGCATGCTTCTCGCAGCACCTCGGCGAACTGGTTCAAAGGGGCTATCCAGAGGGAGAAGCCCTCTAGATGATACAGTTATACTATCTAGAGGGAGAAGCCCTCTTGGACTTGGATTGTGCACAGACAATGGTGAGGGTTCTATCCAAGCCGGGAATATAGGGAAGCCCCATGTGGATATGTTGCGTCCATGGGGATATCAGGCCATATAGCCACACTGAAGTGAAAATAGAGGTGGTGGGCAAGAAAGTAAAGATGCAGGCAGACCTGGCCCCCGCTTGCAGTACCTAGCCAATCTGGGAAGAGACTTTCCCCAATTCTTCACCCTGTTCAGGGAAGCTAAAGTTAACTCCCCCCCCCACACACACACACAACCCATGCATTCATGGGTTTACACACTCACATACAAACCCATACATGGGTTTACACACTCACATACACACTCACACACATTTACACACTCACATACAAACACACAAACATGCACACACAAGCACACACATCAGCTCACCTGCAGAGGCACTGGCGTGCACGCTGGCCAGGAAGGCTATAACACTGTGGACAAGCGGCTGGAGGCGCATGTGCTAGCCAGATCTCCCGAGCCCCCCAGTGGTGAAGATTCCCAACTGCAGCAGCCATTTCTGAAGGGAAGACTGTGCGCATGCGCACACAGTTTCCCTTATCCTTTGAGCTGTGCCGGGGAGTTGCAGGGCTTCTCTGTGGGCGGAGCTGACTATCCTCAGCTGACCCAACGAAGTGAAAGTGACTTCCTAGGGTGAGCCAAGGATAGTCTGCTCCGCCCATGGAGAAGCCCTGCAGCTCTCTGGCGAAGCTCAAATAGGGAGACTGTGCATTCATGCGCACAGTTTCCCTTCGGAAATGGCTGCCGCGGCTGGGGAGTCTTCACTGCTGCAGCCTTCAACTGCCTCCCAGTGCTCCTCAAACACCCTCCAGTGCCCACAAAGCACCTCCCAAAACGCATAAAGGCTAGCGGGCCAGACTGAGGCCCCTGGTGGGCCAGATCCAGCCCACAGACCATATTTTGAGGACCTCTGCTGTAAGGGGTGGCCCCAGATGATAGAACCTTTATTTTTTTGTGGTGAGGGGAAGTGCCCGAAGCCTCCTTGGGGTTCTACCCATTCAAACTCCTCTTCAGCAGGAAACCATGAGGCATATTGGACTTGGCCCAGATCAAGTGAGGGGTATAGAGCCCCAAGGAACAGGCCAACGACCCATAGACCTGGGCAAGCTTAAAGAGAGACTCAACCAGATAACAGACTGGGCCAGAGGGCATCTCAAAGTGGTGGAACAAGGACAGAAACTCAGGAATGAAAGACAGGTAAAACCCAGGGAGTTACAGCCAGGGGAGAAGATATTGCTCCTGTTGCCCACCAGCAAGAAAAAACTCATTGCGTGGTAGCAGGGCCTTCCTGAGGTACTGGAAAGTGTAGGAGAAGTAAACTATAAAATCAAGATTCCTGGAAGCAGAGAAAAGACAACAGTATACCATGTAAACCTGCTAAAATTTTGGAAAGACAGTCCAAAGGAGGTGGCTGTAGGGGAAAATGAGGATTTTGAACCCTCCATCCAGGAAATGAAGGGCCCGGAAGGAGAACTTGTCCTGGGAGAGGAACTCCTGGAGGGACAGGTAGAGCAGGTGAAGGTGCTCCAAAAGAAGTTGATTCAGGTGTTCTGTAGGCTGCCAGGGTGCACCTCCCTAGAAGAACACAGGATAGAGGTAAAGGAGGGGGTAGTGGTTCGGTTAGCACCCAGGAGGTGGTCAAAGTATTTGGAGGAGCAGTTGAAAGAAGAGGTCACAGAAATGGTGAAGCTAGGGGTAATCAAACCCTCACATACTGACTGGTGGAGCTACCTGTTATAGTGCCAAAAGACCACAGTACAGCCCTTGTATGTTTGTACTTTCGGAAGGTTACTGAATTGTCCAAATTCGATGTGTATCTCAAGCTCAGAATAATGGGGTTATTAGAAAAATTGCGTAGCGCACAGTACTTATCAACAATAGACTTACCCAAAGGATACTGGCAGATCCCACTGCACACAGAGTCGTGTGAGTACATGGTTTTTGCAACACCCTTGGGTCTGTACCAGTTTGTCCTAATGCCATTCAGACTCCATGGGGCAGCCACCACCTTCCAAAGACTCATGGACAAAGTCTTGGAGGGACATGGACGGAATGCTGCATACCTGGATGACATCATCATCTTTAGTAGTACGAGGAACAACACTTAGAACACCTGCAGAAGGTTCTCTCAGCCTTGCAACTTGCAGGGTTAATAACTAATACAATAAGTGCAGGATAGGGATGAGACAAAGTTCCTGGGGTTCCAAGTAGAAAAAGGAGAGGAAAGGCCGATAACGAGCAAGGTGGAGGCTATACAGCGTGTATTACCACCACACACTAAGACTGCTGGGAATGATAGGTATTAGCGAATGTTCATTCCTCATTTCTCCCAGATGGCCCCTCCCATCACAGACTCACTAAGGGTGCTAAGATTAGGCCCATACAGTGGAATTCCCAATGTGAGCAGGCCCTAAAACAGCTGAAGAAAGCTCTGAGTACCCCACAAGTTTAAGCCTCCCCTGACTTCCCCTGTTCACAAAGACGTCTTCGGAAGAGGCTTAGGAACACTATAATCTCAAAAGAATGCTGGGGTAGAGAAACCGATACTGTTCCTAAGCAAAAAACTAAATGGGATGGAACAGAATTACTCTACCATTAAGAGGGAGGACCTAGCTTTAAGTGGGCCATCCACACCTTATGCTACTATTTGCTAGGAGCTCCTTTTCAGCTAGTGACAGGTCATGCGCCGCTCACCTGGTTAATAAAAATGAAGGACTCGAACACCTGGTTGACCCAGTGGTACCTGAGCCTTCAACCCTTTTCGTTCATCATGGAGCATGGAAAAGGGGAGATACATGCTAACACTGACTTCTTCTCCTGGCAGAAAGAAGAGGCCCTGCGGGGCATTGAAGACCTGGCCTCCGTCTTACCCAGAGAAATGTGGGGGTAAGTGCAAGACATGTGAGGAGCTTGCCGAGGATCTCCTTCCCCATGCCATATGAAGATATGGGGCATGTGTGGTGGAAGGATGTCACGCATTCCCCTCACCCCCTTGGTGGAAACCACTGCAGTTGGTGGCCAGTTATAGTGGGAGTCGGGTGCTAAAGCTGACTGTTGTAAGTGGATGTTACTTACCTGTTTGATCTACCAGTTATCTGTTGTAAGAGTTATACTTCCATTATGGATGCCAGTAAACATACAGATATGAATATGCCTCCATTGTCTCCTTGACTCTACTTACCTAAGGAGCTGGGGCTGGGGTCCTTTCCTTCTCTGGCTGGGTTTACGCCACTTACCCACATCACGCCTGCGGACCCGCATCACACCTTTAACCAGGTCATCGATGAAAATGTTAAAAGAGAATTGGGCCCAAGAAAGAGCCTTGGGGCACCTCACTTGAAACTGACCTCCAGGCTGACACAGAACCATTTACTAAAACCCTTTGAATGCCGAGCCAGTTGCAGATCCACCTAACGATTGCCTCGTCTAGCCCATATTTTTCCAACTTCCCAATTAAGATGTTATATGTGACCTTGTCAAATGCTTTGCTGAAGTCAAGATAAATAACATCCATAGAATTGTCAATGTTCATTAAGCTTGTAACCCGATCAAAAAAGGAGATCAGATTTGTCTGGCAAGATTTATTCTTGGTAAATCCAAGCTGAGTTCTTTTGATCACCAAGTACTTGTCTTGATGTGCACAAATTGTTTTATTATTTGTTCTAATATCTTCCCCAGGACTGAAGTCATACTGACTGGTCTATAATTTCCCGGGTCTTCTTCTTTCCCCTTCTTAAAGATTGGGACTACATTCGCCCTCTTCCAGTCCAGTGGCACTTCTCCACTCCTCAAGGATTTCTCAAATATGATCAATAGAGGCTCTGCATGGACATCTGCAAGTTCCTTTAGAACTCTAGGATGCAGATCATCCACCAAAACTAGAACTGTGCAAAAAATGCCAAGAAAATATGAATCAAAGATTCTGTCTTTTCATAAATTTGTAATTAATGTCAGGCAGAAAAATGATTTTGAAATTGACCAGATTCAAAATATGGATGATGTCCCATTAAAATTTCATGTGCCATCAAATAGGACTGTTGATCTGAAAGGTGCCAAATCTATAACTGTGAAAACCTCAGGACATGAGAAAACACATAACACAGTTGTGTTGTCCTGCTATGCAGACAGCACCAAATTGCCTCCAGTGATAATTTTTAAAAGAAAAAAACTTCCCAAAGGAATTGATTCCACAAGGAGTTGTTGTGTTCATGAGAAAGGATGGATGGACAAAAATGAAATGAGAATATGGATTGAAAAAGTGTGATCCAAACGTCCTGGGGGGCTTCTGAAAAAAGTGCTTTGCTAGTGCTTGACCAGTTCAGAGCACATATTAGCGAAAATACCAAAAAGAGATTTAAAGAAGTGAAAACTTATCTAGCTGTAATTCGGGGCAGGGCTTACCAGCATTGGCACCAGCTTGACCTGATCCTCATCAGGTGCTCCAGCCTTCTCAGCATTAAGATCACACACAGCTATCAGGGTGCTGACTGCAATACAGATCACTACCTGGAATGCAGCCAATTAAAACAGCAAACAAAGAGGCTGTATCACTCAAAGAAAGAAGGAAGACCACGAATTAACATCAGCAAAACCCGCAGTCTGGAAAAAGTGAAGAACTACTTATGGACCATTTTAATAAAGCCTGCCAAAACTTTGGACTAACAATTAGCTTGAAGAAAACACAAGTCATGGGTCAGGACGTGGATTCACCTCCCTGTATTACAATCTCTGAACACGAGCTGGAGGTTGTGCATGACTTTGTGTACCTCGGCTCAACTATCTCCAACACTCTCTCCTTAGATACCTAGCTGAATAAATGTATCGGTAAAGCGGCTACCACATTTTCTAGACTTACAAAGAGAGTGTGGCTTAATAAGAAGCTGACGGAACATACAAAGATCCAGGTCTATAGAGCCTGCATCTTGAGCACACTCTTGTACTGCAGTGAGTCTTGGCCCCTTCATGCGTGGCAGGAGAGAAAGCTGATCACATTTCATATGTGCTGTCTCCGACGTATTCTTGGCAACACTTGGCATGACAAAGTTTCAAATGGTGCAGTCTTGGAACGTGCTGGTACATCCCTAGCATGTACACGCTTCTGAAACAGCGACGTCTACCAATGGCTTGAACATGTTGTGAGAATGGCCGATGGTCGGATTCCAAAAGACCTTCTGTGTGGAGAATTAGCGTAGGGAAAGCGCCCTAGAGGGAGACCACAGCTGCGATACAAGGACATCTGCAATAGGGATCTAATGGGAATGGACATCAACAACTATGAAACCTTGACCTCTGATCATTCAGCATGGAAGCAAAAGACACAGCATGGCCTTCTTCAATTCAAAGAGATACTCATTTGGCAGGCTGAGACAAAGAGGCAGTCCCAGAAACAGATAAATCTGGGGGCTGGGCAGGGGACTGTCTGTATCTGCCCTCAGTGTGGAAGGGATTGTCACTCTCAAATTGGCCTGTTCAGTCATAAAAGACACTGTTTTAGGACATCCACCTCTGAGCACGATACCATAGTCTTTCAAGACTGAAGGATGCCAATGATGATGATGATTCCCTTTGCAATAATGCCATATTGTAATGCAGTGTTGAATTCTGGACTGGAATCCAACACAGACTCAGTCTCTCATTTCTGCCAGCACCAATCATAAAGCAAAAAACAAAAGTCTTTGCTAATTGTTTTGCTCCCACCCAGGTCAAATAGCCCCCACCTTCCTGATTTATTCCTATTCCTGACCAATACTCTATTCCTGACATGCCCAAATACCTAAGCTTTTAAAAAAAATCAGATTACAATTCTCATCCAGAGACTTCCTCTTGCAGAGGGAGGAAGAGTACACTTGCACTGCACATCTCTTGTACACTAAAAAGGCCCAAGCACACACCAACTAAGCACCATGACTAGGTTGGATCCCCATCATGGTATTTGATGCCTGAACTGAGTTGCTGACAGTCATCTACTCTAATGATTCTCTACTCAAGTTTGTGCCCAGTACAATGTACAAATTGAACTAGTACATGTACAAATACATGTACATGTGCAGTGTTTACTCAACTTTATTCTGATATACCATTTGGCATATCATTTGGATGAACCTCCAGAATTAACTGGCAATGTCATTATCAGTTACATCCTGGATGGGAAGCTAGACACAGAATGCAAAATGAGGATAACTCCCCTGCTAACGGAGCAAGAGGCACTCTTTCAAGTGGTGCTCCTCTTTTATTTAGCAGGGGGAGAGTAAATGGCCGTACACACCCCAGCAATGTCTGTTGAAGTGGCTTCTGCTGGTGTTCTTTTTTTTCATTTTAGATTGTGAGCCCTTTTGGGATAGGGACCCATTAGCTTTTAATTAGCTATTATTATTTTTCTATTTTATTTGTAAACTGCTTTGTGAACTTGTTAGTTGAAAAGCGGTATATATATACCAGAGAACAGACCACCTAGGCAGCCTACAATAAAGATAATCATCATAGCATAAAAACATAAGTGAACTATCAACTGCTATTTGAAAAGCTCTGCAAACATGGATTTTAATTTATTTTGATTACTCAGCTAGGATTTCTTGAAAGTGATGATAGGCTCCTCTGACAGAATCCTACCCAAGCACCACACACCCAGAAATCACTTCATTCCAGCCAAACAACTTTTCATCCACCACCCTGTCTTAAATGCTCAATTACCCTATTCCCACCCACTTAATTACCACTTCAAAAAACCTTTTCATGGCTGACAAAGACACAGATTCTGGAACAGAATCTCTATTACAGGATTAGAAAACAGGAAGAACAACCTTCCTTACCTCAGCGATGGCAGCTTTGTACTATGTATCAACCCTTGAAGACAAATGGCCCAGAAATGCCAAATATTGTTGGTGAAACAAAGTAGTTATAGTCTTAAGATACTCACTTAGACTTTAATGGTGATGATTAAAGCTGCTATAGGAAAACAAGGCAGCAGGAGGGAACTAGATATATGCCCTGGAATTCTGGTTCACAGATCCCAGAGATCACTATCTCTAGTTCACAACTCTACTCCATTCTCCTACTTCTATTCCACCAGGGGGAAGGAAATGATGATAGACATGTGTCTCTTGTTATCAGTTAGGGTTCTGTTCTGAAAATTCCATGGATAAAAAAATCCATCTATAAAGAAATCAATGGAAAAATAAGTTTAATGACAGACTTCCAAGTTTCTTGCTCCTCTATTGCCCCGCTGCAGTTGCTTCATATCTGCAGGGGTTTGATTCTGGGACTGAAACATAGAATGATTGCTTACATGATTGCTTGCAATAGTAGGAAAGCACTTTTTAAAACTGATTTGCAGGGGCCATTTGTGTTGAGACAAATTCGTATATTAAAAAATCAGTGAATAACAAAGTTGCACCTGTATTACTAGCAAAGTTGCCAAATCCTATCCCATTTTACAGCACTAATGTGTCTGTGCCAATTGGCATGAACTGCATTCTACAGTAGAGAAGTAATAATGAAGGCCTCTTCAAAGTAAGGAAACATTTATTCCTTTTCTTCAGGGCTGCAGTACAACTGCCTGGTGCTGGGAATGGGCAGGTCTAGGCCCTAAAGGAGGCAACTTTACACAAAGTTTCTCAAGAGCTCTTGAGAGGACATTATTTTAAAAGTAGCTCTTTCAAAAACAATAGAATACTTTAAAAAGCTAACGGAAATCCCAAAAATGCAGTTCTGCTTTTTTGATCTGTTTTTTGACCACAAACACAGGTCTAAAGAACTGCTTCCGAAGCTTCCCCTAGGAAGTTGAAAGCAATGTGTCTATGGCTGCTACTTGATCCCAGGATAATGCTGTTATCAGACACAGGCAGAAGGTTTTAACACTTGGGGGTGCTGGGCTCTATGGGTATGCACGTAAAATGCATCTACAGAACTTCCCAATCTTCAGTGACAGTAAAAAAGATTGAAAACTGTAACCTGTTTTTAACTGACAACCAGAAATGCGTTTTTGATAGCTTTTGTCTTTTAAAAATTATTCTACATGAATTTTTTAAATCATTACATACATTTGTTATAGCTTACATTTTTAAAAGCACCTATAGCATTATTTAACATCTACAGAGGCTTAGGCAGCCCTGCAGAGGTGCCTATGGGGCACCCCACATGTCCTGGAGGCTGGTCCCCTCATGTTAAATATAAAAAAAAACCTTCCCCCCTACAGCAGCGCAATCACAGCAATGTTGCCTTCCCCTCCTATTAAACTGACATTGTCATGATGCATCATGATCCACCAGTTTGGAAAATATTAGTCTAAAACAGGGGTCCCCAAACTTTTTGCAGGAGGGCCACATCATCACTCTGACACTGTGTCAGGGGACAAAACAAAACCAAAGTTACATTTCAAATTTGTTAATAAATATAACATAAATTTACATATAAGAATGTTTTGGAGTGGATTACATGGCTTGCCCAGAGACTGGATAGAGGGATCTTGAGACTTGATGAGGGCCACATCTAGACCCAGGGCCAGGGTTTGGAGGTGTCTGGTCTAAAATACAGTGGTACCACTGTACAGTGGTACAGTGGAATACCAAGTGTTTCACATAATGAGGAAAAATTTGTGATGGGCTTCTGCCTCTCTTAATGAGCATGATTTGTATAACAAGTGCCCATTGATTGGGCTCCCCCTTCTCCACCCTACATTGGCTGGGCTGAGGCACTAAGGTGGGACTTTCTCCCTCCACCTGCAGTACCAAGGAAGAGGCCAGCCGAGAGAGCAGAAGAGCTTCTTCGTTGGAGGAGCAAACATGGCTGCCTCCTGTAGCCAGTGCTCAGCCCAGCCACTGTAAGCCTCCATCAGGTAGGAGGGAAAACTCCTGCATCCCCTTCCTCACCAAGGAAGCCCCTCCTGCCTGGAACACACTACAACTACCCCTCTCCCCCCCCCCCCCACAACATTCCCTGCCTGCAGATTTCCTTTCCTGTGAGTAAGCCCCAATGGATTCAATGGAGCTTGATTCTTAGACCCTTCTGCTGTTGTAGTTCCTGCAAACTTGGAAAGAGTCAGGCTGCATCCTACACTCTTTCCTGTGAATAAGCCCCAGTGGATTTAATGGGCCTTGATTCTGAGTAGATAGCATAGGATCTGGTCCCTTTGCTGTTGCAAACTGCCTATTTATTTTGCATAGATAGATCTCACACAGAGAGAATTTCCTTGTTAAAGATGCTCCAAAAGATACCAGTGACTCTTCTAGTGAAAATTAGTCATCCTTGGCCATAAAGGTTTTTCTTTTGTTTTTACTGTACAGTGTTTTATGACAGTAATTGTGCTCTGTATTATATTATAGTGTTTTGAATTCAATTCCTGTGTTTTGTCATCATTTTTACATACAGTTAAAATTTTTATATGAATATTTTTTGGGTTATGGAACCAATGTCTGAGTTTCCATTGTTTCCTATGGAAAAATCTGCTTCACTTAAAGAACATGCCTCTGGAACGAATTAAGCTCTTTATATGAGGCACCTCTGTATAACAGAAAGGGAACTTGAAGTCAACGTAAAGGAAGCTTTTCCTCACACTTCCAACTATTTGACTAATTCAGGACTATTCCATTTTAATTGAAGAGGTTGAGGGTTAATTTATTCTGACACAGAGAGCAGTTCAATAGTCCTTTGCGATAGGTGGACAGTACATTTCATATGAACAGACAAAGCTGTGCTGGGCCAGATGTTTGGTATATTTAGCTTAATGACATCAACTCTGATTTGCATTAGCTCTTCAAACTCCAGGGAGGTGTCTTTCTCACAGGAGATCGTAGTCTGACGCCAGAGCATTCTGCCCTCAAAGAATGTGCTCTGATCTATTCTGGCTGCCTCCACTGCTGCAAAGATGAACAATGACTGGGATGTATATTAACCTTCTTCTCTTACACTTAATGTTGTAACAAATGTGATCAGAACTGGTTCAAGCTTAGAGAAGCAAGCAGCACAGCAAGCCAATCTTCACTGCAGAACTGGAATGTAAGCATCCAATTCCATCTGATGAGCCCACCCTTCCCAGGGAATCACAACCCACCCAGCATTCAGCTGCTAGATTTCCCCAGCAAGCAGTGGAGAATGGACAAAATCAATCAATTGGTGGGCTCTTCCAATAGTTCAGCTCTGATAGTGTACTTGAAGAATGCAGCACATATTGCATCTCTGGGGCACAGACGCAGCCTTAGTCATGGGTCATCTCTGCTCCAGTGCTACTGAGTCATATGCATATGAGAGAAAAAAAGAACCCTCCTTATGTAAATGTACCCAGTCATTTGAAAAGAGGCTAATTTATTCCTTCATTAATTAGGCATTATTAGGTAATTATTAGGTAATTAGGCATTACATACCAAGTTATCAAGGAAGGTGAAACAACAGCTATTTACATAGGTAGAGGTAACACTAGCTAGTCAGGCAAAAATCTTGTTATACAGGAAGCAGGAAAGATATGAAAGAGCAATAAACCTGATATATAAGGCAAAGGCTTTTTATTCCAAGGTTCTTTTCCTCTGTATGACACTGTGCAGGATGTAAGATGGCTGAACCCAGCAGCTGCATGGGGCTGGGAATAAGAGGCTGCTGTGAAGGAAGGTTCCACAGTCCCAGTAAATTTGGGAGCTACTGCTATATGGTCTGGAGAAGACTTGCATACCTATCTTATGCTGTACAGAGGCACAATGGTTACACTCTGCTACCTCCACACAAGTCATTTGGCGATTTCCAAACCAAGAGGATAAATAATAAATCTGAATTGTATCTGAAATACAATAAGGAGGCCAGAATTAGCTATTATTATTTTTCAATTTTCTTTGTAAACCGTTTTGTGAACTTGTTAGTTGAAAAGCAGTATATAAATACTGTAGATAGACAGAAAGAAAGACAGACAGACAGATCTGGAAAAAGAACTCTGCATGAGAGTTTTCTGTTGAGATCTATCAAGAGATAGATCTATCAAGAGAGATAGAACTCTTTCATCTTCCATCTTGTTAATGCTACCACCCCCATATATCTTGCAATGCCAGAAAAAGCTGAAAAGCTGAAAAGCTGTCTGTCACCTCACCTGTTTAATTGCACTCTTGGTGCATTTGAACACCTGCTTCTCATGGAACTTGAAGTGCACCTGGGCTACCCTATCTCTCACTGGGATGACCCAGTTCCAAAATGGGGCAGAGTAAGTCAACATAGACAACATAGGGCCCATCTGGGCCCAAGACAAATGGACATGTGGTGTGCCAGCCTAGGAAGTTCAGGAGAAATATGTTGAGGAGATGTTCAGCATGGCCTAGAACAGAGCAGTTAGGCTGTATACAGAACCTAATATTCTTAGGGCAGAGATGCCCTCTTCCAGCTCCTTAGACATATACCACCTCAAGAGCAAGTATAAATCTAGTAGACCCATAGGGGTTCAAGTTAAGCCAGAGTAAAAATTTTGAGTCATTGGCCACCCTAACTGCCTCTCAGCTTCAGGATACAGAACAACTACAACAGCCCACCAATCTCTGGACACAGGCAGCCACTCCAACTACAGGAAAGGCCACTCCTTTCATCCATCCTCCAACTATAGGTTATGCTGTACTGCAATCTCCCTGTGCATGCGCAGCTCCGGCTGCATTTGAAACCATTTTAAAGGGCCGGCCACAATTTTAAGGGCCAGCAAGCCAGCAAAGATTTAAAGGGCCAGGAAGGATTGCTGGAAATCCAGACAGGGGGCTTGGTTTTCCCCTTTTCCAGTAGGGGGCACCATTTCCGGACCTGTCTGGATATTACTAGTTGCCTAGTAATGGTGGGGTCAGCAACTGACAACATCTAAGCTAATTCCAGCCCCGTGGTTGATGGCTGGTCACGGAACAGGGAGCAGGCAACACCAGTGATAAGTAGATGTAATGGAAATTGGACTGCAGCAGACACACCTGAGTGGCAAGCCAATGATATCTGTTCTTCTCCATGATTCTCACAAATCAAGGGCCATACACTGTGTTCAGTCCATTCACCCTCCATCATAGTCATGCAACTGAAATAAGTTTCCTTGTGTTCCAAAGCACTGGAGACTTCTGGTACTTACTAATGTAGAACTTTTGTGTTTCAGATGACTTATTTCATCATCCAGGAAGCTGCTTTCCTCAAGGCAATGAAGATGACACTTGGGAGGAATCTTGAACACCATTCCTGAAAAGTCTGACATCATGGTCCTTGGCATCCCATCCAGAGAAACGTGTTTCTTTTGAAAGGGTGTTGTTGGTCACAGGATGATTTCAATAGCTCACCAGCAAAAAATTCTGCACTCTTGTTTTTCTGATAAGGATTCAGAAAAATAGAACTGGGTTATTGGAATAAAAAGCAAGATTCCTAGCATCTAGACTGCAAAAGCAAATTATGACCACATGCCAGTCTGTAATGTTGTGACCCAATTTCAAGTTTAATCACAAGGTCATATCTATGCCACACTGGATCTATTCACTCAAACCTTGCCAACATGTTGTTCGTTTTAATCATCTCATATTTGTGTACAATAACCAAAATGAGTGAGATTGAAATAAATCAACAACATTTTCCAGTTGTTGAGCATTGGAAGTAACCCCATATGCAGTCTCAGTAATCCCAATAAAATAATCCAGCATTCTTTTCTTTGTTGCTGATGGGTGTGAAGCTTGAGAGATGGACTGAACAAGGACCTAAGATCAGTGACCTGAGATTTGGCACAATAAAGCAGCTATCTGTTCTATCAACTCTCCAACACCCTGCAAAGCTATGAGCATCAATCTCACAGATACAAAAGTATGTGAAAGGGATGCATGAAGGGCCAATTCACACTCTGATGCATTCACAACAAGCGAAATGTTTAATGAACAGAATCAAGAAGAGTGACACGGTGAAGGTTAATCAATCTGAGGAACTGAAAAGTATGAAATCTTAAAATTTGGGAAGACATTAAATTACATTAAATCAAAGATAGCTCACCTCCAATGACCAGTGCCACATGTTAGGAGAGTCCCATGAAAGAATCCTCCAAGCTGACCAGGATAAAGTTCCCATTTAGGATTGCCATAATTCTCTTCCACAAAACTGGGACAGGACCCCCCTGTAAAAACCTGCCAGTAAGTGAACGCAATCCACCCAAACCAGAACTGTCCCAGTTTTCCAGGTCATATGGCAACCCTAGTCACAACATGCACAGAGAATCTGGGAATATCCAGGTAGCTAACCAACACTCCTCCATGCACCAAAGATGATAATGAAAGGCAAAGCTTCTCTGTTTGTGCTGGGTTCCTCCAAATATTAGTGCCATGTATGAGAGCACATATGGTTGCTCCATCTTTCCTGAGAAATCAGAGGAACTTTGTGCCCCTTCAATAATACTGCATGATGTTTGAGGGCAAGACATTCTCACTTTCCACAGAGTTTCTGCAAACATTATGCAATTCTAAACTTCCAGGAAGGCCTGAACAAAATATTTCAGCTCCCCATGCAAGATGGAGAGAAAATGAAGTGCAGGTGTATTTATTTCATCAATACCTCATACTAGGATTGTCACTACAGTTTGCATCACCCAGTGCAGGAGGACAGCATGTCTCCCACATTTAGTGGACATGGCAACATCCTGGGTGGTGGACATCGTTATGTTCCATTGCTCCACTTCCATTTGATTTTGGCCACACATTTTAATAGAATAAATAGTTTTCAAAGTGGTTTGTTACACTCTGCTGTAAAATATGAATCCAAAGGTATGTAACACTATGGGATTATTCCTAAAAACCATGATTTTTAGCCATTTTTGTCACTATTGGTGTCACCCCCTCAAGGGTGCCACCTTTCTAACAACTTATAGCAGGGTCTCAAACCTTCTAGCATGGGACCCACTTTTTAAAGGGACAACCTGTCCAAGATGCACCACAAGTAATGTCATGGCTGGAAGTGACATCATCAAAAAAATTAAAACATATAAATGTAAATACATTAAAGTAAATCAAGTGAACAACTTCAACCATTTTAAGATTTCATACCTTTCAGTTCCTCAGTTCTTGCTAACTGAGCAAGAAACACTCTTTCAAAGGGGTGTTCCTCTTTTATTTAGCAGGAGGAGAGTAACCTGGGCCCTACACCCCAGAAGCGTCTGTTCAAGTGGCTTCTGCTGGTGTTCTTTTTTGCATTTTAAATTGTGAGCCCTTTTGGGACAGCTATTATTATTTTTCTATTTTCTTTGTAAACTGCTTTGTGAACTTGTTAGTTGAAAAGCAGTATATAAATACTGTAGGTAGGTAGGTAACTTCAATCTCCACCCTCCCAAAAAATTCAGTAAGATTTTTGCCATATGTTATGACCATGTCATAATTGGACAGAGAAGAAGCCCCCAACAATGTAGGACACCCAAGAAAACTGTAGAGAATAACAAAATAAATGCTCATAATCCTCATGTATTTTGCTTCCATGTGCTTAAAGACTAACTGACAGAGGCCTGCTTTTTACATATAATGTATTACACATAATTTATTAATTACAGTAGCAGGCCTCCATCAGTCTTGAAAGACTATGGTATCGTGCTCAGCGCTACATACGCCGCATGCGAAGCACAAAAACCTGGGCTGGATTGTTATGGAAGATAAGCTGTTACCCAAGCAGCAAATCCCCCATCTCCACGCAACTAAATTAGTCCCATGGAAAGGCAGAGTCAATATGATTGGATCCAGCTGGCATCGCAGAGCTGGGCTAAGGACAGCTGTCTTTCACCCTGTCTTGTGGGGCCGACCTGGGTCTCGAACCCTGGCCTGCTGGTTAACAGACATAGCGTCTTAACCGCTTGTGCCACCCACAGCCCTTTTAATTACAAGAAGGTTAAATATTGCCCACTAACAAGGAAAATGAGAATGTTGAAATTTTTTTCCAAGACACAATACATGTCCCAAAACTTTACACAGTTATTGTAAAAATCACCAAGACAGTATACATGAAGCACCTTGAAAACTCAGAAATGCTAAAATTAGAGTGTTTCAGAGATAAAATTGAGTGAAATCTACCCTAGAGTGTTTCAGAGATAAAATTGAGTGAAATTTTTCCACCACAATCACAAACAAATTATGAAGGGGGGAACTCAGCCAAGGAAGGCAGATGTGTTTCCAAATGCAATAAAGGTTATGCAAGACAAAGGATGATCCACACAATAAAGACTCCAATAGGTACAGTAGCGTCATAATTACCCAGCTACCACCCACCAACAGTCAGCAAAGCAGATTTGCAACACAAGTTTCAAGGCTGCTGTCTGAGCCTCGAACAAAATCAATATGATACAAAGAAACAGTTGTTTTTAAGAGTAGACCACAAGGATGAAAAATCTCATTTTCTTGTCTGATAACCCCCTGCAGTGAAGGTTGGATGAGAGAAGAGGAGCAGATACCATAAAGAGGAAATTCTTGGGTCAGAAGGAATCTTTTTGTGCCTTATACCTGACAAGGACTACAATCCCTAGGTTTTGGTTTGGCAACATATACACAACATTATCAGTATATTTTTCAGAGCATAAGCAGATAAGTATCTACTTCAATAAGATTACAGTTTAATTGTTGCTATAGATTTGTTCATTAAACTGATGGTATTTCAACTTAATATATTCTCCTTTTGCTTTAAACTGCTTGAGCTGCCTTGTGCCATTATATTTCCATTCCCTTTCTAAGAATCACAGTCAGTCTGGAGACTCTGCATGCCACCCTGGTGAGCTTCTCCATGTTTACTCAGAAGTAAGTCCCTTTGTGTTCAATAGACTTACCCCCAGGAAAGAATGGATGGCAGCCTATGTGCCAGATTCCAAGATGGCAGTATCCAGCTTTTCATTCCCTCCCCGAAAACAAGTTGTTACCTCCCAAGTGGGATTTCTACCCCAACTTGCAGGATCACCTATTTAAAGGCTTTTTATGAAGATGAGGGATTTAAACATAATAATGGGGTACTAAATAGAAGATATTTACTCAAAAGATACATTGATTTCAAGATCACTGGGGCTTACTCTCATAAAAGGAAGTTTGTGTCCCATGCACACCAACTTGCTTCTAAGTAAATACGCAGGGATACAAGGACAAAATCCTATCCAACTTTCAAGCATCAGTGTAGCTAAAATTCTGCCTGGTGGTAAAGGGAACCTTTTTATAGTTTCTTTTTATAGAAGAAAAGAAGTGCCTTTTTATAGTTTCCAGTGGGCAGGCTCTGCCTCACCTGCCTCCCCACATTGACCACTGGTGTAAGTCTGACATCCTAGCTTTACTTACCTGGGATTAAGCCACTTTGACTTTTTACTACAAGGGCACTTACTACTAAGTAGACTGACATTCTCTTGGGTCCAGTACTGGATTTACGTATAAGCTAAACAAAGCAAATCCCCCCAAAAAGTAAAAGAAAAACAACTGGATATGCATTTCCAAAAGAAGATAAAAAACAAATAAAACCTACAGCAACAGTACCTATTAGGTCAATAAATTACCTACATAACGTATGCTGTAAATATAGCATACATTAAGAAAAAGAGACAATTTGTTGTTGGCAAAGGACAGCTGGACATATAAAGGGCCCCATTACCTTCAATAGCTTAGGGCCTCATCTAACCTAAATCCTGCCCTGCTTGGGTCTACTTCAGATCTCTCCAACTTCCTCTCCAGAAAGCAGTAAGGGCTGCTTACTGTTCTCTTATTCCTGAGTAAACCAAAGGCTGCTCTGCCACTTGCTGTTCTTTCTGTCACTCCCGAGTAAGCCAAGAGTTGCAGTGACACCTACTGATCTCTTACTCCCGAGTAAACCAAGGGCTGCTTAGCTGCACTGCCACTTGATATTCTTTCTCTTACTTGCCAAGCGTTGAACTGCCACTTGCTGTTATCTTACACTCGAGTAACCAAAGACTGCACTGCCATTTGCTACTTACTCCTGAGTAAACCACTGCAAATGTTACTTACAGTTCTCTTTACTCCTGAGTAAAACAAGCGTTACGTACTGTTCTCTTACTTCCAAGTAAACAAAAAGCTGCAGTGCCACTTTCTGTTCTCTTTCTCTTACTCACGAGTAAACCAAGGTTCTGACTTTTCCTGCAAGCAAGAGCCACAAACTTGGGGAGCGCAGAGCGAGACACTCACCAGAGATGAGCGGGGATGGAGGCTCTGCTGCTGCCAGGAGGGAGGAGCAGGTAAGCATCAGACCCAGAGCTAAACAAAAATAGTAACCGAAAGATCCTGGCTCCGCCAAGGTGCCATGACGTCATGGCCCGCCCACTATCCCCAGGTGATCATGTGTCCTCTTTTTCCAGGCCGTGTCCTCCTTTTTAGCCTTGTGTCTTTGAAAAAAAATCTTCATAGTCTTCATTCTCCTTGAGAGCAGGCAGCATGTAGCCTTCTTGGAATTAACAAATTAGATGTAATGGACATACAATGTCATGTCCTACATTGTTCTTGACAGTCTTACATTTCTTTGGAGGGTTTGTGTGTAATATGTAACAAAATTGTATGTAATTTTAAATTTAATAATAGTGTTTTAAACATATAACCACATAAAAGCAATATATAGAAGTGTTTTTAGCTTTTTTTCCATGTTCTGCATTTTTTCTTGAGCATCCTATATTTGGGGGGGGGGGGGACTTGTCCTCTGTTTTTGGTTATGGACCTAAAGTCACCCTGCCTCTCCCTCTGCTGGTCAAGTCCACACTGCAGAATCCTTAAAAACCCCTGGTTTCCAGGACCTTCCCAGTGGCATAGCTAGAAGAGTTCGGAGCAGTCAGTATCTGAGGGAGGTGTGCCAGGGAAACCTCTGATCTCTTCCATACAGCTTCATTTGGCTTCTCCTTGCCACTTCCCAGCCTGGAATGCTCTAGCTATGCCACCAGAACATCCATCTATTGTTGGGTCATGGCTGAGCATGGAAGCCTCAGTTTCTCTTCCATATAGACACAAGGTGACTGTATGTCCCCTTTTCCCAGGACATGTCCTGAATTTTAGCCCTGTATCTTGGAAAAAGTCAGTGATCTCCTTTTCCTTTTAAGATGGGAGCATGTATCTTTCTTGTATATAATAAATTATATGTTTTAAATACAATAATATTTAATAGTGTTTAGGATCAGGCCTCCATCAGTCTCAAAAGACTATGGTATTGTGCTCGGCACTGCATATGCTGCATGCGAAGCACGAAAGCCTGGGTTAGATTGTTATGGAGGATAGACTGTTACCCAAGCAGCAAATCCCCCCTCTCCACACCAATGAATTAGTCCAATGGAAAGGCAGAGCCAACACAATTAGATCCAGTTGGCATCGCAAAGCTGAGCTAAGGACAAGAGCTAACCCTTTGTGGGGCTGATCCAGTTCTCAAACCCTGGCCTGCTGGTTAACAGGCACAGTGTCTTAACCACTTGCGACACCCACAGCCCACACTTTTTAAATAGTGTTTAATACAGTTTAACAACATGAAAACAATATACTTGAGTGTTTTTAGCTTTTATATTGTCGTGTGCCGATCTCAAGATAGACAGGTCAGCATTTCAAGACCTGAGTACTGCAAATTGGGTGAGCTCCAGTCCTCAGCGCTGCTCCTGTGAACTGTGCAGTTTGACAGTACGCAAATTGAAGTAGATAAACAGATACCATCTTGGTGGAAAGGTAACAGTGTTCCATGTAAATGTGGGTCACATGTCCACAAAGATGTCTTCAGACAATGCTGGCTCTAGAAAGGGGATGAGCACTGCAACCTAGAATCACCCTGGAGAACTTGCAGGGCAACCTACAGGGGACACCTTCACTTCTATTGTGTGCTATAATTTTCTTGGGTCTCCTACATTTGGAGGGAGGTTCTTGTCCTTTTTTTGGTTATGGCATGTGGTCACACTGGGATAGACAGGACCTTGCCATTCTTAGACTCCTATTGTTGCCTAGAAGTTCATTCCAGTGTCACAGATTTCTTTCTAATACTGAGTTGACTCTAAGTTCCTATTGGGTAGAGACCTATTGTCATGGTCTGACTAAGAAGTATGTGTCTTGATGGATCCATAACAATAAAGTCATAAACATTCATGACTGGAAATGTGAATTTTGGCAGTGAGTGCCACTGAGAACCAGTTTGGCAATAGCTCTGATGAAAATCTGCAGTGTCTACAAATATTCTGAGTCATCACTATCATCATCATTATCATCTGAACACATTATTGCACTTCCATCCAGTTCTGAGCAATCAAGTAGCAAGTTATTTTGGATACACTCCACATGGGAACATGTGCGTTTGAAGCCAAATACTGCACACAGAATTTTGGCCAAGGGAATGCACCATTTACCTCAGGTCTCTCACCACTTTGGCATCCTGAAAGTCAAGAGGATTCACTGCCCTAATCTTGGTTCTGCTGTCATGACTCATGATGAGGACATTGTGGGCTGCTGTCATGATTCCGAGTTGCATATTCAGTGTCAGCACAAGAATGTGATGCTAAACACAACACATACCTAAGAGTAAGCCCATTGAGCTCAATAGTACTTCTGAATAGACATGCATAGGATTGCACTGTAAGCAAAATAAGAGAGCATGGCAGTTCTCAGGAACATTAGCCCTATTGCAACGATTACCATTTTACCACCCAAGGCACTGTAAGCAAAAAAAGAGAGCATGGCAGTTTTCAGGAACATTTGTCCTACTGCAAGGATAACCATTTTACCACTCAAGCACAGGTGGGCTGAGACCGGATCGCCCTGGATCGCCAGAACAAGTTTTTCCAATTTCCCAGCTGGTGGCAATCCGGTAGCTGCAGGAAGGAGGCGATAACTGGGAACCGGTTTGTTCAGCAGCTGGAGGCAGTTAAAGAGGTTGGCCGGGCACTTTTAAATTTGCTGCTCTAAGCGGCAGCCCGGCAAGCCCCAGCAGCCAGGGAAAGGACAGTGTCTGCTGCTGCAAAGCTATCCACACTTTCCTGGGGGTAAGCCCCATTGACTATAATAGGGCTTACTTCTGAGTAGACTTCTATGCGCATAAGTCCCCCATGTGCATCATCTCCACATGCACAACAACACCACAAGCACCACATCTCCCTATATGCAACGTCCCCCCATGTGCATATGTCCCCTATGCACATCATCTCCCCATGCGCAACATTGGCCCATATGCAACATCTGCCCATGCGCATCAACCCTGCATGTGCATCAACCACCATTCACATAAGTTCCCTATGCACATGTCCCCTTATATGCATCATTTCCCCAAGCGCAATAACACCCCATGCGCAACATCCACCCATGCACATAAGTTCACTATGCACATCAACCCCCCATGTGCATCAACCACCCATCAACCACCCATGCAAATCAAGTCCCCTGTGCGCACCAACCCCCCATGTGCATCAACCCCATGCGCATCAACTCTCCTATGTGCAACAACACCCCACGCACAACAACACCCCATGTGCATAGGTCCCCATGCGCATCATCACCCCATGCGCAATATTCCCCCATGTGCAACAAACCCCATGTGAATAAGTCCCCTATGCGCAACAATCCCATTGTGCAACAACCCCCCTTGCGCAACAACCCCATCTCTCCATGCGCATCAACCCCCATGCGCATCATCTCACCCATGAGCATCAACAACCCCAATGTGCATCAATCCCCATGCACATCATCATGCACATCATCTCCCCATGTTCAACACCCCCCATGCACAGCACCCCCATGAGCAGAATCCTCCACAGTGCATCCCCTCCATCTGAACAACTTCCCTCCAATGCACCAGGCACCAAGCATCAAATTGGCTGGATGTTTTTTCAGTCTTCCATGTTAAGTATGGCGCAAAGACATGTTGCACCCCTTTTCAGCCCCTTAAGAGTTAATTTTCCACAATGGTTCTTGGTGGGTGTTCATGTGTTAGAAGGAACACCCTACTTGAATTTCACACTTCTAGTTCTGGGGGTTGGGGCAGAGCCATGCACATAAGTTCATGGCCAGATGCCAAACCCAAAATTCCTGAACCCCAAGACCAAAATTCCTAAAACCAGGCCAAAATTCCTACCCGATGAAAAAAAAAATTGCCAAAAAATATATTTTTTTGTTTTTGTTTTTCAGTTTTTTGACCATAACTTTTGATAGGAAGACAATATCTCCAAACTGATTTTTGCATTGGATTCTGCTCTTCAATACAAATCCAATGACATATGGCATGATGAGGTACTGTACACTATCACCAAGTTTCAAAATGAAGCCAAAATGTATGACAATGAGGCCAAAATGTAGGACACCTGGACAGAAGGCTGAAAATCTGGAGAAATCCAGGTTTTTCTGGTCATCTGGTCACCCTGGCAGAGCATCCCTCAGTCACTAATTCTTCAATGCAAAGTATAGGGAGGAAATTGCGTTGCACCGCTTTTCATCCCCTTCTGGTTAGAATTTCTGAAAACTGATTCATATTGCATCCCGCAGTTAAAGAAGGAATACCCACCCCAAATTTCATGCTTCTAGGCCCAGCGGTTGTGGAAGGGCTTTTTGACTTTTCTTTTATATATATAGCGAAAAGTGTAACCATGTTACGGGAGTAAAATTCACCCGGACTCCATGCCGCCATGGCACAACATCCCCCCTACACAACATCCCTCAATGTGCATCAGTCCCCCATGCGCATCAGGCCCCATGTGCATCAATCCCCCATGCGCAACTTCTCCCCATGCACATCCACCCCAATGCACATCAACCCTCCATGCACATCCACCCCATGCACGTCAACCCCACATGCGCCTCAGTCCTACATGCGCATCAGTCCTCCATGCACATCAGTCCCCCATGCACATCAACACCACATGAGCAACTTTCCCATGCGCACCAGTCCCCCAAGTGCATCAGTCCCCCATGCGCCACTTCCCACCATGCACATCCCCCCATGCGCAACATCCCTCCATGTGCAATACCCCCTGAGTGCAATATCTCTCTATGCACAACATCCCTCTATTAGCAACATTCCCCCATACACAACAGTCCCCCCATGTGCATCACTCCCCCATGCGCAACTTCCCCCATGTGCATCAACATCAACTGGGCAAAATTCCCCATGTGCAACATCCCTCATGCACATCAACCCCGCATGTGCATCAACCCCATGTGCAACTTCCCCTATGAGCAACTTCCACATGTGCATCATCCTTCCATGCATATCATCCCTCCATGAGCATCAGTCCCCATGTGAAACTTCCCCCATGTGCAACTTTCCCCATGTGCATCAACTCCCCATGCGCATCAAACTCCCATGCGCATCGTCCCCATTTGCATTGTCCCCCATGCGGAACTTTCCCCCATGCGCAACATCTTCCCATGCGCAACATCCTCCATGTTCAATCCCCATGCACATCGCCCATGTGCAACATTGCATATGTGCATCAGTCGCCATATGCATCAGTCCCCATGCGCATCATCTCCCCATGCACATCTTCTCCCCATGCACATCAACTGCCATGCACGTCAAACTGCCATGTGCATCATTCCCCCGTGCGCAACACCCCCATGCACATCAACCCCCATGTGCATCAATCCTCATACGCATCTTCCCGTGTACAACATCCCCCATGCGCAGCATACTCCCCAGTGCAAACTCTCCCTCTGAACAACATACCCCCAGTGTACCAGGAACCGAGCACCAAATTGGCTGGATGTTGATCAGTCTTCCATGTTAAGAATAGCACAAAGACAGTTTGCACCCCTTTTCAGCACCTTAAAGGTTAAATTTCTCCACATATGTTCTTGCTGGGTGTTCACGTAACTGAAGGAAATTCACATTTCTAGGTCTGGGGATTGGGGCAGAGCGTCCCTCAGTCACCAATTCTTCAATGCAAAATATAGTGAAGAAAACGCATTTCATCCTTTTTCACCCACTTCCGGTTGGAATTTCTGAAAACTGGTTCATATTGCATCCCTCGGTGACAGAAGGAATACCCAACCCACATTTCACGCTTCTAGGCCCAGCGGTTGTGGCAGGGCATTGATGAGTGAGTGAGTGAATTTTCTCTTTTATATACAGTGGGCGCCTCACGTAATAAATTTTCATTCTGGAGGCGTGTTCTTTACGTGAAACATTCTTTATGTGAAGCGGTTTTTCCCACAGCAAATAATGGAAACTCAGACAATTGGTTCCACAACCCCCAAAATATTCATATAAAAATATTAACTGGATGTAAAAATGATGACAGAACACTGGGATTGAATTCAAAACAATGCATTCAATGTACATGATCTTATGAAGTCTACTTAGGCTGCAGTCCTAAAGACACTTTCCTGGGAGTAACCCTCATTTAACACAATGGGGCTTACTTCTGGGTAGACATGGTTAGGAGGCTGCAATCCAAGACACCTTCAAAGTGTCTCCCCATTTTCTCCGTCTCTCCATCCTGAGCATCTCTCTCCCCTGATCCCTTCTGGCTAGCCCTGAGGTGCTTCCCTCTTCTCCACTGCTCTTCTCTTCCTTTGCCTAGCAGACACCCAGCCACAGGAGGAACAGCATGGAAGTGTTGCTTTCACTATGGGCAGGTGTGCTAGGCAGCCCTGACACTTT
Source organism: Cryptoblepharus egeriae (assembly GCA_030015325.1). Classification (NCBI taxonomy): domain Eukaryota; kingdom Metazoa; phylum Chordata; class Lepidosauria; order Squamata; family Scincidae; genus Cryptoblepharus; species Cryptoblepharus egeriae. The sequence continues at coordinate 4,416,268 of JAREYC010000009.1, forward strand.
TTAAACTGGCTGCCGGCCAGCGCATCTGCCCCAACTGCCAATGAATGTGTTCTTTATGTGAAGCATGTTCTTTACGTGAAGCAGAATCCTAGAGAAATTTTTGTTTGTTACGTGAAACATACTTTACGTGGGGCATTCTTTACGTGAGGCGCCACTGTATATAGACAGATTAATTTTAAATTAATTATTAAAAATTATAAATTTATAATTATAAAATAGAAATAAACATATTACATTTATAATTATAAAATAAAAATAAAAATTATAATTTTATAAACAAACAAACAAACAAATAAATAAATAAAAATTTTCAAAAATATTTTTATACACAGATTTCTTTTTTTTAAATCCATGGGGATTCTGGAAAGGTAACTTAGTGACAACCTGTACTTTCAACCTGTCTGAAAAGTACTCATTTATTTCTATGTTCTGCTGCTTAATAAGATACAAGTTACATGTTTAATAAGATACATGTTTCATATCTGCTCAGTAAAACAAAAGCTTTTGGTCAGGGCTTTCAGGAGTCCAAGCGTACAATGTCAACAGTAAAATAACAGTAGGAAGGACTGGAATTCTCTTGATTTGGATGCAGGACTGGAATGGAGTTGTTCTCTTGATTTGCTGACCTTTTGCTTTGTTGAAGTGAGTAAATCAATTTCTTTATTTCCTGTCTTGCTTGTGGGTATTAATTTCTTACATTTTCTTATTGTTCTATTCTTTTTTAATCTGTTTTGTTCTTATCCACAAAAGAATAATGTAACATTCATTTTTAAAGTCAATACAAAGTTCTCGTTATAGTTTTAAAGCCCTAAATGTACTAGGATACCTAAAAAAATTATTGTTTTCAGCTCCGGTAATCACTGGAGGTATATATCTGTTTGAGGCCTTCTCTGTGATTAAATCATGAACCTGCCGTTTCTAGGGAGATCCTTCTGCTTCCTTCACTGCTAATTCAAAGTGATGGGTAAGTCTGTTTTTACACATTTGGCTTTGGACTGATCAGATTTGTCATAAATCTGATCAAATTCAAAAGTTCGGTTCAGATGTAGTTTTATTGTGGGCTTTTTGTTTTGTTTTTGTTCACTTCCTTCCCTTTTTAAAAAAGATTCCAGTCATGTCTTTGATCATTTGGAGCAATTTCCCTTGACTCTGTGCCTTGCAAATTTACTGGAATAAAGATGCAGCAATCAAATTTAGGAAATTACTATGTTACACACTCAAAGCTGATGAGTACCTGAGAGTTGCAAAGAGTGTTTTGCGAGAAGGGTGGAGCAAGCAGTCATGAATTTCTGCAGACTTGCAGACTTGCTGATCTAATTCAGAAGAAGCAATATGTTGTGTCCCATCCCATCCCCCAATAAAGGCTGCTTTGGCATTGCCAATAACTCTAACGAGCTATTTGCAAGCTTTGACTAATTTTACAAGAGTTAAGGACCAAGGGGGAGAGGGAAGCTTGGACACAGAATGTGAAGGAGCCCAGAATTTTCTTACCTCTAATGTGAAGCCCTTGAAAGGGGACTGAATAAATCCATGGGGGAAGAGAGGTCTATCAATTACTATTAGTCATGTTGAATATATGTAGCTACCACATTTAAAAGCAGAATTCCTCTGAAACCCAGTGGTGATGGGGCATCAGTGGGAAGCAGCCCATGTGCAGGGTGTCCAAACTTTCAACTTCAGGGCTCCTGGACTTTTAACAATAAGGGAATTTTAACAGATGAAGCTTCTCATCCCACAGGTCACAAGCTGCACTTGTTGAAATTCCCACTTCTATACAATTGTTAAAGATCCAGGAGCCCTTTAGAAAGTTTGGAAAGTTGAAAGTTTGGATATCCCTGTCTTATACTCCTGTTGGCAAGTCTCCCAGAGACATCTGGTTGGCAACCGTGGGAAACAAGAAGCTGGACACTGATATGCTTCAGGAAGCAGCTACTGGCTGCTCCTATCTATTCAGATCTGTGCCATCTTCTGACATGGTTCAGATTTAAGTAGACCTCTCTTGAAGAGTTGCAGCTTTGGCACAACACATTCATACCCATTCTTCTCTGTGTGTGGATTTCTGTCAAAGGCAGAGATCAAAGATCAGCTGCCAAAGCCAAGCTCTGGCTGAGGATTAAATGCTTATCAGAAGGTCCTCCTGGCCAGGCTGATCCTTGAATCTTGAAATATGGCAATGGTTGGGCCCTGTGGCGTGAGGTAAGGGATGCCATGTGGGGGCAGATGCAGAGCTTTACACTAAGGCTCTAACTGCCTGGTGCCAGGCTGGCCCAAGGTGACATACAAGATTCTTCCCTCCACATTTGATCCTTTTCTCATCAACCCTGTAAGATAGTTTAGATTGAGAGACAGTAAAAGACAAATTAGATTTAATTTTAAGTCACACCTTACTCCCAGCTCTCCTTGCTACTTGCCCAAGACTAACATTATCAACTATGGATGTATCTGTCTAAGAGGTACAGATGTCATATGGAAGATCAGTGAGATCTTTGAACTGCAATTTTTTTCTCTCTCTTTATCTCTCCTGTCCCTCCCTGCCATAGGAGTAATAGGATCTTAGAAAATCTTTTATAATTTGCTACTTTCTTTTCTTCACATTTCTTTACTACACTTTGCACACTTTAAACTCCTTTTTCCTGGACATGTTTTGTAATTTCAGTGACTATTTCCAGAGGGAAATATGACTATGGACAGTACCTTTTCATTATGGTGGGATTGTGTGCTCCAGTGTTATAAACAGCTATACTGGTGGTAGCATAGCTACGGCAAGTATTCCCATGCCAGACAGGCCATTGCTGAGGAGCCAGACTAAATCTGTCCAAAATCCCACTGAACATGAGTTGTCTGGAGAAGGAAAACTCCCACCTCAAACCTCCCACTGCCTTGTGGCTATACCTATCTATGGGAAAGGCTTCAGGAGTCAACTTTGAGGCAAAATCTGGAGACAGAATCCTGGAAGAAGTTCGTGACTGTGTACAATAATGTTCTAGTAACTCCTGCATTGCAGCAAGAACCAATCATATCAGCTCTGCCATTCCATTGGACTATTTCAGTGATGTGGAGAGGGGGGATTTGCTGCTTGGGTAACAATCCTCCATATTAATCTACCCAGAGGACACTCAGAGCATGATACCATAGCCTTTCAAGACTGAAGGATGCCAATGATGAATGATTTCCTGAGTGGGTGGATGTTGAAAGAAACGAGTTGTGTGATGTGTTATCTTCTCTGTCTTGAAATCCAGGCTATACAGTTCCCATGTGGATTGCCTCTGTACTTGTACTAATAGATGCTCTTTTAAAAAATATAGGAAAATCCTTGCAAGGCTTTCCAAGCAACTGGTTAGTCTGGTTCTGAAAAGCATCTGAGATATGCACTTCTTTCTCATCCCACAGTTCATCAAGAAGCATGGGACATGGACTGACTGTGACTTAAGTACTTCTTATGGGATTTACCATGTCACTAATAACAGGTGGACTGTTTCTAAGGAAAACAAAGCCTTGTTCCCTCTGCAGTGAAGTTAAGCTTATAAGCAAGTAGTTCCGTGGTTCAGATAGAAGGAAGTTTAGCTTCTGAGCTGGTTATGTCATAACAAAAATCTTTTGTCTGTTGCTTGCTGCCCCTTCCTAAACCTGGTGGTATGCCTCTCTTTCTGGATTGGAAAAGGAAGAAAGGGATTAACAGTGCAATCCTAACTATGTCTACTCAAAAGTAAGCCCCACTGTGTTCAATGGGACTCACTCCCATAAAAGTGTTTTTAGGATTGCAGCCAAAGTGGAAGAGAAAGTGTGGAGAAAAAGAGAGTGGTGAACTAGAATGTTTCTGAAGCCTGGAGAGGTTTAGCCACTGGTCTCATCCACATTTTTCTTCTGTTCTATCCTTCTTTTCATTTTCCAATTTTGGATTGCCATATGGAGGAGCAGTAGAAACAAGTGGACAGTCAGATGGTTCTGATTTTTTGCCTATGTGAAGCTGAGATGCATAAAACTGTAAATAGGGTGAAGAAAGTGAATGATCCTCAAAATTCAGGGGATCATACTGTGATGTTGAACAAGGATCAGTTCAAACAATATTTGTTTAACATTATTTGTTTAACACACTCTAAAAATTTAAAACACACCAGGCAGAATCCAAATTGCAATAGACAAAAAGGCAGAACATTGGCTGAGACTGGAAAAATAAAGTATTTTTTTTCATATCACATGAACATAAGGAATTTTTTACCACAAAATACAGTGATGACCATCAGCTTTGAAAAAGGCTTTCATAAAGCCTTGAAGAGTTTTTAGCAATTCTTATTGGACATGCATTGAGGGAAGAAGCAAAAATGAATATCTGTGCCTAAATTCAGTGTACAACTGTGAGTTAGGGGTCTTATGCGCATTGGGGGATTTTGTGCATGGGGGGATGTTGCACATGGAAAGATGATGTGCATAGGGGACATGCATGGGGGATGTTGCGCATGGAAAGATGTGCATAGGGGACGTGCATGGGGGATGTTGTGCACAGGGGAATGATGCGCATGGGGAGATGCTGGCGGAGGTGACATATGTGCATGGGGGGATGTTGCACCATAGGGGATGGCATATGGGGGAATTTTACTCCTGCAATGCTGGTACACTTTTCACTAGTTATCTGTATATATAAAAGAGAAAAGTCACTCACTGACTCACACACCCATCAACGCCCAGCAAAAACAGCTGGGCCTAGAAGCATGAAATTTGGGGTGAGTGTTCCTTCCAAGACGGAGGGAGTCACTAAGAACCAGTTTTTGGAAATTCCAACCAGAAGGGGGTGAAATGGGACACAATGTCTTTTTAGGATTGATCGTGGAATGGAATATTGAATACTGAAATACTAATGATTGGAATATTAAAACTTTGATGGAATGCTGAAACACTTATTTTCATGAATCTTAAAAAGACTTATTGAAATTTGAGATTTATGGACATTTATGGACTCCTAATCAGGGATATTCAGGTTGGAAGTCCTGGCTATGGGGCTCTATTGAATCTATGGACAATAAGAAATACAAGGCACTTATACTTATGTTTATTTTGTAATTTTCAAATAATATTTTCTCTTAAATACAGCATAGTGTGTGATGAGCCAGTTAGTAAGTGTGTTTATAAACCAAATACTGTGTGCCTATACAAATACTCACATAATTATGATTTATACTGCAATTCCCTCATTTTGATTGACAGTTACACAGTGGGATGTGTATTGGAGTTTATATGCATTGGGGAATGTTGTACATGGGGATTGATTCACATGAGGGACTGTTGCACATGGGAGACTTTTGCTTATGGGAGGGTTGTTGTGCATGGGTGGTTGTTACAGTTGGGTGATTGCACATAGGGATATGATGCACATGGCAGGTTGATAAGCATGGATGGTTGATAAGCATGGAGAATGATGTGCGTGGGAGATGCACATGGGGTTGAAGCACATGTGGGAATGAGGCACATGGGGGTTTGATGCACATAGGGATGATGCACAAGGGGTTTGATGCACATGGAGAGTTGATGCACATGGGGGGTTGATGAACATTGGGGTTGATGCTCATGTAGATGTTCCGTGCGTAGGATATTGTGCATGGGGGGATGTTGCCCATTGAGGATGTTTTGCATGGGGGTTTATGTGCATTGGGGAATGTTGCACAAGGGGGTTGATGCACATGGGGGATGTTGTGCATAGGGGACAGATGTGCATGGGGGTTGTTGTGCCGGAGGAGTGATGTGCACGGGGGATGGTGGGTTGATGTGCATGGGGGATTGACACACATTTGGGAATTCTGCTCATGGGGGAAGATGCACATGTGGCTTGTTGCACATGGGGAGATGTTTCGCATTGGGGGATGTTGTGCATTGGAAACTGAGGCACAATGGTGGGTGTAGCATATGGGGGGATGTTGCGCATGGGGGATATTGCGTATGGGGGTTGATCATAGAATCATAGAATCATAGAGTTGGAAGGGACCTAGTAGATCATCTAATCCAACCCCCTACCTGCAGCAGGATTCCCCCTAGAGCATCCCCGACAGGTGAGGCACATGGGGACATGTTGTGCATAAGAGATGATGCACATTGAGGGATGTTGCTCACGTGGGGATGTTACACATTAGCAGAATTTGTGCATGGGGGATGTACATGGTCGAAATTGTTCATGGGGGTTGATGTGCATGAGGGTTGATGCGCATGGGGTTATTGTGCATGGGGGAATGTTGGGCATGCAGAGATGCTGCGCTTGGAGGTTGATGCACATGGGGAAATGATGCACATGGAAGATGAGGTGAATGGGGTGGATACGCATGGGGGATGTTGTGCATGAAGGACTGATGCACATGGGGGAATTTTGTGTATGGGGGATGTTGTACATGAAAGGATGGTGCACATGTGAGTTTGATGCACATGGGATTGATGCTCATGTGGTGTTAATGCTCATGGGAGTTTATGCACATGGGTGGATAATGCGCATGAGGGGATATTGTGCATGAGTGTTGATTCGCATGGGGGTTGATGCGCATGGGGGTTGATGCGCATGGGGTGATGTTGTGCATAGGGGATGTTCCACCTGAGTGGATGTTACATATGGGGGGTTGATGTGCATGGGGGCTGTAGTGCATTGGAGGATGGTGTACGCCGGGGGAATTTTATTCCAAACGCGGATATGCTTTCACTAGTCTATAGATTAAATTTTAAAACTTGGCATCCATCAGTCTTGAAAGACCATGCTATTGTGCTCGATGCTGCATGCGAAGCACGCAGGCCTGGGTAGACTGATATGGAGGACAGGCTGTTACCCATGCAGCAAATCCCCCCTCTCCAAGCCACTGAAATAGTCCAATGGAATGGCAGAGCTGATACGATTTTTTCCAGCTGTGTCGCAGGGCTGGGCTAAGGACAGGAGCTCACCCTGTCTTGTGGGGACCCAGGTCTCGAACCCTGGCCTTCTGGTTTACAGGCACAGTGTCTTAATCACGTGCGCCACCCACAGCCTTAGTCTATAAATAAGGGAAAATAAATAAGGGAAAAGTCACTCACAGACTCACTCACTCATTCATCATTCATTCATCACTCATTTACCTACAGCCAGCCAAAGCTGCTGGGCCTAGAAGCCTGAAATTTGGAGTGGGTTCTTCTATGACTGAGGGATGCACTAAAAACTGGTTTTTGGAAATTCCAACCAGAAGGGGGTGAAATGGGGTAAATGTTTTCCTTCCTATACTTTGCATTGAAGAATTGGTGACTGAGAGATGCTCTGCCCCAACCTCCCGGCCTAGAAGCATGAAATTCGGGAAGTGTGTTCCTTCTCTCACCATGAATCGATGTGGAGAAATTTAATCCTGAAGGAGCCGAAAAGGGGTGCAACATGTTTTGTGCTATACTTAACATGGAAAACTGACCATTATCTAGCCAATTTGGTGATTGCTGCCTGGTGCACTGGGGAGAAGGTTGTTGTTCAAAACAAGGAGTTACAAGGGGGTGTTGCGCATGGGGATGTGATGCGCATGCAGCTGATGCACATTGGAGGATGATGCACATTTTGGATGATGTGAATGTGACACTGATGCACGTGGAATGTTGATTTGCTTAGGGATTGATGCACCTGGAGGAGTGAAGTGCATTGGGGGGCTGTTGTGCATGTGTGGTTTTTGCACAGGGGGTTGTGCAGGGCGTTATGATATGCATGGGGGGTTGATGAGCATGGACAGTTGGTGCGCATGGGGATGTTGTATATGGGAGTGTGATGCGCATGGGGAAACTATGCACATGGAGGTAGTTACACGAGGTGGTTTATGCACATGGGGGAATGTTGTGCATGGGGGGATGTTATGCGCAAAGGGGGATGTTGCGCATGAGGGGGTGGTGCTCATGTGTGCTTGATGTGCATGGGGGATTGATGAGCATGCAGTGTTAATGCGGATGGGGGTTTAAGTACATGTGGGGATGATTCGCATGAGCAGGTATTGCATATGAGTGTTGATTCACTTGGGGGTTGATGTGCATGGGGTGATTTTGTGCATGAGGGATGTTGGGCCTGAGCGGATGTTATGCATGGGGGGGGCTTGCTGTAAATGGGGGATGTTGCTCATAAGTGGATGGTTGTGTATGGGGAATTTTACTCCCACAATGCAGGTATGCTTTCACCAGTCTATCTATCTATCTATCTATCTATCTATCTATCTATCTATCTATCTATCTATCTATCTATCTATCTATTTGTATGTATGTATGTATGTATGTATGTATGTATGTATGTATATGTGTGTGTGTGTGTGTGTGTGTGTATATATGTATGTATGTATGTATATGTATATGTATATGTATATGTATATGTATATGTATATGTATACGTATATGTATGAGGGAAATTAGTGACCATCCAAAACCGCTTGGCCTAGAAGCGTGAAATTTGGGGTAGGTGTTCCTTTCCTGAAGGTGGAAGTTAAGCATAGGGGGTAATGATGCACATGGGGATGATCCATATGGTGTTTGAAGCATATGTAGAGTTGATGCGCATGGGCAGTTGATGAGCATTGGGGTTGATGCTCATGGAAATGTTGCTCATAGGGGATGTTGAGCATGGAGGATGTCACACATGGGGTTGATGTGCATGGATTCGCATACAGAGGATGTTGTGTATGGGGGTTGATGTGCAAGGTGGTGGATTCGCATAGAGAGGATGTTGTGCATGAGGGTTGATGTGCAAGAATGTTGATGAGCATGGGGGTAGATGCACACATAGGTGGATCTGCATGGGGGAATGATGCACATGGTGGGACTGCACATGTGTGGGATGTTGCTCATGGGTAGTTGACATGCATTGGGGTATGTTGTGCATGGTGGTTGATGTGCATTGGGGGTTGGTGTGAATGGAGGATGCTCCGGACGGGAGGATGTTGTAAATGTGGCAGTGATGTGCTTGGGGTTTGCTGCTATGGTGCGGTTGACATGCATGGGGGGATGTTGCACATGGGCGACTTCTGTTCATGGGAGATGAACATGGGAGTGAATATGCATGGGAGTGGATATGCATGAGGGAATGAGACATATGGGGTTGATATGCATGGGGAATGATGCAAATGTGAGTTGATATGCATGGGGTATAATGTGCATGGGTAAAATGAGAATGGGGATAATGCGCATGGGTGGTGATGTACAAGGGGAATGATGCACATGGGGTTGGAATGATGCACATGGGGTTGGTGCGCATGGGGTAATTTTCCGCTTGGGGGGTTGTTGTGCATGGGGGATGTTGTGCATGTGGGGCTGATGTGCATGGGGGTTGTTGGGCATGTAGCGATGTGCATGGAGGGGTGTTATGAGGGAGTTGCGCATGGGGTTGCCATGTTCATGGGGAGGTGAAGTGCATGCAGCTGATGCATATGGGGGATGATGTGCATGGGGACTGATGAACAAGGGGGAGTGAAGTGCAAAGGGGACTAATACACATGGAGGAATTTTATTCATGGGGGGCTGTTCCACATAGGGTAATGATCAATGGTGGGCTCGGCCTGGCCCAAGAACCGGTTCCCTGGAAGTGGGAGGGGCCAATCCAGATCAGGGGTGGGGTCAGGGGGTGGGGCCACAGTCAGGGGATAGGGCTGGGGAGGTTTTTAATTTAAAAAATTTAAAAAATTTTTAAAAATTAAAATTGGTCAGGATTGGGCTCTGAGGCTGCAATGCCAGCCACACTTTCCTGGGAGTAAGTCCCATTGACTGTCATGGGACTTACCTCTGAGTAGTCATGCATAGGATTGGGCTTTCAGGCTGCACCCTGTCCTGTCCACACTTTCCTGGGAGTAAGACCCAGTGACTGTAATGGGATCTACTTCTGAGTAGACCTGTAAAGAATATGGCTGCCTCTTTAAGAATAGGAAGCCAAGCCTTAGCTGGAGAGATAAAAAGGGATGGGCGTGGTGTATTCTCGGCGTCTGGTTTTCGGAGTGGTATTTTGCCTCAGCCAGCGGGCTGAGGAGATTACCTAGAATATTTTGTATTTTAGGGGAAATAGTTGTGATGGGGAATCTGACTAGCTAGTCTCTATGAGGGTTTTGTAGGTTTGTTTTGGGGAATTATATTCTGGGAGGGAGTTTATTGTGGGTTGCCTGCTCGGCTTCTGTTTAGAAACTGTCGAGTTGGCAGCTCATATCGAAACGGGTTATTTGTTGTTAGTGCATTCCGGACGTCCTTATCACAAGACCTACCTAGCCTTGCTCCCTGAGGATGCACCCTGTCCACACTTTCCTGGGAGTAAGACCCAGTGACTGTAATGGGATCTACTTCTGAGTAGACCTACCTAGCCTTGCTCCCTGAGGATGCACCCTGTCCACACTTTCCTGGGAGTAAGACCCAGTGACTGTAATGGGATCTACTTCTGAGTAGACCTACCTAGCCTTGCTCCCTGAGGATGCACCCTGTCCACACTTTCCTGGGAGTAAGACCCATTGAGCACAGTAGGGCTTACTTTTGAGTAGACATGGATAGGATTGTAGTCACCAGGCTAAGAAAAGAGATCTATCTGGAAAGGAGGCAGGAATCATAAAAACACTTTCCTGGAAGTAAGTCCCATTGATTGTCATGGGACTTACTTCTGAGTAGTCATCATAGGATTGGGCTCTCAGGCTGCAGTCCCAGCCACATTTTCCTGGGAGTAAGCCTTTCCTTTAGGCGCCACTGAGCCCCCCCAGCCGGTGGGGGAAGGCTTCACGGTACGCTGAGGAGCACGCGTGGGTGCCTCTGAGCCCCCCCAGCTGGCGGGGGAATTCTTCAGGGCACTCTGAGAAGCGTGCGCGGGCGCCTCTGAGCCCCCCAGCTGGCAGGGGAAGGCTTCAGGGCGTGCTGAGGAGCACGCGTGGGTGCCTCTGAGCCCACCAGCTGGCAGGAGAATTCTTCAGGGTGCCTCTGAGCCCCCCAGCCAGCGGGGGAAGGCTTCAGGTGCGCCGAACCGGTCCACATAGTTCTGGGGGCCCCTGCCCTTACCGGTTCACCAGAACCAGCCCCAGATCCAGAAGATCCGGTCCCCCAGAACCAGCCTGGGCCCACCTGTGGTGATGATGCGCATGGGTGTTGCGAAGAAGGCAATCCACAGGGGACTGATGCACATCAGGGAGTTTGCACATTGGGGAATGAAGGCCATATGGGTGGATGAACATGGAGGGATGATATGCATAGAGGTTTTGCGCATGGGGGAATGCTGTGCATGGGGACTGATGCACATGGGGATGTTGCACATGTTGTATGTTGCTCGGGGAGATGGTGCCCATTGGGGTGCATGGAGGGATAATGCACATTGGGGGATCAATGCCCATGGGAGACTGATGCATATGGAGGCTTTATGTGCATTGGCTGTTGATGCACATGGGAGTAGATGTGCTTGGGGTGGATATGCATGGGGGAATGATGCACATGGGGAATGTTGCACATTGGGGATGTTGCACTTATGCTTATGGGAGTGGTTGCATGGGAATGGATATGCATGATTTGTTACTGCACATGGGGGGAAATGAGCATGGGGAATGATGCGCATGGATGTTTATGTACATGTTGATGTTGATGCCCATGGGGAGATGATTCGAACAGAGGTTGATGCGCATGGGAGAATGTTGGGCATGGGAGTTTCTGTGCATGGAGAGCTGATGCACATTGGGAGTTGATGGGCATTGGGGGTTGATGCTAAAGGTGAATATTGCACATGGGGTGATGTAGCACATGACAGGTTGATCTGCACGGGGGTTGATTCACATAGAGGGCATGTTGTGCATGGTGGTTGATGTGCAGTGGGGTTGATCCACATGGAGGGATAATGCACATAAGAGAATGATGTGCATGGAGGATTTTGCACATAGGGGTTGAAGCACTTGGAGATTGAAGTGCACTGGGGGTTGAAGTGCATTTGGCGTTGATGTGGTGGATATGCATGGAAGAATGATACACATGGGAGTTGATGCACATGGGGGAATGATGCACATGGGGGTTGATATCCATGGGGTATAATGCACACGGGGGATAATCAGTGGTGGGTTCCAGCAGGTTTGTACCTACTCTATAGAATCGGTTTTTAAATAAGCTAAAAATACTGGTATTTCTTTCCTGTATGTAATATATTACACTATATTACTTCTTTTTAAATTGAAAAACGATGAACTCTCTCACCCCATCCCAGTCTGGTTGGGTGAGTTTGCCAAACAACTTTGCCAAATAAGGCATTCAGCTTCATGTAGGTTCTGTTCAGGTTTGAAAGGGGGGAGAAAGGGGGGGGAGTGACACTTGTGTTTTGGCATTATGGAAAATAAAAGCAGGTATTTCTTTTAATGACCAGACACTAAGGCTTTTGCACCAATCTTGGAGGTAGTGGACACAGGCAGGGCCAGGGGGGTTGGCTGGGGTTTTATACCTGCAAGGTTGAGGCTGAGTATGAAGAGGATGGCCCAAGGTCACACAAGAAGCTTCTCAACCAAGGAAGGATTTGAACCTGATCTTCTGGGATTTATATTGTAGGCAGTTATACTCACAAATGAGTCCTATTTGAATCAATGGAATTCTTTCCTAGGAGTAAGGAATGACACAATGGGATTTACTCCTGGATAGACATGAATGGGATTGGGTTCTAAAGCTGCAATCCTAATGATAAAATTACTATTGAACATGATGGGACTTACTTTTTAGTAGACATGTTTAGGATTGCACTATAAATTTGCAGTCTAAATCCACTTTTACCTTGGTGTAAGCACCTAAATATTTAAATAGGATGCTTGAAAGTCTTCCAAGGGAAGCATCTCAGCCAGTTGACCCTTTAGCAGAAAATCCCCATTGTGTTTCCTGTTTAATTCCAAGGGCAAAATAGAGAAAATGCAGGTGGAAAGACACACACCCCCAGTGCATGTACACAAATAAGATAAGGCAGCTATCTCCTTTCATTCCCTTCCTTCCAAGGCCATCCTCCTCTGAAAAGATCTGGATCCCCTTGATTTGCATCCAAAGATGGGGGAGTGACAGGTAGGAGGAACATCCTCATCCTTCCCCCTTTCCAATTCACTTCTCTACAAAGATCAAGGCTTCTGAGAGGGATCCCTTGGAATGGCATAGACAGAGGGGGCAAGAACAGTCTGTCTTAGACTTATATAAGTAATATATGTATAATAATTCTAGCAAAAAGCATACCCGCATTGCGGGAGTAACATTTCCACATACACCATCCCCCAGAACGCATCAACACCCCATGCGCTTCAAAACACCATGTGCATTAGTCCCCCCTGCACAACTCTCCTCCATGCACATCAGTCCCCCATGTGCAAATTTCCCCCATGCACAACTTTCCCCGTGCACATCAGTCCCCCATGTGCATCAGTCCCCCATGCACAACTTCCCCCCAGGCACCTCAACACCCAGGAGAAACTTCCCCCATGCGCAACTTCTCCTGTTGTGCAATATTCCCCCATGCGCAACATTAACCTATGGGCTACTTCCCCCCTGTGCATCAGTCCTCCCTGCGCAACATCCCCCTTGTGCAACGTCCCCATGTGCAACTTCCCCATGCGCATGTTCCCCATGCGCAACATCCCCATGTGCAACTTCCCCATGCGCATGTTCCCCATGCGCAACATCCCCATGTGCATATTCACCCCATGCGCATCAACACCCCATGTGCATCAACACCCCATGCTCTACTTCCCCCATGCACAACTTCTTTCATGTGCAACATTCCCCATGCGCATAAGTACCCCATGTGCAACTTCCCCCATGCGCATCAACAACCCATGCACTACCACCATGTGAATCAGTTCCCCATGTGCAACATCCCCCATGCGCAACTTCCCCATATGCAACTTCCTCATGCACATCAACACCCCATGCATTAATTCCCCCATGTGCAACTTCCCCATGTGCAACATTCCCCCATGCGCATCATCCCCCCATGCGCATCATCCCCCATGCGCAACTTTCCCCCATGCACAACTTCCCCCAATTCGCAACTTCTCCCATGTGCATCATCCCCCCATGCGTATCAGTCCCCATGCGCATCAGATCCCCCATATGCAACTTCCATCCATGCATATAATCCCCATGTGCAACTTCTCCATGCGCAACTTCCAACCATGCACAACTTTCCCCATGCGCAACTTCGTCATGCGCAACTTTCCGCACGTGCAACTTCCCCCATGCACAACTCCCCCCATGGGCAACTTCCCCATGCACTTCAACAACCCATGCACTACCACCATGTGAATCAGTTCCCCATGTGCAACATCCCCATGTGCAACTACCCCATGTGCAACTTCCCCATGCGCATCAACACCCCACGCTCTAATTCCTCCATGCGCAACTTCCCTCATGCGCAACATTCCCCCATGCGCAACTTCCTCATGCGCAACTTCCCCATGTGCAACTTCCCCTCATGTGCAACTTCCCTCCATGCACATCTTCCCCCATGCTCAACTTTCCTACATGCACATCATCCCCCCATGTGCAACTTCCCCCATGCGCAACTTTCCTACATGCACATCATCCCCCCATGCGCAACTTCCCCCATGCACATCATCCCGCCATGCGCATCATCACGCCATGCGCATCATCCCCCCATGCGCAACTTCCTCATGCGCAACTTCCCCCATGCGCAACTTCTCCATGCACAACTTTCATACATGCGCACCATCCCCCATGCGCAACTTCCCCCATGCGCAACTTCCCCCATGCGCAACTTCCCCCATGCGCAACTTCCCCCATGCGCATCATCCCCCATGCGCAACTTTCCTACATGCGCAACTTCCAACATGCGCAACTTCCCCATGCACATCATCCCCCCATGCGCATCATCTCCCATGTGCAACTTCTCCCTTGCACAACTTCCCTCCATGCGCAACTTGTGGAACAGATTGCCAAGGAAGGTGGTGGACTATCCCTCACTGGTGATCTTCAAGCAGAGGCTCAATGAGCACCTGTTGGAGATGCTCTAGGGGGAATTCCTGCTGCAGGCAGGGGGTTGGACTAGATGACCTACTAGGTCCCTTCCAACTCTATGATTCTATGATTCTATGATTCTAACTTCCCCCATACGCAACTTTCCTACATGCGCCACTTCCCTCATGTGCAACTTTCCTACATGCACATCATTCCCCTATGCGCAACTTCCCCCATGCACAGCATCCTCTCCAGTGCAACCTCTTCCTCCGAACAACATCCCCTAGTGCACCAGGCACAGAGCACCAAACTGGCTGGATGTTATTCAGTCTCCCATGTTAAGTATAGGACAAAATCACGTTAGCCCCTTTTCAGCCCCTGAAGGGTTAAATTTCTCCAGATGGTTGTTGGTGGGTGTTCAGGTGACAGAAGGATCCCTCCCAGAATTCCATGCTTCCAGGCCCACAGTTGGGGTGAAATGTTGCTGAGTCAGCAATTCTCAATGCAAAGTATAGGGAGGAAAACGCGTTGCGCCCTTTTTCACCCCCTTCCGTTTGGATTTTCCGAAAACCGGTTCTTAGTGCACCCCTCCGTCACGGAAGGAACACCCACCCCAAATTTCACGCTTCTAGGCCCAGCAGTTTTGGCAGGGTGGTGATGAGTCAGTCAGTCAGTGAGTCAGTGAGTGACTTATTGCTTTTATACATATAGATAATATAAACGTAAGATAATTATATATCATAAATATAATATTAATATAATTAAATATTTTATATATATATATATATATATATATATATATATATATATATATATATATATATATATATATATATATATATAAGCAGGCCTCCATCAGTCTTGGAAGACTATGGTATCATGCTTGGTGCTGCATACGCTGCATGTGAAGCATGAAAGCCTGGGTTGGATTGTTATGGAGGATAGGCTGTTACCCAAGCAGCAAATTCCCCCTCTCCACACCACTGAATTAGTCCAATGGAAAGGCAGAGCCGATACGATTGGATCCAGCTGGTGTCGCAGAGCTGGGCTAAGGACAGGAGCTATAATTATATAAATTATATATAAATATAAATTATGTAACAAGAATATATATATATATATATATATATATATATATATATATATATATATATATATATATATATATATATATACATACATACCTACCTACCTACCTACCTACAGTATTTATATACCGCTTTTCAACTAACAAGTTCACAAAGCGGTTTACAAAGAAAATATAAAAATAATAATAGCTAATTAAAAGCTAATGGATCCCTGTCCCAAAAGGGCTCTCAATCTAAAATGCAAAAAAAAAAAAAAAAAAAAAAAAAAAAACACCAGCAGAAGCCACTTGAACAGACACTGCTGGGGTGTGTAGGGACAGTTACTCTCCTCCTGCAACATAAAAGTGTGTGTGTGTGTGTGTGTGTGTGTGTGTGTGTGTGTGTGTGTATATATATATATATATATATATATATATATATATATATATATATAAACAAAAGAGAAAAGTCACTGACTGACTGACTGACTCACTCATCACCGCCCTGCCCCAACTGCTGGGCCTGAAGCATGGAATTCTGGGAGGGATCCTTCTGTCATCTGAACACCCACCAAGAACCATCTGAAGAAATTTAACCCTTCAGGGGCTGAAAAGGGGGCAACATGTTTTTGTCCTATACTTAACATGGGAGACTGAATAACATCCAGCCAATTTGGTGCTCAGACCCTGGTGCACTGGGGGATGTTGTTCGGAGGAAGAGGTTGCGCTGGTGAGGATGATGCGCATGAAGGGAAATTGCGCATGAGGAGGAAGTTGCGCATGGGGAAAGTTGAGCATGGAGGAAAGTTGTGCATGGGGAAAGTTGCGCATGGGGGAAAGCTGCGCATGGGGGATGATGCACACGGGGATGATGTGCATGGGGAAAAGTTGCGCATGGGGGAAAGTTGCGCACGGGGGAAAGTTGCGCACGGGGAAGTTGCACATGGGGAAGTTGCGCATGGGGGAAGTTGCACATGGGGGAAAGTTGAACACGGGGGGAAGTTGCGCACGGGGAGAAGTTGCACATTGGGGAAGTTGCGCATGGGGGGAAATTGAGCATGGGGAAAGTTGCGCATGGGGGTTGATGCACATAGGGGAAGTTGTGCATGGGAGGTTGATCCGCATGAGGGAAAGTTGCACATGAGGGGTTGATGCACATGGGGGGAGGTTGCAGATGAGAAGTTGCGCATAGGGGTTGATGCACATGGGGGGGATGTTGCGCATGGGGAGTTCATGCGCATGGGGGAAGTTGCGCATGGGGGTTGATGCACATAGGGGAAGTTGTGCATGGGGGGTTGATGCACATGGGGGTGTTTGCACATAGGGGTTTGATGCACATGGGGAGGTTGCACATGAGAAGTTGTTCATGGGAGATTATGCACATGGGGAAGTTGCACATGGGAGGTTGATGAGTATGGGGGAAAGTTGCGCATGGGGGTTGATGCGCATGGTAAAAGTTGCACATGGGGGTTGATGCACATGGAGAAGTTGCGCATGGAGGTTGATGTGCATGGGGGAAGTTGCGCATGGGGTATTGATGCGCATGGAGGATTGGTGCGCATGTGGGGTTGATGCGAATGAGGGTATGTTGCGCATGGGGTGTTGATGCGCATGGGGGAAATTTTGCATGGGGGAAAGTTGCGCATGGGGGTTGATGTGCACGGGACATTGATGCACATGGGGGGTTGATTCGCATGGGAGGTTGATATGCATGGGGGAAGTTGCACATGGGGAAGCTGAGCATGGGGGGTTGATGCATATGGGGGGAATGGCATAAAGGGGAATTTTACTCCCGCAACGCGGGTACGCTTTTTGTTAGTATATATAATTTTTATATTTTGTGTCATAAAATTTTATATTGATGGCTGCAATCCTAAAGACACATTTCTGGGAGTAAGACCCATTGAACTCAGTGGGCTTACTTTTGAGTATACGTGCTTAGGATTGTGGTCCATGAGCAACAACTTTTTATGCAACAGTTTAAAATTTAATAATAAGCAAGTACTGTTTAAGTTAAGTACATGTTTATTACTTGTTTTTAAAGCTGTTGTATAAAATTTATTACACACACACAGCTTTAATTTTGTCATGTCATAAATTTTATTAGGGAGCTATTTCGGGGGTGCCTTCTTCTCCTTTTTGTTATGACATGGAGGGGAGGAAGTTTTCAGAGAGAGGGAATAAATTTTTTATATGGCAGGGAGTGGTATGGAGGAGAGAAATGTGCAGACTAGGCTGCAATACTACCCACCCATACTGGTGGAGAGTAAAGGCTACTAGCTATTATGGGGCTTACTTCTGAGTAGGCCTGCCTGGGATTGGGCTTTTGCATGGACCCCTGCTTTGCACTGCAGGCTTTAGCTCTGTAAGTGTTGTGTTGATGAGTGAGCGTAGGGAGCATTGCCATGGGGGGCTGCAGGAGAAAGAAGCTGGGCTCTCACCGCTTTTTCAGCAGACAGTTCTCCATGGCTGGCCCAGTTCTCCATGGCTTCTCTCTCCCTTCCCTCTTTTTCTGCGGGGTTCCACTCTCAGCCACCAAGAAGCTTCCTCCTGTTGGGAACTCCTCCTGGCTTCTGCTGCCCAATCATATAATCAGATTATATGTTTACTCACATATAATCTGCAACCCGATCCTCACTGACCTGGGAGTAAGCCCATTGACTATAAAGGGGCTTGCATCTGAGTAGACCTGCATGGTGTTGGGCTCTTCCGCATCAGCAGCAGCAGGTTTGTAGGAGCTCCTGCCACTTTTACAGCTCAAAGTCAGCTGCTTCTTGTCCCGTTTGAGCATGAGGCTGCTGTTCCTTCCACACGCAGAGGTGGGAGAAGGAGGGGGGAGTTTGTTGATGCTCGTGGAGGATATTTACGGGAGTTGGAATTGAACTTAGATTAATGAATAAATAGGCTCAAATTTCCATGAATTCTGCAAGTACCAACACACAGGACAGAAATAAAGCACAGAGTAAATGAATCCCCATTTCTCCCAACTCACCATAACAGCTCCAGTTGTGTTTGGTCAACTGCGTCAGGAGCTCTTAGGGGACCAGAGGATGGTTACAGGCTGATTAAAGGCTCATAATGGGCTGCATCTGTCACAAAGCAGGGTTTTAGAGACCCCTGCACTAAGGCAACCTCAGTTTGGTATCCAAAAGCCTTGAACTGGTGGGATATCTGCCACTGTGAAATTTAGTCCAAGTGATCTTGAAGGCATCAGCCTTAAATTGCATGCTTAAATGTACCAACTAGTGCAGCGTTTCTCAAAGTGGGGTTCAAGACCCTTTTGGGGGTCGCCTAGAGCTTTCCTGGGGGTTGGCCAAAGACCCCTGGTGCAAGGGGCCAGGTCAGGCTTGCCAGACCTCCAGCTATAGCTGTGCACACACTGGGGATGACTGACAGCCTCAGGGCCCAATCCCATGCATGCCTACTCTGAAATAAATCCTATTATGTTCAATGTATGCATAGAACACACATTTCATTTGTAACAATGAAAATACATCCTGCCAGTGGTGGGCTCCAGCAGGTTCGCACCTACTCTATAGAACCGGTTGTTAACGAGAGATAGGCTATATAAAGTTTAAAGATATCCATTTAAAAGTGGCTGCCAGATGGGCAGAGAACCGGTTGTTAATTTATTTGAAGCCCATCACTGCATCCTAAATATTGGATATTTACATTACTATTCATAACAGTAGCAAAATTACAATTATAAAGTAGCAACAAAAATAATTTTATAGTTGGGGGTCCCCACAACATGAGGAACTTATAAAGGGATCATGGCGTTAGGAAGATTGAGAATCACTGAACTAGAGGGAAATCATCTACATGATTGAGCACAGTGTAATTAATTTCTGGGTAAACATGCATGGGATTGTTCTGTAAAACATTGCTTTTCTGGAAGTCAAATGTGCTTGCTACACGAAATAGTTTTGCCTATTATCCTTGTTGTAATTACTCATTGTACAATTTAGTGCATTGATTTGCTGCATTTTTTAGTTACAGTACAATTTTATTTTAATTTGGGATGTAAACTGCCTTGGGCACCCAGTAATAAGTGGAAAAACAGGATATATATTCATAGAGGATGGGCAAATGAAATTTGTCCTTTTGTTGCTTTAACCTATCATTAAGGGGATCCTGTTTTTTCCTTCTCCCTCCTACAGAAAAAAATCCTAGAAGAGAGAAACCAAAAAAATCAAGGAACTGGACACCTCCTGAAAAGGAAAGACTCTTTCTGAAAGAGAAGGCTATTCCCCTCTATAAATTATATCTAGAAATTTATGGGATGAAGCAATGAAGACTGACAACAGAATTCTGAACTTTGACAGATTTTTTTTAAAAACCCTGGGCAAAACCAGTAGAGCTATGGGAGGCTATAACAAAGTCCAATACCAGAAAATGTGTTCTTTGATGTAGGAACCCTCTTATCTATAAGGCATACAGGCTCCTGGTGTTTCTACATAGATTAGTCAGTCACCAAACTGAAGCTTCTTCTCTCTACTACTCACTTATAATCTGATGTTCACAGAATCATGGAATCCTAGAGTTGGAAGAGACCCAGTAGTTCATCTTGTCCAACCCCCTGCCTGTAGCAGGAAATCCTCCTAGAGCATCTTTAACACAGGTGCTTGTGAAGCCTCTGCTTGAAGATTCCCCAGTGAAGGAGAGTCCACCACCTCCTGTGGCAATCTGTTCCTGCAGTCACCGTCACAAATTTTTCCTGATATCCAACTGGAATCTTCTTTCCTGCAGTTTGTACCAATTGGGTCTGCTTTCAAAAGCAGCTATGAACAAGTGAGCCCCTTCCTCCATATGACAGCCGTTCAGGTTTATCTGAAGAGGGCAATCATGTCTTCTCTCAGCCTTCTCTGAATATCCCAAGTTCCCTCAACCTTTCCTTGTAGGTTTTCCCTTCCATCCCACTGATCATTCTTGTCATTGTCCTCTGGACTTGCTTCAGTTTGGCTGCATCTTTCTTAAACTGAGGTGCCCAGAACTGAACACAGTACTCAAGGTACTGTGGTCTAACCAATGCAGAATTAAGAGGAACTATTACATCCCATGGCTTGAAACTTACTGTCCTCTTAATGCATCCTAAAATGGCATTTGCCTTCTTTGCAGACACATCACACTGCTGACTTCTGTTCAGTTTGTGATCCACGGCGACTCCAAGTTCCTCCTCAAAAGTTGTTAACATCTCCCATGTTCATCCATCCCATGCGCATCACCCCTCAATCTGCATCATATCCCCTTGTGCATCATTCCCATCATACACATCATTCCAGCCATCTCCACCATGTGCAACATCACCTACGTGCATCGATTCCCATGAGCCTCATCCCCCTGCACATCGTCCCTCCCATGCAACATCCCCCGGTGCGCATCAACCCTTGATGCATATCAACCCCATGTGCATTAATCCCCCATGCACATCACCTCCCCATGCGCATCATCTTCCTCAGGGGTGGGCACCAAGTGCCCCAAGAACCGGCTTGCCGGAAGTCAGGGGGTGGAGCCGGGGTCAAGGGGCAGAGTCGGGGTCAGGGGGCGGGGCGAGGTGGGGCTAGGGGCGGACTCCAACCCCGGCGCATGCGCAGTGCACAGTGCGACCTTGGCGCTTGTGCAGTGTGTCTCCTCCAGTGGGAGGAGACGCACATTGCACGTGCTGGAGTTCAGTTTGTGATCCACGTGTCTCCAGCTGGAGGAGACGCAGTGCTGTCACTGCGCAAGCGCCAACGTTGGTGCTTGCACAGTGCGCTGTTTAAAAAGATGGCGGCCCGGCCCGAAGTGGTCCGCCCTCTTTTTTACTTTCCCTGCCGCTGGCAGTTCGCCAGTATCAGAGAAAAGGGAAGATGTAGTTCGACCGAGTAGGCCCGAACTGGCATCTGCCCACTTCTGATCTTCCTATGTGCAGCAACCTCTGTGCAACACTCATGGGTGATGCACATGAGGGTTGATGCACATAGAGTAATGATGCACATGGAGTGATGATTCGCATGGGGAAATGATTCTGATGGGGATGATGCACATGGGGGATGATGCGCATGGTCATTGTACTCCCGCAACATCGGTACATATCACTAGTACATGTATAAATCTAGATTGTAACCCTAGTAGTTGTAGTGGAAGTTCTTGTCTGTATGTAGCATCACTAACGTTCACTGCCAGTCCTGGCAGTGCACCTAGGAGTGCACAAAGAACTGGTTTTCGGAAATTCCAATCAGAAGGGAGTGTAAAGGGGTGCAATGAGATTTCCTCCATATACTTTGCATTGAAGAATTGATGACTCATCAACATTCCACCCCAACTGCTGGGTCTAGAAGCATGAAATTCAGGGAGTTCCTTCTGTTACATGAACACAAAGCAAGAACTGATGTGGAAAAATTTAACCCTTCATCACTGGCATTCTTCAGTCTTGAAAGACTATGGTATCATGCTCTGATTGGAGGTCCTGAAACAACATCTAGTGTGGCTAAAAAGGCCAATTCAAGAGTGGCAATCCCTTCCACACTGAGAACAAATAAATTCCGTCCCCTGCCCGGGCCCCGGGTTTCGCTGCTTTCAGGTCTGTCTCTTTGCTTCAGCCTGCCGAATAAGTGTCTCTTCCAGTTGGAGAAGGCCATGCTGGGTCTTTTGCCTCCACGCTGAACGGTTGGATGTCAAGGTTTCCCAGCTGTTGATGTCCATTCCCAAGGCCTTTAGATCCCTCCTGCAGACGTCTTTGAATCGCAGCTGTGGTCTCCCTCCAGGGCACTTTCCCTGCACTAATTTTCCATATAGGAAATCTTTTGGAATCTGATCATCAGCCATTTTCACGACATGCCCGAGCCAGCGTAGACGCCGCTGTTTCAGAAGTGTGAACATGCTAGAGATTCCAGCACGTTCCAAGACTGCGTCGTTTGAAACTTTGTCACGCCAGGTGATGCCAAGAATACATAGGAGACAGCGCATATGGAAGGTGTTCAGCTTTCTCTCCTGCCATGCATAAAGGGTCCAAGACTCGCTGCAGTACAAGAGTGTGCTCAGGATGCAAGCTCTATAGACCTGGATCTTTGTGTGTTCCGTCAGCTTCTTATTAAGCCATACTCTCTTTGTAAGCTCGGAGAACGTGGTAGCCGCTTTACCAATATGTTTATTCAACTCAGCATGTAAGGAGAGAGTGTCAGAGATAGTTGAGCCAAGGTACACAAAGTCATGGACTACCTCCAGTTCATGTTCAGAGATTGTGATACAGGGAGGTGGATCCACACCCTGACCCATGACTTGTGTTTTCTTCAAGCTGATTGTTAGTACAAAGTCTTGGCAGGCTTTGCTAAAACGGTCCATAAATTGTTGAAGGTCTTCAGCAGTGTGAGCAATAACAGCAGCGTCATCGGCGAAGAGGAACTCCCGCAAGCATTTCGGCTGGACTGTGGACTTTGCTCTGAGTCTGGAAGGATTGTAGAGTTTTCCATCTGATCTGGTCCGGAGATAGACTCACTCTGTTGCACTTCCAAAAGCATGCTTCAGCATGACTGCAAAAAAGATCCCAAATAAAGTTGGTGCGAGGACGCAGCTCTGCTTCACTCCACTTCGGATGTGAAAGGAGTCTGATGTTAAGTCATCAAAAACTACAGTGCCCTTCATGTCCTCGTGAAAGGACCTGATGATGTTGAGGAGCTTAGGTGGGCATCCAATCTTGGGGAAGATTTTAAAAAGGCCATCCCTACTAACCAAATCAAAAGCCTTTGTAAGGTCTATGAAGGCTACAAAGAGTGGCTGTCTTTGTTCGCTACATTTCTCTTGCAACTGTCGAAGTGAAAATACCATATCAGTGGTGGACCTGTAGGCTCGAAATCCACACTGTGATTCAGGATAGATCCTCTCTGCAAGCACCTGAAGCCTCTTCAGTATGACTCGGGCAAGCAGCTTCCCTACAACACTAAGAAGAGAGATGCCACAGTAGTTGTTGCAGTCACCCCTGTCGCCTTTGTTCTTGTACAGTGTGACAATATTAGCATCCTTCATGTCCTGTGGTACTCCACCTTCCCTCCAACAAAGGCAGAATATGTTGTACAGTTCAGTGGAAATGGTCCCTCTACAGCACTTCAGAACTTCAGCAGGGATGTTACCTTTCCTGGGTGCCTTGCCAAAAGCAAGGGAATCCAGGGCTTCGTTTAGTTCTTCTACAGTTGGTTCACCGTCAAGCTCCTCCAAGGCAGGCAGGCACTCAATGTTGTTTAATGCTTCTTCAGTTACTGCATTTTCTCTGGATTATAGCTCAGAGTAGTGCTGCACCCAGCGCGCCATCTGCTGTGCTTGGTTCTGGGGTGCAACCTGTTTTTGTCCTATACTTAGCGTGGAAAACTGACCCACATCCAACCAATTTGGTGTTCGGTGCTGCGGGGATGTTGTTTGGAGGAAGAGGTTGCACTGGGGAGGATGCTGCACATGGGAGTTGTTGCGAATGGGTGGTTGATGTGCATGCGGAGGTGTTGCACATGGGGAGATAATGCACATGGGGGACTGATGCACATAGGAGACTGATGTGCATGGGATTAATGTGCAAGGAGAACTGATGCACATGGGGGACTGATGCACATGGGAGGACTGATGCGCATTGTGGTTTAATGTTCATGAGCTATGTTGCACATGGGATTGATGCACATTAGTGAATTGATGTGCATAGGGATGTTGCACACGGGAGACTGATGCACATTGGGAAATATGGTTTGATGTGCATGGGGAGATAATGTACATGGCGGTTTGATGTGCATGGGAGTTAATGCGCATGGGGAATGATGTGCATGGGGAGATATTGTGCATGGTGGACTAATGTGCATGGGGAACTGATATGCATGGGTGATGTTGCGCAGGGGATTGAGGTGCATGGGTGTTGAGGTGGATGGGGATGTTGCGCATGGGGGAATTTTGTGGATGGGGACTGATGCGCATGGGGGGACTGATGCACATGGGATTGTTGTACATGGCAGTTTGGTGCACATGGGTGGATGATGTACATGGCAGTTTGCTCATGGTGGTTAATGCGCATGGGGGACTCATGTGCATGGGGGACTGTTGTGGATGGGTGATGTGTGTATGTGGAGTTGAGGCGCATGGGGGAAAGCTGCGCATGGGGGAAGTTGCGCATTGGGGAAAGTGGTGTATGGGGGAAGTTGTGCATGTGGGACTGTTGAGCTTTGTGTGTTGATGTGCATGGGGGGATGTTGCGCATGGGCGAAGTTGTGTATGGGATAATGATATGCATGGGGAACTGATGCACATGGGGGAAGTTACACATGGGGGAATTTGCGCATGAGGGATTGATGTGCATGTGGTGTTGATGCGCATGGGGTGTTGATGCACAGGGGGGAAGTTGCACCTGGGGGGAAGTTGTGCCAGGGGGAAAGTTGCACAAGGGGGAAGTTGGGCATTGGGGGACTGATTGCATGAGGGACTGATGTGCATGGGTTGTTGATGCACATGGGGATGTTGTGCATGGGGGGAAGTTGTGCATGGGGGACTGATGCGCATTGGGGATGATGCACATGGGGGTTGATGCACTTGGGAGAAGTTGCTTCCGGAGGAAGGGGGAGTCTCCCATGTTAAGTATAGGACAGAAACACGTTGCCCCCTTTTCAGCCCCTGAAGGGTTAAATTTCTCCAGATGGTTCTTGGTGGGTGTTCAGGTGACAGAAGGATCCCTCCCAGAATTCCATGCTTCAGGCCCAGCAGTTGGGGCAGAATGTTGCTGAGTCAGCAATTCTCAATGCAAAGTATAGGGAGGAAAACGCATTGCACCCCTTTTCACCCCCTTCTGGTTGGAATTTCCGAAAACTGGTTCTTAATACACCCCTCAGTCACGGAAGGAACACCCACCCCAAATTTCACGCTTCTAGGCCCACCAGTTTTGGCAGGGCGGTGATGAGTGAGTGAGTGAGTCAGTCAGTGAGTGACTTTTCTCTTTTATATATATAGATAATAAAGCACATGCTGATAGCTGATAAATGTTTGTGAAGACAAACATTTATGATGCCTATTGATGTGCTGAGAAATAGCAGACATGAACCATTTCTGGCTTTCTGCACAATAATGGCAGGGCTGCTGAAACAAAACCCCAAATTGCATGGGATATTTAGTCTTTCCTCTCACAGAGATCTGTCCTTTCAGAAACATAACATCTTCCTGTTTATGAAGATTTGCTCCACAATACAGATAGGATGGAAATATAAAGATGAGGTTTGCTAAACTACTTTAGCACATTGATGGGAGGTAATATTCAGGCCTGCTAAATTGCATGGGATATTGTGTATTTTCTTTCACAGGCATCTTTCCATTCAGAAACATAAGAGCTTCGTTTTTACAAAGATGAGGATTGATAAGGGAATTTAGCAAGTAGTTGTAAAGGAATTTTGAAGTTAGTGCAAGCTATATCACTTGTTCTTTGCATTGAATGATGAGAAAAGTTCCCACAGAGCTTCAGGTGGGCCACTAAACCCCTCACAACCTTGGATTGACTGTAATATTAACGGTGGTCCAGTAGTCCAGCCAGTCATTTTACAGAAAAAGTGATTTTACAGAAAAAATATATGTTCAGAAAATTCATGCTTTTGGATTTATCTATATATATAAAAGAGAAAAGTCACTCACTGACTGACTCACTCACTGACTGACTGACTCACCTACTGACTCACTCATCACTGCCCTACCAAAATCGGTGGGCCTAGAAGCATGAAATTTGGGGTGGGTGTTCCTTCCGTGATTGAGGAGTGCACTAAGAACCAGTTTTCGGAAATTCCAATTGGAAGGGGTTGAAAAGGGGCGCAACGCGTTTTCCTCCCTATACTTTGCATTGAGAATTGCCCCAACTTCTAGGCCTGGAAGCATGGAATTATGGGAGGGATCCTTCTGACACCTGTGCACCCACCAAGAACCATGTGGAGAAATTTAACCCTTCAGGGGCTGAAAAGGGGTCAACGTGTTTCTGTCCTATACTTAACATGGGAGACTGAACAACATCCAGCCAATTGGGTGCTCAGACCCTGGTGCACTGGGGGATGTTGTTCGAAGGAAGAGGTTGCGCTGGTGAGGATGCTGCGCATGAGGGGAAATTGTGCATGAGGGGAAATTGCGCATGTAGGAAAGTTGCACATGTAGGAAAGTTGCATATAGGAGGAAAATTGTGCATGGGAGGAAGTTGCGCATGGAGGAATGTTGCGCATGGGGGAAAGCTGCACATGGGGGAAAGTTGCGCATGGGACGAAGTTGTGCATGGGGGAAGTTGCACATGGGGAGGTTGCACAGGAGGAAGTTGTGCACGGGAGAAGTTGCGCATGGGAGGAAGTTGCGCATGGGAGGAAGTTGCGCTTGGGATGTTGTTTGGAGGAAGAGGTTGTGCTGGCGAGGATGCTGCGCATGAGGGGAAATTGTGCAAGAGGGGAAATTGCGCATGTAGGAAAGTTGCACATGTAGGAAAGTTGCATAGGGGAGGAAAATTGTGCATGGAGGAAAGTTGCGCATGGGGGAAAGTTGCAGATGGGGGAAAATTGAGCATGGGGGAAAATTACGCATGGGGGAAAGTTGCGCATGGAAGGAAGTTGCACATGGGGGAAGTTGCGCATGGGGGAAGTTGTGCTGGAGGAAGTTGTGCGTGGGGGGAAGATGCGCATGGGAGGAAGTTGCGCACAGGGGAAGTAGTGCAGGGGGAAAGTTGCACAGAGGGAAAGTTGCGCATGGGGAAGTTGCACATGGGGGATGATGCATGTGGAGGAAAGTTGTGCATGGGGAAATTTGCGCATGGGGAAAGTTGCGCAGGGAGGGAAGTTGCGCATGGAGGGAAGTTGCGCATGGGGGAAGTTGTGCAGGGGAAAAGTTGCACATGGAGGAAGTTGCACATGGAGGGAAGTTGCGCATGGGGGAAGTTGCGCATGGGGAAAGTTGCGCAGGGGGAAATTTGCGCATGGGGGAAGTTGCGCATGGGGGATGATGCACGTGGAGGAAAGTTGCGCATGGGGAAAGTTGCGCATGGGGAAAGTTGCACAGGGAGCGAAGTTGCGCAGGGAGGGAAGTTGCGCATGGGGGGAAATTGCGCATGGGGGAAAGTTGCGCATGGGGAAAGTTGTGCAGGGAGGGAATTTGCCCATGGAGGGAAGTTGCGCATGGGGGGAAGTTGCGCATGGGTGGAAGTTGCGCAGGGAGGGAATTTGCGCATGGAGGGAAGTTGCGCAGGGAGGGAAGTTGCGCATGGAGGGAAGTTGCACATGGGGGGAAGTTGCGCATATGGGGAAAATTGCACATTGGAGGAAAGTTGCACATGGGAGGAAGTTGTGCGTGGGAGGAAGTTGCGCATGGGGAAAGTTGCATATGGGGAAAGTTGTGCATGGGTTTTGATGCATATGGGGAAGTTGCGCATGGGGGGTTGATGCGCATGGGTGAAGTTGCGCATGGGGTAACTTGTGCATGCGGGGTTGATGCACATGGGTGAATTTGCTCACGGGGAAATTGCTCCCTGGGGAAGTTGTGCATGGGGGAAAGTTGCATATATGGAAAGTTGCGCATATGGGAAGTTGTGCATGGGGGAAGTTGCGCATGGGCGAAGTTGCGCATGGGAAGTTGCGCATGGGGAAAGTTGTGCATGGGGAAAGTTGCGTATGGAGGGTAGTTGAGCATGGAGGGAAGTTGCGCATGGGGGAAATTTCGCATGGGAAAGTTGCGCATGGGGAAAGCTGCGTATGGGAGAAGTTGCGCATGAGGAAAATTGCACATTGGAGGAAAGTTGCACATGGGAGGAAGTTGCGCATGGTGGAAGTTGCGCATGGGGAAAGTTGCGCATAGGGAAAGTTGCACATGGGAAAGTTGTGCATGGGGTTTGATGCATATGGGGAAGTTGCGCATGGGGGGGTTGATGCGCATGGGTGAAGTTGCACATGGGGTAACTTGTGCATGCGGGGTTGATGTACATAGGTGAAGTTGCGCATGGGTGAAGTTGCGCATGGGGGTTGATGTGTATGGGGGAAGTTGCGCATGGGGGATTGTTACTCCTGGGGAAAAGTTATCCATGGGGGGGTTGATGCATATGTGTGGATGGCATACGGGGGAATTTTACTCCCGCAACGCGGGTCACCTTTCGCTAGTAACTGTATAAGTGAAAGGAAAAATGTCACAAAATCTTGTAAAATAATAAGCATAACTTCCTTTTAAAAAACAAGAAAAACAACCAATTTTTGAATCCGCGATCCGGATGGACATTGAAGGATTGAATTCAAACTAACAGGACTAGAAAAAGATAGCTATTAAAAGAAGCTACCAACAAGACACTTAGGTCACTGTATAAAGTAAAAGATTGCATGAAATAAGAATCTGGTCGCTTTGACTTTCAGAGAAGGAAGGCACTAGCTTTATCGTTTTCCAGTCTCTCTCTTGATCTGTTCTGAAAATGTGCCTATCTTCCTCAGGGAAATGCTGTTTCAGGTATGTGACCAGACAGGCTTGCATTTATCAGTGAAGGCCTGGATCCCTTTCTGCCCATCCTTCAGGGCAAGGTTGTTCACCATTACCTGTGAGGTCATTTTGTAAGCTGTGGCAACATCTTGCTCCATCTGTTTGTAAAAGATGGCTTTCTCCAGAGCCAAAACAGACTTGCTAGTCTCACATGTCTTGTGGTCAATTCTCAGTGTCTTATCTTCCAACTTGCTGACAAGCCCGTGAAGCAGTGCTTCTTGAGCGGTCATGGGCTCTCCTGTAAATAGCAACTCCAGTGCAACCTGAACAGAATTTTTACAATGAGAGAAAATTAATTATGAGCATCGCTTTCATCACAAGCCCATAACAGATTACTGGAGTACATACCTGGCCTGGATGATAAGGCTGCAAGGACCCCTGGAGTGGGTGGCATTTTCCTGCCTTCAGCCCCAGCTGTGGGTCCAGAGCTGCTGTGCCCAAAAGAGTCTGGGTGGGCCAGGTGTGGGCTGCCATGAGGCAAGGCAGGTTGGAATGCTACTTGGCAGGTGTGGCAGGCAAGGAGGCCAGTTGTGATACCTTGCCGGTGGCAGGCCATGTTCAGTGGTGCTCTCTCCCAGAGTGATGGGTGAGGTTGGCCCAGTGGAGGACCACAGAGTATATAAACCATGTGGCCAGTCCTACGGACAACCAGGAAAGGGGCCTAATCTTGGGAGGACAACTCAAATTGCTTCAACACACTCTCCTGGCCTTATCTGAAGCTAGTGAACACCAACCAGCATTCTTTCACTGGCCATGCATTCAGCACCCACTCTTCTTCCCCTCAACCAATGACCAACCAAGAGAAACCAACTCAAAAGATTGAAAAGCAGCTTGGATTTCATCTTATATCAGGAGCAGGAACAGATACTGTGAGAGATGCACGACAAAGGGCCATGTATGTACATGAACATGTGTTCATGCAGGCACATGGAACAAAGGAAAGCAGCCAAAGTTGTGAGGAAGCTGTTTTTGGTCAGCAGAGAGTGGTAGAGATGGAGTGGCTACAGGCTAGAAACTAGTGAAAAAAATGGGCCAAAGAATGGAGGGCGAAGGATATGGAAAGCCTTAGCTGCTAAGCAACATAATTACCATTAGTATAATGTGGAAACGTAGTATAGGTCAAAGATAATATATGCAGTAGTATAAAGATGTATAGTCTATATATATATAAAAGAGAAAAGTCACTCACTGACTGATTCACTCACTCACTCATCTCCGCCCTGCCAAAACCGCTGGGCCTAGAAGCATGAAATTTGGGGTGGGTGTTCCTTCCGTGACTGAGGGGTGCACTAAGAACCGGTTTTCGGAAATTCCAAATGGAAGGGGGTGAAAAGGGGCGAAACGCGTTTTCCTCCCTATACTTTGCATTGAGAATTGCTGACTCAGCAACATTCCGCCCCAACTGCAGGGCCTAAAGCATGGAATTCTGGGAGGGAATTCTGTCACCTGAACACCCACCAAGATCCATGTGAGAAATTTTACCCTTCAGGGGCTGAAAAGGGGGCAACCTGATTTTGTCCTAAACATGGGAGACTGAACAACATCAGCCAATTTGGTGCTCAGACCCTGTGCACTGGGGGATGTTGTTTGGAGGAAGAGGTTGCGCCGGCGAGGATGCTGCACATGAGGGGAAATTGCGCATGAGGGGAAGTTGCACATGGGGAAAATTGTGTATGGGGAAAGTTGCGCATGGGAGGAAAGTTGTGCATGGGAGAAAGTTGCGCATGGGGGGAAGTTGCGCATGGGAGGAAAGTTGTGCATGGGAGAAAGTTGCGCATGGGGGAAGTTGCATCTGGGGGGAAGTTGCGCATGGGGAAAATTGTGTATGGGGAAAGTTGCGCATGGGAGGAAAGTTGTGCATGGGAGAAAGTTGCGCATGGGGGTCGATGCGCTTGGGGGAAGTTGTGCATGGGGGAAGTTGCGCATGGGGAAGTTGCACATGGGGGATGATGCATGTGGAGGAAAGTTGCGCATGGGGAAAGTTGCGCATGGGGAAGTTGCGCATGGGGGGAAGTTGCGCATGGGGGAAGTTGCACATGGGGAGAAGTTGCACATTGGGGAAAGTTGTGCATGGGGTTTGATGCATATGGGGAAGTTGCGCATGGGGGGTTGATGTGCATGGGGGAAGTTGCGCATGGGGGAAGTTGCGCATGGGGTAACTTGTGCATGCGGCGTTGATGCGCATGGGTGAAGTTGCGCATGGGGGGTTGATGTGTATGGGGAATTTGCACATGTGGGTTGTTACGCCTGGGGAAAGTTATCCATGGGAAGTTGATGCATATGGGGGGATGGCATACAGGGGAATTTTACTCCTGCAACACTGGTACGCCTTTTGCTAGTAATATATAAAGATGTGTTGACTATTCCTCCTCTGGATGAGGCTTATCTTTCAAGGGAGAGATCTCCCAACAGCCACAGATGATGAAGCGCAGAATAACCCAACGTTCATTCCTAGGGAGCCAAATTTAAATTTTTCCATGGAAGACAATGACACTTATTTCTGAGCAGACAGACTCCCTCTCTCCCCAAAGAGAGGTGTCCAAGTAACCTGGGGAGAACATCTCCCCTGGGCTGGGATGGGGGACTTTTGAGGTCCTGGAGCACAAGAAAGGAGGGGAAAGGGCCTCTGCGTGCTCTGGAGCTGCTGTACCCTCAGAAGGGAGGGAGGAGAGGTAGGACCTTTATTCCAAGATGGAAGGATGGAGTCTGAACTGGCTCAGGAGATGAATCCCTTGCCAAGCGCTTTCCAGCAGTAGCTGCAGCAGCAGGTTGGGAGTGTGGATTAGTGGGCAGAGAAGCCCAATGATGCCAGGTGGGGCTTCTTCACCCATCACCTACCATGGAATAGTAAAAAGTAGGTAGAGACTGGCAAACCCCAGAGCTCAAGGGGTCTGAAGGGTAAGGGACAGTAGTATGCCCTGCACAGGATATCCATCTTTCCCCCTTTTTTAGGACATATCCTCTTTTTCAGCCTTTGGGCACAATTCTTTCCAAGTCTACTCAGAAGTAAGTCTGCTGAGTGACAGTGGGATCCAGGTCTATGGCTGCTATCCCAAAGACACTTTCCTGGGAGTATGCCCCATTGAACACAGTGGGGCTTATTTGTGACATCACAGGTGGGCTGATGCCTGTTCTGACCGGTTCTGTAGAGGTGGTTGTTAATTGGGGGCCATCATCTTTGAACTGCATACAAGTGTGTTTGAATTTCTCTTAAAGGGCCTCTGGGTCTGTCTTCCCAGAGGTTCAGCTCCACTCCCTCCCCTTCTGACCTAGGTTATCTTTAATTTTAAAATACAAACAGTCTGTTCTCATTCAGAGGAAGCATTGCAGTCATTCCAGAGCATATCAAACACTCACAGCTAAGATGGGAGGGGTCTGGAGTATTATATATGTCTCTTCAAATATAATATTTTTAAGTTAGAGTGAAAAAATTCTTCATGCCCCAAACCTTTATCTGAAGCTATTCAGGAATCCTGTCTTTGCTAAACATCTTATTTTGATTATAAACCTTATTTTCAGCAAGTTTTCAGTAGCAATATTTTCAGAAGTTACTTTCTGGTGCAGTTTGCAAAGAATTATGGGTTTCTCATATGCAAATGAGGCAGCCTCTCTGGAGATGGGGAGCTTTACAAAGGGCTCCTTAGATGGGGAAAGAGATGCTCCTTCAGCAGCTGGAGGCAGTTAAAGAGTTAAAGAGGCTGGTCGGGCACTTTTAAGTTTGCTCTGATTGCAGCCGGTAAGCCCCAGAAGCCAGGGAAAAGAAACTGCTGCTGCAAACCTATTCACACTTTCCTGGGTTAAGGATATTGGCTATAATAGCGCCAATATTACTTACTTCTGAGTAGACCTGCATAGGTCTGGGCTCTGGGATGCTGAAATCCTATCCACACTTTCCTTGTAGTAAGCCCCATTGGCTATAATAGGGCTTACTTCTGAGTAGACCGGCACAGGTCTGGGCTCTGGGATGCTGAAATCCTATCCACACTTTCCTTGTAGTAAGCCCCATTGGCTATAATAGGGCTTACTTCTGAGTAGACCTGCACAGGTCTGGGCTCTGGGATGCTGAAATCCTATCCACACTTTCCTTGTAGTAAGTCCCATTGGCTATAATAGGGCTTACTTCTGAGTAGACCTGCACAGGTCTGGGCTCTGGGATGCTGAAATCCTATCCACACTTTCCTTGTAGTAAGCCCCATTGGTTATAACAGGGCTTACCTCTGAGTAGACCATGTTTACTCAGCCCAGTGCTGTGCTGCTGCTGCTGCCGCCGATGACTGCCTTCAGTGCAGGGACAGAATGCACTCTTACACAAGGTACTGATAATACACCTACCCCTGGCTGGATGGCTGATCAATCTCCTGTGGCAGGGAGTTCCATAAACCCTCCATTGCAGGCTCTGGTGTGTTTGAGGGGGAAAAGTTCTCTTTCTCCACCTGCAAGTGTCTCCCCATCTTCTGTGGCAGGGAGTTCCATAGACCCTCCATTGCAGGCTCTGGTGTGTTTGAGGGGAAAGAGTTCTCTTTCTCTGCCTGCAACCTGTCTTCCCATCTCCTTTGGCAGGGAGATCCATAGACCTTTTATTGCAGGGGCTCAGCCTGGCTCTGGAAACCTGCTGAAACCCTATCCACACTTTCCTTGGAGTAAGCCCCATTGGCTGTAATAGGGCTTATGTCTGAGTAGACCTGCACAGGTCTGGGCTCTGAGGATGCTGCAACCCTATCCACACTTTCCTGGGAATAAGCTCCATTGGCTGTAATAGGGCTTACTTCTGAGTAGACTTGCACAGGACTGGGCTCTGAGGATGCTGCAACCCGTTCCCAGGAAAGTGGCTGGAACTGCAGCCTGAGAGCCCAACCTGACTACTCAGAGGTAAGTCCCATGCTGGTCAATGCGGTTTACTCCCAGGGTGGAGTGGAAAGGACTGCAGCTTCAGAGCCCCATCCTATGCAGGTCTACTCAGAAGTAAGCCACATGCTTAATTTTTTAAAAAAATTTTAAATTAAAAAATTCCCCTTTAAATTCTCCCCGGCCCCGCCCCCGACCCTGCCCCCCTGACCTTGGCCCCACCCTCTGACCCAGCCTGGCCACGCCCACTTCTGGAGAACCGGTTGTTAGGGGAAGCTGTGCCCATCACTGGTAGACATGGTTTGGTTTTGTATCTGGTGCAGTGTGAGGCGGGCAGATGATGGTGCGGCTTATCCAGGATGGTTGCTCAGACTGGGGGTTGCAGGCGAGGAAGGTAGGCAGGGCTCCTGGTGGAGTATTTTGCACCCCTGGTAACTCCCCCTTCCACTACTGTGGTAGGGACTCAGAGGCAGGCAGGCTCAGCAGCCAGTGGGGTCTCAGAAGCCAGTGGTGAGCAATGGGGCAGGCTCCCAGCAAGTAGAACAGCAGCAGGTGGGAAGGGAAGCAGCGGGAAAGCAGCAACACGTGGCAGATGCCTTTGCCGCTCTGCACAGGAGGAGGAGGTGGGGAGGAGGTTGAATGTGCACAGAGGATGATAGAAAAAGGTGGGGGACAGCATTCTGGAGAGTCCACCCAGAAAAAAGCCCTTGTTGTACATATTTATACTTAGTTATAGCCACAGGTGGGCAGAAGCCTATTCGCTCCAGTCCCCGGGAATAGGATCTTCCAAAT
The DNA here is from genome assembly GCA_030015325.1 of Cryptoblepharus egeriae. Lineage (NCBI taxonomy): Eukaryota > Metazoa > Chordata > Lepidosauria > Squamata > Scincidae > Cryptoblepharus > Cryptoblepharus egeriae. The sequence goes on from JAREYC010000009.1 coordinate 4,451,348, forward strand.
CCCCAGCCTCTGGAGAGCCTGTAGCAGCAGCATGGGGCTCAACCAAGGGGACTTACTCCCAGGAAAGTGTGGACAGGACAGGGTGTAGCCTGAGAGCCCAATCCTATGCATGACTACTCAGAGGTAAGTCCCATGACAGTGAATGGGGCTTACTCCCAGGCAAGTGTGGCTAGAACTGCAACCTGAGAACCCTATCCTATGCATGCCTACTCTGAAGTAAGTCCCATGACAGTCAATGGGGCTTACTCCCAGGCAAGTGTGGCTAGAACTGCAGCATGAGAACCCTATCCTATGCATACCTACTCTGAAGTAAGTCCCATGACAGTCAATGGGGCTTACTCCCAGGCAAGTGTGGCTAGAACTGCAACCTGAGAACCCTATCCTATGCATGCCTACTCTGAAGTAAGTCCCATGACAGTAAGTCCCACTAACAAAAACTTAGATTTTTTAAATTAAATTTTTAAATTTTTTTTATTCCTGCTTTAAATTCTCCCTGGCCCCACCCCTGACCCTGGCCATGCCCCCTGACCCTGCCTGGCCCCACCCACTTCCAGGGAATCAGTTCTTGGGCCATGCTGGGCCCACCACTGCAGGAAGTGGGGACTAGCAGGTCATGCCCAAGGCTTGCCAGGAAGATTTATATAAGAGGTGTCTATTCTGAAAAAGAGGCTGCATAGTGAGGGGGAGGGGGAAGGCAGGAACATCTGAGGGAGTTGGACACTGTCACAGATACCTGAGATTGGTAGTGGAAAAGGATGCAGATAGGCATACTTCAAGAACTAAGAAATTAATATAATGCGATGGGGAGTCCTTTATTCAGTTGAGATATTTTGTTTCTGATGAACAAAATAAAATTACAGTTTAAGTCACTGAATGCTGTGGGGTTCCTCTGAGTAAAATTATACCATTTTCATACACATCTATTTGTGGCACATTAACATATGTGAAGCAGACTTGTGTCAAATCAAACTATTGGTCCGTTCAGATCTTTAGGGGCAAGAGTAAGATCTTGGGCAGAGAGAGATCTGCATCTACCACCTGTAATCAGCCAGGTTCCAGGATGGTGTGGTGGTTAGGGAGTTGGACAGTGACCTGCAAGATTTAGGTTCACTCTCAAAAATGAAGCTTCCTGGGTGACTTTGGACCAGTAAGTCACTCTAATCCTCACCTACCTCACAGGGTTGTTGTTGTTAGAACAAAAAGATAAAAAACCCCTTGGGAACATTGCATGGAAAAGATGGAGTATAAATCCCTTAAATAAAACCCACAAATAAAAAAAATTTATTTATATAAAAGAAATTAATGGGAGATGCCACAAAATAAATCTATCTTCTGCCTGCAAATCACCTCTGCTACTATGGCCCAAACCCCCTTACTCTTCTGAAATTCATACCCCTGAGATATTGTTCAGGTTCAGTAGGACTGCACTATTCCAAGGATCAAGTGCAGGTGGGCTTATAGCAGGGAGTTCTTTAGGTTAGAGGAATGAATGTACTTGGATGAACAATCCTATGCATTTAACCCAGCACCAGTCCTTTGGAACCTTCCCTTTCCAAGGAATCTTTCAGAAAACAACACTTTTGAAGAATTCCAATCTTCTCAGAAACATGGAAAGATCACTGAATGCAATCTATTCAGCACTGATTTGCACCAGGCAAAAATTCACCTCCAAGCAGATCTCAAAGACTTCTGTCTGATGTTTCTTGCCTTTCTCATGAATCAGTTCTTTCAGATCATGCCCAGAGGAGAAAATAGGACCTTTCCCTTGAATTAATTTTTTGAAACGAAGAAAAAGAAATTCTGTTATGTATTCTTAATTGTAACTATACCCATACTCATGTGCATGAATACAAACAAAACTAAAATAATTTGTTCAAGTAAGAGAAATACACGCAGGAGAACAGATCCTGCATAAAACACAGAATTGATCTTGTTCTCATCTGTAGGGGTTGATAACGTTAGTAAATAGAGACATGGATACTCAAGGACAATAGATCATAGCAATATTTAGATGATTATTACATTTAGAGCAGGAGGCCCGGGGGCCGCTTGCGGCCCAGAAAGAGGGTAGATGCGGCCCTCCTGCAAAGCTGGCCACCACCATTTGAAAAACTGGCTTTGTGGCAGCAGCCATTTTCAAATTTTACGTGCTTCTCTGTGTGCTGCCCTGGGCGGCCACCGCAAAGCTGGTCTGGGCTGCCTGGCTCCTCTCCCTACTTGCCTACTGGCACTCAGGGTGCTTCAGACCCCTGTAGACTTTGCAGCACTTGCCCACCCACATCCCCCCAAAGTAGCCTCAATCTCTATCCCAGCTGCTGCCTGCTGCCCTTGAGACCTACTCAGAAGTAAGCCCTGTTAAAATCAATGAGGCTTACTCCCAAGTTGCAGTCTGAGAGCCCAATGATGCATAGGATGGGCTGTGATCCTCTTCAAGCTTAACCTTGGAGAGATGCTGCAACCCTAATCATGTCTACTCAGAAATAAGGCCCATTGTACCCAATGGGTCTTACTCCCAGGAAAGCTCAGGATTGCAACATATCTCCAAGGTTAAGCTTGAAGAGGATCACAGCCCTTCCTATGCATCATGCCTCCTCAGAAGTTGGCCCCATTAAAATTAATGAGACTTGCTTCAAGGTTTAAAAATGTAGGACAAAATATAGGACATCCTATATTTTGTCCTACATTTTTTCAAAAAAGGTTGTTAATGTTTATATGCGGCCCAAACCAACTTTTCTTCTTCCAATGCGGCCCAGGGAAGCTAAAAGGTTGGACACCCCTGATTTAGAGCAATTTCTTCAGTCATGATTGGCCCCAAAGTGGTTCATGATTTAAAATCCACCTGAAGCTACTCTCAGGCTGCAATCTTTCCACATTTTCCTGGGAGTACATCCTGTTGACCTCAATAAGACTTACTTCTGAATAGACACATATAAGACTGGGCTCAGAGGATGCAAGCCTGAACAATTTAGACCAGCATGACTCATTTGGCACAACTTCCTGTTATGTCCCAGTAATGTAACAGGCTGGTATGTGCTCTACCTCTACCCCACTCCTGGGCAGAGTGGATAGGCCAGTGCATAGGCATGTGTGTCCTCCCCTCACCACCACAGGAAGTTATGCCAAGAATGTTATGATGGCCTAAACTTGTTAGGATTGCATCCTCAGGGTGCAATCCTAACCAATTTATGCCAGCACAACTCACTTCTCTTCTTGTCCCCATGGTGGTGTGGGAAGTCCATTGTATGTGGGAAGTGCAGCCCCCCCCCCCAAGAGTGATGTAGAAGTGAACCCAATTCACCTGCTGTTTTTTGTTTTCATCTTTTTTATTGGTTAATATTTGTCCAAGTTTGTAAAGTTACTTTATTCTTTTTATCTGGGGAAAAAGACCATACAGATCCAATATTGTCATTCACTGATTTATTATAAACAGCTTTTATTCAATACAAATGACCACTGCATATGAACATTAAAAAACTGCTTCTTTACTGTTGTAGTTAGACAGTTATGCAAGCAATCATTCAATTTGTCAATTCCAGAATTAACCCCTGCAGATATTGAGGCACTACTTTACTTACCTAGGTGCAAAAGAGGAGCAAGAAACCTCGAAGTGAGTCTTTAAACCTACTTTTTCACTGTTTTCTTTGTACATGGATTTTTTAAAATTCATTGTATGTTTCAGAATGAAACAAAGAGGGTAATGAGGGATACCTGTATATAAATACTGTATTAAATAGTATAGAAAAAGGAAGTTTATCAGAGCCAAGCCCCTGATTACCATAATGTATATCTTGGCCTTAGGTATTTTTAGCACTCTCTGGTTAGGATAGATGTGGCCCCTTAAAACTTCTTCTTGTTCAAGCCAATCCAAAATGTAAGGAAGTCTGCAAGAGAGATCACACACAGGATGATGTAGGTGGGAATAGAAACAGAGATTGCGACATTAAGACAGAGAAGGTGCTAAACTCTCCAAAATCAGAGGCACCTAGAGAATGGTAGGAAATAGCTAGTGGTGGGCTTCAGGGTGTTTCTTACAGGTTCTACAGAACCCTTTGCTAATGAGTGCCTGGTACCGAGAAGTGGTTACAAATGGGACATAAGTACCTGTTGTTAATTTAGGTTATTAGGAAATAGAAACTGTTGTTAATTTATTTGAATCCCACCACTGGAAATAGCATGTGGAAAGAACATGTGGACAATATTCCCAAGACCAAGAATTAACCTAGAGCCCAAAAGGCAGAAACAATGTACAGAGATCATGCACAGATTGCGGTTGTAAGGATAGATAAACAGAATAAGTAATGAAGAAATATCCAAGGCAAGTGGTTTCCAAATTGTGATCAATAGCTCCCCAGGAAATCATAGAAACCAGCCAGGGAGCCACAGAATCTTCAAGAAAAAATCTGTTGGAAATCCTATAAAATGTATAGGATTGTAGCCTTAATGGACAGCTGCAGACAATGTTAAGGGAACTGCCCATTGAAAAAGTGTGGGAACCACTAGACAATTGAAGCTTTCCAAATGGGGAAAGAGCCAAGAAAAATGAAAAGTGTCTCAGAAGCAAGGATGGAGAGAGGGAAGCCATGAGACAGGAGAAACTGACAGGGAATAAAAGGGAAAAGAAATCTATTCTGTTTGAAAGATTGGGAAAGATGGAGGAAATTTCTTAAAAATTTTGTAAAGCATAATTTTTCCTCCCAAAGCAGATCTGATGAATAAAATACCTGAAATGACTTGTAGATCATGCAGAAAATCTTGTCAATATCATGCAGAAAATCTTCAAGGAGAGACTTCAGCATTGACAGGGAAAGAACATTTCATTTCCTAGGATCATTAAAGATGATTTGAGGATGATGTGATGAGCATTCAAGATGATGTGATGATGTGAGGATCATTCAGTCATGAGAAATACCATAGAAGAGGCTGTCTACATTGCTCGGAATTTCAACAAATGTTTGTGGATGTGGATAAGTCATAGCTTGGTAACATATACCCACAACAAGAATCTGACAGGGATAAAGTACAGTATATTACTCTTGTGCTGACAAATAAATGATACAACATAAAGCATCCAACCTATCATCTTGGAGGTATTCTTGACATGCTTTACTGTATTACATGGATAATGATTTGTAAAGCAATCTTAGTACCAAACAGCTCCAAAGCTGTACCCACACCACAATTAAGTCAGAATTTTGGTAACTTCAGGCTCTGGAAGGGTATATTCTCTAGCTAATACTAATATGGGCCTCCATAACTATCACTGGCACCCTGTGAAAGTACTAAGTTTCCATTATCACATTTCAAATCCCTTGCTAACAAAAATGCAACTGAATAAACAAATGCAGAATTTTGCTTTTGTAAGGAGAAATCATAAGCCATGCATCACAGATTTTGGATCAAATCTAACATCATCAAAAGATTCAACCCAATTTTCCATTATGTATCTCTATTGCAAAATTTAAGTTATTTTAGTTCAAAATTTGAAGCTTTTTAAAGTTTTATAAAGCACAGAAGGATTTCAGAATCAATTTTGGCTTGCCACCAGTTTCATTTTGTCAACAGTTAGTTTATTGTTTACTGCCTCCAACTGGAGGCAAAGTTCACTTCAGTCTCCACCTCTTTTTCCAGTTCAACAAATTGACTAATTTTGCAAACTGTAATTTCTTTGCTCTCAAAAGAAGGAATTTCTGACATTTATTTTAATGATTTGTATACTGGCTTGGTTTGGAACAGAGGTAGGCTATGGCTTTATGTACCAGCATGGCTCTGATTAAAAGTTGTTTTATGTGCTACAAACACATATGAAGACATGGTTTTAGCAACAGCTTCAATGCTTTCTGGATTCTCAGGCCTAATTTACACACGGATGTATATTCCACCAGATTTATTTAGCCCATGAGAGCATTTTATGTGAGAGCATTATTGTCATGTGTTACATTTACTTGGGTGTCCTATATTTCGGGGGCCTTATCCTCTTTTGTGGTTACAACATCTGATCCAGGGGTGGGCCTGGCCCAGCCTAACAACTGGTTTGATGGAAGTAGGCGGGCCAGGCAGGGTCAGGGGTTGGGGCCGAGGTCAGGGAGCGGGGTAGGAGGCAGGCCGGGAGGCTGCGCTGCGGGTGGGCGGGGAGAGGGGAGGGGCGAGGGGCAGCCCCAACCTTGGTGTACTGCACGTGTGCCAATGTTGGCGCAAGCACAGTCGCGTCCTAAAGAGGATGTGATTGCGCTTGTGTCAAGCTTGATGCAGGCACAGTCGCGTCCTGGATGCATCTGCGCATGCGCCAAGGTTAACACTGGCACAGTTGTGTCCTCTGCAAGTTGCGACCTTGGCGGAGGCGAAGTCGCGTCCTGAGCAGGATGCGACTGCACTTGCGTCAATCTTGATGCAGGCGCAGTGGTGGGCCCTCCGGGTGAACTGGTTCGCCCGGGCTTTGACCCGCCACTAGCAAGCAGATCGCTAGCAGTGGGCCAAAATTAACAACCAATTCAGGAGATCCGGCCCTAACCGATCTAGGCCCACCACTGATCTGATCACTGTGTTTCTGTGCCAAAGAGGAATCTCTTTTCATTATGGGAAAGCCCACTCCTCCAGTGTTTCAGCAAAGGAAGTAAACCCCTTTAAATGTAGTGAGGCTGTCTCGTCTACTCTTGAGTGAATGTTCAAAAGGTGGGAATTTTGAGGATCTGAGGATAATTACTTGATGCTAATAATGCTTTTAGGCTCAAGGCCAGCTCAGACCCTCAGACTGCCACCTGCCAGTGCTGATTTAATTCAGATTTTCCCCAAGCATGTGAGCCCAGGGAGACCATATGGCATAATTGAAAAGAGGACAAGGACACCCCTCTGAAAAAATGTAGGATATCAAGCAATATGTAGGAGATCTTGAAATAAAAGCTAAAAATACTCACATACACAGTGGGTCAATAATAGGCTTACCCTTAGGAGGTATGCACTTTAAATTTTTTATTTTTTTTACATGTATTTGCTGCAATCATAATTTGATCAATAATGTTTATGTACATTTCCAAAACATGGATAAGGTATATAGAATTCTGGTTTGCAATTCTGGTTTGGAAAAATTAGACCTAAAATGTAAAACCTATACTGAAACAACTGTAAGCCTACTTTTGTTCCACCCTGTATATTGCTTTCATGAAATTCATTTACACACTATATTACTTATTATTAAATTTAAAACTCTTACTTGGAATTTAGACATTGAGGGTACAATCCCTAAGCCAGCACAACTTGCTCATCTTCCTATTCTGTGGTGATGTAGGGAGGCAAGCGCATGTCTGTGAACTGATCTGACCCTCCCCCAGGGGTGGAACAGAAGTGTTTTAGGGCAGATCTACACAGGACTTCTGCTGGGGCTTAGGCCAGTCTAACTAGAGTTTAGGATTGCAGCCATAATTTATGAATTACAAGGAGGCCACATGCCGCAAACTCACAAAATAAAGGAAAACATTGAAATTTTATTCCAGAACACAAGGCTAAAAAAAGAGGACACATCCTGGAAAAAGAGCACTTAAGACCATATGTCATAACCAGAAAAGAAGTGAGGCTCCCCTGAAATGTAAGAAACCAAAGAAAATAATAGGACCTAAGTAAATAAAAGCAGAACACACATATACAGTGGTGCCTTATAAGAAGAACAAAATTCATTCTGGAAGCATGTTTGTCTTACAAAGCAGATTTTTCCTTGTGCTACTTCCCCCCATGTGCATCAGTCCCCCATGCACATCAACCTCCAATGTGTGTCAATGCCCCATGTGCATCAGTCCTCCATGAGCAACTTCCCCCATGCGCATCAGTCCCTCATTTGCAACTTCCCCCTGTGCACATCAACCCCCTATGTGCATTAACCCCATGCGCAACATCGCCCATGCGCATCAACCCCCCATTTGCATTATCCCCCCATGTGCATCAACCCCCATGTACAATTTCTCCCATGCACATCGACCCTCATGCGCATCAACCCCCAACTTACTCAGTGGATATCCCTTTCCCTCACCTTTAAAGATTTGTGGTTGGTGTTTGCAATAGTTCCTTTTCCTACATCAGGATCAGGGTGACAAGACCTTAAACTCAAAATGTAAGACCTGGTCACCCAGGACTTGGGTGACCCAAGCCTTGGTCACCCACATTAAAAAAAATGTAGGACATCCTATATGGCTTCTACATTAAGCCCACATTAAGCCATGACTCTCAGAAGTAAATTCCATTAAGCCATGACTCTCAGAAGTAACTTCCATTGACTCAATGGGCTTACTTCTGAATAGACATGGCTAGAACTAACTAGGGGAACTTACCTGGTCCTGTGGGGGGGGGGTAGGGTCCCTGTTTGGCCTTCTGGGAGGGTGGAAAGGTGCTTGAGAGAACTGGGGGGCTGTTAGAAACAGCTGCAATTTGGTGTGAATATGTCCGATTGAAAATAAAGGAAAAAATGTTATGTGCATGAGCACACAAGACTATTATTGCTTGAAAGTGTTCCTTGAGTACCTCGGCACAGGCACAGACTTCTAATCTCACTGGCACTTCCACTTCCTAAAAGGTCAGGAGAGGTCTTCGCCTATGCATAGGCACTCAAGGAACACTTTCAAACAACAATAAGCTGCGCACATGTGCAGATAATTTTCCCCTTATTTTCAGTCAGACTTAGCCGCACCAAACCTTTGCTAAGAGCCCCCCACTTCCCCCAAGCACTTTTTCAATCCCCCCCCCCCCCCGAAGGCTGAACAGGGGCTCTTTGAATTGCACAGTCCAGTCCAAAGGCCAAATAAAAACAAGTCCGGACAATTCTGGAATTCTGGGGGACCTGCATTAGAAAGGCACAAAATAAATAAAGCATACACACCAGCTATTCTTGGCACATCTTGTCAAGAATAGTTTGCTAACATTTCCCCAGTCCTGTTTCTAAACTTCATTTTATGGACACATTTTGATTGTTTTGACATGATCCAAGAAATCAGTGAAGACACAGACTTCACTCTCAGATAGTGTCTGAGTTACATAATTTTTTTCAGTAATTCTGGTATTTTAAATGGAAACAGAGGGGGCTGGGGCCCAAATCCTGACCAACTTTCCACCACTGCTGTCACTGTGCCAATGGGACATGTGCTGCACCCTGCAGTAAGGTGGGAGTCATGGAGGCTTCCTCAAGATAAGGAAGTGTTTGCTTCCTTAGCTTAGGGTTGCATTGCCCTTACCTGTAGCTGAAAAAAATTGCTTAGGATTGTATCCCCTGTGAGATAGGTGAGGCTGAAAGATAGTGACTGACTGAATGGCACCCAAAAAGAGTCATGGTCAAGTGGCATTTTGAACCTAGATCTTAGCCCAACACTCAAAGTACTTCATCATTCTTACCTATATGTTTCCTTACTTAGGAGCAGTATTCTCCTAACCTTGGTATCAGAGAGTTGATTAGGATTGCACCTTGCACCACAGAAATTACTTATCTATCAGCTTAGCTCCAGGGTCGGGGAACTTTTTTACCTTTTACCCCAAAATATACTTAGGTAGGTGGACGTTACCCCATTGATTTGAAAGGAAGGAAAAATATATTACTAATTATTTGAAATCAAATACAGTGGTACTTCGCTTAACAAGCACATAACAAGCAAAAATTTCCAAGAAATCTTGCTTCACATAAGAAGTTCCACTTCACTTAAAAAGTGCCCTCTGGGCATGCGTGCTATGATGCTCTGCATGAAGGCTCTTTAAAAGGGCTGCCAGCCAGCACAGCTACCTCTAACTGCCCCAACTTGGGGACAGTTGCCCAGAAGTGTCAGAGGCAGCAGCCCCTGACTGCCCCAAGTGCCCCCACCGACCACTTCGAACCTCTAGCAGCAGCCCAGGTAAGCCTCCCACGAAAGTGTCTTTGATTGCAGTCTCCTAACTACCAGTATGTCTACCCAGAATTAAGCCCCATTCTGTTAAATTGGGCTGATTCCCGGGAAAGTGTCTTTAGGATTGCAGCCTAGAGACTTCATAAGATCATGCACATTGAATGCACATTTAGAATTCAATTCCAGTATTTTCTCATCATTTTTACATCCAGTTAATATTTTTATATGAATATTTTGGGGGTTGTGGAACAAATCATCTGAGTTTCCATTATTTCCTGTGGAAAAATCTGCTTCACTTAAAGAGCGTTTCACTGAAACAGCATGCCTCCTGAATGATTTAAGCTCTTTATGTGAGGCACCACTGTATGTGGCTCCTGGGGAGCTGGAAGAAAAGTTTGAAGAATGTGATAAAATAGTGTTGGATTGGACAGGATGACCATATGTTCTGTTTTTCCAGGACATTTCCATTGTTTGAGCCATGTGTCCAGGAAACAAATCTTCATTGTCCCCTTTTTCTCTTGTAAGCAGGCAGCATGTACCTTTCTTAGAATTCATAAATTATATAAAACTAATAATAACTAATGTAATAACTAATGTAATAACTAGCAAAAAGTGTACCCGCGTTGCGGGAGTAACTTCCCCATACAATATCCCCCACGGCGCATCAACAACCCATGCGCAACCTACCCCCCTGTATAACATTCCCCTGTGTGCAACTTTCCCCATGCGCATCATCCCCCCACGCACAACTTCTCCCCACGTGCAACTTCCCCCCGTGTGCAACTTCCCTCGTGCACAACTTCCCCCAATGTGCAACTTCCCCCATGCACAACTTTCCTACATGTGCAACTTCCCACCATGCGCAACTTCCCCCATGCACAACTTCTCCCACGCGCATCGCCCCCCACGCGCATCGCCCCCATGCGCATCGTCCCCCATGCACATCATCTCCCATGCACAACTTTCCAACATGCGAACTTTCCCATGCGCAACTTCCCCATGCGCAGCTTCCCCCATGCGCATCATCCCCCCATGTGCAACTTCCCATCATGTGCAACTTCCCTCCATGCGCAACTTCCCCCATGCGCAACTTTCCTACATGCGCATCATCCCCCCATGTGCAACTTCCCCCATGCACAACTTTCCTACCTGCGCATCATCTCCCCATGCGCAACTTCCCCTATGCACATCATCCCGCCATGTGCATCATCCCCCCATGCGCATCATCCCCCCATGCACGTCCCCCCATGCGCAATTTCCCCCATGCGCAACTTTCCCCATGCACAACTTTCCTACATGTGCACCATCCCCATGCGCAACTTTCCCCATGTGCAATGCGCAACTTTCCCCATGCGCAACTTTTCCCCATGTGCATCATCCCCCCATGCGCATCATCCCCCATGTGCAACTTCCCCCATATGCAACTTTCCTACATACCCATCATCTCCCATGCGCATCATCCCCCATGTGCAACTTCCCCCATGCGCAACTTTCCCCATGCGCACCTTTCCCCCATGTGCAACATTCCCCCATGCGCAACTTCCCTCCAGGCGCAACTTCCCTCATGCGCAACTTTCCTACATGCACATCATTACCCTATGCGCAACTTTCCCCCATGCACAGCATCCTCTCCAGTGCAACCTCTTCCTCCGAACAACATCCCCCAGTGCACCAGGTACTGAGCACCAAACTGGCTGGATGTTATTCAGTCTCCCATGTTAAGTATAGGACAAAAACACGTTGGCCCCTTTTCAGCCCCTGAAAGGTTAAATTTCTCCAGATGGTTCTTGGTGGGTGTTCAGGTGACAGAAGGATCCCTCCCAGAATTCCATGCTTCCAGGCCCAGCAGTTGGGGCAGAATGTTGCTGAGTCAGCAATTCTCAATGCAAAGTATAGGGAGGAAAACGCGTTGTGTCCCTTTTCACCCCCTTCCGGTTGGAATTTCCGAAAACCGGTTCTTAGTGCACCCCTCAGTCATGGAAGGAACACCCACCCCAAATTTCACGCTTCTAGGCCCAGCGGTTTTGGCAGGGCATTGATGAGTCAGTGAGTCAGTAAATCAGTAAGTGACTTTTCTCTTTTATATATATAGATTATATGAAATATGTAATAATTCATAAATTATATGAAATATGTAATAAAAATATGTAATAATGTTTAAACATACAGTACTAATACGCAATATTGTGTTTAAGTTAGCAACATGAAAACAATATATATGAGTGTTTTTAGCTTTTAAAAGTGTCCTCCATTTTTCTTGGATGCCTTATATTTGGGGGGGGGGGCCTTGTCCTCTTTTTGTGATTATGATATATGGTCACTGCATATTGGAGAAATGTGGAGGTCAGGGTGACCATACACCATAGTAAAAAAGAGGACAAGATCTTGCAGATGATTGAAAAGTGCAGGATTCAACTGGAATGGGGAAGAGAGCCTAATCTATTCAAGTTTACTCAGAAGTATGATCTATTCTAGTTATTGGGTTACTCCCAGGAAAATAGGGTTTCAGCCTCAGAGCCCAATGCTGTGCCTTTCTAAAGAGCAGCAGACCACTACAGTCAGTTGGGTTTCCATCCAGGAAAGTGTGGAGGGGATGCAGCCCACAGATTACATTCCTAGGTATGTCTTTTCAGAAGTAATGTCCATTACAGTCATAGGAGTTCCTTCCAGGAAAGTGTGGCGAGGATTACAATCCAGGATCTTGCCCACCCCACCCCCCACATGGTTTGTACTTGTGCTATGCTGCAGGAGAAGTCCCTTTGGGGGCAGGCAGGGAAGCTTCTGTCTCCTCAGGGGAAAGCCCCTGAGGCAATGGAAGAAAGGAGAGGAAAGCTGCCCCCTGTGTCCCTATGATGCGGGTCCTCGATGGAGGTTATATGTGTGGATAGGCCCGAGTCTCCTGTGGCTTCTCTCCCTCCCACCTTAAGTTCTCACTAAAATAAGTTCAGGGAGACACAGGGGGGATTTCAAGAACAACACTTTTACTGGCTTCCACATTGGAGGTTCAAACCTTGAAAATGTTACACAATTCACAACTTATAAATCCCTGGTAGGTATCCTTACTCAGCTCCCTGAGGCTGTCCAGATGTCCATCTTTGTGGTGTTTACAATGAGTCCATCAACAATCAGCCTTTCCAATACTTTAATAGGTAAGTCTTTTCACAAGGCCTATAAGCAGGTAGGTATATGTCAAAAGCGCCACATAAGTCCCAGCTTCTTCTTACTGGTCTCTGCCCCTCCTGCCTGGTTCCCACTCTTTTTCCCCTTTTATCTCTAGCCAGGGTCCCCTCCCCTGAGGTGGTTTCCACCACTCAGGGCGAGGTGGAGGAGGAATCTTGCTCCACCAGGCAGGTCCTTGGTCCAACCCTGGCCTCTTCAAGCTAAACCCTCCAGGACTTCCTTCCGGCTCTCAGTGCACATGCTTTCCTTTCCCTCCAGTATTTTGCCAACTCTCGCTTGTGCTCCTGCTTCTTCAGCCACTCCCTCTCCCACATTCTCCTCTCTTCCCAATGGTCCATTGTCTCCAACAGCACCGCCTTCACTTCCTGCTCACGCCTCTCTCTCTCCTGAGGTGGTGTGCATGGTGCATGGTATCGGGTGGCCTCTCCACAGTGGCATTCGGGGTCCCCTTCCTCGTAGGAGAAGTCCAACCACATGAGGTCCTCGGTGTAGGTTTCCTTGCACCACAGCTTCCTCAGAAGTTGATCTGTGCCCAGTTGGGAGAAGAGAGCGACTGGGGGAGAAGCAGCCTGGGGTGTGCATTAGCTTTGCAGGCTTCTCCACAGCAGCAGACAGTGGGAGGGAGAAGCTGCAGAGGCTGCCTTCACTCACTGCCCAGTTCCTCCCATTGATTCATATGCATACCCGACTGTTTCATTCATTTGTATACCCAGGTCCATTACCCCAAGGAATTTCATTATTACCCAAGTTGGGGTAATTTACCACTGTTCCCCTACCTTTGCCTTACCTGAAATACCCACAAACTGGAAGTAAGTGTGGATATTTCTATTTCTAACTATGTCAACTCAAAAGTAAGACCCATTGTGCTCAATAGATTTTACTCCCATGAAAGTGTCTTTAAGATTGCAGCCTAAGAGAACAATCATAACCATGTGTACTAAAAAGTAATTCCAACTGTGTTCAATGGATCTTATTTTCAGGAAAGTGGCTTTAGGATTGCAGCCTAAGCATAATAGAAAACAGTGATGCTTACTCTTGAGTAAACATACATGACCAAAGCCCAACTCTTGATGCTACTTCTACCAACACAGAATTGCACCACTTTCTCTTTTTCCTGTCCCAGGTCCTAACCCAACTGTGCTATTTCTTAAGATTCAGAAACCACTTGAAGTTAGCTTTAAAAAGTCTGAGCAAGAGCGCACAAAAAGGAGACAATCCACCCATTCCTAAGTAGGTCTACTCAAAAGTAAGTTCCATTATGTTGAATGAGGCTTGGTCCCAGGAAAGTGAGCATAGGATTGTAGTCAATGTGAAGCAGAGATATGTGAGCAGGATCTTAGAGTCGCTGTGGATCATAAGCTGAACATGAGTCAGCAGTGTGATGTGTCTGCAAAGAAGGCAAATGCCGTTTTATGCTGCATTAAGAGGACTGTAGCTTCCAAGTCATGAGAAGTTATAGTTCCTCTTTATTCTGCAGTGGCTAGACCTCACCTTGAGTACTGTGTTCTGTTTGCAGCACCTCAGTTCAAATAAGATGCAGCAGAACTGGAACAAGTCCAGGGGAGAGCAACAAGAATGAACAGTGGGATGGAAATGAAGCCCTTGGGATGGAAATGGAGGAAAGGCTGGGGGAACTTGGGATGTTCAGCCAGGAGAAGAGAAGGCTGAGAGGAGACGTGATATCCTCTTCAGATACCTGAAGGGCTGTGTGAGGAAGCTATGCTCCCCATGGATGTCCCCACTGGAGACAGAGTTGAGAGGAGGGATGTCTGGAAGGAGGTCTTAAAATCCACAGAACGGGAAAGGGTACATTAGCATGAGAGCTATTGGTTTGTTGTCAAGAAGTATGCTGCAGGATGTTCTGGGGTTTGCCCAGGAAGAGCCATCTCTGTCAGACTCAGCACTAATTCATCCATGTCTAGAGAACCTATCTTGAAGACTGATACCAAGAGGAAGGGAGGGGAGTCCGATGCAGAATATAAAAGGAAAAAAAGAGTGGGAGAGTAGCAGTGACACACTGGTGAGGGATGTAGGTAGTCGCTGGATACCTCACTCCATCCTCAACTTAAAGGAGAACATGCAACAAAAGGGAAAGGACAGTCTGTTATTATGGACATTGTTTTGATACTCACTAGTTTCATGGGGTCTCAGTTGAGGATGATGACTTGTGTGTGTGAAAGTGAATCTGTCCTTGGTGGTGAAGTGAACCTGTCCAGAGTAGGGAATATGAATCAATGCAAATGTTTGTGTGTGTGTGTGTGTGTGTGTGTGTGTGTGTGTGTGTGTGTGTGTGTGTGTGTGTGAGAGAGAGAGAGAGAGAGAGAGAGAGAGAGAGAGAGAGAGACTCTGTGATTAAGATTGAAAAAGACAAAGTAATATTAATCAGAACTACAGAACAAGAATTACAACCTGTTTACATTTGAACCAACATACTTGTATGTCTGAGTGTATCTTCCTTGTATTCTGGTTGAATCCATTGTTGAGAGGAGCCAGGAGGTGTAAGACTTAGTGGAAGGGTGTGTGGATGAGGGATCCATTCCTGACAGGCTATCATAGGGAGGAAGGGGCTCATTTGTTCATAGCTACCTTTGAAAACAGAACTAGAACCAATAGGTACAAACTGCAAGAAAGGAGATTCTGATTGGATATCAGGAAAAAAAAATTCCTGATGGTGAGGGCAGTTCAGCAGTGGAACAGGTTGCCACAGGAAGCGCTGGACTCTGCCTCACTGGGGATCTTCTAGCAGAGGCATGACAAGCACCTATCAGAGATTATCTAGGTTGGAGGATTTCCTGCTAGTGGCAGGGGGTTAGACCAGATGAACCTACTGGATCTCTCCAAACTCTAGGAATCTATGATACCAGTGGGAAAGAAGCAGTGAAAATGCTGGCAGAAGGTGGGAAAAGAGAACACAAAGAAATAGCCTGATAATTTGAAAGTGGGGCAGAAGGTAGGCAGATGGAAAACAGTTGTATTGTCAAAAATATCACCTTTTATCTGTCTATCAAAGAAGGTTAACTCACATTGTGCCTTTGAAATAGATTCAAAAGACAGCAAATAAGGAGTGCTAAACCACCTGAATGCCAAGCAAAAGCAGTCAATGGAACTGGGAGAAGGAGAAACCAAAAGAAGCAAATCAACAGCAGTTTTAAATTGAATGACAGTTTAACAGTATAGTACTATACTAGCAAAAATGTAGTCATGTTGTGGGACTAAAATTCCCCCGTATGCCATCCCCCCACTATCAACTCCCCATGCACATGAACTCCCCACGCACATCAACTCCCCCACACAACAACCCACCATGCTCACAAACCCCCTATGTGCAACAATGTCCCATGCACAACATCCCCGATGCACAACATTCCCCATGTTCATCCACCCCTATGTGCATCATCCACCACATGCGCATCATCAGCCATGTGCATCTATACCTCATGCTCATCTGTCTCCCATGCACATCACACCCCCATGAGCAACATTCCCCCATCTGCATCAAACCCCCATGCGTATGAACCCACAGGTGCAACATCTCCACATGTGCATCAACCCCCCCATGCACAAGTTCCCTCGATGCACAACAATCCATGCACAACACCCCTCCATACGCTTCATCCCCCATTCGCATCACCTCCCCAATGTGCATCATCCCTCATGCGCAACATCTCCTCATGTGCATCCACCTCTCATGCACATCGGTCCCCCTTGGCTTTTGCACATCAATCCACCATGCTCACAAAACCCCATGTGCAACATCCCCATGCACAACATCTATACATGTGCATCAACCCCCATGTGTATCAATCCCCATATGCAACATCCCTCCATGCACAACATCCCCTCATGCGCATCCACCCCATGCACATCAGTCCCCAATGCACAGCATCTGCACATGCACATCACCTCTCCATGCACATCTCCACTACATGTGCAACAGCCCCCCATGCACAACCTCCTCCCCAGTGCAACCCCTCCCTCCAAACAACATTCTCCCCAGTGCACCAGGCACTGAGCACCAAATCGGATGGATGTTGGATAGTCTTCCATGTTAATTGAAGGACAAAAATAAGTTACACCCCTTTTCAGCCCCTTAAGGGTTAAATTTCTCCATATCCATTCTTGGTGGGTGTTGATGTGACTTAAGGAACACCCTCCCCAAATTTCACACTTCTAGGTCCAGGGGTTGGGGCAGACCATCCATCAGTCACTGAGTCCTCAATGCAAAGTATGGGGAAGAAAACATGTTGCACCTCATTTCACCCCCTTGCTGTTGGAATTTCCCAGAATTGGTTCTTACTGACTCCCTCCATCACAGAATGAACGGCCTCCCCAAATTTCACATTTTTAGGCCTGGCGGTTTTGGCAGGGCATTGATGAATCTGTAATGACAATAAAGATTAGTTTTATAAAACATTGCGCTCCTTTTCACCCCCTTCTGGTTGGAATTTCTGAAAACTGGTTCCTAGTGGATCCCTTGATCATAGAAGGAATACCCTCATCAAATTTCACATTTATAGGCCTGGCGTTTTTGGCTGGGTGTTAATGAGTCAGTGATGATGAAGAAGATGCCTTTAATATATCGATAATTCTATGCACGTTTATACAAAAGCAAGTCATGTCCAGGGGGTCTTTCTCCCTAGTAAATACATATTGAGTGGCAGCCTAATAATTACAACAACTATGACTGCACAGAACATATGTAATCATGATTCTTTAAAAAATTGTCTTATACAAGCCTTGTTATGATGAATGGGAGGCATGCAGGAATTTGACGCACAGCTTGCGTACAATGAATGAGAAATACCAACAAGTTACTGTGTCCAAACAGATGACACACCAAGGTGCTTTCGCCCCCTCTTTGCATCCCCAACCCCCCCCAAAATGAAGGAAGAGTAACAGTATCCTTCCTCTAGTTGCAGAGCAACCTGGGTGTGAAGCTGAGGGGAGTCACCTCTCCATACTGCAATGGTTACAATTGAGGCCTTAGAATAGGAGATTAAAAGATAATATGAAAGCTGGGATCCTGTGAGGGGTAAGGCTGTGCAAGATAAGGCTGTTCAGAATTGCCTTGTAGCAGGCCCAACAGCAGCTGAGCTTCTCCTTCCAATACTCTTTGTCATTTTATTTCATTTGTTTAATTCATTTATAGCAATACAAAACATCAGTGCGCAGGACCCTTTATCAGAAACTTCAAGCAGTTCCCCAAGCAGGTTGAGAAGGCTGAGAGGAGACCTGATCACACTCTTCAGATACCTGAAGGGCTGGCATAAGGAGGAAGGGGCTCATTTGTTCATGGCTGTCTCTAAAAGCAGAACAAGAACCAATGGGTTCTTGGGTGCAAATTGCAAGAAAGGATGTTCTGTTTGGATATCAGGAAAAGATTCCTGACGGTGAGAGTGGTTCAGCAGTGGAACAGATTGCCAAGGGAGGTGGTAGACTCTCCCTCACTGGAGATCTTCAAGCAGAGGCTTGATTTGCACCTGTCAGAGATGGTCTAGGAGGATTTCCTGCTACACATAGGGGGTTGAACGAGATGACCTATTTGGTGCCTTCCAGCTCTATGATTCTATGATTCTAGGTGTCATTCTTCACCCACTGGATTTTCACCCACTATTCCATGGCACTCTTATGTGCTGCAAATGGTCCAAAGAATGATCCAAAAGTGTACTGCTTTGCTGGCAGAGGTCTGGGGTGGCTCTATTTATTAGTAGAGCCATGGGAGGATGTGAGCCCCTACAAGCAGCATGTTGTGCCTTTACAATTGTCACAAACTGATGGTATGGCTGGACAATTTTAATGCTTGTCAGTGTGTCTTGAGATGAGAAGGTTGAAAATTGCTATCAACAGTTGATATCTCAGGTGAGAAACTTGTTCAAGAGAGGAAACCTGTGTTAAACAGTATACCAGTGTTTGTATTGTTTCCCAGTGAACACTTTCCTCCTTGGTTTGACTGAACTTGAATTGTGCCCCATAAGACTCATCCCAAGATCATTCTGAAAACTCAAAACCTTTACAATGAACATTGAATATGCACCTTCAAATATGCATTATATGATCAAGTTGCTTCTCTCTCTACTAGGGAATTGTGGAATATCGTGAGGAAAGTGAGGCAGAGCCTTCCCACTGCAATTTGCAAGCACACACAACCCGGAAGCTCTTGCGTAGTGGGAGAGGAAGCAGTTGAGGCAGTACCTCATACTAGAGTCCTTTGAAAAGCACTACAGCAATGGAGGCATTTGGAAAGCGCTGCTGCAGTATGAGATGTGCAAGCATACACAACTGAAATGCTGTTGTGTGGTGAGTGGGAAGGCAGGTGTGGCAGTTACTCCCTACTGAAGTCCTTTAAAAAGCACTGCCACAATGTGATGTAGCAATACACTAGTGTACACACCTCATATACTTTCGTGTGGTGAGTGAGGATGCTGATGAGGTTCTCTGCAGCTGTCATGAACCCAGCAGAGAGATGCCTGGGACCCCCTTCTGAGAAGGACAGTCCATCCAGAAACCCCTCCCCAAGTGACGTCAAGAGTGGAACTGAAAGTGCCATCACAAGCTCCTCTGTGTTTACGTGGAAGTAAATCTCACTGTGTTCAATGAGGTTTACTCCCAGAAAATCACCTTGAGTGGCCCTTTCCAAAATGGTGGCATCCAATTCCAGATTCCAAGATGGATGGCAGCACCCAAGAGGATCCCGACTCCCACTTTAAGAACTAACTTCAAAGTCATTCCCCCGTGACCCTCTTGGGAACAAAAATCGCTGCTCCCCGGCTTTCCTCGCTCCCTATACGGAGGCGGAGTTGCACTGGGCACAAGATGGCGGCGCCCCCTGAAAAGCCCCACCTCGATTTTTTTCGGAACGTTCGCTAAGGGACAACTTGGAATCTACTCCGAACGCGGCGGGCGAGCGGGGGGAGAGGGGGAGCGTTGCCATGGCAATCGCGAGTAAGTGTCAGCCGGACTACTTCCTGGTTTGAGGCCAATGTCCCGGGTACTGAGCTGGGAACAGCGCCGCGGGGAGAAGCCTCAGAGGGAGCAGGAGGCCGAGGCGGTGAGGTGTGAGACGATGGCAAATGGAGTTACTGGGCGGGGGGTCCCTCATCCCTTTCCTTCCCCTTTCCTTCTCTGGGCCCTTCCAAGGGGGTGGGCACTGTTAGGCTGCAAGGCCTACTCTGGAAGGGGAGAGGGGGAATGTAGAGGACAGAGCGGAAGGGTATAGGAAAGAGAGAGAGTGGGAGGGCTCACCCTCGGTCGAGGAGGGGTCTGCAGGTATCCCATGGCAGAGTGTGAGGACTTATGAGGGGAGGACTTGTTGGAGGAACAGGAGAGGGGCTGCTGTTCCCTCCCATCTCAGGAGTAGGCGAGACCTCCCCCTCAGGTTTTGAAGACAAAGGGGTAGGGGGTGACAGGGCTTTCCTGTGTATGGGAGGAGAGGAAGGAACCCCCTTCTCCAATGCATACCCTCTCCTAAAAAATTTCTGATCATAGGGCAGTGGACTTTGCTTTTGCAAAGGGGGGTGGAGCTGGAGGTTTTGGGGGATAGGAAGGAGGGGTGGTGGGGAGTGTCTGTGGAAAGAGGAAAAGGGAGTAGAGAATAACGTGGGGGGGGGGGTGGAGATGGGCAAGAGGCACGTTTGGCATTTAAGATGCACATACTGGGCAAGAGACACTTTTTAAGTGGTGCTCTTTTATTTAGCAGGGATGGATTGGTTCCCCTCACCAGGGTTCACAAAATCCACTGAGAGGATGAAATAACTACTTGTTATTAGAGCTGGGACCTGAAGATTGTGTGGGGATGGGAAGGAGGATGTCAGGAATGGTGGTGGGGATTGTGTATGGGAAGAGGCAAAAGTTTTGTGGAGTCTGGGTAACCATATGTCATAAGCAGATAAAGGCAACCAGAACCTCTCAAAATATAGGATACCCAAGAGAAATATTAGGGCATGACAAAATAAAAGTTAAAAAACACTATTTTATATATTTCTTTTATGGCTTAATTTAACCATAATTATGTTCAAATTCAATTATAATTTAATCACAATTTATGATTTATAATAATAATTTAAACATAATTATGATTTAATTTAATCATATCATGATTTAATTTAATCATATCATGTATGATTAAATTTAAAACTATTGCATGTAATTTATTACATATTGTTTATGAATTACAAAACAGCTATACGATGCCTGCTCAAAAGGAAAAAGAGGATAGTGAAGATTTATTTTAGGACACAAGACTGAAAAGAGCACATGACCTGGAAAATGAATATATGACCATCATGTGTAGGGAGAGGGTCACTGTGGTGGGGGGAAGGGACTTTGATATCTCCTAATTGGGGAAGAGCATTTTTTCAAGTGGGTACTCTTATTTTTTTTAGCATAGAGAGAGTGACAGGCTATCCTCACATCAGAAGTGTCTTACAGAACATTTTGCATCTCTTTAGATCTTTTTTGGGGACATGGAGTTATTTCCAGTTATTTTATTTTGTCTGCAAACTGCTTTATAAAAGTGCTACTAGACTAGCAGTCCAATCTCAGTCTTTGCTTACTCAGAAGCAAATCTCACAGGACTTTGGTGGGTGAATTTTGAATTGGGATATGCGTATAAGTAAGTATGTGTAGGGTTGCAGGTATTTGCTGTGCTGTTGTGGGTGGTGCACGCGGTTAAGACACTGTGCCTGTTAACCAGCAGGCCAGGGTTTGAGACAGAGTCGGCCCCACAAGACAGGGTGAGCTCCTGTCTCTAGCCCAGCTCTGCGATGCCAACTGGATCCAATCGTATTGGCTCTGCCTTTCCATTGGACTAATTCAGTGGCATGAAGAGGGGGAATTTGTTGCTTGGGTAATAGCCTATCCTCCATAACAATCCAACCCAGGCTTTTGTGCTTTGCATGCAGTATATGCAGCGCTGAGCACGATACCATAGTCTTTCAAGACTGACGGAGCCTACTTTTTGTGGGTCCTGTGTAGCTTAAATGGGAGGGGCCCTCTGCTGTGATGTACAAGAATCAATGAAACCTGGGAAAGCCATTACATTACACTATCCTTTGTCATGCAAGGGGCAGGATGAGGGTGAGTTTTACAACCTTTGTGTATGCATGCTTTGCTGTAATATAGTTTTGGTGAGTTACCTTTAGGAAAACTGACTAGTTACTTTTGCATTATCTATATAGTTATAAGTGAACTTCGCAATGAAAAGCAGTATATATTACGATGATTACCTGTATACACTTAAGTGTGTGTCCAAAGTCTAACAAATACTATAAAGAAAGGAGAATAGAAACAAAACTGATATATATTGTCCCTTGCCTCATTATTTGTATAATTTCACCACCTTAATTCTGGGCTGTAGTTTCATATCTGAATAACAAAAAATTAGAACAACAGGAGTTTCTAACTTTTGGGTACAAAAGATCCTGTGATAATTGTATCCATATCTATTTCTATTTCCTTGAGTCAGTTGATATTAAAAAGGAATCAAGCAAACAATCTCGTAGGTGTTGTGTACATGGAGCTAGTTAAGTGTGAATTTTCTAAAAATCTGTATTCACAAGAGACCTCTCTTTTTCTTTTCTTGAATTTGTTTTCTTGCCCTGAAGACAGCTATTTAATTAACTCCAGTTTGAACTGAGGGAAACAGAAGGGTTTTCATTTTATAGAATTATCTCTGAATTGATGGTTGGTTGGTCTGTTGATTAGAAGAATTAGGGTTCTGAATACTGATGGCCTGAAGGAGGTTTTCGAGACTGAAAATGTGACTATATTGTGCGTGGCCTTTAACCTCTTGGTGCATGAACTTGATGCTCTTACTGATGGGTCTTGGAAGAAATCACTGGAGATAAGTGTTCCTCTTCCATAATAGTAGCATGGAATTCACCAGTAAAATTGTTAGTTGAGTCAGAACAGATAAAAGGAAGTGATACACTCGATATGAAATTGATTAATTGCTACAACCTGTGTTGATGACTTGAAAAGATTAGACAAATTTGTGGAGGATCATCACCAATCCTTCTCCCAGTGGCTGTTGTGTGCAACTCAGCAATTTTCAAACTCTCCTGGTATTTAAGAATTACAGTGAGTTGTCATAGGGGAGGGGGAATGCAGCAGTGGGACCCCTGGATTGCATCACTTTTGGGGAACATAGGAATTTATTTCACTCATCAGAAGCTGCCAAAGGATTTCATGGAGTGTCTGGAACCCCACAGAAACCTCCAATACCTCTCCTGGAGTACTGAAGAGGTTAAAAATAACAATTGTGACCCACTTTTGGTTTTTCTTCAAAAGTGCATTGTGATAATTATTTTGACAGTTTCAGTGCTTTGGGGAGCTGTCTGGAGCCTTGCAAGGATCCCCCCTCACTGTCCCTTATGTGACAGAGGCCAGGACTCTGGAAAGTTACAATACCCCAGTTTGAGAGCCACTGGACTCAGCTGAAACTTCATGTTCAGAAGCAGCATGAATCATAGAATCGTAGAGTTGGAAGGGACCAAGTAGGCATCTAGTCCAACCCTCTGCATGTAGCAGGAAATCCTTCTAGAGCAGCGTTTCTCAAAGTGGGGGTCGGGACCCCTTTTGGGGTCACCTGGAGTTTTCCTGGGAGTTGCCTGAAGACTCCTGGTGCAGGGGGCCAGGTGGGAAGACCTGGCAGAAATGCTGGAGCCGCTGTGGCTGGAAGAAGCCGCTGAGAAGCAGCTCAGAAGGTGTCTCTGAGCAGCTGTGAGACAATGTGGAGCCTTAGGGGCAGGGAAGATTGCAGCCTTAGAGCTCAGTTCTATGCATGTCTACTCAGAAGTCAGTCCCATGATAGTGAATGGGATTTACTCCCAGGAAACAGTGGCTGGCTCTGCTGCCTGAGATCCCAATCCTATGGAGGTCTCCTCTCACACAGGTACTTACCGTACCTTCCCATTCCTCCCTCCCTCCCTCCCCTCCCTCTCTTTCTTTTTCTTTTTCTTTCTTTCTTTCTTTCTTTCTTTCTTTCTTTCTTTCTTTCTTTCTTTCTTTCTTTCTTTCTTTCTTTCCTTCCTTCCTTCCTTCCTTCCTTCCTTCCCTCCCAGTCACTCCCTCTTAGCTATGCCACGTCTATCTATCTATCTATCTATCTATCTATCTATCTATCTATCTATCTATCTATCTATCTATCTATCTATCTATCTATCATTACGTATTGTTTTTATGATTAATCACTATGCTTTATTATGCTCAATTTGTAACAATGAAAATACATCCTGCATATCAGATATTTGCATTACTCTTCATAACAGTAGCAAACTTACAGTTATGAAGTAGCAACTAAAATAATTTTATGGTTGGGGGTCCCCAACAACATGACAAATTGTATTAAGGAGTCATGGCATTAGGAAGTTTGAGAACCACTGTTCTAGAGCATCTCTGACAAGTCTTTGTTGAGCCTCTGCTTGAAGATTCCCAGTGAGGGAGAGTCTACCATCTCCCTTGGCAATCTGTTCCACTGCTGAACCACCCTCACCGTCAGGAATTTTTTCCAGATATCCAACCGGAATCTCCTTTCTTTCAGTTTGTACCCATTGGTTCTAATTCTGCTTTCAGAAGCAGCTATGAACAAATGATCCCCTTCCTCCCTATGACAGCTCTTCAGGTATGTGAAGAGGGCAATCATATCTCCTCTCAGCCTCTTCTTCTCCAGGCTGAACATCCCAAGTTCCCCCAAGGTTTCCTTGTAGGGCTTCCCTTCCATCCCATTGTTCATTCTTGTCGCACTCCTCTGGACGTGCTTCAGTTTGGCTGCATCTTTCTTAAAAGTGAGGTGCCCAGAACTGAACACAGTATCAAGGTGAGGTCTAATTTCTAATAATAAAGAGGAACTTTAACTTCTCATGACTTGGAAGCTACAGTCCTCTTAATGCAGCCTAAAATGGCATTTGCCTTCTTTGCAGATGCATCACACTGCTGACACACGTTGAGCTTGTGATCCATGGTGACTCCAAGATCCTGCTCACATGTTGTGCTGCCAACCCAAGTTTCTCCCATTTTATACCTTTGCTTTTGGTTTTTATTTCCTAAGTGCAGAACCTTGCACTTCTCCCTGTTGAAATTCATTCTATTTGTTACAGCCCAGTATTCCAGTTTGTCCAGATCCTCCTGAAAGTTATTCCTGTCATGGGTTTGCAACTCCTCCCATCTTGGTGTCATCCACAAATTTGATCATTCTCCCCGTATCCCTTCATCCAAGTAATTGACAAAGATATTAAAGTAAACCAGGTCCAAGATAGAGGCCTGGATTACCCCACTTGAAACCAATCTCAGGATTGATGCAGAACCAGTTACTAAATCACTTTGATTTCAACCATTGAGCCAGTTGCAGACCCACTTAACAGATGCCTCATCTAGCCCATATTCCTCCAACTTCCCGATCAAAATGATCTGACAGTTTTCTCTTTCCTTTGTACCTTATTTGTTCTCTACCTGAGGCTGCTGGTTGGCCACAGTGGAAAACAAGGGCTGTTTTTTGATGGACCTTTGTTTGGATTCAGCAGGTCTTTTTTATTGATTAGCAGATGAAAAGATGCAAAGTTAATTTGCTTTATGTTGCATTAGCTTATTCAAGTTGCAGAATCTAGTTTTCTATCCTGCAGTCAGCCATTCCTTGGTGGTGGATGAAACTTCCTAGGTTCATCTAATTCAGTGAAACTGAGAAAGTATTATAGGTTGGCTGGTGGCTAGAGATGAGATAACCTCAGTGCTTCTGCCTTTGAACCAGTGGTGGGCCCAGCCTGCCCCAACAACTGGTTCTCTGGAAGTGGGAGGGGCCAGGGTGGGTCAGGGGGTGGGGCTAGGGTCAGGGAGTGGGGCGGAGAAGGGCACGCCAACTTAACCCTTAGTTTACAAAAAAAATGTATCACTTGTGATGGCATCAGTCAGTATTAAGCCCCTGAGTTCAGTGTAATTTATTCCTATGCATTACACTCTGTTATGCTCTCAGGGGGAATGTGTGCCACAAATAAGAACAGAAAAGCCTCCACTGGATCACACCAAAGACCCATCTAGTCCAGCTTCTTGAATCACACAGCAGCCCACCAGCTGCCTCAGGGAGCACATATGACACTTGCATCCAGGTGCCTAAGTACCAGCAGACACTACCACAAGTTTCACTGGTGGTACTCATACCACTGGTTGAGAAACACTGATCTACAGTTCAGAGAAACACTGAACTATACAGAAACACTACAGTACAGAGAAACACTGATCTACAGGACCAGAGTCTGTGGTGTCCCCTCTGCAGGCTGAGGTTTGCCTCTAAGCCACTACTTAAGGCTACAATCCTGTCCACACATTCCTGTAAGTAAGCTCTATTAACTGTAATGGGACTTACCTGTACTTCTGAATGGTCATACATAAGATTTGGGCTCTTAGAATCCCAGGCTCTTGCTGCAATATAACACTTGCATCCAGGTGCCTGAGTACCAGCAGACACACCTCAAGTTCACAGATGGTACTCATACCAGTGGTTGAGAAACACTGATCTACAGTTTAGGACCAGAGTCTGTGGTGTTCCCTTTGCGGGTTGAGGTTTGCCTCTAAGCCACCACTTAAGGCTACAATCCTGTCCACACTTTCCTGTAAGTAAGCTCCATTGAATATAATAGAACTTCTGAGTAGTCAAGGAAAGGACTGAGCTCTCAGTAACCATCCTTTGGCTGCAATCCTATTCACTTTCCTGAGCGTAAGCTACACAGACTCTAATGGGACTTACTTCTGAGTGCCAAGAATAGGATTGGGCTCTAATGCTGCACTCCTCTGCACTCTTTCCTGGGAGTAAGCTTCATAGATCGAAATGGGATTAACTTTTCAGTAGTCAGGCATAGGATTACAAGCTCTTAGAGACCAGCTTCTTTCCAGGGAGTAAGCTTCACTGTTATAATGGAACTTACTTCTGAGTAGACAGTGATTGGGCTTTGAGGCTACACTCCTATTCTCACAGGGGTGTAAAACCTACTGACTTTAATGGGATTTACTTCAGACTAGGCAGTGGACTGGGCTCTTGGCGGGGGCAGGATGGGAACTGCATGCTGCCTGCTTATAAGGAAAAGGAGGACAATGAAGATTTTTTTCCCAGACAGAAGAGTGAAAAGAGGACCTGTCCTGGGGAAAAAGTGCTCCTGGCAAAAAATAAAATTTATGAGAAGGCTGCATGCTGCCTGCTTATAAGGAAAAGGAGGACAGTGTAGATTTATTGTGGTCCTGGAAAAAAGTATGGATAATAAGAAGACTCCATGTTGCCTGCTCATAAGGAAAAGGAGGAGAGTGAAGATTTTTTTCCCAGGACAGAAGAGTAAAAAGAGGACCTGTCCTGGGAAAGGAGGACATATGGTCACTCAGTACTTGCTTCTGAGCAGGCATGCAGAGTATTGGGGTCTGATGCTCAAATCCTATCCTACCTGGGAGTAAGCTCCATTGACTAGGATGGGACTTGCTTCTGAGGAGGCATGCCTGGATGCCTCCAGTGAATGGAGAGAGAGAGAAGAGCAGCCACTCAAAGGTCCTCCCTCTTTCCCTCCCACCTCCAGAATTTTTAGTAATGCAGACACAATTGGAGGAATAAGAGGGCTCATTTGCATGGACTACCTTTGCAAAAACAAGAAATTACCTCTTCAAAACTTGCTAGAAATAAGGTTTTTAAGCAAAATAAGATGTTTAGCAGAGAGGGGCTTCTTTCCAAGCCATCAAAGCAGAAATGGTTTCTCACAGTCAATGTAAAGAATGTAGATGTTTTAGACAACCACTTAGGCATGGGAGAATTTAGGCTCTTAATGGGAGCCTGTTTGAATGATGTCTTTTGCATGTGGTTAGCAAAGTGATTAGGAGGGGGAGGTGTGCTTGCCAGGGAACTTCTGGCTGCTTGACTTGCATGAAAGGTGTTTGTATTTTAAAAAATA
This sequence comes from Cryptoblepharus egeriae, assembly GCA_030015325.1. Taxonomy (NCBI): domain Eukaryota; kingdom Metazoa; phylum Chordata; class Lepidosauria; order Squamata; family Scincidae; genus Cryptoblepharus; species Cryptoblepharus egeriae. Next base: position 4,479,297 of record JAREYC010000009.1, read on the forward strand.
CCCTTAGGGAGGGGAAGGGGGGAGGGAGAGCCCCCTCAGAAGGGGAGGGAGTTGAGCTTCCTCCGGCAAGACAGACCTAAAGGTCCTTTAAGAGAAATTAAAAAACACTTGCATGCAGTTCAAAGATGATGGGCCCCCAATTAACAACCGGTTCGCTAAACAGGTTCTACAGAACTAATGAGAACCTGCTTCAGCCCACCTGTGCTTTGAACCTAGTACAGTGGTTTCTCACATAAAGAGTTTAATTTTTTCCGGAGGCATGCTCTTTAAGTGAAACACTCTTTAAGTGAAACAGATTTTTTCCATAGGAAATAATGGAAACTCAGACAGTTGGTTCCACCACCCAAAAAATTCATATAAAAATATTAACAGGATGTAAAAACACTGGTATTAAATTCAAAGCATGCATTCAACGTGCATGATCCTATGAAGTCTACTTAGGCTGCAATCCTAAAGACACCTTCCTGGGAGAAAGGCCCATTTGGGGCTTGCTTCTGGGTAGACCTGATTAGGAGACTGCAATCAAAGACACTTTCCTGGGAGTAAGCCCCATTTAACACAATGGAGCTTACTTCTGTGTCATAGTTAGGAGACTGCAATCCAAGTAACTTTCCTTGGAGGCTTACCTGGGCTGCTGCTAGAGGCTCAAGGTGTTCATTGGGGGTATTTGGGAGCAATTAGAGACAACTGTGCTGGCCTGCAGCCCTTTTAAAGAGCTCCATGCAGAGCATCAGGGCTGCATAGCATGTGTGCCCATAGCATGCTTATTTGTTAAGTGAAGTGGAACTTGTTATGTGAAGTAAAATTTCTCATTTGTATGTGAAACACTTGTTAAGTGAGGCGCTGGTTAAGTGAGGTACCACTGTACTTGCAAAGAAGCTTAACCATGCTTAAAATAGCACCTGCCTTCCAACTGGGTGGAATATTCATACGAGTGGAATTTCCAGTAACAGCAATAGTTGTTTGAGGCTTGCAAACTAACTCTTTTTAAGCATCATATTATTTACCCCAGTTTGGATAATAATAAAATTCTGGGGGTAATCGACCTAGGTATGTACATGGATGACACAGCCGGGTACGGATATGAATCAACTGGAGGGACTGGGCAGTGAGTGATGGCAGCCTCTGCTTCTCCTCTCTCCCTCTGTCTGGAAACTTGCTGTGGATGAGCCAGCAAAGCTAATGCCTGTCCCAAGCTGCTTCTCCCCAATCGCTCTCCTCTCCCAATAGGGCACACACCAACTTCTGAGGTGGCAAAGGGGGCTGCTTTCCTCTCCCATCTTCCAATGCCCCATTGGTCATAACGGGCTTACCCATGAGTAGACAGAAGTTTCCCTGCCTGCCCCCAAAGGGAGATCTCTCCCAGCACAGCACAGGTACAAGCCATGGGTGGGGGGAAGCTTCTGGATTGTAATCCCTGCCACACTTTAGTGGAAGGAACACCCTTGACTGTAATGGGCATTATTTCTCAGGAGAAATGCCTTGGATTGGGATCTGTGGCTGCATCCTCTCCACACTTTCCTGGGATGAAACTCCACTGACAGTAATGGACTTCTGAGGAGACATGCCTAGGATTGGGATCTGTGGCTGCCTCCCCTCCACACTTTCCTGGAAGGAAAATCCACTGACTGTAATGGTCCGCTCAATAGCAAGGCACAGGATTGATCTCTGAGGCTGCAATCCTATACACATTTTCATGGGAATAAGTCCAATAACTACAATGGATCTTCCTTCTGAGTTGAATAGATTAGACTCTCTTCCCCACTCCAGTTGAATACTGCATTTGTTTCAATCATCTGCAGGTTCATGTCCTCTTTTTATTATGGCGTATGATCTTCCTGACCTCCACATTTCTCCAATATGCAGTGACAAAATGTCATAACCACAAAAAGAGGACATGGGCCCCCCAAAATATAAGGCATCCAAGAAAAATTGACGACATTTTTAAAAGCTAAAAACACTCATATTGTTTTCATGTTGCTAACCTAAACACCATATTACATGTTAATACTGTATGTTTAAACCATTACATGTTACATGTAATCTATGAATTCTAAGAAACCTACATGCTGCCTGCTCACAAGAAAAAAGAGGACAATGAAAATTTTTTTCCAGAACACAAGGCTAAAAGAGAAGAAATGTCCTGGAAAAACAGAACATATGGTCATCCTGTCCAATCCAACACTATTTTATCACCTACTTCAAACTTTTCTTCCAGCTTCCTAGAAGCCACATACAGTCGCGCCTCACAGAACAAATTTAATTTGTTCTGGAGGCATTACGTGAAGTGGATTTTCCCATAGGAAATAATGGAAACTCAAACGATTGGTTCCACAACCCAAAAAATATTCATATAAAAATATTAGCAATGCAAAAATGGGGAGAAAACATTGGAATTGAATTCAAAACACTGTAATATAACATAATTAACTGTAATAAAAAAGTTATTAACTGTATACGGCTGCGGGTGGCGCAAATGGTTAAGTCACTTTGCCTGTTAACCAGCAGGGCAGGATTGGAGACCCGGGTCGCCCCCACAAGACAGAGTGAGCTCCTGTCCTTAGCCCAGCTCTGCAACGCCAGCTGGATCCAATTGTATTGGCTCTGCCTTTCCATTGGATTAATTCAGTGGCACAAAGTGGGGGGAAATTGCTGCTTGGGTAACAGCCTATCCCCTATAACAATCTAACCCAGGCTTTCATGCTTTGCATGCAGCATATGCAGTGCCGAGCATGATACCATAGTCTTTCAAGACTGACGGAGGCCTGCTTTTATATTAACTGTATGTTCAATAAAAGAGAAAATAAAAGGATGACTAATTTTCAACTAGAGTCACTGGTGTCCTTTTTAGTAGCCGGAACAAGGAAGCTGTCTAATGACACTTGTTTTTGTCTACTTTTGAGGATGTCATGGAAATGTGACATATCATTGTCATTAAAGAGGTCCACTGCTCACCCTGGTGCCTCCTTTTTTCGGTGGTGCTTCTCAACAAAATTTTGGGCAATTTCCCAATGTCTGGAAATGGCCTTAATCTCGTTTGAGGTGTGGGGTTCCTTCTCTGTTTGTAAATGTAGTCCCAATGTAGTCAAATGTAGCAAATTGGGCAAATGTAGTCCCAATTTTTAAGAAGGGGAAAAAAGAAGACCCGGGAAATTATAGACCAGTCAGTTTGACTTCAATCCCGGGCAAGATATTAGAGCAAATCATAAAACACACAATTTGTGCACATCTAGACAAGTACTCCGTGATCAAAACAACCCAGCATGGATTTACCAAGAATAAATCTTGCCAGACAAATCTGATCTCCTTTTTTGATCGGGTTACGAGCTTCTCCTGATCTCTGAAATCTGATCTCCTTTTTTGATTGGGTTATGAAGCTCTGGGGAGGAAGATTAAGGACCTGGGGAATACCCAGGTGGTATTCTCATCCATTCTCCCAGTAATTGGCAAAGGTCCTCAGAGAGATAGCAAGATTTTTCAGGTCAATAGCTGGCTTCGAAAATGGTGTCATTGGGAAGGATTTGGATTCTGGGATCACAGGATGAACTTCCTTGAGGAAGGACTCCAAGCAAAGGATGGACTACACCTTACGGGTTGGGGGAAGAGTGTCTTCATATGGGATATGGCCAACCTTATCAGGAGGGCTTTAAACTAAATAAGAAGGGGGTGGGTTACGTCCAAAGGGAACCTAGGAATAAGGAAAATGCTCTGGATGGAAATTGCCAGGGCACAGCTGTAACTCAAAAATCTTTAGAGGGGCCTGGCTTTACAAAAAAGGAGTGAAATGCATTGAGTTGCAACCTCCAGGGCTTAAATTGCATTTACACAAATGCACAGAGCCTGGGGAATAAAGAAGATGAGCTGGAACATTTAGCAAGTGAAGGGAAATTTGATTTGATAGGAATAACTGAAACTTGGTGGGATGACTCCCATGACTGGAACACACAATTGGAAGGCTATCAGCTGTCCCGGAGGAAGAGAAGTGGCAAAAGGGGAGGTGGAGTAGCATTATATGTCAAGAACATATATACTTGCTCTGAAATCCAGGAGAGTGGTCCGGATATCCCTGTGGAGTGTGTTTGGGTAAAAGTAAGGGGGGAAAATAAGAAACAAAACTCTGTGGTGGGCGTCTACTATAGACCACCAGGCCAAGGAGAAGGAATAGACGATGTCTTCTTGGAGCAACTGGCAGGCATTGCAAGGAAATATGAGGTAGTAGTAATGGGGGACTTTAACTACCCAGACATTTGCTGGGAGACAAACTAAGCCAAACACGGAAGCTCCAGTAGATTCCTGATGGGCCTGGAAGATAACTTCATGGTCCAGAAAGTGGAGGAAACAACAAGGGGAGGGGCCATCCTTGACCTGATCTTAACAAACCGTGAAGAACTGGTTGATCAGGTCAACGTAATGGGAACTTTAGGGGAAAGCGACCATGAGCTGCTGGAATTTAGAATAATGTGGGAAATAAAAAGAGTGCAGAGTGAAACTTATATGTTGGATTTCAGAAAAGCTGATTTCAACAGGCTTAGAGGAGTCATAGGTGGGATCCCATGGGTTGATGATCTAATGGGGAAAAGGGCCCAAGATGGGTGGGAGCTCCTTAAGAGGCAGCTTCTACAAGCACAGTCAGAAACAATTCCAATAAAAAAGAAAGGGGGGAAAATGCTGAAAAAACCAGGTTGGCTCCATAAGCAACTTGGGGATCAGCTGAAGTTAAAGAAAGAGAAGTATAGGGAGTGGAAGACTGGAAAGATCACCAGAGAGGAGTACAGGCAGGTAGCCCAGTCCTGTAGGGAGGGGGTCAGGGATGCTAAAGCTCAGTATGAGCTGAGGCTGGCCAGGTGAGTCAAAGATAACAAAAAGAGCTTCTTTAGATATGCCCAAAGGAACAGGAGGAGAGACGAAGGGCTGGGGCTGCTCTTGAACAAGGATGGACAACAGGTGTCTGGAAACCAGCAGAAGGCGGAGCTGCTCAACTCCTACTTTGCATCCGTCTATTCACAGAAGGGCTGTGCAAATGGGGGTGCGGCATCATTGACTGATTCGGGCATGTGTTTACATCCCCTAAGAGGTAATGAAAACGATGGTGCAGAACAGCAAATTAAGATTGACAGAGAACTGGTTCGAAACCACTTAACTGGCCTAAATGAATTCAAGTCATTTGGACCAGATGAGCTGCATCCTCGAGTTCTTAAGGAACTGGCAGATGTCCTTGCAGAGCCTCTGTCGATCATCTTTGAGAAATCCTTGAGGAGTGGAGAAGTGCCACTGGACTGGAAGAGGGCAAATGTAGTCCCAATTTTTAAGAAGGGGAAAAAGATGACCCGGGAAATTATAGACCAGTCAGTTTGACTTCAATCCCGGGCAAGATATTAGAGCAAATCATAAAACACACAATTTGTGCACATCTAGACAAGTACTCGGTGATCAAAACAACCCAGCATGGATTTACCAAGAATAAATCTTGCCAGTCAAATCTGATCTCCTTTTTTGATCGGGTTATGAGCTTACTGGACAGTGGCAATGCTGTGGATGTCATTTATCTTGACTTCAGCAAAGCATTTGACAAAGTCCCACATGACATTTTAATTGGGAAGTTGGAAATATATGGGCTAGACAGGGCACTTAGGTGGATCTGCAACTGGCTCGATGGCTGCACTCAAAGGGTTTTAGTAAATGGTTCTGTGTCAACCTGGAGGTCAGTTTCTAGTGGGGTATCCCAAGGCTCTGTCTTTAACATTAACATTTCTCTTTAACATTTTCATCAATGACTTGGAGGAAGGGATACGGGGGAGCCTGATCAAATTTGCAGATGACACCAAACTAGGAGGAGTAGCAAACACATCAGAAGATAGGAGAAACCTCCAGGAGGATCTGGATAAACTGGAATCCTGGGCTGTAACAGAATGAATTTCAACAGGGAGAAGTGCAAGGTTCTGAACTTAGGCAATAAAAACCAAAAACATAGGTATAAAATGGGGGATACTTGGTTTGGCAGCACAACATGTGAGCGGGATCTTGGAGTCGCCGTGGATCACAAGCTGAACATCAGTCAGCAGTGTGATGTGTCTGCAAAGAAGGCAAATGCCATTTTAGGTTGCATTAAGAGGACTGTAGCTTCTAAGTCACAAGAAGTTATAGTTCCTCTTTATTCAGCATTGGTGAGACCTCACCTTGAGTACTGTGTTCAGTTCTGGGCACCTCACTTTAAGAAAGATGCATCCAAACTGGAGCAAGTCCAGAGGAGAGCGACAAGAATGATCAGTGGGATGGAAGGGAAGCCCTACGAGGAAAGGTTGGGGGAACTTGGGATGTTCAGCCTGGAGAAGAGGAGGCTGAGGGGAGACATGATTGCCCTCTTATGAAACCTGAAGGGCTGTCATAGGGAGGAAGGGGCCAATTTGTTCATAGCTGCTTCTGAAAGCTGAACTAGAACCAATGGGTACAAACTGCAAGAAAGGAGATTCCGGATGGAAATCCGGAAAAAATTCCTGATGGTTTGGGTGGTTCGGCAGTGGAACAGATTGCCAAGGGAGGTGGTGGACTCTACCTCACTGGGGATCTTCAAGCAGAGGCTCGATGAGCACCTGTTGGTGATGCTCTAGGGGGAATTCCTGCTGCAGGCAGGGGGTTGGACTAGATGACCTACTAGGTCCCTTCCAACTCTATGATTCTATGATTCTATGATTTCCCATGCACTTCAGTCCCCCAATTTGCATCACCCCATGTGCATTTCTGCATGTGCATCTCCTAATATGCAACACCGCCCATGCGCAGCACCCTTCCCAGTGCAACCTCTTTCTCCGAACAAAATTCCCTCAGTGCATCTCCCATGCACATCAGTCCCCCACGCGCATCAACTCCCCATGCGAATCAACCCCCCGATGCGGAACGTCTCCCATGCCCAACATCCTCCCCAGAGCAACCTCTTCCTCTGAACAACATCCCCCCAGTGCACCAGGCACCGAGCACCAAATTGGCTGGAGGTTGGTCAGTCTTCCATGTTAAGTATAGGACAAAACACGTTGCACCCCTTTCCAGCCCCTTAAGGGTTAAATTTCTCTATATCTGTTTTGGTGGGTGTTCATGTCACTGAAAGAACTCCCTCCCTGAATTCCATGCTTCTAGGCCCAGCAGTTGGGGCGGAATGTTGATGAGTCATCAATTCTTCAATGCAACATATCGGGATGAAAATGTGTTGTGCCCTTTTTCGCCCCCTTCTGGTTGGAATACCGGAAAACTGGTCCTTAGTGCACCCCTCAGTCACGGAAGGAACACCCACCCCAAATTTTGTGCTGGTCAAAGACCGTAATAAAGGATATCTATCTACCCCAAATTTCACACTTCTAGACCCAGCAGTTTTGGCAGGGAGTTGATGAGATCAGTCAGTAAGTGATTCAGTGAGTGAGTCAGTCAGTGCCTTTTCTTTTATTTATATTTAGATGGTATCTTTTATATACATTGGTACTTCTTTTATACACAGTGATAACAAGCGCCTCACATAACAAGGGTTTGACATAACAAGTATAAATTTGAAAGAAATCTTGCTTCGCATAACAATCTCCACTTAACAAGCAAATGTGCTATGGGCAAGCGTACTATACAGTCCTGAAACTCCACAGAACGGTTCTATAAAAAAGCTGCTGGCCAGCGCTGCTGCCTCTAACTGCCCACACCTTGAAGGCAGTTGCCTGTGACTGGGCAGTGATACTCTCCAAACTTAATCTTGGAGACATGCTGCAATCCTGAACACACTTTCCTGGGAGTAAGACCCACTGGGTACAGTGGACCTTACTTCTGAGTAGACATGGTTAGGGTTGAAGCATATCTCCAAGGTTAAGCTTGGAGAGGATCACAGCCCATCCTGTGCATCATTGGGCTTTCAGAATGCAACTTGGGAGTAAGCCTCATTGACTTTAATGGGGCTTACTTCTGAGTAGGTCTCAAGGGCAGCAGGCAGCAGCTGGGATAGAAGCTAAGGCTGCTTTTGGGGGATGCGGGTGGGTGAGCGCTGCAAGGTCTGCAGCGGCCTGAAGTGCTCTGAGTGCCAGGAGGCAGGTAGGGGAGGAGGCAGGCAGCCCGGACCAGCTTTGTGGCAGCCACTCAGGGCAGTGCGCAGAAAAGCACGAGAACTTTGAAAACCAAAGCTGGTTTTTCCAATGGTGGCCAGCTTTGCAGGAGGGCCGCATCCACCCTCATCCTGGGCCGCATGCAGCCTCCGGGCCTCATGTTGGACACTCCTGACCTAGTGAAAGTATTGTCTCTCTGCACAAGTGTAATGTTTCACAGCCTAGCTTAATACAGTGGTATTAAATAACGAGAGAAGCAAGGGTAGATGTGCGACAACAAATAGCTTTTACTGTGGAAATAAGAATTCAGTAATAGGCAACACAATAAAAAAGATAATGCAATGAAATATTTGAATACTGAAGCTGCAATCCTAACCCCAAATGATCTGGTAACAAAGCAAGTCAGAGTGTAGTGAGGTATAGGTTGAAATGCAATGTCTAAACAGGTTTATGGCAAGTATCAAGAGAAAGGATCAAGAGCACCAGAGTTGTGCTAGTAAAGTTATAGAACAAGTCTCATTTGGAAACATCTTTCCAAATTCTTTAAGCTCCAGCTTAATAAAAGATTGCCGCAGCCTTTTAAAATTTATTTAATTCAGGGATTTACACTCTTTCTTTCCCATATGAAGGTGGCCTACAAACTTATTTCTCCCCTCCTTTCGTCTTTGCAACAATCTTAGGTAGGGTGAGAATGAGTAACCTCGTGAGGGAGTGATTGCGAATGAAAGTGAATGACTAACCCAAAGTAACCTAGGAAACTTCATGGCCAAAGAAGAAGTTGAACCTGGATCTTAGGTCTTAGGCCAACTCTCTAACCATTATACCAAATTTACATACTCTCTTTTGCTGTACTAACATAGTTGGTGGTGCTTTCCCTTCCCAAAGATTGCTGGCAGTGTGAAGCCAAGTCTCAACAATGTGGAGACACGAGAAGTTGTGGTTCCTCTATCTGAAGGGCTATTATATTGAAGACGGGATGCATTTGTTTTTAACTGCCTCTGAAAGCAGAACTAGAACCAATGGATACAAACAATAAAAAAATGTTCCAACGGGTTATCAGGAAAAAAAATTTCTGAAGGTGAAGTCAGTTTGCTTCATCTCTGGAGGATATTCTGAGGGTCTTGGAGGCTTCACTCACCTGTCTTAATGTATAAAAGTGCTTATAAAATGGTTGGAGGACCATCTCCTTTCTCTGTATTAGAAAGTATTTATGAACCTATTTGAACTCATTTGTAAGTTCTGTCGAATCTATTTTTATGTGTATTTATATATTGTGGTGAGTCACGTAACAAATTTAAATTGTTCTGGAGCCATGTTTGTTACATGAAACGTTCTTAACGTGAAGTGGATTTTCCCATGGGAAATAATGGAAACTCAGACGATTGGTTCCACAACCCAAAAAATATTCATATAAAGATATTAACTGGATGTAAAAATGTTGACAAAACACTGGAATTGAATTCAAAACATGCATTCAGTATGCATGATCCTCTGAAGTCTAGGCTGCAATCCTAAAGACACTTTTTTGGGAATAAGCTCCATTTAACACAATGGGGCTTACTTTTTGGTAGATATGATTGGGAGGATGCAAAGACATTTTCTACTGTATTCAAAGACACTTTCTAAGCTCCCCACTTTCTCCTTCTCTTAATCTGGAGCCTCTCTCAGTCCCCTGCTACCTTCTGTCTAGGCCTGAGCTGCTTCCCTCTACTCCACTGTTGTTCTTTCCCTCTGTCCGCAGGAGGAACAGCACCAAAGTGTTTTTTCGCTATTGGCAGGCGCCAGGCACCTCTGACGCTTTTTAAAAGGGCTGCCAGCCAGCATGTGTGTCCCACTGCCAACGAGTGTGTTTGTTACGTGAAGCACCATTTGTTATGTGAAGCAGAATCCAAGAGAAATTTTTGTTTGTTACGTGGAACATACTTTATGTGACGTGCTTGTTACATGATACACCACCGTACATTCATTCAAATTTGAAATTTAAATCAATCATTTTTTTACTGGCCCCTCTTACATTGTCAGAGAGATAATGCTGTCCTCCTGCCAAAATATTTGGACATACCTGCTCTATGAGGATTTCCTGCTTTAGGTAGAAGTTAGGCAAGCAGGTTGGACTAGATGATCTACTGCCTTCCAACTCTAAGATTTTATGAAAACTGTGCTGATTTCAGTTTCATAACATGCTGTAATTTCAGGGTTCTGAGATGACTGGGAACTCCAGGACGTGTCAGGAAAATGGGCTATTCTCCAGTAGTAGAGCATCACTTGGGATACAATCCCATCCAGAAGGTGGGGCCAGTCAAAATCTTCCTGGAAGGGGGTGCTTTCTCTATCTGCTTTCTCTTTCTCATACTGGCCTCACCTTCTGGAGAAAGTGGCCACAAAGTCTGTCAGGTCTGCTGACTGTCAACCTTTAGGGGTGACTTCTTCAGGCCCATGGCCCCCGTCTTGCTCCCTACCTCTGGGGGAATGAAGGAGGGGCCTTTTCAGTTCAGTGGAAAAACATCCTACCCCCTTCCTCTGAGGGACCAAGGATGAGGTCTGCGTGCGGCCCCACACCTTTGGCTCGCCTGTCAAGTATCCCTCCAAGTGCTGGTGGGCCACTGTTTTTTCGCTGCCAGCAGACACCCTTAGCTTTCTGTGGGGGAGGCGTGTGGATGGCAGGGAGCCCTGCCCACTCAGAGCACTATGTGCGCTTTTCCAGGGGCGGATCAGATCTCCTGCCTCTGTACTGACAGGAAGGACTGCGGGGGTCTAGTTACCTGCCCCCCATTCAAAATTCGTGCAGATTGGAGAGAAAACAAGCCCCCCATAAATGGAGAGAAATCTAAGCCCCTCAGAAGTGGAGGGAAAATGACTCCTCACAGAATTGGAGGGAAAATAAATATGTCAACAGAATCAGGATTTGGCCGTGCCCACCCCTCTGGCTGTAGTGTCCATTTTCAGAGTTCAGGAACACTCCTGCTGCCTGAAGTTCCCTACCTGGAGCTGCATGGAGCTGCCTGCTGCTCTGTTCTCTGTACTATTGCGGCTCCTTCAGGTTGGTCATGTCTTCCTCTGAGGATTCTACCCCAACAGCTATAGCCCTCACCCCTGAGAATGTAGACTCCACTGAGGCATTCCTGGCCAGAATTATCCAATGGTAAGCAACAATGACTTCCCCTGAGTTGGGGGCAAGCTCCAGGAATTCGCAGACCTCTGGCCCCTTATAATTTCAGATAGGTGGGTCCTGGACACTGTCCACAGCAGATATGCCATCAAGTTCCTCAGTCAACCTCTAGACAGATTCCTGTGTATACATTGTCCAAGTTGAGAGAAGCACCTGGGCATCCTGTAAGCCATCGACCACCTCCAACTGGGAGCCATTGAACATTTGCTGGAGTCTCAAAAGGGTTCTAGTATATATTCCCACCTGTTCACAATGCCCAAAAAGAATGGGTCCTTCAGGGCCATAATGGATCTGAAATGGCTCAACCGATGGCTAGTCAAGCGCAGGTTCAAGATAGAGACCCTCCATTCCATCTCGGCAGTCATCAGATGCAAGGACTTCCTCTGCTCCCTGGACCTTCAGGATGCCTACGTGCACATAGCCATTCTTCTATCTCACAGATGTTTCCTCCATTTCTCAAATATGAACTCACACTACCAATTTTGCTCTCTACCTTTAAGACTTCCTTCTGCCCAGAGGGTGTTCACCAAGGTCCTCATGGTCATCGTTGCCCACCTTTGTCTCCAAGGCATTGGAGTATACCCTTATTTTGACAACCTGGTCCTCAGGGCCCAGTCTCAAGAGCTCGCCCAGGATCACCTACATGCGATTATCAACATCCTTCTTTGTCACGGCTCTCTTCTAAATTGGGACAAGAGCCACTTGACCCCTTCACAGGAACTCGAACACCTGGGGGTGATGATCGATACCTGCTCCCACATGGTTTTCCTATCAAAGGAACATCATTGGAAGATCTTGCTGCTGCTCCTGCAGATTCTTCAATCACACTGGCTGGACTCCTCACCCTTTCCAGGCTCCTGGGGATGCTCACATCCTGCCAGGACATCATTCCACAGACACGGTTTTGTTGTTGTTAACTTCAACAACTGCTCCTTCCCTTCCAGCTTTCCACAGCCTCATGCCGACGCAGGGTTCTTACTCTAGACCCCCTCTTACTCAAGGACTTGGAGTGGTAGTCCAGTCCATTCCGCCTCCTCCAGGATTCAGAACAGGATCACTATGTATACGGATCACTGATGCCAATCTGTTGGGATGGGGAGCCCATCTCCAAGGGTTAGTGATCAGGGGTTTTGGAGTCGGCGAGACTCCTCAGCATCAACCACCTCAAGCTGAGAACCATTGCTCTAGTTTTGAGAGCCTTCCAGACCCAGATCCAGTCAAAACAGGTGCTGGTCTGTACAGAATACTGCAGCCAAGGCTTATGTGAACAATGGGGAACCAGATCAGGATACCTGAACAAAGAGGTCATATGTCTCTTTCTGTGGGCAAAGTCATCTTGTCTCCATAATCTCAGAATGCACGCAAAGTGTTCAGAACATTGTGTCCATCTGGTGAAGTTAAAAGTAGATGGTCCAGTCAGAGTGGCATCTGCATCAGTCTTCCCTCAGCTTAACTGGTCCTTTGGACCTGTGACTGTGGACCTGTTCGCCTCCAGAGAAAATCCCCTCTTACCAAGGTATTTTACTCAGCAAAGGGACTCCCTAGCAGAGGGGATAGATGCTCTTCACGTAAGCTGGCCACCTAGGATCCTCTATGCATTCCCTTCTCTCAAGCTGCCAAGAGCTGTCTCAAAGATCAGGGCAAAAAGAGCTCTGATCCTCCTCATGGCTGCTCACTGGCCCTGGGGACCATGGTTCTCAGATCAGATGGAGCTCTCTCTTTTCCCTCCTGTTCCTCTTCCTTGCTGGCCGGACCTCCTCTCCCAAGGCCCCGTTTTTCGCCTTCAGCCCCTACACTCGCACGCTTGGAGGTTGAAAGGGACAGGCTAGCCAATAGTGGGTATTCATAACCTTCTCTTAATACCTTGTTGATGGATAGGAGGGGATCTACCAACATGGTGTACAATTATACCTGGAGGGTATTTTCTGCTTGGTGCTCTGACAAGGGCCTTTCTTCCAAACACATCAGTGTTTAGGGGTTTGATAGACTTCCTGCAAGACTGACACTCTTAAGCTGCAGGTCTCAGCGATTTCATCTGTCTTGGAGTTACCCAGGGGAAGGGCCCTGGCCTCACACCCTCATGTGTGAAAGTTTCTCAGGGGAGCGAGTCTTCTCAGACCACCCCCTTTGAGCACTGACAAGAGGCAGGTCTCAGTGATTTCATCTATCTTGGGGTTCCCCAAGAGATGGGCCCTGGCCTCACACTCTCATGTGCGAAAATTCCTCAGGGGAGCAATTCTTCTCAAACCACTCCCTTCTGCTTTGGTCCCTTCTTGGGACCTTCCATTAGTGGTAGACCAGATGTCTAAATCCCACCTTTGAGCCTTTGGCCTCCTATTCTCTTGTGTTACTTACACTTAAGCTGGTGTTCTTGGTGGCGATTACATCGGCTAGGAGAGTCTCGGAGATAGTAGCTTTACTATGACAAAAGAATTTTGTTCTATTCTGAGGCGGGGGTCTAAGCTATCCACTGCGGGGAGGCTGCGGGCCAGATTGAGGGCCTTGGTGGGCCGGATCCGGCCTGCAGGCCGGACTTTGAGGACCCATGCTTCAGATGGCTGGATGTCCTGTTTGTCTCCTTCAAGGAAGCTATTGTGCTAGCCTACAGGGCAGCAGGTAGAGAACTTCCTGTTGCAGAAATTGAGACCAAAGAAACACAAGTCCAGAAATGTGCAAAGAATGGATTATGGATTTATTCATGTCTCCCATCTGGCTTTGCTCCTGCAGCCAGCAAGCCAGGCCACCCATGACCATTGCAAAGAATGAGAGCCCCGAGCAAGGAAAAACTAAGCTTTTTTATACCCAAATTACAGCATCTTCTAGAACATCGTTAAGAGAGTTAACCACTGGCTGTATTCTATTTACACCATTCATACATCCTAACAACCTGATTTGCTAATTAATTGTCACTTAAAGGAGGGTTTGGATGTTTTACACCTTTCTGAGGCTTCTAAACAGATCTTTTTGTTCGGACAAGTTGGCACCTCTTTGGGTCTGTATCTTGCTATGTTCTTTGTGTTCCTACCACAAGGCTATTTCTTGGCCTCTTGCTATCACACTTTGTGTTTTTAAAGAGTTACATCCATTTGCATTCCTATGAGTGGGGTCGGCAGGTTAGGTTGGCCCAGAGCTTCCTTTCAAACCATGTAGTGATACAGAAGCTTGACAATCTTTGGTTCTCTTTGGCTCACTGGAAAGTTACTCTAATATTTTGCCTTAGTGAGACTGAGACATCAATTGGATTCAACTATAATTATTAATTTTAATAATTCTCCCATATCATTCCCTTAAAAGCAAATATCAATCAATAGGTGATTATTGATTAATCTTTAAGCTTTTCTTTTGTTGATAGTGAGAGGTATCCTTAGACAAAGCAAAGCATTGCAGCAAAGCAGGTTACAGAAGCAAGAAAGCATTATTATATTTAATAGACTGCATTATACAATATGATTAAGCATGCTTGGTTTACTAGTGAGCATGCTCAGTAAGGTAGAGTGGTTTTACTTGTTGAGGTCTTCAGCATCTTGTACTTGGTAACTATGAGCTGTGGTTTAGGCCTCGGAGAAAACTTTCTGTAGTTAACTTACAGAGCGGCCTTTATTCATTAATTAAATTTGGCACCAGCTCACAGCCTTGAAGAAGACTTGATGGTCTTTGTTTATCTGACATTGTTTAAGCTATGACAGTATTATGCTGACTATATTTTAGCTTTTGCTACAAGCTTGGAACAGACCAACTCAATAATAACAACAGAAAAATTGGCATACATGGCATTGGATTTAAACACCAGAGTTTACAGAGACACAGTATTAGAAAAGTACACCCCCTGTACCCAGGTTCTTGCATAACTTAGATGTTTGTTTGATGATTATACTAGAGAAAGAAAGTCCAACAGTAAAGTCCACACCATGATTGAGGTTCCACTGTGTGACTGTAAACAGGGGAAACAATTTGCAAGTTTTTGCAAATTAACTTCTTGAATGTCTTTTATTATAACACACTAGCAAAACCAACCATCAGCTTAGGATAATTCTGGAACCAAAATCTGGAAACATAGTATGAAGCTTCTGATGAGGGCCAGTGTTTATCTTGCAAATTTTTTTCTGGCATCAAGCAAGAAGATAGAAAGCCGTGCGCTGGGCTAGGTTGATAAGACCAGGGACGTTGCAAGTATTTAGGTCAGTTTTGACAGGATCACCTGTAGGCTTGGCACGTTGTTTAGGCTATAGTTGGAGCACAGGAGCACAGGAGCGGAGCCATGCATTTCGACAACCACTGTTGGGACATGGAAAACCTCGATTAAGTCACGCATGGTACTTGAGCCTTTTTACTATTGCGGCTTGCCACCTACACTGCTCACACAAAAGCATGTTTAGATAGATGCACGCGGGCTGGCCCTCCTGGATCAGCTTGGATCTGGCATCAGAGGCTTAGGTGGCATTTGGCATCCTTGGAGCTAGAGGAAAGGCCATCCGACAACCTCATGATGGAGGGATGTGGAAAAACCCACTCTACATCATTGCCTTTTTTTCTGATCCATTTTTTGGCTTAATTGTCATTTAGCATAGGCAACCTCATAGCTTACACTGTTGATCGGTTTGACATTTGACATCAGCCATTTAATTCAGAACTCTATTGAACCTCAGTGGAACATGATTCTGCGAATAGAAACAACATGGGAGGGAGAAAAGAGAATATGGCAACTTTAGTACACAAGGTAGCATTTGACATCCATGCTGGCTGCTTCATTTAGCCATTTTTTTTTCAGGGTCATTGCGTAGTTAATATTTTTGCATGGTTCCGGGAAGCAAAACTTTATGGAGCTTCTTGGATTATGTTGGCTCTGTGAATAAAATGCAAAACCTACAATACACACAGAATGACACAAAACATAACACATTCATTTTAGAATTGCACTAAGAGAACTTACAATACTTGGTAATTCTTATGCAATATGTTTTTGCTTTGGTTTTTGCAAATTGGAAGCTTAAGACTTCTTTTTGAGTACAGTGGCTGGAAATCCTTGAGGGATACTTATATGAAGGGTGCCACCATGGTCTTAGGATTATACAGGGTTCCATGTAGAGCAGCTTGCCTTGTTGTTTCATTTGCAAACTTGTTCTTTTCAGCAGTCAGTTCAGGCATTCACAAAACTTTTTGACAGTCTATAATTTTTAAACCTTGGGCCACTGGCTCTGCAGTTAGGAAAACAAGATGCACACCACACACAGATAGAGAGACAATGAGGCATATACTGCATCTTGACTGCAATCTTTAAATACACACCTTCTTGATGTATTTTTGACACTTCTTGACACTTTTTGAACCTATGAATTGAAAGCATAAAACATGCAGTTGCTAAATTATTTTAGCTTTTATACAAACATTAATTTACTAGCAAAAAATACATTTTTAGAATACACAGGTACTTAATTCTATTCTCCTCGATACATCTAGGTATCTTCCGCGATAAATCTAATCTGTTGTTACTTGGCTTGTTGAGGTAGCAAAGCAATCTACTCAATGCGAGAATTAGAAAGCACAGTGCTGGCTTTGCTATTAAAAACAGTTTAGGTGTTTCAAAATACTAGCTGGAGCTTGGGAGTTTACATACCACAGTGAATCAGACTGGATTTTTTTCTTTTCGGCAGCTGATTCTTGAAAAATCTTATTAGATGCTCTCTGCTTATGCTCCGAGGATACAATTTTGCTTTTAAAACAGATGGGATTAAATTCAGCTTCACTTTTGCCCAGGTCTGGAACTCTGAGGTTTTTTTCTAGGAGGCTTTTTTTCTAGGAGGGCAAGTAAACTTGCCCTCTTGTTCCATTAAAGTAACCATTAAACTTTAGCTTGCTGCAGTGAGGGAGAGTTCCAAAGATTAACACACAGAAAGAAAAGAGAGTTATTCTGAACCAGAGGCATGAGGTGTAAAACTGCACAACTTCATCGCAATGTTATGGCTTCCATTACGCAGAATTACTTACACCTAGGGTGTGGTGCTCAGTGCGTTTCATCGCAGTGATAACTTCCACGCCCTGAGACTTATCCTGTCACCCCCCTGTGAACTCATAAGGTGTTGTTTTCTTTTGAAACATTATTAAGAAGAGGCTGACATTGCAATACAACTTGCACCCCAACAAAATAACGATGTAATACCTTGGACTATTCTACCTTGCAGGGCTGGTGTTCGCCTTTTGCACTCTGTATGGAAATATTTTTTACTTGCCTCTATTCGCTATAGCCAGATCAGGCATATCGGTCTTGGTGCACGAGATATTCTTCTGTGGAATGCACCTTGGCAGTCTGCCTTGGTTCTTCGATAACAAGCAATTGAAACAAAATGAACTCACGCCTTATTTCTTTTTTTATGGACTTTACAGAAATACTTTTATGATGCAAAAGTTCACACAGCTTTAAACATTTAATTTTGAACACTATGAATAAACCAGGCCCAACACAACTTTTTTACATGCAACAATCTAAATAGCTTATTATGAGAGCACCTTTCTTTTTTTTCTAAACACCTTTATAAAACCCTCTTGCAAACAAAAACACAAGGCATAAGACCATCTAATAACAAACATACACCTTGGCCTCAATGAACTAGGATGTAGCTTCAGGTGCCTTCACTCTTTTTTTTTCCTTCACTATATCAGACACTGGAGAAAACACTGGGCACACACATAAACAGCCAGAGTTTTATTTGCTAGAAAATGAACAGCACAAACCACTTAGAATTTGCTCATTCTGGGATGTACACTGCCAGCTAATTTTTAATTTTCACTAAAAAGAGCATTTTTTAAACTTCTTATCACATTTATTTTATGTGCCACACATAAACACCCTGGAGATGGCTGCTGGCCACTTTTTATTGCCACAACACTATATACACAGAATCAGAACACATGCACCGGATTTCCACACATCCCATGGGACAGTGTACACCTCAACTTAAACACACTGCTCAAACTCCACCACTGGCAAGACTCTTCTTTTTCTGTGTGCCTCTGAGGACCCCAACTCCACAACTGCCGTGACCCCCCTTTTGTGCAAAGCACACAGGGCCTCAGGCAAATTGCCCTAACCATATTGCACATTGCTTACATTTTTTTCTTAATAAGCATTAATCCTGCTCTGCCAGGATCCTGTTTACAATCTAAACATGCTTGTGAAACTTCCTTTTTAAGGGCACAATCTCAACCATATCTACTCAGGAGTAAGCCCCAGAGACCAGCCAGATCCTACTACTCAACTGACTCACATAGTCCTTAGAACATGCACTTTTTTTCTACCTGATTTATACCTTGCACATTTTTTTTAACCCTAAGGAACTCCTAATTCACTGCTCTCTAGTTCTATGACTCTTTTTTTTCTTCCTTTAGAGAAGACAAAGGAAGCATCCAAAACTCCCTTTTCTTTTTGGAACTAGCCACATTTTTAATCCACCTACTTATACTTTTACTGGCATTACATTTAATCTAATCCACGCATACACACAGAGAGCCACAGTATGTGTACAACCACCCGTTTGTGATTCACGCTCCCTCACACACTCTGCACATCCTTAGAAGCACCTTGTATTTTCACCCTCACAACCTATACGTTTAGTGATTCTGAGCACTTGCACTTGCTCAGAGGCACCATGTGTGAGACATTTTACAAGCACATACACATTGAATTCACACTCCTCTTCACTACTTCAGGAACTAGGCAGTGAGCCCAAAGGAAAAGGGGCTACTGGCTTCGCTTTAAAGACCTTATTTACACTCACAGACATGGAGTCTAGCTCTCTGTAATCACTCTGCAGACTTCTACTTTTTCTTTTACCCTGGCTCTAACCAAACTCCAACTGCTTTTTACTTCTTTGTAAAGACCTTGAACCTTCTACTCACCACAGCCAGAAACACAGACATTTTAGCAAGGCAAAGCACCATGACTGAGAATTTTTGCAAGCAGACTTTTCTAGGCACAACCACCGTTAACTGTTTACAAAACTACAATCCCCAGAATTATTTGTTCTTTGAGGAGCTTTTTTTGTGCCCACCTCCTGGAGCAGATCATACTGCATTAGGGACACAGACTTACATCCATTAAAATCCTTTAAGCAAATTCCCCAGACATTAAACTTAACTACATATAGAATACTTTAACTACATACAGAATACTGCTTTTTATTTTTACCCTCTTAGTTAAGACAGACAAATGAAAGGGGTTTGGGTCCAGAGCAGAAGTTTTTAGAGCCCACACACACGGGATGTTGTTCTTGCTCGGTCAGTAAATTGTGCAATTAGTCATGAACTTATTCTCACCCTTTAAAACTGCTTTTCCATAGAAAACAATAAATAAATCCAACAATGCAATGCAAGCAATGACAGGCAATACAAATACAAAATTAAACTGCAACTTTTAAAATTCCCTGCAATGGGGCAGGCTCAGTCACCTCCACCCCCTCCTGGATTCAGCCTCTCCAGGGGCTATTCGTACTTTTCCCAACCCACAAAGCAACCTGTCTCCGTCTTCTGAGGTCTGACCGCCTCAGGTCACCCATTCCTCCCGCAGGGCTTCCTCCCCACCCTGGTCCAGGCCGTCTGCCTTCAGGCCCTGATCCAAAGGGTCCAGGTGTTCCACTGGTACCCTGGAGGGCTAGCCTCACCCTCCCTTCCTCCCTCACAGGAGGGTCCAAGCCCAGTCCACTGGGAACTAATGCTCTTGCTAGTGTGTTCTTCCAGGCACCCCCCTTCGCCACTGGGAGCTAAAGCTCTTGCTAGTGTGTCATCCCAGGCAGCCCTCTTTGTGTGCCTAGTTCGCTAACCCCACCAGTGCGCTCTTGTGTGCCAGGTCAGCTTACTAACCCTGCCAATGTGTCGTCCTGGGCGCCTCAGTCCTCCAACAGCCGTCGCTGCAGAACCCACTGAGGACTTTCTAACCTATTCTTAACTTATCCTTATATTGAATATGCCTTCTATTTACATATGTGTAATGCAATGCAGTTTCAGCTATACTTGCCTGTCTTCTGTGTAAGAGCTTGAAGCAGGATCTGGATCCATTTTCCCCCCTTTTCTCCAGTCTTTGCCTTCTGGCTGGTTAGCAGGCTGGTGGGCTCCCCCGCCCCCAGCAGAACCCAGCAACTCCTTCTCTTCCAACAAAAACGGTTGGAGGCGCCTAGAGATTTGAGGTACAGGAATCTGTGTCTGGGAGCCTCCCGCCATGCGTGCTAAGCGAGGCCCAACTCCTACTTGTGTATTCAAGGATCTCAATCCTTCGCCTCACACGGGGCACCAAAAATGTTGCAGAAATTGAGACCAAAGAAACACAAGTCCAGAAATGTGCAAAGAATGGATTATGGATTTATTCATGTCTCCCATCTGGCTTTGCTCCTGCAGCCAGCAACCCAGGCCACCCATGACCATTGCAAAAGATGAGAGCCCCGAGCAAGGAAAAACTAAGCTTTTTTATACCCAAATTACAGCATCTTCTAGAACATCGTTAAGAGAGTTAACCATTGGCTGTATTCTATTTACACCATTCATACATCCTAACAACCTGATTTGCTAATTAATCTGTCACTTAAAGGAGGGTTTGGATGTTTTACACCCTTCTGAGGTTTCTAAACAGATCTTTTTGTTCGGACAAGTTGGCACCTCTTCGGGTCTGTATCTTGCTATGTTCTTTGTGTTCCTACTACAAGGCTATTTTCTTGGCCTCTTGTTATCACACTTTGTGTTTTTAAAGAGTTACATCCATTTGCATTCCTATGAGTGGGGGCGGCAGGTTAGGTTGGCCCAGAGCTTCCTTTCAAACCATGTAGTGATACAGAAGCTTGACAAATCTTTGGTTCTCTTTGGCTCACTGGAAAGTTACTCTAATATTTTGCCTTAGTGAGACTGAGACATCAATTGGATTCATCTATAATTATTAATTTTAATAATTCTCCCATATCACTCCCGGGCACATTCTATAAGAAGTGTGGCCACTACCTCCACTTATCAAGCATGCCCCTCATTAGAGGCAGTGTGTAAAGCTGCTACATGATCCATGCCTAGTACATTTGTCTAGCACTACAAACTTGACCATTTCAAACAGGAGGATGCTGCCTTCACCAGGTGTGTCCTAAAGTAAATGGTCCCACCCTTAGGGAGTACTACTAGGATATGTCTGAAGTGAGGCTGACCCCACCATGGATCTACCACTGGAAAATGGGGAGATTTGGTTTTACCTGTGTAAGCCCCCTACTCAGTCCATGCTGGTGGGCTGCTGGTGGGCTGTGAACCCTGAGAAACATGCATAGTGCAGATGGGGAGGGCAACACTGCTTGCTTGGCCTTGGGGACTTTGGGTGTCCCGGCGTCTTCCTATCTATTCCTTTCACATGTCTTATGTGTTCTCTACCTTAGGTTTGTTGCATGTTCCTATTCTTCTTTGAAGTTGTGTTAATCTTCTTGAACTCATTCTTGAGCATCTGCAGTTCTCTTGCCACATGGGAGTGAGACCTTGATTTTTATTTTATCCCTGGAGTGGGACAATATTTTTACCTGGAGATTTCATCTTCCGCTTGGACAGTCTGGGGGATAGAAGGAGAGCACCCTTTTCAAGAAAGACTATAACTGGCCCTGCCTTCTGGATGGGAGTGCATCCCAAGTGAGGCTGACACCACCATGGATATACCCATATCACCGAGAAGGGGGCTTACACAGGTAAGACCAAATCTCCCCATTCCAACTGAAATCTGGGGAAAACCCCAATTATATGGTAGGTGGCCGCTGGCCCTGACACGCTATCCAGGAGGATGCCTCCAGAGCCCCATTTGTTCTGGAACCGTGCTAAGGTGTCAATGCAGTGTCAGTGCAGTAAGGGTGTCAATGCACTGTCAATGCAAAAGGTGAGGGGAAAGAGAGACATGCCTTGTTTTTGTTGCGCCTCCTGAGTGGCTCATGGGAGGAACTGCTCCTGGCTGGGTGCCCCCCTGTGCTCCTAACCCCAATTTGCAGTGGCTGCTTTGGATCACTTCCCTAAGCAAGGTTGCTGGAATTGTGGAGCTAGGGTTTCTAAAGTAGGACATTGTCTGATTTGAGCCACTTTTATGAGTTTCAGTGTTGGAAAAAGTTATTGGGAGGTTGGTGGAAACAGGTTGCGCAAAGATTTTTTCAGTTTTCATTTTAAAAAGAAGTAATATAGTGTTGAAATTAAATGGAGGAAATACAGTACAAGTATTTTTAGCCTTTATTTTAAATGTCCTGCATATGACCTACATGTTTTGGGTGTCCTAAATTGTTTATCATGTCAGGAACTTTTGCTTGAAAGTCACAAATTTTGGAGGACTTTGTCCTCTTTTTAAGGTTTGGCATTTGGTCATGTTGTGTGGTCTAGAGCTAACTGTTGCCATATGTGTCAGGGTTTTCATAGAAGCTCTACTATATTTAAAAGGTCTTAAACTTGTGACCTTAGGGATTGGCTGCCAGTTAGATGGCACTTTATGCATGTGCAAAGTAACTCACACTTCATCATGGTGATCTTACAATAAGTTTGTAAAATGGCTTATTTTACTTATTTACATAAAATGCTGAATTCTCTGGAGTGGGGACAGGGTACATTCAGTACTGTCTGGGCTATGCCCTGCCCACTCCGAGACAGAGCCGGACTGAAGTCTTCTCCTCCCAGTGCGGGGGAAGACCTTCCCAGTCCGGCTCTGTCTCCTCAGAGAAGGGCCACGTTTCTTGGTGCTCCTTTGAGCACCTCTCTCCTCTCCTCTTCTATCAGTCTTTTCTCTCTCTCTCTCTCTGGACCAGGGGACCATTGGACAGCCTCCCCCCCTCTGGGCTTCATCTCCCGTGGGGACTGGCTAGGCAGGTTTCCCCTCCCTTCCTCCTCTGGAGGCAGGGAGCAGGCTTCTCCTCAGCCACCTGCGGCCTCCTACTTGCGGCTGGGATCACCTCACGAGGCGATCCTCAGCCGTCCAGGAAGGGACCTCCGGAGGCTGTTTGCCCTCACCAGGCACATCGTGACTGCAGCCCTTGGTGGGCGGGAGCCGCGGGCTCATCCCTCCAGCGAGTGAGGCCTGCGCAGCCTAGCTGCCGCTTGCGAGGCGGCAAGCGGGAGGCACGCTGTCGGGTCGCCCCAGCATAGCTGTGGTTGGCTTTCCCCCCACTCGGGACACCGCTGGCGCAGGCAGCAGCCGCGAGGACGACAGCAGCAGCGGAGGCGAGCAACACCGCAACTTCTCGCCTCTCGGTGGAGCCAGGAGCGGCTGAGGGGGCAACCGGTTTGCCGCACGCGCCTTGTACTGCACCAGTTTGAAGAGCCAGGATTCCCGCGCCTGACACGGGCGCCATTTTGGGGCCTATACCGGGCCACCGGGCCACGTGTGGTCGCAGTGAGTACTTGGGGCCCCCCCTTGGGCACCAACAGTGCCTTTGGCCCTGTGGCTGACAGGGTATCACCACTTTGGAGGGCAGCTGTTATTTTTTTGGCTCAATCATCCTCCTAAGGGACGCAGTGAGCGTTGGGGGTCTAGGCCCATTTGGCAGAGTCACCCTGAAGTGGATATCATGGGGGGTAAGGAGGTACCCATCCCATCAGTGGCGAATGCGACCTCTGTTCCTACTGGGACTTTCCCCGCTGACATCTTGTCCCCCCTGGCCATTCAGCAGGCCATTGATTCTGCAGTGTCCCTCAGTCTGCCAGACATCATTAAGGTGGCAGTCAAGGCAGCTTCCAAGTCCCATCGCAAATCTGGCTCACCCAAGAGGGCTAAGGCAGCGTCTCCCTTGTCATGGTCTGAGGGTTCTTCCGAGTCCCCCCCCACGTAAAAGGAAGAGAAAAACTAAACATCTGGAACACCATTCTTCTCGTCGCAGGGGGCATCGTTTTAAGGGCAACAAGTCCCGGTCTTCTTCCGAATCTCCTTTGGATTCCTCCCCTTCTCGTTCCTCCTCACCGGACCGGGAGGAGGGCGAGCTATTTGACCATGAGGAACCCAAGGCCAAGAAGGAGCATCTTTTCCCATCTGACTACCTTCCAACCATGGTCGACAGTTCCTCGGAATGCCTTCATTTGAGTCATCCGGAGGAACTAGAGTCTGAATCGGATCCAGATCGTTCTGAGGTTTTCCCAGGGAGTTCTGTTAAACAGACTGTGTTCCCTTTTCCCAAGCCATTTAACAGCGGTTTCACGCAGGCATGGGCCCCCCATCCCAAGGGTTTGGGGTCCAGTCTAATTGACAAATTTTACACACTTCCAGCAAAGCCGATGGCGCTCTTGAAAGTCCCTTCAGTGGACCCTCCTGTCATGGCTCTCGCCTCTTCCATGGTGCCCGTGGATGGGGACGTTTGGCCGAAAGACTCTACTGATAGGAAGATTGAAAGTCATCTTAAACAAAATTTTGAACAATCTTTTTCCTTTTAGGGCCTCTGCTGCTAACTCAGTGATGTCTAGGGCTGCCTTCATCTGGGTGCAGAATGCAGCACGTCTCAAGGGGCTTCCAAAGTCAGTCAAAAACATCTTTAAGAAGATTGCCCTCGCCTCGGCTTTCTCCGCCAACGCCTCACTCGACTCCATGCACCTCTCAGCCAGGGCTATGGCTTCGGGCGTTGCGGCCAGGCGGGCCGTCTGGCTCCGGTCTTGGTCGGGGGAAGGTTCTTCATATTCCAAGCTCATCAAACTCCCATTTGAGGACGCTCAGCTCTTTGGAAAAGCGCTTGACCCCATATTGGTTGAGGCCAAAGACAAACGAAAGGTGCTCCCTCCGGGTAAGAAAGAGCCGTCCAGGGGGAAGACATCATCCTTTCGGTCCTTTCGATCCTTTTGACCTCATTACAGAGATACCTCAGGCACACAGTTCAAGTCCCAGTGGACCAATGCCAGGGTCCTGCCCCGAAACAAACCAACCTTCTCCAAGCGCCAACAAGAGACCTGGACGCAAAAATCGTGGTGCCTTCTGATGTTGGGCACACCTCCAAGCCAACAGCCGTTGGGGCCCGGCTGCTTGGCTTTGCTCCATTATGGCAGGAGTCTACGTCCGACGCATGGGTTCTTTGCACCGTCTCGCAGGGTCTTGCATTGGAGTTCCACCATCTCCCGCCGGACAGGTTCTGGAGGGTTCCCTTGTCTCAACACCCAGAGAAACACCTGCAGAAGCTACGCGCCATTCAGCACTTGCTCTCCATTCGGGCCATAGAGCCGGTTCCTGTTCATCTATGGGGTTTGGGGGTCTACTCCATCTTCCTGGTCCCGAAGAAGAATGGGGATTGGAGGACCATCCTAGACCTAAGTTGGCTGAACAGGTTCCTCATCACTCGGAAATTCAAGATGGAGACATGGCGAACCATAGTGGCTGCGCTCGAGCAAGGGGATTTCCTTACTTCATAGACCTGCCCGAGGCCTATCTCCATATACCCATCTTGCCAAGTCATCGCAAGTTCCTCAGGTTCTCTTATGGTCCCAACCACTATCAGTACAGGGCCCTACCTTTCGGACTCTCAGCGGCACCGAGAGTATTTAACAAGGTCCTGGTGGTACTCATTGCGAACCTCAGGAAGAGGGGCATTCGGGCATTTCTTTACCTGGACGACATCCTTGTTGCAGGTTTCTCCAGTGAGCAAGTCTCCATTGATCTTCGGGCGACCATGGACTACTTGTCGGATCACGGATTCATTATCAACTTGTCCAAGAGCATTTTGACCCCTTGCCAGCAGATCACCCGTCTGGGGTCTGCTGATAGGCACTGTGCTTTTCCAGGTTTCTCTCTCTCATGAAAGGCGAACAAAGTTGATGCTCCTGCTTCTTCAGATCCAGACATCTCGAACAAGTTCACTGCAATCTCTGGCGTTGCTGTTGGGACTCCTGGTCTCCTGCCAGGATGTTGTGCCATGGTCCCGGTATCATCTGAGGCCTCTCCAGGCTCTCCTGGGACCCTTTGCCCAACTTATCGAGAGGAAAGCTACCTTATCTCTTCACCTTCCCTCCCCGGTTCGGTCATCTCTGTCGTGGTGGATAGACAACCAATGCCTTCATCGGGGAACCATGTTCCGGACAGGATAATTCTGACTTTAGATACCAGCCTCCAAGGTTGGGGGGCCCACCTCCTGGGTCACTGGACTCAGGGGAAGTGGTCCCTCCAGGAGTCTCGGTTCTCAATCAACAGGTTGGAACTGAGGGCGATTTGTTTGGCCCTACTACATTTTCGGGACTTGATCTAGGGGGCGCACCTACTGATTTGAACAGACAATGTCTCGGCCAAGGCCTTCATCAACAGTCAGGGGGGCACCAGGTCCCAGGGCCTCATGAAAGAAGCCACCCTCCTCTTCGATTGGGCCGAGTTTCATCTTGCTTCCATCAAGGCCGAACATCTGCCCAGAATGTTGAACCTCGAGGCCGATTGACTGAGCAGACAAAGCATAGAGGAGGGAGAATGGGCACTCCATCTGAACGTGTTTGCCCAAATTGTCTCCCAGTTCGGTCTACCGGATCTGGATCTCTTTGCAAGCCGTTCCAACGCTCAGGTGCTAGCCTTTCTGTCTCGTCTCCCAGATCCGCAGGCAGTTGGAGTGGACGCCCTGGCCTTCCCTTGGCCAAGAACATTACTGTATGCATTTCCACCATTTCCACTTCTACAGGCGGTCCTTCGGAGAGTTCGTCAGTTCTCGGCGGATCTGATTCTGGTAGCTCCAGACTGGCCCCGCAGACCCTGGTACCCGGGGATAGTCAACCTAGCCCAGGGTCCTCCCTTCTGTCTTCCGTCCAGACCAGATCTGTTGTTCCAGGGTCCAAACCCCGACAAACCTGGATGTCCCAGGTATCATCCAAACCCCGACAGGTTCCGACCGACAGCCTGGCATTTGAAAGGAGCTTGTTAGCCCGGAGGGGATACTCTCCAGGTCTAATTTCCACTCTTTTGTCTTCCAGAAGGTCTTCAACTAACAGGATCTATTTGCGCAGCTGGCACAGGTTTGTGATGTGGGCGGACTCAATTGGTCTACAAGCAGACAAGGCCAAGCGCAAGCATGTTCTTCAGTTCCTTCAATTGGGTATTGACAAGGGTCTTAGCACTAACACCATTAAGAGACATTTGTCAACTTTAAGCTCCATCTTAGGACCTTCACAATCTGGGACACTGTCAACACGCCCAGATTGTAAGAGATTTATTCCAGGTCTCAAACTCACTAACCCTCCGACAGTTCACCGTTTCTCTAACTGGGATCTGCATTTGGTACTGAAGGCTCTGATGGGTCCTCCTTTCGAACCCCTCGCCACGATATCCATCCGATTTGTGACTCTGAAGGTTATCTTTTTGGTGGCCATTATTTCTGCCCGTAGGGTGTCAGAAATAGGGGCTCTTTCCACACACCCAAATTTGTGCCAGTTTATGGATGATAGGGTTAGGCTCAGATTGGACCCTTCATTTCTTCCAAAAGTTAACTCCCTTTTTCACAAGTCGCAGGACATAGTTTTACCTACCTTGTGCTCTAATCCATCGACTTCCAAGGAACGGGCATGGCACTCCTTGGATGTCAAGAGTTTCTATCTAGAGAGCACCAGGACCCTTGGAAAGTCTGAGGCATTGTTTGTCCTCTTCGGTGGTCCATCCAAGGGCAAGCGTACTTCTCTGGCTGCCTTGGCCAGGTGGTTGCATTCTGCAATTAAGGAAGCTTATAAGGCAGTTGGTAGGGAGCCACCTAGGGGAATTAAGGCACATTCAACCAGGGGTGCGGCGGCATCCACTGTGTTTGAGGGGGTGCCATCATTAGAGTCAATCTGCAGGGCGGTCACTTGGGCCACCCCTGATACGTTCATTAAACGTTACAGGTAGACCGCGCCGCCTCAGCTGAGGCAGCGTTTGGCAGAAGGGTGTTGCAGGCAGCAGTTTCCCCCTAAGGGGGTCTGTGTCTCTCCGACACTGAAGGTGAGGCTCTGGTACATCCCAGACAGTACTGAATGTACCCTGTCCCCACTCCAGAGAAGGACGAAATTTCCTTACCAATAAATGTCCTTTACTTGGAGATGGGGACAGGGTACATTCAGGCCCACCTCTTCAGAGACACAGTTCCCCTTGCTGTGTACGTTTTTAATTCTTCCGTGGGATGTGATGGTTTCTCCAGGTTGGTCAGTCCCTGGTTCCGGTTTCTTTCTTGACTTTTCTACGAGGACTGTTGTTTGGGTCCTCATTTTTCTTACCTTGATTTTTTCAGTTACATTTACTGCAGGCTGTATTGGTGCTTTAACTGTGTGTGCAGTGGTGAATCTTCTCTCTTTGGCTCTGCTACATGGACTGGGAAGGTCTTGCCCCACACTGGGAGGAGAAGACTTCGGTCTGGCCCTGTCTCGGAGTGGGCGGGGCATAGCTCAGACAGTACTGAATGTACCCTGTCCTCATTTCCAAGAAAAGGACATTTACTGGTAAGGAAATTCCATCCTTTTTCCCAGGAAAATTGAGATAGATAGATAGATAGATAGTTAGATAGATAGAAAGAAAGAAAGAAAGAAAGAAAGAAAGAAAGAAAGAAAGAAAGAAAGAAGAGAGAGAGAAGTTTGCCTAAGGCCCCTAATTCACCTCAGAGGTCAGATTTGAACACAGGCATACCATATTTCCTGGCTAATTACATGCACCAGACCATAAGATGCACCAAAGTTTAGATGAGCAAAACAAGAAAAAAATATTCTGAACCAAATGGTGTACTAATATATTTAATAAAATATAGTAGAATAATATTTCAACCTTGTAAAGTCAACAGTGGTATTAAGAACCATTATCACTGTCATTAACAAATGAGGAAAGACTTTAAGCTTCAAGCACTCTTCTAATTATCTGGAAACCTCAAAAACTCATCATCTCTCGTGCCAGTGATTTGTGACTTTTGCACAAATCTCATTCCAAATGATCAGACACCAACATTTTGCACAAATTTCATTGTTAATGGTCCAGGAAGGTAGGTAAGTTGGGGAGGGGAGTTCTTTTGGAGGTGGGGGATCCAGTTAGGTAGGGTAAAGTGAGGGGATCTAGATAGATCGGGAAGAGTGAGGGATGCTCAGGCATGGGGCAGCAGGGACCAGGTCTTGTGCAGGTTTACTTAGGAGAAAGCCTCCAAGCAAGGGGAGGCTGCTTAGGATTGCAGTTGTGCATGTCTACTTTGGAGCAAATCTCCTACCCAGGGAGGCATACAGAAGTAGGGACCAGGTCTTGTGCATATCTACATTAGAGCAAGCAGCCAGGGAACGCTGCTTAGAATTGCAACTGTGCCAGGGTGACCAGATGCCAAACCCAAAATTCCTGAACCCCAAGGCCAAAATTCCTGCCCCCTAGGGCAAAATTCCTACCCCCAAGCGAAAATTCCTACCCACTTAAAAAATTTGCCCAAAAATGTACTTTTTGTTTTTATATTTTTGTTTTTTGGTTTTTTGGCCATAACTTTTGATAAGGAGATATCTCAAAACTGATTTTTGCATTGGATTCTGCTCTTCAATACATATCCAACAACATAAGACATGATGGGGTACTGTGCTCCAGGATTGGTCCTATCACTCTATAAGACGCACAATTTACACCCCCCACTTTGGGGAGAAAAAAATTGCATCTCATAATCCAGCAAATATAAATTTGCAGATTTGTGTCTTAGCTTATACTAGCTTTTTGGACTGACTTTTCTTAATTCTCCCTCATCCAACTGTGCTTGTGATGCTTTTTATGAAGTCTTCTTTTAACCAGCATAAAGAATACTCAGTCTTAAGTTGGCTTCCCTCCTTTCAATGTCTCTTTAATCCATTCTTGGATAGCTTGGTACTCTATATGTCTGACAAATATGTCATATGTACTCCATATGACTGAATCCAAGAATTATCATGGGCTTGCTGCTTCCAAGAATGGACAAGAGACCTTTGTAAGGGAATGGCAAAGTACATCAATTGAGAGTAGACTGGAAAGAATTAATATTACACTTAGATTGAGCATTCTTTACCTTATGAACGGGTCTTAAATGAGGCCATGTCTTAAATCTCAGGTTAAAATGACCATTTTTTGACAGTTTAGTACTTTTGCTTTCTCATGTCCAGGTATTACCGCTCATATGATTTTCCTATATCACTCTGCAGTGATGTAAAATACAGGCAAAACTGTCTGGCTTCCTTTACAAAAGCATATTGTCTTGGGATACCACTCCATCACTTACCCTTTAATAAACAACTTTGATTCTGCATGTCTACATCAGATTGTTAGAGAATTTCTAAAGATCATACTCTACTTAGATTTGTACTGGGATCAACATAATGCTTTTGACAGCACTTGTGTAAAGTCTTAATAAGAGGGCTTTGCATAATGATGATTTTGTAGAAGAGAGTGAGCAATATAGGTCCTCTCTTGATGTTCAGGGAATGGGGGGATAAAATACTTACATGTGGGGAATTTTTAAGCTGGACTGTATCTTTTAATTCAGGTGTCCCCAACTCCTGGGCCGCAGACTGGTACAATTAGGAACTGGGCCATTGGGCAGCCTGCAGGTAGCTGCAGGACCCAAGGTACATGCTCTAGTCCCCCTGGATCTTGTGTACAACGTGACTCTCTGAAGTTGAACTTGTAGTGACATGGATTCTCCTCTGCTTACATTCAAGGATTTGAGCCATGGACAGGGCAGTAGGACCCAGGCAGACTGAAGCATGTGTTGTTACAAGCAGAGGGTGAAGCAGAAGCTGTACTGATGCCACCATTTCTGCCTTCAGAGACTACAGCTGAGTCTCAGGTGGACAGGCAGAATCTGGATAGCCTCCCAGGAGCTGGTTGACTCTCCGAGGCTGATGAGGGAGTGCTATACTGTGCTAGTTTTGATGGTCTTTGCTATGGCTTTGATGGTCTTTGCTGTGTTGGCTTTGCTTGGAGAAACAGTTTTAATTGACTTAAAAGTCATTCCTAATTAAACTGAGCTTTTAAAAAATTGCAAAATTGGTTCTGCAGGTGGAGGGCACCTTGAAAGAAGGATTTTCCCTTTCCAGAGAGAAAAGCCTTTACTTAGTTAGCAGCTGCTACAAGATATACATATGATTTTTAATTTTTTAAAGTGTGCTTTCATTTCAAAACCTTTGTTTCAGCCACTTGCAAACATGCAGATTGTAGATTTAATTGATTTATTAAAACTTATTTGGTCAGCTAAAATTTCTAAATTTATTGGTTGTGCAGTCTGGCAATAGCTTTGGTACAAATAGCGTGATGAGTTTACAGTGAAGTTAATCTACTAATTTTAATTCTATACAATGTAATTTTAATAACGTCCAAGTGCAAATTTCTTTTTGAAGCAAAAAATAGGGGTAAAGAAAAAATGAAATGTAGGAGCTCCTCTCAAGAGAAAGGGCCCTAGATATTGCTGATTCATTAGATGTATTCTTGAGTTTTCCTGCTGTTAACAAGTAAGAGTGTTGTGTCCTGAAAATATTTTACATCTTACTTCTATTGTATTACATATATACATATTACATATGTATTATATATGTAAATGTATTGCATCTTATAAGCTTGTACTAAAAGCTTACTTTTTCTGATTGAGTCATTTGGGGTCCAGCTTGAATTTCACTGCTTTTCTTTTGTTGCTTCTTGCTGAGCTGTTAAGCAGAATATTGCCTTTCTTTTTTTGAGATATCTATTCATGTTTACTGAGTTCTGGGCTTACTGTCACTTATAAGCATATAGAATTACTGCCAAAGAGACCAAGGGTGCAATCCCCATTAATTTACACTTGTGCAACTCTTTCACTCCATTCCCATGGAGGTGTGGGGAGACTGGTGTGGGTCTGTGTACTGACCTAGCCTCTCCATTCCTGAAATAGTGTAGAAGTGCCTTTTGACACTTTCGCAATACCCTCAGGCCAGCACAGGACTTGTGCTGGGATTGTGTGGGCCTAACTAGAGGTTAGGGGGTTAGGATTGCCCTCTCACTGTTTAATAAAAGCTGGAAAGACAGGGAAAGGAACAGGAAAATCATAGAGAGAAGAGCTACAGCCCTTGGACTACAGCACTTAATGTTTTAAACCATTTTTGCCCAGCCCATAAGTAGACACTTTTGATCCCTGTTGAGTATATGCAATGCTGGGCAGAAATATTTTATAAACACTCACCTGGGGGAGACATGCTTCTGAATATCATGTGTGATCAGAGTTAGGCATCTTTATCTTGAGCAATTTAATGTATACCTAGATTTGCATTTGATTTTATTTTTCTTTTTGATAATGTCATGGAACTAAGTTTCAGTTCCTTTTCAGTATCTTTACTGGCATATTATTACAGTAAACATTAAGAAAAAATGTTTCATACACAAACACAATTAATTGCAAAATACCAGGGACTTTAGGAAATAGGAGCACACTTCAGGTTGGATGTTGCAGTTTATTAATTAAAAGTAGCTATCTGCAGAATGATGTTGGGATCAGATGTGGCTGTTAAGGATTGCAACATAGCGTGGACCTCAGAAGGGAATTTAAGATGGAGTTGGAGAACTAATCATTTCCTCCTAGCCTCATTGTGGAGCAGACAATGAAAAAGAAGGTTGACTAGTGATTCTACAGCTCAATGGAGACAGGGACAAATTCTTTCCTGAAGAGGAATACCTTTAAATCTGCCCCAGAGAACAGCAGTAGGGATGGAGTTAGCATGGGCCATGGAAAAAGCCCTTCTGATTTTTGGGCATTCCAAATATATGAATAGTCAGGGATTACAACTACTTTAACCAGTAGATGGAAGCAGGTTCTGTAAACTGGAGATAGGATGTTAGAGGAATGAGTGACGAGGAGTCTCTCTTTAATGAGCCTTAATGTCTGGTCCTGTGACAAGTGGCCAAGTAAGTCAGGCTCCACTCCCAATTGTTTATTTTGTACTCCAGGGTTTATCCATAAAATAAAGGTCATTGAGGAGGTAGTGAAATAGATTATTAGGATCAGTATTATAAAAAATTTAGAGCCAAAATTTGGTCGCTCTTATCCATGCCAATGTTTAGAGTTTGATTTGTCCTGATTCACTACAGAGCACCTCATATGAGACGCAACAAGCCTAATATACTTCTTAAGAAAGTTGATTGAATGTCATGGAACTCTAAAAATGTTGTCTATTTTAGTGGTCCTCGACCCTGTGAGGGTTGTACCAAAAAAATTTCCCACAGCCCAGGCCGGAAACTGTGGCCAGGGCAAACTGCACAGGAGCAGCTTGGTGTCA
Organism: Cryptoblepharus egeriae; assembly: GCA_030015325.1. Taxonomy (NCBI): domain Eukaryota; kingdom Metazoa; phylum Chordata; class Lepidosauria; order Squamata; family Scincidae; genus Cryptoblepharus; species Cryptoblepharus egeriae. Next base: position 4,512,717 of record JAREYC010000009.1, read on the forward strand.
AGCTGCGCCTGCACAGTTCACCCTGCAGCCAGGTTGAACTGTGCAGGTGTAACTCAGTAGCCAGACTTTGCTTACATAGTTTTTCCCCAGCTGCAAGGCAAGCTGGGCACAGCCTGGATCACCTTGCAGCCAGGGAGAACAGAGCACACAGGTGCTCTGGCTGCTGGCCTGCACCTGTGTAGTTTGCCTCACAGACAGGGCAAACTGTGCAGGGACAGCTCCTTACCTGAGCTGCGTTTTTGCAGTTTCACCCCAGCTGTGAGGTCAGCTGGACACAGCCTGGCTCACCTCGCAGCCAGGGAGAAACTTGGCTGGGCTAGGGCAGAGCGCCCTCAGGGTTCCTGCCTCTAGTCTGTGGCCAAGTGCTAGCATGGCTCAGTGACCCTGGCGCTGCAGACTGGCATTGGGCTGAGGACTGGGCGTTGATGATCCCTGGTCTATTTGATAACAACACTGAAGAGAAACTGTATTCTTAAGGGAGATAATTCTGTCCTTTTACTGTTTGCAGAAGAATTTCATTGTTTGCTACATTAGATGATATGGATGTATAGATGTTTTTGATGTATTTGGCAGATTTGTTGTCTAACGTGTAATTTTTGTTTGTGATTTTTCCTCATTGGTTAGGACATGTATATCTCTGAAAGAACTACTTGGACAAGATAACTCAGTTTAATAACCTCTTGGGACTATATGCAAAGAGGCTACCAGTCATGAGTGAGTAAATATTCTTCAAGAACTTTCAAGGCTTGAGGTTCCAAAGAAATAAATACGTTAAGTTTATTGCAGTTTGAAACATTTATCTGTAATAAGGGTATTCTTCTGTTATAAGAATCTCTAAATAAGCCTGATGTCAGATTATTCTAATCTCCGTTTTTAGCAAGGGCACAGTCCATCTGGAAGATATTTTATACAAGGTCATGATATAAATGGGAGCTTTGCAAAAAAATGTAACTTTTCTAGTTCTCTTGGTTGCAGAGATTAACAATATACTTCGTGATAAATATTTGCAGTGCTGAATAATAGCCAGTCTTAGGTTAACCTAATCAAAAGGAAGTCACTTTATGTTCTATAGCAGTGATTTTCAACCAGTGTGCCATGGCACTCTGGTGTGCCGCAGATAGTCCTCAGATGTGCCATGGTAATTTGGGGATTGACATTAATAAATAGGAGAATTGGGGGATTTGAACAGTCTGCTGTTCCTTGTCAATGGTGAAAAAAAATTGATGGTGTGCCTCGACAATTTCCGTGTCTTGTTCAGTGTGCCAAGAGATGAAAGAGGTTGAAAATCACAGTTCTATAGGCTTGCTCGTACGATTGTTCTATAGGCAAATTTCAGTGCATAGGATGGAGGCTAAATTACCTATTTCTGGCTTCTTTTCTGGTTCTGAAAGGAATCCAAGCACTTTGATTTGTAAAGTGGTTTTAAAATGTCTCTTATATATTGAGGAGTTCCTTACTAGAGATGTATCATACTAAAGGTGTTACTAAAGAGAAACAATTATTTTCTGTCAAAAAATATCACCATAATAACTGAGGCATGTAATGTTTGTTCTTGCATGCCAATCGTCATTTCCGTGAATTGAAATCAGTGGGTGTATACACACAACGTACAGGTTCTGCCTGCAGTACATTGGGAGATATAGATTATTACTATTGTTCTGAAATCCTTGTTAACCATATGGAGAATATTGGTGTTGCCTTTCATAGGATAGGAACAGTGGCAGTATGGATGCTGGAGTACATGCCACACCTCCTTCCCTTGCATGTGCTTTGGCAGTTCCTGGAAAGGAAGATACTGTATATACTTGAGAATAAGCCTAGTTTTTTAGCACATTTTTTATGCTGAAAAAGACCCCCTCAGCTTATACTTGGGTCAGCTTATACTTGTCATAAGATGGGCAAAGAAATGTATTTCTGCACAAGCAGCTCAGCTTAGGTCAGTCTTTTTAAAAAGTAATAAAGGCTGCTTTGCTTCCTTCTTTTAAAAAAGTCAGCAGATTGATCACTCTCCTCCCAGCATATAAGAGCATGATGGCTCAGCACATTGGCTGTTTTCTCCTCATTAAAACAGAAATAGCTGCTGCATTTCCCATCCTAGGCTTATATTCGAGTCAATGTTTCCCAGTTTTTTTGTGGTAAAATTAGGTGCCTCAGCTTATATTTGGGTTGGCTTATACTCAAGTATATATGGGTAATTTTTTTCTTCCATAGAATAAACAATAAAGCATAAAAAACAGAATTAGAGCATATTTCTTATTACATATACAGTGGTATATTGCATATCGACTGCCCTGTTTCTCTGAATAACAAATTAAAATTCCCCTAGGATTCATTCATTCGTTGAATGAATTTGCTTTGAATAGTGAATCCCCTTTGGCTGGGCTCCCTCTTCTCCTGCCTGCATTTGCTGGGCTGACAGTACGAGTGAAACTGTCATCCTTTTTACATACAATTATATGAATAACTGTATGAATTTTTATATGAATATTTTTGCGTTCTAGAACCAATCGTATGAGTTCCCTTTTTTCCTATGGGAAAATATGCTTCGTATAAAGAATACTTTGTATAACAAACGAAATAAATTAAATTTTTTTGAAAGAGCAACCACTGTACTTTTTATATATGTTTGTTCCATATTAAGAAAAAAGAATAGGGGGGAGAGAAATACTGTACACAAGATCTAAACATTTAATTCTTATATCAATGCAACTTCATGGGAAGAATATTTGTGGGGAAATTACTACACATGACTTCTAAGCAGCATAAGAAGGAGTCACACTACAGGGTCTCTCACACTGATAAAGATAACATCATTATGTTTGAACTCAATCTGCTGGTTGATAACAACTGAACTGAAGAAATTGTTAGGTGTTTTTTTTTAACTGGAAAAGTTTATCTGTTGTTAAAAGCTTATACTATTCCAATCTATATTTATCTCAAGAAAATGTTTTGAAATATATTGGCTCTTAGATTTATTGAACCCTTTCACATTAATTTGGCAAATTCTGATTCTCTGAAGTGAGGACAGGATGCATTCAGAGAATGACTAGGCTATGCCCTGCCCACCTTTGAGACAGGACCGGAAGTAATCTTGTCTCCTTACGGTGTGGTGCATTCACTCCACAGTACAGCTCTGACTCCTTAAGAGAAGGGCCATGTTTGGCTGTGCTCCTCAGGGCACTGCTTTCTCCTTCCCAACCTTTCAAATTATGATTACTTGCTGCTTTCTTCCTCCTCTCTGCCCTATCCTTCTCTGCTCCTTCCACTGAGGGACCAAGGCAGCTTGACAGACAACAGCCTTGCCTCCCACCTGGTGGTACTGCATCCCCCGGGGACAGGCAACAGCCTCGCCTCCCCCAGTGGGAATGCATCCCCCGGAGACCGGCTCTATAGGCCTCCCCTCTGGGACCCTCAATGGAGGGTCCTTCTGCCAGCCTCTCTGCACAGTTGGTGCCTCGCCAGGTCTCCAGGTGGGAGGGAGAGCGGAGACGAGTCAGTTCCCTGAGGGGGTCGTCAGAGAAGACGCAGAAGCAAACTCGCCTCAGTCAGCTGCTTCATGAGCGGCCCGGCTCTGCCCGGCTCTGCCCGACTCATCCCACATCGCTAGGCTGGTCAGCGAGTGACTGAAGCACGCCAGACAGCGCCATTTTGAGGAGGCTCCTTACCACTTTTTGCTGCAGTGGCCATTTTGTCTGGCCTTGCACACAGGGACGCAGGCTACTTCACCCCCTGTGGTCGCAGTGAGTAGGAGGAGGCCCTGACTAGTCCCATCAGGGGGTGCTGGTGTAGCAACTGGTTCTATTTACCAATACTACTACTACTACTACTACTACTACTGCTAATACAACCCAGAACCTGAAAAGCATGGCTACCAGAAGAGGATGTACCAACTCTGGAACCAAGAATTCCCACATTCAAATACAACCCATCTTAGACTGGCTCACCAGAGACGATTCATAGTCTGGAAAAAGATCTTCACTGATGTTGAACTGGAAGAAATAAGGAAAAGCTGCAAAACTGAAGAACAGCAGACTTCTGTAGTGGCTGTGGGAGAAGCTCCCATATTGGGAGGCACTAAACCAGAAGAAAGCATGGAAATTTTGTGTGAAGCTGAACAAGAACCTGAAGGCCTTGGTGTGCTGCCAAGAATACTGAATAACAAGGCAACAAGAACTGACAGATAAAATCCTGACCCATGCTGCCTCATATGCAGAAAAAACAAGGCTTCAAGCTCAGAAACATAAACCCAGAAAGCACCTAGCACACTAATAAAAGACGCCAATGCTGCACTTGCAACAATTTATATAACATCTATTGAACAAACAAATCAGCTCGCCTACAGCACTACAGTAGTGATAGTAACAAACAAATCAGCTCGCCTACAGTAGTGATAGTAACAGGAGAACTGGGGATTGAACCACCATAGTTTTCTAGAAAATCAACTGGAAAACCAAAATGGAAAATCAGACTGGAATTGAAGATCAAGAGTTTGCGATCAGATGCAAGTAACCTAAAGAACATGAAGGAGAAAACACAGGAATGACAAAATCAAGCAATACTTGGTCAAAAAGTACTGGCTGAACACAAGGAAGATTGAAGAAGCAATGAAAATTGTGAGACAGCAGATAACAGCTACAGCCAGAAAAATTGAAAGGTATGAAGCCAGAATCATCCAGTATAGACAAAATCAAATGTTTCAGTCAGATCTGCTGCCACCTTGCTGCCTTCTGCCAGCCTCTCTGCACAGCTGATGCCTCGCCAGGTCTCCAGGTGGGAGGGAGAGAGAGTGGAGATGTTGAATCAGAAAACAGATATTAAAGTAATAAAACCTGAGAAAAATGTGACTACTCAACTCTGGAAACACTTAAGGGAAACTGAGAAAGATTACGACGTGCTGGGTGCATAAAAGAGTTTGAAGAACATTTCTCCAAGGACAAAATGGAACAGATGGAAATAACAACTGAAATGATCGGACAGAGAGTGAAAAGAGTTAAAAACTGGACTTCACCTGGTAATGATCAGCTCAATAGGTTCTGGCTCAAATACCTGACTAGTCTGCATGGAAAAATGGCTGAACAATTTAATGAAATGCTACGAACAGGTAACATCAGCCAATAGTTAACAACTGGAAAGTCTCTCCTAATACAGAAGGATCCAGCAAAAGGGATAGCTCCAGGAAACTTCAGGCCAATAATGTGTCTACCCACCATATTCAAGTTGCTGACAGGCATCATAGCTGACAGGATTCAGGATTACTTGCAAGTAAATAACATCTTACCAGTGCAGCAGTAAACGGAGAAGCAGAGGCACAAAAGATCAGCTCCTGATTGTTAAAATGATGCTGGAGAATTGTAGAAGCCGGAAAACCAATCTGCACATGGCTTGGATTGACTATGGAAAAGCCTTTGATTCATTGCAACACAGCTGGATCATAAAATGTCTGGAGTCCGTCGGGGTCAACAAAAATCTTACAAATTTTATTGAAAATGCAATGAAACTGGAAGACAGAATTATTCGTAGCCAATGAAATTTATGGACTTGTCAATATTAGACGGAGAATCTTCCAAGGGGATTCATTGTCCCCATTGCTGTTTGTCATCACAATGATCCCTTTGTCAGTTATCCTACAGAAAGCTTATCTGGGTTACCAAACTCCAATTCACAGAAAATTTCACATCTATTGTATGTGGATGATTTGAAGCTCTACGGAAAGTCAGAAGCAGAAATCCTGTCACTCACCAATATAGTCTGAGTCTTTAGTACCGACATCAACATGGAGTTTGGCTTGGACGAATGTGTCACAGTGGCACTAAAGAAAGGGAAGATAATGGAAAGTGATGCCATTGAAATGCCGAATGGTCAAACCACTAAATGCCACCAGCCTGAAGCCTACAAATACCTGGGCATACTGCAGCTGGAAAATATCAAGCACGGACATGTAAAAACTGTGTTCAGCAAAGAATACATACAAAGGGTTAGAAAAATTTTGAAGAGCAAATTGAATGGCGGCAACATTATAAAGAATATAAATACATGGGCCATACCTATAGTTAGGTATACTGCTGGCATTGTGAACTGGACACAAAAGGAACTGGATGACTTGAACAGGAAAACAAGGAAATTAATGACCTTTCACTATGATCTTCAAGCAGAGACAAGAAGAGCACCTGTTGGGGATACTCTAGGGGGATTTCCTGCTGCAGGCAGGGGGTTGGACTAGATGACTTATGGGTCCCTTCCAACTCTATGATTCTATGATTCTTTGACTATGCTTTACATCCATGTAGTGATGTGGACAGGCTGTACCTGCCTACAAGATCAGGAGGCAGAGGACCATTGCAAGAGAAGCAGTTGGTGGAAGAAGAAAAATATGCCCTAGCAGAAATGTGCGAGAAGGCTAGGAATCTGCTTTGATTGAAGTCAGAAAGAGAAAGTTGTTGAAAGGTCAACAGACCAACTATGAATATTGCAATAGTGCAATTCAGGCTCGGACTGCCAGTTGGCAGAATAAAGCATTGCATGGCCAATTCCTTGCCAAGATTGAAGGAAAAGTGGATCAGGATAAGACCTGGTTGTGGCTCACAAGTGGAACACTGAAGAAGGAGACGGAAGGCCTGATATTTCCTGCCCAAGAACAGGAAATCAGGACAAATGCCATCAAGGTCAGAATTGAAAAATCAGCTGATGACCCAAAATGCTGGCTCTGCAAAGAAGTGGATGAAACCATCGACTGCATTCTAAGTGGCTACAAGAAGATCGCGGACTGACTACAAACTGAGGCATAACTCTGTTGCCCAGACGATCCACTGGAATCTATGCCAAAAGTATCATCTGCCAGTGGCAAAAAACTGGTGGGACCACAAGCCTGAAAAAGTGGTTGCAAATGAGCAGATCAAGCTTCCGTGGGACTTCAGGATACAGATGGACAAGGTCTTGGAACCCAATACTTTAGATATCACCATCATAGAAAGCAGTAAGGTATGGGTTGTTGACATCACCATACCAGGTGATGGCAGAGTTGAGGAGAAACAACTGGAAAAGATCTCCTGCTACCAAGATCTAAGAATCGAATTACAGCGGATCTGGTGTAAGCCAGTGCAGGTGGTTCCAGTGGTAATTGGCACACAGGGTGCAGTGCCGAAAGACCTTGGCAGGCACCTGAAAACTATTGGCATTGACAAAATATCACTGCCAACTGCAAAACGCCGCTCTTCTGGGATCAGCACAAATTATACGCTGCCACATCACACTGTCCTACACTGTTGGGAAGGGTCCAACTCGTGTGAATGAAACCTGCACAGAATTGTTCGCTGTGTATTTATGGATAATAATAATAAATTTTTAAAAATAAGGATATTCAAAGACCTGGTAGACTGGACTCATGGCTCGGGGCAAAGCCATTCAGGTGCTGTGGAGAGTGAGGAGGACTCCATCTTGTCAGCACCAAACGCAAGCCAGGCTTCTAGTTCTTCCCTCCTCGTGAACCTAGACAACCTGCTTTCAACGAGCCATTGACTCAGCAGTGTCCTTCATCTCCCTAATCTAGTCAAGGTTGCAGTCAAGGCAGTGTCCAAACCATTGCCGAGGTCTTGATCACAGTGGTAGGCCCGGCCTGCCCCAAGAACCGGTTCTCCGGAAGTGGGCAGGGTGCCGGGTCTGGGGGTGGGGCCAGGGTCAAGGGGGTGGGGCCAGGGTCAAGGGGGCGGGGCCAGGGAGGTTTTTAATAAAAAATTTAAAAAACTACAGTTACTTCTGAGTAGTCAGGTTGGTCTTCAGGCTGCAGTGCACAGGCATTGTGGGAGGTGGGAGGGTGACTGGGGAACAGTGGGGGCTCTTCAGAGCCAATTCCAGGGGGTGGGAGAGTGAGTGAGGGGTGGGGTGAGGTGGAGTGGGGGACTGGGGGCTTGCTAGGACCTGTAGCAGCTAGCCCCAGCTAGCCGCTACTGAAATATAAAAAAATCACTGCGCATGTGTGCGCAGCTAATGAGAGGCTGGGAGAACTCCTAGTACAGGGGTCCTCAAACTTTTTAAACAGGGGTCCGGTTCACTGTCCCTCAGACACTGTCAGGGGCTGAACTATAGTTTGGAAAAAAATGATCCTGACACATACATGTAACAAGCCCTGAAAGCAATGCACCACAACACAGCATGAACCTGACACATGCATGTAAGGCGCCCTGAAAGCAATGCCACATAACACAGCACGATCCTGACACATACATGTAAGGCGCCCTGAAAGCAATGCAACACAACACAGCACGATCCTGACACATACATGTAAGGCGCCCTGAAAGCAATGCAACACAAAACAGCGTGAACCTGACACATACATGTGAGAAGTCCTAAAAGCAATGCAACACAAAACAGCACGATCCTGAAACATACATGTAAGGCGCCCAGAAAGCAATGCAATACAACACAGGACAATCCTAACATATACATGTAAGAAGCCATGAAAACAAAAGAAAGTAACTAAATTAAGTAGAAAGAAAGTTAAATAGATACAGAGAAAGTAAGTAAAGAAAGTAAGTTAGAAAGGAAGTGCAGGCAGGTAGCTAGATAAACAGGCAAGACAAAGAAGGGGGGACACAGGCAGGACACTGAGGGGGGGACAGAGAAGGGGGGAGACTGAGGCTGGGCACTGGGGTGGGCAGAGAAGGGAGACTGAGGCTGGGCACTGGGGTGGGCAGAGAAGGGAAACTGAGGCTGGACACTGGGGTGGACAGAGAAGGGAAACTGAGGCTGGGCACTGGGTGGGCAGAGAAGGGAAACTGAGGCTGGGCACTGGGTGGGAGAGAAGGGAGACTGAGGCTGGGCACTGGGTGGGCAGAGAAGGGAAACAGGCTAGGCACTGGGTGGGAGAGAAGGGAGACTGAGGCTGGGCACTGGGTGGGCAGAGAAGGAAAACTGAGGCTGGGCACTGGGTGGGCAGAGAAGGGAAACTGAGGCTGGGCACTGGATGGGAGAGAAGGGAGACTGAGGCTGTGCACTGGGTGGGCAGAGAAGGGAAACAGGCTGGGCACTGGGGTGGGCAGAGAAGGGAAACTGAGGCTGGGCACTGGGTGGGAGAGAAGGAAAACTGAGGCTGGGCACTGGGGTGGGCAGAGAAGGGAAACTGAGACTGGGCACTGGGTGGGCAGAGAAGGGAAACCGAGACTGGGCACTGGGTGGGCAGAGAAGGAAAACTGAGGCTGGGCACTGGGTGGGAGAGAAGGGAGACTGAGGCTGGGCACTGGGTGGGCAGAGAAGGAAAACTGAGGCTGGGCACTGGGTAGGCAGAGAAGGGAAACTGAGGCTGGGCACTGGGGTGGGCAGAGAAGGGAGACTGAGGCTGGGCACTGGGTGGGCAGAGAAGGGAAACTGAGGCTGGGCACTGGGGTGGGCAGAGAAGGAAAACTGAGGCTGGGCACTGGGGTGGGCAGAGAAGGGAAACTGAGGCTGGGCACTGGGTGGGCAGAGAAGGGAAACAGGCTGGGCACTGGGTGGGCAGAGAAGGGAGACAGGCTGGGCACTGGGTGGGCAGAGAAGGGAAACTGAGGCTGGGCACTGGGGTGGGCAGAGAAGGAAAACTGAGGCTGGGCACTGGGTGGGCAGAGAAGGGAGACTGAGACTGGGCACTGGGTGGGCAGAGAAGGGAAACTGAGGCTGGGCACTGGGGTGGGCAGAGAAGGAAAACTGAGGCTGGGCACTGGGGTGGGCAGAGAAGGGAAACTGAGGCTGGGCACTGGGTGGGCAGAGAAGGGAAACTGAGGCTGGGCACTGGGTAGGCAGAGAAGGGAAACTGAGGCTGGGCACTGGGTGGGAGAGAAGGGAGACTGAGGCTGGGCACTGGGTGGGCAGAGAAGGGAAACAGGCTGGGCACTGGGTGGGCAGAGAAGGGAAACTGAGGTTGGGCACTGGGTGGGCAGAGAAGGGGGACCAGGCAGAGAGAAAGATAGGGAGGGGTGAACTTTCTTTGTGGCAGAGGTGGTCAGGAGCAGAGGCATTGCAGCCTTGCTCCAGGCAACGGCGGCCAGGAGAAGGATGGGGAAGGTGGGAGGGGAGAGATGAGGGCTCCGAAGGCTGCAGCCCAGGACTATGGTGGAGGAGGGAGGGAGGGACAAGGCCCAGGGAAGGCCAGGGAGGCTGCAGCTGGCTCCCCGCTGAGCCCGCTCAGGCAGTGCAGAGGTGGGAGGGGTGGGGGAAGCCAGCCTATGCGTGCACATTTGAATTGCGCATGCAGGCTGGCTTCTCTTAGCCAATTAGGGGCCCTTGTGAGTGCTCTGTGATTGGCTGGAGGCGCCTCCTCCTGGCCAATCACAGTTAGAGCACTCAGAAGAGTCTCTGATTGGTAAAGAGGTGGAGGGAGAAGCCTCCACCTCTGTTTTCGCGTGTGGAGCTCTATCCATGTGCGATTTAAAGATGGCGGCTCCAGGCTGCAGCTGCATGCGCAGTGTTGCCGCGCAGATTAAAAATGGCGGCCATGGTGGTCAGTAGCGGCTGGTGACCGGTACGGTCGGTTCTGCCCATGCACAGCCTACTGGATCGCCCCTGGTTGCCCACGACAAGATCCGATACACAGGAGTAGAGCCGTACCGGTAACTGCCCACCTCTGCTTGATCAACCAAAAAAATGCCATCATGGCTACTTCACCATCTTCCATGTCATCTATTTCTGAGGATTCACCGGGGTCTCCCCCACATATAAGAAAAATGTCAGTGTCAGTCCTCCTGTAATTGGGACAGACACCCCAAGAGCCATAATTCCAAATACTTCTCAGAGACTTCTTCATCTTTTTTGGGTTCTCACTCCTTCTCATTGGCGTTGGAGAAGGGGGAACTCTCCAGAGATGAGCCAGAGGAGCCTAAGGCCAAGAAAGAGAGGCTGATTACCATCTGATTACTTGCCTAATATGGTGAATAGGTCGGCTTCATGTCTCCATCTTTGCCTCCCTAGGGAACTAGAATCAGACTCTGACCAAATAGATCTTAGGCCTTCCCTAATAGGTCATCAAAGCAGATGGTTTTTCCCTTTCTGAAGGCTTTTAACAGCATTTTCTCCCAGGAGTGGTATTCCCATCCAAGGGCTTTTGGAGCCCAGCATGATTGACAAGTTTTATACACTTCCAGAGAAGCTGTTACCAAGAGAGCAGTAAAAATACGGGGAATTAGCTTGTGCTTCTCTTTGGTTCAATAAAGGATCTAGGCAGGACTCAGAACAGCGTCATGCAGAAGGGATGCCCCTATTAGAAAGAGACCCACTAAGGAAAACTTGTCACAAAGATGCAGATTTTATTGTCATAAAGCATAAACTAATATTACATACATTCAATAGCATGAGAATGAAGTGTACCTGTTTCTTGCATAGTGTGTACCAAGGAGAAGGGGAGGCAAAGGAAGGGGAAGAGAGGGAGAAACAATATCTACCTTCTTCAGGCCATGCCAGGATCGATGTGGAGAGAGGGTCCAAGCAGAAAGAGATGATCCAGGGGGAAAGAGAGAGAACAATAGGATACAGGGTGTTTTATATGTTAGGTCCAGGAAGGACATGCCCATCTAGGTGTGGTCACCTAGGAAAAGGGCAAGCCTGGGGAGGGGCTGTTTACCTTACGGGAAGGGGAAGTCTGGAAGACCACCACCTGAGGACCATCACCCAATCAGAATCAAAACAGAATAGGCATGTGTAGGTGTGGTCAAGATTTGAAAAGAGAAAGAATGGGGAAGGGGCTATGTGACTGGTATAGACTTGGCAATGGAGGATAGTAAAAAAAACCCATGCTTCCACATTAGCATATAAATGGCAGGATGCAGAGTAGTTAACAAAGGAGAAAGGATTACAGGAATAGTTGTTTGTAAGCCCCAAAGGTTGTTTTTAGAAGTGAGAGGGGGAAGGGAAAATGAGATACTTTGAGCAACACATTTATAATATTAAAATAATATTGTAAGAGAGCAATTCTCATAACAAAGCAGATGGCTTTACCAGTAGCCTCTCTGGCCTCTTCTCTGGAGTGAGGAAAGGGTGCATTCCTAGACTGTCTGGGCTATGCCCTGCCCACTTCCAAGACGGGGCCGGATGTAAACCTTTCTCCTTCCTCCGCGAGGTGTGCCTTCCCCAGTCCAGCTCCATTTCCTTCAGAGAAGGGCCATATTTTTGCTGTACTCTGCAGGACAGTTTCTCCTTTCTCTTTGCTTCTTCAAACTCCACATGCCTCACAGGCCCTCGCTATCCTTCTCCACAGGGTGACCAGAATCCAAACCCAAAATTCCTGAACCCTGAGGCCAAAATTCCAAAATTCCTAATTTTTTTGGCTTAAAAAAATTGCCCAAAAATGTATTTTTCTTGTTTTTGTTTTTCTGTTTTTTGACCATAACTTTTGATAGGAAGCAGATATCTTCAAACTGATATTTGCATTGGATTCTGCTCTTCAATATGAATCCAACGACATATGGCATGATGGGGTCCTGTGCACTATTACGAAGTTTTAAAATGAAGCCAAAATGTAGGACAATGATGCCAAAATGTAGGACACCCAGACAGGAGGCTAAAAATCCGGACAAATCTGGGTTTTTCCGGTCATCTGGTCACCCTGCTTCTCCACCCTCCTCTCCTCTCTGCTCTGTCCACCTTTGCTGTCATCACTGGAGGACCAGGGCAGTACACAGCCACATTAACTGCCCCCATAGGGACAGCATCCCATGGGGACTGGCTGCCGGTGGCTCCAGCATCAGCCCTCCACGGAGGTCGGGTGATCAAGGCTGTGCCTCTACGCGCCCTGAATCCGGTGCCTCTTGCCTCACCTGTGGGGAGGCCAGCTCCACTAGCCTCCAGGCTAGATCTTCACTCCCTGGAAGTTTCTGAAGGTGCGAGCTGGCAGGGAAGCATCCGCCCCCACAGGAGCCAGCCAATCTCATGCCCAGCAACGCCATAGCGGCCACCGGTGGAGGCGCAGTAGCCAGTCCACTACCTACCTTGGTGTGCTCGCCCCTGCCCGCCTGACCACCCACCACCTTGTAGCACTAGATGGGTCGGCGCGAACCCGCACATGCCAGCCAATGCCATCTCGGGACCCACTTTCCCACGCTTTTGCACAGCGGCCATCTTAGGACTACAGGACCACAGACCATGCAGTATTCACCCCCATGGGATGCAGTGAGTAGGAGAGACCTGAGCCCAGTTCTGTCTTGGGGTGTTTGGCTACTGCAGGAAATAAAAAGTGAATAGAGGAGGAGAGCTTTCTCTCCAGGCCCATGCCCTCTTCAGGGATGATGGATCAGGCCACTAACCCAATGGTTTTCATGGAGGGGGTGGAGGACCCTTCCTTGTCAACACCGAATGCAACCCAGTCCTATGGCTCTTCCATTGCCATCACATCAGACACCTTTTTGTCAGCTTCAGCCATCCAAAGAGCAATTGATTCAGCAGTATCCCTCAGCCTTCCAAATCTGGTCCAAGTAGCAGTCAAAGCGGCTTCTATGCCTGTGCAGAAGTCTCAAAAAATTAATTTTTTTTAATTTTAATAGCAATTAAACAGATACATATTATATACAGAAATTATATATATATAATTTCTTCCTTTTCGTAAAATATAGTAAGGAAAGGTGTAAATTAGAAACATTGAACTTTGAAATTATGAAACTATTTATTTAACACAGAATAGAAGGGTAATACAAAAAAAGTTAAAACATTCGAAATCCTTCCCCTGTCCTGCTCTGTCTCCATCAGAGAAGGTCCACATTTTTGCTGTGCTCTGCAGGGCACAGCTTCTCCTTTCTCTTTGCGTGGAAGGGTGGTGATGCTCATGATCCTATGAAGTCTTCTTAGGCTACAATCCTAAAGACCCTTTCCTAGGAGTAGGACCCATTTAACACAATGGGGCTTATTTTTTAGTAGAAATGCCTTGTGTCCTGGAAAGAGATTTATATTGTCCTCCTTTCCCTTGTGCCTAGCCTAAGACATGCTTAGCTACAAGGGAAAGTAGGACAATCAAGAGTTCTTCCCAGGTCAGGTCCTCTTTATTAGCCTGGTGAGGTCATGTCCTAGAAAGGAGGGAGCTGGGGTCTCCCTAGCCTGGTGATGTACCTAGAGGGGGCATAGGAGGGAGCGGGGATTCCTATCCCAGGGAGGCTCCCCCAAGCCTGGTCATGTAGCTAGAAGAGGCACAGGAGGGAGCTGGGATTCCCATCCCAGGGGGTTTCCCTCAAGCCTGATGGTGTAGCTAGAGGGGGCACAGGAGGGAGCTGGGATTCTCATCACATGGGGATACCCCAAGCCTGGTGATATAGCTAGAGGGTGGAAGAAGAGAAAGAGAAGGGAAAGAAACCACAGAGGGAAGCTGTGGAGGGCTCAGGTACCTCTCCAGGTGAGTCAGCTGCCCTTCCATGCCTGTCCATGCTGTCTGCCCTGGCTCCCCTGCTCTCACCTTCTGCCAGCAATTCCTGCAGCCTGATTTACTGAGGCTCTGGGGACGAGGTCAACTAAGGAGCTCTGGCTAGCAACAATTTAAAAGTTAAAGAGCTATTTGCCACCATTCATTACTCACAACAGGTTAGTTACCCAAGGCAGGGGCACCTCCTAGTGGTAAGTTTTTTACCTAGAACATACTTTACCTAAGGCATTCGTTACGCAAGGTACCACTTATATAGATAAGTGTTCTCCAAAGGTTTCCTTGATAGCTGTGACTTAATGAAGGGAGCAGTGCTAATCCCTGTCATAAGACTGAAGAGCCAGCATTATCCAAAGACACCTCCTTGGCCATGTGCCCAGCATGAGTAAATGCCAATGTGCATAGAACACTATTTTCTTTCTACCAAAGTGTACCTATTTATCTTCCTTCATTCCATGCTTCTGAACTGTGAGGTTGGCAAAAGCTGAGCAAGAGCTGGGAATTTTCTTCCTCATGAGGGACTTGGGTCTTGAACCAGTCTGCCAACAAGTACTGCATCTCTAACAACCAATCAACAACAGCTCCACAATCTTAATATATGGATAATTCAAATTAGGACAGATAATCTCTGATATACCTGGATTTTAGACTCATTAGACAAAGTACAAAACCTGTAGGTTGAATTGTGTCCCACTGGTAACGCACTCCTTGCTACTGGGACTGCAGCCACTTCCAGCCGAGTTGGTATTGGATTATTGTAAAGTACTGTGGTACCTTACAAGAGAAATGCCATAAAGGATTGTCAGGTATTACAGAAAATAGCACTTGGAATTTTTGTAACATGAATTGTATGCATGCAACATAATCTTATGCATCTCAGGTTTTTGCAGCGATTGGCTGAAAGTGATCATGTGGTGGAACAAATATAAGGGCTAGGAAATTCTGCAAGTGTCTCAGTCTGTTCCCTGGATTCAGAAAGGAGGGTGTTCTTGACTTGTGGTTTGTCGCCCCCTGTCATCCAGGAGGCTGGACGAAGTCCAATCTCCTCCTGGGGGCGGCACCACGATCCCAGTCTCGTCCAGCCTCGCAGTGAGGTCGGACAAAGTCTGGGGAGCTCTCTTCCTCTCTCCCCTTTTTCTCCACCTTTTCTCTTCTTCTTCTCTTCTTCCTTGCCTCCTTCCTTGCCTGGCCCCTCGCTCCCCCCACTGGCCACCAGCTCAGCCAGGGACCTTCCGTGGGGAATGGATTCCCCCCACGCTGCTTTGCAAGGCAGTTTGCCTTCCCGTGAGGACCCATGGGCTCGGAGGAGGCTCCAGGCGCATCCCGCAGAGCGAGCGGGCGTGTGAGGCTGCAGCCACAAGTGGCTGCGTGCCGGGCAGCCCGCAGAGGGCAAGGCTGACCTGTGGCCTCATAGGCACCTCTGGGAGCGGCACATAGGGTTGTGCGCCTCCTGAGGGCAGCCATTCTCAGTCCAGCTTGCCGGCCCACCGGTAGGGTTCTCGTGGTGCCAGACGCTTCTTCCCACCGGCGACCATTTTGTTGCTCCCTTTTGGTGCAGAGGCGCCATTTTGTAAGTAACTGTGAGGGAGGCCATTCTGTGCTATGGAGCCAAAAGGGCACGAAGCGGGGGATGTGGGGGGGGGAACCCAATAACCCTTCCAAAACCACTACTGAGCCAGTTTTAACTGTGTCTTTGCTCTCTCAACTCATGAGAGATGCAGTTAAAGCGGCCCTTCAAGAACAACTGGTGGATCTGATCCCAGCCCCTTCACCTATAGTACACAAGAAGGCTCCTCAGGGCAAGACAGGTGGAGGTGGAGGTGTCCGAGTTTGAGTCTGATATGTCTGCCCGCCACCTAAAAGGCGCAAGGACTTTGCCAGGCTGGTGGACCAGGGTTCCTATCATGACTCCCTATCATCCCCCTCCCACTCAGACCGGGAGGACAGGGAACTTTCCTGGGAAGAGGGCCAGGATGTGTCATCCCTTCCCAATGTGGACCGCCTCTGTCCTGCCAAGCTTTATACCAGGATGCTCTCCAAATCAGCTAAAGTTATGGATTTGGAAATGCCAGCTGCACCTAGCAAGCCTGACACACCGTCCCATAGAGCTAAAACTTATCCTCAGGGTCCTTCCAAACCTCAGGTGGTTCCTTTCCCCGAGGCCCTTGACAGGGTATTCACCTCTGAGTGGATTCACTTTAAGCATATTACCTTACACGGCAAGCTCATTGATAAACTATATACCTTGCCAGACCCTGTAATGGCTAAACTTAAGGTCCCCACAGTGGACACTCCTGTGGTGGCGGTGTCGTCTGCGACTACCCTCCCTTCGGAGGGGGAATATGGACCTAAAGATGTTTGCGATAAGAAGGTGGAGGCTTCACTTAAGGGAGCCTTCGAGACCAATGCTCAAAATTTTAGAGTGGAAGTAACGAGTTCTATCTTCTCTAGATCTGCATATATTTGGGCTGAGGAGTTGGCAGCTGACAAGTCTCTTTCCAGTAGAGCGCGGTGCACACTGAAAAAGATATTCCTCGCTTCTGCAGCTGCGGTGGACCGTGCATACGATTCCCTTCAACTCTCTGCTAGAGCCATGGGTATTGGGGTCCTGGCCAGGAGACAGATCTGGCTTTGCCAATGGGACGGGGACTCGGCCTCCGCCTCAAAGGTTCTGCATTTGCCCTTCAAAGGTGAGAAACTTTTTGGTGAGGTGCTGAAGCCTCTATTGATTGAAAACAAGGAGAAGCAGAAAGTGCTTTCCACCTCCAAAAAAGACACACCTAGGCATCAGCAGTCCTTTAGTCAGTGGGCATGATCCGACCCACATCAGGGCTTTAAGCCCAAGAGCTATGTCGGCTGTCCCAAGCCAAAGTGGGACAGAAGTAAGGCCCAGTTTTAAAAGCAGCCTGGTCCAGTTTCTTCATCAGCAGGTAAGCCTGCCAAGGAGCCTCAAGCATCCTGACAGCACTGCCACTCGAGAGGCGCTCCCTGTGGGGGCGCGCCTCTTAGCATTTGCAGACTCCTGGCAGTCCATTACAACAGACTCCTGGATTCTGCAGACCGTCAGCAGGGGATACTCCCTGGAGTTCAAGCGGCTCCCTTGAGACCGGAATTGGGTAATTCCAATTTCCAGGGACCCGACAAAACACAGGCTCAAATTGGAGGCCATAGCCCATCTCCTTCAGATTGGGGTGATAGAATCGGTCCCCACGAGCCAGAGAGGCAAAGAGGCATACTCTGTGTTTTTTCTGGTCCCAAAGAAGAATGGCGATTGGAGGGCCATTCTAGATTTAAAATGGTTGAACCGCTTCCTCAAAAAAACGGAAGTTCAGGATGGAGACGTGGAGGTCCATCGCTGCCTCTCTCCAGAGAGGGGATTTTATGACATCAGTGGACCTCATGGAGGCTTATCTTCACATTTCCATCCTTGAGAAACACAGACGATACCTCAGGTTCTGTTACGGGAAGCAACACTTCCAGTACAGGGCTCTGCCGTTCGGGCTCACAGCAATACCCAGAGTGTTCACCAAGCTTTTGGTGGCTCTGGTGGCCCATCTGCGATGCAGGGGCATTGCGCTCCACCCTTATCTGGACGACATCCATATACGGTCACTGTCCAGAGAAAGGGCGGAGGAGGACCTGTCTACTACACTGACAGGTCTGAAGGAGCTGGGCTTTGTGGTCAACCTCCAAAAGAGCTCTTTGATCCCTACACAGTCGATACAGCACTTGGGACTGATTTTGGACACCAGGGCATTCATGATCTCTCTCTCCTCAGAGTGACGAGATCGCTACAGGCTGCCCTAAGGGGGATCATGGGGATGAGACTGGCAGATTTGCTAGAACTCACCTCCCTATTGGGACTGATGATATCGTGCCAGGACATTGTTCCCTGGTCACGCTTTCACCTGCGTCCCTTACAGAACCTACTGCGTCCCTATGCCAAACTAATAGAACAGCACAGGACCTGTCAGGTCCCCTTAACCAGTTCGGTGCTCCGGAACCTTCCTTGGTGGCTGGAGGAGGGCAGACTCAGCCAGGGGGTGTCCATGCAACCTCCAATGCGAGAGGTCCTGATGACAGATGCTTCTCTGACTTGCTGGGGGGCGCACTTCCGCGACCTAATGGTGCAGAGCAGTTGGTCTTGATTGGAAGCAGCTCACAGCATCAACTTGCTGGAATTGAGGGTGGTCCATCTGGCCATGGAACACTTCCAACAACATCTGAAGGGGTCTCATCTGCTAGTCAGGACAGAGGATATGATGGCGAAAGCCTTCATAAACAAGCAGGGAGGCACTCGCTTCAAGAGCTTTATGACCGAGACAAACCTCCTCTTTGCCTGGGCAGAGACTGATCTTCTGTCAGTGCACCTGGCAGGCAAAAGCAACGTCACAGCGGACTGGTTAAGCAGGCAGGCAGTAAACAACACAGAGTGGCAGCTGCATCTGACAGTGTTCCAACTCTTAGTGGGCAGATGGGGTCTCCCGGTGGTCAATCTGTTTGCGAGTCCCCTAAACAAACAGGTTCCTCAGTTCCTGTCAAGATTCCAGTCAGAGGGGGCCATGGGGATAGACGCTCTGCACCATTCCTGGCCCCCGGGGTTACTTTATGCCTTTCCCCCGATCAAGCTAATTCCACTGGTCTTAAGACGAGTCAGGAATTTGAGTGCAGAGGTCATTCTAATCGCCCCTTACTGGCCGAGAAGACTGTGGTTTCCGGACATTCTGAGGTTGGCCACAGAACTAGGCTGGAGGGTACCGATCAGAGTGGATCTCCCGTTACAGGGGCCCACTGTACATCCTCAACCAGCGCTTCTCAATTTGATAGCGTGGAGGTGAGCGGCAGGCCTTGACCAGTAGGGCTATAGCTTTAGTCTGTTCGTCCATTGGAAGGGAACCTCCTGCCAGGATTATAGCTCATTCTATTCGGAGTGCTGCTGCATCGGCCGCGTATGAAGGGATGACGTCTCTTGATGCTATCTGTAAGGCAGCTACTTGGGCGTCACCGAATACCTTCATTAAACATTACAAGATAGACAAAGCGGCTTCAGCAGATGCGGCCTTTGGCAGGAGGGTTTTGCAAGGGGTGGTATCAACTTAGGGTCAGCCCCCCCTTCCTCCGGACGGATACGGCTTTGCTATATCCCATGAGTCAAGAACACCCTTCTTCCTGAATCCAGGGAAAAGAAAGTTTCTTACCATAGACTTCTTTTCTGGGATGAAGGAAGGAGGGTGTTCTACCCACCTCTTCCTGATCCTAGGGTCCTGGCGTTGATGTTCACAGTTTGGTTGGCTGTTTGGCTTTGGCCTTTTTTGTGGGGTATGGTTGAAGGGCCAGGTCTCATTTCAACTTTCCTCTGTTAAGGTTATCTGTCACTTTGAGTGCTATGTTGGCAGATTCTGTTCTTCTTCCATGGCAGACAGTCCCTGCCTTGGGCGTTTTCAGTACTTCGACTTGGCTCGGCTTGGAGACTGGGATCGTGGTGCCGCCCCCAGGAAAAGATTGGACTTCGTCCAGCCTCCTGAACGACAGGGGGCGACAACCCATGAGTCAAGAACACCCTCCTTCCTTCATCCCAGAAAAGAAGTCTACGGTAAGAAACTTTCTTTTCAGTGAAAGCTCTATGAGCAGTCAGCTTAGTGTGTCATGTGACACAGTGGAAGGACTGGAAAGGTCTGTAAGGCCTAGCATCTCCTTTTGTGGTTCAGAAGCATTTCCCTCCACTGTGGCCTAGAACCTGATAAAGTCCTGGATGTACCAGAGAAGGCCTGAGCCTTGGTAGAAGTTAACTGTCTACCATGATTAAATTGAATGTATTGCATCGCTAACGGTCTGCAAAGCCGAAGTTGTTAAAGTATAAGAGAAACAGTCATGGAAATGTAAAGTATTCCATGTAAAGACTATTTTATTTTAATACAGAACCAATTCTAAATAGCTTCTATCTTTGGTATTTTTTATTTCACCGCTGCGCGTGTCAATAGAAATTGTGAAGGGTACTATCATGAGAAGAACTTGATAAGGATGAATGCTGCTGCAAACTGGTTTACATAGATTTCTCTCTCTCTCTTTTACTTTTTACTTCTCTATCTCTCTCTCACACACAGAAAAGTTTCTTGTTCAAGATGCTCAAAAAGTTATATATAGCTACTCCGCCCATGGTTTATTTTAAAACAAAATGATTAGTAAGAAAGGAGGGGGGGATGGAGGAGCTCCCCTGGAGGGTGTGGAGGAGGTAGAGGGGGAGGGGAGGAATGTAAAGACACCTGTGCCTACCAGGAAACCCCTGGTGGACCAATTGGCCACTTGCCTTGAGTATGAGTTGAGGGAGCTTTTTAAGCTCCAAAAAGGGTTAAAAAAAACTCGGCTTATATTCAAGTATATATTCAAATCTATACAGAGTGTATAGCTTTGTCAGGCTTTCTGTTGAAATATGTAAGGATGTTAATTGAAATGAGTTGGGTGATTGAAGCTCCTGTTTAACATGGGAAGAAGACTTTTCACTTTGCTTTGGATTTTTTGATGGGAATAGAACCAATTTTGCATTGTCCTTTACTATGTGCTGATCTGTTAAGAAAGAACTGTTTAATGCGGACAAAGATTGTAACCTGCATAGATGAAGCAAGAAATGAAAACTTGAAGGGTAAACTTATTTCAAAATTCCAACTTTGCTCTATTCTTTTGGTCTTTAAAAGATGATGGGATAACAGCACCTGCATTCTCCAATTCTAAAGATATTACTTCATATCAACTTAAAAAGTAGAAAAAGATTTTTTCAAGTACTTGTATTTGATTGAATAGAGTGCAAATTGTCTATTTCATTTTAAGTTAGTTAATTCCTGTTTCTTAAATTGGAGTTCTGGAAACTGTAATTTTATTCCATTACCACTGACTACCAACGATTAAACTGTTTAGATTTTTAATTCAGATATGAACACTGTTCATATCATAAGTGTAGCAACTATTTTAATAATTTCTAAACATACATAAATTTATGTTTATTATTGTAGAAATTATACTTAAAGCACTGCAAACATGTTTATTTGGGTGACATGGCTTTTGTGTTTTGACTGTAGGACACTATGGCATTGCTGTTTAATTGTATGGCATTAGTATATGGTATAATTATCTCATAAGTATGTACTTTCAATACGATGATATCTCATAAGTGTATACTTTCAACACGAAGTCAAGAAGAAACAGGATGATCTTTAAAGTTGGAAGTAGGACCTGCCTTGTTTTTCTTTCATGTAAAACAATTTTCTGCTCCAATGATATAAAAAAGGTGTTAAGGGGAGGAAGGTTAAGAATGACAAAAATAATTTTGTTATATAGAAGAACATGTGATTTGAACACACTTTTTTAAAACTGTGGGCTAACCTAAGCTCAGCTTGTTATATATTTTGAGACTCCCAGATAGGAACCTTCCATTTTGGTTGTTTCCATATCCAGGCTTGCTTAGCTTCATCAAAGTATTGGGCATCATGTGCCTATAAGATCTCGTCAGATGAGAATGTTGTGTTTCTACAGATGACCAATTTTCGTGATTACTGCTTTCAGACTCTAGCTTATGCAGCCACACTGTGTGCAGTGGAAATAAGAACTAACATGAATGAAGTGATGGGACATGAGCATAACCCACTATTTCTTGTCTGCTATATAAAACCTCAACCCTAAAAAAAGTCATTATAGGAGATTGCAGACTCCTTTTTTTAGGGCCCAGTGTTCTCTTACCTTGAAGAAGCCTCTGTGACAGCATCCATCCACACATGCATCCCCCCAGGCAAGATGCAGTGCATGTCCCATAGGCATGGCTGGATCATTCATCATCCTTCAGTCTCGAAAGACTTTAGTATTGTGCTCTGACTGGAGGTCCTAAAAGAGCATCTGATGTGGCTAAAAAGACCAATTTGAGAGTGGCAATCGCTTCCACACTGAGAACAGATAAAGTGTGTCCCCTGCCTAGCCCTCAGAGTTCACTGGTTCTGCATCAATATCTTTGCTTCAGTCTGCCGAATAAGTGTCTTATTCAGTCTTCGTGTTAGAGATGGCCATGCTGCATCTTTTGCCTCCAAGCTGAATGATCATAGGTCAAGATTTTCTACCTGTTGATGTCCATTCCCAATGTGGTTAGATCCCTCTTGCAGATGTCCTTATCTCACAGCTGTGGCCTTCCTCTAGAGTGCTTTTCATACACTAATTCTCCATATAGGAGAATATATATTCAAATCCTATATTAAATATAGGAGATGTTTCAGAATCTGTCCATCAGCCATTCTCACAACATACCCAAGCCAACATAGCTGGTCACTGTTTCACAAGTGTGTACATGCTAAAGATTCCAGCATGTTCCAAGACTTTGTCATTTGAGACTTTGTCATGCCAGGTGATACCAAGAATACATGGGAGACAGTGTATATGGAAGGTATTCAGCATTCTCTCTTGCCATGCATAAAAGGTCCAAGACTCGTTGCAGTACAAGAGTGTGCTCAGGACACAGGCTCTATAGACCTACATATTTATATGTTCAGTTGGCTTCTTATTAAGCCATACTCTCTTTGTAAGTCTGGAAAACACGATAGCCACTTTACCAGTACGTTTATTCAGCTTAGTATCTGAGGAGAGAGTGTCAGAGATAGTTGAGCCAAGGTACACAAAGTAATGGACAACCTCGAGTTTGTGTTCAGAGATTATAATATAGGGAGGTGGACCAACATCCTGACCCATGACTTGTGTTCAAGCTGATTGTTAGTCCAAAGTCTTGGCAGACTTTGCTAAAATGATCTATAAGTAGTCGAAAGTATTTGGCAGTGTGAGCAGTAACAGCAGTGTTGTCAGCGAAGAGGAAATCCCACAAGCATTTCAGTTGGACTTTGGACTTTGCTCTTAACCCGGGAGGGACTGTACTGAAGAATCAATGACTGAAAGATTCTCTGCCCCAACACCCAGATTTAGAAGCATGAAATTTGGGAGAGTGTTCCTTCTGTCACATGAACACCCACCAGGAACTGACATGGAGAAATTTAATCCTTAAGGGGCTCAAAATTTGTGCAACATGTTTCTGTACTATACATGGAAGACTGACCAACATCCAGCGAATTTGGTGCTCGGTTCCTGCTGTACTAGGGGAAATGTTGTTTGGAGGGAGGGGATGCACTGAGGAGAACACTGCACATGGGGATTGCTAGTATTTTCCTAGGTATTTCCCAGACTTGCTAGGATACCTTGGCCTTTGAAGCACACTGATCAAGTCTCCAACAATAATATCAATAAAGAACCACAGATAACCAGATGGTTAGGATCTAGCAAACTTTTATTAGGATCAGGCAATTAAATAAGTCCAGGTCATAAATAAGCAATATAGCATAAAGTATAGAATAGTCAGTCCAGTCAAAATACAGTTACTAATTCACAGTCCTTCAGCACGTCTATCTCCTCTCTTATCTCCCCACAACTTTACACTGAGACATGCACCTTTATATATACTCAATGACAAATGTCCATACTTGATCACATATCTTTAATTCACTGGTTGTTTTACCAGCATTGAAGTCATAGCTACATCAATTCAATTACCTGAATCTCTTCAGAGCTAATCCCTTTTACAAGAATCACCTTTTACCTAGTTTCACTTATTTTGTGCTGACTCATTTAGTCACTTTAATTTAGTTTTTCTGTTCTCACTTTACTCTCAAATAAATCTAATTCTACAAGATGGCATTGGTATCCTCTCAATCTCCTCCAATTAGATTTGTTTGATTTTTTTCTATACTCATATCACAACATATATTACAGGAATATTTACACATAGTGATTTATACACTTATATGTATACACATCATAGAACAAAACCCATGTACACATTTTACTTTAATCCTAGCATTTCACACGCTTTGTTATGTTTTGTGGGTCCTAAGATTCTTGTAAAACAGTCTGCTGCATTTTTGTCTGATTCACAGTAATTTAAGTTTATTTTATTAGCTACAAATGTCCATACTTGATCACATATCTTTAATTCACTGATCACATATCTTTAATTCACTTTAGTTCACATTGTTTTACATGTTTATACCGAATATCAGTGTGTTTTGATCGCGCCTTCTGGTTTAGCGATTTAGCCATTGCTATTGTCACCTGATTGTCTTCATACACATCAACAACATATTTTGTATCCACCTTCATGTCTTCCATTAATTGTTTGAACCATATTAATTCATGTAGATAGGGCACACATCTCGGCTTCTGAAGTTGACAACGCAATTACATGCTTTCTAATTGATTTCCAATGAATTAATATATTGCCCATATAGATTGCAATGCCTGTGTTTGATTTCCTTGTCTCTGGATCAGTACCAAAGTTTGCATCTGCAAAAGTATTAAATTTTAGTTCCTTGTCTCGAATGATATACAAAAATTTTTCTTGTGTTTCCTTTAAATATCTTACAATCCATTTCGCAGCATACCAATGTTTTTGGGTTGGTTGTTGATTAAATTTGAATAGAAAGTTTACAGCCATGCTAATATCTGGCCTGGTCCATTGGCTTAAGTATAATAGGCTACCAATTAGAGATGTACAAATCAATGTCACAATGTTTGCTTTCATTACAGTCTTTGTCAAATCCAAGGACCGTCAACGTCCTGACTCCTTTATATTGTTCCATTTTATATTGTTTCACCAAGTTCCCTATCTTTTGTCTTTGAGATATCCTGAATCCATCATCCACTTTTTCTATCTCTATTCCCAGATAGTTCCTGGCCTCACCAAGATCTCTTATTTTGTTCTTATTTTGTAACTTTTTCACCAAGTCTACACCCTCATTCTTAGAAGGACTCACAAAAAGAACATCGTCCACAAAACACAACAGAATTTGTTTACCCTTTGTCTGAACATTGTTCAGCTGTCCCTTGTTCAAATCCAAGACCAATAAGTGTATCAGATAAATGGCTGTTTCACTGGAATGCACTTTGTCTCAAGCCATACAGACTTTTCTTCAATCTCCAGCACTTTCTTATCCTGTCTTTCACTCCAGAGGTATTTCCATATATATATCTCATGCTCTAGGTCTGAGTTTAAATATGCACATTCAAAGTCAATATGTCTTAATTCACACATTCTTCACTGCGTATGCTAACACTGCTCTAAGCAATTCTGCCCTTAGCATCGGCGAATAGACCTGGTCACAATCCTTTGCTGTCTGCAAATAGCTGTTTCCTACAAGTCTAGCTCTGAATCTCACTCCTCCAGTTGCATCATTTTTTCCTTTTGAAAATCCATCTACAACCTATGATTTTTTTGTTTACTGGACAATTCACAGTTTCATATACACTAATGTCCTGTAAAGACTTCAGTTCCTTTTCTATGGCTATCAACCACTGTTACTTTTCTGTAGCACTCAATAGCTCTAAGTCTTCATAGCTTTCTGGCTCACCACACTCAATCACATTATTCTCACTTGGAGTATATCCCTCTGGTGGTTTAATTATTCTGCCAGTTCTCCTAGGCATTACTGGAGTCATATTACTGCTGCTACTCTCACTAGTGGAATCCTCTTCCTCCTCCTCCACTGGATTCTTTGGTCTCTCAGGAGCTAATACACCTTTCTTTCCTTTACTAGGACTTTGCTTACTGTCTGTTCCTCAGATTTCTCAGCCTGACTAGCTTCTGACAAAATAGTTTGCTCATCAACTGTTTGCTAATCCATATCCACCGTCAATTTTAGCACTAGCACTAACAATAACGCTCCCATATTCATCAACAAACCACATAGCCTTTCTATTGTTCTGGTACCCAATAAAGTACATTTTCTTTGCTTTAGCTTCACCCTTTTTTCTAGTCTGAATTGGTGAAACAACATAATTTGGAGCACCAAAACTATGAAAATGTTTAATTACAGGTTTTCTTCCATACCATTTCTCATAAGGAGAACAACCAATATTTGAATGGAAAAGAGAATTCATTGTATAACACGAATATAAAGCACATTCTGCCCAATACCGGGGTGAAAATTTGCTGTCTGCTAACAGTGTCTGAATCATGTTTTGTAACGTTTGTTGCCTTCTCTCAATGTATGCATTTTGAGTTGGACAATAAGGAGCAGAGAATCTTTGTTTCAAACCGTATTTTCTTATCACTCTCTGGAAAGGTTCTCCTTTAAATTTCATACCATTGTTAGACTGAATTGTCTCTACTTTTTCTCCTGTTTTTATTTCTACAAATTTCAACCATGATTCAAATTCTGTAGCTGTCTGCTTCTTATCTTTCAATAGACAGCAGAACGTAAATCTTGAGAATTGATCCTGTATAGTCAGAATATACTTAGCTCCCCCAAAACTTGTTTGTGGCATTGTGACTATGTCAATTGCTATTAGTTCCAGTATCTTGCTAGTTTGAACATTGGCTGTCTTATTAACATTACATTGCTTGCTTTTTCCAACTATGCAAGCTGTGCATTCAACATATTTAGAACATTTCTTAACTAAAGCATTTTGTATGGTTTTCTGTACAGCCTTATAATTAGCATGCCCTAATCACTTATGCCAGATATGTATACATTCCTCATGAGGCTTTTTATTGCTAAATACATTTGCAGTTATCTCTTTTTCTCCTCCATTCAACACAAATTCTGTCTCAACCCAACATTCAGAACTTCTCCATTTTCACTTTTAATTATGCACTTCTTATCTCTGAAGGTTACTTCATATTTTAGTTCAGTCAATTTGCTTACTGACAAAAGTTTATGTTTTAACTCAGGTACAAAAAAATCTGCATTTTCCTGTTAAATTGGGGCACATAAACCAATCCTTGCCCTCTTATTCTAGCATTGACTCCATTTGCAAGATTTACATGGTTATTTTTCACATTTTTCATATCTGCAAACATCTTTTTCTCTTAGCAAATATGAATTGTGAATCCTGAATCTAAGATCCATTCTGTGCTTACTTTATTGGCTTTCTTCCCAGACATAATTAAATGAGAAGTATGTCCTTTTTGATGTCCAGCTGGCTTCTTTCCTCGTTTCTTTTTACAGTCACATATCAGGTGTGAGGCTGAACCACATGACCAGCAACATCTTGCTGTGTAAGCTTTCTCCTCCACTTCTGGATGTTGCAAAACCATGGAACAGGACCCTCTCAGATTCTCAATGTCTTTTTTCGTTTGAAATTTCTCAGTCTACTTGTTACATTTTGCATTGTTATTTCTGCCCTTGGCAGCACTTCTAAATTAGATAGAAACACATCATAGGAAGTGTCCAAAGAAGATGTCAGTATCATCACTTCTTGCACTCAAGTCTAGCAACATAGTTTTTACTTTTCCAGATGTTCTAGCAAATCTCTACCTGGTTCCAGCCTGGCTCTGAACAATTTTCTCCTCAGAAGTATTTGGCTGCCAACACGTCCCGAACATGGATAGCTTGCAAAGCCTCCCAACATCTTTTAGCATTTGTAATTCCTCTTACGTGAACAAGCTCCCGATCCTCCAGGATGAGCACGATTGTTGCAAGAGCTTTTTCATTTTGTTCATCCATCATATTGTCTGGTGGGTTCTCGACACACGCCCATAATCTTTCGCGACGTAATAGCATAGAGACTTCTCGCACCAAGAATTGGTAATTATCTGCGCCCAGACGTGGTATCACAAATCCTGACATATTCAAGCTAGACGCCATCATGCCTTGACTAGACTCAAACCTGTCCACTAGTTAAGAGTGCACACCTAACATTTATTGTTGAGCAGTACTGTATTATCCATTGAGGACTGATGTCAGTGTTTATACAGACCAAGAACTACAACCTGGGTAGCGTCCTAGATTAGTGCAGCGGAAGCATGCTGGGCCCATAACCTTTTATTGCTAGTATTTTCCTAGGTATTTCCCAGACTTGCTTGGATACCTTGGCCTTTGAAGCACACTGATCAAGTCTCCATCAATAATATCAGTAAAGAAACACAGACAACCAGATGGTTAGGATCTAGCAAACTGTATTATTAGGATCAGGCAATTAAATAAGTCCAGGTCATAAATAAGCAATCTAGCATAAAGTATAGAATAGTCAGTCCAGTCAAAATATAGTTACCAATTCACAGTCCTTTGCCCTTATTTTCCTTGTGAGCTGGCTGCATTGAGCCACCACGGTCAATGGACTTAGTCCCAGGAATGTAGTGAGTGACCATAAGTCACGGCTATAAGTCCATAAGTCACCGTAAGTCCATGTTCATAAGTCCATAAGTCACCATAAGTCACATCTATCTTCTCTCTTATCTCCCCACAACTTTACACTGAGACATGCACCTTTATATATACTCAATGACATATGTCTGTACTTGATCATATACCTTTAATTCACTGATTGTTTTACCAGCATTGAAGTCATAGCTACATCAGTTCAATTACCTTAATCTCTGCAGAGCTAATCCCTTTTACAAGAATCACCTTTTACCTAGTTTACTTCTTTTGTGCTGACTCATTTAGTCACTTTAATTTAGTTTTTCTGTTCTCACTTTACTCTCAAATAAATCTAATTCTACAGGATGGCAATGGTATCCTGTCAGGGATGCTGAGTGTGAGGGGTGTTGCACATGGGGAGATGATCCACATGGGGGTTGATGCACATTGGAGGGTTGATGCTCATGAGGAAGATGATGTGCATGGGGATTGATGCACATGAAGAGATAATGCACATGGGTGTTGTTGGACATAGGGGGTTGTTGCGCATAGGGGATTTATGTGCATGGGCAAATGTTGCACATGGGGAGATGATGCGCATGTGGAGATGATGCACATAGCAGACTTATGTGCATAGGGCACTTATGCTCAAGGGGATGTTGCACACGGGGATTTATGTGCATGGGCGAATGTTGCACATGGGGAGTCGATGCTCATGTGGAAATGATGCAAGTAGCAGACATGTGCATAGGGCACTTATGCTCATGGGGAATGTTGCATATGAGGGTTGTTGAGTATGAGGGGTTGTTGTGCATAGGGGAATTATTCGCATACCCGGATGTTGCACATGGGGAGATGATGTGCATGGAGAGATGAGATGCATTGGGCACTTATGCACATGGGCAGATGTTGCGCATGGGGTGATTATGCGCATAGGGGACTTATGCGCATGGGATATGTTGTGGATGAGAAAATATTGCACATAGAGAATGTTGTGCATGCGTAGATGATGCACATAGGGAACTTATGTGCATAGGGGACTAATGCTTATAGGGGATGTTGCACATGGGGGGATGT
The DNA here is from genome assembly GCA_030015325.1 of Cryptoblepharus egeriae. NCBI lineage: Eukaryota > Metazoa > Chordata > Lepidosauria > Squamata > Scincidae > Cryptoblepharus > Cryptoblepharus egeriae. The sequence continues at coordinate 4,542,315 of JAREYC010000009.1, forward strand.
CGCACATAGGGGACTTATGCTCATGGGGGATTTGCACATGGGGGTTGTTGCACATACAGGACATGCAAATAGGTGGATGTTGCGCAAGGCAAGATGATATGCATTGGGAGTTGCGCAAAGCAAGATGATACGCATAGGAGACTTAGGTGTATGGGGATGTTGCTCATGGGAGGATCTTGTGCATAGGGGATTTTGCACATTGGGAGATGATGCACATAGGGGACATGCACATGGGCAGATGTTGCGCATGGGGTGATGATGTGCATGGGGAGATGATGCGCATAGGGCACTTATGTGCATGGTGGATGTTGACTAAAATTATTCTACTAAACTTGTGCTGCAGCAAGTAGAAAGTATTGGGTAGAGAAATAATTGCTATTCTGGAATTAATGCTTTTGGCACGATCATGATTAGCAAAGAACAAGAGATTAACAAGGCTAAAACATGTTGGTAACATTGTTTGTTCTGCAATTGTTTTATGTTTTATGTACCAGAGAGCCACTTAAGGCACATATGAAATAAATATCAAATAAATAATATGAAATTTATGAAATAAATAAATGTTTCATGTTGGAAAATCTAAAACTTTTATGTGTTTCTTACCTCTCAAGTGGAAAATCTTGTGGAAAAATCTCCTATATGCTAACTACCAGGTGTGCCATGGAAAGTTGAATCAACCACAGAGCATCCCCTTTTGTGGTTCAGAAGCATTCTCTGGAGGAGTTGGAAAAGGGACACTCAGTAGACATGGGTTTGCCCCACCCCAGCTGAGTCAGGGCCGGAAGTGATCTTTTGCCTCCTCCTGGTGCGGGGCATCCCATCCCCAGACCGGCTCTGACTCCCTACGCGTAAGGGCTGATCTGTTCTGTGCTCCATGGAGCTCAGCTTGTTTGCTTTCCTCCTTTTTCCTCCTGTACATTCTCCTCTCTTCCCTCTGCCTAACTCACTTTCTGGATCAGGACCAGGACTTGCTGGATGGGGACCCCCCTTCTTAGACTGCACAGAGCCTGAGGGGTCTTTCTGGGCAAAGGGACCCTCCTCCCCTCTCCTCTCACTCCATTGCCACATCCGCAGCCTGGACGACAGGGGCTTGAGCCGCCTGGAAGCTTAGCCTTCTTCCCTGCCTGATCCTCCTTGCCGCCTGTGGAGAGCGCGCTGGACGGGGCCACCCAACGGCTTAGCCCCCTCGCTCCATGCTTCTCCACCACCACGGGGCCAGGCGGAGGCCGCCTCAGCTTTGCCTCACCCCAGCCGTTCCGGCTCGCCTTGCCTCCACGCGGGCACGTGCACCCGCCGATCCTCGCTAGCTGCCTCCGCGGCCCGGCCGCTTGGCATCCCCCAGAACAGGGTCATCTGTAGGGCTCCAGCCCGGCCAGTCAGCCTCCTCCCTCCGCCTGCACTGAGCCTCCGGAGGCTGTGAGGGCTTTCTCCGCGTGGCGGCCGCCATTTTGTGTGCCTCCTTTTCCTGCCAGGAGCACCCACCACCATCTTGGGTCCCACCAGCCAGTGTGGTCACAGTGAGTAGCAAGGCCTGGCCTTGCATGAGGGCAACCTGGTCTGAGGGGAGGGTCCTGCAGGGAGGACTACGTTTATAAAAAAATTTTTTTATTTTATTTCTCCTGTTGGCTTCTACCTTAAAGGGACAATTTTTTTCAGGCTTCTTCCTGTTAAAGGGGCAGTTTTTTCTTTAGATTTCTTCCAATAAAGGGACACAATGGCCCAGGAGGGAGATGATATAGTGACAGATCAAGGGGCCTCTAACCTGAAAGGGTCATGCATGTCCCAGCCCACCTTGGTCTCCCAAGCTCAAAGCCTTGAGCCCATGCTAGCATCTATCAGAGACGCCTTTGACACAACAGTGTCTGTCACACTCCCAGCCCTAGTTAAGTCTGCAGTGTTAGAGGCCACCTCTAGCAAGGCGTTTGATAAATGTAAGAGGGGGCGTACACCCAGCCCTGTCACTCCTGTCTCCGATTTCTCCGAGGACTCTTCTCAGAGCTCGCCGCGCAAGAAATCCCATAAAACCAAACACCTTGAACGCAATCGCAGACACAAATCGTCTAAGAGTCACCGCAGGCGTCGCCCCTCCTCATCTTCATCTCCTTCACATCGCCCACCTCTACTCCGTCTGACTCCGAGGAGGACCCAAAGTCGGGCAACGAGGCCGAGGAGCCACGTAAGAGCACCAGGCTTTTCCCGTCCGAACTTCTGGAGCTGGTGGTCGACAGGTCAGCTAGATGCCTTACCCTTCGCTGCTCGGCCACCTTGGACTCCGACTCTGACCAGGACAGGGCAGAGGCATTCCCTAAATCGGAGTTCCAACAGACTGTGATACCATTTCCTAAGGCGTTCCAAGCTGTTTTCACCCCAGAATTGCAATCCCATTCAAAGGGAACAGGTTCTCGGATTGCGGACAAGTTGTATACTCTCCCTGAAAAGCAAATGGACATGCTTAAGATACCAGCTGTAGACTCTGCGGTGGCATCGCTGTCCTCGTCATCGATTCCCGTGGATGGGGACGTCCATCCTAAGAACCCAACAGACCGCTGCATGGAAACACTACTCAAACGTAATTTTGAGTTCTCCTCCTTCACATTTCGAGCTGCTTCGGCCAATACGGTCATGGCTTGTGCAGCCTTTATTTGGGCACAAAAGGCAGCTAGGAACAAGAAATTGCCTAAGGCCTTCAGAAGCACCATGAAGGATATTGCCCTGACTGCAGCCTTTGCGGCGGATTCTTCGTTGGACGCCATGCACTTCTCGGCATGTGCCATGTCCTCCAACGTCTCCACATGTAGAGCCCTTTGGCTATGGGCATGGTCGGGAGAGGCGGTTCTCAGTCCAAGCTCATTAACCTGCCCTTCAAGGGATGTAAACTGTTTGGCAAGGCGCTGGATCCCATCCTTGTGGAGGCCAAGGACAAAAGGAAGATCCTTCCACCTGGGAAGAAGGATCCCTCTAAACCCAAACAGTCTTCCTTTCATCCCTTTAGGCCTAGGTTTCGAGAGTCTTCAGGGAACCAATTCTGTTCTCAGTGGACCAATGCCAGCATTCTTCCCCGTTCCAGACCAAACAACACCAGCACCTCCAACAAAGCTCAATACCCCCGCAAGGAAGGAAAGAACTTCAGATCCACTGACGCCAGGCCTGGTTCAGAACCCAGCGCTATTGGAGTGCGGCTCCCTACTGGTGGGGATCTACTTCCGATACCTGGGTTCTCGACACGGTCTCAAAAGTCTACGCCATTGAGTTTCGACGCCGTCCACCAAACCGATTCTGGTGGGTCCAAGTTTCCAATCAGCCACAGAAACATCTGCAAACACTCCAGGCTATACAACACCTCCTGGACATCCAGGCGATAGAGTGAGTTCCCCCCTCACACAGGGGCAAGGTGATCTACTTTATAATTTTCCTGGTACCGAAAAAGAATGTGGAGATGCGAACCATACTCGACTTGAAATGGCTCAATCAGTTCACATTGAAAAAGAAGTTCAAGATGGAGACCTGGCGCTCCATCACAGCGGCACTGGATAAGGGGGACTTTCTGGTCTCCATAGACCTCTCGGAGGCGTACTTGCATGTTCCAATCCAAGCCTCTCACAGAAAGTTTCTCCGCTTCATGTATGGGTCCCACCATTACCAGTACCAGGCGCTTCCCTTCGGCCTATCCGCCGCTCCCAGTGGCTTCACGAAACTTCTTGTCGCACTGATTGCCAACCTACGGTTGCAGGGAGTTCGCGTCTTCCCATACTTAGACGACATCCTAGTTGCCACTTCCTCATTTGCGCAAGCCTCCGAGGATCTCCACACTGTCGTGACTGCCCTGGAGCAACACGACTTCATGATCAACAGGATCAAGAGCATACTTGTCCCTACTCAAACCTTAAATCATCTGGGACTCCTCATCCAGACGGACTCTTTTCAGGTCTCTCTTTCCCCAGATCGCCGAGAGAAGTTCAGGGAAGCTTTTCTCCAGGTCAGGAGTGTATCAACGGCCCCATTGATGGTCCTGGCGTCCCTGTTGGGCCTGATGGTCTCCTGTCAGGACATAGTGCCTTGGTCCAGATTTCACCTCAGACCACTACAGGCCTTGTTGCATCCTTTTGCCCATCTGATAGAATCCAAATGGTTCAAGATGATATCCATCCCACTGTTGGAATCCTTCGAATGGTGGCTGTGCCCCTCCCGACTTACATCGGGGATCGGGCTGGATGTTCCGGATCGACTAGTGGTCACCACGGATGCCAGTCTTGCCGGATGGGGTGCCAAATTCCAATCCTATCTGGCACAAGGTACCTGGTCTTTAGATGAACAGCAGTGGTTGATCAATAGACTGGAACTCAGGGCCATCAGGCTGGCCTTGATACATTTTCAGGACTTACTGACAGTGGCACATATGCTAGTACAGACGGACAATGTCTCTGCAAAGGCCTTCATGAATTTCCACGGTGGCACGAGATCCAGAGACATGATGGCGGAGGCAAATCTCCTCTTTCTATGGGCTGAGGCGCATCTTCTTTCATTAAGAGCGGAACACCTCCCGGGTGTCCAAAACCTGGAGGCGGATTGGCTAAGCCGGCAGAAGGTGGACGAGGGCGAGTGGAGTTTCCACTCTCAAGTGTTCGCCATGATCACCAGCGTTCTGGGGAAACCAGAGATAGATCTGTTCGCTTCTCATCTAAACACCCAGCTGCTGATGTTCTCCCGGGCTCTGCATCCTCTCTCCTCGGCAGTAAACACTCTACTGCACCTTTAGGCCTTCTCAGGCCTTCTCTATGCATTCCCGCCTTTTCCGCTGATACCGGCGGTACTGCAAAGATTAAAGAAGTTCCCCGCCAGGTTGATTCTGATCACCCCGAACTGGCCACGCCGACCATGGTACCCAACACTAGTCAAGTTGTACATCTTGCCTGAGCTGATTATGAATAAGTTGAAGGTCCCTACTGTGGATGCACCAGTGGTGGCTATCTCTGCTTTTACCACCCTTCCCTCTGAAGGGGAATCGGGTCCACGGGATATGTGCGATAAGAGAATCTGAAGAGGGGGTACGAGTTCAATGCCCAATCTTTTCGGGTGGCAGTAACCAGTTCCATCTTTTCTAGGGCAGCTTATATCTGGGCATAGGAATTGGCACAAAAGGACAAGTCCTTATCATGCAAGGCCTGCTGTATGCTTAAAAAGATAGCTATGGCATCAGCTGCAGCGGCGGATTGTGCCAATGATTCTCTGAAGTTGTCTTCTAGGTCCATGGCCATGGGTGTGCTGGCTAGGAGATATCTCTGGCTGCGGCAGTGGGATGGTGCCACTGGGTCGGCTTCCAGAGTGGTAAACATCCCCTTTAAAGGTGAGAAGCTTTTGGGGGAGGCCCTAGAGCCCCTCTTGATCGAGAACAAGGACAAACAAAAGGTCCTTTCCACCAATAAGAAGGAGCCCCTAAAATGAATCCAGTCCTTTCGTCAGCCCAGTTCAGGCTACAGAGCCAAAGGTTACACCTCTCCTGGGAAGCCTAAGTGGAACAAAAGCAAGGTCCAGTTAAAAAAAACATAGTGGCACTGCTCCCTCCAACACCAGGAAGCCCGCCAAGGATTCACATTCCGCCTGACTACCTGGGACAGGGAGGAGCTCTTCCGGTAGGGGCTCAGCTCCTGTGGTTTGCGGAGGCCTAGAGTTCGGTGACAACGGACTCTTGGGTTCTGCGGACTGTAAAGAGGGGATACTCCTTGGAGTTTCTCAGGATCCCCAGAGATCAGTTTTGGCAAAACCCAATCTCTCATTATCTGATCAAGCATCGACTGAAGTTGGAAGCCATTTCCCTTCTCCTTCAGATTGGTGCAATCGAGACGGTGCCCCTGAGTCAGAGGGGCAAAGGGGTGTACTCTGTGTTCTTCCTTGTGACCAAGAAGAATGGCGATTGGAGGGCCACTCTCGATTTGAAGTGGCTAAATCGCTTCCTCAAAAAGAGGAAGTTCAGGATGGAAACATGTAGGTCCATTGTGTCCTCCCTTCAGGAGGGGGACTTCATGACATCAGTGGATCTCACAGAGGCTTATCTCCATGTTCCCATCTGGGTAGAACACCAGAAATACCTCAGGTTCTGTTACGGGGCACAACAGTACAGGGCCATGCCTGGGCAGCACCTAGAGTCTTCACCAAGCTTTTGGTGGCTCTGGTAGCTCACCTGCGCTGCAAGGGAATTGCACTACACCCTTACCTGGATGACATCCTGGTAGACAAATGGAGGACCCCAGTTGTGGACCTGTTTGCCTCTCAACTGAACAGGCAGGTTCCCAGGTTCTTCCCCAGGTTCAAGGTGGAAGGGACCATGGGGATAGATGCTCTCCAGGTGCCTTGGCCCAGGGGCCTGCTTTATGCGTTCCTACCACTGAAGCTAATCACGGGAAAAGGGATGGCATAAGATAGACGCCAGAAGGGCGGTCTCTTATTACGTTAACCACACTAAGGATTTTCGCAAAACGGACTCCTTTTTTGTCTTCTTCAAGGATCCGGCCATGGGGAAGTAGCCTTCAAGGAGTACCTTGGCAAACTGGCTGAAAGGGACAATAGCATTAGCCTATTCGTCCTCAGGAAAGGACCCTCCTGCCGGGATTACTGCACATTCTACGCGTAGTGTAGCGGCTTTGGCTGTCTATGATGGGGTGGCATAGTTGGAGTCCATTTGCAGAGCAGTGACATGGATTTCTCCTACCACCTATATCAGGCACTACAAGATAGATAAGGCAGCCTCAGCGGATGCGGCCTTTGGCAGGAGGGTATTACAGAGGGTGGTGTCAACGTAGACCCTTGGGTCAGCCCGCCCTTCCTCCGGACGGATATGGCTTTGCTATATCCCACTGGTAGAGAACACCCTGCTTCCTGAATCCAGGGAAAAGAAAGTTTTTTCTTACCGTAGACTTCTTTTCCAGGATGAAGGAAGGAGGGTGTTCTGCCCACCACTCTCTGACCTTCGGGTTCTGGTTGATTGGATTTCTGACTGGCTGTTGTTCCAGTCCTTATGGTGTGTGGAAATGTTTGGGGGACACAGTCTCACCTTTCCTTTCCTCTCTTTTCTTTGTTTCTAAGTTAGGAGTGGTTGCAGGGTCTGCCATAATCGCTGACTGGTCAGACCCTTGACTGATCGTCTTTGGGAGTGGCTTCTGCTGGTTGGCTCAGCTTTGAGACTGGGGCACAGTGGGGCCACTGCTCCAGGAGGAGAATTGACTGAGTCCAGCCTCCTGAAAGGGGAGGGACGGCAACCCACTTGTAGAGAACACCCTCCTTCCTTCATCCCGGAAAAGAAGTCTACAGTAAGAAAAAACTTTCTTTCCCTGTACTCAGGAAGGAGGGCATTCTTAACTCGTGGGTTGTCACCCCTCCCCCATCAGGAGGCTGGACGAAGTCAGTTCTCCTCACTGATGGGCAGCACCACAACCCAGTCTCGTCCATCCTCGCATTGTGGCAGGACAAAGTCCGTGAGCTCTGCCTCCCTTTTCTCCTCTCTCTCCTCTCTTTTTCTTTCTCTCTCTCTGTTCCTCCTCTCCTGGCTGTGCTCCTCATCCTCCACCCCGACCACAGAGGCCAGCAAGGGGCTCCCCCGGCTTCCTGCCTGAGAAGGAGACCCCAGTCTGTACTAGCAAGGCAGTCGCCTTGCAGTGAGGAGCAAGACAGAGAGAGGGGGCGATTGGATGCACCCGCAGGGAAGAGCAGGTGCGTCGGGCAACAGCCAGAGCAGCTGCAGCGGGCAACGCGCATCGGGCGCATCTGACCTGCGCCCTTAGCAGCTTACAGGGAGAGACACATAGGGTTGTGCTCCTCCCACCACTGCTCTTCAGGTTGCCCACAGGGAAGAGTGGGTGCATTGGGCAGCAGCCAGAAGCGGCTGCAGCAGGCAGCTCGCATCAGGTGCAGCTGGCCCACGCCCTTAGCAGCTTATAGGGAGAGGCACATAGGGTTCTGTGCCTCCCACCGCTGCTCTTCAGGTCGGGACTGCGGGCCAGCGGCAGCGGCAGGGCTTCCCTCCGGCCACCATTTTCTCTGTCTTCTGGCACAGGTGTCATTTTGTGAGTACGACTCAATGGAGGCAAAAGGGCACGAATCTGGGGACGCCACTGGGGAACCCCATACCCCCCTAAAAGCAGGGGAGACCCTATTCTGACCATGTCCTCTTTGTCTCAGCTTATGAGGGAAACTGTGAAAGGAGTCTTGTAGGAGCAGATGGAGGACCTTGTACCCACTCAGGTCCCAAAGGCTGCTACACACAAGAAGGCTCAGTGTAAGACCAGGCATTGATTGGACCTCAGATTTAGTTTACTGCAGATTGGAAACCCAACACTGGCATAAGTTAGATGCTAGGAGAGCTGTCAGTTACTACATCGAGCGCACTAAAGCGTTTCATAAAACTGACTGTCTTTTTGTGCTCTTCAAGGGACCTGCCATGGGCAGGCGTCCATCAAGGAGTACTCTGGCTAATTGGTGCAAGGGAACCATAGAATTAGCCTATTTGTCCTTAGGAAGGCTCCCTCCTGCCGGGATTACTGCTCACTTTATTTGGAGTGCAGCTACATCTGCTGCATATGAAGATGTGATGTCCATTGAATCCATCTGTAAGGCTGCTACATGGGCATCACCTAACACTTCTATCAGGCATTATAAGATTGTTAAAGCAGCTTCTGCAGACATGGCATTTGGCAGGAGGGTGTTACAAAGGGTAGTGACATCTTAGGACCTTTGGGTTAGCCCTCCCTTCCTCTGGACGGATACGGCTTTGCTATATCCCACGAGTTAAGAACGCCCTCCTTCCTGAGTACAGGGAAAATAAAGTTTTTCTTACCATAGACTTCTTTTCCAGTAGAAAGGAAGGAGGGCGTTCTGCCCACCTCCCTCTGACCCTCGGTTCTTGGCTGTGACAAGTTCAACTGTTGGTCATGTGGTTTTTCCATGAGGAAAAAGTTGGGGAATTCGGTTTTTCTAACCTGCCCTTTGTTATGTGTTAAAGCTTTTATCTAAGTTGCAGGGACTGTCCTGGCCATTTGTGATCTCAGACCTGCAATCGGGGTTCAGTACTTCTACTCAACTAGGCTTTTGAGATTGGGTTGTGGTGCCGCCCCTCAGTGAGGAGAACTGACTTCGTCCAGCCTCCTGATGGGGGAGGGGCAACAACCCATGAGTGAAGAACACCCTCCTTCCTTCAGACCGGAAAAGAAGTCTATGGTAAGAAAAACTTTTTTTTTACTCCTTTATTCGTGGGGAATATCTGTTAAATTTCCCTGGGCATTAAGTCTAACCTGAGCAGAAGTATTTGAGTAAAGACTTTAAATTAAGAATAGAAGCCTGGGTTCAATATTAAGATTATCCAACTTAGACCATAACAGTGCACGATTAACTGAGTCAAAAGCCACCTTCAAGTTAAAAAATGCAGCATATAGTTTGGTCCATGGCTTAGATAGTTGTTTCTCCGCGAGATGTGAGAGGACCAAACAGTGGTCCATCATGGATCTTCCAGCTCTAAAGCCCCCTTGTTCATCGCCTAAGATGTTATTAGTATCAACCCAGGTATTGAGTTTGATTAAAAGGTGCAATGCAAAAATCTTCTCTGTGATTGACAAAAGGCTGACAGGTCTATAGTCCGTAGGGAGAAGCCTGTTGCCTTTTTTAAAGATGGGAATAATTATCGACTGCTTCCATAATTTGGGGATAATTCCTGTGGATTCTATCCACGTGAACAGGTGGGCTAAAATTACAGCCTGCCAATGCAGATCAGTCTTGATTAAATCTGACGGTATTTTATCAGATCCAGGGGCTTTTCCACATTTTAAAAGATCGATCAGAGGTTCGATTTCCTCTGAAAACTGGAGGCCAATGGGGAAGGTCATCTAGCCTGGTGTAATTGAGGACTGGTTCAGTAAAGTTGTTATCATAAAAAGTCTTTTAAAATGATTGACCCATGATGTTGCTATTATGTAAGACTCTTCTGAAGAGGGCGATAAGTAATTTGAAACTGCTCTCCAAAATAATTTGGAATTGTTGGAAGTTATAGCTTTCTGTAATCAGAGCCAATTGGATCTGGCCAATTGATGAAAACATTGTGAAATGGCTATATTAAGAGCCTACTTAATATTAAAATAACAGTAAAGTATAAGTGGATCCCTCTACCATTTAAAATCATTAAAAGTTTTCTGCAAATCCAGCTTAAGGGATTTACAAGCACCATTGAAAATTGAGACTGGACCTAAAAAGGAAAGTGGGCAAGTATATTGGCCTATTGAAGAGACCAAAAATTTGAGAATTGACTCAAAAGAAGAAAGAGGAGCAATCACAAAATCTGAATTAAAAAGTAGGGAAAGATTAGTTGGAGAAGATTTCTTCAGCCAACAAAAAAAGAAGGATAATTTAGTTTTCTCATTCCAGGAGATCTTAATAGGAAGGTTAGATAACATATTACATGAAGATGGTTTAGTTAAATGAATAAGGGAAACAAATAAACAACAGCTGAGAGGGAGGTGATCACTCAAGACAGGGGGGGCCTACTCTAAATCCAGAGATGAAAGGAACCAAAGAACAGGAAACTATAATATACTCAATAACACTTGCTCCTTGAGGAGCCAAAAAAGTATATTCACCAAAATTATCCAGACCCAAAAGTCCATTTAGCCATAAAAGTCCAAATAAAATGCAAAATTCAGCTAACGTAAGGCCTGCAGTATTGATTACTCTGTCCCTAGAGAAGCGGTTGTAACCGCTCTGGGAGGGTGTTAAAATTCCCAAAATGGAGAAAAACATCTGAATTGAAACCCGTGCAAGCATTCCAGTCTCCGGCCAAAATAAACCAAACTACTTTATGGGTGCGTTCTAGCTCACCAAAAATAGAGTGTATCTGTGTGGAGGAGCTGGAGATGGCGGGGACAGCATGTTGGCCCAGGAAGTGAGACCCAGACCTCCTTGGGACCAGGTGCTGGAATCTACAAAGGAGGACCAGGTCCATTGGTCCGACACATACTGGGACCTCCTACGGCTTTACTGAGCAGGGAGGACGGGAGTATACCCCTGACGTCCTATTACTGTGAGGGCCAATCCTGGAGTCTCCTGCGCACTGGGATTGCTCCGAGGTGGGTAGCAGGAGCAGAAAGGGAGGGGGAGCTGGAGATGTATATAAGGAGGATGCGGGGAAGGTAGGGCAGTTGGAGGAGGAGGACTAGAGGTAAATGGAAGAAGATCCAGCGCCGTTCGCTATCCAACTGCTGCCTTCACCTTGAAAGAAAAGAGAGACAAGATTAGGTGTTGAGTGTAATTGCAAAGACTTTGAGTTGTGTTTTACCTGTTGGGACTTCTGCTGAAACAGTTGTTGGTACTTACCTGATGAGGACCCTGAAGTGAAGGGATACCTGTGGAAGGAAGAACAGAGGGAAGATTTGAATGGACAGTCTGATGTTAGAAGGGGGTGAAGTAACCCACCTGGACTAATTTAAATCAAAGACTAAGGGGGGATCTAAAATTGTACTAATGTTATGATGTATGGAGAGAACCCCTTGCCCCAATGTGTCTAACTGTAACCAAGCCTGTGCTACCTGTTCCCTTGTCTGGTTTTCTACATCAAGAATATAGACATTTGTTGGTGATGCTTACCTGTGTGGACATTTCTTCCTTTGGGCGCATTCAAACCTAGAAAGGTATGGCTGAAGACAGATGTAGTGAATCAGAAATCGAGGTATCCTTGGCGGGAGATAGTGAGGGGCAGGATAATCTGATTCCAATAGCTGAGCCTGGTTTCACTATTAGAGCGGGGGGGGGGGTATATAAGCATTTGCAATAAGCAAGTTCCTAGGGCTACAATTAATTAAAATAATTTGGATCCAAGGTTGGCTATCAGCCGTGAAGACAACTAAAGGATTGAAAATAGGCTTAAATAAAGCAGCAGGCTCTCCGGCAGGCCAGCCTTTAGTTTTCTGCTTGTAGGCGGAAAGGGAAAAGGATTTAAAACCCAAAAAAGAGATGGGGTTTGTAGCCCAGGTTTCCTGAAATAAAACAATAACCTGCTTAGAGATTAGATCCACAGTGTCAGAATCTTTAATATTCTTGGACCATCCAGCAATGTTCCAGCACAAAATACAGAGATGATTAGATGTAGGAGTATTAGGAAGTACAGGGAAGTCTGAGATCCTTGCTAAGTCTGTGGGATCGTCCTCTTTGAGTATCTGGCTCAGGAGAATGACAAAAATGAAGAGGTCTGGTCGCTGGTGTGAGCCACGATTGTAGAGAAGGAGAGTCGGATGAAGTTAGTCATTTGGTAGGATCTATAATCTCAGTACAAGATAGGGGCTCATTATAAATATATCTGTGCACTGGTAGAAGCCAAATGTGGAACCAGATCAATCACGTCGGTTTCCTGAGTGGAGGCTGAGTTATCCAGGGGAAAAACCTTGGGGTTCTTCCGGAAGACATCCAAATGATTATTCTTAGTGGAAATCAGGTCAGATTCTACAGGGGGAATTGCTTGGGATTGAGCATCAATCAATTTAAAGGTTCCAAGCGAACTGTTCCTTTGGGCCACACATAAGGGAGATAAAGGGAGAGAACGTGTAGGAAGAGAATCAAAAGATGGAGCATCCTTGGGCTTGTAGGTTGATAAGTCCAAAAGGGTAGCTGAGGGTTTAAGAAAATTAGTTGCCTGTGTAGGGTTGTTACTTGCATTGGACTTAATAGAGGCTATTAAGGTCCTTCTTATCAGATTGGTGAACGCGACCAATTCTAGTTCATTGAAGCCGGACAATAGTTAAATTTTTAAAATGCCTCAGGGGAAAATTCCCAAATCTCTGAAGATATGGGCATGGGAAAAAATCTGGGCTGGTACAAAGCCAGATTGAAAGTGCAAGAGAACATGGGTATGCCGGGAGGTTGACGGCAGCAGTTGTACTTTATGCAGATCAATCTTGGCTAAATTGATTTTCAATATATTGGGCAAATATTTCTTCGCCTTCTAAGGATGAGCCCACTCCATGAGTCATGAAAAACTGTAAAAGCGACACTTTTAGAGTCCAAAATCAGCTTGGAGGTAGAATTTCCAGGCAAGAAAGAAAATCTTCAGAGGGAGGAGAAAAATCCTGAGATTTAGTTGACTTGGAGGAATTGAAGTGAGAATTCAGATTAGATTGCTGATGATGAAATGTTGAGCAGTTAGCCATGTGTTCCTTTAACAGTGTTCCTTTAAAAGACTCAAGATAGTGGATAATTTGTTTCAATGCCCCAGATATGTGAGTGAAAGGCTGAGAGATCGATTCTGCAGAATCAGAGTCCAGTACAACTGCTTTGGAGGAGGAGGGATCTCGACCTTGGTCATCAATCAGAGAGGTGAAAGACGAGAAAAGTCAATAGATTTTGGGAAGTCTGAAACATCCTCAGCAGGAGTAATAAAAGAAGTGTGAGATTTATCACTGGTTCAAAAAAAAATCTATCAATTTAGATTGCCTGGGATATTTAGAAGATGAAGGAGGAGACCCAAGGTCAGAATTCTCCACGGAGAGCTGGCATTTACGACCCATAAATAAGAAAATAAAAGCCGACTTACTTAGAAGCTTCAAGAGCACTTAAACAGGAAATCTTAGCAGGGGAAACTAGGAAAAGTCAATCCAACTCCAAACAGCTATAACTAGCAGTGGGGTCGGTAGAAACAATCACCAGAAGAGCCTCTGATCTCTCTCTCTTCCAGAATCTTCTACAGGCCACACCCTAGGGTCTCTCCCAGTCACACAGGGGATGGCTTTAATACCTGTGGGTAGGCAGAAGTAATCACTAGAAGAGCCTCTGATCTCTCTCTCTCTCTCTCTTCCAGAATCTTCTACAAGGCACACCCTAGGGTCTCTCTCCGTCACACAGGGGATGGCTTTAATACCTGTGGGTAGGCAGAAGTAATCACCAGAAGAGCCTCTGATCTCTCTCTCTTCCAGAATCTTCTACGGGGCATTCCCTGGGGTCTCTCTCAGTCATACGGGATGGCTTTAATACCTGTGGGTAGGCAGAAATAATCACCAGAAGAGCCTCTGATCTCTCTCTCTTCCAGAATCTTCTACAGGGCACGCCCTGGGGTCTCTCCCAGTCACACAGGGGATGGCTTTAATACTTGTGGGGTAGGCAGAAGTAATCATCAGAAGAACCTCTGATCTCTCCCTCTTCCAGAGCCTTCTACTGTACACACCCTGAGGTCTCTCTCAGTCACAAAGGGGTTGGTTTTAATACTTGTGGGGTAGGCAGAAGTAATCACCAGAAAAGCCTCTGATCTCTCTCCCTTCCAGATTCTTCTACTGGGCACACTCTGGGGTCCATTTATTATTTATTTACTCACATCCCACCACAGTTATGGTTGTCCAAACCGAATCAGATCCCAAAGAAAGGGAGAGAAAATCAGTCCCACAATCCAGTAGTTTTCAAGCATCATCCCCTCAGGAAAACTTTCCATGACACTGTGTCTCCCTAGGAATCCTAGTCTGGACTTTTAGCAACATAATACCGGTGGTGGGCCCAGCCTGCCCCAACAACCGGTTCTCTGGAAGTGGGCGGGGCCAGGGTGGGTCAGGGGGTGGGGTCAGGGGGCGGGGCGGGGGAGGGCACGCCACCTTAACCCTTAGTTTACAAAAAAAAAATGTATCACTTGTGATGGCATCAATCAGTATTAAGCCCCTGAGATCAGTGTAATTTATTCCTATGCATTACACTTTGTTATGCTCTCAGGGGGAATGTGTGCCACAAATAAGAACATAAAAGCATAAGAAAAGCCTCCACTGGATCACACCAAAGATCCATCTAGTCCAGCTTCTTGAATCACATAGCAGCCCACCAGCTGCCTCAGGGAGCACATATGACACTTGCATCCAGGTGCCTAAGTACCAGCAGACACTACCACAAGTTTCACTGGTGGTACTCATACCACTGGTTGAGAAAAACTGATCTACAGTTTAGGACCAGAGTCTGTGGTGTCCCTTCTGCAGGCTGAGGATTGCCTCTAAGCCACTACTTAAGGCTACAATCCTGTCCACACTTTCCTGTAAGTAAGCTCCATTAACTGTGATGGGACATACCAGTACTTCTGTATGGTGATACATAAGATTTGGGCTCTTAGAATCCCAGCCTCTTGCTGCAATATAATACTTGCATCCAGGTGCCTGAATACCAGCAGACACACCTCAAGTTCACAGATGGTACTCATAACACTGGTTGAGAAACACTGATCTACAGTTTAGGACCAGAGTCTGTGGTGTTTCTTCTACGGGTTGAGGTTTGCCTCTTAGCCACTACTTAAGGCTACAATCCTGTCCACACTTTCCTGTAAATAAGCTCCATTGAATATAATAGGACTTCTGAGTAGTCTAGGAAAGAACTGAGCTCTCAGTAACCATCCTTTGGCTGCAATCCTATTCACTTTCCTGAGAGTAAGCTACACAGACTCTAATGGGACTTACTTCTGAGTGCCAAGAATAGGATTGGGCTCTAATGCTGCACTCCTCTGCACTCTTTCCTGGGAGTAAGCTTCATAGATCGAAATGGGATTAACTTTTCAGTAGTCAGGCATAGGATTGTAAGCTCTTAGAGACCAGCTTCTTTCCAGGGAGTAAGCTTCACTGTTATAATGGAACTTACTTCTGAGTAGACAGTGATTGGGCTTTGAGGCTACATTCCTATTCTCACAGGGGAGTAAAACCTACTGACTTTAATGGGATTTACTTCAGAGTAGGCAGTGGACTGGGCTCTTGGGGGGGCAGGATGGGAACTGCATGCTGCCTGCTTATAAGGAAAAGGAGGACAATGAAGATTTTTTCCCAGACAGAAGAGTGAAAAGAGGACCTATCCTGGGGAAAAGGTGCTCCTGGGAAAAAATAAAATTTATGAGAAGGCTGCATGCTGCCTGCTTATAAGGAAAAGGAGGACAGTGTAGATTTATTGTGGTCCTGGAAAAAAGTATGGATAATAAGAAGACTCCATGTTGCCTGCTCATAAGGAAAAGGAGGAGAGTGAAGATTTTTTTCCCAGGACAGAAGAGTAAAAAGAGGACCTGTCCTGGGAAAGGAGGACATATGGTCACTCAGTACTTGCTTCTGAGCAGGCATGCAGAGTATTGGGGTCTGATGCCCAAATCCTATCCACACCTACCTGGGAGTAAGCTCCATTGACTAGAATGGGACTAGCTTCTGAGAAGGCATGCATGGATGCCTCCAGTGAATGGAGAGAGAGAGGAGAGCAGCCACTCAAAGGTCCTGCCTCTTTCCCTCCCACCTCCAGAATTTTTAGTAATACAGACACAATTGGAGGAATATTTAAAATGGAGGCTCATTTGCATGGACTACCTTTGCAAAAACAAGAAATTACCTCTTCAAAACTTACTAGAAATAAGGTTTTTAAGCAAAATAAGATGTTTAGCAGAGAGGGGCTTCTTTCCAAGCCATCAAAGCAGAAATTGTTTCTCACAGTCAATGTAAAGAATGTAGATGTTTTAGACAACCACTTAGGCATGGGAGAATTTAGGCTCTTAATGGGAGCCTGTTTGAATGATGTCTTTTGCATGTGGTTAGCAAACTAATTAGGAGGGGGAGGTGTGCTTGCCAGGGAACTCCTGGCTGCTTGACTTGCATGTAAGGTGTTTGTATTTTAAAAAATACCCTTAAGGAGGGGAAGGGGGGGAGAGAGAGCCCCCTCAGAAGGGGAGGGAGTTGAGCTTCCTCTGGCAAGACAGACACAAAGGTCCTTTAAGAGAAATTCAAATACACTTGCATGCAATTCAAAGATGATGGGCCCCCAATTAACAACCAGTTCGCTAACGTCAGCCCCCAATTATCAACCGGTTCTACAGAAGCAGTGAGAACCTGCTTCAGCCCACCTGTGCATAATACCTGTGTGTTTTCCAAGAAAATGGACAAACTGATCATGCCAAAATCTTAAAGTGAACCTCTAAAAACCAGTTAAGACTACAATTGGAATATCTGTTGAGAGGTTCTTATAATTAGGGTTAAACCTGATAATTTATTGTAGTATCAAGTTGGTATTCATTTTACTTTTTTAGAGCATAGTCAAATCAGTATTCTTGAGTCTTTCCTCTTCGTATTTAAAAAATATCGAAAGGCGTACCCGCATTGCGGGAGTAAAATTCCCCTGTATGCCATCCCCCCATATGCATCAACCCCCCATGGATAACTTTCTCCAGGCGTAACAACCCCCATGCGCAACTTCCCCCATACACATCAACCCCCCATGCGCAACATCACTCATGCGCATCAATCCTGCATGCACAAGTTACCCCACGCGCATCAACCCTCCATGCGCAACTTCCCCCATGCGCATCAACCATCCATGCACAACTTCCCCCATATGCATCACACCCCATGCACAACTTTTCCCATGCATAACTTTTCCCATGCGCAACTTTCCCCATGCACAACTTCCCCCATGCGCAACTTCCCCCCATGCTCAATTTCCCCAAGCACAAATTTCCCCCATGCGCAACTTTCCTCCATGCGCATCGACCCCCATGCGCAACTTTCCCGCATGCGCAACTTTCCCCCATGCGCAACTTCCCCCATACGCAACTTTCCCCATGCGCAACTTCCTCCCATGTGCAACTTTCCTCCCATGCTCAACTTTCCTCCCATGCGCAACTTTCCCCATAAACAATTTTCCCCAGGCACAACTTCCCCCAGGCGCAACTTCCCCCCCAGGTGCAACTTCCCCCATGCACAACTTTCCTCCATGCGCAACTTCCTCCCTTGCGCAACTTTCCCCGTGCACAACTTTCCCCGTGCGCAATTTTCCCCCGTGTGCAACTTCCCATATGCGCAACTTTCCTCCATGCGCAACTTTCCTCCATGCGCAACTTGCCCCTGTGCGCAAATTTCCCCCGTGCGTATCATCCCCCTGTGCGCATCATTCCCCATGCACTACTTTCCCCGTGCGCAACTTTCCCCCGTGTGCAACTTTCCCCCTTGCGCAACTTCCCATTTGCGCAACTTTCCCCCATGCACAACTTTCCTCCATGCGCAACTTCCTCCCTTGCGCAACTTTCCCCGTGCACAACTTTCCCCGTGCGCAATTTTCCCCCGTGTGCAACTTCCCATATGCGCAACTTTCCTCCATGCGCAACTTTCCTCCTTGCGCAACTTTCCTCCATGCGCAACTTTCCTCCATGCGCAACTTGCCCCTGTGCGCAAATTTCCCCCGTGCGTATCATCCCCCTGTGCGCATCATTCCCCATGCACTACTTTCCCCATGCGCAACTTTCCCCCGTGTGCAACTTTCCCCCTTGCGCAACTTCCCATTTGCGCAACTTTCCTCCATGCTCAACTTTCCTCCCATGCGCAACTTTCCTCCCATGCGCAAGTTCCCCCATGCGCAACTTCCCCCCATGCGCAACTTTCCATATGCGCAACTTTCCCTGTGCACAACTTTTCCCGTGCGCAACTTTCCCCCGTGTGCAACTTTCCCCCGTGCGCAACTTCCCATTTGTGCAACTTTTCTCCATGCGCAACTTTCCTCCCATGCTTAACTTTCCTCCCATGCTCAAGTTCCCCCACGTGCAACTTCCCCCCATGCGTAACTTCTCCCCATGGGCAACTTCCCCCCATGTGCAACTTTCCCCATGCACAATTTTCTTCCCATATGCAACTTCCCCCCTGCACAACCTTCCTACATACGCAACTTCCCCTCATGCGCAATTTTCCCCATGCGCAATTTCCCCTCATGTGCAATTTCCCCTCATGCACAGCATCCTCGCCAGCGCAACCTCTTCCCCCGAACAACATCCCCCAGTGCACCAGGCACTGAGCACCCAATTGGCTGGATGTTGTTCAGTCTCCCATGTTAAGTATAGGGCAGAACCACGTTGACCTCTTTTCAGCCCCTGAAGGGTTAAATTTCTCCACATGGGTTCTTGGTGGGAGTTCAGGTGACAGAAGGATCCCTCCCAGAATTCCATGCTTCAGGCCCAGCAGTTGGGGCAGAATGTTGCTGAGTCAGCAATTTTCAATGCAAAGTATAGGGAGGAAAACACGTTGCGCCCCTTTTCACCCCCTTTCCGTTGGAATTTCCGAAAACCGGTTCTTAGTGCACCTCTCAGTCACGGAAGGAACACCCACCCCAAATTTCATGCTTCTAGGCCCAGCGGTTTTGGCCGGGCGATGATGAGTCAGTGAGTGAGTGAGTCAGTGAGTCAGTCAGTGAGTGACTTTTCTCTTTTATATATATAGATATTGCATTGTCAATATTTTTCTTATAAAGTCTGAAACCCTTCTAACTTGGGCCATACTTGGTCCAGATAAACATATTATACCTTTCTGGAATCAGGATATCCTGGGATTGAAAACCTGCCCTTCTTCTGCTGCTTGAATATGATTTGTGTCTGGCCCAAATTGGCAGACATGTCTTTTGAATTCCAGAGACAATGAGTTTCTCTCTTTGTTTTGGGCCAGAAGAGCTGGCTTAAAAGTCTGCACAGAGTGTGACTTTTAAGCTTTTGTGTGTGTGTGAGTGTGAGTGTGTGTGTGTGTGTGTGTGTCCGTGCGTGTGCATGTGCGTGTGCATAAGTATCCTTTGTATATTTACGCCAGTTTATTAAACACATAAATGCAAAAATAATGAGAAGTGCAAAAATGCAAAAAGATGAGAAGCGTTAACATAAGGATATCAAAATAAGTCTGTGGAAGCCTGTTGCTGTTTGTAATTTTATCCAAGCTCCAAAGGGTATGGAAAATATTGTGAAATGTTGTACTGTTGTGAAATGAGGGGTGCAATCCTAACCAAATTACACTGGCCTCACTATTATGTCATATCTGCAAATGGTAGTGTAGGGATGTTGGCGGGTTCCTGTGCACTGGCATAACTCCCCAGGGGTGGGGCAGAAGTGCCTAATGACACTTTTGAGACCCCCCCCCCAGCTTAGCACAGGACATATGCCTGCCTAACTGGAGGTTAGGATTGCAGCTTCTTTAATCGAAATTCACAGCATTCGAGACTTTTCAATTTTAAAAAAATTGTGCTATCATTATATTGTACTGTGATTTGTTTCTTGAAAAGGAATTTTGTTTTAATTACATTAATAAAGTTAGACTTCAATTTTAAGAATTGCAATTGCGATGACATAAAGTCTGTATGTGTACTTTTCCAGGTACAGATGCTGAGCAGGATGCTGCTATCAAACTCTCCCAAGAACGAGCTGAAATTGTTTCAAAGTATGACAAAGTAAGTTTCTGTAGCATTCGAACAGGCTTGCAGTTTGCTCTTATTCTTATCTCCTGAAGTGTGTAGTTAGCAGTTGCCTCAGATAAGTTGAGGTTTGGCCACTGTGGTTGCAATTCTAAGCCCCAGTAAGTCTGGCACAAGTCCTAGGATAAATCCTTGCTGGCCTGGAGGTGTCACTAAAGTGCTGAAAGGCACTTCTGCATCTCTGGGGAGAACAGGAATTAGGCCAATGCACAATTACTGGCCTCCTCATACCACCATGAGAATGGATGCGTTGTGTTGGCCTAAATCGTTTAGGTTTTTACCCTCTTTGTTTGTAGTGTGTGTTATCCTCCTATCTTAAGGTTCCTCCTCCCTCCATTCCCAAACAACTTGGGCTTGACAGCTACATTCAAAGGGTTTTAGTAAATAGTTCTGTGTCAACCTGGAGGTCAGTTTTAGTTGGGGTACCCCAGGGCTCTGTCTTGGGCCTGGTTCTTTTTAATATCTTCATCAACAACAAATATAGGGGAACCTCATCAAATTTGCAGATGACACTAAGCTGGAAGGAGTACCGAAAACAACAAAAGACAGGAAAAATGTACAGTTCTCTAATACCTACAGTTCTCTGGTTCTCTGAAAGTAGAACCAGAACCAATGGGAACAAATTGAAAGAAAGGTGATTCTGGTTGGATATCTGAAAATAATTCCTAACAGTGAGGGTAGTTTGGCAGTGGAAGAGATTGCCTACAGAGGTGGTGGACTCTCCCTCACTGGGGATCTTCAAGCAGAGGCTCGATGAGCAGCTGTTGGGGATGCTTTAGGATTTCCTGCTACAGGATGGGGGTTGGACTAGACAGGGTGACCACATGACTGGAAAAACCCAGATTTGTCCAGATTTTTAGCCTCCTGTCCAGGTGTCCTACATTTTGGCTTCATTGTTCTACATATTGGTTTCATTTTTTAACTTCATGATGGTGTGCAGTACCCCATCATGTCATTAGTTGTTGGATATGTATTGAAGAGTAGAATCCAATGCAAAAATCAGTTTTGAGATATCTCCTTTCTATCAAAAGTTATGACAAAAAAAAACAGAAAAATAAAAATATATAATAAAAAACATTTTTTGGCAATATTTTAAGTGGGTAGAAATTTTGGCCATGCGGTTTAGGAATTTTGGGTTTGGCATCTCGTCACTCGAGGTCCCTTCCAACTCTAATTCTATGATTCTATGTTGATGTTAATCGTGTCTAGATGGCAGAAACATTATGGTATAGAATAAAGTCATCCTATAGTGGTGTGTTAACAATATATGGACTACATTGCACAGTGAACTTGAGGGAAAGGAAGCAAAAAGTTGGCAGTATACTTGAAATTTTCTCACTGTATTTCTTTGGATACTAACTATATTATGCAGTAGAAACGAAGAATTTTTTTCCAGTTGGTATTGTTCAGATCTGTTGGTTGTTTCTATTTTATTTTATACCAACAACAGTGAAAGTGTTCTTGATTTTTTAATTTTTGTAGGGACGAGAAGATGCACAGATTGAACCCTGGGAAGATGCAGACTACCTTCTGTACAAAGTTACAGACAGATTTGGTTTCCTACAGTAAGTTGCATAACTTGGAAAGGGAGTGAGAGTAAACATTTTTTTCTAGCATAGATCATTTTCTTTTTATATGCTTGTTTGAGCATCATATTGACTATTTTAGAAGAATTGATTTGAAAATAGAATTCTATTTGATGAACAAAATGTAAATAGTTTTGAACTGTGCTTTTCCATATATTTATGTTTTCCTCTACTCTTACTCTATTATTTGAAATTGATCTGTGGTTGCTATTAGTTAACAACTAGATATTGCTTTGCTTGTCTGTAAAAGTAAAAATAAGATGCACTATAGAGAGATATTTAAAAGTATCATTCCTAAAATTATAAAGCCAGTATCTTACAAACACTTCCTCTTTTGTTTTTCTTCTTATGAAAAATTTTTTATGAATACAATTTTTTTAACTAGTGGCTCCCTTGAGGTCAAAAATTGGGGTCAGCGGCTGCATCTCCCTATTAAGGCCACAGTGTGCAATCCTATTCTTGCATCTCCCTAGGGTAGAGTACCAATTTTCTGGTACTGAGGTAAGGGCAATACAACTCAGATTAAAAGAACAGAAATTGTATTACCTTGGAGTTGGAGATAGGATAGCCGACAATGAGGTGGCTCTGCTCTGCTGGTTCTCTTGCTGATTAGCAATTTTTTAATTCTATTTTAGTTATAAGCTCTTGTGGATTTTAGGTTTTTTAAATTCTAATTTTAGCTACATTAGTTAAGTGTTTCTAAAGAGCTTCTTGTGTCATGAATTAATTGGATTTTAAGGAATGCCGTCCACGCTGAAGAGGAGGAGGGAAAGTCCTTCCAAACCCAAGAATAAAAAAGTCTTAGACGGAGTAAAGGTAAAGAAGCAAAACAAAAAACAAAAACATTGCAAACAGATAAAGCCTCAACCACACATTGGACAATTTTTCTCACCTGATAAACAGCAGAAGACGCCAGGAACAAAATCAAACTGCCAGGAGGTGTGTAATAAATCTCACAATTTAACCCCCTCTAAGGCAATTACAGATCATTCTGGCTCTCCCTAGAACCCTACCTGCTCCAGCTCATTGGGGAACAGAAGTGGGTTTATAGAGGAGGGCCTATCACTTTCTAGGAGATCTACAAACTATTCCCTTTCAATTCTGGGAGATGCCTGCCTTATCTCGGCCCACACGCTTCTACACATTTTGGAACGTATAAACGCCTTCAGCTCTCAACTTCAACAGATACATCATAAGCTCATACAGCTTTCTAACGGGAGTAATCCCTTGATAACAATTCAACAACCCCCTCCTTGCATTAGTCTTTCTCAACAAGTATCAGACTCACATTTCAAAACAATTCATGCAGTGCAAGCGGGAGGAGAGTGTCACACTCAGTCAAGCTCCATTAATCTATTGTGGATACCTGAGACTATCACTTTAAACATCCCCCGGCAGGATGAGGACCTCTGGACAAACAAAATTAAAATTACAAACTCACTATCACAGCTGACCTAGCAGAAGATAAATGTAGCTGACAGAGATTTTTTTTACCTGTACTCAGGAAGGAGGGCGTTTTTAACTCATGGGTTGTCTCCCCTCCCCCAACAGGAGGCTGGACAAAGTCAGTTCTCCTCACTGAGGGGCGGCACCATGACCCAGTCTTGTCCAGCCTCGCATCGTGGCAGGACGAAGTCAGGGAGCTCTGCCTCCCTTTTCTCCTCTCCTCTCTCTCTTCTCTTTCTTTCTCTCTCTCTCTCTCTGTTCCTCCTCTCCTGGCTGTGCTCCTCATCTTCCACCCCGACCACAGAGGCCAGCAAGGGGCTCCCCTGGATTCCTGCCCGAGGAGGAGACCCCAGTCTGCGCTAGCAAGGCAGTCACTTTGCAGTGAGGAGCCGGACGCAGAGAGAGGGGCGATTAGTTGCGCCCACAGGGAAGAGCTGGCGCGTTGGGCAGCAGCCAGAAGCGGCTGCGGCCGGCAGCGTGCATTGCGCACAGCTGACCCGCACCCTTAGCGGCTTACAGGGAGGCACATAGGGTTGTGTACCTCCCGCTGCCGCTCTTCAGGTTGGGCCAGCAGAGCCAGCGGTAGCAGCAGGGCCGCATGGCCGCACTGTGGGCTTCCCTCCGGCTGCCGTTTTGTCTGTCTTCTGGCGCAGGAGGCGCCATTTTGTGAGTAGAACTCAATGGAGGCAAAAGGGCGCGAATCTGGGGACGCCACTGGGGAACCCCATACCCCCCTAGAAGCAGGGAAGACCCTATTCTGACCATGTCCTCTTTGTCTCAGCTTATGAGGGAAGCTGTGAAAGGGGTCTTGCAGGAGCAGTTGGAGGACCTTGTACCCACTCAGGTCCCAAAGGCTACACACACAAGAAGGCTCAGTGTAAGACTAGGCATTCTTATGAGGCTTCTGAGTCAGATTCTGAGGAGTGGGTGGCGCAATTGGGTAAGACGCTGTGCCTGTTAACCAGCAGGCCAGGGTTCGAGACCCGGGTCGGCCCCACAAGACAGGGTGAGCTCCTGTCCTTAGCCCAGCTCTGCAATGCCAGCTGGATCCAATCGTATTGGCTCTGCCTTTCCATTGGACTCATTCAATGGCGTGGAGAGGGGGGATCTGCTACTTGGGTAACAGCCTATCCTCCATAACAATCTAACCCAGGCTTTCATGCTTCGCATGCAGCGTATGCAGTGCAGAGCATGATTCCATAGTCTTCCAAGACTGACGGAGGCCTGCTGATTCCCCTCCTAAAAAGCACAAGGGCTTCTTTAAAATGTCTAAGCAGGAGTCTTATCATGATTTCCTGTCTTACCTGTGAATGCCAAAAATAGCAGCTAATGAAATTGACTGACCTGTGTTGGGTGTAGGAGATCTCCCAACCTCCTCACAAGTGAATATGCTTGCTAGAGCCTTTGACTGGAATTTCCTGTTTTAGTTGAAAGCATAGACTCTGACAACCACTCTGAGGTGTGTAGAGCCTCTGCAATTCAGAAGACCTTCTAGATGGGATGTCTGGTCATATCTGAAGGTCCTTTGAGGATGTCCAGTGCTGGTTTCCAATCTGCAGTAAACTAAATCTGAGGTCCAACCAAACCTCAAGTGGTGCCTTTTCCTGAGGCCCTTAAGTTTTTACCACCAAGCAGAGCCATTTTAAGCAACATGGCAAACTAATTAATGAGCTATATACCTTGCCAGACCCCATCATGACTAAGCTAAAGGTCCCCACAGTGGGCGCACCAGTGGTGGCAGTTTCCTCGGCTACCACATTCCCTTTAGAGTGTGAATCGGGACTGAGGGATGCGTGTGACAAGAGGGTGGAAACTTCTCTAAAGAGGGCCTTCGAATATAATTCCCAAGATTTTTGGGTGGCATTAACCAGTTCAATCTTTTCCAGATCCGCATACATCTGGGCTGAGAAACTGGCTGCAGACAAGTCCTTGTAAAGCAGAGCAAGGTGTATGTTGAAGAACAATGCACTGGACAACCTTAGGTCCAGTTTGGTTAGACAGACTAGGGCATTTGGAACCTAGCTTCGTCTATCCTTTCAGGTGTCTCTACTCACTTTGTCTACTAACTACCTTGACTTCTGTTAAATATAGTTTAGATGTAGGTAGTTGAAATCTTCGCAGGGGTTCCTGGACCTCCAGTTTTGCTTTTGGATGGACTGAAAGGTCTGGGTGCCCCCTAGTGAGAGGAAACTAGATATGGCCTTTCTGTGGTGAGGACTGTAGGGTGCCTTTTTGTTTCACTTTCCATTTTCCCTCCAAGATGCCATTTTGTGTTCCCAGTGCTCTTTACCTCAGGGACACTATGGTCTCTCAGGAGGAGGAGTAAGGTGGTGTTAAAACCAAAACCCAGCTTAGATTCAGATCTGGGGACGATATCCCTCCTCCAACAAAAAGTGACCAGTGGCAAAGGCAAAGATGGTGAAGAGACATGGAGGTGCCAAGTGTCTCATTCTCCACATTCTGCAGTGACCAAAATGAGCTCAAGACTTCATGCCTCATGGCTATTGTGTTAGCAAAAGTGAAATTAATCACACGCTTCAGTAATTTACCTCACGTTTCTGAGGTAAAATTGTGGGGTAAGTGCTTGGTTTTACTTCAGGTAAGTCCTTGGCAATGGCCTCAGATAACTGTGCAGTCTTAGCCTCAAATACTTCAGGGGAGGGTTTGTCTACTCAGTTTACTTTCGAGGGATTCTTTATTTTTCCAGGCAAAATCCCCATCCCTCTGGAAGCCCGCACATATGTGACATTATGAGTCCAGAACCTTCTGGAAAAAGCTGTGATAGACAGATTATGCCCTGCAGCAGGGCCTCCATGGGAGCCTTGCTCGCTGGGTTCTTGACTCAAGAGAACTACAAGGCCTCTGTTGCCTTTTGCATATTTCTTAACCTGATGCACAGCAGAAGAACCAGCCTAAACCAGCACAGACTGGCTCTGAATGTATCAAGCCTCATGCAACATTGCTTTGTAATAATGGCTTCCCTTCTTTATGGCCCCAAGGTTTAGCCTGTAACTTCTTCCAACAAGTTAACAAAGCCAGTGGTTGAAGTTTTTGTCTCTTCAGGACATTTCCAAGCTGGCAGAGGTTCCCTTCTCTTATGCAGTTACACCGATCATGTAAGCAGAAAGAACAGTGGCTGCACCAGGAAGCAAATGCCAAAATTGGTCGGTAAGCTTTATTATTTACCTCAGGTAACTTTGGCCTTTGCAGATTTCCAAAGTAAAACTCCCAGTGGCTGCATTTTCTGGAAGAAGGTCCAGAAAACCCATGCAGTAAGAGAGTTGAAGTCATGCTGAGTGTAATGACTTCTTATTTGGGCTTAGGAGTTCGGATACTAACGCCCATATCCAGAGTTGCGAATTGTTGAGCAGAAGATGCTGTAAGAGTGTACTGCTAAAAACAAACAAAAACAAAAAAAACCTACTACACCTGTAAGTCTGAAGGTCTGCAAATCAGTGGTTCGAGGCCTGAGCAACCTCACAATCTGACCTGGTTAATTTCGCCCCAAGTCTGGGAAGTATACTTTAAGAGAATTAACCCTTACCTAGGTACCATTTTTAATATCTGGCTTAGGCATTGGGATGTTGATACAGAATCCCCAGTTAAACTGGCAGTCCTGCCTCTTATGGGCAGCAATTGTTCTGGTAGAGTCCTTGACTCTGTCAGATGATACCAGGGATAAAGCAGAACTTTGTCCGGCCTGCCTCTACACCAGAAGGGCAAAGAAGATCACCCTTGCTTCGGTGGCAGCGGCGGCCGATTGCACTTATGATTTGCTGCAGTTGTCTGCCAGAGCCTTGGCCATGCGGATTCTGCCAAGGAGACAGATCTGGCTTCATCAGTGGGAAGGTGACACAGCTTCAGCTTCTTGGGTGTTACATCTTCCCCTTAAGGGTGAGAAGCTCTTTGGAGAGGCCTTAGAGCCTCTGTTACCGGAGAGCAAGGAGAAGCAAAAAGTGCTTCCCGCCACCAAGAAAGAAACGCCCAAACGTTCCCAGTCCTTTCGTCAGTCTAACCTGGGGTTTAAAGCCAAGGGTTTTGGCCAGCGTTCCAAGCCCAACTGGGATGGGAGTAAGGCCCAGTTCAAGAAGCATCCTGGTCCGGCTCCCTCCTCTGCGGGGAAGCCCACCAAGGGATCCCAGACTTCATGACAACTCCGACTCCAAGGAGGCATCCCCAGTGGGGAATGCAAATTTGTGTTGGAATTTCTGCAGGATGGCTTTGACATGGGGCTTAGCGCCAGCACATTACGCTTTATTCCCAAGGTCAACTCCTGGTATCATCGGGCACAGGATTTGGCTATTCCATCATTTTGCCCTAATCCCAAGAATGGCAAGGAAGTGGGCCGGCATAAGTTAGATGCTAGGAGAGCTGTCAGTTACTACATCGAGCACACTGAAACGTTTCGTAAAACTGACTGTCTCTTTGTGCTCTTCAAGGGGCCTGCCATGGATAGGCGTCCATCGAGGAGCACTCTTGCTAATTAGTTCAAGGGGATCATAGCATTAGCCTATTCGTCCTTAGGAAGGGTCCCTCCTGCTGGGATTACTGCTCACTCTGTTCGGAGTGCAGCTACATCTGCTGCATATGAAGGTGTGACATCCATTGTATATATCTGTAAGGCTGCTACATGGGCATCACCTAACACTTTTATTGGGCATTGTAAAATCGATAAAGCAGCTTCCACAGATGCGGCTTTTGGCAGGAGGGTGTTACAAAGGGTAGTGACATCTTAGGAACTTCGGGTCAGCCCTCCCTTCCTCAGGACGGATACGGCTTTGCTATATCCCATGAGTTAAGAACGCTCTCCTTCCTGAGTACAGGGAATAGAAAGTTTTTCTTACCATAGACTTCTTTTCCAGTACAAAGGAAGGAGGGCGTTCTGCCCACCTCTTTCTGACCCTCGGTTCCTGGCTGTGTCAAGTTTAACTGTTGGTTGTGTGGTTTTTCCATGGGAAAAAGTTGGGGGACTCGGTCTTTCTAACCTTCTTCCCTTTGTTATGCGTTAAAGCTTTTATCTACGTTGCAGGGTCTGTCCTGGCCATTTGGTATCTCAGACCCGCAATCAGGGTTCGGTACTTCTACTCAGCTCGGCTTTTGAGACTGGGTCATGGTGCCGCCCCTCAGTGAGGAGAACTGACTTTGTCCAGCCTCCTGTTGGGGGAGGGGTGACAACCCATGAGTTAAGAACGCCCTCCTTCCTTTGTATTGGAAAAGAAGTCTATGGTAAGAAAAACTTTCTTTTTACCCTCCAAATATGGATTCAAGCGCCTGTACTTGTCATTTGGCTCAAGACAAATAACAGAAAAAATTCTGAAAGCAAGACCACAATTCAGTTTTTTTAATATCATGGTTCTGAGGAATTTCAAACAGTTGGGCCAGCAGTTAAAATTTAAGATGAAGCCCCTCTTGCAGGCAGACAGGCCGTCTACTTCAATTAATCTTGGGGAGCACTGCAAACAAAGTAAAATTAAGTACACTGGCCAGCCCTATTAAAGCAAAGACGTCAAAATTAATTAATTTAAATGACTAGCTAGTAACGTCATCTCCCTGGATCACACAGTGGCGGAAGCCGAGCAGAATAATAGCTCCCAGGCTCAACCTAATGGATATGGATTCAGAACATGCTACGTCCAGCCTAATTTTATCACCACTGTGGTGAGGCCCCTCATCTCCTTGAAGGTTTCATCAGTGAAAGGGTTAAGGGAAGAGATGCCTGGGAGGAGGTCCTAGAAGGAACAGGCTATAGCCTCTTTGGGTCACAAGGAAGCGTTTGGACCTGCCCTGGAAGGGGAAGAGGGAGAAGAGATATAAGGGAGGAAAAAGAGTGGGAAAAGAGAGTTCAGGAGGAGCTACCCTGGAGAGAGGGTGGGGAGCTTACAAGGAAAGCTGGACAGGAACAATCCAGCACCCTTCCACCTGCTGCACCCTCTCCTGGCAACCAGGCTACAGAGTCAAGATTGGCAGCTACACTCTCAACAGAGAGGAAAGGAAGGGAGAGCCAGCCAAGCAGGCAGTATCCTGCCAGAGGTCGGAGAGATGAGGGACAAGCTCAGCCCAGACCACAGAGAGCTGAGTATCTTGGACAACCCTGACCCAGAAGACAAGTGAACAGGAAAAGGAAAAAGAGTTAAGGACTATGGACATTTGTTATACTGTTGGGTTAAGTTATTTACCTGGGATCTGGGGCTGTTGTATTGGGTGCATCTACTTACCCACGTTGGGGCGAACTGACCCATTATAAGGAAAAGAAACTGTTGAGAAATGTACCTTGCAGTAACCACCAAGCTTTGAACAAGTAAACTCAAGTTGTGAAGCATACCTGAGTCTGTTTTCCTGTCAGCATGTACACCTTGAGGGAGGAAGATGATGATGGGGCACAGATATCTGTGATCCTAGACGAGCAAGTCACTGTCAGTGGAGGGACTGAGAAGGGAAATAGGCAGACCCGTGACAACCACAAAGACTAAACTCTATCAGATTCTTAAGTAAGCCTTTGATGGTCATGAGCCAGAAGAGAAATGATCTCATGGACTTTAACCCCTTGACTGCTAACCTTAAGATTTGCGAATCTATCCAACTACTTAGCAAGATGATTGACCCGGACAGGGTTAAAACCTCCTGCAGGAGTCGGGAAGCCTTCTACTCAGTCTTCTGCTATAGGGCCAATCATCGCTTCAGAGCAGGCATAGCTACACTAATCAAAACTGCACTTAATCCAGAACTCATAGCAACTTTCCAAAATCAATGCAGCTTGTCAGCTGTTAAATTGAATGTAAATGTTTTGTCATTGGTGCTAATCAATGCTTACCTTCCACCAAGCTCTAGTAGTTTTCACTGTAATCAACAATGGGAGCAGCTAACAACTTTTGTGGAAAAGCTAGAAAAAATGTACCCTGCCGCTCTTTTCATATTTGGGGCGGATCTTAATGCCAGAGTGGGGGCAAACAACGATATATACTCCAAGCCTCCAATGGGCCACTTAGCAGATCAACTTCCACATATCTGCTCCCAACAAAGACTATCTAAAAATAAACTTATGAATGAAGCAGGGGCTCATTTGGCCAGACTCAGTATCCAATTCAATTTAATTTGGCTGAATGGTTTAAAAAGTTTTAATCATGCTTCGGAGTTTACCTTTGTGACCCTGATTGGCTGCAGTGTAATTGACTATATATTACCGTAATTCCCGCTTGGAGAGACGCACTTTTCTCCCCCAAAACAATAGGGAGAAATGTTGGTGCGTCTCTTAAAGTGATGGTCCTTTTAACAGTCAATTATCCACTCTGCAGGATGCCTGCAGTTTGAAGAGAAATGTTTGCCTGGTTGCCATAGAGGTTAATCCCTGACTGCATAGAAGTTAAATAGCCTTTTAACCCTCTCAGTTCAGGTTTCTCTGGTTGTGAACAACCTTTAAAGCCCTTTAAAATGTAGAAATTAAGTGCAAGAAAACAAAGTGCTTCTTAAAGCCCTTTAAAAGTGTAGAAATTAAGTGCAGGAAAACAATGAGTATTTTTCCTTTATTTTAATGTGTCTCCCCTTCCCAACTACCCACGGCAACCACTAGTCCCAGCCATCCCCACCAGTCACCCCAAAATGCTCCCCCCAGAAACCCTCTACTAACTAGTTTCCCCTCCCTGCAATAACCCCCAGAAGCCACCCCCACATGCACACACTCCCCCTTCCCCAAGAGAATGAAAACATATACATATATAATATGAAATATATATAATACACACACTCAAACACACACACATATATGTATGTGTGAGTGTGTATTTTATATGTATTATATATATATTATATTTGTGTGTGTGTGTGTGTGTGTGTGTGTGTGTGTGTGTGTGTGTGTGTATCTCATAGAATCTAGAGTGGCAGGCACCCAGGCTTAAGCCAATCCAAGATGGCTTAAGAGTGCACAGAGTGCACAGAGTGTCCATCTGTCCCCCTTTTCCCCAGGACATGCGCTCTTTCTCAGCCTTTGGGCACTATCCTTTCCAGGTCTACTCAGAAGTAAGTGTTATTTGATTCAGAGAAGCCACCAGGGAATCTATTCTTTTTTCAACCACTATGCTCTCTTTCAACCCTGGAGTTTATGACAGTGATGATGGCTCTAAATACAGTACATGGTAATTTATGGAACATGTTAATTGTATTTCTATGGTTGAATGTTTACATAGTTGAATGTATTATTATTAAATTTATTTATTATTTATTTATTTATATCCCATCTTTCCTCACCTGAAAGAGGGAGTTCAAGGTGGCTAACATCAATCATAATAAAACACCATTAAAAGGATCATAGAGATTAAAACATAATTAAAATACAATTAAAATACAATTAGATTTAAAAAACTAAGAACAATTTAAACAATTAAAAAATGTTAAAGAAGGTTCTTAATACCACTGTTGACTTTACATAGTTGAAATATTAATTCTGCTACATTTTATTAATTAGTACACCATTTGGTTCAGAATTTTTTTTTATTTTTCTCCTCTGAATTTTGGTGCGTCTCATGATCCAGTGCGTCTCATGGTCCGGGAAATACGGTAATTCCAGCCTCACTACTACATCTGGTGTCAGAATTTGCAATCAGCGATTTTAAACTAAGTAACCATCTTCTGCTGTTACTTTGTTTGGATTTAGAGATACACAGCCAACAGCCACAAATTTCAGCCAAAAACGACATGGAATTTCTTTCCTCTTTTAAATGGAACAGTTCATCGTTAATTAAAGTTCATTCTATACTTAAGAATCCTATATGTCAGGCATTCACCTCTAACATGTATGTTGACAAGAACCCGTTAAGTTTCATAAGAACTTTCAAAGAATTTATAAGACACAATGTGAACAACATTGCTCCCCCTTCAGCTCGTCCCAAAGCGAAAGGTCTGCAATCATCACCGAGATGGTTTGATAAAGAATGCTTATCTCTGAAAAGTATACCTAGAGATTGCTTTAGGACATTTAGAAATTTAGATTCTAGGGAGTCACTTCATTTTTATTTTATGGCAAATGCTCAATTCAAGGCTACAATCCAGCAAGAGAACCAGTTACATACAAGCTCAATGGGAAAATCTAATAAGAGCCACCAGGCAAAACGACACAAGATCTTTTTGGAAAATCATTATGGATACCTTTAGAACTACACAAGGAGCCCTGAGGACAATCCCCAATGGCAGTTGGACCCAACATTTCTCTGAACTTTTTTACGACAACAAAACATCATATTTCCCAGAGCCAACTATTCATTCGACTTTATCACCGGAGTGGCCACCAGTCTCGATTACCTTGGTTAAAGACCTGATTTTGAGCCTAAAATCTGGAAAAGCCGTGGGTCCAGATGCAGTTCCTGCAGAATGGCTGAAAGCTGACATTGATTGGTGGGCCCGAATTCTGTCGAATCTTTTTACAGTGGTCATCCGCTCTGGTGTAATTCCAAGCAGCTGGTTAAAGTCCATCATAGTTCCAATTTACAAGAAAGGGGATCCCACCTCACTGGACAATTACAGACCTTCTAAGTCTTCTTAGTCTTCACTGATAGTAAGTCTTCTATCAGTGATTGGGAAATTGTATTCAAAAATCTTATTATTGCATCTTAACCAGTGGATCTCCCAGGAAAAGATCTTGGGCATGGAACAAATCGGGTTCTGTAAAGACAAAACTACATTAGATCATTGTCTTGTTCTTTCACACCTAATTTACAAATATGTTTTGAGAACCAAATCAAAATTATATGTGGCTTTGCTCGATTTAAAATGTGCCTTTGACAGTGTGGATAGAAGTCTCATTTGGAACAAACTAACCCAAATGGGAATAAATAGTAAACTTCTATTTCTGATCCAAAGACTGTATACGGGTACATCCTACCAAGTGAAAATTTCTGGAGAGGGGCAGCTGGTGGAAATTATCCCCACAAATAAAGGGGCAAAGCAAGGTTGTTTACTGCCCTCCACTTTGTTTAAACTCTTTTTGAATGACCTAGCCCCCTTTTTGGCAACAGTGGTGAGCCACCCTCCCAAATTGGGTTGCCGCAGAATCCAAGTATTGCTCTATGCTCTATGCCGATGATGCCATACTGATATCCTGCTCCTGTATTGGGTTAAAGAGACTGATGGACAGAAGCATAGAATATTTACATAGAATATTTACAGCTTAACAAATTACAACTGAATTATGCTAAATCCAAGATTATGGATCTCACTAAGACCTGGAAACATTTCACTTGGAAATTCAAAAACCATGAGATAGAACAGGTCAAATCATTCAAGTACCTCAGTATACATTTCTCTTACAATCTTTCGTGGGCACATCATCGGAACCTGATTTTAGACACTGCCAAAATAACATCTGATGCCAGAATAAGGTTCTTCTACGGTAAAGGAGGCTCCTTCGTTCCTTTGGCGCTTCGGTGTTCCTTCAAGTTTTTCAATGCCAAGATCTTGACACAAATCCTGTATGGGATACCTATTTGGATAACATCTTATAATCATCTTGTGGAGTGAATACAAGCAATATTCGTAAGGAAAATCTTAGGAACACCTAACTGTGTCCCCTATTCGGTGCTCTGTCTGGAATCAGGGCAACCCTTGATTGAAACACAGGCCTGGTTGAGGGTGTCCAAATACTGGCTCAAAGTTCTCTTCAGTTACAACCAGAATAATGAGCATCATAACCTTTTGCATTATCTCTTAGAAGATCACTACATTGCAGCTCAGCCCTGGGAAGATAAGATAAAGAGCATAGGCATTTGGCACAAACTACTTGACTCATATACCATAAAAGAAGCCTTTCGTATCATCAAAAACAGGCTTTTAGATATTCAAACCCAAAGTCTACACAGCCTGGCGAATAAGGTGTGCTCCCCATTATTTTTACAGCTACCAATTAGCCTTGACGAAGTGCCAGGTTACCTTTCCTTGCTGGGAAATCCACAACTGAGAAGAGCCTTAATTAGCTCGTTGTAATGCCGTCCCTTCTGCAATTATGGAGGGGAGATTTGATGATATCCCTTTAAAGGAGAGACTCTGTTCTTGCACCTCTGGGGCTGTGGAGTCGATTGATCATATCTTTTTCCTCTGTTCTTTGCATGAGGAAGCTCAGAACAAGTTCCTGACACCTATCCTACTTAGAACTCCCCAACAACTGGACATGTGGGCGTTAAAACTGCTGCTTTCATCAGAAGATCCTATCATAATAAAACAGACAGCCAACTTTGTATTTGTCATAATTAAGGCAAACTCGAAAGGCAGACCTCAGACTTAACGGATTGCATTGCTGTTCTTTTTTTTTTTTTGCTTTTTTCTGCTGTTTTTAAAATGTCTTATCTTAAAGAAGCCTTTTTTTCTGTATATACAATATGTCAATAAAGGTCTTTGTATTGTATTGTATTACCTTGCATAGACCTCCATAACTGCCCCCCAACTGCAGAATGCAGCACATGTCTCAGTAGCTCAGTTTTGCTACTGCTGGAAAATTGGTTAGCATTGTTCCTATAATCCTATGCATTGCAGAGTAGTGAGTTTTTCTTAGGATTCTAATGGCTATCATGGCTGATTTCCTTTGCTCTAGTAAATGCATTTGTTTTGTCTATTGGGCATAGCAAATGAAAGTGGAAAATATAATTCCTTTACTTTGTAAGGTCCTAATTCTATTCAACATTTTAGCAAAGATGCAGCCAAAACGCAGCCAAAATGGATCAAATTTTGAGAGACTGCCTTCTCTACCATAGGATGCAGCACTTGTCCTATTGTGGAAAAACCTGGACTCAGTGTCTTATGTGCTCCCTAAGGCATTGATTTTCAACCTTTTTCATCTCACAGCACACTTAACAAGGCACTAAAATTGTCACAGTACACCATCAATGGTTTTTACCATTGACAAGGCACACCAGACTGTTCAAATCACCCAATTTTACTATTAATGAATGTCAACCCCCAAATTCCCATGTTACATCTGAGGACTATCTGCAGCACACCAGTGTGCCACGGCCATGGCACACTGGTTGAAAATCACTGCTCTAAGGCATCTGGTGGGTTGCTGTGTGATACAGGAAGCTGGACGAGATGGGCCTTTGGCCTGATACAGTAGAGGCTCTTCTTATGTTCTTAATCCAAGACTCTCAGGCTGAGGGGTCACATCATCCTAGTTTGAGAACCATTGGATATGGTGTATAAAGAATTGGTAGTTTGATCCAGGAAATACCTTGCAATTTACTCCCTTTAATTCTTCAGCTGTAATTCTCCATTAACCATAATTTATTAGAAAATGCCTCTTTAATTAATCAATATCTTTTTCTTTATTTTTAGTCAAGATGAGCTACCTGTTCATGATGTAGCATTAGAGAAGGTAGGTGCTGTGTCTTTCATCGGCATGTTGTCAGTGAATATTCTTAGAATTTTTGATATTATGGTAATTGTTTAAATAGATATACTATAATATACTTGGTTGCATTTCCAATCACTAGATCTATAAATATTTGAT
Source organism: Cryptoblepharus egeriae (assembly GCA_030015325.1). Classification (NCBI taxonomy): domain Eukaryota; kingdom Metazoa; phylum Chordata; class Lepidosauria; order Squamata; family Scincidae; genus Cryptoblepharus; species Cryptoblepharus egeriae. Next base: position 4,578,063 of record JAREYC010000009.1, read on the forward strand.
CTTCAATTTATTTAGTTTTTTCTTCTTCTTTAAAACACTTTATGCACTTGTTTTCTGGAAAACTATTGATGATGATGATGATATTTTTCATTTTGATAAGGTAAATACCATTGCAAACTGTAAGCTATTTCCAGTAAAATGGTTTTTTATATTTGATTGATGGTAGTTTATGAGGCCCCAATGCTGGCTATGTGCTCTTCAAGTTATTTTGAAAGTGCAAGTGGACTCAATTTAGTCTTCTTCTGCCACAGCCTTTCAATTTCTAGTTGTAAATCTTTGTTGTATATCTTTTTTATAATTCTTCTTCTCTGCAATCACCTTTTACTGATATATTGATGATTTCAAATTGTTTTTCTTTCCATCCAAACTTTTAGCATCTGGGCTCTTGAACCTTTTAACAATTGTACAGCAGAGGGATTTTCAGCAGATGCACCTTCTCATCCCACAGGTCACAAAACTACACCTACTGGAATTTCATTTCCTGCACAATTGTGAAAGGTTGCAGGAAACCTAAAGATGAAAGTTTGGATACTCTTGTTCTAGACTTAAGTTTTATCTGGTGTATTTTATCTGGTGTATCTGGTGTCTGTATGTAGTCAAAAATTCATTAAATATTGGCATCTTCATTTTCAACAACCTTTTCAGTTTGTGGTCCCACCAGTTACCAGTGTCCCTGTATATTGCTATCTTGTCATGCCTTTGTGCTCCACTCTTTCATTTGGTTCTTTATGTGCTGTTTGTTGTTTTCTCTATTTTGGCTTTTATTGCTTTTGTCCTTAATCCCTATACCTATGCAGCCATTATTAGACCTTCTAGTTTTCTTTCCTTCAAGGTGCCATTTATTTATTTGCTTGCTTGCTGTAACAAGGGCAACTTTGTGAAGCCACAGCGTGCATCCCCCATCTTGTTCTTTATTATACAAGTTTAATATCATAGTTTAGCAATGACTGTCCAAAGCAGACACTTGCCATGCAGTTGTTAATATTTCATGATCAGTGAAAAGGTCAGTTGTGAAGTGGGTGATGAGCTCTGCTTCTCTGGCCAAATCGAATCAATTCAAGTGCTCTTTGCTGAGCTTCTACTTACCCAGGTTTGTAATTCTAAGCTCCAGTTAGGCCAGCCTAAGCCCCACTAAAACTCCTGTGCTGATCTGGGAATGTCAAAAAGTACCATAAGACTCTTCTGGGACATTCCTGGGAGAGGATCAGACCTGTACACAGACATTCGCTTTTCTCTACATCCTCTCAGGAATGGGAAGACTAAGAGTTGTGCCTGCCTATGTTAGGATTGAACCCTAAGCTACTTAGTGAGCAATTTGCATGTGTGAATCACTTTTGGTGACATTCTGACCTTTGATGATTTAGGGATTAGGTTTGTACTACCCAGTAATCAGTAACAAATTGACATTTATTAGACCTTTCTACAATAGCTTAAATGGCTACTACAATGCATTCATGTTTCTGGCCCTGGAGAGAAAATTTTTCTGTGTAGACTTCCCCCTTATAAGTTCCAATTTACGAGTTCCAGTCGTATAACAAACCATAATCAAACAACTTTTACACAATTTTCTACCCTTACTGACATACTAGAATTTCATGTTCATGCTACATTGTCTCTTGCCACCCCAGCACTCCTTAATTGAAAGTTGTTGGGCCTTTGAGGATTAGAAAAATAGGAATCATTGTTAAAAATTTTAAATCTGTATACAGTGGTACATCACATAACAAATTTAATTCGTTCCGGAGGCATGTTTGTTATGTGAAATGTTCTTTACGTGAAGCAGATTTTCCCATAGGAAGTAATGGAAACTCAGTTAATTGGTTCCACAATCCAAAACTATTCCTATAAAATATTAACTGTATATAAAAATGATGACAAAACACTGGAATTGAATTCAAAACATGCATTCAGTGTGCATGATCCTATGAAGTCTACTTAGGCTGCAATACTAAAGACACACAGGAAGGTGCAATCCTAAAGAGAAACAAGAGGCTGCAATCCTAAAGACACACAGGAAGATGCAATCCTAAAGACAAACAGGAGGCTGCAATCCTAAAGACACACCGGAGGCAGCAATCCTAAAAATCTTTCCTGGGAGTAAGTCCCATTGAACATTATAGGGTTTACTTCTGAGTAGGCTGCGTCTGGGTGGTTTCCCCATTGCCACAGAGGTTTTCTCCGCCTCTAGAGGGGTTCCCCATTTCTCCAACAGCTGGGTGAGGGACTTCCTTGTGCACAACCCTCTGATTCCAAGCATCAGCAGGCACATCCTGGTTGGCACACATAGTCTAAAGAGCACATAGTCTATGCATATCATAGACTATGGACTCTATGCGCTCTATAGACTATGTGCACACCAACAAGGAAGAGCCTTCTAAGGCTGGCAATAGGAGAGGTGTGTGCATAGGGAAACCCCTCACCCTGATGCAGGAAAGACGGGAAACCCAGAGGCAGAGAAAGCTTCTGTGGCAATGGGGAAGCCCTCCAGTTGCTGCCCAGAGGTGGGGGAAAAGCAGGTGAGCTGATGGCCCCCTCTCTGAGTGCTGGCTGGCAACCATTTAAAATTTAAAAGGCTGCCAGCCAGCATTCATTACATGAGTCAAGCCTCGTTACCCGAGGCAGAGGCCCCCTGTAACTGATTGTTGGCTACCTGGAACATTTGTTATATGGGGCATTCGTTACTCGAAGTACCACTGTATATAAAACTGAAAACTGACTCACTCACTGACTCACTCAAATCTGCTGGTCTAGAAGCATGAAATTTGGGGAGGGTGTTCTTTCCATGATGGAAGGAAATTACTACCAGAAGGGGGTGAAAAGGGATGCAATGCATTTTCCTCCCTAAATTTTACACTGGAGAATTTCTACCCAAACCACTAGACCTAGAAGTACGAATTTCAGATATCACATACCTTCCATGATGGGAGCATCCACTAAGAATTAATTTTTGGAAATTTTACCCATAAGGAGCTGAAAAGGGGTGCAACAAATTTCATCCTATAGTTAACATCAACACCCAGTAGGAGAGTTGTCCAGAGTTGTGGAGCAGGGTATTGTATGGGGGATGTTGCATGGAGGAATATTTTGTGAGGGGCGGTGTTGTGCATGGCAGAAGTTGAGTTTGGGAGGTTGATGTGCATGAGTCATAGATTCAAATGGGTAATGTTGTGCATTGGGTATTTTACACCTGCAGTGCAGGTACATTTCATTTACCCTTAACTAGCAAAAAGTGTAACTGCGTTGTGGGAGTAAAATTCCCCCATACACCATCCCCTCACAGTGAAAAATCTCCCCATATGCAACATCCCCCCACGTGCAACATCCCCCATGCGCATCAGTCCCCTCCATGCACATCTTCTGCCCATGCACATCTTCCGCCATGCACATCTTCCCCCATGCACAACTTCCCCATATGCAACTTCCCCCATGCGCATCAGCCTCCCCATGCGCACCAACCCCCATGTGCAACTTTACCTTGCACACCAACCCCCATGCACAACTTCCCCCATGAGCAACTTCCCCATGCGCATCAACCCCTTATGTGCAAAATCTCCCATGCATAACATCACCCATGCATGTCAGTCCGCATGCACAACATCCCCAATGTGCAAAATCTCCATGTGCAACATCTCCACATTTGCATCAACCCCCATGCTCATTAACACTCCATGCGCATCATTCCCAATGTGCATCATTCCCCCTATGCCACAACCACTCATGCGCAACAACCCCCATGCACATCAACTCCCATGCGCATCATCCCCATGTGCACCAACCTCCCATGTGCAACATCCCCCATGTGCATCAACCCCTATACGCATCATTTCCCCATGCGCATCAACCCCCAATTGCAACATCCCCCATGCTCAACATTCCCCATGCGCATCAACCCCCATGAGCATCGACCCCCATGCGCAACATCTCCCCATGTGCATCATTCAGGCATGAGCATCATTCTCCCATGTGCAACATCCCCCAATGTGCATCAATCCCCATGCGCATCGACTCCCTATGCAAATCAACCCCCATGACCACCATTCCCCATGCACATCAACCCTCAATTGCAACATCCCATGCACAACATCTCCCCATGTGCATCATTCCCCCATACTCAACTTCCCCTCATGTGCATCAACCCCACAGGTGGGCTGAGGCCGGTTCACACCGGATCTGTAGAACCGGTTGTTAATAAAGGGCTGACGTTAGCAAACCGGTTGTTAATTGGGGGCCATCATCTTTGAATTGCATGCAAGTGTGTTTGAATTTCTCTTAAAGGGCCTCTGGGTCTGTCTTCCTAGAGGAGAAGCTCTGCTCCCTTCTTCTCCCTCCCCTTCTGAACCTGCCTCCCTCCCCCTCTGAGGGGGGCTCTCTCCCTCCTTCCCTAAGGGTATTTTTTATTTTAAAATACAAATAGTCTGTTTCCTTTACAGTCATTCAGACAAGGCATTGCAACCATTCCACAGACTCTCAGGCACTGAACTGCTGAAATGGGAAGGTATTTGAATCACTATAAATGGAATTCTTTAAAGTCAGGGTGAGCAACTTCTTAATGCTCCAAACCTGTGATTGATGCTATTCAGGAAGTCTCTCTATGCTAAACATCTTAATTTGATTAAAAACCTTTTTTCTAGCAAGTTTTCAGTTGTTCTCTAGCTATATTTTCAGAAGTTATTTCCTTGTGCAGTTTGCAAAGCGTGATGGGTTTCTCATATGCAAATGAGGCATGGAGAGCTTTACAAAGGGCTCCTTGGATGGGGACAGAGATGCTCCTTCAGCAGCTGGAGGCAGTTCAGGAGTTAAAGAGGCTGGTCGGGAACTTTTAAATTGGCTCTAATTGCAGTCCAGGAACCAGGGACGGAGGTGGCTGCTTCTGCAAACCTATCCACATTCCTGGGGGTAAGCCCCATTGGCTATAATAGGGCTTCTTCTGAGTAGACCTGCAAAGGTCTGGGCTCTGAGATGCTGAAATCCTATCCACACTTTCTTTGGAGTAAGCCCCATTGGCTATAATAGGGCTTCTTCTGAGTAGATCTGCACAGGTCTGGGCTCTGAAGATACTGAAATCCATGATAGTCAATGGGACTTGCTCCCAGGAAAGAGGCTGGAACTGCAGCTTGAGAGCCCAACCTGACTACTCAGAAGTAAGTCCCATGATAGTCAATGGGGCTTACTTCCAGGGTGGAGTGGAAAGGACAGCAGCCTCAGAGCACATCCTATGCAGGTCTACTCAGAGGTAAGCCACATGCTTAAATTTTTTTGAATTTTTGAATTTAAAAATATTCTCCTTGCCTCCGCCCCTGACCTCGGCCCCACCCCGTGACCTGGCCTGGCCCCGCCCACTTCCGGAGAACCGGTTGTTATGGCAGGCTGGGCCCATCACTGATCAACCCAGTTGCGCATGGGGAAGGTGCGCAGGGAGATGATGCGCATTGGGGAAGTTGCACATGGGGATGATGAGCATTGTGGGATTTGGACATGGGGAAGTTGCGCATGGGGAATGTTGCACATGGGGAAAGTTGCACATAGGAAAAGTTGCGCATGAAGATAAGTTGCGCATGGAAGAAAGTTGTGCATGGAGGATGATGTGCATGGGGAAAGTTTTGCATGGGAGAAGTTGCGCATGGGGTATGTTGCACATGTGGATGATGCGCATGGGGAAGTTGCGCATGGGGGATGATGAGCATTGTGAGATTTGGACATGGGGAAGTTGCGCATGGGGAAAGTTGCACATGGGGGAAAGTCGCACATAGGAAAAGTTGCGCATGGAAGAAAGTTGTGCATGGGGATGATGCGCATGGGGGATGATGCGCATGAGGGATGATGTGCATGGGGAAACTTTTGCATGGGAGAAGTTGCGCACGGGGTATGTTGCACATGGGGATGATGTGCATGGGGAAGTTGCGCATGGGGGAAGTTGCGCATGGGGGAAGTTGTGCATGGGGGACTAATGCAGATAGTTGATGTTGCATATGAGGAGTTCAGGCAAATGGGAGGATGATGTACATGTGGATGTTGCGCATGGGGGACTGATGCACATGGGTATGATGCACATGGGGATTGATGCACATGGAGGTAAATTGCATATGGGAGAAGTTGCGCATGGGGGAAGTTGCGCATGAGGGAATTACGTATGAAGGAATTTACACATGGGGGACTGATGCAGATGGTTGATGTTGCATAAGAGGAGTTCAAGAATTGGGGGGATGATGCACATGGGGAATGATGCAAATGTGGGGAAGTTGCACTTCGGGGAAGATGCGCATGGGAGGAAGTTGCTCATGGGAGGATGTTGCTCATTGGGGAAAGTTGCACATGGGGGAATATTGCGCATGGGGATGTTGCGCATTGGGGATGTTGCGCATGGGGGGCTGTTGCGCATGGGGGGCTGTTGCGCATGGGGTGTTGATGTACTGTGGGGGCATGTCGTATGGGAAATCTTACTCCAGCAAGGCAGGTATGCTTTTTGCTAGTATAGAATATGATGCAAAATATTAAAATGCCAGATATTATTATGATAAGTTACCAGCTGATCAGCATTTGCACTAATTAAGCAATGTTGTGATGATGATGATGATGATGATGATGATGAGCACTGGAATCAAACATTGGTCACAGAGATCAATCATTGCCCTTTGTAAAATGTTTCTTTTTTCTGTGTCATTTATTTTATTAGGTTTCCATTAATGGGGAAGGAGAATGGGAAGTACAAAGGGTATAGGGAAAGACACTATAAAAAAAAAGCAGGCCTCCGTCAATCTTGAAAGACTATGATATTGTGCTCTGCGCTGCATACGCTGCATGGGAAGCATGAAAGCCTGGGTTGGATTGTTATGGAGAATAAGCTGTTACCCTAACATCAAATCCCCCCTCTCCACACCACAGAATTAGTCCAACGGAAAGGCAGAGCCAATACAATTGGATCCAGCTGGCATTGCAGAGCTGGGCTAAGAACAGGAGCTCACCCTGTCTTGTGGGGCCGACCTGAGTCTCAAACCTTGGCCTGCTGGTTAACAGGCACAGCACCTTAACTGCTTGAGCCACCCACAGCCCCTGGAAAGACACTATAAGGGTTACATATAAGGATTACATATAAGAAAACCTTTTCTAAAAGATTTCTTGAAGTCATATGATCAGAATATCCTTTATGCATTTTGACACCCCAGAGAAAATACCACGTGATCTCAAATTTGTGATCATGTTTTTGTATCTTCTAAACACTGATGATTATTGTTATGATCCTTGTTAAAAAAAAGTCAGTGGTTGATTATTTAGGATAGGGTCCTCAAACTTTTAAAACATTGGGCTGGTTCACTGTCCTTCAGACACTGTCGGGGGCCAGACTATAACCCAGACTTTTGGAGGACCTTGTCCTACAATTTAAAATGTAGGACAAAATGTAGGACACCCTACATTTTGCCCTATATTTTAAAAACACTCCCTGGGGGTTTACCTTTGGAGTCTGTTGGAGCCTCTGGTGTCTCTAAACTCCCACCCAGCCAGCTGGGGGGAGGCTGCAGAGGCACAGAGGACCAGCGCAGGTGGCTGCAGGGCTGTGTGGTGGTGCCCCTGAGCGCCCCCAGCGAGGAGGAGTCTTTGGGTGTGCAAAGACACCACACGCCCTGGTTGTCCGGTGGGGGGCAGGACAGGAACAGGAAGAGGCTCCTGCAGCCACCTTGCTGTGGCGAGGAGGAGCCTCTGGGCACAAAAGACACCATGCCCTGGTTCTCCGCCTCCCGCACAGCTGAGGACAGAGCACCCCACCAGGCTGTGGGGAGGCCGCTGGCAGGATCTGGTCCATGGGCCATACTTGGAGGACCCCAATGTAGGACTTGCAATGTCAATTGTTCAATACATTACACAACTGGTTCCCCAGTGTTTTAGAATTGTGGTCCACATTTTAAAAATGACACTGTATTGGAATGCCCCTAAGTTTAAGAGACAATGGATGCAATCCTAAAGACAATTTCCTTGGAGTAAGAACCAGTGAGCACAATGGGGCTTACTTCTGAGTAGACATGGTCAGGATTGCAACCTAAGGCTACAATCCTAAACACACTTTCCTGAGAATAAGTTCCATAAAACACAATGGGACTTACTTCTGAGAAGATATACTTAGGATTTCACCCTAACAAAAAGTTTCACTGTATTGGAAACTTAAGCCTCAGTTTCTGTTATGGAGGGGGAACTGCCTTGTGGAGTGATTATTGAGCTCAGTGTTCATTGGTTGAGGATGATTTTTTTAACCTTTGTTTCCCTTCACCTGGCATTCAATAATAGTACCAATTCATGCACATGGGGAGTTGATGCACGAAGGGTTGATGAGCATAGGGGATGATGTGCATGGGGGATGATGCGCATTGGGGGTTGATGTGCATGGGGGTTGATGTGCCTGGGCAAAGTTGCGCATTGGGAAAAGTTGTGGATAGGGAGAAGTTGCACAAGGGGGGAGGTTGTGCATGGGGGTTGATGCACATGGGGGAAGTTGCACATGGGGGAAATTGTGCATGGGGGAAGTTGTGCATGGGCAAAGTTGCGCTTGGGGGAAGTTGTGCATGGGGAAAAGTTGTGCATGGGCGGATGATGGACATGAGGAAAAGTTGTGCATGGGGGAAAGTTACGCATGTGGGGATGATGCACATTTGGGTTGATGCGCCTGAGTGAAGGTGCACATGGGGGAAAATTGCCCATGGGGAAATTGCACATGGGGGAAATTTGTGCATGGGGGGAATGTTGTGCATGGGGGTTGATGCGCCTGGGGGAAGGTGCTCATGGGGGAAAATTGCCCATGAGGAAATTGCACATGGGGAAATTTGTGCATGGGGAAAGGTTGCCCATGGGGAAATGTTGCGCATTGGTGGAAGTTGCTCATGGGGGTTGATGTGCCTGGACAAAGTTGTGCCTGGGGATAATTGCACATGGGGGAAATTTGCACACGGGGGAAGTTGCGCATGGGAAAAAGTTGTGCATGGGGTAAAGTTGGGCATGGGGAAAGTTGCACATGGGGAAAAGTTGTGCATGGGCGGATGTTGCAAATGGGGAAAGTTGCATGTGGGGAAAGTTGCACGTGGGGGAAATTGCACGTGGGGGATGATGCGCATGGGGGAAGTGTTGCATGGGGGAAGTGTCGCATGGGAAATTTGCCATAGGGAAAGTTGCCATGGCTGCACGTGGGGGAAGTTGCGCACAGGGAGATAATGCGCATGGGGGAAGTGTCGCATGGGGAAATTTGCCATGTGGGAAGTTGCGCATGAGGGAGGATGCGTAGGGGGAAGTTGCGCAAGGGAGGATGATGCTCTTGGGGTATGATGCTTATGGGGGAAGTGTCACATGGTGGTAGGTGGTGCATGGGGAAGTGGCGCATGAAAGAATTGGAACATAGGGGAAGTGGCGCATGGGGTTTTCATCGACAGGGGGTGTTTATGCACTGGGGGGGATGGCGTATGGGGAAATGTTACATTCCCAATGCGGGTACACTTTTGTTAGTAGTATATGAAATAAATACATACTAACAGTGCTATCCACGGCATGCCTATTTGTATGTAGGGCACACTGAATTTAACATTCACCCAATCTATATATATAAAAGAGAAAAGTCACTCACTGACTGACTCAGTGACTGACTCACTGACACACTTATCACTGCCCTGCCAAAACCGGTGGGCCTAGAAGCGTGAAATTTGGGGTGGGTGTTCCTTCCGTGACTGAGGGGTGCACTAAGAACCAGTTTTCGGGAATTCCAACCGGAAGGGGGTGAAAAGGGGCTCAATGCGTTTTCCTCCCTATCCTTTGCATTGAGAATTGCTGACTCAGCAACATTCTGCCCCAACTGCTGGGCCTGAAGCATGGAATTCTGGGAGGGATCCTTCTGTCACCTGAACACCCACCAAGAACCATCTGGAGAAATTTAACCCTTCAGGGGCTGAAAAGGGGTATTCTGTCCTATAAGTATTCTGTCCTATACTTAACAGAATACTCCTATTCTGTCCTTAAGTATTCTGTCCTATACTTAACATGGGAGACTGAACAACATCCAGCCAATTTGGTGGTCAGACCCTGGTGCACTGGGGGATGTTGTTCGGAGGAAGAGATTGCACTGGCGAGGATGCTGCACATGAGGGGAAATTGTGCATGAGGGGAAATTGCGCATGGGGGAAGTTGCGCATGTAGGAAAGTTGCGCATGTAGGAAAGTTGCGCAGGGGGGAAGTTGCATATGGGAGGAAAATTGCACATGGGAGAAAGTTGAGCATGGGAGGACAGTTGCGCATGGGGAAAGTTGCGCATGGGAGGAAGTTGCGAGTGGGAGGAAATTTGCGCATGGGAGGAAATTTGCGCATGGGAGGAAAGTTGCGCATGGGGAAAGTTGTGCATGGGAGGAAGTTGCGCATGGGGAAAGTTGCGCATGGGGGAAAGTTGCGCATGGGGAAGTTGCACATGGGGGATGATGCACTTGGAGGAAAGTTGCGCACGGGAAAGTTGCGCATGGAGGGAAGTAGCGCATGGGGAAGTTGCGCATGGGGGAAGTTGCGCATAGAGGAAGTTGCGCATAGGGGGAAGTTGTGTGTGGGGAAAATTGCACATGGGAGGAAAGTTGTGCATGGGAGGAAGTTGCGCATTCGGGGAAGTTGCGCATGGGGAAAGTTGCGCATGGGGGAATTATGTGCATGGGGGAAAGTTGTGCATGGCAGAAAGTTGCACAGGGAGGAAAGTTGCGCATGGGGAATGTGCACGGAAGAAGTTGTGCATGGGGGAAGTTGCATATGGGAGGAAAGTTGTGCATGGGAGGAAAACTGTGCATATGGGAAGTTGTGCATGGGGGAAGTTGCGCATGGGGGAAAGTTGCGCATGGGGAAAGTTGTGCATGGAGAAAGTTGTGCATGGAGGAAAGTTGTGCATGGGGAAAGTTGTGCATGGGGTGAAGTTGCACCTGGGGGAAGTTGCGTATGGGGAAAACTGTGTATGGGGAAAGTTGCGCATGGGAGGAAAGTTGCACATGGGGGAAGTTGCGCATGGGGGAAAGTTGCGCATTGGGGAAGTTGCGCATGGAGAAGTTGCGCATGGGGAAAGTTGTGCATGGGGTTTGTTGCATATGGGGAAGTTGCGCATGGGGGAAAGTTGCGTATGGGGGAAAGTTGCGTATGGGGGAAAGTTGCGCATGGGAGTTGATGCACATAGGTGAAGTTGCGCATGGGAAATGTTGTGCATGGGGGATTGATTCTCATGGGGGAAGTTGCGCATGGGGATGATGCGCATGGGGGATGATGCAAATGTGGGGAAGATGCACATGGGGGTTGATTTGCATGCGTGATGATGCACATGGGGGAAGTTGCGCATACGGGGACATTGCGCATGGGAGGTTGATGCGCATGGGAGGTTGATGGGCATGGGGGATGATGCACATGGGGGAAGTTGCGCATATGGGGAAGTTGCGCATGGTGCAAGTTGCGCATGGGGAGAGTTGCGCATGGGGGTTGATGCATATGGGGAAGTTGCGCATGGGGGGTTGAGGCACATGGGGGATGATGCACATGGGGATGATGCGCATGGGGGAAGTTGCGCATGGGGGAAGTTGCGTATGGGGGTTGATGCATATGGGGAAGTTGCGCCGGGGAAAGTTGCGCATGAGGAAAAGTTGCGCATGGGGAAAGTTGCACATGGAGAAAGTTGCACATGGGGGAAGTTGTGCATAGGGGATTGATGCTCATGGGGGAAGTTGCGCATGGGGGTTGATGCACATGGGGAAGTTGCGCATGGGGGTTCAGGCACATGCGGGATGATGCACATGGGGATGATGCACACGGGGGGATGATGCGCATGGGGGAAGTTGCGCAAGGGGGTTGGTGCTCATGGGGAAGTTGCGCATGGGGGAAGTTGCGTATGGGGGTTGATGCATATGGGGAAGTTGCGCCTGCGGGAAAGTTGCGCATGAGGAAAAGTTGCGCATGGGGAAAGTTGCGCATGGAGGAAGTTGCGCATGGGGGAAGTTGCGCATGGGGGATTGATGCTCATGGGGAAGTTGCGCATGGGGGATGATGCGCATGGGGGACGATGTGAATATGGGGAAGTTGCGTATGAGTAAAAGTTGCTCATGGAGAAAAGTTGCACATGGGGAATGTTGCACATGGGGGATGATGTGAATGTGGGGAAGTTGCGCCTGGGGGAAAGTTGCGCATGGGTGAAAGTTGCTCCTGGGGGAAGGTTGCACATGGGGAAAGTTGTGCATGGGGAAATTGCGCATGGGGGAATGTTGTGCATGGGGGATTGATGCTCATGGGGGATTGATGCTTATGGGGGAAGTTGCACATGGGGGTGATGCGCATGGGGGATGATGCGAATGTGGGGAAGTTGCAAATGGGGGTTGATGTGCATGGGAGAAGTTGCACATGGGGGAAAGTTTCACATGGGGAAGTTGCACATGGGGGAAATTGCACATGGGGAATGTTGTGCAAGGGGGATGATGCGAATGTGGGGAACTTGCGCCTGGGGGAAAGTTGCGCATGGGTGAAAGTTGTGCATGGGGAAAGTTGCGCATGGGAGGAAGTTGCGCATGGGGAAATTTCCACATGGGGAAAGTTGCACATGGGGAAAGTTGCACATGGGGGAAAGTTGCGCATGGGGGAAATTGCACATGGGGAAAGGTGCGCATGGGAGAAAGTTGCGCACAGGGGAAGTTGCACACGGGAGGATAGTTGCGCATGGGGGATTGATGCTCATGGGGGATTGATGCTCATGGGGGAAGTTGCACATGGGGGTGATGCGCATGGGGGATGATGCGAATGTGGGGAAGTTGCACATGGGGGTTGATGTGCATGGGAGAAAGTTGCACATGGGGAAGTTGCGCATGGGGAAGTTGCACATGGAATGATGCACGGAGGAAAGTTGCGCATGGGGAAAGTTGCACATGGGGGAAGTTGCGCATGGGTGGAAGTTGCGCATAGGGGGAAGTTGTGCATAGGGGGAAGTTGCGTATGGGGAAATTGCACATGGGAGGAAAGTTGCGCATAGGAGGAAATTGCGAATTCAGGGAAGTTGCGCATGGAGGAAGTTGCGCATGGGGGGATGATGCACATGGGGGGATGATGTGCACGGGGGAAAGTTGCACATGGGAGTTATTGCACAAGGGGAGATGTTGCGCATGGGCGATGTTCCACATGCGGGGTTGATGTGCATGGGGGATGTTGCGCATGGGGGGATTTTACGCATGGGGAAGTTGCGCATTGGGTATGATGCGCATGGGGTTGATGCGAATGCGGGGAAGTTGCACATGGGCACATGATGCGCATGTGGATTTGATGTGCATGGAGGACTGATGCACTTGGGGGACTGATTCGCATGGGGCACTGATGCACAAGGGTAGAAGTTGCGCAAGGGGAGATGTTGCACCTGTGTTTTGATGCACATGGGGGAAGTTGTGCATGGGGAAAGTTGTGCATGGGGATTTAATGTGCATGGGGAACTGATGCACATGGGGACTGATGCGCATGGCAGGATGTGGCACATGGCAGGATTTTGCTCATGGGGTCATGATGCGCATGAGGGGAAGTTGTGCATGGGGGAAAGTTGCGCATGGAGAATTGATTCGCATAGGGAGTTGTTGCACATGGGGGTTTGATGCACATGGAGGGATGTTGCACATGGGGACATTGATGAGCATGGGGGGTTGATGCGCATGGGGGATGTTGCGCATTGGGGAAGTTGTGCATAGGGTTGTTGTAGATGGGTGACTGATGCACATGGGGGAATGATGTGCATGGAGGAATGATGCGGAAGGGGAGATGTTGTATATGTGGGATGTTGTGCATGGGGGATGTTGCACATGGGGAGTTGATGCACATGGGGAACTGATGCACAAAGTGGGATGATGCGCAAGGGGGATGAACATGGGGAATGTTGTTCATTGGGATGTTAGGCATGGGGGATTTGTGTATGGGTGGTTGATGTGCATGGGGGATGATGTACATAGTGGAGATGATATATATAGGGTGGATGAACATGGGGGATGTTGCACATGGGGTGGATGAGCATGTGGATTGTTGTGCATGAGGAATTGATGTCTAGTGAGGGGATGGCATAGAGGGGAATTTTACTCCTGCAACATGGGTACACTTTTCGTTAGTATATTTAATAAAACATAGCAGAATAATATTACAACCATAAAAAGTCAACAGTGGTATTAACAGTGGTGTGATGAGGGGACCTCAGGTGGTTCAGAGAGGACCTTGGGGGGTTCAAAGTGCATGGGTTATAGAGGGGGATGGGCACCTCAGTGCATGACTTTGTAACTCCCTCTGGCACACCCCAGATGCCACTGCAACCACCATAGCTGTCTCCAGCAGGAGGAAACAAAGCTCCTCCCCTGCTTCAGGCCAGGGCAAGGAGAGCATCCTGAGGAGCAGCTGCGTGAGCTCCGTTGCTGCACTCCACCCTTGCCTGCCTGGCCTAAGTAATTCTTCCCTCTGTCTCACCTCCATGGCCCCTGCAGCCTTGTCAGAATCTTGTTCCTCCTCTCGTACCATCCCTCCCTTCGTCTTGCACTCCAGAGCCAGGTCATCCTGGGGCTTCATCCCAGGAAGGGGCAGCTTGGCATCCTCTGATCCCAATCATCTGCATGTCAACTCAGAGGTAAGCCCAATTACAGTGAATGGGGCTTCCTCCCAGGAAAGTGTGGCTGGGAGTGCAGAGCTCTGAGGAGATGAGGAGAGCTATGGCTGCCTTTGCCTCCTCCCTCCAAGGCAGCCTGCGGAGTGGACCCAAGGCAAGCTTGGGAAGGGAGGGTGGCTGCCCAGCCTGAGGTCTTTCCTCTGTCCCTCTGGCCACTTGGGGCTCCACTTGGCTGGCCTTCCCTGCCATACCCTGGAGTCCCCACTCCCTGACCCTGACCCAGACTTCCCTGCTTAGGGCTGAGGGTCCCCTGCAGAAGACATGGGAATGCTGGCTTGCTGGGCTGCTCCAGACAGAGCCTGCAGTGCCCTCTCCTCTGCCTCCTTCCCCTCCTCTGCCACTAATAGCAGCTTCCTGCCCTCCTCAGGTGAGTAGCCCGGTCAAACTCTCTCTTTCTCTTTATATTATATTATACAGTGGTACCTCAATTAACAAGCACCTCGCTTACCAAGAGTTTCACATAACAAGCAAAAATTACCAAGAAATCTTGCTTCACGTAACAAGTTCCACTTCACTTAACAAGCAAGCATGGTATGGGCATGTGTGCTCTGCAGCCCTGACTCTGCATGGAGGCTCTTTAAATGGGGTGCTGGACAGCGCTACTGCCTCTAACTGCTCCAAGCTTGGGGGCAGTTGCATGCCAGTTTCAGAGGCAGCTACCCCTAACTGCCCCCAATTGCCTCCACTGATCACCTTGAACCTCTAGCAGCAGCCCAAGTAAGTCTCTCAGGAAAGTATCTTTGCAGTCTCCTAACTATGTCTAGTCAGAAGTAAGCCCCATTGTGTTAAATGGGACTTACTCCAGAAAAGTGTCTTTGATTGCAGCCTCTTAACCATGTCTACACAGAAGTAAGCCCCATTGTGTTAAATGGGGCCTACTCCCAGAAAAGTGTCTTTAGGATTGCAGAGTAGGTAGACTTTAAAGGATCATGCACATTGAATTCATGTTTTGAATTCAGTTCCAGTGTTTTGTCATCATTTTAAAATCCAGTTAATATTTTTATAAGAGTATTCCAGGGGTTGTGAAATCGTCTGAATTTTCATTATTTCTTATGGAAAAATCTGCTTCACTTAAAGAGCGTTTCACTTAAAGAGCATGCTTCCAGAATGAATTAAGCTCTTTATGTGAGGCACCACTGTCTATATATATATACACACATGCGAACACACAAACACACACAGTGGTAGTTCGCATAATGATTAACTCGAATAGCAAGTATTCCACATAATGAGTTAAAAATTTGTGTGGGATTTTGCTTCACGTAATGAGCATGATTCACATAACATGTGCCCCATTGGCTTGGCTTCCTCTCCTCCTGCCTGCATTGGCTGGGCTGATGGAGTGAGGCGGGACTTCCTTCTCCTGCCTGCAGTACATGAAGAGGCCAGCAAAGGGAGCAGAGGAGTCTCTTCTGTTGGAGCAACAAAGATGGCTGATTCTTGCTGCCAGAAAACATGTGTCCAGCCCCTGCACTGCAGCCTCCATCAGGTAGGAGGGAAAACTCCTCCTGAATCCCACTTTAGAGCCCCTTCATACAGCCTGTTCTCCTAAATAAGCCCCCCTGCCTAGACCCTGCTACAACTACCCTTCTTTCCTCCACCACCTTCCCTTCCTGAAGTTTTCCTTTACTGTGAGTAAGCCCCAGATGATTCAATGGGACTTGATTCTGAGTAGACCATTTAGGATCTGGCCCCTTTGCTATTATAGACTGCCTATCTAGTTTGCATAGATAGATCTCACAAAAAGATAGGTTCCTTGTTAAAGATACTCCAAAAGAAACCAGTGACTCTTTTAGTGAAAAATAGCAAAAAGCATACCCGCGTAGCGGGAGTAAAATTTTCCCGTATTCCCATGCTCGTCAACCCCCATGTGCAACATCCCCCGTGCGCATCATCCCCCCATGCGCAACATTCCCCGTGCGCAACTTCCACCCATTCGCATCAACCCTCAATGCGCATTCGCATCAATGTGCATCAACCCCCATGCGCAACATTCCCCAATGCACAACTTTGCAACATCCCCCATGCACATCACCCCATGCGCATTAACCCCCCGTATGCATCATCCCCCATGTGCATTATCTATCTATCTACCATGCGCATCAGTTCCCCGTGCACAACATCCTCCATGCGCAGCATCCCCCATGGTCAACATCACCCCAAGCGCAACATCCCCCATGCACAACATCACAACGTCCCCCATGCGCATCCACCCCATGCGCATAATCCCCATGTGCAACATCCCCCATGCTCATCAACCCCATACACAGCCTCTCCCCATGCGAATCAATCCCCTATGCACATAATCCTCCATGCGCAACATCCCCCATGAGCATCAACCCCTCATGCGCAACATTCCCCATGCACAACATCACAACGTCCCCCATGCGCATCCACCCCCATGCGCATAACCCCCATGTGCAACATCCCCCATGCTCATCAACCCCATACGCAGCCTCTCCCCATGCGAATCAATCCCCCATGCACATAATCCCCCATGCACAACATCCCCCCATGAGCATCAACATCTCATGAGCAACATCCTCCCATGCTCATTAGTCACCTATGTGCAACACCCCCATATGCAATATCGCCCACGTGCATCATTTCCTCATGCGCATCAATCCCCCATGTGCAGCATCCCCCATGTGCATAATTCGCCCATGTGCACCAACCCCCACATGCATTTTCCCATGTGCCACCCCCCGAATGTGCAGCATCCTCCCCAATGCAACCTTTTCCTCCAAACAATGTCCCCCTAGTTCACCAGGGGTTGTGAAATCGTCTGAATTTTCATTATTAGCTGGATGTTTGTCAGCCTTCCATGTTAAGTATAGGACAAAAACACGTTGCACCCCTTTTCAGGCCCTCAAGGGTTAAATTTCTCCACATGTGTTCTTGGTGGGTGTTCAGGTGACAGAAGGATCCCTCCCAGAATTTCATGCTTCTAGGCGTGGCAGTTGGGGCGGAATGTTGATGAGTCATCAATTCTCCAATGCATAAGGAGGAAAACACTTGTGCCTCTTTTCACCCCCTTCTGGTTGGAATTTCTGAAAACCAGTTCTTAGTGCACCTCTTGGTCACAGAAGGAACCTCCACTCCAAATTTCACATTTCTAGGCACAGCGGTTTTGGCAGGGCGTTGATGAGTGAGTCAGTGAGTGAGTCAGTCAGTGACTTTTCTCTATTATATATGTTGAAGATTAGTCATCCTTGGCCATAAAGTTTTTTCTTTTTTTTACTGTACAGATTATTACAGTGTTTTATTACAGTTATTGTGGTCTGTATTATATTATAGTGTTTTGAATTCAATTCCTGTGGTTTTCTTTCCTACCTTTCCTCGTAGGGCTTCCCTTCCATCCCACTGATCATTCTTGTCGCTCTCCTCTGGACTTGCTCCAGTTTGGCTGCATCTTTCTTAATGTGATATGCCCAGAACTGAACACAGTACTCAGAGTGAAGTCTAACCAGTGCAGAATAAAGAGGAACTAGAACTTCTTGCAACTTGGAAGCTACAGTCATCTTAATGCAGCCTAAAATGGCACTTGCCTTCTTTGCAGACACATCACACTGCTGACTCATGTTGACACACTGCTTGTTGACACAGTGTATTGACACACGCTACAACTGCAAGATCCTGCTCACATGTTGTGCTGTCAAGCCAGCTATCGCCCATTTTATACCTGTGTTTTTGGTTTTATTGCGTAAGTGCAGAACCTTGCACTTCTTCCTGTGAAAATTCATTCTGTTACAGCCCAGTATTCTAGTTTATCCAGATCCTCCTGGATAAACCAACAATTCAGTGAAGAGGCACACTTAACATTGCTGGGTCCTTTCCTAAGTTCTTGTCAGCATCTTATAAAATCTTTGTCACCTGTAGAGTTTGAGTAAATTAATGGACTCCAATTTTGTTTCAGCAAAAGCTGCTTGAAATAGAAAGAACTACAAAATGGCTGAAGATGTTGAAAAGCTGGGAGAAATACAAGAACACAGAAAAGGTATTTGTTTTTGTATTGTCAGTTACATTTACTGACTACAACATTATTACATTAGGGAGAGTAATGGCAAGCTTTAGTTCTCTCTATGCCACTTTAACAAACTTCTGCTTAATTGTGGACCACATATACAACAGTGTTTACAAATACAACTAAGAGGATCTAAATGAGGCAATCAGGTCTCCCTTACCCTGCAGCTGAGTGCCATCTTTACAAGGCAAAGAGACTTTGATGCAAAGAAGAGGCAATCAGTCTCCTGTAGCCTGCTCAGCCAGAGAGTGTCTGCTAGTGAGTGTCTGCTAGAGAACATCTGTTTACAAAACAAAGCCACCAGATTGGGCTAAATGTTTGCTTAATTACGTAATTTTATAATAACAGGGACTGCAGAAGGTAGCCCTGTCATTAAGTAGCGCAAACTATTACTGTTACCATGTTTACTCAAATCTAATGCACTATCAAATTTAATGTGCATCCCATTTTAAAAGGTTTGAGGTAAAAACCTGTTAAAAACATTCAAAAAATTTACTAATGTATAATCTTTTAAACGGATGTACATTTGGCAGGTCAGAAGGGGGAAGAATGAATGTTGGGGAAGGTGTATTCATGTAAGTGCTTGGGATGTGTATCTGTGTATGTGTTGTGGGTGTGCGAATGAATGTATGTGGTGAAAGGCACATGGGGGGGTTGAGGGACATGGGAGTGATGTGGGGGGGTTGAGGGACAGGGGGTGTTGCAAAAAGGGGGGACAGCATCAGAGGGTTGCAGGATAATTGACTGACGGAAGATTATGCTTGTATAATCCGAAAGAGGTAATGTATCCCCAAAGAGGTAATGCAGAACAGCAGATTAAGACTGTGGGGGTAGCGCCCCGTACTAGATAAGCATTACCCTCAGCCAGCTTTAGCCATGCTGTGGCTGCAACATAGTGAGAGGACATAAAAGATGCCTGGCGCCATTTTGCAGCCTGTTTTTCCCCAAACAGCAGCCATTTTGTGACTGACTGCCTCAGTGGGTGCCATTTTGAAGGTATGGCTGATGACAATAATAGTATTGGGGAGAACCCTGGAGAGGTGGAAGGCCCCACTATGCAAGGGGACACAACCTTGTCTACCTCTAGCTTCTAAAACAGCGTTTCTCAAAGTGGGGGCTGGGACCCCTTTGGGTGTCGCCTAGAGCTTTCCTGGGGGCCGCCCAAAGACCTCTTGTGCAGGGGGTAAGGTAAGGCTTGCCAGACCTCCAGCTGTAGCTGTGCGCGCACTGGGGCTGACTGACAGCCTCAGAGCCCAATCCTATGCATGCCTACTCTGAAATAAATCCCATTATAGTGAGGGGGACTTTACTCCCATATAAATGTAGATAGGATTGCAGCCTCAGGGCCCAATCCTATGCATGCCTACTCTGAAATCCCATTGTGTTCAATGTGTGCATAGAACACACATTTCTTTTGTAACACTGAAAATACATCCTGCATATTGGATATTTACATTACAATTCATAACAGTCGCAAAATTATAGTTATAAAGTAGTAAACAAAAAATTTTATGGTTGGGGTTCCCCACAACATGAGGAACTTATAAAGGGGTCATGGCGTTAGGAAGATTGAGAACCACTGCTCTAAGATGATCACGGAGGCTGTGAAGGGAGTACTTAAAAAACAACTTCAGGAGGTTCTAACACTCCAGGCTACTGACCAATCTTGCAAGGCCAAGTGTAAAGAGTTGCCTTCCCCATGCACTAAACTCAGATATATGGCTTCTGAATCTAATTCGGAAGATGTGATTCCCCCACACAGGGGATCCAAAGGTTTTGTGCCAGTACACCAGACTCATGATGACTCTTCTCTATCTTTTCCATCTCAGTCAGAAAAGAAGGAGGGGGAATTATCAGATGACAAGGACCAGGTAGCAGTAGGGACACAAAAGGTTGACCGTCTCTGCTCCACAGACTTGTTCACTAGAGTCCTCAGCAGGTCTGCACACATTCTTGATATGGAATTGCCAGCAGAACCCCAAAAACCTTACCCCCCCCATTCCAGGGAAAAACAATACCCTCAGGGACCACCTAAGCCACAAATTTTGCCTTTTCCTGAGCCCCTCGAGAGTCTTCACCACTGAGTGGGAGAACTTCTCTCACACCTGGAATTATAGTAGCATTATTGTAGTAGCAAATTTTATACCCCATCAGACATTATACATTATACATTATAGCTAATCTTGAAGTTCCCTGGTAGATGCATGTGCAGTAGCAACACTGCCCTTAGAGTAATCCAGCATATGGACAACTGTCACAAATAGTGGAGTCTGTCCTGAAGCATAATGTTGAATCTGGGTCCTAAGCCTTTAGGATAGCAGTCACCAGTTCAGTATTCTCAAGAGCTGCTTACATCTGAGCCGAGGAGCTGGCAGCTGAGGATAAAAAGCTGTCTCGGAAGTCAAAAACACTCTCAAAAAGATTGCTTTGGCCTCCACAGCAGCAGCAAATTGTACCTATGACTCACTGCAATTCTTGGCTAGGTCCATGGCCAATGGGGTCTTGGCCAGACGATACATTTGACTTTGTCAGTGGGAGGGAGATGTTGGGTCCTCTGCTAGAACTATTAATATTCCCTTCCAGGGCAGTAAGCTCTTTGGAGAAGCCCTTTATCCCCTGCTTATAAAAATCCAGGATAAGCAAAAAGTTCTGCCATCTTCCAGAAAGCCTTCTCAGAAGAAGCCGACTTCCTTTCATCCCTCCAGTTCAGGCTACAAGCCTCACAACACAGGACACCCTAAACCCAAATGGAACTGAAGCAGATCCATTTTCAAGTCAAAGTGAACTGGATCTGCCGAGGCCCAAACAGTGAAGCCCTCCAAAGATTGCACCTCTGCATGATTTATTGGGCCATCTGGAGTCGCTCCCAGTGGGGTCAGCTCCTGGCCTTTGCAGGACTGGAGTCTCATAACTTCGACACTTGGGCTCTGCAGACAGTTAAGAGGGAGTACTCCTTAGAATTTATCAGGTTTCCTTGAGACTGATACCGGATAGTCTTGGTCTCCAAGGATCCTGTGAAGCACAATCTGAAGTAGGCAGCCATCCAACACTTGCTTCAGATTCATGTTATAGAGCCAATACCGCATAGATAGAGGGGCACATGTGTCTATACAGTGTTTTTCCTAGTGTTTTTGGCAGTGTTTTTGCCAAAACAAAATGGCAATTGGAGGGCCATTCTGGATTTGAAATGGCTGAATCGCTTCCTCAAAAAGAGGAAGTTCAAGATGGAGGATTGGAGGTCCTTAGTAGCCTTCCTGCAAAAGGAGGACTACCTAACTTCAGTGGATTTCACAGAGGCTTATCTGCATGTCCCCATCTTTGAAAAACACCAGAAGTGCTTTTCCAGTACTTCCAAAACAACATTTCCAGTACAGATCAATGCCCTTCGGTCTGACAGCAGTTCCAAGGGTGTTTACCAAGTTCCTAGTGGTTCCAGTTGCACATTTCAGGTGTCAGGGAGTGGTCCTCCATCCCTATTTGGACGACATCCTTATTATAATACCGACCAGGCAGAGGGCACATGAGGACCTGGATCTCACCCTATATTGGCTGCAAAACCTGCGTTTCATGGTCAATGTTGAGAAGAGCTCTCTGGATGCAACTTACTTCCTACAGCATCTTGGACTACAGTTGGATACCAAACTATTCATGGTATCAGTGTCACAGGACAGGCAGGTTCATCTGAGACCTGCCCTTCTCAAAGTGCAACACAAATCCCATATGGAGTTGAACAAGCTTGCCATTCTCTTCGGTCTGATATCTTGCCAAGATATCACACAGTGGTCCAGGTTTCACCTCAGACTCTTGCACCAGACTTCCTTCTGGTCGAACAGAGGAGATCTGTTCAAATCAAACTGTCCCCTCCATTCCTCCATTGTACCCAGTGATGGTGGGTACTGTCAAACCATCTTGAGTGGGTACTGTGATGGGTGGGTACTAGAGTGATGGGTGGGTACTTGAGTGGGACCATGATAGTGGGTACCATCAGATCATCTTGAGTCGGGTGGTCTCCATGGCCCTCCCAAATTGGAAAGTTGTCATCACAGATGCCTCACTATTGGGCTGGAGAGCGCACCTAGAGGGGACAATGACAAGGAATTTGGTCACCTGCAGAAATTTGGCACAGTATCAACTGGCTGGAGTTGAGGGCGGTCAGATTGGCATTGGCAAAATTTAAGGTCATGTTGGAAGGCTCATATGTTTTGGTGAGGACGGACAACATGATCGCGAAAGCTTTCATCAGTAAGCAGCGGGGAACCCACCCAAACTGTTGATGGAGGAGGCAGCCTTATTATTTATGTGGTCCAAGACCCACTTTCAATCCCTCAGGGCAGAACACCTAGCAGGCTTGGCAAATGTAACAGCTGACTGGCTCAGCAGACAGCAGATGAGTGATGTGGAATGGCATCTCCATGCAGAGGTATTCCACCTTTTGGTAAACAGATGGGGACTTCCAGTCATGGACTTGTTTGCCACCCAGTACAATGCACAGGTGTCACAATTTCTTTTACGTCTGTGGGGGACCCAGGAAACAGACCCCGGAAGAAGAACTTGAGGAGGACTTAATGTTCCTAGAAATGTCGTATGAGGAGGGGGAGCCTGACTGTCATTGTGGGGCGGCTGTCCGGGTTCCAGACTCCAGGATGACACCAGAAGAACAAGAAGCCAGGGACAGAGAAACAGAAGAGATATGCAACCAGGAAAGAGATCCAGAGGAAGTGGAGAGGAGAATCAGAAGCAGTGGAAGGAGGCTGCAAAAGTGAGAGAATGGCTAGCCAGGAGGAGACCAAAGGAGGCCCCAGGAGAGGGGTTCACTCTTAGAAGGCCTGGGCCGATCAGAGGACCTGAGTGGTGGGGGGACAGGATCCCAGGGCAAAGGGATGGACACTTCCAAGGGGGATGGGCCCATGGTATGTGTAAAAGGGGAGAAAAGGCGGGAAACAGGGAGTTGTGGGCAAGGTGGAAAAAGGAGAAGGAAAGACTGTGACTGCTTGTGCAACATCAAGGCCTTGCCTGGAGGCAAGACTTGAGTAGCTACCTGTTCAGAGGGACTGGTTATGCTGGGGGGATGTACTTACCTGTTGATGTGTTAGGATATTGAGTTCTGTCATCCTTGGGAAGAGTTGTATTGAGTTACTTACCTGTTAACTGTTTGAAACCTATTAAGCAAAGTACCTCCAAAAATGGAAGGAAGTAAAGAAGTGGTTGTTAATATACCTCACATGTCTCCATGGAATTACTTCAATGAGGGGAACGACTCCTTAATGATGGGAACCCCAGGGGGAGAGACGTCATCGACCCACATCACCGGGGTTGGTGTTCCTGACAATGTCCGCCAGCAAAAATTGCAACCAGAAAAGAAAGTTTTTCTTACCGTAGACTTCTTTTTCGGTACGAAGGAAGGAGGGCGTTCTTAACTCATGGGTTGTCGCCCCTCTCCCAACAGGAGGCTGTATGAAGTCAATTAATATTGAACCCTGGGTTAATATTGAACCTAGGCTTCTATTCTTAATTTAAAGTCTTTACTCAAATACTTCTCTTCAGGTTAGACTTAATGCCCAGGAAATTTAACAGATATTACACACGAATAAAGGAGTAAAAAAAGAGTTTTTCTTACCATAGACTTCTTTTCCGGTATGAAGGAAGGAGAGCGTTCTTAACTCATGGGTTGTCACCCCTCCCCCATCAGGAGGCTGGACGAAGTCAGTTCTGAGGGGCGACACCACAACCCAGTCTCAAAAGCCGAGCTACCGAACCCCGATTGCAGGTCTGAGATTCCAAATGGCCAGGACAGGCCCTGCAACTTAGATAAAAGCTTTAACACATAACAAAGGGAAGAAGGTTAGAAAGACCGAGTCCCCCAACTTTTTTCCATGGAAAAACCACATGACCAACAGTTAAACTTGTCACAGCCAAGAACCGAGGGTCAGAGAAAGGTGGGAACGCCCTCCTTTGGGATATAGCTAAGCCATATCTGTCCAGAGGAAGGGAGGGTTGACCTGAAGGTCCTAAGATGTCACTACCCTTTGTAACACCCTCCTGCCAAAAGCCGCATCTGCGGAAGCTGCTTTATCAATCTTACAATGCCCAATAAAAGTGTTAGGTGATGCCCATGTAACAGCCTTACAGATAGATACAATGGAAGTCACGCCTTCATATGCAGCAGATGTAGCCGCACTCCAAATAGAGTGAGCAGTAATCCCATCAAGAGGGACCCTTCCTAAGGACGAGTAGACTAATGCTATGGTATGGTCTCCTTGAACCAATTAGCCATGGCAGGTCCCTTGAAGAGCACAAAGAGACAGTTTTACGAAATGCTTCAGTGTGCTCGATGTAGTAACTGACAGCTCTCCTAGCATTTAACTTATGCCAGCCCACTTCCTTGCCATTCTTGGGATCAGGGCAAAATGATGGAATAGCCAACTCCTGTGCTCAATGATACCAGGAGTTGACCTTGGGAATACAGGCCATATCTAACTGCAAAATGAAATTGTCATCATGAAGATGCACAAGTTTGGATTAAGTGACAATGCTCCAATCTCAAACACCTGTCTAGCTGAGGTTATTGAAAGTAAAAGGATGGTCTTAAATGTAAGAAATTTCAACTCAGCACTATGTAATGGCTCAAAGGGAGCTTCCACTAACTCTGACAACACCAAAGGTAAATCCCACGAGGGGAAAAGATGAACCTGTGGGGGACTTAACTGATTCACCCACTTAAAGAACCTGGTTATGTGCGGGTGGGATAAGATCGCCCTACCTGAGGAAATCCCCAAGGTGCTCTGCAAAACTTGTCAGCGTAATGTGCTGGCGCTAAGCCCCATGTCAAAGCCATCATGCAGAAATTCCAACACAAATTTGCATTCCCCACTGGTGATGCCTCCTTGGAGTCGGAGTTGTCATGAAGTCTGGGATCCCTTGGCGGGCTTCCCCGCAGAGGAGGGAGCCAGACCAGGACGCATCTTGAACTGGGCCTTACTCCTGTCCTGGTTGGGCTTGGAACATTAACGAAAACCCTTAGCTTTAAACCCCGGGTTAGACTGACAAAAGGACTGGGAACGCTTGGGCAGTTCTTTCTTGGTGGCGGGAAGCACTTTTTGCTTCTCCTTGCTCTCTAGTAACAGATGCTCTAAGGCCTCTCTAAAGAGCTTCTCACTCTCAAGGGGAAGACAACAGTAGGAGAACTTAAGGAGAACACAACAGTAACACCTAGAAGCTGAAGCTGTGTCACCTTCCCACTGACGAAGTCAGATCTGTCTCCTTGGCAGAACCCCCATGGCCAAGCCTCTGGCAGACAACTGCAGCAAATCATAAGTACAATCGGCCACCGCCGTCAAAGCGAGGGCAATCTTCTTTGCCCTTCTGGTGTAGAGGCAGGCCGGACAAAGTTCTGCTTTATCCCTGGTATCATCATGATACACAGAGTCAAGGACTCTACCAGAACAATTGCTGCCCATAAAAGGCAGGACTGCCAGTTTAACTGGGGATTCTGTATCAACATCCCAATGCCTAAGCCAGATATTAAAAATGGTACCTAGGTAAGGGTTAATTCTTTTAAAGTATACTTCCCAGACTTGGGGAGAAATTAACCAGGCCAGATTGTGAGGTTGCTCAGGCCTCGAACCACTGATCTACAGACCTTCAGACTTACAGGTGTAGTAGGTTTTTTGTTTTTTGTTTTGTTTTGTTTTTAGAAGTACACCCTTACAGCATCTTCTGCTCAACAATTCGCAACTCTGGACATGGGAGTTAGTATCTGAACCCCTAAGCCCAAATAAGAAGTCATTACACTCACTCAGCATGATTTCAACTCTCTTACTGCATGGGTTTTCTGGACCTTCTTCCAGAAAATGCAGCCACTGGGAGTTTTACTTTGGAAATCTGCAAAGGCCAAAGTTACCTGAGGTAAATAATAAAGCTTACCGACCAATTTTGGCATGTGCTCCCCTGGTGCAGCCACTGTTCTTTCTGCTTACATGATTGGTGTAACTGCATAAGAGAAGGGAACCTCTGCCAGCTTGAAAATGCCCTGAAGAGACAAAAAACTTCAACCACTGGCTTTGTTAACTTGTTGGAAGAAGTAGCAGGCTAAACCTTGGTGCCATAAAGAAGGGAAGCCATTATTACAAAGCAATGTTGCATGAGGCTTGATACATTCAGAGCCAGTCTCAGCATGTCTGTGCTGGTTTAGGCTGGTTCTTCTGGTTCTTCTACATCAGGTTAAGAAATATGGAAAAGGCAACAGAGGTCTTGTAGTTCTCTTAAGTCAAGAACCCAGCGAGCAAGGCTCCCATGGAGGCCCTGCTGGAGGGCATAATCTGTCTATTACAGCTTTTCCAGAAGGTTCTGGACCCACAATGTTACATATGTGCAGGCTTCCAGAGGGATCGGGATTTTGCCTGGAAAAATAAAGAATCCCTCGAAAGTAAACTGAGTAGACAAACTCAGCCCTCCTCTGAAGTATTTGAGGCTAAGCCTGCACAGTTATCTGAGGCCATTGCCAAGGACTTGCCTGAAGTACTTACCCAACAGTTTTACCTCAGAAATGTGAGGTAAATTACTGAAGCTTGTGAGTAATTTCATTTTCGCTAAGACAACACCTATGAGGCATGAAGTCTTGAGCTCATTTTGGTCACTGCAGAATGCAAAGTGAAACAAAATGGCACTCTACAGTCCTCACCACAGAAAGGCCATATCTAGTTTCCTCTCACTAGGGGGAACCCAGACCTTTCAGTCCATCCAAAAGCAAAACTGGAGGTCCAGGAACCCCTGCGAAGATTTCAACTACCTACATCTAAACTATATTTGACAGAAATCAAGGTAGTTAGTAGACAAAGTGAGTAGAGACACCTGAAAGGATAGATGAAGCTAGGTTCCGAATGCCCTAGTCTGTCTTCCCAAACTGGACCTAAGGTTGTCCAGTGCATTGTTCTTCAACATGCACCTTGCTCTGCTTTACAAGGACTTTTCTGCAGCCAGCTCCTCGGCCCAGATGTATGTGGATCTGGAAAAGATTGAACTGGTTAATGCCACCTGAAAATCTTGGGAATTAGATTCGAAGGCCCTTTAGAGAAGTTTCCACCCTCTTGTCACATGCATCCCTCGGTCCCAATTCACCCTCCAGTGTGGTAGCCGAGGAAACTGCCACCACCGGTGCGCCCACTGTGGGGACCTTCAGCTTAGCGATGATGGGGTCTGGCAAGGTATACAGCTCATCAATTAGTTTGCCATGTTGCTTAAAATGGCTCTGCTTGGTGGTAAAAACTTAAGGGCTTCAGGAAAATGCACCACTTGAGGTTTGGTTGGACTTCAGATTTAGTTTACTGCAGATTGGAAACCAACACTGGACATCCTCAAAGGACCTTCAGATGTGACCAGACATCCCATCTAGAAGGTCTTCTGAATTGCAGAGAGGCTCTACACACCTCAGAATGGTTGTCAGAGTCTATGCTTTTAACAAAAACAGGAAATTCCTGTCAGAGGCCCTAGCAGGCATATTGACTTGTGGGGAGGTTGGGAGATCTCCTACACCCCAGAACACAGGTCAATTTCATTATCTGCTATTTTTGGTATTCACAGGTAAGACAGGGAATGATGATAAGACTCCTGCTTAGACATTTTAAAGAAGCCCTTGTGCTTTTTAGGAAGGGAATCAGATTCCTCAGAATCTGACTCAGAAGACTCATAAGAATGCCTGGTCTTACACTGAGCCTTCTTGTGTATAGCAGCCTTTGGGGCCTGAGTGGATACAAGGTCCTCCAACTGCTCCTGCAAGACCCCTTTCACAGCTTCCCTCATAAGCTGAGATAAAGAGGACATGGTCAGAATAGGGTCTTCCCTACTTCTAGGGGAGTATGGGGTTCCCCAGTAGCGTCCCCAGATTCACGCCCTTTTGCCTCCATTGAGTCCTATTCACAAAATGGCGCCTCCTGCACCAGAAGACAGACAAAATGGCAGCCGGCGGGATGCCACAGTGCGGCCATGCAACCCTGCTGCTACCGCTGGCTCTGCTGGCCTGACCTGAAGAATGGCAGCGGGAGGTACACAATCCTTTGTGCCTCTCCCTGTAAGCCGCTAAGGGCGCGGGTCAGCTGTGCGCGCTGCCCGCCGCAGCCGCTTCTGGCTGCTGCCCAAAGCGCCCGTTCTTCCCTGTGGGCGCGTCTAATTGCCCCTCTCTCTGTGTCCGGCTCCTCACTGCAAAGCAACTGCCTTGCTAGCGCAGTCTGGCGTCTCCTCCTCGGGCAGGAATCCAGGGAAGCCCCTTGTTGGCCTCTGTGGTCGGGGTGGAAGATGAGGAGCACAGCCAGGAGAGGAGGAACAGAGAGAGAGAGAAAGAAAAAGAGAGAAGAGAGAGAGGAGAGGAGAAAAGGGAGGCAGAGATCCCTGACTTCGTCCTGCCACGATGCGAGGCTGGACGAGACTGGGTCGTGGTGCTGCCCCTCAGTGAGGAGAACTGACTTCGTCCAGCCTCCTGTTGGGGGAGGGGCGACAACCCATGAGTTAAGAACGCCCTCCTTCCTGAGTACAGGGAACAGACGCCCTTCAGTATCCTAGGCCATGGGGTCTCCTTTATACCTTTCCCCCTCTCCAACTCCTTCCACTCTTCCTAAAAAGGTAAGATAGGTGGTTGTGATAGCTCCCATTGGCCTTGGTGAATGTGGTTCCCAGAAGTCCTACATCTCAGTAAGGAACCAGGGTGAAGTCTTCCCCGCAGGGCAGACCTGTTGACGCAGGAACCGCTGCTTCATCCCCACCCAGACCTATTCCGCTTGACTGCCTAGCAGTTGAGTGGCAAGCTCTAAGTCAAAAAGGTTATTCTATTAAAATAGTGGAAACTTTATTGGCATCTAAGAAAGAGTCCACGGTTAAAGTTTATGGCAACACTTGGAAAATTTTGTTTCTGGTGTTCAAACAAGAGTTACTCACTGTTTAAATTTAGAACTAAAAATGTATTGCAGGACGTACTTGATAAGGGGATCAGGACCAGTACAGTGAGACAGCAAGTGGCAGTAGTGAGGAGTACTCTAGGAACCACAAGTGGTGGTGCAGTTCTATATCATCCACACGTATGTCACTTTCTGGCGGGGGCAAGTCATCTAAAGTCTCCCCCACCCCGGTACACCGGTCCCCAACTTGGGATCTTCACCTGGACCTCACCATCCTGACTAAGTCTCCCTTTGAACCTCTGGCATCTTCAGACCTAAAGTACTTGACCTTCAAGACTTGACCATCCTGACTAAGTCTCCCTTTGAACCTCTGGCATCTTCAGACCTAAAGTACTTGACCTTCAAGACTGTATTTTTAGTTTCAGACATGTGCTTGCAGGGTGTCTGAACTGGGAGACTTATCAGCCTTAGGCGATATACAGACAGAAAGTTGGGCAAAATCCACAGGGTACTAATGCTGCTGAGAACCAATTTAGCATCCATCCACTCTCTCAGGTCAGATCTGCTGACAATGGGCTGCACATTCCTGCTCCAGAAATTTTGCTGGTATAGGTCCCAAAAACCCAAAATGACTGCTGAGGCTTTTCCTGGGCAAGGGATCAAACTTACCTGAGTGATACCTCAGTGTTTTAACTGCACAGAATACAGAAGCAGCAGTTTCACTACTGCTGCATTGTGGTGCTGGAGGTCCAATTAAGATTGAGCTGTTGGTGATTTTGCCATTTTGCTGAACAGAAAATTTTTCTGAAACTTGTAGTAGATAATAGTGTCCTGTCTCAATGAATAATATTTGCTTTATTTTTTGCATATATGTCTTGATAATATAGAAGTGATGGGACAGATTGTCCTTCTTGTTTACTTGCTTCATATTTGATTTATTGTTGTTTTTTGTTCAGTTTCATAGGAGAATGTATAAAGGAATTCCTTTGCAGCTGAGAGGAGAAGTCTGGTCTCTGTTGCTTGATGTTCCTAAAATGAAAGAAGAAATGAAAGACTATTATAATGTGAGTATAAAAGAACCAGAATAAGCAGTATGAGAAAATAACTTGAATTTTTCATAATATAACCCAGGGGTAGGCAATCGCTGGCTCAGCATTCAGTATGATTCTTGGTGGCGCATCAAGTTACCCCATCACATACATATAGTAGGTTTTGCCACTGCTGCTGTCCCAATTGCACACAGGAAGCTGCCCATCACTATCACTGGTGCCCAGACCAGCACTGTCTCTCCTCACCCACATCCCACCCTGCCACTGTCAGAATGGAAGGGGTGAGAAGAGTGTGCCATCTTCAATCCTGCACATTTCTTTTCAGAAGTAAGCCCCTTTGCAGTCAATGGAGCCTACTCCCAATAAGGGGTGGAGCAAAGGGCGTATTTAGAGCCCAATCCTGACAATCTCTGCTCAGAAGTAAGCCTCTTTGCAAGAGGCATAGCAAAGATAGGATCAGGCTGTTCTTTGGCATCTCCAGCTCCCACAGCGCCGTAGCAATGGAAAGGCCCCGGGAGGGGTGCAGAGGTCAAAAAAGCCCCAGGAGATAGTCTACATTCTATATATTCTCTATATGCATATAAATTATGTAAATATAATTAATAAAAATATATATTGTAATTTATATATACAGAAATTACATGGCATGGAGAATAATAATTTTATAATCATGTCAGCACGAGGAATAACATTGTAACAGAAGTTTGGCACTACACTGTTGAAAAATTCACACCTACTCTATAGAACCAGTTGTTAATGAGAGATGGGACATATAAAGTTTAAAAATAGCCATTTAAAAGTGGCTGCAAGATGGGCATAGAACCAGTGGTGGGCACCAGCAGGTTTGCACCTATTCTATAGAACCGGTTCTTAACAAGAGATAGTACATATAAAGTTTAAAAATAGCCATTTAAAAGTGGCTGCCAGGTGGACAGAGAACCGGTTCTTAATTTCTTTGAAGCCCATCACTGCAAAGAACCGGTTGTTAATTTCTTTGAATCCCATCACTGGGGTGCTCCCTCATTCCCCCAGACTGGCCTCGCAATCTGGTGAAAGCGTTCTTCATTATTGCTAATTCTATCATTGTTGCTAATTCTATCAAAGTCTATCATCGTTGCTAATTTTTCACCCTTTGGCTGATCTTTGGGACTTTGGACACCAACTTGCTCCCTACCTCAGGGAGAACAAAGGGGGGCATCTAAGCAGCGCACACTACCCCTCATTATCCCGAGGGACCACGGGTGAGGTCTGCTTGTGGCTCCCCCACCACTGGCCCACTTCTAGAGTGCTCTGTGGGGCTGGCAGGCTGCTGCTGGCCCCAGAGCCAGTAGCAGCCCTGAGCTTTCTCTGCAGGGGGGAGGCAAGTGTGGGCCATCGGGAGCCCGTCCGCTATTTGCGGAGGCTGCCAGCAGGATCTCAGTCCATTTCCCTGCTCTCTGCCTAAGCTTTCCAAGTCAGGGATAATGGAGAGGCAGCTGGGAAGGAAGCCATTTGCTGGAGTGCTCCACAGTTGTGTGCCTGAGCCTTCCCTGTGGGAGGGGGGTGAGTGTGGCATGTGGGAGGGAAGCCCACCCCCTGAGAGTGCACCGAGTGCACTGCAGCAGGATCGGTCTACCGCCTCTTAGCACAGGCTGAGTGCAGCGATCGCGTGCTCTCTCCCTGGGGCTGGCTTCTTGTGCCCCTTTTCAGATTTTTGCATGCCTTTTGCATGCCTCAACGTCATGGCTCTGCCCCCTCTAGTCTCCAGTGGCTATTTTGGGAGGTCCTCTAGCCACATACCAGCTATGTGGAGCCCTCTATTTTGACTTCTTGTCTCAGATCTACCATTTCTTACTTGCCCAGCTTGGTCACATCTTTCTCAGAAGACTATACCCCAACAGTTGCTGGCATCCCAACTTCTAGGGGTGCTGACACCCCTGTGGCGATGCTGGCCAGAATTGAGGTGTCCATTGCAGTTGGTATCTCTTCGACCCTGGCATCTGTCCATGGCTCTCTGGTCTTTCTCCAGCAGCCACAGCCTCCACCATATCAGGCCCCAGCCTTCCCTCTTGCACCCGTGGAGACTTCCGGGAGTTCGGCCTCTCCTGCTAAATAGGTCAAACTTTCAAGACCACCTATGCCTGAACAGCCAGACTCCAACGAGGAGGGGGAGGTGGAAGATCATGCATTGCGGGCTAAGGTGAAGGAGGAGGAGCCCTACAGTGAAGTGGGTGAATGCCTTCCTTTGGGACCTCGCCTCATGCAGCAGTACCAGTTTTCCCAGGTCCTGGCAGATATTCTTCACATCCTTGAATACCAACAGGAAGCAGTTCCTCCTGTTGGGGAGACCTCTTGGAGGTCAGTGGCCTTTCCACCAGAAGAGAAAGCCCTCCAGGGGTTCCCTATGTACCCCTTTTTCCAAAGGATCAACAAGGAATGGGCCAACCTGTCCAGATACAAGGAGCCAGATAGACCCTCATCAAAACTCTACACTCTCGTCCCAGAGTGTGTAAAACTCGCCTGTTCATGCCCCAGTGGCTGTACTCTGCAGCCCTCCTGCCCTCCTGGCAGACAATGACTCCCAACCCAAGGACTCCAAGGACCGTAAGGTAAAGATTTTTGCTAAGCAGGCTTTTCAAGCCTCTTCAGAGGCTTTCCGGGCTTCTATTGCTGCCTCATTTAGTTCTAGAGCATTGATGATTTAGATCATGCCGTTTGCAGAGTTGTACCAACTTCCCCAGGAGGCCACTGAGAAGTTCAATTGCATGGAGGCAGTGGCAGCCTTCGTAGTTGATGCTGCCACAGATGCTGTCCAGTTCAACACCAGGGCCATGGTTGCCAATGTCTCTGTCAGAAGGATCACCTGGCTAAGAAACTGGGACTCTTTTGTCTATTTGCTTGTAAAGGGCCCTCCATTCACAGGGGGCAGTCTCTTTGGAGAATCTCTGGAACCACACCTGATCCAAAGTCCAAAGGAAAAGGAGAGTTCTCTCCCCAGGGAGTGTTCTTTTTCCAAGACTAAACCTCATTCCCACCAGCCATTTTGTGCCTCTAGAATGTAGGCAGATAGTAAGGAGATATAAATAAAGATGTCTCAGGCTGCAACCTCATAACTGTTCTTAAAGTGTCACAAAATTGCTGTAAGGCATTTCTGCCCCACTCCTGAAGTGGGGATTAGGCCAGTAGACAGGCATACTCCAGCCTCTGCACACTGCCACAAAGGTATGCCAAGTGAGTTGTGCCAGCCTAAATTTGTAGGATTGCACTCTCAGAATATGCGTCCCAGAGTTATGTCTCAGATGATTGACCCTCAGACATAACCCTGGGAATAATTACAATCCATAGACTGTTAAGAGATGAGAAATTACGACCTTAAACTATAATTTGAAGTTGATTTGCAAATTGTAGTGGGCAATTTGAAGCTGATTTGCAAACTGTGATTTTTACACCTTCATATCTGTTGCCATTCCCCAGATTATTTAGATCAGAGATGTCCAAACTTCCTGGCATGAGGGCCACATCCTCTCCCTGACACTGTGTTGGGGACACAGGTGGGCCCAGGCCGGTTTGGTCTGGTTCTGGGGAATTGGATGTTCCATCCCGCCGCTGCTGGTGATCTGGTAGCGGCAGGGGGTCCCCAGAACCATGCTTACCGGTTCTGCCACTTGCGCTGCAGTTAAAGGCTGCAGCAGCCAGCCGGGCATTTTTAAATTTGCCCTAGCCCCAGAGCATTTAAATTGTTGTTTGTGAGAGCAGGAAAAGCAGGGAGGGAGGGGGAGGAGCCATCCCCTCAGTACAGCTCTCAGCTAGGGGGCAGGTCAGGCAGGCTAGCGGGTAAGGTAGGGGCTTGTCCTCTTTTATGAACTTCAGAAATCAGGGTGGTTCCAAGCCCCCCCCCCACGCTCCCACCGCCTCACAGGTCCTGGTACCTCTCCCAACAGCCAAGTTGAGAGTCAGGGAGTTGTTCTCCCTCTCCTGTATCTGAGCCCCGTGCTTAGCATGAAAAGCCTTGCAGAGGGGGGAAAACTACAGTAGTTTTTTCCCCCTCTGCAAGGCTTTCCATGCAACTCTTGTTGCTGGCTTAGAACTGCCCTGATTGGGATGGCCCCTCCCGCTCCCTTCCTCGCTGTTGGACCCTTGTGCACTAGGAGGCAGCAGAGAAAAATATTGGAAAAAATTGCAGCCTGAGAGCCCCTTCCTATGCATGCCTACTCAGACTTAAGCCACATTAAAGGCAGTGGGGCTTTCTTCCAGGTAAAATTGATTAGGATTGCAGCCTGAGAGCCCCTTCCTATGCATGCTTACTCAGAGGTAAGCCACATTAAGGGCAATGGGGCTTACTCCCAGGTAAAATTGATTAGGATTGCAGCCTGAGAGCCCCTTCCTATGCATGCCTACTCAGAGGTAAGCCACATTAAAGGCACTGGAGCTTACTGCCAGGTAAAATTGGTTAGGATTGCAGCCTGAGAGATCAATCCTATGCTGACTACTCTGAAGTAAGTCCCATGACAGTCAGTGGGATTTACTCCCAGGAAACTGTGGCTGGCACTGCAGCCTGAGAGCCCAATCCTACAATGTCTACTCTGAAGTAAGTCGCATGACAGTCAATGGGACTTACTCCCAAGAAAGTGTGGTTAAGGTTGCTGGGGGCACTAACAAAAACTTGGATTAAAAAAAATTTAGATTTTAAAAAAATTTCCCCTTTAAATTCTCCCCGACCCTGCCACCTAACCCAGGCCTCAGCCCCTGACCCTAGCTCTGACCTGGCCTGGCCCCATCCACTTCCAGGGAACCGGTTGTTGGGCTAGGCTGGGCCCATCACTGGTTGGGGACCAGAAAAATGATTTACATTTCAAATTTGAATAATTTATATAAATTTACCCATCAGAGGGCATTAGAAACAGATCTGAGAGATTACAAGACTTGCATGAGGGACAAATGGAGAAGTCTTGCTGTGGGCCACATTGATGTTTACTGTGGGCTGCATCTGGCCCTCTTCACTGTAGTGTAGTATCCCTGCTTTAGTCTGAGACATGTAGATATTTGCGTGGCCTATCAAATTATTCCTCTTGTCATCTGGCCATTTGTTAGCTGGCCATTCAAGGAGGTCAGTGGAGATAATGCACTCCAGTGTACTTTTCTCTCTAGAAGGAAAGAGAGGCGTTCTTCACAGTTTGAGTAGCTAGCTGCCATTCCCTTTTCAGGAAGCTGCACGCAGTTTTGAACTCCTCCCCAGGGAGGGTGGCACCAGCATCCCCAGTTTTATCCAACTTTGCTGAGGTTCAGATGCAATCTGGGGAGTCTCTGCTCCCCATCTTCTCTTTTTTATCTATTTTTTCCTACTCATTTCCACTCTCTATTGAATTTGGACAGCTTCTCCTTCAAGGCTCCTTTCTGCTATAAGGCTCCCCCCTTTCTGTTCCTGTCCTGGGTTGACCTCATCCCTCCTACCGGGCACAGGACAACCTGTGAAGCTTTGAAGCTGAGCTGCTGGGATCTCTCAGCCCTCCCAGCTAGCGGTGGGACTTCCTCTTTCAGCAGGGATCTGGATGAGCCTGTGAGGATTTCCCTGGCATGCCTGGCTACCAAGGGAATTCCCTGTGCACACATGAGGGAGCCAGGAGTCATAGGAACAATAGAGGATCATTGGGCAGCAGTGGTTTTGGTGTGCGCCTCTTAAGAAGGCAGTGCAGACCCTCGCCTTGCAGGAGGCCTCTTGGGTTGTGTCCTGCAGTGGCCTAAAGTGAACCCAGTGGCCTGGAACCTGCACAACCAGCTGTTCCTGGACAGCAGTGTGAGGACCTTATGGTATTTTTTCTGCACAGCCACCATTTTGAATTTCCTTCCGATGCAGTCAGTCACCATATTGTGAATATGGAGGAAAGGGGGGACAACCCTGAGCTACCCCTGACTCCCCAAGGCCAAAACCATGAGGGCCATCTCTGTCTCCAGCCTCTCCAGCATGGTTAGAGAGGCAGTTAAACAGGTTCTAAAGGAACAATTGGGAGACTTCATGGGGCCCTTCCCTGTGTCCAAAGCACCCCCCAGGGCAAGAAGGCCAAAAAGAAGATTTTTCCCTTCTCCCTTGTACGGGCCTGGGGATCAGTCTTATTCTGAGTCAGAGGCCTCCTTCATGCTCCCTAGTTTCCACAAGGGGTTTTCAGCCTCATACACCAGGCCAAAAGGGGATGATTCCCTCTCTCCATTGTCAGAGTCGGAGAGGGAGGAGGGTTAGTTATCAGGGGAGGAGGATCAGGATCACAGCCTGCCCCAGAAGGTTGGCTGCCTTTACAGACTATTACCACAGGATGCTGGGCAAATCAGCCACTGTCCTGGACCTGGAACTTCCCTCATCAGCCCGCAGGTTGACCACCCCCTCATCCAGGGCCAAATCCTGCCCACAATGGCCCCCAAAGCCCCAAGTTGTCCCCTTCCCTGAACCCCTTGAAAGGGTTTTTTTCAACTACGTGGGACCTTTCCCATCCATCCAAGGGACACCACAGACTTGATAATCTCTACTCACTGCCTGAGCCTATCATGCATAAGCTTCCTTCTGTGGACGCACCAGAGGTTGCGGTCTCTGCTGCCACAACTCTCCCCTCTGAGGGCAAGTCGGTGCCAAAGGATCCTTGAGATAAGTGGGTGGAGGCAGTTCTGAAATACAATTTCCCTGGATTCAGGAAGGAGGATTGTCGCCCCACCTACCAGTGGGTTGTTGCCCCTCCCCCAACAGGAGGCAGGACTCAATCAGTTCTCCCTGAGGGGCGGCCCCACTGTCCCAGTCTCGTCCAGCCTTGCCTCAGGCAGGACGCAGTCTGGGAGCTCTCTCTCCCAACTTCTCTCTATCTCTTTTTCTTCTTATTCTCTCTCTTTCTTTTTCTTCTGTTCCCCTCTTCCCTTCTGTGTCCTGTCCACCCGACTGCTGGAAGAGCCTGGCGAAGCTGCCCAACTGCCTGGGACAGCGTTCCCCCACTCTGGCAAGAGACGCCTTGCCGGCAGGACCCAAAACATCAGGGAGGAGCGGGAGAGAACGACGTGTGACTGGAGCCGCAGCCGCGTCGGGCAGCAGCCAGGAGGCTGCAGAGTGCAGTGCGCATAGTGCACAACTGACCCTTAGCCCCCACGAGGCTCTCTAGGCTAGCGCCCTGTGCCTCAGCTCTGGCAGGGACCTCGTTCTGGTCAGGATCGGCAGGGCGGGAACCACATGGTATCCTTGTGAGTTTCCCACCGGCGGCCATTTTGAGACCCTTCTGGGCACGCAGGCGCCATTTTGTGAGTGCCTCAGGGCTTCCTTCACCATGCAGGCTGGGCATGAGGCAGGGGATAGCCAGAGGGACCCCCAGATTCCCCTTAGGTCTCAAGAGGATCCCCTAATTTTGCCCTCTGCGCTCTCACAAATGGTAAGAGAGGCGGTAAAGGTGGTTTAAAACAGCAGTTGGAAGACCTCAGGCCCATGGTACGAGAGCTCCACAACCTAAGAAGGCCAAGTCTAAGACAAAACAGATATGTGGCCTCTGATTCAGAGTCTGAGGAGGTAGATTCCTCCCCTGAAAGGCACAAGGGTTTTAATAAGTTGAGTAGGCCTCAGGCTCAGGAAGATTCCCTGTCCTCTCCCTCACAGTCAGAAAGGAAAGAGGGGGAACTGTTGGGGACGAGGGACAAGACGCATCATCTTTTCCTAAGGTGGATAGACTGTGTCCCCCTGAGTTATACACTAGAGTGCTCACTAAGTCTGCCAATGCAATGGACTTGACAATGCCTTCTGCCCCGGCCAAGTCGGACACGTCATCCCACAGATCCAAAATTTATCCACAGGGCCCAATTAAGCCACAGGTTGTTCCTTTCCCTGAGGCACTGGGACGTGTTTTTGATACTGAGTGGAGTCACTTCAGTCACTCTAAGCAGCAAGTTGATAGATAAGTTATACACACTCCCTGAATCAGTTGAACCAAGTTGAAGGTTCCCATTGTGGGTACTCCTGTGGTGGCAGTTTCTGCATCTACCACTCTCCCCTCTGAAGGCAAGTCAGGTCTGTGGGATGCGTGTGACAAGAGGGTAGATGATGCGCTCAAACGGGGGTTTGAGTTTAACGCTCAATCTTTTCGCGTGGCAGTAACCAGTTCCATCTTTTCTAGGTCGGCTTACATCTGGGCAGAGGAACTGGCACAAGAGGATAAGTCCCTGTCGCGCAAGGCCCATTGCACTTTGAAAAAGATAGCAATGGCC
Source organism: Cryptoblepharus egeriae (assembly GCA_030015325.1). Lineage (NCBI taxonomy): Eukaryota > Metazoa > Chordata > Lepidosauria > Squamata > Scincidae > Cryptoblepharus > Cryptoblepharus egeriae. The sequence goes on from JAREYC010000009.1 coordinate 4,616,886, forward strand.
TCTGCGGCAGCGGCAGACTGCGCCTATGACTCACTCCAGTTATCTTCTAGGGCCATGTATATGGGCATGCTAGCTAGAAGACATATCTGGTTGAGACAGTGGGAAGGTGACACAGGTTTGGCTTCTAGAGTCTTAAACATCCCGTTTAAAGGTGAGAAGCTGTTCGGGGAGCCCTTGGAACCACTCTTGATTGAAAACAAGGACAAACAGAAGGTCCTTCCCACGAGAAAGAAGGACCTGCCTAAACGGTCCCAGTCCTTCCGTCAACCCTGGTCAGGCTACAAATCCAAGGGTTACACTCAACGCAGTAAACCTAAGTGGGACAAAAGCAAGGCTCAGTTTAAGAAGCATAGTGGCACAGCGTCCTCCACTGCTGGGAAGCCCGCTAAAGAATCACAATCAGCCTGACAACCCTGGACAGAGGAGGGCAGTCCTAGTGGGTGCCCGACTCTTGACATTTGCAGAGGCCTGGAGGTTTGTAACAACGGACTCTTGGGTTCTGTAGACAGTAAGCAGAGGGTACTCCTTGGAGTACCTCAAGCTTCCCAGGGATCAGTTTCCGCAGATTCTGATCTCTCAGGACCCAAACAAAAAACCTGGAAGCCATTGCCCATCTCCTTCAAATCAGAGCAATCAAGCCAATGCCCTTGAGTCAGAGAGGCAACAGGGTGTACTCTGTGTTTTTCCTTGTGCCCAAGAAGAATGGCGATTGGAGGGCCATTCTCAATTTGAAATGTCTAAACGGCTTTCTCAAAAAGAGGAAGTTTAGGATGGAAACATGGAGGTTTATAATAGCTTCCCTTCAACAGGGAGACTTTGTGACATCAGTGGGCCTCACAGAAGCTTATCTGCATGTTCCCATCTGGGAGAAAAAGAGACGATACCTCCGGTTCTGTTATGGGAACCAACAGTACCAGTACAGGACCCTGCCTTTCGGACTCACGGCAGCACCCAGAGTGTTCACCAAACTTTTGGTGGCTCCGGTACCTCACCTTTGCTGCAAGTGTATTGCACTGCACCCTTATCTGGACGACATCCTTATCCAAAAGAGTTTCTTGACTCCCACTCAATCTTTGCAGCACCTGGGGTTAATCCTGGACACCTAGTCATGCACGGTGACTCTCTCCCAGGAGAGATAGGACCATCTGAGGGAGACTCCATTAAGGGTTCAGGGACAAACCCAAGTGGATTTGGGAGATCTGACTTTCACTTCTGGGGTTGATGGTGTCTTGCCAGAACATCATCCCCTGATCCCGTTTTCACCTGAGGCCCCTATAGGGCCTGTTACATCCCAATGCTTGGTTCATAGAAGGAGGGTGGTCCATACTGATCCAGCTGTCATGGGACTTCATTCAAAGCATTTCTTGGAGGCTGTCTCCGGGCAGACTGTCTTGGGGTGTATCGATGCTGCCCCCTGTCAGGGAAGTTCTAATCACAGATGTCTCCCTTTTGGGGTGGGGAGCCCACTTTTGGGGGGATCTGGTGCAGGGTGCTTGGTCTTCATCAGAGGCAGCTCACAGCATCAATTGGCTGAAGCTCAAGGCGATACAACTAGCCCTGGTTCACTTTCAGTCCTTAGTGAATGGTTCACATCTGCTGATCCAAACAGACATGATGGCCAAGGCATTTGTGAACAAAGGGGGGGGGGTACCTGGTCCAAGACTCTCATGGTTGAGACCAACCATCTTTTCACATGGGCAGAGTGACACCTCTGTTCTCTGAGGGCAGAGCAACTGGTCGGCACAGAGAGTCTGACGGTGGATTGGTTCAGCAGGCAACTGGTAAATGATATGGAGTGGATGCTCCACCAGCAGGTTTTCCAGTTGCTGATATCCAAATGGGGAGTTCCAGTGGTGGACCTGTTTGCATCTCACCTAAACAAACAGGTTCCAAGGTTCTTTTCCCGTTTTCAGGTTGAGGGGACTCTGAGGATAGATGCCCTTCAGGAGAGATAGGACCAGGAGAGATAGGATCATCTGAGGGAGACTCCATTAAGGGTTCAGGGACAAACCCAAGTGGATTTGGGAGATCTGACTTTCACTTCTGGGGCCAGGGGTCTGGCCCAGAGGCCTTCTATGTGCTTTCACTGCCTGGCCCAGGGGCCTTCTATATGCGTTTTCACCTCTGAAACTTCTCCCATTCTTCCTGAAAAGGGTTCGAAGTCTGGGCGAAGAAGTAATCTTAGTGGCGCCCCATTGGCCACTTAGTGGCGCTCCATGGTTTCTGGATGTCCTAGCATTAGCCATGGAGCCGGGTTGGAAACTGCCTCTACGAATGGACCTGCTGATGCAGGGCCCCATTGTGCATCCACAGCCATCAATCTTCAACTTGACAGCTTGGAGGTTGAAAGTCTGACATTAGCTCGTAAGGGGTATTCTCAGAAAGTCATTAACACCTTACTGGCTTCCAAAAAGCTTTCTACTGCCAGATTGTACAATGCGACCTGGCACAAATTCAAATCGTGGGGTGTAGCACATGGGGTTTCACCCTTCAATTTTAAGGTCAAGGTTCTGTTGGGGTTTCTTCAGGATGGCCTAGACAAAGGTCTCTCTGCCGGCACGTTATGCCGGCAAGTGGCAGCCTTGCAGAGCACCTTGGGGTCTTCTTCGGGTAGGAAGGTCTTATCCCACCTGTATATCACCAGGTTCCTAAAAGGGGTGAAGCAATTATGTCCTCCACAGGTTCACCACTTCCCTTCATGGGACCTACCTTTGGTTCTTTCAGCGTTGGAAAAGCCACCTTTTGAACCTTTACATAGTGTTGACTTAAAGTTTCTAACTTTTAAGATCTTGTTTTTGGTCGCCATTACCTCTGCAAGACGGGTATCCGAGCTGGATGTCCTGTGGTTAATCCCAACCTATGCATCTTCCACGATGATAAGGTGGTTTTACGTTTAGACCCCGCCTTCGTTTCTAAAATAAACTCATGGTTTCACAGAGCTCAAGAATTGATGGTTACTTTCTTTTGCCCTCAACCTAAGACAAAACAGGAGAGGTATTGGCATAAAATTGATGCTAGAAGAGTGGTCAGTTATTATATCGACTGCATCAAGGACTTTCGTAAAACTGATTCTTTTTTGTCTTTTTTAAGGGACCGGCCACGGGCAAGAGACCTTCTCGGAATACTTTGGCAAATTGGATAAAAGGAACAATAGCATTGGCCTATTTGTCCTTAGGAAGGGCCCCTCCTGCCGGTATCACTGCCCATTCTATGTGTAGTGCAGCTGCATCTGCTGCTTATGATGAGATGATATCAATTGAATCCATATGCAAAGCAGCAACTTGGATTTCACCCAACACTTTCATCAAGCACTATAAAATTGACAAGGTGGCTTCTGCAGATGCAGCGTTTGGCAGGAGGGTGTTGCAAAGGGTAGTGTCATCATAGACCCTCGGGTCAGCCCTCCCTTCCTCCAGACAGATACGGCTTTGCTATATCCCACTGGTAGAGAACACCCTCCTTCCTGAATCCAGGGGAAAAAAAGTTTTTTCTTACCGTAGACTTCTTTTCCGGGATGAAGGAAGGAGGGTGTTCTGTCCACCTCTCTCTGACCCTTGGGTCCTGATTGAATTGGTATTCCAGCTGGCCTTTGTTCCAGCTTTGGTGGGGAAAAGTGTAAGGGGCACAGACTCGCTCTTCCTTTTCCTCTGTTGTCTTGTTATGACTTCTGTTTTTCATAGGGACTGCCCACATGTATTGGTTACCAGACCCTCTATTTGTTTCTTTGGGGTTGGCTTCTTCTGTTCGGCTCGGCTTTGAGTCTGGGACAGTGGGGCCACCTTTCAAGGAGGAGAACTGACTGAGTCCAGCCTCCTGTTGGGGGAGGGGCGACAACCCACTGGTAGAGAACACGCTCCTTCCTTCATCCCGGAAAAGAAGTCTACAGTAAGAAAAAACTTCCTTTTTGAGAGTTGTTCCCAGGGCTTTAGGGTGTCAGCAAAAAGCTCCATTTTCTTTATGGTGGCATATATCTGGGCAGAGGAACTTGCGGCAGAGGAAAAATCCCTGTCTCACAAGGCAAGATGTATGTTGAAAAAGATTGCTCTTGCATCTGCAGCTGCTGCAGACTTTGCATATGACAATCTTCAGCTTTCTTCCAGGGCCATGGCCTCGGGGGTCCTTGCAAGGAGGCACATCTGGCTGCATTACTGGGACAGCGATTTGTCTTCAGCCTCCAGAATTGTTAACCTACCATTCCAAGGTGAGAATCTTTTCAGGGAATCCTTTAACCTCTGCTGGTAGAGAACCAGGAAAAGCAGAATGTTCCTCCCACAGCTTAAAAGGACAAGCCCAAGAAACCTTTTGGCCTTCTTTTCAGCCCTCCAGTTCAGGCTCCAGGTCCAATCATTATAGCCACAGACCCAGGCATAAATGGATCGAAACAAGACCTCCTTTAAATACAAAAGTCCAGGACCATCCTTTTCTTCTTCCTCTTCCTACTCTGGTAAGCCCTCCAGGGAAGACAATTAGCCTGACTCCCTGGGCCAAAGGGGCTTGCTCCCAGTGGGAGCTCACCTTCAGCTTCAGACGGTTTTTGATCGGGTTCTATTGCTGGCCTTTGCGGACCACTGGAGTTTGAACACATTGGATTCCTGGGTCCAACAAATGGTCAGCAGGGGCTACTCATTGGAGTTCCTCAGGCTTCCACAGGATTGGAGCTGCCCATCTCCAATTTCCAGGAACCTGATCAAACATCATCCGAAGCTGGATTTCATCCAGCACCTGCTTCAAATCAGAGCCATACAGTCAGTGCCCCTCAACCAGAAGGGCAAAGGGGTATATTCTGAGTTTTTCCTGGTTCCCAATTGGAGGGCCATTCTCAAGTTAAAATGGTTGAACTGCTTCATTGAAAAAAGGAAGTCCAAGACAGAGATATCGAGGTCCATTGTACCATCCTTGCAAAGGTAAAGCTACCTATGCTCTGTGGAACTCACAGATGGTACTCACAGATCTAAATCTCCCAATCTTGAAGAAACACAGGAAATACCTCAGGTTCTTTTATGGAAACTGTCATCAGATCCATGCCGTTTGGGATAACAGCAGGTCCTTGGGTTTTTTTTCCAAAATCCTAGTAGCACTAGTGGCTCACCTCAGGTGCCTAGGAGTGACCTTGCACCCTTAACTTGACAACATTCTAATAAGGTCACCGTCCAGACAGAAGGCCCACGAGGATCTGGGTGATCTGAAATGTCTGAGGGACATAGGGTTCATTGTCAATCTGCAGAAGAGTTCCCTTATGCCCTCTCAGTCCTTGCTACACTTAAGGTTTCAGTTGGATACAGCAGCGTTCAGTTTTCCTCTCTTTGGATAGGCTGGACCACATCAGGGAGTCTCTCCTTCGAGCCCAGGACCAGCCATCCCTGGACCTGCAGGATCTGGCGTCCTTGCATGGACTCATGATGTACTGCCAAGACAACATCCCCCGGTCCCGCTTTCACTTCTGGCCCCTACAGCAGTTGCTTTGTCCCTTCCTCCACTTCATAGAGCAGAAGCGATTCCTTCAGATCCCTTTGTGTCAGGAGTTCCTCAGCAGCATTCGCTGGTGGCTGGACCAACACAGTCTGGGCCAGGGTATGCCAATGGAGATCCCCTCCAGATTAGTAGTCACTACAGATGCATCCCCTTCTAGGGTTGGGGACACACATAGAAGGGGAACTAGTCCAGGGCCTCTGGACCATAGCAGAGAACCAGCATAGCATCAACTGGAAGGAGCTGAGAGCAATCCAATTCGCTCTGACTCAATTCCAGAGGAGGCTGCAGGGTGCACATGACTTGGTGAGAACCGACCACATGACAGCAAAGGCCTTTGTCAACATGTGGGGAGGGACTCAGTCCAAGGCCCCCATGGAGGAAGCTGCCTTGCTATTCAGACTGGCACAGAACCACATGCATTCCCTCAGTGTGGAGCATCTGGCTGTCACAGACAATGTGACAGCAGATTGTCTGAGCTGACAGACTGAGAGCGATTCCTAGTGGCACCTACACCCAGAGGTCTTTCGGTCCCTGGTGATCAGATGGGGTCTACCGATCATAGATCTTTTTGCAACATCTCACAACTCTCAGTAAAATCCTTTCTGTCCAGGCACCCAGTGGAGGAGGCAGCAGGGACGGATGCTCTTCAGTGCTTTTGAACCCAGGGGCTTCTCTATGTCCTCCCTCCCCTGCCAGTGTTTCTCCTCCTCCTAAAAAGGGTAAGAAAGCTAAGGACAGAAGTAATTCTGGTGGCTCCACACTGGCCAAGACATCCCTGGTTTCCAGATGTGATATTGCTCTCTCTGGAAGATGGGTGGAGGCTGTCTCTTTAGAACAGACCTAACCATGGAACCACTCAGCCACCTTTAGCCAGAGCTTTTCCATCTGATAGCCTGGAGGTTGAGCAGCAGGCCTTAGCAAAGCAGGGGTACTCAACTAAGATGCTAGATACTCTCCAGGCCTCTAAGAAGGCCTCCATGGCCAAAGTCTATAATAAGACTTGGAAGAAATTTAGATCCTGGTATCTTTCCAAAAACCTTTCCCCTCTTAAGGTGAAGACCAAGCACATTCTCAAGTTTTTACAGGATGGGCTTGATAAGGGGCTGAGCACCAGCATCTTAAGAAGACAGGTGGCAGCCCTTCGAAGCACCAGCAGCAACTTGGCTCTTAACCATCCCTTGGCTCTTAAACATGTGGGAGCGGCCACTAGCAACATGGCTCTTGACCATCCACATGTGCAACGATTCTTGAAAGGGGCAAGCCAGATCAACCCCCCTACAGTTCATCATTTTCTCTCATGGGACTTACACTTGACCCTCTTGGGTGGCTGGTCCACCCTTCGAGTCACTGGCCTCCTTGGAACTGCAATTCCTGACCTACAAAACAATTTTCCTTGTGTCAGTCACATCAGCCAGAAGGGTTTCAGAGCTAGCAGCCCTGCCTGTCAATTCAAAACTTTGTATTTTTCATTCAGACAAGGTAGTGTTGAGGCCCATCCCATCCTTTATTCCTAAAGTCAACTCCTGGTTTCATAGGGCTCAATGAACCAGTCCTTTCTGTAAAATTGATTCACTCTTTGTATTATTCAAGGGGAAGGCCATGGGCAAGCATGCTTCTAGGAATATCTTGCCAAACTGGCTGAAAGGAGTTCAGGCATATAGTTCAGGCATATTCGTCCATGGGGAAGTCCCCACCTGCCGATATCACAGCCCACTCTATTCGTAGCACAGCCACCCCAGCTGCTTTTGAAGGGGTAGAGTCAATTGAGTCCTTTTGTAGGGTGGCTACCTGTTCCTCACCATCAACCTTTACAAAGCATTACAAGGTGGACCAAGCGGCCTCTTCTGATGTGGTCTTTGGGTGGCAGAAGGGTGCTCCAAAAGGTTGTGGTGACTTAGGACTTTCAGGTCGGCCCGCACCTTCTCCTGGACGGATACTGCTCTGCTTTATCCCAAACTGAAGAATGCCCCTCTTTTCTTTTACAGAGAATGAAGGAATTTTCCTTTCCATAAAACTCATTTTCTGGGAGAAGGAAAGAGGTGCATTCCACCCACCTCCTGGCTCCTGAATTGGCTCCTGAATTATGTGCAACTTTTAGACTCCTGTTCCCCCATGGGAGGTTTCATGTCTTCCAATTCTGATACCTTTTCCCAATCTTTTCATTCTCCACTCGTAAGGTGTGTCTACCCTAAGGCTTTGCCTTAAGTTTCTCATTCTGGATTCTGTGGTCAAGCGTAACTACTTTTTCTCAACTCAGTTACCAGAACTGGGGATGGTGGTGGCGCCCTCCCTCGGGAGGAGTTCAAGACTGCGTCCAGCCTCCTGAAGGGGGAAGGGCAGCTACCCAAACTGTGAAGAATGCCCCTCTTTCCTTCTCCCAGAAAAGGAGTCTTATGGTAAAGAAAACCCCTTCATTTCTGGGGTTGGACATTGTGTACTTGGAAGTACAATGGTAACTCACTTAACAAGTGCCTCGGTTAACACGCGTTTCACATTAAAAGCAAAAATTTCCAAGAAATATTCCTTCACATAACAAGTAAGTTCCGCTTCACTTAACAAGCAAGCGCTCGAAGGGCACACATGCTTTGCAGCCCTGATGCTCCACATGGAGTATCTTTAAAAGGGCTGCCGACCAGTGCTGCTGCCTCTAAATGTCCCCACATGAGGGCAGTTTCCTGGAGGTTTCAGAGGCAGCTGCGCCTAATTGCCCCCACGTGTCCCCACCGACCACCTTGAACCTCCAGCAGCAGCCCAGGTAAGCCTCCCAGGAAAGTGTCCTTGATTGCAATTTCCTAACTATGTCCACTCAGAAGTAAGCCTTCTTGTGTTAAATGGGGCTTACTGCCAGGAAAGTATCTTTGATTGCAGCCTCTTAACCATATCTACCCAGAAGTAAGCCCCATTGTGTTAAATGGGGCTTACTCCCAGGAAAGTGTCTTCAGTATTGCAGCCTAAGTAGACTTTATAGGATCATGCACACTGAATGCATGTTTTGAATTACAGTGTTTTGTCATCATTTTACATACGGTTAATATTTTTATATGAATATTTTGGGGGTTGTGGAACCAATCGTCTAAGTTTCCATAATTTCCTATGGAAAAATCTGCTTCACTTAAAGAGTGTTTCACTTAAAGAGCATGCCTCCGGAACGAATTAAACTGTTTATGTGAGGCATCGCTGTAACTTATTGAGACTGAGAGCTGTTTCCATCAGGGTCGTCTGCAACATGCAGGTGTTGGAGTGGCAGCAGGCCTACGTCAGTCTTGAAAGACTATCGTATCGTGCTTGGTGCTGCATACCCTGCATGCGAAACACGAAAGCCTGGGTTGGATAGTTATGGAGGATAGGCTGTAACCCAAGCAGCAAATCCCCCCTCTCCACGCCACTGAATTAGTCCAATGGAAAGGCAGAGCCAATACGATTGGATCCAGCTGGCCTCGCAGAGCTGGGCTAAGGACAGGAGCTCACCCTGTCTTGTGGTGCCGACCCGGGAGTCGAACCCTGGCCTGCTGGTTAACAGGCACAGCGTCTTTACCGCTTGCGCCCTCCACAGCCCACCCACAATTGGAGTGGCACAGTTTTCAATATGTAGTTTCTGACCTTCATCATACAAAATGAAAAATCTCCCATCCCTCTCTGAAGCATAGAAGTGAGATTAGAACTTTTCTTCTTGGCAGGAAAAAGAAAAAAGTATGGAGAAGCATTAGATCATGATAGTCCTCAATCGTGTCCAAAATGTGGTACAGTATAGGGTACTGTTTAGTTACAAATGGGTATAGTTAGGGTATCATTACAAATGTTTATAAGCTTATAACTGTGAACTTTACATTTGAACATTGTTGATTTATTTTTACTAGACTTTAAAGAGTCAAGCACGAGGGACCTCCCCAGATATCAGACAAATTGATCTTGATGTCAATCGTACATATCGGGATCATATCATGTTTAGAGACAGATATGGAGTTAAGTAAGTAAAGCTAAATCTACCCAATCATTTGATTTCTGGTATTTGAGAAGTTTCAGAACTCTGAGAAACTAAACACACACATTGAATATAAGGGTATTTATTCCAAGTAAATATGCATACGATTGTGCTGTTAATTGGCTCTATGTTCTTAAAATCCTCCCCTTCTAATGCTCATTATAGAAAGCTCCAGATATTGTGAGAGAAGTCATCAAGACTGGTTGCCAGAAATTTTTCCCATTTTCTTATGGCATTGCTGTTATTATTGTTATCCTTTTACTGCATTGTGACAGCAGACATACATGTGGAAATCAGGTTTCTAAAAGTTGAAAGTATTGTGAAATTTTTCATTTATTATTTTGATTTACCCATGAAAGAAAAGATTTACATTAATCACATTAATTACATTAATCACATATGCACTGTCCCAAATATAATCTAAAGAAACTTTGTGTATATGAAAGGAAAAAAGACTCTCATTTAAGCTTTATTATACAAGTTGCATATGTCTGATCAAGATTGCCAAGAGAGATTCTGGACTCCCCTCACTAGGGATCTTCAAACAGAGACTCGACAAGCACATTTCAGAGATGCTCTAGGCTAGGAGGATTTCCTGCTGTAAGCAGGGGGTTGGACGAGATGGGTCCCTTCCAACTCTAGGAGTCTATGATTCTATGAAAAATGTTTTTCATTACTGGATCCTTTTTAACTTCCTTGAGGAGAAAATGAACCATGACTTTATTTAATAAAATGTATTCTTAATTTTCACAGAATTGAAAGTTCAATGGGAATTAAGCTTAATGTGTTATACATTGAATTAAGACTTCTGGGGCTCAAGAAGGCTGCTTAGGTTTCAATTATGAAATGCCAAAATTATGAAATTTCAATTAATGCAGAATGTCAATTTTGTATGAATCTACTCAGTAGTTAGGAATGAAAGTTGACAATCCATCTCCTTGTTGATCTACCTGATTACAGGGATCTATGGTAACTTTTTTAACAATAGATTGCTGTTTCAAAAGTTCCTGGTTATTCTTCTGAAGTGGGTTTGTGCTATTGTAACTAAGACCAGTACAGTATCCTGAAATCATTTTCTGGTGTGTTTGTTGCTTGACATTAAATTAATTCCTTGGTTCTGCAACCGGAATCCAAAGTGCCATGCAATAAAGTAAGGGGGAAGATTCCCAAAACATATTATTGTTATGGAAGGAATGATAAAAAAAGTTCCAGTACTCGAAAAAGTCCCCCTCGAAAAAGTCCCAGTACATCCTGTCTATTAATGTTTTTTTTCCCATTTGTGAAAAACTATGCTACTGACATTGCAAAGATTATAGAGGTTTATAAATTATATTCAGTTTGAATAATGGATACAGGTTTTGGGATTAGATCCTAAAATGTGTTTTAATTCATGGCTTAAGACTTGAGCAACATTTTAAATGATATTTTAAACTCATCCAGTCACAAAAGCCTTGGTATGTTTGTAAAAAAATAAAAATACAAAAGTAGTACTTCTCACAACATCAAATTTGAAGTTGAAGTTGAAAAATTAGCATTATAATATCAAATTTAGGGCATTCACTGCTATGCGATGTGATTACTAGTTTTGACGGCCTTTAAAATGGGATTAGACAAACTCAGGGAAGGATGGATCTAATTCTGGGTGTTATTCATAATGGCTAAATAGAACATTCATCTTCTGATGAATAACTGCTGAATAACTGCTGTGAATAACTGCTGCCAATGGGATAGACAGGATAGGAGCTCTTGCCTTAAGGCTCTATATTTTGTACTCCCAAGAGCATCACATTGGTCACTGTCGGAAACAAATAGGTTGTCTTGGTGGGCCTTTGAACTGGTCTAGCAGGGTTCTTATATTTTCATCAGAATTGGCCTATTAGATACAACTAGCAAAAGGCATACTTGCGTTGCGGGAGTAAAATTCCACCGTCAGCTGTCCCCCACGGTGCCTCAACTTCCCCATGCACAACATCCCCCCATGTGCATCAGTCTCCCATGTGCATCAGTCCCCCCATGTGCAATATCCCCCATGCACATCAACCACATGAGCATCAACCCTCCAAGCGCAACTATCCCCCATTCTCAACAACCTCCCATGCTCAACAACCCCCCATGAGCATCATACCCCCATGCACAACAAACCCTATGCTCAACAACCCCATGCGCAACATACCGTCCATGCGCATCAAGCCCCCATAGTCATCAACACATCATGCACATCAACCACATGCACATTAATCTCACATGCTCATCAACCTCCCACATGCAATAACCCCCTATGTGCCACAACCCCCATGCCATCAGCCCCCATGCGCATCAACGCCCATGCACATCGTCCCCCCAATGTGCATCATCCCCCATGTGCAACAACCCTCCATGCACATCATCTCTCCATGAACATCAACTTCCATGCACATCAACCCCCATGAGCATTGTCTCCCCCATATGCAACACCATCATGCACAACAGCTCCCAGGCACAGCATGTACAGTACAGTGCAACCCCTTCCTCTGAACAACTTCCCCCCACTGCACTGGGCACCAAGCACCAAATTAGCTCATTGTTGGTCAGTCTTCCATGTTAAGTATAGGACAAAAACACATTGCACTCCTTTTCACCCACTTAAGGGTTAAATTTCTCCACATTGGTTCTTGGTGGGTGTACATGTGACAGAAGAAACATCCTCCCCAAATTTCATGCTTTTAGGTCCAGGGGTTGGGGCAGAGCATCCCTCAGTCACTGATTCTTCAATGCAAAGTATAGGAAGGAAAAATGCGTTGCACCCCTTTTCACCCCTTCCGGTGGGAATTTCCAAAAACTGGTTCTTAAGTGCACTCCTCAATCACAGAAGGAACACCATCCCCAAATTTCATGCTTCTAGGCCTGGCAGTTTTGGCAGGTTGTTGATGAGTGAGTGAATCAGTCAGTCAATCAGTCAGTGACATTTCTCATATATATATTCAGTGGCGCCTCACGTAAAGTATGTTTCACGTAACAAACAAAAATTTCTCCAGGATTCTGCTTCACGTAAAGAAAGTGCTTCACGTAAAGAAAACATTTGTTGGCAGTTGGGGCAGATGTGCTGGCCGGCAGTCTGTTTTTAAAGCATCAGGGCTGCCTAGCACACCTGCCCATAGTGAAAGCAACACTTCTCCTCCTGTGGCCGGGCGTCTGCTGGGCAGAGGGAGAGAAGAGCAGTGGAGAAGAGGGAAGCAGCTCAGGGTTAGCCAGAAGGGAGCAGGGGAGAGAGGCTCAGGATGTAGAGAAGGAGAAAGTGGGGAGACACTTGGAAGGTGTCTTAGATTGCAGCCATGTCTACCCAGAAGTAAGCCCCATTGTGTTAAACGGGGCTTACTCCCAGGAAAATGTCTTTAGGACTGCAGCCTAAATAGACTTTATAACATCATGCACATTGAATGCATGTTTTGAATTCAATTCCAGGTTTTGTCATCATTTTTACATCCAGTTAATATTTTTATATGAATATTTTTGGGGTTGTGGAACCAATCATCTGAGTTTCCATTATTTCCTTTGGGAAAATCCGCTTCATGTAAAGAAAGTTTCACGTAAAGAAACTGCCTCCGGAACGAATTAATTCTGTTACGTGAGGCGCCACTGTATATAGATTGGCCAAGGCCCTTGTACCTTCTCAAAGTAACTTATTGGGTACAGGCACTCAAATAGTGATGTCAGTCCAATGGGAAATTGAAAAAAGGTGTCAAGACTTATTCAAAAAGTCTTGGTAAGTCAAAAGGTTACTTCATTTGAGACACTTAGTACCAAAATCAGTGGGTAACATTAGTAAATGAAGGAACATGTTAAAATAATTCAGGGGCCTTTGTTCTTCATAGCCTGAAGTCTACCTTAGTTTCCTTTCCAATTTAGTTTTCTTTTTGTCTTATGGCATTGTTTTTGTAATTGAATCAAAGAATCCTAAAGTTGGAAGGAACCTAGCAGGTCAGCTAGTCCAACCCCCTGCCTATAGCAGGAAATTCTCCTATAGCATCTCTGACAGGGAATTGTCAAGCCTCTGCTTGAAGATAACAAGTGAGATCCCAAGTCCACAAACACCCTTGGCAATCTGTTCCACTGCCAAACTGCACTCACCATCAGGAATTTTTTCCTAATATCCAACTGGAATCTCATTTCTTGCAGTTTGTACCCATTGGTTCTTGTTTGGCCTTAAGAACAAATAAGTCCCTTCCTTCAGGTATCTGAAAAAGATGATCAGGTCTCCTCTCAGCCTTCTCCAGGCTGATCAGACCAAGTTCCCCCAACCATTCCTCATAGGGCTTTCCTTCCATCCCACTGATCACTCTTGTCGCTCTCCTCTGGACTTGCTCCAGTTTGGCTGCATCTTTCTTAACGTGAGGTTCCCAGAACTGAACAAGGTATTTAAGGTGAGATCTAATCAAGAGGAATTATAACTTTGCATAACTTGGAAGAAACAGTCCTCTTAATGAAGCCCAAAATGGCATTTGCCTTCTTTGCAGATACATCACACTGCTGACAAATGTTCAGCTTGTGATCCATGCCGACTCGAAGATCCCTCTCACATGTTGTGCTGCCAAGCCATGTAATCCATATTTTATACCTGTATTTTTGGTTTTTATTGCTTATGTGCAGAACCTTGCATTCTCCCTGCTGAAAGTCATTCTATTTGTTACAGCCCAGTTTTCCAGTTTATCCAGATCATCCTGGAAGTTTCTCCTGTCCTGTTGTGTTTCCTACTCCTCCCAGATTGGTGTCGTTCACAAATTTGATCTGGCTCCCTCTTACCCTTCTTCCAAGTCATTGATGGAGTTGTTAAAAAGAATTGTTCCCAAGATAGAGCCCTGGGGCAACCCACTTGAAATCGATCATCAGGTTGACACAGAACCATTTATTAAAACCCTTTGAGTACGGCCATCGAGCCAATTGCAGATCCACCAACGATAGCCTCATCTGGCCAATGTTTTTCCAACTTCCCAATTAAGATGTCATGTGAGACCTTGTCAAATGCTTTGCTGAAGTCAAGGTAAATGACATCCACAGCATTGCCACTGTCCAATAAGCTCATAACCCAATCAAAAAAGGAGATTAGAGTTGTCTGGCAAGATTTATTCTTGGTAAATCCATAGTGGGTTCTTCTGATCACCGAGTACTTGTCTAGATGTGCACAAATTGTGTGTTTTATGATTTGTTCTAATATCTTGCCTGGGACTGAAGTCAAGCTGACTGGTCCATAATTTCCCGGGTCTTCTTTTTTCCCCTTCTTAAAGATTGGGACCAAATTAGCCTTCTTCCAGTCCAATGGCACTTCTCCACTCCTCAAGGATATCGCAAAGATTATCAACAGAGGCTCTGCAAGGACAACTTTGAGTTCATTAAGAACTCTAGGATGCAGCTTATCTGGTCCAAATTACTTGAATTCATTTAGGCCAGTTAAGTGGTTTCGAACCAGTTCTCTGTCAATCATAATCTGCTGTTCTGCACCATCCACGTTTTCATTACTTTGTTTGGGGATGCAAGCACATCCCTCCATCAGCCAATCATCCCTCACCCACATTTGCACAGCCCTTCTTTCAAGAAAATGGAGTTCTTACCTGTGACCTTCCTATTCTTGGAGGAGGAGGGGAGAGCGCTCCTACCATTGGGTGCAGTTCTCCCTGGAGTCCGGGTGCAGTCAACTTCTCCTTCCTGGGAGAGCACCTAGGATTCACCAGTCTTAGATAGTTGAGTAAACCTGGAGACAGCACTCCACCTTTGCATCCATTGTCACTATGGAAGTGGACTCAAGAACAAAGGTTATGAAAGAAAAGGTAGTGCAGAAGAAGAAAAGAACCGCCTTTTGCCATACCCTCACCAGTTATTGTCAGGAACAACCCAGGAGGCGAGGATTGAGGAAGAAGTGGGTGGAGAGCTCTCCCCTCCTCCTCCAAGAAGAGGAGTGTCACAGGCAAGAACTTCATTTTCTCAGTAGGAGGAGGGGAGAGCGCTCCTACCAAAGGTATATATCCAAGCAGTATCTGTTCGGAGGAAGGGTGGGGCGATCCGAGACTCCTAGGGTGCCACCACCTTCTGTAACACCCTCCTACCGAAGGCCATATCCGCCGACGCAGCCTGATAAATCCAATAATACCTTGTGAAAGTAGAGGGGGTAGACCATACGGCCACTCTGCAGATGGATTCCAGAGAAGCCACACCTTCAAACGCAGCTGAAGTTGCCACACTCCGAATTGAATGTGCACTGTTGGCGGTAGTAGGAGTCTTTTCTGAGGGCGAATATGCCAGAGCTATAGCCCCTTCCAGCCAATTTGCAAGTGTAGAGAGGGAAGTACGCTTACCCACCTTAACCCCTGAAACAGAACAAAGAGACAATCTGGCTTACGTATGTCCTTTGTCCTTTCAAAATAACATTTGAGACACCTTCTTGCGTCTAGCTTATGCCAGAAGATCTCAGCAGGGATCTTGGATTTGAACAAAAGGAAGGAATAATTAACTCCTGAGCCTGGTGATACCATGAATTAATTTTAGGTATAAATGCAGGGTCCGGGCGGAGAGCAACCTTATCTCTGTGAAAAATGCAAAGATTGGCATTCATGGAGAAGGCTCCAATTTTGGACACCCTGTGGGCTGATGTAGCTGAAACCAAAAACAGTGTCTTAAATGTCAAAAACTTCAACTCAACCGACTATAAGGGCTCAAAGCAAGGTGTAGTCAGAGCGGTGAGGACCAGGTGAAGGTCCCAAGAAGGGAACCTGTGTATTGTAGCAAGATTCAGATGACTTAACCCAGCCAGAAAACGCCATAAATGCTGATGATCCAGAACCGCACCACCACCGATTGCACTCTTTAGGGCAGCAACTTGCCTCCTCAGCGTGCTAGTACTGAGTCCTTTATCAAATCCATCCTATAAGAAATGCAACACACTTTTAGTTTGAACTTTTAATGGTGAGTAATCCTTGCTTGAACACCAGAAACAAAACTTTTTCCAGGTGTTCCCATAAATTTTTGCAGTGGACAACTTCTTGGAGGCCAACAAAGTGTCCACTAATTTTATTGGTCGGAGCTTGCCACTCAACTGCCACGCAATCAAGAAGAGTCCCAGATTGGGATGTAGTAGCGGTCCCTGAGCCAACAAGTCTGCCCTGGAGGGAAGCCTCCACCTTGGCTCCCAACTTAGCCACAAGACATCCGGGAACCACGGCCTTCTGGGCCAATGGGAGGCAACCAGGACCACCTCTGCGCCTACTACTCTGACCTTTCTTAGGAAGAGAGGAATCAGTTGAAGAGGGGGGAAAGCATACAGGAGACCCCGGGGCCAGGGATGCTGCAATGCGTCTGTTCTGACAGAGTTCTTAAAAGATGCAACAGGAAACGAGGCACCTGCATGTTCTGTTGCGAGGCAAAAAGATCTATGACTGGAAGACCCCACCTGTTGACCAACAGGTGGAAGACTTCTGGATGTAGACGCCATTCCACCTCGCTCACCTGTTGTCTGCTGAGCCAGTCGGAGGTTAGATTTGCCGACCCTGCCAGGTGTTCCGCTTTCAACGACTGAATGTGGGTCTCCACCCACTGAAAACACAGGGATGCCTCTTTTATCAGGGACTTGGAGTGGGCTCTCCCTTGTTTGTTGATGAAAGCTTTCGCGGTCATGTTGTCCATCCTCACCAGGACTTGGGAGCCTTCCAACATGACCTCGAAGCATTGCAGAGCTAATTGGATAACCCACAACTCCAGCCAGTTGATGCTGTGTCGGTGCTCCAAAGATGACCAAGGTCCCTGAATCATGTTGCCCTCTAGGTGAGTGCCCCACCCCAGAAGGGAGGCATCTGTTTTGACTACCTTCTGAGGAGATAGAGCCATGGAGACCCCCCCACAGGTGACCCAGAGCCAACCACCAGCATACACTGTCGAGGAAGGATGTGGATAACTCCACCAGAGCAGACTTCCTCCTCTCCACCAGGTGCAGATGAGGATGGAGAAGGAGTTGGAGGGGCCTGAGATGGAATCTGGACCACTGAATGATGTCTTGACAGGACACCATGAGGCACAGATGTGTAACAAGCTGGTACAGCTCTATATGTAACCTGTTTTGTACTTGCTTCCCTCAGACAATGTTGCCTGACTTGAGAGAGCAACACGATAAAGAGCCTGGTGTCCGACTGAAGTCCCAGATGAGTGATGGTTTGAACTGGTTGCAAGGAACTCTTGTCCATGTTGACTATGAAATTGCAAAGTAATGCTCACGTCCTGGAGTGCCTTCTGCCTAGACAGTGATCTGATTAGGATATCATCCAGGTACAGGTGGAGGGCCACTCCCTGATACCTCATTTGTGCCATCAACACCATGAGGAGTTTCGTGAACACCCGTGGAACCGCCGTGAGCCCAAAAGGCATCGATCTGTACTGGAAGTGCTAGTTTCAATAACAGAATTGTCTGTTTTTCCAAGATAGGGACATTCAGGTAAGCTTCCATGACGTCCACTGAGGCCAGGTAGTCTCCGTCCTGAAGGGAAGCTACTATGGACCTCCATGTCTCCATCCTGAACTTCCTCTTTTTTAGGAAGCAGTTCAACCATTAAAATCCAGAATGGCCCTCCAATCGCCATTCTGTTTTGGAACCAGGAAGAACACCGAATATACCCCTGTGCCTTTCTGCCTGTGTGGGATTTGCTCTATGGCTTGTACATGAAGGAAATGTGGTCTTTTGCCAACTTCAGTTTGTGTTTGGTGGCGTCTCTTGAGATCAGCACAGTCCAGGGGTCTGTGAGTCCTGGAAATCAGTCCTGGAGATCAGCACAATCCAAGGGGTCCTGGAAAATTCTAAGGTGTACCTCCTCCTAACTGTCTGCAGAACCCAAAAATCTGATGTAACAAGGCTCCATTGTTCTGCAAAGGCCAGGAGACTGGCCCCCTTTGGGAGTGTCTCTAATGTGGTCACGGAGTCAGGTAGAAGTGCCCTCCTTGGAGGACTTTCCTGAATGGGTCTGAGAAGAGACAGTGCACTTTGACTTGAACAAAGCTTTGCTTCGGTCCCATTTTGGCTTCGGATGTCCGGTATTACTGGACTGGTGTTTTGAGCCAGAGGGACAAAAGGAAGCAGGTTTCTTTGAGGGAACCTTCTTGGAAGATGGCAAGACCTTCTTCTTATCCTGATTCTCAGTAAGGAGTGGGTCCAATCCCTCCCCAAATAGCTTCCTTCCCTTGAAAGGGATATTGACTATTCAAGAGGAAGACCATGCATCACCCTCCTACTGGCGCAACCAGATATGTTACCATGCAAGAACCCCCTGGGCCATAGATCTGGCAGGGAACTGGAGTGAATCATAGGCACAATCAGCAGCTGCGGCAGAGGCTAAGGCAATCTTCATAAGAGTGCTTTTCACCTTGCTTGACAATTTCTTGTCCTCAGCTGCCAGCTCCTCAGCCCAGATATATGAAGCCCTGAAAAATATTGAGCTGGTCATTGCTACCCTGAAGGCATTGGCCCCACAATCAAAATTGCGTTTCAGTGCAGCTTCTACCTTCCTATCGCAGCTGTCTTGGGGTCTGGATTCCCTCTGCCAAGGGTGATGGGATCCGGCAGAGTTTAGAACTTGTGAATCATCTTATTATGGATTCTGCCCTGAGAGAAGCTTTCCCACTCAGTGGTGAAAACCCTCTGAAGAGGCTCAGGAAAAGGTACTGCTTGAGGTTTAGGCAGGCCCTGAGGGTATTGTTTTGCTTTAGAGGATGGTGCTGATAAACAATTCAAAGGGGCAGAGATGATCAACCTTCTGGGGTTCCCCCACCTGATCCTCATCACCTGAGAGTTCCCCCTTCTCCCTCTCTGAGGCAGAAGGCGAAGACAGAGAAGAGTCATCATGTGCCTGATGCACCGGAACGAAGCCCATAGATCCCTTACATGGGGGGATCGCTGTCAGATTCGGAATCAGAAGCCACGTATTTATGCCTATGCTGGGGGGAAGGCGAGCATTTGCGCTTGGCCTTTCGTGTCTGTTCAGGTACTTGAGGAATCATGGCCTTTTCTTTAAGTACCCCCTTAACTGCCTCCTTGATCAAGGAGGAAAGGCTGGAGACTGACAGGGCAGTAGATGGTAGGGTAGAAAGGTCCTCCATCCCCCCCCAGGACAACCCCAAGTCACATTGGTCCCCTAGCAATACCTTCAAAATGTTGCCTGCTGCAGGGAACCCACACAAGATGGCTGCCACGAGGGAAACAGGCTGCAGAAAATGACACAAAGTGCCTCAGGTCCCTCTCCTTCTTCTGCAGCTGTTGCACGGCTATGGGAACTGGGCACTAGACTGCTGTTGCCTCAAAGCCTCCCCAATGGCTGCACTGTGCTTGTGGGGCACCAGCCAAAATAAAGAAGGTAGCCATGTGGTCGTGTGCAGCCTGACTGGGGAGGGCATGTAGATGGCAGCAGAAAGGAGGGGAGGAGATTGAAAAGCTTTCGAACTGTCTTCTTTTTCTTTCAGAGCATTGGCCGCTAATTCTGTTATGTCTTGAGCAGCCTTCATCTGGGCCCAAGATGCAGCGAAAATCAAAGGTCTCCCATGGTCCATCAAGAAGATTTTTAAGAAGATTGCTCTGGCATCTGCCTTCGCTGCTGATGCGTCGCGTGACTCCATGCATCTTTTGGCTCGAGCCATGGCCAGCAGTGTTTCCACCAGACGGGCTCTATGGCTTCGTTCCTGGTCAGGCGAAGGTAGCTCCCACACAAAATTGATCAATCTGCCTTTTGAGGGAACCAAATTGTTCGGAAAGGCCCTGGATCCCATCCTGGTCGAGGCCAGAGACAAGAGAAAGATCCTCCCACCGGGGAAAAAGAGCTCCAACAGGAACAAACACTCTTCCTTTTGCTCCTTTCGAGGCCAATACAGAGACAACTCCAATCAGCAACCCAAGTCTCGGTGTACCATTCGGTGGTCTCATTTCCCGAGGCAGACCTACCTACAGCAAGCGCAGAGATTTCAAAAAGCCCAGCAACAAAGGTTCCGGTGCAGCATGACGGATGGCCATCAGCAGAGCCCGCAGCTGTTGGGGCCAGGCTGCTTGGCTTCGCTCCCTGCTGGTAGGGATCTACCCCAGATGCATGGGTACTTCGCACTGTCTCCCGAGGTCTGTCCTTAGAGTTCGGAGCCCAACCCCCAGACAGGTTCTGGCACGTGCCCTTATCTCGAGATCCAGTAAAACATGGGCAGAAGCTGCTCGCCATTCAACACCTGCTCAACATCGGAGCCATCGAACCAGTTCCATCCGGCCAGCAGGGTTCAGGCGTGTTCTCCATCTTCTTCCTGGTCCCGAAGAAGAACGGGGACATGAGAACCATCTTGGACCTCAAATGGCTCAACTGGTTTGCCCTATGCCGGAAGTTCAAAATGGAAACATGGCACATGATCACAGCAGCGCTGCAGTGTGGGGACATTTTGGTATCCATCGACTTATCTGAGGCCTATCTACATGTGCCAATTCTACCTGCGCACATACAGTTCCTCTGATTCTCCTACAGTGACAAGCACTACCAATACCGGGCACTACCTTTCAGGTTGTCAGCGGCGCCACGGATTTTCACCAAAATCTTAGTGGTTCTTTTTGCCAACCTTCGCCTGCAAGGGATAAGACTCTTCCCTAAGTTGGGGGCTTCCCCTACCTGGGCGATATTCTCATTGCAGGTTTGTCCAGCTCTCTAGTCTTGCAACATCTCGAGACCACCATGGCCTGTCTGAGGTGCCATGGTTTTGGGATCAACTTGAAAAAGAGCTCCCTGGTTCTGTCTCAATCCATCACTCATCTCGGTCTTTTCATCAATACAGCATCTTTTCAACTCTTCCTGTCTCAGGAACGCAAGACAAAGCTTGCCCAGGTGGTTCAGCGGGTCAGAGCGGCATCGTCTGCCTCTTTATTGGAGTTGGCGCCATTACTGGGACTCATGGTATCATGTCAGGACATGATACCATGGTCCTGGTTCCATCTCAGACCCCTCCAGCTTCTCCTCAGACCGTTTGCTCGCCTCATCGAACGAAAGGCTCGGCGAGTTGTTTCACTACCGAACCACCTTGTGACGGACCTGGCTTGGTGGGTGGAGCTGGGTCGTCTGGATCAGGGCACCAGCATGGAGGTCCCGGACAGCTTAGTTCTGACCACCGACACCAGCCTCCTAGGGGCACCTGGGTTCTGACCATTGACACCAGTGGGCTCAGGGCACCTGGTCGAGTCTCGAAACCTCCTATTCTATCAACAGACTGGAACTCAGGGCCATTCGGCTGGCTCTACAATTCTTCCAACCAGTGGTGCATCATTGTCATCTTTTGATTCAGACAGACGTCTCAGCAAAGGCGTTCATAAATCGCCAAGGGGGCACAAAGTCACGAAGAATGATGAAGGAGGCGATCATGCTCTTCAATTGGGCGGAACAACAACTGTTGTCAATGAGGCCAAGCTCCTGCTGAGGGTATCCAATCTGGAAGAAGACTGGTTGTGTCGCCGGCAAGTGGGTGAAGGGGTATGGAGTTTACACCTGGAGGTCTTCAACCAGATAGTCGACAGGTTCAGTTTGCCAGTGATGGACCTGTTTGCCTCCAGGGACAATGTGCAAGTGCCAGCATACCTATCCAGATTCCTGGATCTTCAGGCACAAGGAGTAAATGCCCTTGTCGTTCAGTGGCCCAAGGGTCTGCTGTTTGTCTTTCCTCCCCTTCCACTCATCCAGGCGGTCCTGCAAAGGGTACGGAAGTTTCAGGCGTTGCTTATCCTGGTAGCCCCGGACTGGCCACGCCGACCGTGGTACCCCACCCTGATGACTCTGTCTGTGACACCTCCCTTCCACCTACCAAGCAGGCCAAACCTTCTCAGCCTAGGCCCTCTCTGCCATCCGGATCCAGACAAATTCAAACTGACTGCATGGAATTTGAGAGGACGGGACTAGCCCGTCGGGGCTATTCGGACAGAGTTCTTGCCACCATGATGTCCGCCAGACAAGCATCCTCCAACAAGGTTTATGCACGGACCTGGGCATGCTTTGCCAATTGGTGCGGTAAGGCACATTTACCTGTCAAGTAGGTTAAAACATGTTCTGGAATTCCTCCAAGAGGGAATTGACAAGGGCTTGAGCACCAACACCATTTGGAGTCAGCTTTCCACGATTAGTTCAATTTTAGGACCTAGGAAATCGGGTCCTCTCTCATTGCATCCTCACAGTAAAAGATTTATTCAAGGTCTTAAACTAATCAATCCTCCACCTGTGCATCGCTTTCCGACGTGGGATCTGCACTTGGTACTCAAAGCTCTCATGGGCCCCCCATTTGAGCCTTTGGCCACGGTGCATGTCAGGTTTGTTACCCTGAAAGTCATCCTCCTAGTGGCCATCACATCGGCTAGGAGGGTGACGGAGTTGGGGGCTTTGTCTTTTTCAGGAGGACAGGGTGACATTAAGGCTGGACCCATCTTTCCTGCCTAAGGTAAATTCCCTTTTTCATAGGTTTCAGGAAAATTGTCCTGCCAACGTTATGCCCTAACCCTGGATCGACCAAGGAAAGGGCGTGGCATTCCCTGGATGTTAAGAGGGGCCTTAGTTTCTATTTAGATAGGACTAAGGAATTCAGGAAGTCAGATGCCTTGTTTGTTCTTTTTGGGGGCCCTTCCAGAGGGAAGAAAGCTTCTCTAGCTTCCTTAGCCAGATGGATGAAACAAGCTATTGTGGAATCTTACAAGGCTGTAGGCAAGGATCCACCGGGGGGGTATTAAGGCACATTTCACCAGATCAGCTGCAACCTTGGCGGTGTTCGAGGGCACATGTTCGCTGGAGTCCATTTGCAGGGCTGCGGCATGGGCTTCGCCGGATACTTTTATCCGGCATTATAAGGTGGACAGAGCAGCTTTGGCTGAAGCTGTTTTCGGAAGGCCGGTTTTGCAAAGAGTAGTTGACCCGTGAGGTGCTTTGCATCTCTCCCACCCTGAGTGTGAGGCTCTGGTACATCCCAGTCATTGACTGAATGCATCCTGATCCTCACTCCAGAGAAGGAAGGAATTTTCTACTTACCGTAAATGTCCTTTTCTTGGAGTTGAGGACAGGGTGCATTCAGGCCCACCTCAGCAGAGATGCAAACCTACCTCACTTTCATTTGTTATATTTTTACAGACAAGGGCCCAGGGGTTGTTTTCTTATGCACCTGGTCAGTTGGTGAGTTTCTCTCCTTGTTCTATTGGGATTGTTTTCCCTCATTTTCTGTGCTACTGTCTGTAGTGTCTGCTTTTCAGTTTCTTTGTTCTGCAGTTCTTCTGCGAATTTCAGTGTGTGGTGACGGCTTCCTCTTTTCGGCTCTGATATCGGACTGGGGAGGTATGCCCCACACAGGAAGGGGACAAGTTTAGTACCGGCCCTGTCTCCAGAGTGGGCGGGGCATAACCCAGTCATTGACTGAATGCACCCTGTCCTCAACTCCAAGAAAAGGACATTTACAGTAAGTAGAAAATTCCTTCCTTTCCCAGGCTCTGTGCATTTGTGTAAATGCAATATAAGCCCTGGAGGTTGCAACTCAATGCATTTCCCCCCCTTTTTAACCCTTTGAAAGATTTTTGAGTTACAGCTGTGCCCTTACAATTTCCATCCAGAGCATTTTCTTTATTCCCAGGTTCCCTTTGGACATAACCCAGTTTAACTTGGCATTGAAATTATGCTAAAGTACAAGAAATAAGTGAAAACCTGAGTTGTGTTGTTTCCTGCAGTTGAAGTTCATTAAAATACACCATGTATTCCTGGTTTTATCAAGGCTATTCAAATGCACAATGTTATATAAACTCAATAGTAATTGAGTTTAACTTGACACTGAAATTATGCTAACATAAGAAATATGTGCAGACATGAGTTGTGTCATTTCCTGCATTCAAAGTGCACTAAAATATGCCATGTATTATTGGTATATATATGTGTGTGTGTGTGTGTTTGTGTGTGTGTGTGTGTGTGTGTGTGTGTGTGTGTACTGAAAATGTTGAAAGGAGTATTTCAGTAGTTTTTTCATACGTTCAGTCAATTGCAGTTTTAAATTTTACTTGAATTTTTTCTCTCATTTTCTCTCTAGACAACAATCTTTATTCCATGTTTTAGCAGCGTATTCTGTTTATAATACGGTAGGTAACAGTGTAAAGTTTTCATGCAGTCTAACAAGAGTTTGCTCGAAACATGAAATCCAAGTGGGCTCCCATGGCACCCACACTCCCTCTCCTGGATAGCACACTTTCATCATCACTGCCACCAGTACTGAGACTTCAGAAGTTGGCCTGCTCAGTTGGGCTTCTGAGCATTAGTTCTTGGTCATTGTCCCATCTGGTTGATCCCCACTCCTACATGAAAGTAGAAAAAAGACAGGGGAAAATGGAAGGAGTTGGTAAGCTTAAATAGGCCTGTACTGTGTTAGATTGTGGCAAGAGTATGACTGGCCACTTTAAAAGACATGCTTCTGATTCATGAATATATCCTATTTAGGATATAATATATCATATCCCGAATATATCCCTTTTGCAGTCTTTTTTCTCTCTTGAATTAGACCACTTCTAAACTAGTGACAGGACAATTTTGTCCTGAACAACAATGTCCAAGTCAAATGCAATCTGATTGATTGGACTTTTTGTATGTATTTTTGTGTCCCTAATACCTCCTAAATCAGTGTTTCTCAAAGTGGGGGTCAGGACCCCTTTGGGGGTCACCTAGAGCTTTCTTGGGGGTCACTTAAAGACCCCTGGTGCAGGGGGCCAGGTCAGGCTTGCCAGACCTCCAGCTGTAGCTGCGCTGACTGACAGCCTCAGGGCCCAATCCTATGCATGCCTACTCTAAAATAAATCCCATTATAGTCAGGGATTTACCTTTATTCCCATGTAAATGTGGATAGGATTGCAACCTCAGGGTCCAATCCTATGCATGCCTACTCTGAAATAAATCCCACTGTGTTCAATGTGTGCATAGAACACACATTTCATTTGTAACAATGAAAATACATCCTGCATATCAGTTATTTACATTACGATTCATAACGGTAGCAAAATTACAGTTATAAAATAGCAATGAAAATAACTTTATGGTTGGGGGTCCCCACAACATGAGGAACTTATAAAGGGGTCACGACATTAGGAAGATTGAGAACCACTGCCCTAAATTAATGGATTGTTTCTTATTCTTTCCCCAGGGAACAATTACAGTGGGTCTCTGGTTTAACCGCAATTCAGGGATCACGAGTTCAATCTTGTGAGGATTCTTCCACTTCCAGTTTGGGGATTCCTAAGACCAGTTTGGGGAAGTTGCAGGGGTCTTATGTGTAGGATGCAAGAGGACAGGAAAGTGCAAGGGAAACTGGAGACATACAGCAGAGCAAGCAGTCGTAAAATGCCTCCCATGAGGGAGGAAAATCAGTGCTTCTATTTCTAACAGGCAGTGCCCTCTAGCAGTGCACTCCTTTCCTTCCTGCCCTGGGAAGCCTGAGGAGAGTAGCAAGGTCCATCACCTTGAATGCCCCCTGTGGTCCATTGCTCAATGGTTCCAATGCCTCCTTAAGGTTCTTACCCCAAACGCAAGGAGCATTTTAGGGGATGGACATTCCACCCCGCATCAGGCTTCCCAGCAGTGGGAAGGAAAAGACCATACTGCCAGGCAGAAACATTTTATTTTACATTACTGTACCTTACTGTACTATACATTGTACTGAATAGTCATCTTCTTGTATTTCAGAAGAATTTTGCAGACTCATATGTGTTTTCTTTTGTCTGTTTTTAGGAGGTTGGATATTGTCAGGGAATGAGCCACATCACAGCATTACTTCTTATGTATATGAATGAAGAAGATGCCTTCTGGGCCCTGGTGAAAATATTCTCAGGACCCCAGCATGCTATGCAGGGTATGCTATTTCAGAACTTGTTTCAAAGGCATATTTTTAGCATTATGGAATTAGCTATATGATTTGGAATTATATGGAATTAGCTATACAATTTTTAGTTCTTTGAATTAAATCTTTTAGCTGTTTCTGTGATCCAAATAAAATGCTTTTTTCCTCTGCTAAGCATTTAACTTTTAAATTCTACATCATAAAATAAGATCTACTTAAAGTGGAATTTTAGAATCATAGCATGCAAAGCATGCAAACACTGCACATGAGCAGTCTGTGTGCAGAAGGCTGACAACAGGTTGAGTCTCAGCATCCACAAGCGTTCCATTCCAGAAACCTCAATGGATGATAACAAAAGCAATTAAAAGATAAATATCTCTGTGGCTGCCTTTAAACATGGTAATGTAGTAAGGAGACAATCGTCTCTTCCCAGCTTAATTCTTGGGTGGATGCCAAAGGCAGACTCTCCCCCAGATCTATGAAAAAATACTAAGGAATTTGGAAGTGATCATCACTTCTCATACTTTCACTGCTCCAGGGAGAGAGGTCTGCCTTCTAGCAGGAACAAAGCTGCTGTAAACCCTGAAGAGGGGAAAAGAGATTGATTGCTTCCCTGTCTCTGTGCAATACCATGGTAGGCAAGACACTGTTACTTTAGTTTAGTTCAGCTAAGATACCTTTTGATTTAAAAGGGTCAAAATTATTCACGTTGATATATTGAAAAGTTTCTTTATTTTCAGGTGAAAAGTTTGCTAATAATTAAATTATTTCCCTGGGTAGGCCAAGGAGTGTGATATCTGGGATGCCTCACCCCCATAGGTGGTCCTTCCCCTCAGTGCCAGCCTAATGCCAAGAGGAGACACTGTCTCTGTGTGCACCATATGTGCAGAGGTCCTTCTCGTATGATCATGGACCTCTCTGTCCATTTGCCAGCCAGTGCACAAAGGAAGCAGTCGCTCCCCTCAGTCACTGTCCAAGGGGATTGACTGCTCCCTCCAGGCACTGCCTAACAAATGACCAGAGAGGTCAGAAGACAAGGGCCTCTGTGCCTGTGCCAGCTGGTGCATGCAGGGGATGGTCCCTGCATGCACCTGGCGCAGGTGCAGATGTCCCATTCTTCTGAGAGGGACATCTCTGGTCATTTGCTGGCCAGCAAGCACAGGAATTGGTCCCTGTGTACAGTGGCAGGCAAATGACCAGACAGGTGCACATGGGGTGATCACTGCTCTCTGAGTCAGCCTGATGCTCCCTCTGTGTGCACTAGCCAGTGCGGCAGAGGTCGGATCCCTCTCCTCTGCATCTGGCTGACACAGAGGGGAGGGATAATCTCCTGTGAGTGCGTCATCATGGTGCATCTGCAGAGGTTTCCCAGCTCAGCTGGGGAACCATGGGCAGCACCTGTTGCTATCTGCAGGGTTGCTGTATCCAGGATCCCAGCCAGGTCATGACCCTGAGTGGGTCATGATGCTGGAAACTGGGAATTACCTGGTTTTCCCTGGGATATGGCAACCCTAGTTATACCTATATGCAGCAATATCAAGAGGCTCATACAAATTCATACAAGATAATGTGAAATGCCTCCATTGTTGTCGCTTAAAAGTCAGAATTCAAAACTAATTTTTGCCAGTTTCTGCATCCCTGGCAGAAAACAGAAAATGAAGTATTAGATTTTATAAAATGCTGTCAGGTAGGATTATTTCATGACAGGTTGCAACTTAGGACAAAAGTTATGATTGTGGTGGGGTTTAATATCAGATTTACAGTTACTTTTGTCCAATCCAGTGTCTAGTCACAGCAACATTACCTGCCATGCATTCATTATACCCTCTTCCATCTAACCAAACTGGGAGCAGGACCCGTCTTTTAAGATTTAATCCTGAATTTATCTATGCTGTTCACAAGTTTAGGACAAACCTTACCATTATTTGGGGTTATGAATACCAGACTTGGGCTGATGCACTATGATCTTATCTTCCCTGTCTACAGAAATTAGAAGCTTTTATTGCATTTGCTGTAAAGTGTAAACCATTTGTGTCCAAGCTTACCAAGTTGTGATTTGTACAAATTCAGGTGAAATGGCAAACTATTATTGAAAGTTTTGAATTTTCTGGAATTTTCTGGGATAATGCTTAATTTTCTGGAAATGCTTAAGTCCTGTTCTTGTTTGTGTATATACCTCTGCATGTTTAGACCATTTTATGCACTGGAAATGGAGGAAATTGTCTCTAAATCATGAAAATCTGTTTGAATAATTTGTGAATAAATTTATGAATATTCAAGACAATTCATTAAAAAAATTTTTTAGTAGTAATTGTATGTTTTAAATTAATGTTTCTGAAAACATTGACTTTCATAATTCTGTGAACATATTTTGTAGAAGTGTGTGACTCAACTTCTCATTCTTGCCCATCCCATGCTCTTTTGTTGTTGTTCTCACTTTTCTCTTTTTTTGTAGGTTTTTTTATTCCTGGTTTTCCAAAGTTGTTGAAATTTCAAGAACATCATGACAAAATAATGAAGAAATGTTTATCTAAGCTTAAGCAACATTTTGTAAGTACTGGTAGATGGCTGCACAGAGAAAGACCTTTTCAGCCTTATTAGTTGGGGACCATTTTATTGGGAATGCTAGGGATTGAACTTAGAATCTTTCACATGGTTTATGTGTTCTGCCACTGAGCTGTGCCTTCTGCTCATTTAATTCCAGTCTTTAAGACAGTGTGAGCTCCTGTCCTTAGCCCAGCTCTGCGACACCAGCTGGATCCAATTGTATTGGCTCTGCTTTTCCATTGGACTAATTCAGTAACATGGGTAACAGCATACCCTCCATAACAATCTAACCCAGGCTTTCGTGCTTCGCATGCAGCGTATGCAGTGCCGAGCACGATACCCTAGTCTCTCAAGACTGACAGAGGCCTGCTTTTTTATGTATATCTTGAACTTTTTTGTTGAAAAGCAATAGATAGATAGACAGAGAGATAGAGAGATAGATATATGAAGTTAATGTGAATCTTAATTAGAATTTGCCCCTCAGAACCACTTTTGATTGCTAGCTCCTGCAGTGCAGTTTCCAGGATTCCTTCAAGTTATAACAGATTTAACATGTGCACAGCCCCTAAAACGGCTGAATGAGCTCTGTAAGGTGGGGATGGGCAGAGTTCAGGCTTGTCAAATTTCTTTTATCTTTTTACCAGTTTCTAGGACACAACAGCCAGGGAGAGGTACAATATAGAAGTTCATGTGTTCTGGGGATAGAGATAACTTTAGAATTAATGGAAAGAGCGCCTCTGAGAAGCTGCTGATAACTTGTTTTCAGTGCAAGAACTCAGTTCTTTCACACAAAAAAATCCATGCCTGCACTTGTTTCAGTAATGATCAGGAGAGGAGCCCTTGTTGCTTTAATTAAATTTCTGGATGTCCAAAACTCTTGCTGATTTCTCATTGCTTTATTAGAGGAACCCATTGAACTGTTGCCCATACCTTGTATATTAAAAGCTGAGGTTTTCTGTACACACACATGCGCACGCACACACACACACACACACACACACACACACACACACACATACACACACACACACAGAGAGAGAGCACTTTCTTTTTCTGTATTTGGACTGACTTCTCTGACTGGATATAAAAATTGTCAGTGGCAGGATCAGCAGTAGTACCGAGGCTGGAGGGTTATGTGATTTTTGGGAAGCAGATTCTACTGAAATTATATTCCAACTACAGTGGTACCTCTGTTAATGAGTAAACTGGATTATGAGTGTTTTGCAAGACTTGCAAAGATTTCTAATAAATAGTTGCTCAGTTTGTAAGCAATACCTTGTAAAACAAGCAGGGCACATACTTCCTCAGGAAATTCTTGCCGTGCTCTACATGGTCTACAAGCTCCCAATGCTGATCTGGATAAGCAAGGGCGCTTATCCAGATCAGCATTCAAACTTTGGAATGATGCTGGGTTGTGTCTGCAAGGGTGCAGAGGTAACCCAGCAGCCTCTTAGTCAATCATAACCTTTATTGGCATAGTGATCACAGTAGAAATAGAAATTATGAATGTCCTAAAGTTGGTTTTGGTTAAAAACAACAATACAGTTTAAAAACATAGCTACTCTATGTAAAAAGTTGGTATAAATGGAATCCAAAAGTCCTTTAAGAACACTCAAATCTGAAAAAACAGGGGACTGAGGTAAACAATGCAATAAAAGTTCCTTTCTGGCTCCAACAAAATTGGGGCAATAAAAAAAGGAATGTCCCAGGTTTTCATGGACAGACTGCGAGCAGGAACATAATCTGTCAGAAAAGGGGATTCCTTTAAATCTCCCTTTGAGGACAGCTGATGGGAGAGAGAATGTTAACGGGCCAAAGTTAACATTCTCCTAAGATGGGGGTAGCCTTTAAAGATAAGTATGATGGTAGCTTCCCAATTGAGACACCAAGACTTAGGGAGAGGGGGGAACAGCTTTTACGCTCAGCCTCCATCAGTTCTTGAGAATGAATATTAAGAAGTTTTGATTTGGCTAGCCTGACAGCATCAAAGTCAGAGGATGCATTCAAAAGGTATTGCCAGATTCCTATGGATGTCATCTTTCTGGTCCGGAGGCCGACCATGGTTGGAGAATCTCTGAGGAAGTAATGCAGTAAACTGTTGGGATCTGAGTTGAAATTAAAGTAGATCCTCAGCCAAAACTTGGAGATGAAGATCCAAGCAGATGTTTCAATTTTAATTTGCCCTGTTTCCAAGCACAGCACCGCATATGAGACACACTTAAGGAGGCCCAATATCTTCCTTAGAAAGGAGGACTGTAGTTGTTCAAGGGAATGGCTAAAGGCAGGCATCCAAGCTGGGATGTTGTAAAGAATTTGTGTGGTAGATTTGGCTTTGAAAGCTTTGAGGGCTGCTGGGATGAATTGTCCTCCTTTAGAGAAAAAGAATCGCAGGATCACTGTGGAGGAGGAACGAACCGAGTTAATTGATGGAAATATTTTTTGTTACCTATCTCAGCTGGCAGGCAGTTTCTTGCAAGAAGAGACACAGCTGTAGATTCTTGCATCAGCATTATTGGATCAATCAGCAAACAGGCCCAATACAGTGTTGAGGATCAAATCCTACCTTCCCACCTTTTTGCTCAGCTTATATTCCCTTTTGCTCCGAACCACCCATCATATTCCTGATATCCCATTGGTTCTTCAGCTTCATGGTCTGCTCATGATCACCCCATGTTCATGACCATGAACATGACCAGCTCACGAACATCTTATGGGTACTTTCCAAATTATTATTATGGATGGACTAATAACTACCATCCCAGATACACATCCAGCTGATATCTACTAATTGTAACTTTCTACCCTTAACCCTGGTTAAACATTAATATACTATTGTTTATCATAGCTTACTATAGAAGAAAATAAACATATACTTCGGCCCTTCTCCCTTGGTTTTCTTGCCAAAAAGTCAACATGACTTCAGGAGACTTTCCAGCCTAATAACGGTGCTTCCCTGGCTGGATTTTTCCAGTCTTCAGCTTGCCGCATATACATAAAGCCTGGGCCTTCTAATATCTATTCCCACATACATAAAGAAATATAGAATTTTACATTTCTTCCCATCACAATGACTGCTGTTCTGTGGTGAGAACAAACATGACTATATGAGAAGATTGTGCCTAGATATTTGTAAGTTTTTACTGTCCAATTGAGCCTCCAGAGAAGATCCATTTACGGGGTATCGTAAGTTTTGGAGAAGACTATAGTTTTGGATTTATTAAAGTTAAGTTGTAGATTGTTAGAAGTAAAATAGATCAAACATTGTTTTATTAAATTGCGTAGCCCATTGCAGGTTTGCGAAATTAGGATGGCATCATCCGCATATAGCAGAATAGAGATCTTTCTGCCTCCTAATTTGGGAGGTAGCCATCCATTGGGTCGAGCTGGGGGGGCTAAGTCATTTAGAAATAAATTGAATAAGAACGGAGCTAGTATGCACCCTTGCTTGGCACCCTTGTTGGTGACTATTTCATCGGACAAGTGGCCC
Source organism: Cryptoblepharus egeriae (assembly GCA_030015325.1). Taxonomy (NCBI): domain Eukaryota; kingdom Metazoa; phylum Chordata; class Lepidosauria; order Squamata; family Scincidae; genus Cryptoblepharus; species Cryptoblepharus egeriae. Next base: position 4,649,237 of record JAREYC010000009.1, read on the forward strand.
TCTTGCAAGAGCCTAACTTGGCAAGAGGTATCAGAATAAAGATTTTGGATAAGTCTAAGGAGTGGTTCTTCGATTTGCATAGCTCTGAGTTTTTTCCATAGAGTTTTGCGGTTGATACTATCGAATGCCGCCCTGAGATCCAAGAAGGCTACATATAATTTGGACTTGGGCTTGATAGAATATTTTTGAATAAGGTGAGATAGGACAAGAATGTGATGAAGTGTAGAGCAGCCTTTTTTAAAGCCAATTTGTTCAGTCCCCCAGGATTTTATGTTGTGCTTCCCACTGGAGGAGACGGTCTAGGAGGCATCTGGCGAAAATTTTACTGGTTGTGGAGAGTAAACTGATGGGTCTAAAGTTGTCCGTGATCGTTGGGTCCCCTTTTTTGAAAATAGGGACAATAATGGCTTTGCGCCAGCTCTCGGGGACCATCCCGCTCCAATTAACAGAGGTAAACACAGCAGAGAGAAGTTGGGCCCACCAACTACAGTCCTCCTTGAGCCATTCAACTGCAATGGCATTGGGGCCCGGCTTTGCCCTTTTTAGTGCAATGGCTTTGCCCTTTTTAGTGCCATGATGATGTCTTGTATACGTTCTGGTGTAAAGAGGGCGTCCATAGAACTAGAATATTCAGGGAGTTCTTGATGAGAGAGATGGGAAATGGACTCATCATAGAATAATGAAGAAAAGTGGCTTCCCATTGTCAGCTGGAAAGGACGGACGGGCTGGAAGTCCTTTTTCTGAAAGAGCAATTAATTAATTTCCAGAATTCTTTTGCATTATTTTGAATAGCAGCTTGGATGATTTTGTCCCATAGGTTCTGTGTAAAGGTGGATTTCTTCTGGCATATTACACTCTTATAAAGTCTGTTAATGGAAAAGTGGGTATCTAAGGCAGTCCTCGAATTGGCTAGTCTAAAGCATGAATACACTTCCATCAAAAGTTGTTTAACTGCTTTACACTAGTTGTCAAACCAACCTCGGCCAGGAAGAGTCGTTTCCATAGAATTTTGAGTTGGTTTGTTGGATAAAGAAGAAACAATATATTTGATTAACTCCTCATAAGCAGTGATGGTTTTTTGAGGCTCATTGCCAGAAAGAATGGAGGATGAAAGTTTCGAGCCAGTGGGGTGCGCCAGAAGCTGATGTATTAGATGTAGAGTTGATGAATTCCAGGTCAATCTAGAGAATATTTTATCTCTTTTTAAGTCACCTGGGGAGGGAGAACTCTCTGGGCTCTCAAATGTCAACTGAAGCTATAAGGGTAAATGGTCACTTAACTTGAAATTGGCATCTCAAAGTCTACTACAAAGGGGAGGAGATCCACTGAGATAATGAAATAGTTGATCACACTGCATCCATTGGGGGCGATGTGGGTGAATTCAGAGGAGTTGTCAAACATTTGAAGCCCGTTGAGCCAGATTAGATCAAATTGATGGCTCAATCTTATCAAGAGCCGACCAACCTTATTTAGGTGCTTGTCATTTGAAATTCTAGGTAGGCCAAATAACGGTGACAGAAAAGGTTCCTTATCTCCTTCCAGGGTGAATGGTTCAGACACATGAGATGTGTCCAGTTCCCAGTCCGGTTCTGTCTCCTTAAGAGAAGGGTCAGGGTTTTCTTTGCTGTGCTCCTGAGAGCACAGACATCTCCTTCCATTCCTTTTTCTCTTTAATTTACCTCAGCTTTACCTCAGCTTTCTCTCCAGTTTCTCAGCTTTCAATTTACCTCAGTTTCTCTGGCCTATTTCTCTGTCCTGTCCTTCCCCTTGCCTGGCTTGTGGGTGGACTGGGAAGTCTGGACACTCGCCCACTGGGGCTACACCTCCCTGGGATTTGGATTGAAGGGGCAGCAGTGTGGGGGGCACTCTGGGAAATCCCCGTCATTGGGCTTTCTGTCTCACCACAGCTGCAGTGGCCCCTTGGGACTCTGAGGGGTAGCCTGCGGGTCCTGCCCCCCAGCAGTGTCCAGTCAGTGACAGCAAGGAGGCCTCCTGAGGGCCGGGTCTCCCTGCCTAGCTGCAACTCCATCGGCGCCCTGAGGGACAATGAGCATGGGTAAGCGGAAGGCATTCCCCGGCTCGATCAGCTGTCGCTGCGCACTTCAGCCACCTGGAGGCCAGCCAGTGGCAATTTCGAGCTCACACATTGAGCTGAGGCAGCGGCACAGAGCTCTCAGAGCCAGAGGGCGACAGCGGATGCCAGGTGCAGGGCGATTGGTGGTGACTGCGGGAGCCTGCCAGATGCCAATTTATGCCAAGTTTTTCCTATGCCTGACAGCGGCGGCCATCTTAGATCCCCAGGGACGCCAGTCTTTTCAGAGATTGCATTGAGTAATAGTGGGGCCTGGTTTTACCCCAGTGGGGGCGGTGTGCTCCAAGGAATCAGATAAGATAGGACGAAGTAATTTGCATTAGCCAATATGGCTCAGGGACATTGTCCCCTTACCTCCATGGAGGATGATGAGGGTACAAACCTGACAGCACCAAGCATAATGCAGGCCTCTGGTTCTGCCATGGCCTCCCCTCCAGAACTTTTAATCTCAGCCTCTGCCCTCCAAAGGGCCATTGATTCCTCAGTGTCTCAAAGCCTGCCTAGTCTGGTTAAGGCAGTGAAAGAGACAGCAAAGCCCGTGCTCAGGTCTAAGCGGTCTGTCAAGAGGCACTCTAGGATCCCAAGCAATTCCTCCTTCTCTTCTGAGGACTCTCCAGGATCCTCCCCACATAAAAGAAAGCGTAGGGTCAAGCATATTGATCACAAGGTGCATCATAGCTCTAATAAGAAATGGAAGTAAAAGCACACTATTGATTCCTCCTCCTCTTCCACATCTTCCCACTCCTCCTCCTCTTCCTTGGACTCTGGGGTTGGGCCAGAGGATCCCAAGGAAAAGAAGGAAATGCTTTTCCCTTGGATTATCTTCCTTCAAGGAGGAAAAAGGCTTCCTTGGCATCCTTGGACAGGTGGATGAAGTTAGTGATCGTGGAAGCTTACAAAGCAATGGGTAAAGTCCCCCTGGGGGTCACTCCACCAGGGCGGCGAATTAAAGCTCACTCCACCAGGGTGGCTGCAACTTCAGCTGTTTTCAAGGGCACCTGCTCATTGGAGTCCATTTGCAAGGCTGCGGCATGGACTTCACCTGACACTTTTATCAGGCATTATAACGTGGACCGGGCAGCCTTGGCGGAGGCTGCTTTCGGCAGACCAGTGAGGTGGTCTGCATCTCTCCCCCCCGCCCCCCGAGTATGAGGCTCTGGTACATCCCAGTCATTGACTGAATGCACCCTGGTCCTCACTCCAGAGAAGGAAGGAATTTCCTTACCGTAAATGTCCTTTCCTTGGAGTTGAGGACAGGGTGCATTCAGGCCCACCCCAGCATAGACACAAACCAACCTCATCTTTTTTAATGAGGTAGTGTTTTTTGGTTGTTTTTTCAGGTGGGTGTCCAGATATTTCCTGGTCCCGAGTCCTGTTGGTGAGATTCTGTTGAAACTCTGCAACTCGAGCTCCTTTCTCAGGTCTCTTTTTTTGCTATTATTTCTGTTCTTCAGTTTCTGTGTTTCTGCAGTTCTTCCTGTGGTTTTTTCAGTGTGTGGTGGCTGTTTCTCCTCTTTTCGGCTCTGTTACCGAACTGGGGAGGCAATGCCCCACACAGGAAGGAGATAAGATCTACATCCGGCCTTGTCTTGAGAGTGGGCGGGGCATTACCCAGTCATTGACTGAATGCACCCTGTCCTCAACTCCAAGAAAAGGATATTTACAGTAAGGAAATTCCTTCCTTTCATCTCAATATTTTGGATAAAGTCTGCAAGTTGGCCCCATTGCAGGTTGCTGTCTGTCAGTACAGGTTCAGGGGGTAAGTAAGCATTAATTTTAATAAGATGTGAGCAGGGTCTGGCCGAATGAAACTGCCCCCAGATCTGCAGGATCTGGATGAAACTGCCCCCAGTGTCTGCAGGATCTCCTGCCTTCTGCTTGAACTGGCCTCCATCTCTTACCTCAGGTATAAAGCTCTGGGCTTCCGAGGGAACTGGATCTGGCCAAGGGAAACTGCCCCCAGAGTGTCTGCAGGATCTCCTGCCTTCTGCCTGAACTGGCCTCCATCTCCTACCTCAGAAAGCAGGAATCCTATAATGAATCTAGCAAGACTCACCTGAGCGCATGAGGTTTGTCTGAACTGGAAAGCTTTGTATTCAAAGGCACGACAATCAATCCATCTCCACTCTGACTCTCATGTACTGAGACATCAGAACTGGAGTCAAGATGGCGACCTTGGTAAACGTTCCTTCAGTAGGCTCCTGTTTTTAATTTTATCCTTTGGTCCTGTTTAATTTTATTTTATCTGTACTACTCCCTGTTGCAGTATTGTGGGCTATTTCTGGCCCTCTTTCCTCGTCTTCTTCAAAAGTCATACTTTGAGCCTTACTTATGCAGAATCCTGGTGCTCTTGCAAAGAGAAGTAGTAGCAGGAAAAGGAGACTCCCAGCTGCTTCAATGATACTACAGCAGTGAAAAAGATGAAACAACTCCAGCTTGAAGATTTTTTCTCATCCAACTTTCCTGTGAGTAACAACAATCTCGCCTCAATTTCCTCTACTCATGCTGATGCTTCAATAATCTCAGAGGTTACTTTATCACCCGATTCTCACCCAAAGCTCCCTGCTGATAATGGTGGCTCAATTCAGCCAGCTGCAATTGGGAAGTCGGAAGAAATCTCCACGATAAAACACTCTAAGTGTGAGGTGGCTCAACATCTTTCTGAGATTAGTTTTATATCTGCAGAGACTTTGATTCTAATCCTAGGTTATATCAATAACATTGAAGCTCAACTCAAATTTATTTTAAACTCTGCTCCTTTAAAGAAAGGGAAATCATCCCTGGCTAAGCAACAAGAAATCTCCTCAGCTTCTGATCTGCCTCCAACTAGTCTAAAATCTTTTACACTAAGGAGGGACCAGAAAGTGTTTTGGAACTACCAGCCCCATCAACTTGCGCTTAATATTCCCTTGCCCAATGCCCCCTTATGGCCTAACAAAAGTAAAATTTTAGACTCTCTCTCCACCTTACTTAAGTGTCATCTCTGTTCCTCGGACATTGACTATTACTTTTACTTACCTTCAGTGCCTGTGTTTAAAAGAATTTTCCTTTCATTTGCCTCACCACTTTTGCCGAAGAAACTTCTCCGTATGGCTCCATCTCTAAGATCCTATGGAATTTTTCCAATGCGTGTCTTTAAAGACACTTTTCCTAAGGTGCTCGTTAAGAATAGAGGTGCAATCTCTATCAAGCCTAAACTACAAGTTCCTACACGTGCCCCATCGCATCATGAACTGGGCCTTTTGAAGACCATCCCTGCATCTCATCAGGATGATCCAGCCATACTTAAGGATAAATTGCACCAGCTGTTCTTCCAGGAATCCCCAGATGAGAAAAGCTTCAATGTATAATCCAACAATCGGTGGCTTTCTGGACGATGATATTACCTCCATCCCTGCTCCCCAGGCTACTGCATATGCTACATCTTCCTCCACCTCTCTCCCCTTTGGTATGGAATCAGTCAGGGTTGCGTCTCCACCCCTAGATTGCTCTCATCTGATGGAGCTCATGGTCCCCAATGCAAATGTCAGCTCTCAACCTATTCTTCTTCCCATACCATGAACTAATATTACCAATATCTCACATCATTTTTCAGGTGCTCACTCAACAACTCCTCTGGACAACAGCTCTATGCCTTCAGAGAGTGTTTCAGACTGATTGGAGACCTTTGCCCTGAATAATTCTAACTCTAAAGTTCCGGGCTCAAAGACTGATTCTGGCAATCCCCCGGGACTTCCCCCCTATGTTCTCAAGGAGGGAGCAAATGGCTCCAATTTTCTAGACCTTTCTAAAATCCCACATTTACCATCAACTCCTCCTGAGACCTCTACATCTACTGTCTTAAGACCGGGAGCTCTGTTCGCCACTGATCCGCATTTTTCCAATATTATGGAGATGTTCTTCCCTGCCACCTGTGCGGATATACCTTCTACTATGGGTTCATTTAGCGCTTTCCCATTGACTGACTCTTGTTTGGACCCAGTGCCATGGTCGAACAGGACCCATTGACTACATACGACAATGGACTAATACCTAAAACTGTACAAGGGGACTGACTATTCCATTCTGACAATATGGTGACTGCCTTCACTAAACCATCTAGGCCCCTCTCCTTACTTCCTTGGAACATGGTGGGTTGGATGGAATACAAAAAGCCATGACTTGAAGGTTCAACTTTACTTATCTAAATTCGATATTATCCTGCTTCAAGAGACTTGGTCCCTCGTACCCATCCATTTTAACAACTATAACACCTTTGATATTCCAGCAGCCAAGATCCACAAGAAAGACCGACCTAGGGCGGGACTTACTACCCTGATCAAACCTCTTCTAAGTGTAGAATTCACTGACTCATTTCAGGGATGCGGCAGTTATCTGGCAGTTAAAGTAACCTTAAACTGCTCACAGCCTCTTAGTCCTGGAACAGCTGTGTGAATTAGCACCTGCACTGATCCAGATAGCAATTCCAGGACTGGAATGTTGCTGGGTTGCCACTGCATGGATACAGAGGCAACCCAGCAGTATCCCAGTCCTGGAATGCCAGGTTGCCTAAGATGATTTGCTCCACAAAGTTTTAGCACAGTCTCAAGGATTGCAGAATAAATTGTATAAGTTTCCATTATTATGAGAAAACCTGCTTTGATATGTAAGCATTTTGGATTACAAGCATGTTTCTAGAACTGATTATACTTGTAAAAAAAAGGAACTAATGTAAATGTTGTCACTATCTTTACTCTTTAGTATGTGTAGCAAATGGCATTTGCTTCCACTTACTGTCTCATTTATACCACACAAATGAAAAGCATACCCGCATTGCAGGAGTAAAATTCCCCTGTACTCCATCCCCCCATGGTGCATTAACCCCCTATGCACAACATCCTCCCATGTGCAACATCCCCCCATGCACATCAGTCCCCTCGTGCAACATCACCTAATGTGCATCAACCCCCCAAGTGCAACTATCGCCCATGTGCAACAACCCTCATGCATAACAACCCCCATGCACAACATTCCCCCATGTGCATCATACCCCCTGTGCACATCAACTCCTCTTTGTGCATCATCTCCCCATTTGCATAATCAACCAATGCGCATCAACCCCCCATGTGCAACAACCCCTAAGCGCATCAACCCCATGCACAACATCATCCATGCGCAACATCTCCCATGCGCATCAATCCCCATGCACATCAACTCCCATGCGTAACATCTTCCCATGCACATCAACCTCTATGCACAACATATCATGCACATCTCCCCATGTGCAACAACCCACTGCACATCAACCCCCATATGCAACATCCCCCCATGCGCAACAACCCCCCATGTGTGACATCTCCCCATGTGCATCATCTCCCCATATGCATCAACCCCCCAATGTGCATCAATCTCCATGCACATCATTTCCCCATGCGCAACAACCCCCCAGTGCAACCCCTCTCTCCAAACAACCTCTCCCCACTGCATTGGTCACTGAGCATCAAATTGACTGAATATTGGTCAGTCGTCCATGTTAAGGGGATGTTATAGGAGAAAAACTTGTACCACCCCTTTTCAGTCCCTTACAGGTTAAATTTCTCCACAACAGTTCTTGGTGGGTGTTCATGTCACATGAGGAACACCCTCCCTGAATTTCATGCTTCTAGGTCTGGGGATTGGGGCAGAGCTTCCTACAGTCACCGATTCTTCAATGCAAAGTATAGGGAGGAAAATGCGTTGTGTCCCATTTCACCCCCTTCGGTTGGAATTTCGAAAAACCGGTTCTTAGTGAGTGAGTGAGTGACTATTCTTTTTTATTTATATAGATTGGTTTCCTTCCATTAATGAACATAAGACAATTAATAGGAGATTTTTTTATAAATGAAATAAAAGGATTGGTTAGACAAAACTGGAATTACCAATGAACTGGCTGTAAATTGTATTTTCAGGTTTTATCACAGAGGTCATACAGATTTTGGACCAAAGGCCATTGCTGCTTATTGCTTTAATTTTGGAGTAGTTTGTCGTCTGTGCATAACCTGTCACAGACACAATCTGCCTACTGTATATTTAGTAAGTTTCTTCATCTGGGTGTCTGAGGGGTCTGGATGGTTGATTTTAATAGATGGGAATAAACAAGATGCTGCTAAATATGGGTAGTAAGCAAACAGCAGTGCAACAACAAAGTGTCTACAAAGTACTGACATTCCTGTACGTACTGAGGCATTGTGTTTAATTTTTCTGATGTTGATACAATCTTTTTGCATGGCAAAAAGATGATCCAAACTGGTTTCTAAAACTTTTTTGAGCTTCCCAAGAACTTTATTACAGAAGTTCCACATTTTCTAAAGGTTAGTTTTCTGATGGTTCTACTGTTTCATTGATACACAGAACTCATTCATTCAATGCCAGCTTCTCTCTTTCAACCCTTTTTGCTGGTCTAAATTGTGAAATTGACATTTGTATGTCAAACTGAGTACATACCACACTAACTTTAGCTCCAGGTCTATTCACATTCCTAAAGTCATTAATGAGAATCCATTTGCAAGAATTTGAAAGATTAAAAAGGCATTTGGCATTTGCTAGCTAAAAAAGCATTGGAAGCAACATATGTGAATTTTTTAAAAAGGCTGTGTTCCAACTGTTTCCACTTTTCACAGTGTCCTGGTCCCTAACATGTGAAATAAGTGGGAAACCTGTAGTTATTTGCTCTTTTACTTTAAATAAAATTGAGAAGACCAGACAGATGAATTACAAGTCCATGTTGAACCATGTTTTCAAATTCTTTTTGAAACAGTCCTACAGAGCAACCTGATTTCATGAAAGAATTCCTGAAAGCACATAGAACCCAAGCCATTTTAGGCTTTATTTCAGGTTGAAACTAAACTATGTTGCCTGCTTGTACCATTTTTGGTAGTTCCCTCTTCGCTGTCCAGGTCATTGTACCCCTGAAAGCATTTCCCCAAATTTCATGTGAAGATTTTCAGGGATTGGTGGGGGCTAGCGAAGGCGAGAAATTGTCAAAATTATACCCCACCCTTACACAAAGAGGAGACAGAGATTGGCTGCCGTTCTTTGTGACAAATCACATGAACTGTGCTTGTTGTTCATCTGATGGAAGTGTTCTGTTTGGAAAGAGGATAGGCAGAGAGATAATTACTATCATGTTATGATCAGATTTCACAGTGACGATTCTTTGGTAGTTAACATTTGGTTCATATCCTATTGGATGGTAAATGACAAGATTCTGTGTTGTTGCTGGAGCATTTATGTGCTTTTTCTTTTTGACAGGATTCCCAGGAGGTTACCACCAGCTTTTATACAATGAAGTGGTTTTTCCAATGTTTCCTTGACCGTGTGAGTGCTCTTTATGGTGGTATTTTCTAGCTCTGTCAAGAAAACACCTGGTTTTTGGAGTGGGCATGGGAAAGGTGTTATAGTTTTAGGTGGTTTGCTTGTTTGTTTTGATAGATCTGATTTTCATTGCAGACTCCCTTTAGATTAACCCTCAGGATCTGGGATATCTATATACTTGAAGGTGAATGGGTCCTCACTGCAATGTCTTACACCATTCTGAAATTGCACAGAAGTAAGAGTCCTCTATTTTTGCTTTACATTCTTAACCTCTACACCCTACCCCAGTGGCCAAGAAAACTAAAATGGCTGAGCATTTCTCTAAAAGTGTCCATGTTTTTCTTCCCCTTCTCGTTACTCTCTCATCACCACCCCACCCTCCCCAAAAAGAAATTCTGATAGCTTAAGGGGATGCAGTTAATGCTGGGGATAGAACATTGCTTGACCGGAATTCCAATCAGCAGGTCAGCAGGTCAGGAAGAGTTCCATCACTTTGTCTCCTTGTTGTGTGTTGGAGGGAAACCCACCTTTTAAAGTAATAATAGAATGCGGTAGTGCTTCTTCAGTGTTTTTATCTACAGCTTATTACTATGACTTTAATCAGGTTTTATTTTTTTAGAGATTTTTTTAGAGATTTATTTTTGTGATAGATGTGTAACCCACTTTACTTTGTGAGAAAGACAGGGTAGAAATTCAGTAAACAAAGAGGGGCAGAAGAGATGTTGCAATATATATGTAATTCCCTCCAATATATATATGTAACTCCCTCTATTTCTGGTATTTCCCAATTGTGAGGTTGGGACAGAGAGTAAATCTTATATTAAGATTTTCTGGCAATAGAAAGGAAGTGTCTATATTGGCTACTCACTACCTGGAAGAAAGGTACTCGTTGTATGGCAGCCACATTATTTTGTAATGCTTGTTGAAATGTGGTTCATAGATATTCTTAATAATAATACTAATGTCTTGTTCCACCTTGAATAACCCAGAATTCTAGCATTTTTTGGGATGTTTATTTATGTAAAATTTAACTGTGTTCATGTTTTGTTCAGCTTTCTCTTTTTTTGATAGTCTGTGTGCTTAGGAAAATATTTATATCCACCTTTGAATCATTTTCTCTTTGCTCTCCAATTTGGTTTATTTACTCAATCTTAGAACGCCTGATGAAATTGGAAATGGAAGAACTTGTAGAATTTCTCCAGGAAACACTTGCCAAAAATTTCTTTTTTGAAGATGACTTTGTCATAGAGCAGCTTCAGAACTCAATTGCAGAACTGAAACGTGCAAAGTTGGATCTGCCAGCAGCAGGTAAGTAATTATATATGTTCAGAGCAGTTGGTCTGTTTTCACCTTGCATTTTAGTTGAGGTCACTAGTTTACTTACTTTTTAAACAGTAACTCCTTGGCAACACAATGCAGGAAATTGAACTGGAACACGGGTTTGTTAGTTTCCAATCCATGAACACCAATGATTATTTTCTGAGTACAGCTGCTTGGTGATTGTCATCTGCTGTAAGTAACTAGAGAGGAAGACAGGAAAGGTTTCTGAAAGGAGCAACTACAGTGGCACCTCACCTAAAGAACGCCTCATGTAAAGTATGTTTCACATAACAAACAAAAATTTCTCTAGGATTCTGCTTCACGTAAAGAATGTGCTTCATGTCAAGAACACATTAGTTGGCAATTGCGTCAGATGCGCTGGCCGGCAGCCTGTTTAAAAAGTATCAGGGCTGTCTAGCGCACCTGCACATAGTGAAAGCAACACTTCTGCGCTGTTCCTTCTGTGGCCAGATGTCCGCTGGGCAGAGGGAGAGAAGAGCAGAGGAGAAAAGGGAAGCAGCTCAGGGCTAGCCAGAAGGGAGCGGGGGAAAGAGAGGCTCGGGATGGAGAGAAGGAGAAAGTGGGTTGACACTTTGAAGGTGTCTTGGATTGCAGCCTCCTAACCATGTCTACCCAGAAGTAAGCCTCGTTGTGTTAAATGGGGCTTACTCCCAGGAAAGTGTCTTTAGGACTGCAGCCTAAATAGACTTCATAGGATCATGCACACTGAATGCATGTCTTGAATTCAATCCCGGTGTTCTGTCATAATTTTTACATCCAGTTAATATTTTTATATGAATATTTTGGGGGTTGTGGAACCAATCGTCTGCGTTTCCATTATTTCCTATGGGAAAAATCCGCTTCACGTAAAGAATGTTTCATGTAAAGAACATGCCTCTGGAATGAATTAAATTTGTTATGCGAGGTGCCACTGTATCTTGTTTCCCTGTGTCTCAAACTTTACCACCCACCTCATAGCACTATGCAGTGGTAGATTTTACCACCTACCTCAACCTTCCTAATGCTGCGACCCCTTAATACAGTTCCTCACATGTGGTGACCCCCAACCATAAAATGTTTGCATGTGTGTGTGTGATTTCGTGTGTTTGTGTGTGTGGTTTGCATGTGTCTGTGAGGCATGCACTCACTGACACACAAACACGCAAACCACACATACATATACATGCAAACCCCACACACATGAGGCATGCACTCACTGACACACACATGGAAACCACACACACATAAGGCATGCACTCACTAACTCACAAATACTTGCAAACACACACACGCACTTGCATACACAAATGCATGCGAACACGCACACTTGCATTCATACACACATGCAAACACACATGCAAGGCATGCAGTCACTTACACACACATGCAAGGCATGCAGTCACTCAGTCACTTACATGCACATGCAAACACACATGCAAGGCATGCAGTCACTCAGTCAAACACACACACATGCAAACACATGAGGTCACTCAGGCACACAAACATGCAAAAACACATGCAAGGCATGCAGTCACACACATGCAAACACACATGCAAGGGATGCAGTCATTCAGTCACTCACACACATGCAAACACACATGCAAAGCATGCAGCATTCACACACATGCAAACACACATGCAAGGCATGCAGTCACTCAAACCCACATGTAAAGCATGCAATCACTCAGTCACTCAAACATGCAAAAATACATGCAAGGCATGCAGTCACTTACACACTCATGCAAACACACATGCAAGGTATGCAGTCACTCAGTCACACACACATGCAAAAACACATGCAAGGTATGCAGTCACTTACACACACATGCATACCACACACACATGCAAAACATACACTCATAGGGCAAGCACTCACTGACACACACATTTGCAACACACACTCACTTCCATGCAAATACACATGCAAGGCATGCAGTGACTCAGTCACTCACACACATGCAAACACACACATACACTTGCAAACACACATGCATATACAAGCATACTCACCTCATCTGGAGAGTGTGGAGTGGCTGGAGAGGGAGGGAGGTGCATGAAGGCTGCTGGCTTTCTTGGCCAGCGCAGCCTGGGTGTCTGTGCCTCTGTGCTGGTTGGAGCTGCTGGCGAGGCTGTGCTGTTGCAGGGGAAGAGCCAGCAAGCTTCCATGTGCCTCCATGCGCTTGTCAGCTATTCCCCACTCCTTTACCATGCTCTGGCTGCAAGTCTGTGGGTGCCCCTCTTGGCATCCCGCTCAGAGCATAAACTAGGGAGGCTGGAAACCCCCTGGTGGCCGAAGGCTAGTTTATGCCCAGGAATGCTCAGAGCCGCATGAGCAAAGAGGAAACATAGCTGCCAGGTCCAGCCTACTTAGGCAACTCCTGTGAAAGGGTTGTGAGACCCCCAAAGGGGTAGCAACCCCCAGAGTACCTCAGAGCACTATCTTCCTCATTGGCCTTGTGCAGGGTAAAAAGTTCAATGTGAACATTGTTCAAAGGGTTCAATGTGAACTTCAATACTTAACATTAAAGACTGACCAACATCCAGCTGATGCACTGGAAGGGTTAGTGCACATGAGGGGATGATGCACATCGTCAGATGGTGCACATGGTGCATATGGGGTATGTGTGCATGGGGGGGTGTTGTGCATGGGGGACAGTGCACATGAGGAGTGAATGAGCACGGGGATGTTGTACATGGGGGTTGAAGCGCATGAGGGTGTTATGGTTTGTGTGTTTGCGCATGGGGTGTTGCATATGGTGTGCACGGATGGATGGTGCGCAGGTGATATTGAAGTACATGGGGGACTGTGTATGGGCAGATGATATGCATGGGACGATGGTACGCATAAGGTAGAATGTGCATGGGGATGTTGTACAAAAGTATTGTGCATGAGGGGATGGTGAGCATGGGGGGACATGTTCATGGGGGATGGCATAAGGGGGAATTTTACTCCTGCAATGTGGTAACATTTCTGCTAGTTTAATACATCAATTATATGAAGGCAACATATTACCTGCTCACAAGGAAAAGCAGGAAAATGAAGTTTTTTTTACAGGACACAAGGATAAAAAATGAAGGCATGTCCTAGAAAAAATAATGATCACCATGACTCATACAGGTTAAAAAGCAGGCCTCCGTCAGTCTTGAAAGACCATGGTATCGTGCTCAGTGCTGCATACGCTACATGCGAAGCACGAAAGCCTGGGTTAGATTGTTATGGAGGATAGGCTGTTACCCAAGCAGCAAATCCCCCCTTTCCATGCCACTGAATTAGTCCAATGGAGAGGCAGAGCCAATAAAATTGGATCTAGCTGCGTTGCAGAGCTGGGCTAAGGACAGGAGCTCACCCTGTCTTGTGGGCCGACCCAGGTCTCAACAGGCACAGTGTCTTAACCACATATGCCACCCACAGCCCAGCTACATAAAGGATATAATGCTCACCCTGACTCATGGGAATCTTACCCAACAAAATATAGAAACAGATATAATTTTCTTCACCCCAAAAAAGAGATTTTCTTTTCCCAGAAATAATCCTGAACAACCTCCTTACTGCATCCATGAAAATCCAGCCAATTTGTCTTTGCTAACTGAACTGAGAAGCACTCACATTTTGTTTATTCTTCATATAGATTACACAAACCCTTGAGTTTTATCTCATCACTTCCAAGTCCATTCATTTTTCTGATCATTATCTGATGATGCTATGAGTCACTGACACTCGCTGCATTTTCTAGACATTACTTCCCTCTGATGTGCAAAGTGTCTCTTATGGACTTGTTTGGACTCTTCCCAGGCAAGTGCAGGGTTAATCTATCTAAAACGGCTCATTGAAAAGCACTGATTTCAAATAAAGGCAAGGTCAGTCACTTAGTGAGATTAGGAAAGGTACACATCAGAAAAAAGAAAAAAATGAGAGCAAAATGCAGGAGGAAGTTGGGCACAGCTACCTTTTCAGAGGACAATAAGCTGAAAGGTACTTCTGAGGCTTTGGCAGTAGTTTTCAAATTCATTGCTGCTGCAGTACCACAGTGCCCTGTTGTGCCCTCTTGTGGCAGTACCCACTTCACCAAAAGTGCCCTGTTGTGGTACTACCATTGTGTAAGATTCCACACAATTTCATGTAATCTCAGTTTAGCTAACATGGAAAAAGAGGCTGCACAATGACCCTATGATTGTACTGTTTGTAGTACTACTGGGCACAAATTTGGTGTATTATTCAAAGATAGAATTTTGCCCATCATTGAGAAAAAACAATCCATCTGGAAAAGTTTTTTGGGATGTTGAAGGCAACATGTTTCTTGCTTACAAGGAAAGGGAGGACTTTTCACAGAGAGAACTGTTCTTTCTCCATCTGTCAATAAAACTATGAAAAGACGTCCTGCCTGTCTTCCAAAATCCTCTGCAAATTTTAAAAGTCGAGGGAAAGACAAGGATCTTTGAGAGAGTAACATATGGAGTTTGCAGGGTCTCAGAATCTAGCTGAGTATTTTGGCTGGCCATGGCTCTTGAAGATCATAACCTGAGTCTTCCCAGCAAAGATGTTTTCTGTTGGAGTTATTTGAAATTGGATCTGGGCCAATAACCAGGTCAAGTATTTCATCAGGATAATTTTTATGCCAGATATTTCATCAGGAAATTTTTCCTGCTATCCAGCCAGAATCTACTGTATATACTCGAGTATAAGCCGAGTTTTTTTGTCCCCAAAAATTGGCCTAAAAAGCCCCCTCGGCTTATATTCGGGTGAACTGAAAAGTGGCAGGATCAAACCACATCATGTCATATACTGTTGGATTTGTATTGAAGAGCAAAATCCAATGCAAAAATCAGTTTTGAGATATCTCCTTCCTATCAAAAGGTATGGCCAAAAAACAAAAACAAAAACTATAAAAATAAAAAATACATTTTTTGGCAATTTTTCTAACTGGGTAGGAATTTTGGCCTGGGCGTAGGAATTTTGACCTTGGGGTTCAGGAATTTGGGTTTGGCACCTGGTCACCCTGTCCTATGCATGTTTACTCTGAAGTAAGCTCCACTAAGTTCAGTGAGGCTTACTCCCAGGAAAGTGTGCTTAGGATTGCAGCCTATAAGTTCTAAGAAGGCTACAAGGAAAAGGACCAGTACAGTACCTGCTGCATTTCCCACCCTAGCCTTATACTTGAGTCAAAACGTTTTCTCAGTTTTTTGTGATAAAATTAGGTGCCTTGGCTTATGTTCGGGTCAGCTTATATTCGAGTATATACGGTACTTTCTTGCCATTTGTACCCATTGGTTCTTCTTCTGCTTTCAGAGGAAGCTAAGAACAAATGAGACCCTTTCTCCATATGACAGCCCATCAGGTACCTGAATCATGTCTCCTCTCAGCCTTCTCTTGCCCAGGCTGAACATCCCAAGAAATTTTTAGGCCTTGGAATTTTTAGGCCTATAAGTTTCAGGAAATTAGGCCTAAAATGGAATTTTTAGGCCCAAAAAGGCCAAGACCCATTTCTGGTCATCTTTTAAGGTTTCCGATTGGGAGACCTGTGTTCTGCCACATCCATAGTAAGAAAATACATGGATAGGGAAACCTCACCTGTATGAAAACCCATTATACTGATTTGAAAAGGAGAAAGAGATAATAATGGGAAGAAAATCATTTTTACTGTCATGCTTTCTGTATTATTTTTTCACATTTTTGTATTTGTTTTTCCTTCTAGATGAATATGGAATCTTTCATTTATATGTTTGGATAACCCACACGTACCTATTTCTGTTTTGCATTAGTCTACTGACTCTCAGATACTTTTTTAGATTTTTTGTAGTGTTTTTCTCTTCTTTTTCTCTTCTCTTTCCTTTTTCTCAACTTTTCTTTTCAAATCCTTTCTTCTTTTTTTCTCTTCTTTCTTTTAAATGTGATGATGTTTGAGGTTGCCATGGAATTCTTGTTTCTCTCTAGTTGTTTGCCTGTCTCTTTTCCTTTCTCTGTGATTTGAACTATGGAGTTTGTGGCGTTGAAACTCTCTCCTTGCATCCTTTTTATGTGTAAGTTTAGCTAATAAATCATACTTGTGAATTTTCTTACCAGTTATTTAGGCTTGATAAAATCTCGTTTGGCTTTCTATTAATCTCTGCATCATGTATGGTGCCTTTGTCTAATGCCTGTTTCAGTATCCAAGGAACACCACCTATGAATTTTCTTTCTTTGCAGCCTTTGCAAGATTTAATTGTCATCATCTTTAGTTTTTAAGGAAGAAGTGTGTTGTACTGATGCCGTTAGCCCAATTATCACTAGACAGTTAAATATCTGGCAACTGATGAAAACAAATGTTTTTTTTTTCTGGATTCAGGAAGGAGGGTGTTCTTTACTCATGGGTTGTCGCCCCTCCCATTCAGGAGGCTGGATGAAGTCTGTTCTCCTTGAGGGGCGACACCATATCCCAGTCTTGTCCAGCCTCGCTGTGTGGCAGGAAAAAGTTTGGGAGCTCTGGCTCCCTTGTTCTCTTCTTTCCTTTTTTCCTCTCTCTCTTTCTCCTCCTTCTCTATCTGTTCCCTCTCATTCCCTCCCCCTCGACCACCAGACCACCCAGGGGCTCCTCCGGCTCGCTGGCGGTGGTGGAGGCCTCCATCTGCACTGGCAAGGCAGATGCCTTGCAGCATGGGACTGAGGTGCAGGGAGAGAAGGCATCAAGCACGGGATGCAGGAGGATGAGCGGGCGCGCTGGATAGCAGCCAGAAGGGGTCCCGACAGACCCAAAGGGATCCCGACCCCCACTTTGAGAAATGCTGAACTAGAGTATCTTGTTCCCGCTGTAAGGACTGTTACTCATAAGAAGGCTCAATGTAAGACCGGGCACAGATGAGTCAGAGTCTGAGGAATCTGACCTCCCCCCCCCCATTAAAAAGCATGTGGGTTTTGTTAAGGTGGCTAACCAAGATGCTTATCATGATTCCCTGTCCTCTCCTTCCCAGTCTGAATGGGAAGATGGAGAATTATCTGAAGAGGAGGGTGAGGATCCCTCATTGTTCCCTAAGTGGATTGTCTATGCCCTTCCGAGATGTACACCAGGGTGCTCACAAAATCTGCCAGGTTTATGGATCTGGACGTGCCGGCTGCCCTGGCCAAGCCTGACACACCATCCCACAGAGCCAAAACTTATCCTCAGGGTCCAACCAAACCTCAAGTGGTGCCCTTTCCTGAGGCCCTTGAGAGAGTGTTTGCACCGAATGGAGTCATTTTAAACAATCCACACAACATGGCAAGTTAATTGATAAACATTATACCTTGCCAGATCCTGTTATGACTAAGCTAAAAGTCCCCACAGTGGACACACCAGTGGTGGAGTTTCCTTGGCTACCATGCTCCCTTCAGAGGGAGAGTCAGGGCTGAAGGATAAATGCGATAAGAAGGTAGAAACCTTTCTCAAGCTGGCTTTCAAAGCCAACTCACATAATTTTCACATATAAGTAACCAATTCAAACTTTCAGATCCGCATACATCTGGGCCAAGGAGCTGGCGGCAGACAAATCTGTAGAGCAAGGTGCACATTAAAAAAGATCGCCCTCGCTTCGGCGGCAGTGGCAGATTGTGCTTACAAGGTCCATTATTGCCTCCCTTCAGCGGGGAGATTTTCTCACGTCAGTGAACCTCACAGAGACTTATCTTCATGTCCCTATCAATACCTCAGGTTCTGTTTCCAAATCAACATTTCCAGTACAGAGTCCTGCCTTTCGGACTCACAGTAGCACCCAGAGTGTTCACCAAATTGTTGATGGCTTTGGTAGCCCACTTAGGATGCAAGGGCATTGCACTCCACCCTTACCTGGACAACCTTCTTATCAGATCTCCATCCAGGGAAAGGATGGAGGAGGACCTAGCTGTGACCCTAACAGGTTTGAAGGACTTGAGTTTTGTTGTAAATTTCCAAAAGAGTTCATTGATTCCTACACAGTCGATTCAACATTTGGGATTGATTTTGGATACACAGGCATTCAAAATCTCTCTCTCACAGGAGAGACAAGATCATTTGAGGGACGCTTTACTGAGGGTTCAGGACCAAAGTCAGGTGTATCTGATGGACTTAACGTCCTTGCTGGGGTTGATGGTGTCATGCCAGGACATCATCCCCTGGTCTTGTTTCCACCTGCGACCACTACAAGGCCTACTGCGTCCCTATGCCAGACTAGTGGAACTGAGGAAATGGTGCCAGATCTCCCTATCCGATCATGTTGTTTGGTGGTTAACATTCAACAGTCCGTAGCCCAGCTCTGCGACGCCAGCTGGATCCAATCGTATCAGCTCTGCCTTTCCATTGGACTAATTCAGTAGCGTGGAGAGGGGGAATTTGCTGCATGGGTAACAGCCTATCCTTCATAACAATCCAACCCAGGTTTTTGTGCTTCGCATGCAGCATATGCAGCGCCAAGCACGATACGATAGTCTTTCAAGACTGACAGAGGCCTGCTTTATATTTATATAAGGTTTTATATTTTCTTGCTCCCCCTATACAACATTGGAAAATGCTGCTGGTGGCTGAAGGGAATATGGAATATAGTGCCTTCACAACATCAGGTAAAAGGAGCTAGATCAGCAGTGTCCAAATGCTGTCACGTGAGACCTTTCCTCTGGCCTGCAGGCAAGCCTGTAATCTTCCATAGGCAAGGGGGACCCTCGAGAGGGTATTTTGAAGGCTGGGGCAGCTACACACACCTGCTGTCTCTGTACTTGAAAGTGCATATGAACTGGTTTGAAGTTCACTTCTTTTTCCATGTGTTAGGAAGTGTTTATGAGCAGATTCACATTCATTCCTTTTATTTGGTTCTGTCTCATATTCACTTATGTAAATTTATGCACATTCTTTTTCTCCAGCCCTGTCCAACTCTGCAGGAAGGATGATGTTGCCCTCCTCACCGAAAGTATGGACATCCCTGTCCTAAATGATATGGCTGGCCAGGAAAAAGCTAGTTGTTGTTTTTAGTAGCAGTCTTAAGTTTATTTATTCACATTTCTCTACCGCCCCTAGTATATTCTTTGAAGGAATATAACGAGCTTTCCCCTGTTGTCTACAACACAACTGTGTTAGGTATATTAGGCTAAGAGATATAGTGACTGGCTAAGTTCACCCAAGACAATTTGTGGCAGAGTGAGGCTGCAATCCTAAAGGAACTTTTTTGCGAGCAAAACCCATTGAACACAGAGGGGCTTTCTTTTGAGTAGACATGATTAGGATCGTTCTTTAAGGATTTGAATCTGCATTTTTGAGTTTTAAATCTACCAGAATTATTACACCATGCTTTCTCTCTGATTAAATAGGGTCATGGCAGGAGATACAGGGTAGTGGTAGGGAGATACAGGGTCATGGCAGGGCATGGCAGGGTTCTGGGGGAGATACAGGCAGCTGATACTTTATATAATATAAGGCTTGCTTTCAAACAAGAGGCTTCCTGCAGAGCTTTTGAAAGAGGCTGGAGTGGGTGAGGAATGCTCCTCACTCCGGCCCTCTCCGCAGGGAGCCTCCTGTTCGAAAGCCAGGCTTTTAAAGTGAGTAGGGCTGCCTGTATCTCCCTCCACAGCAGTGGTGGGCCCAGCCTGGCCCAAGAACCGGTTCCCCGGAAGTGGGCGTGGCCAGGCAGGGTTAGGGGGCGTGGTCAGGGTCAGGGGGCGGGGCCAGGGATAATTTAAAGGAAGAAATTTTAAAAAAAATTAAAAATTTAATTTAAAAAAAATCTAAGTTTTTGTTAGTGGGACTTACTGTCATGAGACTTACTTCAGAGTAGGCATGCATAGGATAGGGTTCTCAGGCTGTTCTAGACACACTTGCCTGGGAGTAAGCCCCATTGTCTGTCATGGGACTTACTTCAGAGTAGGCATGCTTAGGATAGGGTTCTCAGTCTGCAGTTCTAGCCACACATACCTAGGAGTAAGCCCCATTGACTGTCATGGGACTTACTTCAGAGTAGGCATGCATAGGATAGGGTTCTCAGGCTGTTCTAGACACACTTGCCTGGGAGTAAGCCCCATTGACTGTCATGGGACTTACTTCAGAGTAGGCATGCTTGGGATAGGGTTCTCAGGCTGCAGTTCTAGCCACACTTGCCTGGGAGTAAGCCCCATTGACTGTCATGGGACTTACTTCAGAGTAGGCATGCATAGGATAGGGTTCTCAGGCTGCAGTTCTAGCCACACATGCCTGGGAGTAAGCCCATTGACTGTCATGGGACTTACTTCAGAGTAGTCATGCATAGGATAGGGTTTTCAGGCTGCAGTTCTAGCCACACTTGCCTGGGAGTAAGCCCCATTGACTGTCATGGGACTTACTTCAGAGTAGGCATGCTTTGGATAGGGTTCTCAGGCTGCACCCCGTCCACACTTTCCTGGGAGTAAGACCCACTGACTGTAATGGGACCTACTTCTGCGTAGACCTGCCTAGCCTTGCTCCCTGAGGATGCACCCTGTCCACACTTTCCTGGGATTAAGACCCACTGAACACAATAGGGCTTACTTTTGAGTAGACATGGTTAGGATTGTAGTCACCAGGCTAAGGAAAGAGGATCTATCGTGGAAAGGAGGCAGGCAAGAGTTAAAAAGAAAAAGGGGCCGGGGAGGTTGTGTTCTCCTCCAAAAGAGGAAAGACGCTCTGTGCTGGAGCCTTTAACTGCTGCTCCAGCTGGGAACCGGTCCCCTCGTTATGGCCTCCAGCTGCTGCTACCGGCTCCCCAGCAGCTGGGGATTTGGAAGATCCGGTTCCCAGGGACCGGAGCGAATAGGCCTCTGCCCACCTGTGCTCCACAGTCTCCAAACACCCACCCAGAAGACCCCCCAGTCCCTCCAAAGGGGTTTACTCCCAGGAAAGTGTCTGGAATTGCTGATTCCTAACCATGCCTACTCTGAAGCAAGCCCCATTGTGTTAAATTGGTCTTACTCCCAGGAAAGTGTCTTTAAGATTTCAGCCTCCTAAGTGTCTTTAGGATTGTGCCTTTAAAATTGCAGACTCCTACGTGTCTTTAGGATCGCAGCCTTCTAAGTGTCATTAGGATTGTGTCTTTATGATTGCAGCCTAAGTAGACGTCATAGGATCATGCACACTGAATGCAAGTTCTGAATTCAATTCCAGTGTTTTATCATCATTTTTACATGAAGTTAATATTTTTGGGTTGTGGAACCAATTATCTGAGTTTACATTATTTCCTATGGGAAAATCTGCTTCATGTAAAGAATGTTTCGCGTAACAAACTTGCCTCCAGAAAAATTAAATATAATAGGAGGAACATATGTTGCACCCCTTTTCACAGGGGTGAAACCATTTCCAAAAACCGGTTTTTAGTGGGTCCCTCTTTCACAGAAGGAACATCATTCCCAAATTTCAAGCTTTTAGGTACAGAAGTTTTGAATAGCTGCTGATGAGTCAGTCAGTGAGCAAGTCAGAGATCAGTCAGTCTGTGACTTTCCATCTTTAAATATAAAAGAGAAAAGTCACTCACTGACTCACTCACTCCCTCACTGACTCATCACCGCCCTACCAAAACTGCTGTGTGAAATTTGGGAGGATGTTCCTTCCATGATGGAGGGGTGCAATGAGAACCAGTTTTTGGAAATTCCAATCAGAAGGGGGTGAAAAGGGGCGCAACGCGTTTTCCTTCCTATTCTTTGCATTGGAAAATTGATGACTCATCAACATTCTGCCCCAACCCCTGGATCTAGAAGCATGAAATTCAGGGAGGGTGGTCCTTCTGTGACATCAACACCCATCAAGAACCGATGTGGAGAAATTTAACCCTTAAGGGGCTGAAAAGGGATATAACATGTTTTTGTCCTATACTTAACTTGGAAGACTGTCCAACATCCAGCCAATTTGATACTTGGTGCCTGGTGCACGGGGTGGGCAGACATTTTTCAGAAGAAGAGGTTGCACTGGGGGTTGATGCGCATGGGGGATGTTGCGCATGGGCGGATGTTGCGTGTGGGGATGTTGAGCAGGGTGGATATTGTGCATGGGGATTTATGCACATGGGGTTGATGCGCATGGATGGATGATGCGCATGGGGGATGTTGCGTGCGGGGGGGTTGATGCACATGTGGAGATGATGCACATGGGGGATATTGCATGTGGGGGACATTGCACATGGGGACTTATGTGTATCAGGGAAGTTGCGCATGGGGACTGATGAGCATGGGGGACTGATGCGCATGGGGGAATGTTGCACAACAGGGTAGATCTTCATGGGGGGAATTTGCCCATGCAGAGTTCATGTGTTTGGGGGGAAGTTGCGCATGGGATACTGATGAGCATGGGAGGTTAATGCGCGTAGGGGAAAGTTGTACATGGGGGAGGTTGCACATAGGGTGGTTGATGCACATGGGGTTGACTGCTCATGCGGGGTTGATGCACAGGGGGATTGATGCACAGATGGAGATTATGTGCACAATGGTGTTGCGCATGGGGGAAGTTGCACATGGCGGATTGATGTGCATGGGTTGATGCACATGGGGGGATGTTGCGCATGGGGATTGATGTGCATGGGGATTGATCCACATGGCGAAGTTGTGCATGTGGGGTTGAATAGGCATGGCAGAAAGTTGCACATAGGGTTTGATGCACATGGGGGACTGATGTGCATGGGGGTTGATGCACATGGGGATGTTGCGCATGTGGTTGATGTGCATGGGGAGTGATGTGCATGGGGAAGTTGCACATGCGGGGTTCATTCGCATGGGGGAAAGTTGCACATGGGGGACTGATGCGCATAAAGGAATGATGCGCACAGGGAATATTGCGCATGGGAGATGTTGCGCATGGGAGATGTTGCGCATGGGGGATGTTGTGCATGTGGGATGTTGCGCATGAGGGGATGTGGCATGTGGGGGAATATTGCACATGGGGGTTAATGCACATGGGGGAAGTTGCACATGCTAGGTTGATGCGCATGCTAGGTTGATGCGCATGCTAGGTTGATGCGCATGGGAGTTGATGCGCATGGAGGATGTTACACATGGGAACTGATGCGCATGGGGATTGATGCGCATGGGGATTGATGCGCATGGGAAGTAGCACATGCGGGGTTGATGCGCATGAGGTAAAGTTGCACATGGAGGCTATTGCATATGGGATGGTTGATGCTGCTCATGCGGGGTTGATGCGCATGGAGGATGTTGCGTATGGGGGAAGCAGCACATTGGGGTTGATGCACATGGGGGAAGTTGCACATGGGGTTGATGCGTATGGGGAAGTTGCACATGGGGTTGATGTGTATGGGGGACTGATGAGCATGAGGGTTGATGTGCATGGGGATTAATGCACATGGGGAAGTTGCATATGCGGGGTTGATTCGCATGGGGGAAAGTTGCACATAGGGACTGAGGTGCATGGGGGAATGATGCACATGGAAGGATATTGCGCATGGGAGATGTTGTGCATGGGGGATGTTGCGCATGAAAGGATGTTGCATGTGGGGGAATATTGTACATGGGGAAGTTGCACTTGCTAGGTTGATGCGCATGCCAGGTTGAAGCGCATGGGAGTTGATGCACATGGGATGTTGTGCATGGGGGATGTTGCGCATGGGGGTTGATGTGCATGGGGAAGTAGCACATGTGGGGTTGATGCACATGGGAGAAAGTCGCACATGTGGGATGTTGCACATGGGGTGGTTGATGTGCATGGGGTTGACACTGCTCATGCGGGGTTGATTCGCAGGGGGGTTTATGCGCATGTGGAGATTATGCACACGGGGGATGTTGCTCATGGGGGGAGCTGCGCATTGGGGTTGATGTGCATGGGGGAAGTTGCACAAGGGGGTTGATGCGTATGGGGGGCTGATGCACAAAGGGGTTGATGCACTAGGGGGGAGGTTGCGCATGGGGGTTGATGTGCATGGGGAAGTTGTGCATGTGGGGTTGTTTTGCATGGGGAAAGTTGTACACTGGGGACTGATGCACATGGGGAAATGATGTGCATGGGGGATATTGCGCATGGGGGATGATGCGCACGGGGCATGTTGTGCATGGGGGATGTTGCGCATGCGGGATGTTGTGCATTGGTTCAAGTTGCACATGGCGGGATGTTGTGCATGAGGGAATATTGCATGTGGGGGAATATTGCACATGAGGTTTATGCGCATTGGGGAAGTTGCACATACCAGGTTGATGTGCATGGGGGTTGATGCGCATGGGGGATGTTGTGCATGTGGGGATGTTGCACATGGGGACTGATGCGCATGAGGATTGATGTGCATGGGGAAGTAGTGCATGCGGGATTGATTGCATGGGGGAAATGGCACCTAAGGGACTGATGCACATGGAGGGTTGAAGCAGATGGGGGAAGTTGCACATGGGGGATTTTGCACATGGGGATGTTGCGCATGGGGGACAGATGCGCATGGGGGATTTTGCACATTAGGGATGTTGCGCATGGGAGGGATGTAGCACATTGGGGAGTGATGTGCATTGTGGACAGATGCTCATGGGGGAGTTGCGAAAGGGTGGACGTTGCGCATGGGGGTATATTGCACCGTGGGGATGAGACATGGGGGAATTTTACTCCCACAACCTGAGTATGCTTTTCGCTAGTTTTATATATAGATATTAAAGGGGTCCTAATATGGGGGAGTTGCTGCTCACACATATACACAGACTGAATTTTGAATTTTTGAGTATAGACTCATAGAATCATCGAGTTGGAAAGGACCCAATGAGCCAACTTGCAGGCAGTCATCCTAGAGCATCTGCAACTGGCTCCTTGAGCCTCTGCTTGAAGATCCTCAATGAGGGAGAGTCCACCACTTCCCTTAGCAATCTGTTTCACTGCCAAACCGCCCTCACTGTCAGGAATTTTTTTCCTGATATCCATCTGGAATCTCCTTTCTTGTAGTTTGTACCTATTGGTTCTATTTCTGCTTTCAGAGACAGTTAATAACAAATGAGCCCTTTCCTCCATATGACAGCCCTTTAGGTATCTGAAGAGGGCAATCATGTCTCCTCTCAGCCTTTTTTTCTCCAGGATGAACATCCCAAGCACAGGTGGGCTGAAGTCGGTTCTCACTGGTTCTGTAGAACCGGTTGTTAATTTGGGGCTGACATTAGCGAACCGGTTGTTAATTGGGGGCCGTCATCTTTGAATTGCATGCAAGTGTGTTTGAATTTCTCTTAAAGGACCTCTGGGTCTGTCTTCCCAGAGGAGAAGCTCTACTCCCTCCTCCTTCCTCCCCTTCTGAGCCTCCCTCCCCTTCTGAGGGAGGCTTTCTCTCCCTTCTCCTTCCCTTCCCTAAGGGTATTTTTTATTTTAAAATGCAAATAGACTGTTCCCAGTACCATCATTCAGACAAGGCATTGCAGTCATTCCACAGACACTCAGACAAGAATTGCTGAGATGGGAGGGTATTTGAATCACTATAAACTCAATTCTTTAAAGTCAGGGTGAGCAGCTTCTTAATGCCCCAAACCTTTAAAAGATGCTATACAGGAAGTCTCTCTATGCTAAACATCTTGTTTTCATTAAAAACCTTATTTCACTTGTTCTCTAGTAATATTTTCTGAAGTTATTTCCTTGTGCAGTTTGCAAAGCATGATGGGTTTCTCATATGCAAATGAGGCAGCTTTACAAAGGGCTTCTTAGATGGGGACAGAGATGCTCAGCAGCTGGAGGCAGTTAAAGAGGCTGGTCGGGCACTTTTAAATTTGCTCTAATTGCAGCTGGCAAGACCCAGCAGCCAGGGAAGGGACGTGGCTGCTGCTGCAAACCTATCCACACTTTCCTGGGGGTAAGCCCCATTGGCTATAATAGGGCTTATTTCTGAGTAGACCTACACAGGTCTGGGCTCTGAGGATGCTGAACCCTCTCCACACTTTCCTTGGAGTAAGCCCCATTGGCTATAATAGAGCTTCTGAGTAGACCTGCACAGGTCTGGGCTCTGAGCATGCTGAAACCCTCTCCTCACTTTCCTTGGAGTAAGCCCCATTGGCTATAATGGGACTTATTTCTGAGTAGACCTGCACAGGTCTGGGCTCTGAGAATGCTGAAACCCTCTCCACACTTTCCTTGGAGTGAGCCCCATTGGCTATAATAGGGCTTATTTCTGAGTATTTTTGCACAGGTCTGGGCAGATCCTTTCAGCATCCTCATGCTGAAACCCATGATAGTCAATGGGACTAACTCCCAGGAAAGAGGCTGGAACTGCAGCCTGAGAGCCCAACATGACTACTCAGAAGTAAGTCCTATGCCAGTCAATGGGGCTTACTTCCAAGGTGGAGTGGAAAGGACAGCAGGCTCAGAGCACATCCTATGCAGGTCTATTCAGAAGTAAGCCTCATGCCAGTCAATGGGGCTTACTCCCAGGGCAGAGTGGAAAGGACAGCAGCCTCAGAGCACCATCCTATGCAGGTCTACTGAGAGGTAAGCCACATGCTTAAATTTTTTTAATTTAAAAAAATTCTCCCTGGCCCCACCCCTGACCTCGGCCCCACCCCCTGACCTTGCCTGGCCCCACCCACTTCCGGAGAACCAGTTGTTATGGCAGGCTGGGCCCATCTATGATCCCAAGTTCCCAATCTGCCCTTGTAGGGCTTCCCTTCTATCCTACTGATAATTTTTTTCACTCTCCTCTGGACTTGCTCTAGTTTGGCTGCATCTTATTTTTTAAACTGAGTACTTGGACTGAGACTTATGGGCTGTGGGTGATGTAAGTGGTTAAGACACTGTTCCTGTTAACCAGTAGACCAGGGTTCAAGACCCGGGTCCCCACAAGACAGGGTGAGCGCCTGTCATTAGCAGCTGCAACCAAATGTATCATCTCTGCTGTTCCATTGGAATATATCAGTGGTGTGGAGAGGGGGGATTTGGTGCTTGGGTAACAGCCTATCCTCCTTATTAATCTACCCAGGCCTTCATGCTTCACATACAGCATTGAGCACAATATCATAGTCTTTCAAGACTGATGGACACCAATGCATGTAGACTGAGAAACCACTGATCAGAAAGCAAACCTACAATATGGTCTACTTGTGTTTCCTACTTATATTCCCTATCAGAGACTCCTGCTAAGCAGTGTTGAAACACACATAACACAAACAGATTCTGGAGCTCTTGTAACAAGCCACAGCTATTTGCTCATTGCCAAAAACAGTACATATGTGTTGTTCAGTGTCATTAAATTCTATCATTTAATTCTGATTGCCCCTAGGTATATCCAAGAGCAATTAATTTGGAAAATTCTGCAGTTGCGATTAATTTCCACGGGGTGGTGAAAAAGAGCATGAGTAAATCAATTATACATTACCCCCAAATCTGAATTTAGCTTTTCTACTTCTTAGGGTAATTTGCTATCTTTATTCTTCCATTGTATTAAAATGTCTGGACCAAAATTAAGTCTGGTGTAAAAAGGATACTTCTACCACTGCAGAATGAAAAAATGGTCTTACATTGCCAATGCAATGATTTTGGGATAAGACAGTATTCCTTGTATTTGAAAATTTCTAATTAGTGCACAAGTGGTGCCTCCGTATCTGTGAGGGGTTAATTCTTGTAACCTCTCTGGGTACTAAAACAGTGGATAACAAAATCCATGGTTTTGCCCCCTATTAACCTTGCAAATGTGACCAGACCTGCAGTGAAACCCACAGTGGCTATGTGGATGAAGTCTGCAAGCTTCTGGATGGCCAGAAAAAGACAGGAAATAAATTTCCAAAAGGAAATTAGAAGTGATACTTTCATGCGTATAAGGCATTCTGAGGCCTTGGAAATCCCTTTAGGTTTTAATTCACCTATTAAGAAAGCAATTTTCAGCCCTTTCCATCTCACAGTACACTGAGAAGGACCTAATGCATAAAAACATTACAGTACTTCCTTAAGACAGTTGCCTTAAGGCAATCATTCCTAAACCTTTTTGATTTGCAACTTCCTTGACCTCTGCTGGTCCATTGGCAGCAGCTCCCGATGAGGATACAATCTTGTAAATTTGATTGGGTCTTAGAGTTTCCACAAGGATTCAGTTTGTCTCCTCTCAGCCTTATCTTCTCCAGGCCAAACATTCTAAGTTCCCCCAACCTTTCTTCGTAGGGAATGATCCCTTCCATCCCACTGATCATTTGTGTCGCTCTCCTCTGGACTTGCTTCAGTCTGGCTGCATGTTTTTTAAACTGAGGTACTCATAACTGAACACAGTACTCATGGTGAGGTCTACGCAGAATGAAGTGGAACAATAACATTTCGCAACTTCGAAGCTACAGTCTTATTGTTGCAGCCTAAAATGGCATTTCCCTTGTTTGCACACACATCACACTGATGAACCATGTTCAGCTTATGATCCATGTTGATTCCAAGAACCCGCTCACATGATGTGCTGCCAAGCCAAATTCCTGCTCAGGACAGAGCCCTGGGGCACCCCACTCAAAACCAACCTCCAAGTTCATGCAGAACCATTTACTAAAATCCTTTGAGTGCGGCAGTTGGGGCAGTTGCATATCCACCTAATGATTGCCTTGTCTAGCCAATATTCTTCCAACTTCCCGATCAAGATGTTGTGTGGGACTTGGACGAATGCTTTGCTGAAGTCAAGATAAATGACTTCAAGATAAATGAAGTCAAGATAAATAATAGGTATCTGGAAACCAGGAGAAGGTGGAGCTGCTCAACTCCTACTTTGCGTCTGTCTATTCGCAGAAGGAGGGCTGTGCAAATGGGGGTGTTGGATCATTGGATGATGGAGGGATGTGTTTGCATCCTCAAAGAGGTAATGAAAACATGAATGGTGCAGAACAGCAGATTAAGATTGACAGAGAACTGGTTTGAAACCACTTACCATATATACCCGCATATAAGCCGACCTGCATATAAGCCGAGGCACCTAATTTTACCACAAAAAACTGGGAAAACTTATTGACCCACATATAAGCCGAGGGTGGGAAATGCAGCAGCTACTGGTACATTTCAAAATACCATAAAAGATACCAATAAAATAACATCAGTAGGTTGCCGGTAAATGTAAAGATATTTTCCCAGGACCGAAGAGTTAAAAGAGGACCTGTCCTGGGAAAAGAGGATGTATGATCAGTCAGTGCTTTCCTTGGAGTTAGTCCTTTGACCACTATGGCTCAATGCTGCCAGAAAAAAGAAAAGAAGGGCAATGTATTTTTTCCCCACCAAGATACAAGGGTAAAAAAGAGGTCCTGTCCTGGGAAAAGAGGACATATGGTCACTCAGTACTTGCTTCTGAGCAGGCATGGAGAGGATTGGGCTCTGAAGCTGCCATCCTATCCACATCTACCTGGGAGTAAACTCCATTGACTAGGATGGGATTACTTGTGAGCAGGCATGGAGAGGATTGGGCTCTGAGGCTGCCATCCCTATCCACACCTACCTGGGAGTAAGCTCCATTGACTAGGATGGGATTACTTCTGAGCAGGCATGGAGAGGATTGGGCTCTGAGGCTGCCATCCTATCCACACCTACCTGGGAGTAAGCTCCATTGACTAGGATGGGATTTGCTTCTGAGTAGGCATGCAAAGGCAGTGGATGGAGACAGGAGTGCAGGCACTCAAAGGTCCTCTCTCTCCTCAGGAATTCTTAGTGGGGCATCTATGAACCTGCCTGACTCAGCATACAAAATGGGAGGGAGGGGACGTCATTTGCATAGACCCTCCTTTGCAAACATACCTCCTCAAAACTTGTGAGGAATAAGATTTTTAACCAAAATAAGATGTTTAGCACAGAGACCCTTCCTTAATAGACCCCAGGGTTAATAGACCCTTACTTAATAGACTTCAGAGAGCCCAGACAGACCCTTCCTTAATAGCCCCCTCCAAGACTTCAGGGCAGAAAATTCTTCTCACCCTGATTGGAAAGTATACCTACTTATTTGGACACCTACTTGTTTAGGCTTCATAGGAAAGGAGTGAGGGAGGATGGAGGAGTCCCTGGGGAGAGGGAGGAGGAGGAATTTAATGAGACCTGTTCCTCCTGGGCATTCCTGCTGGACTAGCTGGCTGCTTGACCCCCATATACGCCGATGGAGATTTTTAAGCTCCAAAAAAGAGTTTAAAAACTCAGCTTATATGCGAGTATATATGGTAACTGGCCTAAATGAATTCAAGGCATTTGGACCAGATGAGCTGCATGCTCGAGTCCTTAAAGAACTTGCAAATGTCCTTGCAGAGCCTCTGTCGATCATCTTTGAGAAATCCTTGAGGAGTGGAGAAGTGCCAGTAGACTGAATGAGGATGAATGTTGTCACAGTCTTTAAGAAGGGGACAAAAGAAGACCCAGGAAATTATAGACCAGTCAGTTTGAATTCAGTTCCAGGGAAGGTATTAGAACAAATCATAAAAAACACAATTTGTGCACATCTAGACAAGTGCTCTGTGATCAAAAGAACCCAGCATGGATTTACCAAGAATAAATCTTGCCAGACAAATTTGATCTCCTTTTTTGATTGGGTCACAAGCTTACTGGATAGTGGCAATGTTGTGGATGTCATTTGACTTCAGCAAAGCATTTGACAAGGTCCCACATGACATTTTAATTGGGAAGTTGGAAAAATATTTGCTAGACAAGGCAATTGTTAGGTGGATCTGCAACTGGCTCAATGACCGCACTGGCTCAATGACCAATAGTAAATGGTTCTGTGTCAACCTGGAGGTTGGTTTCAAGTGGGGTACCCCAAGGCTCTGTCTTGGGACCGGTTCTCTTTAACATTTTCATTACTGACTTAGAGGAAGGGATACAGGGGAGCCTGATCAAATTTGCGGATGACACCAAGCAGGGAGGAGTAGAAAACACAACAGAAGACAGGAGAAACCTCTAGGAGGATCTGGATAAACTAGAATACTGGGCTGTAAAAAATAGAATCAATTTCAACAGGACGAAGTGCAAGGTTCTGCACTTAGGAAATAAAAAGAAAAAACACAGGTATAAAATGGGAGATACTTGGCTTGGCAGCACAGCATGTGAGCGGGATCTTGGAGTCACCATGGATCACAAGCTGAACATGAATCAGCAGTGTGGTGTATTTGCAAAGAAAGCAAATGCCATTTTAGGCTGCATTAAGAGGACTGTAGCTTCCAAGTCGCGAGAAGTTCTAGTTCCTCTTTATTCTACATTGGTCAGACCTCACCTTGAGTACTGTGTTCAGTTCTGGGCACCTCACTTTAAAAAAGATGCAGCCACGTTGGAGCAAGTCCAGAGGAGAGCAACAGGAATGATCACTGGGATGGAAGGGAAGCCCTACGAGGAAAGGTTGGGGGAACTTGGGATGTTCAGTCTGGAGAAGAGGAGGCTAAGGGGATACATGATTGCCCTCTTCAGATACCTGATGGGCTGTCATAGGGAGGAAGGGGCTTATTTGTTCATAGCTGCTACTGAAAGCAGAACTAGAACTAATGGGTACAATCCGCAAGAAAGGATATTCCAGTTGGATATCTGGAAAAAATTCCTGATGGTGAGGGCGGTTCGGCAGTGGAACAGATTGCCAAGGGAAGTCGTGGACTCTCCCTCACTGGGAATCTTCAAGCAGAGGCTTGACGAGCACCTGTCAGTGATGCTCTAGGGGGATTTCCTGCTGCAAACAGCCAGTTGGACTAGATGACCTCCTAGGTCCCCTCCAACTCTATCATTCTATAAGTAGAGCACTCGTTATGCCAGGCAATCGTTAAGCAAGGTACCACCATATAATAAAAATGTTTTTCTCACCCTCCATGGATGGTGTATGTATGTTGCCAGGACACTTCCTCAGTTTGATCTTCCTTCCATATTTGCTATTGTTGTTGATAGAGACATTCTCTCATCAGCTCATCTTTGGGAGCCATCTTACTGATGTATTCCTGGATATTCTGCGTTTCATCCAGGATGGTACTTTTAACGATTATATGATCCCAGCCGCCCTCTTTCTGACTAGTGTATGGTCTCTGGATGTTGGACTTGGGGTGGAAACCCCCATACCTTGTAAGGAGCTTTCGGGTCTTCACATCGGCTGCCTCCATTTCTTTATGTGGCCAACTTACTATACCAGCAGGGTATCTGATGACTTTCAGCACATAATGTATTGATGGCATGTATCTTATTTTTCCCATTGAGCTGGCTTTTCAGGATCTGTTGTATTCTTTGATGGTACTTGGATATTGCTGTCTTCCCTGCCTCCTCTTCATGATTTCCATAGGATTGTGAGATACTTAGGTACTTATAGCTAGTCTCTACATCTGTTATGTATCTTGTTGGTAGTTCTACCACACTGGTCTTAACCACTTTTCCTCTCTTTACTATCATTCGGCTGCATTTATCCAGGCCGAATGACATCCCAATATCCTCACTGTCGATCCTTATCAGATGTATCAATGAGTTGATGTCTCATTCATTCTTTGCATACAGCTCGATGTCATCCATATAGTGGAGATGGCTAATGGTAGTTCCACTCCTGAACTTGTAGTTCAATGGTAGTTCCACACTTGTACCCATATCTTGGCTTAGAGGATAAAGGCCTATGCAGAGCAGGGGAGAAAATGCATCACCTTGATATATATGCTACACTTGATAGATACTTGTGCTAATTCTTTTGTGTTGACTTCCAGTGTTGTTTTCCGTTGCCCCATGGTGTTCTTAAGGAAGGTCATTAAGGTCCTATTCACGTTATATAATTCCAGGCATTCACAGATCCACATATGAGGCATTGTGTCTTAGGCCTTCCTGTAATCAATCCAAGCTGTGCACAGATTAGTCTGTCTAGTTCTTGATTCTTGGGCTACCTACAGTACTATCTATGAGCAGTTGATGCTTTGAGCCCCTTCCAAATGCCCTTTTGAGCTGTGCTAATGTACGGGCTCATATGCTTTTGCAATTTAGTGGCTATGATGCCTGACAGGACTTTCTATGTTGTAGAGAGGCAGGTTATAGGCCGATAATCAGATGGTGTTGTTCCTTTTGGGGGTCTTTCTGCATCAATATTGGCTTCCATTGTGTGAGCAAGCCTGGGTGGGAGCCTGCTGCTAGCAGCTGGTTCATTTGTGCTGCTAGTCGTTCATGCAGTGCTGTTAACTTCTTTAGCCAGTAAGTTTGGATCATGTCTGGTCCTGGTGCTGTCCAGCTTTTTATATTCCTGATTCGTTGCTGGATATCTTCAGTTGTGATGGTGACTAGCTCTTGTTCTGGGAGATTACTATGGCTTGTTTTTTTTGTTTCTTTAGCCATTTTGCACTGGTGTTGTGTGTTATTTCTTTTCCCATATGTTCTTCCAGTACTGTTCAGTTTCTACCACTGGGGGTTCTGTTCTTACTTTGTTATTAAACTGCAGTTGAGAGTATACCTTAGATGTTTCTTTGGAGAACAGGGCATTTATCCTTCTAGCCTCTGCTTGTCTGGTATATCTCTTTAATCTTGCAGCCAGGGCCGTGAGCCTTTGTTTTGCAGTCTCAGGGGCTTCAGGTAGAGTCAGGCCCTGATATTTTCTAAGTATCCGAGACTTGTTTTTGAACTTCATCCTCTTCTGTATTTCCTCCAATTGGCTGAATTCTCTTTGAGATGTCTTGATGTTAGCTTCTAGCCTCATTTTCCAAGGGGGGGGGGGCGGGGGGAAGGCGGTATGTGTTGATGCTGTTTCCCTGTTTAATTGAATAGCCAAGCATTTCTATTATTACAACGGGTATGGTATATATTAATTTGTTGGTTTGGGTTATGTTAGTGGTGGGGATCGTCATAAGGGCCTTATTGGTATCTTTCAGCATATTGTCTGATGGTAATGCTTTGCTAAGTCTTGGTAATCTAACCCAAGTGTTCACCCTTGATTAGTCGAAGGTGGGATTTGAATTCCACATGATTTTGTTTTTGCTTCCTCTCTGCACCATGATGGCCAAGAGGCCTGCCCCTCCTAGCACCTTCCTAGTTTTAGGCACTGTTTGATACCCCCCAGTCATTTTTTCTAGCTTCTTGTGTGGGGAGCAGTACTACCCCCCCCTGGCAAATTTTTACCACCTTTGCCCCTCCTAAGCTGATTTTTTGAATGAACGACTTTTGGAATAAATGAGGATTTTTGAATCCAGATTTCAATTATTGTCTCGTACATCCTAATTAAGTGTCACTTGACACTTTAGGAGTGTTACAATTGAGTTAATTAGGTGCTTATGACATTTTTCCAACAGTGGCATTTTTTGTGCACTTTGCCCAACCAGGACAGTCAAACAGCTTCAACTTATGGCTAGTTTAGACATTATCTTATTACTTTTTTTAGTTTCATTTAATTTTATTAGGTTTCCAGTAATGGGGAAGGAGAATGGGGAGTACAAAGAGTATAGGGAAAGATACTATAAGGATTACACATAAGGAATACATATAAGAAACTTCTGGTACAATAAATCTTCAATACTCACTATATAATCAAAACATTTAACTCACCCACCATCTGCTTCTTATCACATTATATATTTAACCTTCTGTAATCTCTTAACTCGTATAATTACCTAAATCTCTATAACTTGAATTATATATATTTAACATCTTTAACCATTTATAAAATAGTTTCCAAACTTTTTTTATTTCTTCATCTTGCCCATCTTTCATCTTTTCAGACAAAATATCCATTTCTATAACATCACACAATTTATCAATTACCATCTTTTTGTTTGGTATTTATCCTTTTTTCCAATTTTGAGCTAGTCTAGCTCAAAGTCTAGCTGCAGTACAAATATGTATCATTGCATGTTTACAGTCTTTGCTAAAAGATACTGGAATTATATTCAACAAATAAATCTCTGGCTTGAAAGGGATTTGACATTTTAAGATTTCTGTTAGTATTCCCTGTACCATTCTCCAAAACACTTTAACTTTGGGACACTTCCACCACATTTGATAAAAGGAGCCTCTAGCCTCCTGACATTTCCATCACTTACCCGATACCTTATTATCTATTTTAGCTAAAAGCTCTGGTGATTAATACCATTGATAAAGCATCTTCAAAATATTTTCAAGTGCCACCACTTTAGTGGATTTAATAGTTTTCCACATTTGTTCCCATTCTTATAAGGTGATGTTATGTCCCACATTTTTTGCCCACATAATCATAGAATCTTTAACCAACTGATCATGTGCTGAATAATCTAACAAAAAATTTTACATTTTCTTAATAAATTGACCTTTTAACAATCTTTTGACCTTTTATCAAAACCAGAGTTTTCTGTGAAGAAACCAATTTTCTTTCAATCTGGATTTAATCTGCAATTCGGACCACCAGTCAAGTAGAATTCCTTGCTGCTCCAAACTTCCTTTAGATTTCAAATCATTATTTTCGTTTAACAAATCTTCATAGGATTTGTTGCGTGTTTCCTTAATCCAATTTGGATTTGTTGCAATTTCTAAGGGTCTAATCCATTTCTGTAATTTTGAATACATTTTAAATTTTAATTGGTCCCAAACCCGATATAAGGCATTACACAGAATATGTTGTTTAACATTGTTGTCTAACTTTGTCATACATAAGAAAGGCATGCCAGCCAATTTGAAGATCCTGTCCTTCCAGTTTTAACAATCTGGTCTGTTTTAGTAATATCCAATCTTTGATCCAATATAATGCAGCTGCTTGATAATATAACTCCCAGTTTGGTAAACCACATCCTGCTCTTTCTTTGCCATCTTGTAAATATCTCATTTTTATTCTGGCTTTTTTCCCAGCCCATATAAATTTTGACACAATTTTATTTATTTCTATAAAGAAATTTTTCTTTAGCAAAACTGGTACTGTTTGAAATAGAAACATCAACTTAGATAATATGTTCATTTTAATTGTCGTTATCCTTCCTAAGAAGGATAGATTCAATTTATGCCACTTCTCTAAATCTGCTTTTATTTCTACAAATTCAGATAATTATTTTCCATCAATGAGCTGGTTTTTTTGTTAAGATAATTCCAAGATATTTTATCTATCTACCTAGCTACAGTATTTATATACCACTTTTCAACTAAAAAGTTCACAAAGCGGTTTACAAGAAAATGAAAAATTTTTACTTAATTTATTTTACTTAATTTATTTTACTTTTTTGCAGTCGTTATACCATATTCTTGAATCTTTTTTTCCTCTTTAATATTCTTCAATAATAGTTTAGATTTTTGTTTATTTCTTTGGAATCCCGACACTGCTCCATAACTGTCAATATCTTCCATTATAAACTTCAACGTTTCTTTAGGATTTATAGCAATCACGCTCACATCATCTGTAAAGGCTTGTATTTTAAATATTTTGCCATTTACCAAAGCTCCTGGGAATCTTTGGTCGCTTCTGATTACATTATTTAGGATTTCTAAAGACAATATAAACAATAATGGGGAGCGTCAACAACCTTATCTTGTTCCTTGTGAGATATGTATTTCTTTAGAGTTCCCCATTGATTTTAATCCTTGCTTTTTTGTATTGAATAAATATTCATAAAAATTCTCTCCGAATTGCATTTGTTTAAATAATTCATGCATAAAGTTCCAATTAACTTTTTCAAATGTTTTTGTTGCATAATAATCCTAATTTCTTATTTGGGTATGCCTCAAAATATTCCAACACATTTATTATTATTCTCATATTTTGTTTCAAATGTCTTTTTGGTAAAAAAAACTGTTTGGTCTTTGTGAATAATTTGAATCAGTATTTTCTTTAATCTTGTAGTGAGAATGGTAGTAATTTATAATCCACGTTTAGCAAAGAAATTGGTCAATAAAACTGCATTTCTCTTTTGTCAGTCCCTTGTCTATATATATAAAAGAGAAAAGTCGCTGACTGACTGACTCATCACCACCCTGCCAAAACTGCTGGGCCTAGAAGCGTGAAATTTGGGGTGAGTGTTCCTTCCATGATGGAGGGGTGCACTAAGAACCAATTTTCAGAAATTCCATCCAGAAGGGGGTGAAAAGGGGCACAACATTTTCCTACCTATATTTTCTTTCCATTTCTTTGATTTGTATCATTCTCAATTCATGTTGTAATTTTTTAATCTTATCTTTAATTCCAATATCACTTGGATATAATTGACTTTCTTTTTCTTCAATTTTCAGATTTAATAGTAATTGATTATATTCCCGTGTCCTTTGTGCTCTTTTTTTTCCTAAATAGCTTATTGCTAACCCATGAATAAAGGCTTTACTGGCATCCCCGACTGCTTATATTTTCATTTGTGGCTGTAAATTTATTTAAAAAACCACTCCAATTCTATTTTTGCCTGTTTAACAAAGTCTATATCTTTCAAACATTCTGTACTTAATCTCCAGAAATTGCTTTTTCTCCTTCTATTCAAAATTAACTGAGTCAAGAGGCACTCTTTCA
Organism: Cryptoblepharus egeriae; assembly: GCA_030015325.1. NCBI lineage: Eukaryota > Metazoa > Chordata > Lepidosauria > Squamata > Scincidae > Cryptoblepharus > Cryptoblepharus egeriae. The sequence continues at coordinate 4,687,230 of JAREYC010000009.1, forward strand.
AGTGGGTGTTCCTCTTTTATTTAGCAGGAGAGAGTAACTGGCCCTACACACCCCAGCAGTGTCTGTTCAAGTGGCTTCTGCTGGTGTTGTTTTTTGCATTTCAGATTGTGAGCCCTTTTGGGACAGGGACCCATTAGCTTTTAATTAGCTATTATTATTTTTCCATTTTCTTTCTAAACCGCTTTGTGAACTTGTTAGTTGAAAAGCGGTATATAAATACTGTAGATAGATAGATGATCTGCAAAAGTATTTGGAAAATTTCTGTAACTTCCAGACATCCAGATCATGTCTATTCTTGACCAACACTTGTGTCTATCCAAATAGTATGTAAATTTTTTTTGCTGTTGGATTTTGTGTCCTCCAAGTGTCAATCATGTTAAACTCTTCTATAATTTGGAGAAATCCACTTGGTAGAATTCCTTTGTGAACCCTCTTCCGATCTGAGGATCTATCTAATTTTGCATCAAGGTCCGATTGAAATCACTCAATAATATTTCAATATTGTTTCATTCCTTCATTCTTTCATATAAATCTTTATAAAAATTTTTCTGATTTGAATTGGAAGCATATATATTCACAATGAGAAATGTTTCTCCTTCTCTTTGTATTTCTACAATTAAGATTCTCCCATCTTCTGATAACCATGATGATTTAGGATTCAACCAGGGCTGAATATACATAGCAACCTCTTTTTTTCTTTTTCTGTGGGTCATTTGCTTGAAATACCTGTCCTATTTTTTTGTTTTCAATGAGATTGGCATCTTTTTTCTTGATATGAGTTTCTTGGAGACAGATAATATCTGCTTTCAGCTTTTTCAACTGATGGAAAATTATTTTCTATTGGAGAGAGAATTTAGACCATTTATATTTACAGAGATTATTTTAAGTTGTTTGGCATCCATAATTTCTGTCTCTTTGGTTTCTTTCTCTGTGTTTCCAAATCTTACTAGGTGGCATATAGGCTCCGCCTTCTTGTCCTGAATCTTCCTCCATTTCCAGATCTCTTTCTGATGCAGACCCATTATCTGCCAAGCTTGCTGAGGAGTCTTGTTTCTTTTCAGGTTTTGAGGAATTGATTCCCAAATCTTTTGCAAACTTCCTTAAAAATTCTTCCATTTTCATCACAGTATTGATATTATGCCTTGTTGAGTTAAAATGAAAGGAGAGTCCCTCAGGAATTTGCCAACGATAAGTAATTTGGTTTTTCCTCAAAATCTCTGCCAATGGCTTATATGGAAATCTCATTTTTCTCACACTCTATGGCACTTTTCTGAGTACGCTGACTACAACTCCTACCATCAAACAGCTGATCTGGGCTTCCAGTTTCTCTAATGTGTTGTCTCTAAGTTTCCTATTTGGGAATTTAACTAAAATTTCTCTTCGAAGTTTGTTTCTTCTTGTATAGCTAAAGTTTATGAAGATTTTTTTCAATTCCCTCTTATTTCTTGGTCCAGACCTATGCTTTGTTTAAAACATTCTGATACTCTTAAAAAGTACTTTCATTCTGAATTTCTGGGAAATTCTGCAAGCTTATAATATTTTGTGCCCTGTCCACATCCAGATGCATCTGAAATGTTTCTAGCTGTTTAACACGTAAATCATATTGCACTGCAATCTTCATCAGATTTTCCATTTTTTTCTGATAACTCTTTACTTCTTTTTTAGGATTTTGAATTTCCACCTCTTATTCATCAAGCTGACTATATATCTCCTTAACTGTCTTATTCATGGTTTACAGTTCCTTACGCATTTGTGTCATCTCTAGATTCATCTTCCCTTCTATGCCGGCAAAACCTTGTTGCATATCCTTTTTCATCTCACCTAGATCGCTTTTCAATTGACGGAATAATTCTGCTATATCTGCATTATCTTCCTTCCTAGTATTTGGCATTTTAAACTGTGGTGTTAAGGTTGGCAATCCAGAAGGAATCTGTGGAGAGGTTTTTTCCCCTGGTTTTTGAGTAATTTCAGGTCTACCACCTTTATATAATATGTTGATTACCAAGGAAGGAGTCAAGTTAATGATTGTGTACTTAATCCAAACAAACTCTGACTCTTAAACAACTCAAACTTGCTTATATTTCAATTATAAACTCAAGGCCCTTTATTAGAATGTTCTGAAGTTAATTACCCTATTTCCAGGTTTATAAGACGCACTTTTTTTCTCCCCAAAGGGGGGAAAATATCTGTGCGTCTGATAGAGTGATGGGGCCAATCCTGGAGCACCCATCATGTCATATGTCGTTAGATTCATATTGAAAAGCAGAATCCAGTGCAACAATCAGTTTTGAAATCTCTCCTTCCTATCAAAAGTTATGGCCAGAAAAGTAAAAATTAAAAATATAATAACAAAAAAAGACATTTTTTTGGCAATTTTTTTTAAGTGGGTAGAAATTTTGGCTTGGGAAGGTAGGAATTTTGGCCTTGGGGTTCAGAAATTTTGGGTTTGGCATCTGGTCACCCCGGCACAATTGCAATCCTAACCTGTCTTCCCTGGCTTGGAGACTTGCTCCAAAGTAGACATGCAGAAGACATGGTCCCTCCTGCTCCATGCCTGTGCTTCCCTCATTCTTCCCTATCTATCTAGATCCCCTCACCTTTCCCTACCTAACCCCAAAAGAACCTCCCCAACTTACCTGCCTTCCTGGACGATTTGCAATGAGATTTGTGCAAAATGTTGTTGTCTGATCATTTGCAATGAGATTTGTGCAAAAGTTGCAAATCACTGACACTAGAGATGATGAGTTTTTGGAGTTACCAGAAAATTAAAAGAGTGCTTGAAGCTTAAAGCCTTTCCTCATTTGTTAATGACAATGATAATGGTTCTTAATACCACTGTTGACTTTACATGGTTGAAATATTATTCTGCTATATTTTATTAAATATATTAGTACACCATTTGGTTCAGAATATTTTTTCTTGTTTTGCTCCTCTAAACTTTTGTGCGTCCGGTGCGTGTAATAAGCCGGGAAATATGGTACATAAAAGGTAAAAATGGCTGTTGTGATTCCAGTCTCCACTAGATGTCAGTCTAAGCTATAATTCCAATTATTCAACATTTTGTTATCTCACCAGTTTCAAGGTCAAAGGATTCCTGTTGCGAAAATGAAAATAAACTGTCTTGACTTTTTTTTTCTTTTGCTGCACAGTAAATTATGAGAGGAAACTTCATACATTCAGTTCAGTCTATCTATTTTGTAAACTTATTAAATCCCGAATTGAAACCACAACTTTTAGTTCGTTACATAGTCCTTCAAATAACTTCGCTTGGATCAATTTTTAAAAGTTCTTTTTGTCTTCTATCACATCATAAAAGCTTTAATTGCTTTCTTCAGTGCTTCTTAAATTGTCTCCACAGTTAGTCCACAATTAATCTGCCTTCTCTGCTGCAGCTTTATGGAGTGAGGTCACCTCCTATATCTGAAGCCAGCAAGCATTTTTATGCTGCTTGCAGAGTTTCATTAGCTGTTCTTCTGCTAGATATCAAATTAAATTCAGATCATACCATCCATTTGTCAGATAAGAAGCTATGCCATCTCTTCAGTTCTCATTATTCAGGCTTATACCAAGAAGTTTGGGAAGCAGTCTCAACAGCAGTCTCCGCCTTGGCAAAGAAAAACCTCAAGATAGCCCGAGCCGCTGCCCAGCTACCAAGAGATCTTGCAGCCTGCATTGCGATTGTCCTCTCCTGGCAATCTCACCATCACAGTCTAATCAGGGTCCCCAGAATCAAATGTGGAAGGCCCCAGGAGGGCAGGAGACAATTTTTTCCATTTTGCTGTGAGGCTCTGCCTCCCCCATAATCTTATTTCTCATATCCACTGATGAACTCTGTAATGGGCTGGGTGGAGATGATGTTCTGGCTTCAGAAGTTGTCTGTATGCCCAGTGTTTCCCCTGGTTGATGTATGCCCAATTGCTCTTCTGGGCTTTTTCATTGTATCTGTGATGTTAGGTGTAGTTGTTCAATCTCAAGGTTTGACAGTAGCTTTCTCTTTACTATGTTGTAGCACTGAGCATCTAGTTGTTTCTTGGTTAGTGTGGATATAGGTCTTTTCTCCACCCATAGTCTCTCCATACATTCCATGTATCCCCTTTAGTCTGCTGTTTTAGTAGCATTCCATTAATTCCAGGTTCTCTTTCCTCGTCCATTTATGGTTTGTTCCAGTAGCCCACTTGTCAACAGATTGTCCTGGTCCCTCAACATCTGACGCGGACCTTGTTAATACAGATGATGTCCAAGCCGGCATGACTCTCTTTGTTTATTTTACTATCATGTTATTTTTGATGTAGGCTGTTAAGGCATTAAGGGGTCTTGCCCAAGAACTCTTTACTGGAGTAGGAGGTTTCTAGACCAGGGCTGAAATCAAGTGGTTGTATGGGGATACATCCTGATCCTTCTACACTCTGGCTTTCCACACCTGAGGCAGTACTCTTAACCACTACACTACCCAGCTGCATGCTGTTTGTGTGTGTGTGTATGTGTGTATGTAAATACACACACACACACGTATTAGGGCTGTGGGTGGCGCAAGTGGTTAAGATTCTATGCCTGTTAACCAGCAGGCCAAGGTTTGAGACCTGGGTCAGCCCCACAAGACAAGGTGAGCTCCTGTCCTTAGCCCAGCTCTGCGATGCCAACTGGATCCAGTGTATTGCCTCTGCCTTTTCATTGGACTAATTCAGTACCGAGGAGAGGGGGGGATTTGCTGCTTGGGTAACAATCCTTGAGTCCATCCTCCATAACAATCCAACCCAGGCTTTCATGCCTTGCATACAACGTATGCAGTGCCAAGCATGATACCAAAGACTTTCAAGGCTGATGGAGGCCTTCAATATATAGTGGAGAGCTCTAATTGCATATAAAGCCTGTTCTAGTGAGTGCAACCTTCAAGCCCTGCGATCCGCTGGTAGCAAAGTCCAACAGATTGTCAGATGTGCTAACAATTATTGGCTGAAGCATTGCTCTCAGATCCAGGTAGCAGCTGACACAGGCAACATCAAGGGGATATACGATAGCATCAAGCAGGCGTTAGGTCCTACAGTGAGGAAATCTGCCTCGCTTAAGTCCACTACTGGTGAGGTCATCCAGGACCGAGCACAGCAGATGGCACGCTGGGTGCAGCACTACTCTGAGCTATACTCCAGTAACTGAAGAAGCATTAAACAACATTGAGTGCCTACCTGTCTTGGAGGAACTTGACAGTGAACCAACTTTAGAAGAACTAAACGAAGCCCTGGATTCCCTTGCTTCTGGTAAGGCACCCGGGAAAGATAACATTCCTACTGAAGTTCTGAGAGGGAAGGTGGAGTACCACAGGACATGAATGATGCTAATATTGTCACACTGTACAAGAACAAGGGCGACAGGGGTGACTGTAACAACCACCGTGGCATCCCTCTTCTTAGTGTTGTAGGGAAGCTGCTTGCCTGAGTCATACTGAAGAGGCTTCCGCTGCTTGCAGAGAGAATCTATCCTGAATCACAGTGTGGATTTTGAGCCAACAGGTCCACCACTGATATGATATTTTCCCTTCGACAGTTGCAAAAGAAATGTAGGGAAAAAAGACAGCCACTCTTTGTAGCCTTCATGACAATGATAATGGTTCTTAATACCATGTTAGTATTTGAATTTAATAATAAAACATATTTGTTCAGGCAAGTTGATTCCAGGCTGATGCAATACTGAAGAAGGCTGATGCAATCTAGCTGATGCAATCTGAAACTGCTCTTACAGCATGAGTCAGCAGAATTGGAAGTGCTGAGTCACTGATCACCTGACTGTAATATCTATAACTGATTGGTGTTCCACTAAATTTAAGTGTGTATGAGATTATTGCAACGTGTGGGTTACTGAGGAGGAGTATTTTTGCTGTTTTGATACTCTGAAAGACTGAACTGTATCTGTGGACTGACTTGTGGACTGCTTAACTGGATTTACTGAGATTGGAATACCTCTGCAACTTGATGTATGTATATGACTGATCTACTGCTCTGACCTTGGACTGTGTTACTGGACTTATCTTCTGCCTTTTGTTTAAAGAATATAGTTATCTTTAACTATAAACAGCTGTCGTGTTTACTCTGTGCTGCTGCTCCTTCTCCTCTGCACAACCACTCTGCTAAGCCCTGCACATCAGCAGGGTCTCACACCCCAACATACAACTGTTGAAATATTATTCTGCTATATCATATTAAATATACACTATTTGGTTCAGAATATTTTTTCTTGTTTTGCTCCTCTAAACTTTTGTGCATCTCATGGTCCGGTGTGTGTAATAAGCCGTGAAGTACGGTGAGTGTGTGTGTGTGTCATATATATGTGTGTATATATATATGTGTCATATACAGTGTGTGTGTGAGTGTGTCACACACTCGTTTAACAAGCGTTTCACATAACAAGCAAAAATTTCCAAGAAATCTTGCTTCATATAATAATTTCCGCTTCACTTAACAAGCAGGTGTGCTATGCAGCTCTGAAGCTCCACACGGAGGCATTTAAAAGGTCCCCAACTTGGGGACAGTTGCCTGGAGGTGTCAGAGGCAGCTACCCCTAACTGCCTCCAAGTGTCCTCACCGGCAACCTTAAGCTCTAGCAGGAGCCCAGACAAGCCTCCAGGAAAGTGTCTTTGATTACAATCTCCTAAGTAGGTCTACTCAGATGTAAGCCCTATTTTGTTAAATGGGGCATACTCCGAGGAAAGAGCCTTTGATTGCAGCCTCTTAACCATGTCTACCCTGAAGTAAGCCCCATTGTGTTAAATGGGGCTTACTCTCAGCAGTGTCTTTAGGATTGCAGCCTAAGTAGACTTCATAGGATTATGCACATTGAATGCATGTTTTGAATTCAATTCCAGTGTTTTGTCATCATTTTTACGTCCACTTAATATTTTTATATGAATATTTCGGGGTTTGTGGAACCAATCGTCTGAGTTTCCATTATTTCCTATGGAAAAATCTGCTTCACTTACATATATATACCAGCAAAAATCATACCCGTATTGTGGGAGAAAGATTCCCCCATGTGCCATTCTCCACAGCGCAACATACCCTCATGCGCTACTTCCCCAATGCGCAACATACCCATGTGCCACATTCACAATGCACATCATTCACCCATGCGCATCAGTCACCCATGAGCAGTATCCCTCCATGCACAACATTCCCCCATGCGCATCAGTCCCTCATGCACAAATTCCCCCCCTGCACAACATCCCCCATGCTCATCAGTTCCCATGTGCAACTTCCCCCAGTATGCATCAACTATAGTGCAACCTCTTCCTCTGAACAATGTGCCCCCGGTGCATCAGGCACTGAGTACCAAATTGGCTGGATGTTGGTCAGTCTTCCATGTTAAGTATAGGACAAAAACACGTTGACCCCTTTTCAGTCCCTTAAGAGTTAAATTTCTCCTCATGGGTTCTTGGTGGGTGTTCAGTTGACAGAAGGAACTCCCTCCCAGAATTCCATGCTTCTAGGCCCAGCAGTTTGGGTGGAATGCTGATGAGTCATCAGTTCTCCAATGCAAAGTATAGGGAGGAAAATGCGTTGTGCCCCTTTTCACCCCTTCTGGTTGGAATTTACGAAAACGGATTCTTAGTGCACCCCTCCATCATGGATGGAACACCAACCCCAAATTTCATGCTTCTAACCAGGCTGTTTTGGCAGGGCGGTTATTGAGTCAATGAGTGAGTCAGTCATTCAGAGACTTCTCTTTTATATACAGTGGCTCCTCACATAACAAATTTAATTCGTTCCAGTGGCATGTTTGTTACGTGTAATGTTCTTTACGTGAAGGGGATTTTCCCATAGGAAATAATGGAAACTCAAATGATTGGTTCCACAACCCCAAAAATATTCATATAAAAATATTAAGTGGATGTAAAAATGATGACAGAACACTGGAATTGAATTCAAAACATGCATTCAATGTGCATGATCTTATGAAATCTGCTTAAGTTGCAGTCCTAAAGACACTTTCCTGGGAGTAAGACCCATTTAACACAATGGGGTTTACTTCTGCGTAGACATGGTTAGGAGGCTGTAATCCAAGACACCTTCACAGTGTCAATCCACTTTCTCCTCTCTATCCTGAGACTCTCTCTCCATGCACAACATGGAGCCTTCTGGCTCCCTTCTGGCTAGCTCTGAGCTGCTTCCCTCTTCTCCACCGCTCTTCTCTCCCTCTGCCCAGTGGACACCCGGCCACAGGAGGAACAGTGTGGAAGTGTTTCTTTCACTATGGGCAGGTGTGCTAGGCAGCCCTGACACTTTTTAAACAGGCTGCCAGCCAGCGCATCTGCCCCAACTGCCAATGAATGTGTTCTTTACGTGAAGCAGTTTGTTACGTGAAGCAGAATCCTAGAGAAATTTTTGTTTGTTACGTGAAACATACTTTACGTGAGGCTTTACATGAGGTGCCACTGTATATAGATATATATACACACTGTATATATCCATCTATCTACATATATCACATGTATATATCTGTCCATCTATCTATTCACACACACATACACTCACACACACATATATACACACACACACATATATATATACACACACACAGTGGTACCTCGCTTAACAAGTGGCTTGAATAGTGAGTGTTTCACATAAAGAGCAAAAATTTCTCTGGGGTTTTGCTTCGTTTAAAGAGCTTTTTCTGAAGGAGTCGGAAAAGGGCCACTCAGTAAACATGGGTTTGCCCTGCCCCCTGTTAGTCAGGGCCGGATGTAGTCTTTTGCCTCCTTCCGGGCCGGGGCATCCCTTCCTCAGTCCGGCTCTGACTCCCTAAGAGTAGGGTCGTGGTCTCACTATACTCCACAGAGCCTTGTTGGCCTACTTCTTCATCACCTTTCAACTGTCTCTTCTCTCTCTCCTCAACTGCTTTTAACTGCTGTTAACTGTCACTGGACCTGCCCTTCTCCCTCTCTGGGGATCAGGATTGCTGGACGGGACCCCCGCTCAGACCTTCAGACTACTGAGGGGTGTACCTCAGTGGAGGGGCCTCTCCAGCCCCCCCTCCACTACATCGCCGTGCCCGCGGCTCCCTGGCACAGAGCGGGGCCGCCCACAGGCTTAGCCCTCCTTCCCTGCCTGCCTTCTTTGCCGCCTGTGAGGTGAGCGTTGGACGGGGCCGCCCACTGGCTTAGCCCCCTCACTCTGCATCACCTCACCAACGCCGGGGCCAGGCAAAGGCCGCCTATGGCTTAGCCTCTCTCCAGCTAATCCGGCCCAGCTCTATCCACGCGCAGACATGCACGTCCTCTGCCTCAGCCAGCCGGTGACCAGCACAGCATCCTGCGGTCCACGGAAGGGCCATAGGGATCTGTCTGAGCCGGCGAGCTTCCTCCCTCCAGTCCACGAAAGCCCCCGGAGGCAGTGAGGGCTCTGGTTTTTTGGCGGCCACCATTTTGTGCCTCAGTTTTTCCCGCCTGTGATAGCGGCGGCCATCTTGGGTCCCTCCTCGCCACACAGGTCGCAGTGAGTAACTGGGCTTGGCCCAGCTCGTTTTCAGGTGAGAGCATAACTTGTTCATATGTTCATATGTTCTATGTTCATAACTTAATTTAAAAAAGAAAAAAAAAGGTTCTTAAAGGGATAGTGCTTTATTTCTTTCAACTGCTTTTAACTGCCCTTATGGCACAAGAAGGCGAAGACAGATTGGCAGAGGGAGGCCAAGGGGTTCCAAACCTGACAGGGCCAAGTGCCTCCCAGGATTCTTTGGCAACTCAGACCCAAAGCCTTGAGCCAGTGATTGCGTTCCTGAGGGATGTCCTTGAAGCAGCTGTGTCCATCAAACTTCCAATATTGGTCAAGGCTGCTGTTTTAGAGGCTACCTCTTCTAAAGCCACTGCCAAGAGGAAAAGGTTATGCTCTCCCAGTCAAGCTACCCCCGTTTCCTCTACATCTGAGGATACCTCTCAGTGCTCTCCCCATAAGAGACCTCATAGGTCCAAGCACCTGGAGCGCCCCAGCCGTAAGAATAAGAGATGCAGCAGTCATTATAAGCATCACTCTTTTTCTTAATCCTCTTCAGCATCATCTGCCTTGGCTTCTTCCGAGTCTGGGGAGGATCGTTGGTCAGGCGCAGAGGCGGAAGAGCCCGCAAGAGCTCATGTCTGTTCCATTCTAAGCTCCTTGAACCTGTGGTGGACAGGTCTGCCAGATGTCTCACTCTTCGCAGGTCGGCCACTATGGACTCTGATTCTGACCAGGACAAGGCTGAGGCCTTCCCCAAGGCGGATGCCCATGAGACGGTGATTCCATTCCCTAAGGCCTTCCAATCCGTCTTCTCACAAGAATGACAATCCCATTCCAAGGGCACAGGATCCAGGGTAGCAGACAAGCTGTATACTATTCCTGAGAAACAGATGGATCTGCTGAAGATCCCTGCTATGGACTCTCCTGTGGCATCAATGGCTTCCACCTCGGTCCCCGTGGATGGAGATATCTTGCCTAAGAACCCTACCGATTGTCGTATGGAGATTCTTCTCAAACGCAATTTCGAGTTTTCTTCTTTTGCCTTCAGAGCTGCCTTGGCAAATTCTGTTATGGCCCATGCTGCATTTATATGGGCACAGAAAGCAGCCAGGGATAAAAAGCAGCCTAAGGCCTTTAGGAACACCATGAAGAACATTGCCTGGGCTTCGGCCTTCGCAGCGGATTCATCCTTAGATGCCATGAGATTCTCAGCTAGGGCTATGTCATCAAACATCTCCATTCATAGAGCCCTGTGGTTACGTTCCTGGTCGGGGGAGGCTGGCTCTCATTCCAAACTCATTAACTTACCTTTTGAAGGAAGTAAACTAATTGGCAAGGCACTGGATCCCATCTTGGTGTAGGTTAAAGACAAGCGAAAGGTACTTTCACCTGGGAAGAAGGAAGCTCCTAAACCTAAACAATCTTCCTTTCGTCCCTCCAGACCTCGGGACAGGGACTCCTCCGCGACTTCCTTTCGATCTTGCTGGACCAACGCCAGTGTCTTGCCTCGCACCAGGCCCAACAACTACAATGGCTCCACTAAAGGACAGTCCACCCACAAGGGTGCCAAGAACTTTAGATCTACATGATGCCAGGCCTGGGCCAGAACCCAGTGCTATTGGAGCGCGGCTTTTGGACTTCGCTCTCTGCTGTCAGGGATCTACTTCAGATGGCTGGGTCCTCAGCACAGTTTCTCGAGGGTGTGCAATCGAGTTCCAACGATGTCCTCCCAATCAATATTGGTGGGTTCCACTATCCAAGGATCCTCAGAAGCATTCACAGAAACTCAAGGCCATTCAACATCTCTTGGACATTAGGGCCATAGAGCGCATTTCCCGTTTGCAGAGGGGTCTAATCTATCATCTTTCCCGTGCCGAAGAAGAATGGAGAGATGCGGATAATCCTCGACCTGAAATGGTTAAATCAGTTCACCTTGAAAAAGAACTTCAAAAGGGAGACTTGACTGACTATCTTGGCGGCTCTGGACCGGGGGGATTATCTGGTTCGATAGGCCTGTTGGAGGCATATCTCCACGTACCCATCCGACCGTCGCACCGGAGGTTTCTACGTTTCAGGTACGGGTCCCATCATTACCAGTACCAGGCATTTCCCTTCAGTCTTTCTGCCGCTCCGAGAGTCTTCATGAAGCTCCCGGTGGCATTGGTGGCCGCTCTCTGATTGCAGGGAATCCGCATCTTTCTCTACCTAGATGACATCTTGGTTGCCGCTTCTTCTTTTGTTCAAGACTCTGAGGATCTTCGCAAAGTCATGACTACCTTGGAACTACATAGATTCGTGATCAACAAATCCAAGAGTGTCTTGGTCCCGACTCAGAGTTTGGTCCGTCTGGGACTCCTGATACAAATGGTTTCATTCCAGAGCGCAGAACGAAGCTCAGGGAAGGCTTGCAGCGGGTTAGGGAGATATCATCTGTTCTTTTGATGACCCTCTTGGGTCTCATGGTGTCCTACCAGGACATGGTGCCCAGGTTCCACCTACAGCCCCTTCAATCTCTGTTACAGCCTTTTGCCCACAACATAGAAGACAAGACCTTCCAAATAGTGCAGGTTCCAACCACGGTGCATCGATCCCTGGATTGGTGGCTAGCCCCTTCCAGACTGGAATCAGGAACAAGTTTGGAGTGTCCGGATCGACATGTGCTAACCACAGATGCCAGTCTCTCTGGCTGGGGAGCATGGTTTCAGTCTCACCTAGAGCAGGGAACCTGGACTTCACAAGAATGGCACTTTTCCATCAACAGGCTCGAGCTCAGGGCAATCAGATTAGCCCTGGTTCACTTCCAGGATTTTCTGTTCAGGTCCCAGGTGCTAATCCAAACAGACATTTTGGCAAAGGCATTGGTGAACCAGCAAGGCACGACCAAATCCAAGGAGATGTTGGAGGAAGCGACCCTCCTTTTCCGCTGGGCAGAGGCACACCTCATTTTGATAAAGGCAGAACATCTACCAGGAATCCTAAATTCAGAAGCAGACTGGCTGAGCAGACAGTCAGTGGACGAGAACGAGTGGATTCTGCATCCCCAAGTGTTCTCGCTCATCACCAAACTGCTGGGGAAACCTGAAATAGATCTATTTGCATCTGACCTGAACTCTCAGTTGCCTGCGTTCGTCTCCAGGGCTCCACACCCTCGGGCCTTGGGGGTCAATGCCTTAGTGTTCCCCTGGCCACCGACTCTCCTTTACGCCTTCCCTCCCTTTCCACTGATCCCAGCGGTGCTTCAGAGGATAAAGAAATTCAAGTCCACTCTCATTCTGATCAACCCAACTCTGATCAACCTCTCAGTGGCTCCTCTGGTCAGATTGCCACCACATCCTGACATTCTACAATAAGGCTCTCTTCTTCATCCCAATCCAGGTCAGTTCAAATTGACAGCCTGGCTTTTGAGAGGCAAAGTTTAAGGAGACAAGGCTATTCTGACAGAGTATTGGACACTCTCCTGGCATCTAGGCGCTCTTCCACTAATCGTATCTATGCTAGAACCTGGAAGATGTTTGTGCTATGGTGTTCATCCAAGGCAGCTTCGGTCAGGAACCCCAAAATACGACACATTTTGGACTTCCTACAGGATGGAGTGGACAAGGGTCTAAGTACCAATACCACGAAGAGACAATTGCCTACGCTTAGCTCCATCCTGGGGCCAAGAAAATTTGGTCCTCTATCCAGTCACAACAACCTCAAAAGATTAATCAAGGGTTTAAAGCTCCTTAGTCCTTTGGTAGTCCACCATTTCCCTACCTGGGACCGTCACTTGGTGCTCAAGGCTTTAATGGGGGCTCCCTTTGAGCCTTTGGCTTCGGTCCCTGTCAGGTTGCTAACCCTGTAGTCTGCTTAGTGGCTCTCATGTCAGCTAGATGTGTGTCAGACCTGGGTTCCTTGTCCACTAACCCCACCCTTTGTATTTTCCAGGATGGCAGAATGGTCCTCAGGCTGGATCCTTCTTTCTTGCCGAAGGTTAACTCTGTTTTCCACAGGAGTTAGGAACTAATTTTGCCAACGTTGTGTCCGAATCCCAAATAATCAAGGGAAAGAGCTTGGCGCTCTCTTGATGTAAAGAGGGCTCTGAGCTATTATTTAGACAGAACCAGGAATGTTCATAGGTCGGAGGCCTTGTTCATTTTATTTGGAGGTATCTACAAGGGAAAAAGGGCTTCCGTGGCCTCCTTGTCCCGATGGCTAAAATTTGCGATCATTGAGGCCTATAAAGCAGTGGGGAGGGATGTCCCTGAGGGCATCACGGCCCACTCCACGAGGGGGGTGGCTGCTTCTGCGGTGTTTGAAGGGGTCGCATCGCTTGAGGAGATCTGCAGGGCGGCTGCCTGGTCCTTGGCGGACACCTTTATTTGGCACTACAAGGTGAACCAAGCGGCGTCGGCTGAGGCTGCGTTTGGTCGCCAGGTTCTCTAATCTGTGGTGTCTAAATAAGGATAACTGCATCTTTCCCACCCTGAGTGTGAGGCTCTGGTACATCCCATGTTTACTGAGTGGCCCTTTTCCGACTCCTCCAGAGAAGGCAGGAATTTACTTACCAGAAAATGTCCTTTTCTGTGAGGAGAGGAAAAGGGCCACTCAGGCCCACCTCAGCAGAGACGCAGTTTTCTATCATTCCTTTTGGTTTATCTTCCTGGGGCTACATTTTTTTATAGTTGTGCAGTGGTCCTGGTCCTTGGGGAGCTGTTTTTTCATGATTCTAATTAGCTCATTCATTTCAGAGGGCTGTTTGTCTGTGTTGTTCCCTCTGGTTTTTTTTCTTCTTATGTTGTCTAAAGTTTTATAGAGTGTCTACATGGCAAACATGACTGCGGTGGCATCGAACTCCTCTGCGGGCTCTGATATCTGTACTGGGGAAGGGATGCCCCACCCTGGAAGGAGGCAAAAGACTACGTCCGGCCCTGACTGACAGGGGGCGGGGCAAACCCATGTTTAGTGGGTGGCCCTTTTCCTCTCCTCACAGAAAAGGACATTTTCTGGTAAGTAAATTACTGCCTTTTGCATAATTAGTGCCCATTTGCTGGGCTTTTCCTTTCCTGTAAGTAAGCCCCAGTTGATTTACTGGAGCTTAATTCTGAGTACACATCCCAGGATCTGGCTCCTTTTCAATGCAAGCTGGATTTAATGCAATCCCATGGAAATTGGATATGGCCCCTTTTCAATGCAAGCTGCACTGAATCCAATCCTATTGAAACTGCATTGGATTGCATTGCAGTGCAATCCTATGGATTGCATTACAATCCAGTGCAATCCTGTGGAAAGAGTCAGGCTTGCATCCTATACAGTTTCCTATGAGTAAGCCCCAGTTTGATTCTTGGGGCTTGATTCTGAGTAGGCAGCATAGGATCTGGCCCCTTTGCTGTTGCAGATTGCCTATCTAGTTTGCATCAATAGATCTCACACACAGAGAGGTTCCTTGTTAAAGATGCTCCAAAAGACATCAGTGACTCTTTTAGTGAAAATTAGTCATCCTTGGACATAAAGGTTTCTCTTTTCTTTTTTACTGTACAGAATATTACAGTGTTTATTACAGTAATTGTGGTCTGTATTATAGTGTTTTGAATTCATAGAATCATAGAATCATAGAGTTGGAAGGGACCTAGTAGGTCATCTAGTCCAACCCCCTGCCTGCAGCAGGAATTCCCCCTAGAGCATCTCCAACAGGTGCTCATCGAGCCTCTGCTTGAAGATCCCCAGTGAGGGAGAGTCCACCACCTCCCTTGGCAATCTGTTCCACTGCCGAACCGCCCTCACCGTCAGGAATTTTTTCTGGATTTCTAGCCGGAATCTCCTTTCTTGCAGTTTGTACCCATTGGTTCTAGTTCTGCTTTCAGAAGCAGCTATGAACAAATTGGCCCCTTCCTCCATATGACAGCCCTTCAGGTATCTGAAGAGGGCAATCATGTCTCCCCTCAGCCTCCTCTTCTCCAGGCTGAACATCCCAAGTTCCCCCAACCTTTCCTTGTAGGGCTTCCCTTCCATCCCACTGATCATTCTTGTCGCTCTCCTCTGGACTTGCTCCAGTTTGGCTGCATCTTTCTTAAAGTGAGGTGCCCAGAACTGAACACAGTACTCAAGGTGAGGTCTCACCAATGCAGAATAAAGAGGAACTATAACTTCTCGTGACTTGGAAGCTACAATCCTCTTAATGCAACCTAAAATGGCATTTGCCTTCTTAGGCAAATTCAATCCAGGTGTTTTGTCATCATTTTTACATACAGTTAAAAAGTTAAAATGTCATCATTTTTACATACAGATCCATAGAAGCGGGGATTTACCATACAAAAGAAGACCCAAAGTGCAGGCTATGCAGAGAAACATTAGAAACAATCCAAGACACTGTGGAAGGGTGCAAAATGCAGGCAGGAGCAGCATACATTGAACGGCACAACCAAGTAGCCGGCATCGTGTATAGGTATATCTGCTCAGCCTATGGACTAACCCCTCCTAAGACCAGATGGGAGACCCCTGAGAAGGTTGTGGAGAGTGACAGGGCTAAGGTCCTGTGGGACGTCCATATCCAGACAGATAAGAAAGTACTGGCTAACCAGCCAGACATTGTGGTGGTAGGTAAAGCCCAGAAGACAGCCCTGGTGATAGATGTAGCAATACCAAATGACAGCAACATCAGAAAAAAAGAACATGAAAAGATAGAAAAGTATCAGGGTTTGAAGGAGGAATTAGAAAGGATTTGGAAAGTGAAGGTGAATGTGATCCCAATAGTGATTGGAGCTGTGACACCCAAGCTGGAAGAATAGCTCAAACAGGTCCCACGAAGGACATCAGAACACTCGATCCAGGAAAGTGCATTGTTAAGAACAGCTAAGATACTGCGCAGAACCTCAAACTCTCAGGCCTCTGGTAGGAGACCCGAGATTGAAGATAACATACATACACCACTCATGGAGGGTGAGAAACTATATATATATATACACATACACACATACAGTGGGGCCTCAAATAAAGAATATAATTTGTGATCTATCTATGCAAACTAGATAGGCAGTCTGCAACAGCAAAGGGTCCAGATCCAATCCTGTCTACTGAAAATCAAGTCCCATTAAATCCACTGGGGCTTACTCATAGGAAAGTGTGTAGGATGCATCCTGACTCCATGTTTGCGTGTTGTGCAAAACAGGCCAAATCCTATGCTGTCTACTTAGAATCAAGACCAATTAAATCCACTGGGGCTTACTCACAGGAAAGGAAAACTGCAGGCAGGGAAGGTGGCGGGGGGAAAGAGGGGAAATTGTATTTGGGTCCAGGCAGTGGGGGCTTCCTTTGGGGGAAGAAGTCTGTTTGAATGAGGGCTCTAGAGGGGAGGTGCAGGAGGAGTTCTCAGTAGGAGGAAGGGAGAACTCTCCTGACTAATGGGTGCTGAACTCCCGGGAGGCCGGACGCAATCCAACTTCTCCTTCCTGAGAGGGCACCCAGAAGCTTCCCAGTTTCATCTGGCCTCGTGTTGGATCGGATGTGTATCCAGGAAGCTCTAAGCTCCCCTCTTCTCCTTCACTTTTCTTTTTCTTTCATTTTTCTCTCTCTCTTTATTCTTTTTATAGCCCTCTCTCTGTCTCCTCTTCCTCCTCAGCTACCCCTTCTGAAGGGGCTCAGTTCCCCCTCCCCCTACCGCATGCTTCCCCTGGAAAACACTTCAGCAGCTCCCCTCCCTAGCTGCCGGGAGGACCCATGCTGCAGCTGGACCTCTAGGAGATGCTGTGGACCTCCCTTCATTAGTGAATTGCTAGTGCGACTGCGGACAGCCCCAGCAGAGGTGAGGAGGAGTCAGAGAGGAGCATTGCTGCTCCTCACAGCGGCAGGTGTCCTGCTGAGCCAGTGCAGCCTCTTAAAGGGCTCTTTGTAAGCGTTCTCAGGTTAGCGCCTGGCCACCCGATAAATGCTCTCCTGGACCTGCTGTAGCCACATGCTGCACCAGAGAGGAACTTCAAGGCATCTTTGTGCCATTGCAGCCCTTTTTCCTTTTTTATACTTTGCCAGATCCCATCATGGACAAACTGAAGGTTCCCCTGGTGGATGCTACAGTGGTGGTGGTCTCTTCAGCAACAACTCTGCCCTCAGAGGGGGAATCTGGTCCCCAGGACAGCTGTGACAGAAAGGTCGAGTCTGTCCTCAAGCACAACTTTGAGTGTGGATCCCAGATCTACCGAGTGGCGGTACTAGTTCCATCTTCTCTGGGGCTGCCTATTTCTGGGCCAAGGATTTGGGATATGAGGACAAAAAGATTTCACGTACAGCAAAGAATACTCTAAAGAAAATTGCCTTAGCATCATCAACAGCGGCTGATTGTGCCTATGATTCCCTCCAGCTCTCAACCAGGTCTATGACACAAGGGCTGTTGGCCAGATCCCACATTTGGCTCCGTCAGTGGGAAGGGAATGCACGTTCTTCTGGGATCATTAATATTCCCTTCAAGGGCACCAAATTATTTGGAGAGGGCCTGGAACCATTGCATATAGAGAATCAGGATAAGCAAAAGTTTCTCCCATCATCCAAGAAGACTTCCCAGAAGAAGTCTAGTTCCTTTCGGCCTTCCAATTCAGGCTACAAGCCCCACATTTCAGGATACCCCATTTGGTATCCCATTTGGTATCTTAATGGGATAGAAATAAAGTCATAGAAATATGGTATCTTACCATATCCCATTTGGTAACTTAATGGTATAGAAATAAAGTCATGTTCAAGTCCAAGAAACTTGGCCCTTCCCAGAATCAGGCAGGAAAGTCCTCCAAGGATGGCACCTCAGCATGACTCCCTGTGCCATCTGGAGTATCTACCAATGGGGGAACCGTCTCCTGGTCTTTGAAGAACGCTGGAGTCTGATAACATCAGACTCCTGGGCTCTGCAGACAGTCAGGAGGGGGTACTCATTACAATTTATCAGGCTCCCTTGGGACTGATACTGGAAGGTTCCAGTCTCCAGGGATCCCACGAAGCATCATCTGAAGCTAGCAGCCATACAACACTTGCTTCAGATAAGGTGCCGACCAGACCAGAGTCTATTCGGTGTTTTTTTCTGGTTCCAAAGTGGAATGGCGATGGGAAGGCCAATCTGGATTTGAAATGGTTGAACCACTTCCTTAAAAAGAGGAAGTTCAAGGTGGAGACATGGAGGTCCATAGTAGCCTTCCTACAAAAAGGGAGACTTCCTAACTTCTGTGAACTTCACTGCGGCTTATTCTACATGTCCCCATCCTGGAAAAACATCGGAAGTACCTTCGATTCTGTTATGGGAACCAACATTTCCAATACAGATCGATGCCCTTTGGTTTCACAGCGGCTCCGAGAGTGTTCACTAAGCTTCTGGTGGTCCTGGTTGCTCATCTCAGATGTCAGTGGGTGGCCCTCCATCCCTATCTGGACAATCTTCTCATCAGGTCGCCAACTAGGCAAAGGATGCATCAGGAATTGGAGCTCACCCTCCAATGGCTACGGACTTTGGGATTGTACAGAAGATGTACAGAAGAGTTCCTGGGTTCCAACTCAGTCCTTCAACTTCTGGGGCTTATCCTGGAGACAAGATTGTTCGTGGTATCACACTCACAGGACAGGCAGTAGCACCTGCAAGAAACACTCTTCTGGATGCAGGGCAAGTCTCATCTGGAGCTGATCGAGTTGGCCTGCCTTCTGGGGCTTAGGGTATCTTGCCAAGATATCATACAGTGGTCTCCGTTTCATCTCTGGCCACTGCAGCTTCTTCTTTGGCCCTATCTGAATCTGATAGAGCAAAGAAGGTCTGCTTGAGTCAAACTGTCCACTCAGTTTTTGCACAGTATCCGGTGGTGGATAGAACCAGATTGCCTGACACGGGAAGTTTATATGACCCTCCTGCCTTGGAAGGTGGTCACCACAGATGCCTCACTACTGGGTTGGGGGGCTCACCTGGACGGAACAATGATCCAGGAGATTTGGTCATCTTTAGAGGCCCAGAACAGCATCAAGTGGCTAGAGTTGAGGGCTGTCAAGCTAGCTTTAGAATGGTTTGAGGTCATGTTGGAAGGCTCACATGTTCTGGTGAGAATGAACAACATGACCACAAAAGCTTTCATCAACAGGCAAGGGGGTACCCGCTCAAAGCTGTTGATGAGAGACCTCGTTGTTGTTCCAGTGGGTGGAGATTCACCTTCAATCTCTAAATGGAAAGTACCTAGCAGGCTTGGCAAATGTGACAGCTGACTTGCTCAGTATTTCTGGTGTTCAAACAAAGGTTATTCACCATTCAAAGTTAGAACTAAACATGTGTTAGAGTTCTTGCAGGACGGACTTGATAAGGGGCACAGTACCAGCACAGTGAAGCATCAAGTGGCAGGCTTGAAGAGCACTTTAGTAACCACAGGTGGTGGCACAGCTCTAAATCATCTGCATGATCATCGTTTTCTGGCGGGGGTAAGTCGACTCAATCCTCCCCCCGTATGCAGATTCCCTTCCAGGGATCTCCACCTGGTCCTCACTGCTCTGACTAAGCCTCCCTTTGAACCTCTGGCCTTGACAGAGCTTAAGTTTCTTCTAGTTTCAGCCATATCTGCCCGCAAGCTATCTGAACTCAGGGCTTTATCCGTTAATGCCTACCTGTGCTAAGGTGGTTCTTCGCACAGATTCTTCATTTATCCCCTATATCAATTCTTGGTACCATAGGACCCAGGAATTGGTCAATGCATCCTTTTGCCCAAATCCCACTTCTCCAACAGAGGCTTTTTGGCACAAACTAGATGCTAGAAGGGTCCTGAAGTACTATGTCTTTAGTACTTCAGAAGGTACTAAAGTACTAAAGACATCCATAAGACTGATTGACTTTTCATCATTTTTAATTGCACCAAGATTGGAAAGCAAGCCTCCCTATCTACTCTGTCAGGCCGGCACAAAGGGTCCATAGCTGTAGCATATTCATCCTCAGGAAATACTCTTCCTACCGGCATTACTGCTCATTCAATTTGCTATGCAGCAACCACAGCTGCCTTTGAGGGGGTGGTCTCTGGGGAATCCAACTGTAGAGTGGCCACATGATCTACCCCCTCAACTTTCAAAAAACACTACAGGATTGATGAGGCCGCCTTGGTTGATGCGGACTTCAGTATGAGGGTGTTACAGAGGGTGGTGGCACCATAGGATTCTCAGATCTCCCAATCCTTCCTCTGGATGGATACTGCTTGGCTATATCCCATTTGTTAGGAGCGTTCTCCCTTCCTCCAACTGAGAAAAATGGAGATTTTACCTGTGAGACTCCTGTTCTTGGAGGTGGAAGGGAGAACGCTCCACCCACCACTAACATCGATCCTCGCCTCCAGGGTGACTCCTATATAGACAGGAGGGTGTCCTGACATTGGAATAAGGGTTTTTTCTACCTCTGATCTGTGTGTTTTTCTGTTCTAACCTTTGCTCTTCGAGTCTAGTGATAAATAGATGATGTCTGCAAAGGTGGAGGGCTGTCCAGGTCTACTTTGCTTTTATAGACTGGGAAGCTCTTGGGTTGGAGAAGGAGAAGTTGGACTGTGTCTGGCCTCCCGAGAGGACAGCACCCATTGGTTAGAAGTGTTTTCCCTTCCTCCTTCAAGAACAGGAGTCTCACTGGTAAGAACTCAGTTTCTTCCCTCCTACCTGATAGATGCTGCAGAGGGTGGGCTGACCACGTTTTCTGGTTGCAGGAGGCAGCCATCTTTGTTGGTGGGCTCCTCTGCTCCCTCTGCTGGTCTGTTCATTGGTACTACAGGCAAGAGGAGAAAGTCCCACCTCATTCCTGCAGCCCAGCCAATGCAGACAAGAGTTGAGGGAGCCCAGCAAATGGGCACTTGTGAATCCTGCTCATTATTTGAAGCAAAATCCCACACAAATTTTAACTCATTATGTGGAACACTTACTATTCGAGGCACTCGTTATGCAAGGTACCAGTGTGTGTGTATATATATATATATATATATATATATATATATATATATATATATATATATATATATATATATATATGTGTGTGTGTGTGTGTGTGTGTGTGTGTGTGTGTGTGTGTGTGCGCACAAAAATCTTGTACATTTTTTAAGTTCAGAAATTATTTTGAACTTTTAGGTGTTTAGCATTTGGGAATAACATTTTTCCCAAATGAATAAAGGTATGAATAAAGGAATTAAAATTTCCCACTGTATTGACTTGGAAAGCATCAAGAGCATGGCAGTCATGAGAAATCCATTTGAGCTGAAATCTTGACTGAAATTAGTTCATAATCAGTTTTTTAGGCAATGCAGAGCTTATACGTCTCCTAATGATTAAAATATGCTAGGTGAGTTATGAGTAAAGTCTTGAGCTGGAGCTTCCAATACACATGTAACTGCCATACACATTGGCAATCACACCTCTTTAACATCTCCAATCTGTGTCCTAACATCATGATGTTCTCAGTTCCATTCATTTCACTTACTCCACTCTCACTCCAAATTAATATGGACCAGATGACAGGGAAGGCTAAAAGTGATATGTCATCAGGTCCAGCACAGACGTATCTTCTCGTCTCCTACCCTATTATTACTATTTTTACTATTATTATTACCCTATTATTACCCATTATTATCAGAATGGGTGCATTGAACTAACAGTGCAATCCAATTTGTATCTACTCAGAAGTAGGTTCCATTGAGTTAAATGGGGCTTACTCCCAGAAAAGTGCTCTTAGGATTGCAGCCTAAATCATACATAATCCATGACATCTTTCAGATTTGAGTTTTATTCTTTGCCTCACTGCTCTGGTTTTGCTCTTTCTGAAAACAATAAATAACAAGCATACTTTGCCTGTTATTACCGGTAAGAGCTCCATGCTCCAATTTTCATTGCTGTGTTATACTTATTTTGTTGTTTATTCTTTCTAGGTAAAGAAGATGAACTTCCAAAGATAAAGTTGGGGAAAATTCAGCCTCAGCCTGCTATGCTCAATCTTACTAATCTAGCCAATGGACAGAGCAGTACTAGTGAGACCAATGCTGACCAGGCTCACCAGCAAGCTGGGCAAAAGACATTTCCTGAGAAAGTCCAAGAAAGTTCACCAAACCACCTAAAAACAAGAGATTCTTTGGGGAAAAAACCTTTAAGGCACAGTAGTAGGCCTCTACTAGAAAATATGCAGATTGGGTTTTCCAAGAACAGCACAGAAAACAAGAAATGGACTAAAAGTGAATTTGAAGGTGACTTGAAGCAAAATCACAATGCATCTGCTAATCAAAATTCTAATGCTACTTCAAATATTGGAATTATACCCAGATGGATTAAACCTTCCAATATCAAAATCATTGAGAAGACTACAAACCTCACCAAGAAGATGAAGAGTCGATCTGCAAACTATTCCAGTTCAGGGACACCACCTAGTCCTGGAGGTGATGAACAACCGTACAATTTAAAGCAAAAGATTCAGGTTTGGGATGCTGATGAGGGTAAGCGAGGATCAAATGCCTCACAATATGACAACGTTCACAATATGACAACGTTCCCAGAGAATGAGAATTCTGTGGATGAGGTGCTAGAAAGGGCCCTCTTGCAAAGTCCAAGAAACACAGCTCAGTCCAGCAGCTCAAAGAAATTGACAGAGAAAACATCTAGTCCACCAAAAGTATCCAACAGTTATGCTTTTAGTTCACAACCAAGAATCCAAAGATTCTCTTCTCGGTCTGATGGGACATCTCTTAGACATAATATCAAACCCCCACCACCATCCTTTAGTAACCTACCTATTTACCATGGCAGTTCCCGAAAGTACTTTACCAACATCAATTCCAACTACATTCCCACGCAATATCATCACAGTAGAACTAACTTCCCTGGTCAACCATACATCCCTACCTATTCAACAAAGAAATTTACTGACAAACCGCTCATCAGTCATCAAAAGCTTGTCACACCTTCAAGTCAGATAGAGGTTCTCCCGGCTGACACTTATGTAAGGAGTCCTAAATCACCTACAAGGATCAGATTTGCAATACCTATGGTAGATTACTTACCAGACCACCAAAAAAGATCAGATCCTGCTTATATGTACCGACATGACACGTATGGACCATCCTGGAGTGAAGATGGTAGTCAAAGTTACTTCGGTAACTTAATGAGAAATCCAACTTTTCATTCAACACCTGTTAAAAACTATAATCTGCCCACTGTTTCGGTGGACAACCCTATAAGATACAGGACTTCCCCACCTTCAGAGGAATGGGAGTCACCAAGTTATCAATTTCCAGGTCCCCCTGGTCCTACCCATCACTACAGGCACAAAACTGATGGATTTTCCCTGCATGAGTCAGTACTGCTATGAGAAACTGCATGTGCTCACCTAAAAGGCCAGAAGAACATGCAAGATTTTGGGTTTGTAGTTCTTCAAATTAGTATTAATTATTTTGAACATTACATACAAGGATACACAAAATAACACTTTCAGAGTTATGTTAAATGTTACTCAAGCTAAAATTGAGCATTGAATAGAGCAGAAAAATTCAGTTACTCAAAATAGTAGCAATAGGGTTGAATGTTTAACAGGATTACTGAGGTTGGAGGCTGTTAGATTTAAGTATCTTATCTGGGAAATGACCTTGTTGCCTAAAAACCTATTATGCCCTTCTCTGTAAGCTGCTTGTTGACTGAATACTATGATTCCATTTGTATGTTTACTTATCTCGAAAGAATTATAGAGTCTTAAACTGAGGCATGTATATTCTTGGACTTGCAACAACAGTATACTTTTAATTTTTGCTAACTTAATTTATAAAACTTCCATTGACATAGTATGGAGGGTGAATTTTCCTCACATTTTCATATAAATTGCCTTGATAACCAAAGAATGAAACCTCTGGGTTACCAAATGCAATCTTTCTACAGAATGCTATTGTCTTTTGCTCAGCTGGAAAAGTTGGGCACCTAAACAAAGAAAATGCTTCTTATAAAATCAGGACTGTATCTGAATTGTAGCATGTGTTAAGATGTTAATTGTATTTATGCCCATCATCTGTATTCACATAATCAGAAGTTGTTTTGCAGTGTGATCCTTACATTCCGTAGTCACGTATGTGTGTCTGTCTGTGTGTGTGATGGGGAGAGGGCAGAAGTACAAAGTCCAATACCCTATATATTCGAGTATAAGCCAACCCAAGTATAAAACGAGGCACCTAATTTTACCACAAAAAAACTGGGGAAACTTATGTATAAGCCTATTGTGCGAAATGCAGCAGCTGTTGCTATTTTAATGAGAAGAAAACAACCAACGTGATGAGCCATCAAGCTCCTACATGCAGGGAAGAGAGTCATCGATCTGCTGACGGTGTTTTTTTTTAAAAGAAGGAAGCAAAGCAGTCTTTACTGCTTTTTATAAAGACTTGCCTAAACTGAGCTGCTTGTGCAGAAATCCACTTCTTTGCCCATCTTATGACAACTATAAGCTGACCCAAGTATAAGCTGAGGGGGCCTTTTTCAGCATTTAAAAAGTGCCTAAAAACTAGGCTTATACTTGAGTATATACAGTAATTATATTTTTAGCAAAAAGCAGTGCTAGTATGTCTGACTGTCTGTAATTAAGAAGCATGTGCATGTGTTCGAAATAGACATTTAGCAAGCTTCAGGGTCACACTGTTTCATCTCATCTTCTCTGCTCTCTTCTTCCCACCACTCCCAAAGTAGTATAGAACTTCCAATTGTACTTTTGCATTGAGACATACAGTGGCACCTCACGTAACAAATTTAATTTATTCCAAAGGCATGTTCTTTATGTGAAACATCCTTTACGTGATGCGGTTTTTCCCATAGGAAATAATGGAAACTCAGACAATTGGTTCCACAACCCCAAAAATATTCATATAAAAATATTAACTGGATGTAAAAATGATGACAGAACACTGGGATTGAATTCAAAACATGCATTCAATGTGCATGGTTTTATGAAGTCTACTTAGGCTGCAGTGCTAAAGAACTTTCCTGGGAGTAAGACCCATTGAACACAATGGGGCTTACTTCTGGGTAGACATGGTTAGGAGACTGCAATCCAAGACACCTTCAAAGTATCTCCCCACTCTCTCCTTCTCTCCATCCCGAGCCTCTCTCTCCCCTGCTCCCTTCTGGCTAGCCCTGAGCTGCTTCCCTCTTCTCCACTGCTTTTCTTTCCCTCTACCCAGCGGACACTTGGCCACAGGAGGAACAGCATGGAAGTGTTGCTTTCACTATGGGTATGTGCGCTAGGCAGCCCTGACGCTTTTTAAACAGGCTGCCGGCCAAGCGCGCCTGCGCCAACTGCAAACGAATGTTTTCTTTACGTAAAGCATGTACTTTACTTCTGCTTCACGTGTACATGAAGCAGAATCCTAGAAAAATTTTTGTTTGTTATGTGAAACATACTTTACGTGAGGCATTCTTCATGTGAGGTGCCACTGTATATAGATAGAACCCAAGCATATAGACTCAAACCCCACCTATGTGTTGTGGTTTTGAACAAAGTGGGTGCAGTATTGGACAGTATTGTGAATATACTATGAGACAACGCACAACAGGAAAAATTAAAAAGGCATAACTTTATGTAAGTTTACCCTTTAATTTATATCAATGAATTCCAAAGCAGCATGTGAACATTATATTTGAATCTATCATGCACTTAATTTCATTTTCATATGCTCACACTCCCTCCTACAGATCTAGCAGATCTAACACCTCTGGTGCAGTACTCCAGCAACTAGAGGAATGAACTGTAGAGCCCAAATATTCTGACACTGCCAGAATTTTAATGAAGGCAAATGCAACATTCAATTTATGATATTGTATAGTTGATATCCAGGCTGGGTTATGGGGTCTCAAGAATATACGTGAATCATTTGACTTCCCATTTTATCTTGTAAGCTTGTCTTTATGCCATCTTCACAACTTTATTTTTCCTTCTCTGTTTTCATAACAAGCTTGAACATCTTAATTTTCTTAAAAGCAAGAGACTTATGCCCATGATTGGGCTATTGCTGCTGTACCCTTAGACCCTTAAGAGATTATTGCATTAGAACTATTAGACCCTTAAGAGATTATTGCAGATATAAAATCTAATGGATATATTAGATAGATTATTGCAGATATAAAATCTTAAATCTAATCTAAGTGCTCCCTCATTATTATTAGGAAGCCCACATTATTATTAGGAAGCCCTCATTATTATTAGGAAGCCTACAGTGAAATCACTGTAACACAATGGTTTCAAATCAGTGCCTGCAATGTTTGCTTGCTTTTTTATCTTTTATATCTGCTGACAGGACAAAGACATCAGGAGGGCATCTACTTAATATTCACAGGAATCTCAGTCCCATTGATTTTCTGTGGGGGTGGAGGCCACTCAAGCCATCAAAACTAGCAAAATTGAAGGTGTACAGTGGCTGTTCTGCTTTCTCCCTTTTCAGAGGATGTTCTGCAATGTATCCCTGCTTTTTTGGTATTCCATCTGTGTACTTAAAATGGAAATCTGGGTACATATGAAGGAGGATGTCCTCAGTGACCTGATTCTTGCCAGAACAAACATGATTTTCAGCTCTATCCTATAGTTTTCATCTGGCACAGCAAACAGCCACTCCAAAATGGGCTGTTCTGCATCCTGTGCGGTAGGGGGACAGTAGAAAACTTGAGGAAAGCAAGAGAAAATATATTTTACTTACCTCCTTTTAAGCCAGCTGATTGCCAATGTGGTTTCCTTGAACTTATGCCAGATCTTCAGTTGTGCACATCTGTGACGTGGGCTGTCCTGCGTTATGTGCGTGGAAGGGGAAGACTGCATAACAGGAGGGAACACTCCTAAAGACAGATCCTCCGGGAACATAGGCCATGGGGAGACAGTAGGTATGTTAATAACTGTATCTTTATTAACGTTTCAACTGTATACGTTTCAATGACAACAGAATCAGGCCATCGGGTGTATACTCACAACAGGTAAGTAAACGGTAAGTGACAGTCACTAAGCACAAGTCCATGTATCTCTCAATCTCTCCAGTCCTTTCCCTCCTTCCTCTCCACTCTCTTCCTCTCTCTCCCGCCTCCCTTTCCCACTCTTTTCCCCCTTTTAATCCTTCCAGATACCCTGCCCCATGCCGGGTTCCCACCAATCAGGATGTGGGGGAGGTGGAAGGTTCCACCACCACGCAGGCCCCATGAACATCTCCAGCCTCCTTATACTCCCCTGCCTGGGGACCTCCTTATCTGTCCAAGTCCACCTTGGAGGTTTGTACTTTCCTCTCCCAGGACCAACCCCCTTCCTGGTCTCTGCCAGTGCTGACTCTCCTTCTTCCACGTTCCCCCAGTCTCCTAGTTGGATGGCCTTCAGTTCTTCATCCCTCTTTCTCCGTTCCTCTGGTGGTGTCATCACCCTGGGGACCCTGTAGGTTCTGCACTGACATGGTGGTTCTCCCTCTTCTTCTTCTTCTCGAGACATCTCGAGCCACATAAGGTCCTCTGCCAGCTCCTCTTCCTCGGACTGACGGGTTCCCTCACAACATCTAAGAAGAGAAAGAGAACATATTTGGAAGAGAGGAACTAGATGGCATCCAATGCAATTCAGAATGCTGTTCCAGGGATTACAATAGGATTGGGCCTTTAAGTGGAGTTGAAGAGCCTAGCTCAAAATATCATAGGCACAATAGGTTTAGATTGCTTTTCAAATGGAGTTTTGATAAACTTCAGGTTGCAAATGAGTTGGGCCATTGTTGGTTTGTCATTCATAGTTTGCTTTGAAAAGGTTTATCTAATTGCACTGACAGTGAAGATTTTGAAGTAGTGCTTAGAATAAGTTGAAGTAGAATAAGAACAGTGTTTCTCTGTGAATCAGGCTTGTGACACTTGTGACCCACCAAGTTGATCATACCTAACCTGCCAGGTTTTTACCCCTCCCCTTTTCGTCTTTTGGCAAAAGCTAGTCCCTAGTGGGGCCCATCTGGTGGGATGGTTTAGTATTGGCAGGTCATGAGATATATAGTCCCAGTCTAAATAGTGTGTTTTCGTGCATATGGTCACTGCAGGTTGGTGCTGTTAATGTTTTAATGGTCCCAAAGTCTTTTAAAAGAAAATAATTGAAGTAACAGTCAATGTGATGAATGCTGTGTGTATATAGCAAATCTGATGTAATTTTAATTAATTTGGCAGATGGGTGTTTTTTTAACTAACCCACAGGTGGGCTGCAGTCGGTTCTCACCTGTACTGTAGAACCAGTACTGTTAATTTTGGCACACCCCTAGTGAACTGTTAGCTAAGAGGGGCCGTCATCTATGAATTGCATGCAAGTGTGTTTTAATTTCTCTTAAATGGTCTCTGGGTCTGTCTTCCCAGAGGTGAAGCTCCACTTCCTCCTCCTTCCTCCCCTTCTGAATCTCCCTCCCCTTTCTGAGGGGGGCTCTCTCTCTCTCCCCCTCCTTCCCTCCCTAGGATTATATATTTTTTAAATTTTAAAAAACAAATAGTCGGTTCCTGTTATCATCATTCAGACAGGGCATTGCCATCATCCCACAGCACATTCAGACAGTGAGCCATTGAAATAAATGGGTGCTGGGATCACTATATAAATGTCTCAAAGCTCAATACTTTCAAGTGAGGGTGAGGAGCTTCTTTATGCCCTGAAGCCTTGGTGAGTAGGAGCAACATCTGAGTGTTGTGAGGGTTTTTGGTGGGGGCCATGACTGCCTGCCTGCCTCCCTGGCTGCCTTTGCAGCCCAGTACTAGGCATGGAGAACTACTCAGTACCACCCAGTACTACTCAGGAGTAAGCTTCACTGTATAGTAGAGGACTGCAGCCTGTGGCCACAATCCTAGTCACATTTTTCTAGGAGCAATTCCCATTAACTATCATGGGATTTCCTTCTGAGTAGCATACATAGAATTAGGATTTGAGGCTGCTTCCCCATCCACACTTTCTTGAGAGTAAGCCCACTGATTATGATGGGACTTCTGAGGAGATTGGCAGAGGCTTGGATCTCTCCCTTCAGCCCTGTCTACTTTCTTGAGAGTAAGCCCACTGACTATAATGGGACTTACTTCTGAGTAGACATGGTTAGGACTGGGCTCTGAGGCAGCAATCCTATCCACACTTACCTGGGAGAAAGCCCCACTGACTAGAATGAGACTAACTTCTAAGTAAGCCTGCATAGGATTGGACTGTAAGGCTAAAATCCTGACCACACATTCCTGGGAAGAAGCCCCATTGACTTGAATGGGACTTACTTCTGAGTTGACACAGGATTGGGCTCAGGCTGCGATCCTATCCACACTGTAGTCCTCCTCCCCCCCAAAGAAATCTCTCCACCCCATCCTGCTCCTCTGAGAAATCTCCCCCCTGAGATTGTGGGGAGGCAGGATGGGGGGCACCTGAAGAAATAGCCCCAGTTCCCATCCTGCCTCCCAGGAGCCCAGTCCACTGCCTACTCTGAAGTATATCCTATTGAAGTCAGCAGGTTTTAATCCCCCGTGAGGATAGGAGTGTAGCCTCAAAACCCAATCATCTGTCTACTCAGAAGTGAGTTCCATTATAATAATGAAGCTTACTCCCTGGAAAGAGTGCATAGGATTGCAGTCAGAAGCTGTTTCTAAGAGCTTGTAATCCTATGCCTGACTATTCAAAAGTTAATCCCATTTCAATCTATGAAGCTTACTCCCAGGAAAGTGTGCAGAGGAGTTAAGCATTAGAGCCCAATCCTATTCTTGGCTACTCAGAAGTAAGTCCCATTAGAGTCTGTGGAGCTTACTCCCAGGAAAGTGAATAGGATTGCAGCCAGAGGCTGGTTACTAAGAGCTCAGTCCTTTGCTCGACTACTCAGAAGCACTATTATATTCAATGGTGCTTACTCCTAGGTAAATTTGGATGGTATTGCAGCAAGAGGCTTGGATTCTAAGAGCCCAAATCTTATGCATGACCATTCAGAAGTAAGTCCCATAATAGTCAATGAAGCTTACTTACAGGAAAGTGTGGACAAGATTGTAGCCTTAAGTAGTGGCTTAGAGGCAAACCTCAAACTGCAGATGGGACACCACAGACTCTGGTCCTAAACTCTAGATCAGTGATTCTCAACCAGTGGTATGAGTACCAACTGTGGAACTTGTGGCAGTGTCTGCTGGCACCTGGATGCAAGTATCATATGTGCTCCCTGAGGCAGCTGGTGGGCCGCTGTGTGATTCAGGAAGCTAGACTAGATGGGTCTTTGGTGTGATCCAGTGGTGGCTTTTCTTATGTTTTTATGTTCTTATTTGTTGCCCCAGACACATTCCACCTGACAGCACAACAAAGCATAATGCATAGGAATAAATTACACTGAACCCAGTGGCTTAATACTGATTGATGCAGTCACATGTGATACAATTTTTTTTGTAAACAAAGGGTTAAAATGGTCATTAAAACATAGAGAACCGGTTGTTAAAATATTTGAAGCCCACCACTGAACTAACCCTATTGAATACAGCAAAATAACAATACCATATTTCTGCCCTGGAGAACTGTAGGCTCTAAACTAACAGACATATTCTTTTACTCTCTGTTCTGACCAATGTACTGCCATGTAGAAAAGTATGTATATAATAATGTGGCATTGTAATAGTCCCAGAGTTTTAAAACATGGCTTTGTGATTCATAATAAATTTTATAAAATAAAGCTGTACAATTCTACTGGATGCTAACAGTATAAAGATAGCTACAGCTAAAATGTGTATTGAGACTAGTAAATACTGTAGATTTTTTAAAAATATATATATACATGCTATTTTTCTTATGTCATCTTTGATAGTTTTTTAAAACTGTGTTTCCTATATTTTTAACACGTTAAAAATAATTATGAAGCCTATGCTGTCTTGTGTGACTGTCTGAAGTCAGATTATCAGTTCCCCAAAATGGGACTATATCTTTATTTTTTTATACCTGAGCAGAATGTTGCAAGATGCAATGACTTACCAGCCACAGCCCACTACCTGTCCCACATCCCAAAGAGGTAATTCTATGCCAAAGGGTGAAGACGAAGAACATGACCCTGTGGGTGTGTACCTAGAGGAAGGATGGTGCTGTGAGGATGCAATCTAGGAAATGTTTACCAGGTTGCTCCCATGTTGCAATGCACATAGCAGACAGGGCCTATGTCATTCATAATAACATCTGCTGGCTGTGTTTTCAGTTCTTGTGCCTTTGGCCACCCAGTTGAAGTAGCCCAACAAAGGGAGGCTATGAATGGCTGTTTCCTAGGCTCCCTACTGGTGCCCATACAAAGTGTTGCCATAATTCTCTTCCACAAAATCCAGGACAGGACCCTCTGTCCCATTTGCCGGTGTGTGAACACAATCCCCCAAAATCAGGATTGTCCCTGTTTTTTGGGACAAATAGCAACTGTGCATACTCATAATGAAATCTTAATCCTTGCAGTACATCCTATTTCCCTCCTTTGGCTTTCCTGTACTTCCTTTCTTTTGGCCTTATTCTGTTCCGTTTTTTCCTATTTTCTTCTCAGCCCAGCTGCTCTTTTCCTTTGTACCAGCTGTCTTTGTATGCTTCTCAAACCCTTCTCTTTTTCATGTCATCTCTTTCCCTCCTGCTTCCCTCTGCCAGTCTGGCCTTCTGAATTTGTGTCCTCCTCCATGCTTCCGATTCTTTCTCAAGTCTCCCTGTTCATGTCTGTGTTGTCATGCTGCATGCTCGGCTCCATCTTGCTCCCCCAATCACATTTCCTCTTAGAGCTGCTCTTCCTGCACACTCTGTACTTCTGTTACTTCTCTTGACAGCATCTTCCAACCTGTTCCCCCAGAATTCTTTACTCTCCAAGACACTGACATATCACTAGTGTCAGAAAATCTTGCCAAAGAGTGTCTTTACTTCCTCACACTCTCATATTGTTGAAATGCACATGATTCTGTTCATTACGCCCAACAAGTAAGTTTTGACAAAAATTGTGGGCACACAAGTTGCTAGATATTGTACTTACGTGCTTCTAAAGAAATAGCATTTTTCCAATTAATGGCTACCACCAGAGGCAAAGTGTTCCTACTTGACATGTGCTCAATGTTTGAAGCACACAATGCACAATGCTTAAAAGTTTTTAGAAGTCCTACCTGTGGTACACAAAATGGTCAGTCTGGGAGCATTATAAACAAATCACACTTCAAAGGTGAGAGGACCCATGTACTTCTGCATTCATTGTGGTCATAAAGAGTTTCCTCCTTCTACATCAAAATAGTTCCCTACCCAGGTCTTTGGCCTCTTTGTTCATCTGAATTAATTATACTGCTATATTATTTCTCAGAAGGTCCTTTCTCTAGCCCACCACTCGTATTTACAAGTGAATCATGTTTTTGTGTGCATTCAGAAACAGGTTACAGAGAAGGCATCATAATTTCCCTGTCACTTGAATTCATGGACTCAGTAGGAGTGGGATTTACCTGTAAGGGAGGGGGGGGAACCAAACCCAGTTTTCCCTACATCTAATTACATCCAAGTTGGAATAATTGAGGTAAACAACTAGCTGTCAATAGTGCGTCAAGTAATTAATAGTATGCAAAGAAAGACATGACCATAGAGCTGCATCGGAATAAGCTAGCTTTTAGAAAGAAATAAAATTCCATTTTTTTCCTCAGAGACTGAGTCTAGTAATAGATTTTGTGTTTGAGAGTCTTAGAGTGTTTATGACAACCTTTAGCACAGTTCCAGTCTCAGTCATCTTTTGTAGTGCATTAGCTCAAGAGGAGATGTTGTAGCTAGCAGTTATGTTCAGCCTTTCTTTCCACAGGGTGCTTCTGTTGGCATTAAAAGCTTTAGGGGAAAGATCCTTTGGAGCAGAAAGCTTAATGGAACCTTGCCTTCAAGGCCACCCTGCAGAAATTTGATGTGTTGCTTTCAATAATTGCATTAAAATCCATGTCATTTTCTAAGTTCCCAATGGCTCCTATTCACAGACTGAATGCACTTAACTAATGTTAAATTCCCTTGCAACACTTCTACAAGGAAGTTGTGCATTACACTGAGAAACAAAAAATCTTTCGGCGGATAACTTGGTATCCAAAGTGCGTTCTAAGACAATTGAGACATGCTGATTCAGAATATGCAAACCGTTTGTCTCTATCACCCACCGTTCTTGAGAATCAGACATTAACCAATTATAGATGTTTAACATAGTATCACAGCAAACAACTGTCAAACAGAAGTTTCAGAAGAGCACTTATTACTTCATGTAGTATTAATGAACACATACTATATAGGTCAATCTAAAAAAAACAGGCCTCCATCAGTCTTGAAAGCCTATGGTATCATGCTCTGTGCTGAATACGCTGCAGCACAGAGCATTAATTACTTAAATAATTAAGTAATTAATTACTTAATTACTTAAATAATGCGAAGCACGAAAGTCTGGGTTAGATTGTTATGGAGGATAGGCTGTTACCCAAGCAGCAAATCCCCCCTCTCCAAGCCACTGAATTAGTCCAATGGAAAGGCAGACCAATACGATTGGATCTAGCTGGCATCGAAGAGCTGGGGCTGTGGGTGGCGCATGCGGTTAAGACGCTGTGTCTGTTAACCAGCAGGCCAGGGTTTGAGACCCGGGTTGCCCCCACTAGGCAGGGTGAGCTCCTGTCCTTAGCCCAGCTCTGCGATGCTAGCTGGATCCAATTTTATCGGATCTGCCTTTCCATTGGACTAATTCGGTGGCATGGAGAGGAGGGATTTGCTGCTTGGGTAACAGCCTATCCTCTATAACAATCCAACCCAGGCTTTCGTGCTTCGCTTGCAGCATATGCAGTGCCGAGCATGATACCATAGTCTTTCAAGACTGACGGAGGCCTGCTTTTTTGGGTCAGTCTAGTTGAAGGTATAATACATATATTATATGTATATTGGATTTGTCTGTCAGATAGCTGCACACATAGCAAAACAAATCTGGTGAATTTATGCAACCTCTCAACACCATCTTTTTTTCCTGATAATAAAACATAAATAAATTCAATAATGGTACTCTGGTCTCAAAAATATTTCATTGTATTATGTTAAGTGTAACTGTATTCAAAATCGTCGAAAACACAAATTGAGTTCCATTACAAATAATGAAAACCAAAGAAAACATATTTGACAAAAGGTGTTCCATATAAATATGTATTTTCTATATCTTCGAAACCTGACATGATACAGCAAAACGGTTTTCAGATTTGAAATAAGCATGTAAAACTGCATTATAAAATGTAACCATGACGTCAGATATCTATACCTTGTTGATCAGTGTTATTATCCCCCGCCCCCATTTAATCTGGTTGTCAGAAGTGTGTCAAATAGGCTATGTCAGATTTCAGTGGGTTAGCATGACCAAAGGTGGTTAAATCTGAGGTTTCTGAGGTGGTAAAATCTGGTTATTGCTGAGTTTGTCAATGCACTGGAAGAGAATAGTGATTTCAAAATACTCCGAAGAATTAGAAGATGTACTCCCCACTCCCTCTCCCACTAAACATGCACAGACAAGGCCCAAAATAAAAGGTAGCATTAGCAGCTGAATTCAAGAGGATCCTGGCAGTGGGGTCCTGCCCCATACCATATACTCTGTGCCAAATGCATAAACTGGAGCCATTTACTTATGTGGAAGCAATCAGAGGACACCATTGCTGTGGTGCTCAACCTACCCATGCCCCTGGATTCAAAAGGTTTGAAGATGAGAATTTCCTTTCATTGGTGCTTGGATTGCAACCATTTCTCTTTAGACCCATAGAATTCAGTGGAAATCTATGAATCTTGCTTGGGATCCCGAGTTTTTTTTGGTAATATTTGAATGTGATTGAGGAGCTGGAGCTAGAGCAGTAATGGGTGGTTTTGGAAGAACTGAGGGATATTAATTGATTGTTTCATTTTAAAGATATAATGTGCTCTATTTCATCTGAACTAGGGGTAATTCTCCTAAGACATGTGGAACCACAGAGAAGGCCAGCTCTATGAAAGGAATTGATAATTCTGTTTTCTACAGCAATCAAGCAGTAAAAAGGTAAAAAAGGTGTCCCCCACAGGTTGCCTGCCTAGTCATGACCAAATCTAGGAGTGGTGCTAATTTCCATAACAAGGCTGATGAGCCAGCGTTGTTTGAAGACATGGCCATGTGGTTGGCTTGATTAAACACCAAAGGCACATAGAACACTGTTACCTTCTCAACAAAGTGAGAAGGTAACACTATCTACTTGCATTCACGTGCGTTAAAATTGCTAGATTGGCAGGAACTGGGTAAGTAACAGGAGCTCACTCTGTCATCTGATAATCAGGTCATGAACTACAAGCCTACCAAACTTCAGGTTTATTAGCATAACATCTTTAATCACTGAGCCACTGCAGCTACATACTACAGTGTAGTATTTAGCCCTATCCTACATACCTTCCAGCAATAAAAGCAGCAACAAATCCAGACCAAAATTATGGCCTGAGGCTATGTCTTAGAATACCTGCCTAAAAATAACACATTTTCTGGAACTGAGGCTTAATAACATATTGGGTAGCCAATGACAAAGAAGACCTTGCCTGAGATCTTGCAGAGCTCCTCTGAACTAGACTGGATCACTGGTTCAACCTTATGGAAGGCGGCTTCACACAAATGATGTAACATAAACAATTGAGCAAATTTTATATTTTCTGAATGGTTTAAAAAGGTTGCAGAATTTTGTTTATCCATGCATACTAGGAAAGACTGGGTGTCCTGACCGATCCCTGCATGTCATGAATTATTCCACCCTCATGCCCTGACTGAAAAAAATAGCAGGAAAAAATTAATGATGGTGAGGACAGTTCAGCAGTGGAACAGACTGCAATCAGAGGTGGTGGATTCTCCCTCACTGGGGATCTTCAAGCAGAGACTCAATGAGCGCCTTTCAGAGATGCTGTAGGAAAATTTCCTGCTCCAGGCAGGGGGTTGGACTAGATGAACTACTAAGTCCCTTCCAACTCTAGGATTCTATGATTATAAGATTATAAAACCTTTATATTATATTATTATAATATTATATATATATATATATATATATATATATATATATATATATATATATATATATATATTATATATTATATATACTATTATATTATAAAACCTTTCTGTTTCAGACTACCACAACCACACCAAAGAGTAGGCATTGAATCTAAACCCAAAGATGAAATATTTATATGACCGCATCCTTAAGTCCTGTATGGGAAGAGGAAGTCAAATCTAGGCTCTGAGTCAGCATCTGATGCTTCAGGAATGGCTGGAGTTGCAAGGCCTTCTAAAAGATTGTTTGGATCCATCCTCTTTGGATCTAAAGGGCTAGTCAATTTCTATGCAATTTTGGAAGCTGCAGGACACAGTCCTGAGTGCCCTGTAAGCCTATTGTCCAAGGTACCTCGGGAGAGCATGGAGGTATCATAAAAGTACCATAAGGCACTCTCTATGTCACTCTGGGGTGACTTAGCTGGTGCATGGATGCTCCTTATGCTGTCCCATGACTGCAGAATGGCCCGGAAGGCTAATGCAGGGATTTAGGGTAGGGGCAAGGAACAATGGCCTCAGGTGGCACAAGTGGTCAAGACACTGTGCGTGTTAACCAGTAGGCCAGGGTTTACCACCTGGATCCCCACAAGATGAGGATTTCCTGCTACAGGCAGGGAGTTGGACTAGAGGATCCACTGGGTCCTTCCCAACTCTAGGATTCTTTGAACTGGACTTGGGCCATCTCTGAAGGAACTCTAAATCTGAGTAGAGTGCTGATGCCCTGCCACAGGGAAGGGGATATGCATCCTCTTCCTACTGTAGTACAGCAGCAGTCATATAACTTGCACTGGATAACATGCAGAATAAGGGTTGCACAATCTGTTAACTTGCTGGCAGCTCTCCAGCCTTGCTGACAGTGATAATGTATGAATCCAAGCTTCATACAAGTCAATGCTGACAGGAACAGAGTTCTGTGTTGTGCAAAACGTCACGTCTCCTTGTGATAGAAAAAAAAGTGTGTGTTCCTATGTTTCCTCTCTATTTTTTTAAAACTTTGACCAAGGAATGGAGACCAAGTCTCCATTCCACAGGAGACTGAGACTTGACAACTGAAATCTTCAAGTGCGCCCTGTGTTTGAAGGGGCAACACAGCTGATTGTAGCATACGGAGAAAGAAAGGAACTACAGTAGTATTCTGTAAGATTTCAAGAAACTGTGGCTCTCAAACGCTTTATACAGCTTTTGATTCAGAGGTCTCTGGATTGAAATCATTGAAATCAGATTTTAAGAAGCATTGGAATCAAGGATGAAGAGTCCAACAAAAACAGATGGCAGAACAGCAGTTCTGCAGCCCAAAACACTAGGATAATATCACAGTGCTTTCAGCTTCAATGTACAGTGATATTTATTTTTAAATCAAGGGCAGAATAAAGTCTGTACCATGTCATCTCTGTGTATGTTATTCATTGACAATGGCAATTCTTTTATAGCAATAAGACTGGTAACTTTCAACTGCTTAGGGATCAGAGCATGAATGAATGTCAAAGATTAGTCTTATTTAACATGAAATTTATTTTTGCTGGTGAAAAGCATAAATAACTATATCACATACAAATGAATGTGAACCAAAATAGAAATAAAATAACTTTAAGAATATCAGTGAATATCATGGAAGTTTTTGTGTGAATTCAAATGAACAGGTATCTAGCTGAACTCTGAAAAGTAGTATGTTAGCTTAGTTTTCAGGTAGGTTAAGTGAAAGTACATTGATAAATAGCTCCATTTGAACAAGTGCAACTTGGGCTACATTTCCTCTGTCAGAGAATAACTTACAAGAGAAAAAAAGAACATTGCTCTGTGTGCAAATGCACTGAAGAAAGGAAGAGAAGTTGTTATGAGAGTTAGAGAAGCAAACCAAGCTATGAATATGACAAGAGAATATGTAACTCAGTCCAAACCAGGTTGAACTCCTAACCCAAGAAAATCCCCAATAAGCAATCCTCTCTCTCTCTCTCTCTCTCTCTCTCTCTCTCTGGGTACCTGCCAGAGAGATTAATTATTGTCCTTCTTTGCTCCCTGATTATATTGATGTTGGAGATACCTTTAAATTATTGTTGGTTGCTTTTGCTGCTATTCTTGGTTTTACTCTGATTTGTAACAAGGAGCTTCTGGACAGAGCTCCACAGCTCCCTCCTCACAGCTGTAAGTTATTGTAAAACATCCTCCCTGTTTTGTGAAATAAACTTTGCACAAAGCAGTGTCAATTAAACATGGGCACCACTATTTGCTTCCTAGAAAATAAACAGATTTTCTTTTATTAAAACTCAACAACAAATAAAAATGAATGGGAATGAAAGTCATAATTCTTATGTGTTTTCTTTCATTCCAGTAAATATGTGGCATGTTCAACATTGAAGGAATTGATACAAACAGAACTTTTCAGTAGATGACTGCATTCTGAAAACATGCAGAATGCTGAATAACATATTGTAAGTGTGCTGTTTTTAAACAAATTATTTGGTGCCACAAAGACATTTTGGTAAGGGTCTGCTGGGATCTTCAACCTGGCTCATTCCCATTTTTCTAACAATCCATGGCTTACTTCTCCAAGTTCCTTTATTTCTGGGCAGATGGTGGCTCCCTCCAACAGTCTTTCTTCTGCGTACTGTGCTATTCATTGTATTATCCATCTCTGAGCCTGGATATTATTAAGCATTCATTGTTCTTCTCTAAATGGTTATTGCAAGAAATACTTAACGGTAATTTGTCCCTGTAGATGGTGATTTTGGATTCCTATAAAGAGCAGTGATTATGTATTTTATGTTCGGCTGTGGAAAGCACTCTATTTAGCCTGTTACTAAGGAAACCACATTCTGTCTCAGTAGGTCTTTTTTAATAAAGAAAGAGGATGTTGGATTGCTTTAACAAGCAGGCCTCTGTCAGTCTTGAGAGACTATGGTATTGTGCTTGGCGCTGCATACGCTGCATGCGAAGCACGAAAGCCTGGGTTAGATTGTTATGGAGGATAGGCTGTTACCCAAACAGCAAATCCCCCTCTCAATGCCACTGAATTAGTCCAATGGAAAGGCAGAGCCAATACGACTGGGTCCAGCTGGTGTCGCAAAGCTGGACTAAGGATAGGAGCTCACCCTGTCTTGTGGGGCTGACCCGGGTCTCGAACCCTGGCCTGCTGGTTAACAGGCACAGCATCTTAACCGCTTGCGCCACACCCACAACCCATTGCTTTAACAGAATCAGTTTAAATGCATTGCTTTGGGTATTTGCAACTGGAGGTGGTGTTTGGATTAGGAGGACCGGCATACAACAGGGGTCCTCTTAGAGAGGACTAGTATATAGACAATCAAGAGTAATGGATTGGCAGCCCTATGTGCTGTTGGCCTGTTAGATTTAAGGTCTGCTTTACTGACAAATCTTTAATTATTCACAGGTCACTCACTATTTTCTTCTTCTTCTTCTTCTTCTTCTTCTTCTTCTTCTTCTTCTTCTTCTTCTTCTTCTTCTTCTATATATATACTAGCACCAAGCGTACCCACGTTGCGAGAGTAACCTCCCCATACAACATCCCCCACGGCGCATCAACAACCCATGCGCAACCTACCCCCATGTACAACATTCCCCTGTGCGCAACTTCCCTCATGCACATCATCCCCCATGCGCAACTTTTCCCATGTGCATCATCTCCCCGTGTGCAACTTTCCCCCATGTGCAACTTCTCCCCACGTGCGCAACTTCACCCCGTGCACAATTTCCATCCATGCGCAACTTCCCTCCATGCGCAACTTCCCCCTTGCGCAACTTACGCTCATGTGCAACTTCCCCAATGTGCAACTTCCCCCATGTACAACTTTCCTAAATGCGCATCATCCCTCCATGCGCAACTTTCCCCCATGCGTAACTTCCCCCATGTGCAACTTCCCCCATGCGCATCTTCCCCCATGCGCAACTTACCTACATGCATAACTTTCCTACATGCACAACTTTCCCCCATACGTAGCTTCCCCCATGCGCAACTTCCCCTCATGTGCAACTTTCCCCCATGCGCAACTTTCCCCCATGCGTAACTTCCCCCATGCGCAACTTCTCTCCATGCGCAACTTCTCCCATTCGCATCTTCCCCCCATGCGCAACTTCTCCCATGCGCAACTTCCCCCCATGCGCATCTTCCCCCATGCACAACGTACCCACATGCGCATCTTCCCCCATGCACAACGTACCTACATGCATAACTTTCCTACACGCGCAACTTCCCCCCATACGCAGCTTCCCCCATGCGCAACTTTCCATCATGTGCAACTTTCCCCCATGCGCAACTTTCCCCCATGCACAACTTCCCCCCATGTGCAACTTCCCTCCATGCGCAACTTCCCTCCATGCACAACTTTCCTACATGCACATCATCCCCCATGTGCTACTTTCCCCCATGCACAACTTCCCACATGCGCAACTTCCCCCATGCGCAACTTCCCCATGCGCATCATTTCCCCATGTGCATTATTTCCCCATGCGCATCATTTCCCCATGTGCATCATCCCCCCATGCGCATCTTCCCCCATGCGCAACTTACCTGCATGCATAACTTTCCTACATGCGCAACTTCCCCCCATACGCAGCTTCCCCCACGCGCAACTTTCCTACATGCACATCATCCCCCCATGCGTAACTTCCCCTCATGTCCTACTTTCCCCCATGCGCAACTTTCCCCCATGCACAACTTCCCCCATGCGCAACTTTCCCCCATGCACAACTTCCCCCATGCGCAACTTCCCCTCATGTGCTACTTTCCCCCATGCGCAACTTTCCCCCATGCACAACTTCCCCCCATGTGCAACTTCCCTCCATGCGCAACGTCCCTCCATGCGCAACTTTCCTACATGCACATCATCCCCCATGTGCTACTTTCCCCCATGAACAACTTCCCCCATGCGCAACTTCCCCATGCACATCATTTCACCATGTGCATCTTTTCCCCATGCGCATCATTTTCCCATGTGCATTATCCCCCCATGCACATCATCCCCCATGTGCAACTTCCCCCCATGCGCAACTTTCCTCCATGTGCAACATCCCCATATGCAATTTCCCCCATGCGCAACCTCCCCCATGCACAACTTTCACCAATGCGCAACTTCCCCCCATGTGCAACTTCCCTTCATGTGCAACTTCCCTCCATGCACAACTTTCCTACATGCACATCATCCCCCATATGCAACTTCCCCCATGCACAACTTCGCCAATGCGCAACTTCCCCATGCGCATCATCCCCCATGCGCATCATCCCCCATGTGCAACTTCTCCCCATGCGCATCATCTCCCATGCGCATCATCTCCCATGTGCAACTTCCCACCATGCGCAACTTTCCTACAAGCGCAACTTCCCCCATGCGCATCATACCCCCATGCGCATCATCCCCCATGCACAACTTCCCCCATGTGCAGCATCCTCTCTTCCTCCGAACAACATCCCCCAGTGCACCAGGGTCTGAGCACCAAATTGGCTGGATGTTGTTCAGTCTCCCATGTTAAGTATAGGACAGAAACACGTTGCCCCCTTTTCAGCCCCTAAAGGGTTAAATTTCTCCAGATGGTTCTTGGTGGGTGTTCAGGTGACAGAAGGAAATCCCTCCCAGAATTCCATGCTTCAGGCCCAGCAGTTGGGGCAGAATGTTGGAGTCAGCAATTCTCAATGCAAAGTATAGGGAGGAAAACGCGTTGCGCCCCTTTTCACCCCCTTCCCGTTGGAATTTCCAAAAACCGGTTCTTAGTGCACCCCTTTGTCACGGAAGGAACACCCTCCCCAAATTTCACACTTCTAGGCCCACCGGTTTTGGCAGGGCGGTGATCAGTCAGTCAGTCAGTCAGTCAGTCAGTGACTTATATATATATATAGATATATATAAGAGAGAAAAGTCTCATCAATGCCCAGCCAAAACTGCTGGTCCTAGAAGCATGAAATTTGGGGTCGGTGTTCCTTCCATGACAGAGCAAATAAGAACTGGTTTTCAGAAATTCCAACCAGTAGGGGGCGAAATGTGCTGCAACGCATTTTCCTCCCTACATTTTGCAGTGAACTGATGATTCAGGGATGCTCTGCCCCAACCCCCCAACCTAGAAGCATGAAATTTGGGGATGGTGATCCTTATGTCGCATGAACACCCACCAAGAACCGGTGTGGAGAAATTTAAACCATAAGGGGCTGAAAAGGGGTGCAATGTGTTTTTCTCCTATACTTAACATGGAAGACTGACCAAGATCCATCCAATTTGGTCATTAGTGCCTGGTGCAATTGGGGGATGTTGATCTGAGGGAGGGTTTGCACTGGGGAGGACATTGCACATGGGGGACTGATGCACATGGGAGAGGCTGGGATGGGGGAATGTTGCACATCAGGTGGATACACATGGGGAAATAATGCGCATAAAGGTTGATGCTAATGGGGGATGAATGCGCCTTAGGGTTGATGCGCCTTGGGAGAAGATGAGCATGTGTGAATGTTGCGCATGGGGATGTTGTGCATGGGGATTGTTGCGCATGGGGGTTGATGTGCAGGGGAGTTGAGGTGCATGGGGGATTATGCACATGGGGAAATGTTGCACATGAGGATTAGTACACATGGGTGAATTTTGCACATGGGGATGCTGTGCATGTGGGTTGATGCACATGGGGGTGATGTGTATGGGGAATGATGTGCATTGGGTTGATGCGCATGAAGGAATAATGTGCACGTGAGTTGATATGCATGGGAGGTTTGATGTGCTGTGGGGGGATTGCATATCGGAGAATTTTATTCCTGCAAAGTGGTACGTTTTTGCTACTTGGCTTTATAGAGCCTGTCATGCGGGTGTATGGGGGGGTGATGTGTGTAGACGTGGCTGCCCCCCGTTCAGGCCCATATGATT
Source organism: Cryptoblepharus egeriae (assembly GCA_030015325.1). Lineage (NCBI taxonomy): Eukaryota > Metazoa > Chordata > Lepidosauria > Squamata > Scincidae > Cryptoblepharus > Cryptoblepharus egeriae. The sequence goes on from JAREYC010000009.1 coordinate 4,730,571, forward strand.
CTGCCATGGCATAACCACTAAAATAATCCCATGGAGACACAGGAGGAATATCCAAAAAAATACTTTTACTTTCTTCCATGAAGGATGTTCAACACTTGGCGGTTACAGGTAGGTATTCAGCATGCGGTTACAGATAAGAATATAACTTGCAGTTACAGGCAACGTGCCCAAACACCTCAATAACAGGAACTCTTAAACACCAACGTATGAGATCCTCCTTTAACTGAGTTACCCTCCCTTTTGTCCAGGTAAGTTCCCTCTCAACTGGACGCCCTTCCACAAAATGCCCCTCACAAAATGCCCTTCCACACTCTCCTCCTGTCAGAGTCTGCCTCCCATTTTCCTGCTCTTTTTCCTTCTATTCAATCCAAGGTCCCCCGTCCCTTGGAAGCTTCCATCCCTCCTTGCGGGGAGGGGGTAGGACTTTGCTCCACCCGGCCTCTCACTCCCGTCTCTCTCTCTCCCATGGTGGGGTGTGAGGGTTGGTGGTCTGGGCGGCGGCTCCAAGTGGGGCATTCGGGATCCCCTTCTTCCCGAGAAAAGTCCAACCACATCATATCTGCAGCAAGCTCTTCCTCAGGTGTCTGCCGCCTCACACCACACTCCCCCCCTAGTAAGACGGGAGCGACCTCTCCTGTTTTCCAGGGTGCTTCCTCCACTTGTCGGGACAGGAAGTCGGCATTAGCATGTAACGTCCCTTTTCTGTGTTCCACGGTAAAGGCATATGGCTGGAGGCTTAGGTACCATCGAGTCAATCTTGCGTTAGAGTCCTTCATCCTCTGCAACCAAACTAGAGGAGCGTGATCAGTCACTAATTTAAACGGAGCTCCTAGCAGATAATATCTTAGCATTGTGATGGCCCACTTTACTGCCAGTGTCTCCCTTTCTATAGTCGAATAGCGTTGCTCCGCCCCATTTAGCTTTCTGCTTAGGAAAAGCACTGGTCTCTCTTGTCCCTTAAAGTCTTGTGATAACACAGCCCCTATACCTTTGCCTAAGGCATCAGCATGGACTTTAAATGGTTTGGTAAAGTCCGGGGCCATTAATACTGGAGGGTTGCTTAACACCCTTTTCAGCTTTCTAAGGGCCTCTTCACACTCACTGGTCCACACTATCTTTTGTCCCCTTTTCCCCCGAGTTCGGTTGGTCAGTGGGGCCGTAATTTGTGAGAACTGGGGCACGAACACCCGATAATATCCGATCATCCCCAGTTATCTTTGTACTTCCCTTTTGTTCTCTGGGGGTTTAATGCATTGTATGGCGGCCACTTTACCCTGGACTGGCTGAATTTCACCTCCTCCCACTTGGAAACCTAAGAACTGGGTTTGCCTTATCCCGATCTTGCACTTGGCCAGGTTGGTCATTAGTCCCGCTTTCTTTAGGGCCCCAACAATCTTTTCAAGGTGACTCAGGTGTTGCTCCCAGGTATTGCTAAAGGTGATAATGTCATTGATGTAGGCGGCGGCGTACGCTTCATGACTCCTTAAGATCTTATCAACTAGCCGCTGGAACGTTGCCGCCGCCCCGTGTAGGCCAAAGGGCATCCTAACGAATTGATACAATCCTTGAGAGGTAGCGACTGCCTTGACTCCTTTTGCAACGGGATCTGCCAGTACCCCTTTGTTAAATCAATGGTCGAAAGGTACTGGGCCTTTCCTAGTCTTTCGAGTAAGCCTAACACTCGGGGCATGGGATAGGCATCAAACTTGGATACCTTGTTTACTTTTTGAAAATCAACACATACCCGTATGGTCCCATCTCCCTTCGGGGCCATCACCGGGTAGTTGTGCCAATCACTTTGTGACAGCTCGATGACTCCGAGCTCTAGCATGGCTTCTATCTCGCTTCTGAGTTGTTCTTCTAGTCTCTTGGGCCATTTTCGTGGAGCTAATCACACCACGGTCCCCATCTTTACCTCAATCTTATGCTCTACTAGGGTTGTACACCCTGGTATTTTAGAGAATACTCCAGGCAGGCTCATCTGTGACTGGTTTACCTGCCTCACCTGTTCATTACTAAGCTCTTCCCCTACAGTTAGCTGTTCACATGGACCCACCATCTCTCTTGCCGTGGGGCCTAATTCTTCCTCTTCCTCTTCTTCCATCACTTCTTTCTCCCTCTAGACCCATCCTTTTAACAAATTTACATGGTACATTCTTTTTAACTCCTTCCCAGCCTCTTCCATAAGCCTGTAGTTGAGACCCCCACCTTCTCCGCCACTATAAAGGACCCTTGCCACCTAGCAATTAGCTTCTTCTTGCTGCTGGGTAGTAAAATTAATACTTTCTCTCCTGGGGAGAACTCCCTCAACTTTACCCTCTGGTCAAAACATTTCTTCTGTTCCCTTTGGGCTTCCTTTAGCCTCTCCCGGGCCCATGCTGCTATGTGCGTTAGCCTTTCCCTTACTTGGTGAACGATAATTGGTCCCTGGCCTGCCCCCACGGGGTCCTCACCTCCCCACTGACTTCTGACCAGGTCAAGTATCCCTCGTGGCTTCCGCCCGAACAGGAGCTCGAAAGGGGACATCCCAGTAGATGCCTGTGGCACTTCTCTTACAGCGAGCAACAGTGGCTCCACCATCTGGGGCCACCCCTTTGGATCTAGGCTCGCGAACTTAGCCATCATCCTTTTTAAGGTCTGGTTGAAGCGTTCCACGAGCCCATTGGCTTGGGGGTGGTAAACGCTAGTCTTTAAGGGCTTCACTCCTAACTGGGCCCACATTTCTTTCATCACCTTCCCGATGAAGTTCTGCCCTTGATCGGTCAGGACTATCTTGGAAACATACTCTCGAGAAAATTTTTACTAACTCCTTTGCCAGGGTGTCTGCTCGGGTATTCCTCAAAGGTACCGCTTCTGGATACATAGTGGCGTAGTCCACTATTACCAGCGCATACTCAAACCCCCCCTTTCCCTTCGGTAGGGGTCCTATTAAGTCCATGGCCACCCTCTTAAAGGGGACCTCGATTATGGGCATGGGACTCAGCAGCCCCCCTGGCCCTCCTTTTGGCTGGGTGAACTGGCAGGGTTCACAAGACTCGCAGAACCTCCTCATGTCAATAGAACCTGGTAGTGATCCGGCTGAGAGTGGCCTTTGTCCCCATAAGCCCTCCCAATAAGGTATCATGGGCTAACGCCAGGGCCTCCTCCCTCATCGGCCAGGGTAACACCAGCTGGTCCATCTTTTCCCCATTGGGATCTTCCCCCCTCCGGTATAGTTTTCTGTTCTCTATCTCAAAACGTGTTCCTTTATACCCTTCAGGGTATCCTCATCTTGCGTGTTCCCAAGCCTCTTTTCAATGTGGGGTCCTTCTCCTGGGCCTGTTGGGTGTCTTCCCCTTCCCAGGGTTCTCCTACCTCACTCCCGCCCCCGGTAGTCAACATCTCTGGTTCTTTCTTTTGGGCTGCGTAGGCTCTCTCCAGCAACCTGGGAAAATCTGGAAAGTCCTGCCCCAAGATGGCCAAGTATTTCAGCCTTGGGGCCATCCCAACATTCACTTGACTCCGTTCTCCCCCCACCTTTAGGTCCATGTCCGCCTTGTGGTACGGTCGGACATCCCCGTGGACGCACCTTATCCAAGTCACATTGTTTCAGGTTCCCCGCAAGGGGTCAGCTCGGACCAGTGTCTGAGCGCACCCAGAGTCCACCAAGGCTTCCCCCTCGGTCCCAGCCACCTTGATCTTAATCACTGGTGCTTTCTGGGCCTTTACCTGGGGCATCCCGTAGGCCACAGTACGTGATCCCTGTTTTCCCAGCAGATGTGTCCGGCCTCTCCACATGCCAAGCCACGACGACCATCTCCATGGGGTCCCCCTCCGCTTGTGGAGCTCTCCCGTCCTTGTGCTCCTCGCCCTGCTGCTGATCCCTTCTCTCCCCCGCTGGTCATGGTGCTGAGCGCAAGCTTGTTGCGTCCTGGTGCTTTCCACAGCCACTCGGCATGCTCTGAGGCTCCTCCCTGAGTGTGTCCCCAACTCACACGCGTTCTGTCCTTCACTCCTCCTCCTACTGCATCCTGCCCTTCCTTTTCTGCGGTCAGGAATATCTCCAATGCTTGTGCTGCCCCCTCCAGGTCATGCCCAAGACCTCCAGATTCCTGGCACATTACCCAGGTACATGCCCAAGAAGGTAACGCTCGTAGGAACTGTTCCACCAGGACCAGCTCCACGATCTCTTCCTTGGTCCGTTCTTTCGGCTTTAACCACCTGAGCCCATTAGTTCTTATCTGATTAGTTAAGGTTCTGGACGTCATTTGGGACTCCCACTTCGTCTCCCTTAGCTTTCTGCGGTAAAGCTCCCCAGAGACATTGAGAGTCCCCAGTATAGTCCATTTTATCTCGGCATAGTCTGTGGCCGCCTCGGGTGTCAAAGCATCTACGGCTTGCTGAGCTGCTCCGGTCACGTGGGGCGTTAGTATATTAGCCCACTTCTCTCTCGGCCATCCTGCCACCTCGGCCACTTTTCAAAAGTCTGAAGATAAGCCTCAGGATCGTCTTCGGCCGTCATTTTTGTTATTTTCGTCTTTGATATGTCTCCTCCTTTCATCCCTGCCATCCTCTCCAACACCGCTATCTGTTGCCCCATCATGGCAGCCATCATCCTCAACTGTTCTTCAGCCCACCAACGCATCCAGCCCGGGGGTTGCCCTTCCACCTGATTCCCACCACCTCTTTCCCCATACGGGCCACCAGTGTCACGCGGGTGTATGGGGGGTGAGGTATGTAGACGTGGCTGCCCCCCGTTCAGGCCCATATGCTCCTGCCATGGCATATCCACTAAAATAATCCCATGGAGACACAGGAGGAATATCCAAAATAATACTTTTACTTTCTTTCATGATGGATGTTCAACGCTTGGCGGTTACAAGTAGGTATTCAGCATGCGGTTACAGAAAAGTATATAACTTGCAGTTACAGGCAACGTGCCCAAACACCTCAATAACAGGAACTCTTAAACACCAACATATGAGATCCTCCTTTAACTGAGTTACCCTTCCTTTTGTCCAGGTAAGTTCCCTCTCAACTGGATCTCCTCACAAAACGCCCTTCCACACTCTCCTCCTGTCAGTGTCTGCCACCCGTTTTCCGGCTCTTTTCCTGTCAGAGTCTGCCTCCCGTTTTCCTGTTCTTTTCCTGTCAGAGTCTGCCTCCCATTTTCCCGCTCTTTTTCCTTCTATTCAATCCACCGTCCCTCGTCCATTGGAAACTTCCATCCCTCCTTGCGGGGAGGGGGTGGGACTTTGCTCTACCTGGCCTCTCACTCCCGTCTCTCTCTCTCTCACATGGAGGGGTGCGAGGGTTGGTGGTCCGGGTGGCGGCTCCACAGTGGCCTTGGGGATCCCCTTCTTCCCGAGAAAAGTCCAGCCACATCATATCTGCAGCAAGCTCTTCCTCAGGTGCACCACAGAGCCACCAACATTCATGGAGTTTTACAGAGTTTTGGGAAGCAAAAAATAAAAATAAGAAAGATCCTTTTCCCATCTGCATAAAGCATTGGCATTCATCAGTCTTGAAAGACGATGGTATCGTGCTTGACACTGCATGCGAAGCACGAAGGCCTAAGTAGACTGATATGGAGAATAGGCTGTTCCCACACAGTAAATCCCCCCTTTCCATGCCACTGAACGTCACAGAGCAGGCGTTCACCCTGTCTTGTGGGGACCCAGATCTCGAACCCTGACCTTCTTGTTAACAGGCACAGTGTCTTAACCACTTGTGCTCCCCCCCAGTCCACCTGCATGGTTTACAGAATATTAGTGGATGTTAACTACATTGAGTGGACACTGACACTTTCTACTGGCTGCTTTGCAGTGATCATATGGAGAAAATGTTTTCCAATAATTGCAAAACTGTCAGGAATTTCCCACAAAACTCTGGTTTTTTTTTTTTAAAAATTGCCTTTTTTGAAATCTGTCCTCCCCTCTTGAGAAGTTACAAGGTCACTGGAAAACATTTGGAATGTACTGTATGTCAAAGGCTATAAAAGATAAAGTGAGGCTTCTGGAGATTAGTTCATTTATCAACTTCTAACATATGGCATTGTGACTAATTTTTCACTGCTGTTCAGCCCAATTTGGTTGCAGTTCAGAACATCAGGGGCAGGTACTTCTATAACACAAATTATTGTGTGCCTCTGAAATCCAGAATACAGTCAATTTAGAATACAATATTTTGCTGTCCTTCCTTTCTTTTATAGTAAGTCTGTTTGAGGTTATATCCAGATGCTCTTCCGTTTACCTTTACACAATGGTAGGAATCTACTCAGGGGTAATAGGGTTGTGGTAGCTTCCCCTATCCAATGGGTCTCCTCAGATCTAGGCCATCTCTGGAGGTGGCCTAAGTCTGGGTAGACAGAAGCAGCCTTTAGCTGCACTACACAGCCTGGGAGGCAAGGTTTGGATCTGGCATAACTGTTCCCTGCTCTCTCACCCATGGACCTACTCTCTGCCACTCTCCCTTATCTCAAAATTCCCTCTCCCATCTTCTCCCCACCTTACCTGTTCCCTTCCCTGCTCTGCGCTGGCCTGGAAAGGCCAGAGCAGGTCTGCCTCCATTCTTGTTTGCTGAGGCACAGTCAGTGAAGAAAGGTTAGTGAAGAAAGCCTTCTCCAGGGTGGCATAGAAGTGCTTTATGGTACTTTTATGATACCCCTAATTTGGCACAAGGGAGTAGCCTTGATCTAAGAAGGAAACAAGACTGACCTCCGATATATTTACCATCTTGCATTACTATACTGTTAGTGAGAACTAATGAAATGTACCTGCGTGGCAGGATTAAAATATCCCCTGTTATAAAATATCCCCTGTTAAATAATCCCGTTATTGAGCATCATCCTCCCATGTGCATCAAAATCCCATGCACATCACCCCCCATGTGCAATCTCCTTCCATGTGCATCGTTCCCATGCACATCAACTTCCCCCATGTGCATCGACATCCTATGTGTTACATCCCCATTTGAAACATCCCACCATGTGCAACATCCCCCATGCACATTAACCCCCATGCATAACATCCCTCCATTCACATTCACATTCCATGTGCAACATCTACAACGCACATTGTCCCCTAGGACTTGCTTAACCACATTTCACAAAAAAGGTGCTCCTCCTCATTTTATGTGCTCTTTTTAAAAAAACTATCCAAGCTTTACAACAGTGATTTTCAATGTGCCATGGATAGTCTAGGAGTCCACAATTTTCAACGTGCCATGGAGATGACCAGGGCCCTGGATGAGATAGCTTCTGAGCAATCTCGGTCCTGCCGTAGATCAAACGCAGCTCCTTGGTTTTCTGGGGAGCTGTGGGCATTGAAACAACAAGGTCGACATTTAGAGCAATAGTGGCGAAAGACTCATGTCATTTCTGATCAGGCAGAGGCCAGGGTTCACTGGTGAGCCTACTCTGTGGCAGTGCTGGCGGCTAAAAAGTTACACTTCTCTGCCACCATTGCATCTGCAAAGAACCATTCAGCAGAGCTTTTCTGTGTGGTCTGGGGCCTAATCCATCTGCCCCCTCCCCCCACTGATGTGGTAGAGCACACAGAGGCTCGCAGTGATGTTTTCGCTCAAGACTTTGTGGACAAGGTCAATCAGTTCTGGCATGACTTGGACGCCACTTGAACAATATCTAACTATGTCTCTGGGGCAACTGTCCAATCCATCTTTTGGGATTCTTTTCAGCTTGTAGAACCTGAGGATGTGGACAGGATTATCTGTAATGTGAGACCATCTTCTTGCCCACTTCTTGCCCAGCTTGGCTAATTAGATCAGCCTGGGATGGACTGGCCAAATGGACAGGGAGGGTGGAGAATTCCTCTCTGAGAGAGAGGGCATTGCCTCCTGCATTAAAGCAGGCGGTGGTTCGCCCCCTCCTGAAGAAACCTTCCTTGGACCCTATCAATTTAAACAAATATTGGCTAATCTCAAACATTCCATTTCTGGGCAAATTGGTCAAGCAGGTGGTGGTGTCCTAGCTTCAGAGGGTCCTGGATGAAGCTGATTATCTGGATCACTTCCAATCTGGTTTCAGGCCAGGGTTTGGGTCAGAGACTGCCTTGGTCACCTTGGTGGATGACCATCCCCAATGCGCACCATCTCCTCATGCACATGATGTCTCCATGAGCACTATCCGCCCACACAAACCATCACCCTCCTGGATGTTGATCAATCAGTCTTCAATGTTAAATATAGGACAAAAACTTTGCACCCCTTTTCAGCTCCTTAAGGGTTAAATTTCTCCACATCAGTTCTTGGTGGGTGTTGATGTCACAAAAGGAAAACCCTCCCACAAATTTCATAATTCTAGGTCCAGGGCTTGGGTCCTCAGGGATTCTTCAATGTAAAGTATATGGAGGAAAACGTGTTGCGTCCCTTTTTGCTCCCTCCCCTCTGGCTGGAATTTCCAAAAACCAATTCTTAGTGCACCCCTCAGTCATGGAAGGAAAACCCACCCCAAATTTCATGCTTCTATGCCCAATGTTTTTGGCTGGCTCAGTGAGTCAGTCAGCAGGGTGACCAGAGGCCAAGCTTAAATTTCCTGACCACTAAGGCCAAAATTTCTACCTCCCAGGTCAAAATGAAAATTTTAGAACACCCCAAAAAATGTAGGTCAAATGTAGGACATGTTAAAATAAGCTAAAAATACTTATATTGCTTTCCTTTACTTAATTTCAACACTTTTCAAATTGAAAACCTTTCAACATGCATAATACAGACCCAAACATGTAAGAGGACCTCAAAGCAGTTTAAAGCAACACAATACAGCCAGTGACCTCAACATGCATGATCCTGATACATACATGTAAGACACCCTCAAACCAGTTGAAAGCAATACAATACATGCCAGTGATTTCATCGTGCATGACCCTGATACATACATGTACGATACACTCAATGTAATTTGCAGCATCAGAAGCCATGCAGATGGGTGGGTGTGTGGCAGAAAAGGTAGCTGGGTGGGTGGGTAGATGAAGGGAAAGCTAGGTGGCATAGCTAAGGGAGGGGTGGAATAGGTAAATAGAAGGTGGCATAGCTAAGGAGGGAGATAGATAAATAATTAAATAGGTAAATAGATAAATAGGGGGTGGCAGAGGTGGGGAAGACTTACCTTGGGCAGAGAAGGGAGCAGCAGTAATTACATTTCTCCAACATGTGCTCGTCGAGCCTCTGCTTGAAGATCCCCAGTGAGGGAGGATCCACCATCTCCCTCAGCAATCTGTTCCACTGCCGAACTGCCCTCACCATCAGGAATTTTTTTCCAGATATCCAACCAGAATCTCACTTCTTGCCCTTTGTACCCATTGGTTCTAGTTCTGCTTTTAGAAGCAGCTAATATCAAATGAGAGCCTTCCTCCATATGACAGCCCTTCAGGTATCTGAAGAGGGCAATCATGTCTTCCCTCAGCCTCCTCTTCTCCAGGCTGAACATCCCAAGTTCCCCCAACCTTTCATCGTAGGACTTTTCTTCCATCCCACTGATCATTCTTGCTGCTCTCTTCTGGACTTGCTCCAGTTTGGCAGCATCCTTCTTAAACTACTGTTTAAGAACTGAACACAGTACTCAAGGTGAGGTCTAACCAATGCAAAATAAAGAGGAACTATAACTTCTTGAGACTTGGAAGCTACAGTCCTCTTAATGCAGCCTAAAATGACACTTGCCTTCTTTGCAGACACATCACACAGCTGACTAGTGTTCAATCTGTGATCCATGGCGACTCCAAGAATCTGCTCCCATGTTGTGCTGCCATGCCAATTATCCCCCTTTTTATACCCATGTTTTTGGTTTTTATTGCCTAAATGAAGAAACTTGCACTTCTCCCTGTTGAAGTTCATTCTATTTGTTACAGCTGAGTATTCTAGTTTATCCGGATCTCCTGGAGGTTTCTCCTGTCTTCTGTTGTGTTTGCTACTCCTCCCAGTTGGTATCATCTGCAAATTTGATCAGGCTCCCTCTTCATTGATGAAAATGTTAAAGAGAACCTGGACCAAGACAGAGCCTTGGGGCACCCCACTTGAAATTGCCCTCCAGATTTACACAGAACTATTTACTTAAACCTTTTGAGTGCAGCCATTGAGCCAGTTGCGGCAGCCGAGCTGTCGAGTGCGGCCGTCGAGTCAATGGAGAAGAAAGTTTTTCTTACCGTAGACTTCTTTTCCTGGATGAAGGAGGGTGTTCTTTCACTCATGGGTTGTCACCCCTCCCGATCAGGAGACTGGGTGGAGTCCAATCTCCTCCTCTGGGGCGGCACCATCTACCCAAATCTCCCGAGCCAAACTGAGCAGAAAGTACCACACCCCAGATGTATGTCTGAAGGCATAAGCGGCCATGGCATAGCCTTCAGACCTAAAGTAAAACTTGAAAGCATAAATAGGAAAGAGGTTAAAAGACCTTGTCCCAACATCTTTCCCCATGGAAAACCATACGACCAGCATCCAGGAACCGAGGGTTGGAGAGAGGAGGGTAGAACACCCTCCCTCCTTCATCCCGGAAAAGAAGTCTACAGTAAGAAAAACTTTCTTTTCCCTGGATTCAGGAAGGAGGGTGTTCTTTCACTCATGGGATATAGCATAGCAGTATCCATCTGGAGGAAGGGTGGGCTGACCCAAAGGTCCTATACTGAAACGACCCTTGGCAACACCCTCCTGCCGAACGCTGCATCTGCCAAGGCTGCTTTATCTATTTTATAATGTTTGATGAAGGTACTAGGTGATGCCCAAGTAGCAGCCTTACAGATGGATTCTATGGACGTCACACCTTCAAAAGCAGTGGATGCAGCGGCACTCCAAATCGAATGAGCAGTAATCAAAGCAGGAGGTTCCCTTTCCAAGGATGAGTATGCTAAAGCTATTGTTCCCTTGACCCAATTAGCTAGCGTTCTCCTTGAGGGTTGCTTACCCATTGCAGGACCCCTGAATAGGACAAAGAGACAGTCAGTCTTACGGAAGGCCTTAGTGCGGTCTATGTAATAACTAACTGCTCTCCTGGCATCCAATTTATGCCACCCCAATTCTCTACCTGATTTGGGGTGAGGGCAGAATGATGGTATAGCTAGCTCCTGAGCCCTATGATACCAGGAGTTAACTTTGGGGCTAAATGCTGGGTCCAATCTCAGAACCACCTTATCCTCATGTTAAATACATAAGTTTGGGTTGACAGACAGGGCCCCAGTCTTGGATATCCGTCTGGCCGAGGTAACAAAAACTAAAAATATGGTTTTGAATGTGAAAAATCTTAACTCAGTGCTATGCAGTAGCTCAAACGGAGCCTTTTTTAAAGCCTTTAAAACCAATGGTAAGTCCCATGAAGGGAAATGGTGAACTAACAGGGGACTCAACTGACACACCCCCTTAAGGAACCTGGTGATATGAGGGTGAGAAAGAGCCTTCTTCACAGAAGATGACCCCAGGGTGCTCCTTAAAGCTGCCACTTGCCGACGAAGTGTGCTTGCATTAAGCCCCATCTCAAAGCCATCCTGCAAAAACTCCAACAGAGATTTTATTTCAAGCCGAAAAGGTGAAATCTTTTTATCCTTACACCGAGACTGAAACCTTTTCCAGGTGGCATTGTACACCCTGGCAGCAGACATCTTAGAAGCCAACATGGTGTTAACAATCCTGTGGGAATATCCTCTTTTAACTAGAGATTCCCTCTCAACCTCCAAGCTGTCAAGTTGAAGACAGCCGGTTGAGGGTGTACTATTGGTCCCTGAGTCAGTAGATCCTCCCTTAGAGGCAATCTCCAACCCGGCTCCATGGCCAGTCTTAAGATGTCTGGGAACCAAGGCTGTCTTGGCCAGTGTGGTGCCACCAGAACAACCTCCATGCCAGAGTCTCTTACTTTTCTTAGGGGGATCACTTTTGTTGGGGGAAAGGCGTAGAGAAGTCCCTCTGGCCGCTGATGCTGAAGAGCATCAGTCCCCATGGCCCCCTCCATCTGAAACCTGGATATGAACTATGGCACCTGCTTGTTCTGTTGGGTAACAAATAGGTCCACTATGGGGGTCCCTCATCGCTCCACCAGGAGATGGAAGACCAATGGATGGAGCCTCCATTCCATGTCGTTCACGACTTGTCTGCTCAACCAATCTGCCGTGACATTGGCTTTGCCTGCCAGATGTTCGGTGACTATGGACTGGAGATGCACTTCTGCCCAGGTAAAAAGACCATGGTTGGTCTCGGCCATGAGGCATTGTGATCTTGTGCCCCCTAGTCTGTTCACAAATGCCTTGGCCGTCATGTTGTCTGTTCGGACCAAGACATGTATTCCCTCCAGAAGGGGTTGGAAGTGCACCACGGCCAATTGAATTGCACGCAGTTCCAGCCAATTGATGCTGTGAGTTACTTCTGCCTGAGACCAACTGCCCTGTATCATCTGATCCTGAAGATGAGCCCCCACAACCCAGGAGGGAGGCATCTGTGGTCAGGACCCTCCTCACTGGAGGTTGCAAGGAGGTGCCCTGGGATAGTCTGTTGGGAGCCAACCACCACTGGAAGCTCCAAGTAACGTGAGTGGGAATAGACACTAGACGTGACTTCCCCTGTTCTACCAAGCTGGAGTAAGTACGTAGAAGCCCCTGGAGGGTCTCAGATGGAAGCGAGACCAAAGGATGATGTCCTGGCAGAACACCACCAACCCTAGCAAGGAGCAGAGTTCCAGGAGGTCCACCTGAGGTTGGCCCTGAACCCTCAGCAGAGTCTTGCTGAACCGAATCTGTCTGTCCTGTGACAGAGAGATTCTGAATGTCTGCGTGTCCAGACACAACCCTAAGTGTTGGATGGACTGTGTGGGAATGAGGGAACTTTTCTGGAAGTTTACCACAAAGCCAAATCCTTCAGACCTGTCAGAGTCACCGACAGCTCCTCCTCTGCCCTCTCCCTGGATGGAGACCTGATGAGAATGTCGTCCAGGTAGAGGTGGAGTGCAATATTCTTGCACCGCAGGTGAGCAACCAGAGAGACCAAAAGCTTGGTGAACACTCTGGGTGCCTCTGTGAGTCCGAAAGGCAGGGCTCTGTACTGGAAGTGCTGGTTCCCGTAACAGAACCTGAGGTATCGTCTGTGTTTTGCCAAGATGAGAACATGCAGATAAGCCTCTGTGATGTCCACCGAGGTAAGGAAGTCCCCCTGTTGAAGGGAGGCAACAAATGATCTCCAAGTCTCCATCTTGAACTTCCTCTTTTTGAGGAAGTAGTTCCATCACTTCAAATCGAGAATGGCCTGCCAGTCGCCATTATTCTTTGGAACCAGAAAAAACAGAGTATACCCCTTTGCCCCTCTGACTCATGGGGACCAGCTCTATCGCGCCAATCTGAAGGAGATGTGCTATGGCTTCCAGTTTGAGTTTGTGCTTCACCGGGTCCCTGGAGGGTGAATTCCAGGGAATAGCCCCTGCTAACAGTCTGCAGAACCCAAGAATCTGTCGTTATTGACTTCCAGGATTCTGCAAAGGCCAGAAGGCGGCCCCAACTGGGATCGCCTCCTTTGAAGTAGAGCTGTCAGAAAGCTTGGGACTCTTTGGCGGACTTCCTCAAAGGAGAAGCAGCCGGACCCGAGTGTTTCTTAAATTGGGCCTCGCTCCTATCCCACTTTTGTTTGGGACGGTTGGTGTAACCCTGAACATTGTACCCCTTGGATTTAATGCTCTGACTAGGCTGACAAAAGGATTGGGTACACTTGGAAGGTTCCTTCCTGGTGGTGGGAAGCACCTTCTGCTTCTCCTTGTTCTTCACCAGGAGAGGTTCCAGCGCCTCGCCAAAGTTTCTCACCTTTAAAAGTGAAGCACCCACGATGGTGAGGGCAGAGTTCCCATCCCAATGGCGCAGCCAAATCTGACTCCTAGCCAGGACCCCCATGGCCTTGGTCCTAGCAGACAGAGAGTCATACGCACAGTCAGTCGCCGCCACTGAAGTGAGGGTGATCCTTCGGAAGATGCACCTGGCCCTGGAAGATAATACTTGTCCTCTGCCAGTTCCTCTGCCCAGATGTATGCAGACCTGGAAAAGATTGAACTGGTCACCTCAACACGGAAGTTTTGAGAGTTCGCCTCAAAGACCCTTTTTAGAGAGTGCTCAACCTTTTTATTACAAGCATCCTTCGGCCCCAACTCTCCCTCTGAAGGAAGTGTGGTAGCCAAGGAAACCGCCACCACCGGCGCGTCCACCATGGGTACCTTCAACTTTGACATAACAGGATCTGGCAAAGCATAAAGTTTGTCAGTCAGTTTGCCATGTTGTGTGGAATGTTTAAAATGACTCCATTCAGTGGCAAACACCCTCTCCAGTGCCTCAGGGAAAGGCACCACCTGAGGCTTGATGTGGCCCTGAGGATAGGTTTTGGCTCTGTGCAATGGAGTATCAGGCTTGGACGGGGCAGCTGGCATGTCCAGATCCATAACCTTGGCTGATTTAGAGAGCACCCTGGTGTACATCTCTGATGGGCATAGACGATCCACCTTGGGGAGCACTGTAGCCTCTGGGCCCTCCTCCCCCGACAATTCACCATTTTCCCTTTCAGACTGGGAAGCAGACGAGAGGGAATCTTGATAGGTCTCCTGATTAGCTATTCTAGCAAACCCTCTACATTTCTTGGAGGGGGGATCAGACTCCACAGACTCCGAGTCAGAAAGCTCCTGTCTGTGTTTAGTCTTGCATTGAGCTTTCTTGTGAGTAGCCACTGGTGTAGGAATCAGATCCTCTAACTGCTCCTGTAAGGCCCCCCTCACAGCCTCCCTCATGAGTTGTGAGTGTGAAGACACTGTAAGAATAGGCTCATCTCTGGGCCTTGGTGAAGCTTGAATTACCCTGTGCAGGGTGTGGGGTTTGCCCATGAGGTCCCTGGTTTCGCACCCTTTTGATTCCATTACTCACAAAATGGCATCTTCGTGCCAGATGAGAGGCCCCAAGGTGGCTGCTGACAGAAAGAAGAAGAAGAAGAAGGAGCGACCACGCCACCCTAACCGGTGGCTCTGGCTCCAGACCCCAGGGGTGGCCCAGGGAGGCGCAAAGCTGTATGTGCCACTCCTGAAGGGTCCACTGGAGGCGTGGGTCAGACGCGCCCGCCGCATGCTGCTCGATGCGGCCTCTTCTGGCTGCTGCCTCACATGCCCGCTTCTCCTCCCGCGCGATGTGCCAATGCCTCCTCTTTCCGCTTGGCCGCGGCTGCAGAGTGCGCACCTTGTGCTTGCAGCATAGGCTGCCTCCACTGGCCAGCGGCCAGGAAAGCCCCTCAAGCTGTTGGGTGGTCCGGGGGGGTCAGCCAGGGACAAGGCAGAACAGGAGGAGAACGAGACAAAGAGAGATAGAGAAAAGAAGGAGGAGAGAGAAAGAAAGCAAGGAGGGAAGACAGAGCTCCCAGGACTTCATCCTGCTCCACAGCGAGGCTGGACGAGACTGGGGTAGATGGTGCCGCCCCAGAGGAGGAGATTGGATTTCGCCCAGCCTCCTGATCGGGACGGCCGACAACCTATGAGTGAAAGAACACCCTCCTTCCTGAATCCAGGGAACAGCAGACCTTTACAGTCAGTGGGGTATCTTTCCAGGAAAGTGTGGAGGAGATGCAGCCATAGATCCTAATCCTATGCATGTCTCCTCAGAAATAATTAGTCAGGAGGTTCCTTCCAGGAAAGTGTGACTGGGATTACAATCCAGGATCTTGCCCACCCACTCCATCCCCTGGCTTGTACCTGTGCTGTGCTGGGGAAGATCTTCCCTTGTGGGCAGGCAGGGAGGCTTCTGTCTCCTCAGGTATAAGCCCCTTTATAGCCCATGGTGCATTCAAAAAAGGAGAGGAAAGCATACCCTTTGCTCACTCAGAAGTTGAAATGTGCCCTATTTGGAGAGGAGATCATTTGGGGAAAAAGCAGCTTAGCTTTGCAGGCTCATCTTCAGCAAGTTCCCAGACAGAGGGAGGGAGGGAGAGAGTAGCTGCAGAGGCTGCCTTCACTCACCGCCCAGTCCCTCCTGTTGATTCATATGCATACCCAGCTGTGTCATTCATATGCATACCCAGGTCCATTACCCCTAGGAATTTCATTATTACCCAAAATGGGGTAATTTACCTTTGTTCCTGACCTATGCTTTAGCATATCTAATTCTGCAGCCTCATTTCATTTTGGAAATGTTTGGCAGAGGCTTGGTTTTTAAAATGCTACCATGCAAGCCTATATTCCATCAGAAACAACATTCCATGCTACTATTCAGGGCACCATTACTTCAGAATAACACCCATGGAAACATCCAAAATGGCACCCAGTGTATTTATTTCTGAGTAAATCAGGTTGCAACTCTGGTTACAATACAGGTTGTAGCTGTGCTTGTTCGTTCTCATTCCTTATGTCTCTAATGTGAACTGAATTATATACTGCCATATTGCATAACTTGTATGCTGTATTTAGATTCTTTGACTTAATATTCTAGGTACATTATTTGATAAATGGATCTTCTGATTTAAAGAGTCTACAGACTGCCTAGTGCTTACAAAGGTGCCATCTACAGAGACTACAGACCGCCTAGTACACTTTTAAGGGTGCCATCTTAACCTATTTAGGCCAGCACAACTCACGTGTCTTCAGGTTTCCATGGTGGTGTGGGGAGGATGGCGCTTGTTATAGCACTTATGACACTATTGCGCCCCTGGCTTGTGCCAGAATAACATGGGGTTAGGATTGCAGTCTTACTCAAGTCCTTACATAAATTTTGTGAAGACCAGAATTTAAAAAGTTAATAAATAAAAATATACCTTATGATTTTTTACTATTTTTTAACTAGAAACTACTGTTAGGTAGCAATTATTGGGAAGTTATTTTTCAAGATCTGGCTTCAGGAAAAATCAGAAAAAACTATGGTTAGTTTAACTATAAGTTTAACTATAACTATAGTAAGTTTAACCTAAATTTAACCCCCAAATTATCAAGGGGTTGTAGAAAATACCATGATTTTGAATCAAAACCTGCCTGCGTTTATCTATGTTATTAACTTATACTTGAGTATCTATGGTATATCAATATATTGATCAATCATTTTGTTCAGTTATAATCTAAATCACCAAAAAGGAATTCCATTTATTTGGGTTGCTGGGCACAGGTTTAGTAGCCATACCAAATGATAATGATATCCTGTTCATCATCCAAAATATGACACCTGTCCTACAGATATTGACATAGTAAGCAGAGGAGACTTTGCTTATATTT
Source organism: Cryptoblepharus egeriae (assembly GCA_030015325.1). Classification (NCBI taxonomy): domain Eukaryota; kingdom Metazoa; phylum Chordata; class Lepidosauria; order Squamata; family Scincidae; genus Cryptoblepharus; species Cryptoblepharus egeriae. The sequence goes on from JAREYC010000009.1 coordinate 4,747,750, forward strand.
GTTAGCTCTAATAAAATATACTTACATACCCCAGCTGTAGGTTGCCTTCACCTCATGTTTAAAGGCCTTCAGATTAAAAAATGGCATTTAGAGCACAATCTTAACCTTGTCTACTCAAAAGTAAGCTCCTTTGTGCTCAATAAATTTTGCTCCCAGCAAAGTGTCTTTGGGATTGCAGCCTTAGAGCACATGTCTCCTAACCATGTCTACTAAAAAGTAAGCCCCATTATGATCAGTGGGTCATACTCCCAGGAAAGTGTCCTTAGAATTGCAGCTTTAGGTAGGAACAAAATCTATTTTGTTCCTAACTAAACAAAATCTTTTGTTTTGTGAAAATCTTTAATTGGAAGTTAGCCCTGCATAATCTCTGGGTACTTGTTAATTAACTAGCTGCTGTGTAATGCACTCAATATATACGAGCTGTTCATGCAACTGATCATATAAATAAATGTTGGATGTTGTGTATACAACTAAAAATAGCAGCAAGGAAAAAGGATTTTCCAGCAGTAAGACCTTACTTGATTGTAATTAACACTTCCATGTATACTTTTTGAAGGATAAGGTCAAATCCTTCATCTGCATAACTGCCAACCAAATATGTCCTCTTGTAGCAGAAATGGGATGGCCCCATCCCAAGATCCGGTACGCTGGAAGTGGGAGGGGCCAGCCTGGGTCAGGGGGCATGGGCAGGGCGTGGGCGGGGCGAGGGGCGGGCGACGTCTGCGCATGCGCAGTGCCTGCCCTGGAGTGGGCGAGCCTGCTTCAAGGCAGGCACTGCACAAGCGCTGGCATCGACGCTTGCATAGTGCCTGCCCTGGAGTGGGCGAAGCCTGCTTCAAGGCAGGCACTGCGCAAGCGCCAACATCGGCGCTTGCATAGTGCCTGCCCTGGAGTGGGTGTGCCTGCCGTGGAGCAAGCGGTGGGCGCAAAAACATGGCGGACCGTACTGGTCCGCCATGTTTTTGCATTTCCCTGTCGCTGGCGGTTTGCTAGCGGCAGGGAAACTGGAAGATCCGGTACGGGCGTGTAGGCCCGTACCGGTAAGTGCCCACCACTGTCTTGTAGCCTTTTGGGGCATCATTTGTGATCAATATTTCCCTCCACCATCATACCCAGGAGCATAGCTATAGCTGTCTTGCAGTAATCTTCTGCTGTTTGGAAGGGGGCTTCCCTTGCTCACTCTTTAACACTAGGGCGCTCGAAGCTGCAATAATTATTACATGAGATTTTGTTTTTTCTCTTTCTCTGCCCCATGATGACCAAGAGGCCTGCCCCTCCTAGTACCTTTCTATTTCTAGGAGCTGTTTGAGATCCCCTATCATTTTTCCAGCTTCTTGTGTGGGGAGCCCCTGGGAGCCCCTGGACAAAAATTACAACTTCGACCCTCCTGGGAAGTTTTTTATTTCCTTTTATATTCATTATAACTGTTCATTTAGCTCTTTTTATGAATGAAAATTACAAACATTATGGATATTTTGTTCATAATATTGTACATATTTTGTTCATAAATATGTATTTTTGCCTAGGGTTGCCAATTAGGTACAGTTCAAGCAAGCATGTACTCCTGTTTGCTTTTTCTCTTGTCTTTGAAAAAAAGCCATTTCAGCCTGCATTTTATTTCTGACCATTTGCTCATGTTGTCTTCACACCTTTGATTGCTCTCTATGCACAAGCTAATAAACAAGTCCTCTTTGCCTTGAGGTAGGACTCTCCTATTCTTCATGGGGTTCCTGACCCTGTCCTGACCCTGTTGATGATATAGATGTTTCTCCTTTCCAAGGCTCTTTCTCCCCTACTTTGGTGAGGTGTTGGTTTCACCTTCCAGGGATAGCTGCATCTCTTGAATTGTATTGTTCTCTTTCCTGTTGATTTCAACTTCCAGACAACACATGCAGACTTGTCCAACAAGGGCCGCATCTATGGGTTTTCTAAGCCAAATGTGGCCCTCGAGCCTCTTGTTGGGCAAGCCTTTCAGTCACAGAGTTGAACTACTGAACGTCCCAATAGTGAATCAGAGTGACTCTCCTGTGCCTATATTTCCAGTTCAGCTCATAATTAATGCTCATATGTCTTTCTTTTTCATGAAAACGTAAGGCAATGGGGAGGCGGGTATGAATTTTAAGTGATTTTTACCTGCTGTATGATTAATAAATGAGGATTTTTGAATCAGATTTTGATTGTTGTCTCTTTGTACATCCTCATGAATGTCACTTAACACTTTAAGAGTGTTACAATTGAGTTAATTAGGTGTTTATGACAGTTTTCTAACAGTGTTCTAAAAAACGCACTTTGAGCCTATTGGGAGTAACAGAGGGTTAATCTCAAAACAGGGTTTCTTTGCATTTGATTAACTAATTGGTTTCCCTCCTTTTGATCTTAACTTTGCTTCCTTCCTTCAAAGATCACTACTATTGAAGGAAAATCTGCACCACTTCCTCCTTTTGACTCAGACTAGCTCAGAATTGCAAGAGTTAGCAGTTTATTAGCTAATGATTACTGTATATACTCGCATTTAAGCCGAGTTTTTTTAACCCTTTTTGGAGTTTAAAAAGCTCCCTCGGCTTATATGTTGGTCAAACAGTCAGGAGTTCCCTGGCAGGTACAGGTTTCTCTAGAATCCTCTCCTTCCTCCCCCTCCAGAGAGGCTCCTACATCCCTCCTCCTCCTAATTACTTTGCTAACCACATGCAAAGGCCATCATTCAAACAGGTTCCCATTAAGAGCCTAAATTTTCCCAAGCCTAAGTAATTTGTTGTCTAAAACAGCTGTATACTTTACATTCAGGGTGAGAAACAATTTCTGCTTTGATGGCTTGGAAGGAAGCTCCTCTCTGCTAAACATCTTATTTTGCTTAAAAACCTTATTTCTATCAAGTTTTGAGGAGGTATTTTCTTGTTTTTGCACATTTGCAAAGGCGGGTCTATGCAAATGAGCCCTTCTTTTGCCCCATTGTGTCCCTCTACTAAAAATTCCTGAGGTGGGAGAACTTTTGAGTGGCTGCTCTTCTCTGTCCATTCACTGGGGGCCTCAAAGCCCAAAACCTTGCCATGCCTGCTCAAAAGCAAGTACTGAGTGACCATATGTCCTCTTTTCCCAGAACAGGTCCTCTTTTTTAGCCTCCTAACTTGGTGTTGAAAAAGTATATTGCCCTGCTTTTCCTTGTCAGCTGCCAGCATTGAGCCATCATGGTCAATGGACTTACTACCAGGAAATTACTGTGACCATATGTCCTCTTTTCCCAGCACAGATCCTCTTGTTACTCTTCTGCCTGGGAAAAATATCTTCACTCTCCTCCTTTTCCTTATAAGCAGGCAACATGGAGTCTTCTTATCATCCATACTTTTTTCCAGGACCATAATATTCCCAGGACATGTCCTCTTTTCACTCTTTTGCCTGGGGGAAAAATCTTCATTGTCCTCCTTTTCCTTATAAACAGGCAGCATGCAGCCTTCTCATAAATTTTATTTTTCGCCAGGAGCACATTTTCCCCAGGACATTTCCTCTTTTCACTCTTTTGTTCTGGGAAAAAAATCTTTACATTTACCAGTAACCTACTGATGCCTCAGTAAATGCTATTTTATTGGTATCTATTTTTATGGTATTTTGAAATGTACCAGTAGCAGCTGCATTTTCCACCCTCGGCTTATATGCCAGTCAATAAGTTTTCCCAGTTTTTTGTGGTAAAATTAGGTGCCTTGGCTTATATGCGGGTCGGCTTATATGCAAGTATATATGGTACTGGTCAGATCCATCATGGAATCTTTTTTAAAGGTCTGGAACCCCCTTTACAGGAAGTTTCAAGTTCTTATACCTCAAATTACATCACAGTTACTCAAGTCCAATTCTACATTCTCATAAGTACGCATGTATGAGTATGTATACTCATAAGTACGCATGATTTTTTTACCAATCATAATACTGAAACATTTCCACCAATCATAAAACTTGCAATTACATCAGTTCAATTCTGATTCGTCCTTTAGCTCTTAGACTACATTGCCATTACTAAGAAGTATTCAGTTTGTTCTATCAGACTGTTGCAATCTTACTGAATTCTCTTCGTGTGGTTCTATTCAGGTTTCAAGGTCTACACGCTTTGTGTTGCCAACTAGTGTTGCTAACAAATGTTGCTTTTCCATTCCATTCTCATGTGCTTCTGCTTTCTGCTGACTGGTAAATACATTCTATTCCCATGAGTCCTTGGCCTAAGTATTGCTGGTTAGACTTTAGGTAGTGCTCTATTGATCAGTATGGATTTATTTTACACTACACAGGTGCCACTTTGGTTCTTCTCTCCACATTTTACAAGCACTTGTTTTCAACCATTTTCATGTCTACCTCCCTTTCTTTTTTCCCCTGCATAATGGCTTCCAGCTCTGCCAGTAACCCCCAGCCCCAGTAACTCCCCCACTTTAGCCCTGCCAGTACCCACTACCCCCAGAAACCCCTACCTATAGTCCGGCCCCCGACAGTATCTGAGGGACAGTGAACCAGCCCCCTGTTTAAAAAGTTTGAGGACCCCTGCTCCAGCCTCCCACTACCACCATGGGAAGATGGGTGAGTTGTGCCAGCCTAACTTGGTTAGGCTGTGCCATTCACACATAAGAAGGTTGTATTTGCTCACTGTGTATGCTGTAGAATATCTCATATTTCCAAATGAGTTTCATTTTACAGGAAAGGGGAAGAAAAGGGACACTCTATGTAAATATATACAAGCTGGATTGTATGTAGTAAGGAAGCATAATGGAATGAGAAGGAGATGGGAAGCAGCCTGTAACCTAGGCAACTAAGCTTAGGTGGTTTGGGATGAGGTGAAAGCAAGAATTCTGGGCTCTTGCTAAGGAGCAGATGAATAATTACAGGCTGGGGTTGTTTGCAAGTACCATGTTTCCCCAATAATAAGACACTGTCTTATTATTTTTTGGTCAAAAAAATACCATTGGTCTTATTTTCAGGGTAGGACTTATTTTAATTAACACTGACAGCAAAATGTAGGACAATGAAGCAAAAATTGATACCCAGACAGGAGGTTAAAAATCGAGACAAATCCAGTCATATGGTCACCCTGGGTACAAATGTAAGTCCCATCCATCCCCAACACACTCAAAGGGCTTACTCCCAGGAAAGTCTGGCTGAAAGATCCCTATTCTCTGTGTGTGTGTCTGCATCAGGGATTTTCAACTTCTTTTCATCTCATGGCACACCCACAACGCACTAGAATTGTCAAGACACATAATCAATTTTTAAATATCTTTTATTATTTAAAAAATTATTAAGATTATAGCTAAAATGTTAATAATTAATAGCTAATTAATAGCTAAAATGTTAGTAAATTACATAGATTAAGGTTGCAAGCCTAAAGATACTTTTCTCAGAGTAAGACACATTGAACACCATGGAGCTTACTTTTGAATGGTCATAGTTAGGATTGTGCTCTTAAATTTTTAATCAAAACTTAAAGTTTAATATCTTTAAAAATGTTATTCAAAAATAAACTGTTATTTAAAAAATCCAGACTCCTCAGTGAAGAAGCTCTTTAGCTTCTAATGGGCCTTTAATAGTCTTGAGGACTATTTCTCTACTGACAGAAGCCACAAGAACAACAGAGGCAGAGAGAAAACAGAGTGAAAAGTGAAAAGATACAGGAAAGGGTGCTCATATGTCCTCTTTTCCAGGACATGTTCTGGATTTAAGCCTTATATCCTGAAAAAACAATCTTGAATGTCTTCTTTTTTTCTTATGAGTGGGCAGCATTCTTGTAATTATCAAATTATATGTAAGTAGTAGTAATAATAATAATAATAATAATAATAATAATAATAATAATAATAATAATAATAATAATAATAATAAAATATAAATTAAGCTAATGAAAGGAATATATAGGTGAGCATTTTCAGCTTTTATTTTGTCATGTCCTACATTTTTTGGGATATTCTACATTTTTGGGGGGTCCTTGTCCTCTTTTGCAGAGGACAAGGGAGTAAGCCCCATTGACACTAATAGGGCTTACATCAGAGTAGACCCACATAGGCTTTGATGGGCTTTGATGCTGCTATGCGGAAGTGAGATTTTAGTAGGTCTTATTTTTGGGGGAGGTCTTAATTTAGACCTCAGGGCAAAAGTCCAGGCAAGTCTTATTTTCTGATTAGATCTTATTATAAGAGAAAGATGGTATTATAAGTCTGGTGTCTTCCATGTTTTTGGAGGCTGGGGTGCCAGTAGAACATTGTTGAGGTTTGGTTACAGAGGAGGATGAAATAAGCAAGAGGGGAAAGGTCTGTAGATTTGCCTGAAGGGCAGCCTATGGAAGACCTGGTCAGCCAGATGTCTGGAGAAGACTCATAGAAGCCTGTCAAGAAATCATTTGAATACTGTTCTAGTGCCTGCCCAAACTGCTCGTATTGTTTCCCTCAGTAAACATAAGAATGTCTTTTTGTGAAACAGACTTACCCTTCTCATATCATAATCAGATAGGCCTTCACTGCTAAAACAAAAAAAGGTGCAAAAATTGTTACATACCAGCTATTTAGGAGCAAGTTCTGGAAACCGCAAGATAGAATCATAGAATCATAGAATTGGAAGGGACCTAGTAGGTCATCTAGTACAACTCCCTGCCTGCATCAGGAAATCCCCCTAGAGTATCCAACAGGTGCTCGTCGAGCCTCTGCTTGAAGATCCCCAGTGAGAGAGAGTCCACCACCTCCCTTGGCAATCTGTTCCACTGCCAAACTGCCCTCACCATCAGGAATTTTTTCCTGATATCCAACCGGAATCTCCTCTCTTGCAGTTTGTACCCATTGGTTCTAGTTCTGCTTTCAGAAGCAGCTATGAACAAATAAGCCCCTTACTCCCTAAGACAGCCCTTCAGGTATCTGAAGAAGGCAATCATGTCTCCTCTCAGCTTTCTCCAGGCTGAACATCCCAAGTTCCCTCAACCTTTCATCGTAGGGCTTCTCTTCCACTGATCATTCTTTTGCTCTCCTCTGGACTTGCTCCAGTTTGGCTGCATCTTTCTTAAAGTGAGGTGCCCAGAACTGAACACAGTACTCAAGGTGAGGTCTGACCAATGCTGAATAAAGAGGAACTAGAACTTCTCGCGACTTGGAAGCTACAGTCCTCTTAATGCAGCCTAAAATCAGGCCTCCATCCTGAAGACACCTCTGGGGGAAAACAAGGCTTTAGGGATTTAGGCTTTTTGCAGCCGGCAGCCTCTGCACAGGTGGGGTACCGCATTCCATGGTCTGCCCCCAGAGACTGATGGATCCAAATGGTTTCCTGATGGCTCTGGGGGATTTTCCTGCTGCCAGAGCTGGCGACTCACCCGGCTCCATGGTCAATCTCTGGAATACGGAGATGACCAGGGCCCTCGATGAGATCACTCCTGAGCGACCTTCGCCCTGCCGTAGATCAAACGCAGCTCCTTGGTTTTCTGGGGAGCTGCAGGCTTTGAAACAGCAAGGTCGACGTTTAGAGCGACGATGGTGAAAAACTCGTGTCGTTTCTGATCGGGCAGAGGCCAGGGCTCACTGGCGAGCCTACTCTGCGGCAGTGGTGGTGGCTAAAAAGATGTATTACGCTACCACCATCACATCTGCAGAGAACCTCCCAGCAGAGCTCTTCCGTGTGGTCCAGGGCCTACTCCATCTGCCCCCTCCATACTGATGTGGTAGAGCACACGGAAGCTCGCTGTGGCGAGTTTGCCCAACACTTCGCAGACAAGGTCGATCAGATCGGCATGACTTTGACGCCACTTTAACAACATTCAACAATGTCCCTGGGGCACCTGTCTTATCCATCTTTTGGGATTCTTTTCAGCTTGTAGAACCTGAGGCTGTGGACAGGATTCTCTGTATTATGAGACCATCTGCTTGTCCGCTGGACTCTTGCCCAGCCTGGCTAATCAGACTGGCCCGGGATAGACTGACCAAATGGACAGGGAGGGTGGTGAACTCCTCTCTAAGGGAGGGGGTGTTGCCTTCTACATTAAAGCAGGCAGTGGTTCGCCCCCTCCTGAAGAAACCCTAAAAACCTAAAAACCTAAAAGACCCTAAAAAACTAAACAACTATTGTCCAGTCTCAAACATCACATTTCTGGGCAAAGTGGTCAAGCGGGTGGTGGCGTCCAAGCTTCAGAGGGTCCTGGATGAAGCTGATTATCTGGATCCCTTCCAATCTGGTTTCAGGCCGGGGTTTGGGACAGAGACTGCCTTGGTCGCCTTGGTGGATGACCTACATCGGGAAATGGACAGGGGGAGTGCGTCCCTGTTGTCCTGTTGGATCTCTCGGCGGCCTTCGACACCATTGACCATGGTGTCCTTCTGGGTCGGTTGGCCGGGTTGGAGATTGGAGGCACTGTTTTGCAGTGGTTCCACTCCTTTCTGGCTCAGTCCCAGAAGGTGGTGCTGGGGGATGCTTGCTTGGCACCCTGGCCTCTTCGGTGCAGGGTGCCGCAAGGTTCCATTCTATCCCCCATGCTCTTTAACATCTACATGAAGCCGCTGGGAGAGTTCATCCGGAGGTTTGGAGTGAGGTGTCATCAGTACGCTGATGACAACCAGCTCTATCTCTCCTTTCCTCCTGCGTCCAAGGAGGCAGTTGAAGTCCTGAATTATTGTCTGGAGGCAGTGGGGGACTGGATGAGGGTGAACAAGCTGAGATTAAATCCTGATAAGACAGAGGTTCTCCTGGTCCGGAAGTCCTAGACTTGGGTATTGGAATATCATCCTGTTCTGGAAGGGGTTGCACTCCCTCTGAAGGAGCAGGTTCGCAGCTTGGGGGTTCTCCTGGAGTCCCAGGTGGCGGCTGTGGCCAGGGGACTGAGCCTTTGCTCAGCTTTGGCTGATCTGCCAGCTGCAACCATACTTGAGTCGTTCAGATCTGGCCACGGTAACCCATGCCCTAGTGACATCGAGACTAGATTATTGTAACACGCTCTACGTGGGGCTGCCTCTGAAGATGTTCCGGAAACCTCAACTAGTCCAGAATGCGGCGGCCCATGTGGTTGCTGGGGCTCGTCAGTTCGACTCTGTCGGGCCACTGCTTCAGCGACTTCACTGGCTGCCCATTTGTTTCCGGGCTGAATTCAAAGTGCTGGTCCTGACCTTTAAAGCCCTAAACGGCTCGGGTCCAGGGTACCTGAGGGACCGCCTTCTTCTTTGCAATCCGACCCGTCACCTAAGGTCATCTGAAGGGGCCCTACTGACTGTGCCACCACTAAAAGTTGTGAGAGGTGTGGCAGCAAGAGATAGGGCCTTTTCAGTGGTGGCACCCCGGCTCTGGAACTCCCTCCCCTTAAAACTGAGGAGAGCTCCCTCTATACAGAGCTTCAGGCAGAGCCTTAAGACCTTTTATTTTAAAAAAGCATTTTAAATGGAGCATAAGTTGGGGGGCAGTTTTATTGTTTTATCATTTTATTTTTACTGTTTTTAACTATGTTTTTAGTCTGCTTTTATTGTTTGAGCTTTTTAAATTTAATTGTATTTTAATTGTTTTTAATTATGTTTTAATTTATATTTATAATTCGATTTTAATCCTGTGTTTTATCCTGTTGTTAGCCGCCTTGGGCTCCCTATTGTAGGAGAGGAAAGGCGGGATATAAATAAAATAAAAATAAAAATAAAAGTGGCATTTGCTTTCTTTGCAGACACATCATACCACTGACTCATGTTCAGCTTGTGATCCATGGTGACTCCAAGATCCTGCTCTCATGTTGTGCTGCCAAGCCAAGTGTCTCCCATTTTATACCTGTATTTTTGGTTTTTATTTCCTAAATGCAGAACCTTGCACTTCTCCCTGTTGAAGTTCATTCTATTTGTTACAGCCCAGTATTCTAGTTTATCCAGATCCTCCTGGAGGTTTCCCATGTCTTCTGATGTGTTTGTTACTCCTCCCAGCTTGGTGTCATCCGCAAATTTGATCAGGCTCCCCCGTACCCCTTCCTCCAAGTCATTAATGAAAATGTTAAAGAGAACCGGGCCCAAGGCAGAGCCTTGGGGTACCCCACTTGAAACCGACCTCCACGTTGACACAGAACCATTTACTAAAACCCTTTGTGTGCGGTCGTTGAGCCAGTTGCAGATCCACCTAACAATTGCCCCGTCTAGCCCATATTTTTCCAACTTCTCAATTAAAATGTAATGTGGGACCTTGTCAAATGCTTTGCTGAAGTCAAGATAAATGACATCCACAGCATTTTCACTGTCTAGTAAGCTCGTAATCTGATCGAAAAAGTTCAGATTTGTCTGGCAAGATTTATTCTTGGTAAATCCATGCTGGGTTTATGATGAGAGAAGCCATGTGAAAACCATAAATTGACTGATTGATCTTCCCTGTGAATTAAATTTTATTGAAAAGCACTATATAAATATTCTTAATTGTACTGATTTATATCAGAGGTTTGCAAACTGGGCCACTTTAATTCTTGAACTTTCATGTTTGTGTAGAACTGGGAATTTCAGTGGATGCTACTTCTCATCTCACAGGTGACAAGCAGCAGTTGCTGAAGTTCCCTCTTCTATACAGTTGTTAAAATTCTAAGATTCCTAAAATGGCCCAGTTTGTTCATCCCTGATTTATATGGCTAGAAAGAAATAACTGGGAAAAATATTTTGTTTCACAGCAAAAACCTGTGAAAGTGTTGGGTCTTTATGATCTTTTCCAGGTCTTGAACAAACAGTCCAAGGCTGCCATATTAATCTCCATTTAGGCCAGCATAAGCCACAGCATAAGTCCAGTGCTGACCTAGGGATGTCAAAAAAGTGCCCTGCTCTTGGAGGGGGTTAGGGCAGTTCACATTTAATCACCAACATCTTCACACCACCATGAGAAGATAAGCTAGGTGTGTTATATACTGCTTAGGATTAAGTCTCAGGTGAACTAGACTCAGATGAACTAGAAAAAATTCTCAGGTTAATTGTGTTTTTTTAAAAAGTTCACCAATCTTTTTATGCCAGTTGTTCTCAAAGTGGGACTTGCAACTTCAATTCAGGGGAGGTCACAAAAAGCTGAATGCTGCTGTCTTGGAATCTGGCACTGTAAGCTACCATCTTGGAATGCGGCACTCAAGCTGCTTTCCATTCTTTCTTTAGAGTAAGTTTTTTTGAACTCATTGGGATTTACTTTTGAGTATACATACTTAGGATTTCTCTGTAAGTCTCATTGAATGCATGGAGGATCTCTGCCATCATAGTTATGCCACTTCTTGTTTGATATCAGTTCTGGCCATAACGTCACTTCTAGGTTATCATTTTCAGTAGGGAGTCCCAAAATGAAATGCTTGAGAATCACTGATTTATGCAGTAGATTTTTTCCCAATAAATTGTAAGCAATAAATTGTTGCTGAAATATTGGAAAAGATTTGAAATATGCTACTTTCCCCCTCAGGCCCAGTGCAAGCTTGCCTTTGCTGCAGTGATTCATCCTGCAGTGTCCTTGAACTGCAAGTAAATACAAGCCATTTACCTGTGGTCCATTGAGCTAAATCTACTTACCAGTACATGACTGCTATTAGGTATCTATGTCTATGCTGTATTTATTCAAAATGAGTGCTTTTCAGATGCTTTTCTGCATTTCAGATGCTGATTATAATGTAAATTGTGTTGCAGCTGGAACTGTAATACAATTGTACTACTTTTTTAAGACACACAAACTTGCAGAGAAAATAGATGCTATAGCATTCATTTAGTGTTATTTTAACTAGAATGCTCATTATGCAAGAGTCAAAACACAAATATGGTACAAATGAACTGAGATACCAAATCATTTCTGTGAACTATTTACCCCTCCCTTGTGATGTTGCAGCTACAATACCTCTAGAATGGTGTTAATGCTGCACTCATCAGAGGTTCACTAAAAAAATTTATCACGAGTGTTCCCCATCCACAACACAATTCAGAGTAACTGCAGGAGTCCTTGCTCCAACTGACATAAGATTTACTATGCATTGCAATATGCATTTCTGATAGGTGTACACTAGATGGTGCCGTAGCTGCATCAATACAAAATGGATGGATCAATACAATTCCTCTGATGGGTCTAGTAGAATTGGGGGAAAGTACTCTAGATGGGGGAAAGTACCTATTGTAGTTTTATTTTTTAATCAGTTGTATTATTTTCAGAGAGATAATTTTTATTTTCCACCTATCAGAACCAATAAATTTCTCTTGGCTTAATTCATTATCTTATGCACTCTAGTAACTATTCCTTTGGAATTTGCTGAAGTTATGTAGAAATTATTACAGCATTTAAAATCTGAATATGAACTTTGGGCTCTGCTGTAGCCTATTTCTTGTTGTTTTTAAATGATTTCAAGCTCAATCCTAACCATGTTGTTATGCCTGGTTGAATTTATACACACTGGCAGTAGAGAAATTTGGAGCTACACCTGTGAGTGGACTTGTATTGGCAATTACTGCAGTGAAATTGATATCAGGGAAGACTTGTAACTGCTCAGTATCTAACTAATATATGTATATAAGAGAATTATGTTGTAGAATCTTTGGGGGGGGCCTAATAGTTGGAGTTAAGTGGGAGCTTTTGCCTCTCACAGCTGTATTTTTCCTACATGTATATTTTAAGTTGGATGCCTTAAGACTACTTTATAATATGTATAACCTAATGCTTGAACCATATCTGGCATGCTGTCTTCATTCCAAGTGGATGCTTTGATGTCTCAACAAGCCAAGGCCTAAGAGGTTATGGGCCCAGACAGCCCAGTATATCTAGTGTGCCTCACCTATCAGTGCCATGCACAAGACACCCAGTATCTTCTAGTGTTTCTGGAGAGTTCCTGGATCTGATGATTGTGTTGCCCATCTGGACTGAGTGAAGGACACTGTTGCTGTACTCGTTTGCCATGTTCAAGCCACATCCAGTAAGTTTACCATGTGTGGGGACAGGGTGAAGGACGAGCTGAAGCTGCCCCATTTGCCATCCCTAAGTTGTCGGACTCGAATTATCTGAGTTAGGCCGTAAAGGCGGAGGCCTTTCTAAGACACGAAGGGCTGTGGGACGTTGTTAATGACCTCTCAAGAGACTTAACCCCGCAGGAAGAGGCTTTAAAGGAGTGTGCACATAGTACTATAGTCTTTTTGATAGAAGGTGACTAGCTGTTACACATTAAGGATTTCGTGTCAGTGCATGAATGTTGGACTGTGCTGCGAGATGCTCATGTGTGTACCACTGTAACATCACAGATAAGTCTAACCCGTCGGCTGTAGAGAACCCGATGGCAGCCTAGTGGCAGCATGTCAAAGCATCTAAAAGAGGTGAAGTGTATATTTTCTGAGTTGAAGGAGAAGCAAGTTAAGTTTTCAGAAGTACACAAAGTGTTTTTTATCCTATTGTCTTTGGACCAGAAATATGATGATGTAATTTCCTCCATGGACTCCCTCCCGCAGCAGATGCTTACTCTTGCCTACATCTGCAATCAACTCCCTGGATGAGGAACAAAGGAAAGTTGATAGTAAAATAACAAGGATCCAAGTTGTTACTTCAGTGTCAGCTGTTCCCGCTTCTTCTGACCCTGAATCTATACTGAATGTTTTAGCTGTGAAGCATTGCTTTAAATGTAATTCTGACAAACATCTTGTTAGATCTTGCCCTTTGAAGGTTCCTGATTTGCAGCCAGGAGGGGCCAACATCGGAGGAGAGGACTCGGTCGTGCATAGTTCAATATGCTTACCATGGCGAACAGCTGCCAACAGTGTGGCTGGGCCACTGATAGTGGAGCCAGCCATCATGTGGCCATGGATGCTTCTATGTTTTGAAAGTTGTCTTCAGCTACTGTGTCTGCAGTGCATTTGGCTAATGATTCCTGTATAAACATTGAAGGTCAAGGATCCGTGTACATTCCGGAGTTTGGTAAGTATGTGAACAATGTGTTAGATGTGTCCTCACTACAGCACAATTTGTTATCTGTAGCTACACTTGCAAAGGCTGGATACAAGCCTTCATTTGCCGATACCCAATGTGACATTTTCAATAGCAAACACCATTCAGTGTGGTTGTGCTACAATGAAGAATGGACTATATGTTTTGGACAATTCAAATACTGTACATGTAAAAAATTTATTTAGCAATAAGTCTGATCAGGCCAAATGTGTACGTTTAATGCATTACATTTGGGTCATTGTGGATTCAAAACTGTGCATAGAGCATTGGTAAATGCTAGCTAAACTTCAATTGATAAATGTGGTAAATATTTAGAATGCAGTGTATGTGCTGAAGTAAAGTCCAAAGCTGGTCCAGTTGAAAGAAAAAGTGATAGAGTTACTTCTAGGCCATTACAAAGAACATTTACTGATCTGATAGAACCTTTCCATTTATCTTATGGACATGCGAAGTATGTATTACTTATTGTAGATCATTATTCAGCATTTAGTTATCTGTTAAAATTGAAAGATGAGACATTTGAAAAATTCAAAGAATGGGTACATTTTGTTGAAAAGAAATATGGTCATAAAGTCTCAGCATTACAGACTGATAGTGGGACAGAATTCTATAATACTAAATTTGCCACGTGGCTCAGAAACAGAGGAACTGAGCATAGATCGATTAACATACAAACACATCAAGAAAATGGAATATGCGAAAGGAGAGGTTTTATACAATCATTAATGAGAGCTATGTTAAAAGATTCAGGCCTTAATCAGCATTATTGTGCGGAGTCATTTTAAACAGCAACTTATATTTCCAATCGTATTTTTCATGCTGCATTATTAATGTCTCCTTATCAACAATTTTATGGTAGATCATCTTAGAGTGTTTGGTTGAGAGGCAAATGTCCATATACCACAAGGATCATGTAGAAAAAAATTGTGATAGAGCAGTGAAGCTCACATTCTTGGGATATGTTCTAGGAAGCAAGAGCTGGAAATTTTGTGACAAAATCCGAAAAATTACTAGCTCTATACACAAGCTCTATAGACCTGGATCTTTGTATGTTCCATAAGCTTCTTATTAAGCCATACTTTTTTTGTAGCCTGGAGAACCTGGAAGCTGCTTTACCAATATGTTTCTTTAGCTCAGTATCTAAGGAGAGAGTGTCAGAGATAGTTGAACCAAGGTACACAAAGTCAAGGACAACGTCCAGTTCATGTTCAGAGATTGTGATAAAGGGAGGTGGATCCACACCCTGACCCATGACTTGTGTTTTCTTCAAGCTGATTGTTAGTCCAAAGTCTTGGCAGGCTTTGCTAAAATGGTCCATAAGTTGTTGAAAGTCTTTGGCAGAGACCTTCAGCATCATCACTGCAGTAATAGCAGCGTCATTGGCGAAGAGGAAATCCTGCAAGCATTTCAGATGGACTTTGGACTTTGCTCTTAGTCTGGAAGGATTGTAGAGTTTTCCATCTGATCTGGTCCAGATATAGATTCCCTCTGTTGCATTTCCAAAGGCATGCTTCAGCTTTACTGCAAAAAAGATCCCAAATAAAGTTGGTGCGAGGATGCAGCCCTGCTTCACTCCACTTCGGATGTGAAAGGAGTCTGATGTTAAGCCATCAAAACTACAGTGCCCTTCATGTCCTCGAGGAAAGATCTGATGAGGAGGAGGAGCTTAGGTGGGCATCCAGTCTTGGGGAGAATTTTAAAAAGGCCGACCCTACTAACCAAACCAAAAGCCGTTGTAAGATCTATGAAGGCTACAAAGAGTGGCTATCTTTGTTTCCTACATTTCTCTTGCAACTGTCGAAGGGAAAATACCATATCAATGGTGGACCTGTTGGCTCAAAATCCACACTGTGATTCAGGATACTCTCTGCAAGCACCTGAAGCCTCTTCAGTATGACTCAGGCAAGCAGCTTCCCTACAACACTAAGATGCCATGGTAGTTGTTACAGCCACCCCTGCCACCTTTATTCTTGTACAGTGTGACAATATCAGCGTCCTTCATGTCCTGTGGTACTCCACATTCCCTCCAACAAAGGCAGAATATTTCGTACAGTTCAGTGGAAATGGTCCCTCCACAGCACTTCAGAACTTCAGTAGGGATGTTATCTTTTCCGGGTGCCTTGCCAGAAACAAAGGAATCCAGTGCTTCGTTTCGTTCTTCTAAAGTTGGTTCACCGTCAAGCTCCTCCAAGACCAGCAGGCACTCAATGTTGTTTAATGCTTCTTCAGTTACTGCATTTTCTCTGGAGTATAGCTCAGAGTAGTTCTGCACCCAGCGTACCATCTGCTGTGCTCAGTCCTGGATGACCTCACCAGTAGCGGACTTAAGCGGGGCAGATTTCCTCACTGTTGGACCTAACGCCTGCTTGATGCCATCGTACAACCCCTTGATGTTGCCTTGTCAGCTGCTACCTGGATCTGAGAGCAAAGCTGCAGCCAATAATTGTTAGCACATCTCCTGGCAATCTGTTGGACTTTGCTACGGGCGGCTCACAGGGCTTGAAGGTTGCGCTTACTAGAACAGGCTTTATATGCAGTTAGAGCTATCCTCTTTTCCTCAAGGGCTGGTATCAGCTCCTCCGAGTGGGCTTCATACCAATCTGCTCTCTTTCTAACCTGCTTACCAAAAACTGAGAAGGCAGTAGTATAAACAACATTCTTGAAATGTTCCCATCGTTCAGAAGTGTTTGCCTCAGCCAGGCCCGGGAGAATTTCCTCAAGTCCTTGCTCAAATTCTATCACTTTTTCCAGACTGTGGGTCTTGCTGATATTGATTTGTGGTCTTCCTTCCTTCTTTGAGTGATGCAGCCTCTTTGCTTGTAATTTTATTCTGCTGTACACCAAGGAGTGGTCTGTATTGCAATCAGCACTGTGAAAGCTACGTGTGATCTTAACACTGGGAAGGCTGGAGCACCTGTTGAGGATCAAGTCAAGCTGATGCCAATGCTTCAATCTTAGGTGTTGCCAAAACACTCTGTGTTGAGGTTTTGTGTTAAAGAATGTATTGCTAACAAAAAAATCATAATAGCAGCAAAACTCCAGCAAGCGTTGGCCATTTTCATTCATCTTCCCAGTACCAAAACGACCTAGACAAGCGATCCAAGAACTATGGTCTGATCCAACTCTTGCATTAAAATCACCAAGAATAAACATTGGTTCTTTCTCAGAAATTTTCTTGATAATGGCAGCCAGATCATCACAAAATTTGTCTTTGGATTCTGCTGAAGATGACAGTGTTGGTGCATATGCATTAAGAAGAGTGACTAACCCTACTGATGACTGTAGCTGCAGAGACAGAATTCTTTCAATTCCTCCAGCTGGTGGAATAATGAATCCAAGTAGGGTGGTTCTAACTGCAAAGCCAATTCCATATTCCCTAGTCTCACTTGATGGCTTTCCCTGCCAGAAGAATGAGAAATTTATCTCCTTAATAGATCCTGAGTCTGACAGCCTTGTCTCTTGAAGGGCAACTATGTCCATCTCCAGTCTGCTCAGCTCCATATCAATGGCTGTCTTACGTACATCATCCAGTTCTTGCAAATTGTCAGAAAAGCCGGGGGTCATTGTCCAAATTTTCCACGTGCCCAACTTACGGGCTGAAGTTTTCTTATGTTTGTTGCATGGTGTTATGGTATCTTGCTCTGATTGGAGATCCTGAAACAACATCTAGAGTAGTGATTATCAAAGTGGGGGTCACGACCCCTTTGGGGTCGCCCAATCCTTTTTGGGGGGTCACCTGTGTCCGTCTCCCCTCACCTCCTCCTGGGCCCCCCTGGTGCCCACTCAGTGAGAGGCAACTGTGGAGCTGGAGAAGCTGCAGGCAGCAGAGGGCTGCTCCACCTGCCTCCTGTTGGGCTGGGCTCTGCCTCCAGGGCTCCCCCCTCCTGCCTCCTGAAGGGTCTTGTCCCTTCCCCTCTCCCTCCCGGCTTCCCTCCGTCTCCCCATCCTTGGGCACCACAGCTCTGCAGTCCTGAGGCAATAATGAAGGGGTGGAGCTATGCGCGCCTGGGGCGGAGCCTGGATAGAGCCATTCCTCCTCCTCATTAGCAGCAGCAGCCCATGTGCCCCAGAGGTAGGGCATGTGTGTGTATGACTGGGGTGTGTGTGGGGGGGTGGTCAGAAAAGGCAGGCTGAGAGGATGCAAGGACACCAGAAGGGTCCTGATCCAATGAAGGCAGCCCCACAGGCACCCCAGAGGAAGTTCCCTCCTCCAAGCTTGCACTGACCCCATTGGAACAAACGGCACAGCCACCCTTACTCACGAGTAAGCAAACATTTAGGCTGGTGTGCAGGGGTGCTGGTGTGCAGCCTTCCAAAATGGCCCTGATCCAGGCACCTGGCCCTTAAAAGTTCTCCTTAGGGAAGCCCCAGCACTGAAACTGGCTCAGCAAGTATTCAAAAATACATCTATATATATAAAAGAGAAAAGTCACTCACTGACTCACTGACTCACTGACTGACTCATCACCGCCCTGCCAAAACCGCTGGGCCTAGAAGCGTGAAAATTGGGGTGGGTGTTCCTTCCATGACGGAGGGGTGCACTAAGAACTGGTTTTCGGAAATTCCAACCGGAAGGGGGTGAAAAGGGACGCAATGCGTTTTCCTCCCTATACTTTGCATTGAAAATTGCTGACTCATCAACATTCCACCCCAACTGCTGGGCCTGAAGCATGGAATTCTGGGAGGGATCCTTCTGTCACCTGAACACCCAACAAGAACCATCTGGAGAAATTTAACCCTTTAGGAGCTGAAAAGGGGGCAACATGTTTCTGTCCTATACTTAACATGGGAGACTGAATAACATCCAGCCAGTTTGGTGCTCAGTGCCTGGTGCACTAAGGGGATGTTGTTAGGAGGAAGAGGTTGCACTGGAAAGGAAGCTGCTCATGGGGGAAGTTGCGCATGGGGGGATGATGCGCATGTGGGAAAGTTGCACATGGGGAAGTTGCACATGGAGGGAAGTTGCGCATGTAGGAAAGTTATGCATGTAGGAAAGTTGCTCAGGGGGACGTTGCACATGGGGGATGATGCGCATGGGGGATGATGCGCATGGGGGAAGTTACGCATGGGGGATGATGTGCATGGGAGAAGTTGCGCACGGGGGATGATGCGCACAGGGGATGATGCGCATGGGGATGATGCGCATGGGGGGAAGTTGCACATGGGGGATGATGCGCATGGGGGGAAGTTGCGCATGGGGAGAAGTTGAGCATGGGGAAAGTTGCGCATGGGGGGAAGTTGCGCATGGGGATGGTGCGCATGTAGGAAAGTTGTGCATGGGGGGAAGTTGTGCATGGGGAATGATGCGCATGGGGGAAGTTGCACATGGGGATGATGCACATGGGGGATGATGCGCATGTAGGGAAGTTGCGCATGGGGGAAGTTGCGCATGGGGAAAGTTGCGCATGTAGGAAAGTTACTCATGGGGGGACGATGCGCATGGGGAAGTTGCGCATGGAGGAAGTTGCACATGGGGGATGATGCGCATGGGGGATGATGCGCATGGGGGGAAGTTATGCATGGGGGATGATGCGCATGGTGGGAAGTTGCGCATGGGGATGGTGCGCATGTAGGAAAGTTGCACATGGGGGAAGTTGCACATGGGGTAATGATGCGCATGGGGGAAGTTGCACATGGGGATGATGCACATGGGGGATGATGCGCATGTAGGGAAGTTGCGCATGGGGAAGTTGTGCATGGGGAAAGTTGCGCATGTAGGAAAGTTACTCATGGGGGGATGATGCGCATGGGGGAAGTTGCGCATGGAGGAAGTTGCACATGGAGGAAGTTGCGCATGGAGGGAAGTTGTGCATGGAGGGAAGTTGCGCACGGGTGGACGATGCGCATGGGGAAGTTGCACACGGGGGGAAGTTAGGCATGGGGGAAGTTGTGCACGGGGGAAGTTGTGCATGGGAGATGATGCGCATGGGGAGACGATGCGCATGGGGGACGATACGCATGGGGTGACGATGCGCAGGTGGGAGTTGCACATGGGGGAAGTTGTGCATGGAGGGAAGTTGCGCAAGTAGGAAAATTGCACATGGAGGGATGATGCACATGTAGGAAAGTTGCTCACGTGGGAAGTTGCGCACGGGGGGAAGTTGTGCACGGGGGGAAGTTGCGCACGGGGAAGTTGCGCACGGGGGAAGTTGCAGACGGGGGAAAGTTGCACGTGGGGAGAAGTTGCGCGCGGGGGGATGAAGTGCATGGGGAAAGTTGTGCATGGGGGATGATGCGCATGGGGAAGTTGCGCACAGGGGAATGTTGTACATGGGGGTAGGTTGCACTTGGGTTGTTGATGCGCCACGGAGGATGTTGTATAGGGAAGTTACTCCCGCAACTCGGGTGCGCCTTTCGCTAGTTTATTTATAAAACTGGTGATAACTTCTCTTCCCTCCCACTCAAGCCCATTTCCTGTCCCATCCCCTCTGGGGTTAAGCCTGTTTTTATGCCTGTCCTTTTTGCAGGACATGTCCTCCTTTTTGAGGCTTCTGTCCTGGAAAGAAATCTCAATTTCCTTCCATTTCCTTCTGAACAGTCATCCTGTAGCCAGGGATGTAATGAAGGCTATATTACATTTTGGCTGCAATCCTAGACATTTTCCTGGGAGTAGCCCCATTTCATCTAATGGGGCTTGCTTCTGCATAGAGAGGCAGAAAGGATTGGGCCCCTGGGAGAACCATTAATGCTCATTTTGGTCCTAAATATGAAATGAGTTAGAAACTGTCACGGGTCCTCCTCTGCTCTCCCCCACCTGGTCTACCAACAGGGGTTTGCTCCTCGAGGATAACTGAGATTTGTGTCTCATCTTCATCACCCCCCAGGAATACATGACGCCGGACAAGGTAAGTAAGGAACACGAACAAGCTTTACTTTCTTTGCTTTTTCTCTCTCTTACTCTCCTGCACAAGTCCTTAACAACGTTTCTCTCTTAACAGGTCCATGCAGGAACAATAACCCAACTCTATCAGAACCCCATCACCTTCATAACAGGTAAGTGTCTCTTTAGTCCAATCTTCAGTCTCAAATAAACCAAACGTCCAACACTTTTTTCTTCTTTTACAGGTTCCCCCTTCTGCGTCCCTTCTTCTGTCACCTTTGACAGCTCCTACTCCTTTCTCACCGGATGCGGCTCCCGAGGCTTCTGTTCCACCCTCCTGAGGGTTCTCTGAGTCTCTTAGGGACAGGGATTCCATGGACAGTTCTGGGCGGGGGGTCTTCTCTACCTTTCATAGGTGCTAGATTCTCTCCAGGGCACCTCTTCCCGCCACAAGACCTCCTCCACCTCTCCTTCCCGGTCTCTTATATCCTCTACTCCCCCGCCCATTTCCTCCCGCCAGATTCCCACCAATGCGGACACCCCTCCTTGCGCATACCAGCGGGTTGACGGCCCAACAGTTATTCCCCTTTGTCTGGGCCCTCCCCTTCCCCCCCCATGCACCACAGGTTGACCATGTCCTGCATTGTCCACACTTCCACAGAGTCGGGGAAGTCTCTAATGCCCGGGGGGGGGGGGTAATCCGGTCTCCTCCATATACAGGTGCTCTCTCCCATATACATCCCCATCGGCTCCATGTTAAAACGGTTGTAAGCATCCCAGTCAATCTGACAAGCCCCCCCCCCCGATAAGACGGGAGCAGCGGGGTCCTCCTGACCTGATGTTCCCTGGGTTGCCTGCCTTGACAAAAAGTGTGCATTAGTCAATAAGGTACGTTTTCTATGAATGATGTCAAATTTAAACGGTTGCAAAGCCAGATACTAATGAGTCAGCCGTGCGTTGCTGTCCTTCATTCTATTGAGCTAAGTGAGGGGCGCATGGTCAGTAATTAAGGTAAAAGGAGCCCCCAACAGATAGTAGCGGAGTGTCTCGAGGGCCCATTTTACGGCCAGCGCTTCTCTTTCTATGGTAGCGTATTTGGTTTCAGATGGAGTGAACTTTTTGCTCAAATAAAAAATCGGATGTTCTTTCCCTTCAAATTCCTGCACTAGCGCAGCACCCATTCCTCTGCCCGAGGCGTCGGTAATCACCTTAAAAGGTCTTGAAAAGTCAGGTGCTCTTAGGACTGGACTAGTGCACAAAGCTCCTTTTAGTTGGTCAAAGGCCTTCTGACATTCAGGTCCCCAAGCCCACTTTCCTACTCTCTTGCCCCTCAACAAATCCGTTAGGGGTACAGCTAGTTCTGAGAATTGTGGGATGAAGGTACGGTAGTACCCCACCATGCCCAGGAATCTCTGAACCTCTTTCCTAGATTGGGGGGTGGGTATCTCTGAAATGGCCTGAACCTTATCCATCACTGGACGTACTTCACCTCTTCCTACTCTGAATCCTAGGAACTGAATATCTTCCCGGCCTACCTGACACTTTTCTGGGTTGACAGTCAGGCCAGCTCCTTTTATCTCTTTCAACACCGCCCTGAGGTGACCTAGGTGTTCCTGCCACGATGGGCTATAGATTACCACATCGTCAATGTATGCCGCAGCGTATGAGGTGTATTTCTTTAGAAGCTGGTCTTATCAGCCGCTGGAAAGTGGCAGCTGCCCCGTGTAGTCCGAACGGCATCCTGGTGAATTGATAGAGTCCTAGAGGGGTGGAGAAAGCCGTATATTCTTTGGACTGTTTCTCAAGGGGTATCTGCCAATATCCCTTGGTCATGTCCAGCGTGGTCAAATATTTGGCTTTCCCCAACCTCTCTAGGAGTCCCTGTACTTGGGGCATAGAGTATGCATCGAATCGGGAAGCCTCATTGACCTTGCGGAAATTGATGCACACCCTTATAGCCCCATCCGGCTTTGGCACTAGCACGGGGTAGCTGTGCCACTCACTGGTTCTATCACCCCTAGTCTCTCCATCTCTTCCACCTCCTTCTTCAACTGCTCTTCCAGGTGCCTGGGCCATTTTCTAGGAGCTAGCCTTACTACCCTGTCTTCCTTCAAAACTATTCTGTGTGACACTAAATCTGTCCTACCTGGCCGGTTTGAGAACACCGACTGGAACTCTTCCTGCAGCTGTCTTATGTCTGCCTTTTGTGACTCTGTCAGATTCTCACCCACTCGTACAGGCGAAGCAGGCTTCAACTGGCTGGGGATACTAGGGACAAATTCTTCTTCACCCATCAATGTTTCTTGTTCCCTTTCCAGCCATTTCTTAAGCAGGTTCACATGATAAACCTTAGTGCTTTGAGCCTTCCCGGGGGTTTCCACCTCATAATCTACAGGTCCTATTCGCCTTTTTACCTTGTAAGGACCCTGCCATTTGGCCAACAACTTAACTTTAGAGGAAGGGAGCAACACCAGTACTTCCTCCCCTGCCTGAAACTCTCTTGGGGATACCTTACTATTGTATCGTGCTTCTTGTGCAATCTGGGCGGCCTGGACGTTGTCCCTAGCCCAGTGAGCTAGTCTCTTCAACCTATCTCTTAATACTCCTAGGTCTACCTTTCCCTTCTTCTGGGGAACCTAGGCTTCCTTTTCCCACTTTTCTCTAGTGATATCCAGGATCCCCCTGGGCCGCCTACCGAAGAGCAACTCAAAGGGTGAATACCCTGTGGAGGCCTGAGGGATCTCTCTAGCAGCGAACAGAAGGAGGTCTATGACTTGGGGCCAACCCTTGGGATCATCTACAGCAAATTTTCTTAGCATTCTTTTAAGGGTTTGGTTGAATCTCTCAACCAACCCATTGCACCGGGGATGGTATACACTAGTATGTATATGACGTACCCCTAGCTGTTTCCCCAACTCACTCATAACTTCCCCCATCAGGTTGGTCCCTTGATCCGTCAGTACCTCCTTCGGTAATCCTATCCTAGCAAATATCTTTAGGAGCTCTCTGGCTTACACCAAGGCTTTTGTAGACCTTAATGGAACTGCCTCAGGATACCTGGTGGCGTAGTCAATCAGCACCATTATGTACTGATATCCACCCTTCCCCTTTGGCAATGGTCCCACTAGATCTAATCCCACTCTCTTGAAGGGTACCTCTATAATGGGGAGGGGGCGTAGCTCCCCACCTGGCCTCCCTTTATCCTGTGTCAGTTGGCACTGTCTGCAGGAGCTGCAATAGTCTTTCACGTCCTTATATATTCCAGGCCAATAAAATCTGAGTAATATACGGGCTAGAGTAGAGGCTTCCCCCATATGTCCCCCCATGGGACAATCGTGGCCTAAAGCCAGCACCTCCCGCCTTCTCCCCCGGGGTACAAGCATCTGATCTACGTCCTCTCCGCTTTGGGAGTCTCACCCTTCTCGATATAATACCCCTCCCCTTATACTGAAGCGTGGGCCTTGGGCTCCTTCTTTCTTGGTTAGGGTGGCCTGCTCCCAAGCAACTTTAAGAGTGGTGTCGGCCTTCTGCTCCCGGGCCACTTCTGTATGTTGTTCAGCCTCCGACCCCTCCTCCGCAACGCATGCCTCCTTCTCCTCCCTGGTGCTCACCAGTTCTCCAAAGGACGGCCAGTCTCTCCCCAATATGACTTCATAAGGTAGTCTCTTGGCTATGCCCACTCTCATTGAGTGTTCTCTCCCACGTACTCTCAGGACGACCTCTCCCGCTGGATACCCCTTTACGTCCCCGTGGACGCATCGAATCAGCCCCCCTAGCCCTTCGGTTTTTTCTTGAGCCCATCCTTCCTTTACTAGAGTTTGGGAACACCGCGAGTCTATTAACGCTGTCCCCTCCTTTCCGTTGACTCTAACTTTGCTTGTGAGGGGCTTAGGGTGAGGTACCTGTTCCTGGATGTATGCCGCCTCCCGAGGCGTCTCGTTATAGGGGCACTCCCTCTGGACGTGTCCTCGAATCCGACAACGGAAGCAGATGAGCCCCCCGGGTTGATACCAGAGCCGCTCTCTACTCCTGATAGCTCCTCCGCTCCCCTCTGGTTGTTCCTTCTCGTCTCTGCCAGATTTGGGGGGCATCCCACCTTCGACCATCTTAGCGTCTCTTTCCCAGGGTCTACCACGCCCAATGGGGGAGCCTTGGGGCACCTCCTTCCGTCCTCCCCTTTGCATCACCTGTACCCCACCCTTCGCCTTGTTGCTCATCTTGAGGGAACGCTGTTCCCCGCCTCCTCTGCTTCTTCAAAAGCTTCCAAAAGTTGAACGGCCTCTTCCAAGGTCTTGGGATCGTGAGACCTGACCCATTTCTCTGCCTTGGTGAGTATAGCTTCCATGAATTGCTCTAGCCAAATGATCTCTACCACCTCCTCCGTGGACCTCTCATTTGGCTTAAGCCACTTCATTCCATGAGCTCGGATTAGATTGGCCAGCATCCTTCCTCCCGTCTCCTTCGTGTACTCCACACTCCTCATCCTCCGACGGTATGACTCTTCAGACACTTTCAGGGTGCTGAGGATAGCTTGCTTGACCCTACCATAATCTCTAACTTCATAGGGAGGGAGGGCCTCCACGGCGAGTTGTGCCAGTCCCGACAGGTAAGGAGTCAAGATTACACTCCACTGCTCCCTCGGCCATCGGGCCGTCACTGCCATCCTCTCGAAAGCACTGATATATGCTTCTGGGTCATCCTCTTTGCACATTTTGGTTAACTTAAAATGGTGGGGTTCTGTCTTGGGTTTCCCTTCCTCTCTCTGGAGTGTCTGATCCCTCTGTAGGTTAAGGCTCATCATCATCTTCGCTTGTTCTCGCAGCCACCACTTCACCCATCTCGGGGGAGGTCTTTCATCATCTTCATCCTCACTTTCCCCATATGGGACACCAATGTCATGGGTCCTCCTCTGCTCTCCCCCACCTGCTCTACCAACAGGGGTTTGCTCCTCGAGGATAACTGAGATTTGTGTCTCATCTTCATCACCCCCCCGGGAATACATGACGCCAGACAAGGTAAGTAAGGAACACGAACAAGCTTTACTTTCTTTGCTTTCTCTCTCTCTTACTCTCCTGCACAAGTCTTTAATAATGTTTCTCTCTTAACAGGTCCACGCAGGAACCATAACCCAACTCTATCAGAACCCCATCACCTTCATAACAGGTAAGTGTCTCTTTAGTCCAATCTTCAGTCTCAAATAAACCAAACGTCCAACACTTTCTTCTTCTTTTACAGGTTCCCCCTTCTGCGTCCCTTCTCCTGTCACCTTTGACAGCTCCTACTCCTTTCTCACCGGATGCGGCTCCCGAGGCTTCTGTTCCACCCTCCTGAGGGTTCTCTGAGTCTCTTAGGGACAGGGATTCCATGGACAGTTCTGGGGGGGTCTTTTCCACCTTTCATAGGTGCTAGGTTCTCTCCAGGGCACCTCTTCCCGCCACAAGACCTCCTCCACCTCTCCTTCCCGGTCTCTTATATCCTCTACTCCCCCGCCCATTTCCTCCCGCCAGATTCCCACCAATGCGGACACCCCTCCTTGCACATACCAGCGGGTTGACGGCCCAACAGCTATTCCCCTTTGTCTGGGCCCTCCCCTTCCCCCGTGCGCCACAGGTTGACCATGTAATGCATTGTTCACACTTCCACAGAGTCGGGGAAGTCTCTAATGCCCGGGGGGGGGGGGGTAATCCAGTCTCCTCTATATACAGGTGCTCTCTCCCATATACAACCCCCATCGGCTCCATGTTAAAACGCTTGTAAGCGTCCCAGTCAGTCTGACAGACACCCTGCCCTACTCCCAGGTAAAAGAGAACAGGACATCACACTGCCCAGCCTTCCACAGCTCTACTCACAAGAAGCCCCACTATAGTCAATAGCTTTACTCAGTGGTGGGCAGGCCTGGCCCCAACAATCGGTTCTCTGGAAGTGGGCAGAGCCAGGCAAGGTCAGGGGGCAGGGGCAAGGTCAGTCACGGGGCAAGGGGATTTTTTTAATTTAAAAAAAATTTAAAAAATTTAAGCATGTGGCTTACCTCTGAGTAAACCTACATAGGATGGTGCTGTGAGGCTGAAGCCCTCTCCACACTGGCCTGGAAGTAAGTCCCATTGACTTTCATGGGACTTACTTCTGAGTAGACCTGCTTAGGATGGGGTCTGAAGCTGAAGTCCTCTCTACACTGACCTGGGAGTAAGCCCCATTGACTATACTGGGATTACTTCTGAGTAGGCCTGCGTAGCATGGGGCTCTGAGGCTCTCCCCACACTTGCCTGGAAGTAAGTCTCATTAACTTTCATGGGACTTACTTCTGAGTAGACCTGCTTAGGATGGGGCTCTGAGGCTCTGCCCACACTTGCCTCAGGCAAGCAAGGAGAGCAGGAGGATCGTGCCACCGCCACACACCTCTCCCTGGGCCTCCACGGCCAGCAAGGAGAACAGGAGGATCGCGGTACCGCCTCACACCTCTCCCTGGGCCTCCACGGCCAGCAAAGAGAGCAGGAAGATCGCGGCGGCGCCAAACCGGCTCGCTGCATTATAGTCCGCCTCCATAACAACCGGTTCATGACCGGCGGGCTCATTCTAACAACCGGATTGCCCGATCCGGTCTGAACCGGTATTATCCCATGCCTGGCTCTACTCCCAGGTAAAGGTGTAACTTCAGGTTAGCTTGAAGGAAAGGCCCATTGACCAGCATGGGACTTGCTTCTGAGTAGAAAGGCCTGGGATATTCCCCTTGAGGTCCCCTATATTTCAGCCAGAGATATTGCAGCCCCTATATTTTTTGCCAGAGATCTCATTGGGGAGGGAGAGAGAGAGAGAGAGAGAGGATCACCATATGTCCTCTTCCAGGACATGTCCTCTTTTTAAGCCTTGTATCTTGGAAAACCTTCACTGTCCTCCTTAACCTTGTGAGCAGGCAGCAGGTAGTCAGGAGGACAATGAAGATTTATTCCAGGGCACAGGCTTAAAAAGAGGACACGTCCTAGAAAAATAGGACATATGGTCACCCTGCATATAATCGATGACAAATAATTTCTTAATTACAGGAAGGCAATTCACAATGAAAAGGCCTCCCACTCACAAGGAAAAGGAGGTCAATGGAAATTTTTCCTGGGATTTAAGGCTTAGAAAGGGGACAGGTCCTGAGAAAAAAGGATAGGATTGGACTGTCAGAGCCCAGTTTGCACATCTTTTGAGAAGTAAATTTCACTGTAGTCAATGGGGCTTCCTTTTTCTTCTTTTTGTATGTGTGTGTATGTAGTGTTTATACCTTTTATTTTGTTATGTCCTACATTTTTCTTGGGTGTCCTACATTTTGTGTGGGGCTTGTCCTCTTTTTCAGGTATGATCTGTGATCATTGAGCTTCACACTGCTATCTCTTGAGGGACAGATCTTGCTTTTGCTGTATTAAAATACATCCTGCATATCAGATATTCACATTACAGTTCGTAACAGTAGCAAAATTACGGTTATGAAGTAGCAACAAAAACAATTTTAGGGTTGGGGGTCCCCACAACATGAGGAACTGTATTAAGGGGTCACGGCATTCAGAAGATTGAGAACCACTGATCTAGAGCGACTAAAATGCGAGGCTGGAATTCCTCTCCAGAGCACAAAGGCCTGGGTAGGTTATTATGGGGAAATAGGCTGTTACCCAAGCAGATAATCCCCCCTTTCCCGCCAATGGAAAGGCAGAGCCAATACAATTGGTTCCAGCTGCATCGCAAGAGTTACCAGAACGTTACTGTAATACAGTCACGATCTGCTTTTGGGACTCTGGCTCTGGATTTTTCCTCAAGGTTTACACCTGAAGCCTTTCCCATAAATGGGTATAGCCACAAGGCAGCTGAGGTTTAGTGGGAGTTTTCCTTCTTCTAGGTAGGTTTGACAAGGACTCAGTCACATGATTTGCAGAGCCACATGATTCACTGTCACGTCACACTCAGTCTCATGCTCCACTACCAGAGCATGAGCCCCCTTCCTGTACAAACAACCTGCAGGGTAAGACCCAGACTGGCCTTCCTCCTTCCAAACACAATCTGCAAACATTGAGGCATAACAGGGACCTCCCCCACTCAAAAGAGAGAAAAGAGGAAAAAACAGCACCATGAATGCCAGAGCCCCTCCTCTCTCACAGAAAGGAAACTCTAGGCACAACAGGGACCTCCCCCCACTCAAA
Source organism: Cryptoblepharus egeriae (assembly GCA_030015325.1). NCBI lineage: Eukaryota > Metazoa > Chordata > Lepidosauria > Squamata > Scincidae > Cryptoblepharus > Cryptoblepharus egeriae. The sequence goes on from JAREYC010000009.1 coordinate 4,776,637, forward strand.
AGAGAGAGAGAGAAAAAAGAGGAAAACTAGCACCATGAATCCCAGAGAGCCCCTCCTCTCTCAGAGGAAATACTAGGCACAACAGAGACCTCCCCCCACGCAAAAGCGAGAGAGAGAAAAGAGGAAAACCTGCACCATGAATCCCAGAGAGCCCCTCCTCTCTCATAGGAAGGAAAATCTAGACACAACGAGGACCTCCCCCCTACTCAAAAGAGAAAGGAAAAAAAGGGGAAAACCAGCATCAGGAATCCCAGAGACCTTTGAGAACTTATGAGACCTATGAGAACTTGAGACCTATGCTATGACTGCCCACATCACCTGGAGGGGGCAGCTTGGCGCGGCATCTGCAGGGCAGCCTCCATGCCGGCTGGGGGCATCCCCAGCCAGACCACGTGGTCACCGGGCTGCGCAGCCACAGGGGCAGTCTCGGTTTCTGGCCTGGGGCATCCCTGGCCATACCACATGGCCTGCCCATGTCATGTGAGAGGAGGCCACCTGGCTGCGCAGCCACAAGGCCTCCAACACCCCTTGCCCTGGGGTGGGGGGCTTGCTCCCAGGGAGGTCCGCCCATGGGGTGTGCCTTGCCCCCCAGATGATCCTTGCCCCCTCCCCTGTGCCTATTTAAAAGCAGGCAAGGGTTCAAGACCCGGGTGACTTGCTCTGGGGGCGTGGGGGGCTTGCTCCCAGGAGGGGTCTGCCCCCAGGAGGTGCCTTACCCCCTAGATGTTTCTTGCATCTTCCCCTGTGTCTGTTAACCAGCAGGCCAGGGTTCAAGACCAAAGTGGGTCCCCACAAGACGATGTTTTCCTGCTGCAGGCAGGGGGTTGGGCTAGATGATCCACTGGATCCCTTCCAACTCTAAGTATGAGTGTACGATATACATTTCTTGGAACCTGCCCTAGTGAGGCTGGCATAGTGTGGTTTGCTCCCTGACTGGCATATAGGGGTGAAGTACACATTATGGGGTAACCAATAATAAGCTGGCTGTCACGCTAATCTGCCTTTTGTTTCCTTCTCTATCAGTAGGAATTCTTAGCCTCTTAATTTGTCAGTGCAGAATGCGTACCTCCCAGCGACATGCTGGGCGCATAGCCCAGGTTCTGGTGCGTTCTGATGATGCCTTAGGGGTACAGTCCAACCGAAGCTCAAGGGCCTCTCATGGCACCGGGGGGGGGGGCAGAGTTAGCAATGAAGTCGCAGCAATCTTACCGAGGGGAAACCCTGGTGGCCCTGAGCAGGGGGCTGTACTGAACAACAACTTGATGATGGTTCTTATAGCTGAAGTATCAACAGCCATGCATAAGCAGTTCGCAGCATTGATGCAGCAACAGGCGTCCATAGCTGTGCGGCTAGCAGTTGAAAACCAGGTGTCTACAGCCCTCCAAGGTGTACCAATATAGTGGACGAAAACCAGTTATTAGAATTTATTAGAATTAATTAGAATTATTTTAATACCTTTGAGATCATTCTGTAAACCCAGGCAGCTTGCAGACACACATTCCCAGGCAGAAGCTTTCAAATCAACTTCCACAGGTTCCCAGGAAAAGGGATTATAACATCACAATGCATTGCCTTAGTTCCCAGGCATGATATAGTCAGCAGTAAATTGCCCACTTAAAACTTGTAAACTATGCTTATCTGAAAGGGAATCTCCCCTCTTTTGTCTTGCCTAACCCTGCAGCCTGGAAGGAAAGAAAAACAATACAATGGAAATATTAATTGTTAGGCAAGACGGAAGGACTTATTTGGAGCCCAAAGATTATAAAATTAAAATAAAGTTCTTAATTCCTTTTCTTGTGAGAACAGGAAGCCTGGATGGACCAGCCAGATGTGAAACCTATACGTACTAGATAACAGTGAATGCTTTCCCTGTAATATGTGTAATCATAAATCCTACCACATTCTTTTCCTTCCTAAGCCAGGAAGCCTCTAGAGATAAAATCTTTTCCTGTATAAATTTCTCTTGTCATAAACAAAATAATCTCTTTATGTAAAAGTTGCCTTCTTGACAGTTAAGCTATAAAAAGTATGTGCAAAGTGTGCTAGCCACTCAGTCTTTTGTGGGGCAGAAACTCTATCCGCCTGTAGTCTGGAGCTCCAATAAAGATATCTTTTGCTTGCATGAGCCTCTTTTGGGTTTTTCCTGTTGGTACCAATCTCATCTCCATAACAAAATTGGGGGCTTGTCACGGGATCATTGGATCTGGACTTTTCCAGGGAAATTGAGTTGGTATCCAGGAAGAAGGGCTTTTGAGGCTCCCCAAGGCGGTGAAGCTGCATGCCTATTGGTGGAAACCGGTCCTCAGTTTCTCCAAGGCGCTTCCAACCCATTTGGTTGGGGAGAATAAGAACACCGGTTCCCATCTGATCAGGACCTGCCATCGTCTTCAGTCTCAGAAGTAAAAGCAACAGATCTACAGGAACCAGGCAAGTACAGTAACGCCCGACCCGAAATACTGCCTGAAGAGCGCGCTAGCAAGATCCACTGGCTTGGAAAGGCCAGTCAGTGGAGTCCACTCAGTGACGCTACAGGGTCGCTCCGTAGGGTGACCACGGAAAGGGGACCGAGTCCTAAGTAAACTCCCGGAGCCCGGCCGTTCGTTCAGAAGGAGGACTCGTCACCCTCCCGACTGAAGAACAATAGGCCCGTTACTCCTTGAGGGCACTAGTCCCTATCTTTAAGCAAAGGGCTTGGATAGGAAGGTTGCCAAGATGATTACTGGGAGGGAAGGATCCTAAACCAACGCAAAGGGCTTGGGGGGGAGAAGAACCTCACCAGACGTCACTTGGCAGGGAGGGATCCCCAAAAATCCAGCACCCAAGACTGGATAGAAGAATCTGCCAGACATTCCCTGGCAGACTAATAGTAACCAAAAAGTTTTTGTCAATGCCAGTTAAACTATAGCAAAAATTCCTTATGTGATTTAGTTTAGCTGTTTTTCTTGCAAAAGATATTATTATAACAAGAAGTATTTGCCTGTCAAGATTGCAACAGAGTTCTTTTTGCTTAACTGTTCTAGGTATATTAAGCATAAATATTGTATTGTGATTCTGTTTGTGACGGGAGGAGGGAGGCAGAAAACATTGTGAATGAAAGTGGTTGTGATTGACACCGCGGTTCTCGCGTTCAGACTGGTGACAGAACCGGTGTGTACACGTGTGTGTGAATGTGAACCCTCCGGTTCCTGAGTTTGTATCGTTGGAACTGCTGAACAGCCAGGCGAGGGATTGACACGAGTGGAAGCGTCAAACCCCAGACGTGTGTTGTGTATGATTGTGTGTACGGGTAGCTGCGATTCCCATCGAGATCCAAACCCTAGTGGATCGCAGGGCCGGTACCAGTGCGAGGAACCGCCGCGGTTCTTGTTGTAAGCCATTGACGAGCCTGGTCACGCAAGCCGGTGGAAGAAGTGAAAGATTTACCCTTTTGTGTTCCTTCCACAAATAAAGTACCCCGATCCTCCTTTTCCCTATTCTGTCTTGTGAGTGCTTTTTGTCTGCACTCTAGAAACAGGTGGCCTAAGAACAGACCTCAGAAGACAGAGACAAGAGACTCTGTGGGTTAGGAAAAATATGGAAAGCCCCTGGAGTTTGGCTCCAGAGGGGCGGAGGGGTGGAGGCGACTGAGCTTACCCCATCACTGGGAATTTTAAAAGTTGTAGTCTAATTATGTATTGTATTGCCTATCATTTGCTTGCATTGCATTGTTAGATCTATTTACTGTTTTCTATGGGAATGCAGAGAGAAGGTGAAAGCCAATAGTTGGAGGCTTCACAAGTAAAGTTTCTGTAGTATAAAAAGTATTGCATTAGGGGAAGAAGTACCCCCATCTCTCTCTCCCTCCTCTGGGCTGGCTGGACTCATTGGTTGTAAGCAGAAGCATTAAAAGTTTTTCAGATTAATTACAGGAAAGTGAATTTCATGTTAGTCTGTGGATTGAGGCTGTTAAAAGACCCATTGCCTTGTGTGCCTTGCACAGGGGTGGGCCACAGAGATCCTAGAGTTAAAGAAGGAGCCTTGTCAGTGTCCCAGAGTGTGCCACAGGTTGACCTTGTCCTGCATTGTCCACACTTCCACGGAGTCGGGGAAGTCTCTAATGCCCGGGGGGGGGGGTAATCCGGTCTCCTCCATATACAGGTGCTCTCTCCCATATACACCCCCATCGGCTCCATGTTAAAACGGTTGTAAGCGTCCCAGTCAATCTGACAGGGATACAGAAAAAAGAGGTTGAGGTGCAGAGGTTCCCGCCCCCCAGCACCCCACAATGCACGTGTCAACGGACATACCTCTTTTATGCCATTGACCGCCACTGCCTGATGTGCTGGATTGTGTCATCTGGGAGGCTCAAAGAGGCTGCTGTGGAAGCAGCCCCTATGTGCAGCATGTGAAGGCTGAACCCGTTTGGGTCCATGCCTAAACATTCAAGTCTGCATGTGAAAACTGACCTAAATTGAAAAAGCATCAGAGGCGACCCATCCACCTGTTGAAAGAGAGGACCCGGCCCTAGCTCCTGGTCAGACAACTATTCCCTGAGGGCACCGACTGGGCAGATTGTGTTACCTGGTACCTCCCGTAGATGAACAGATTGGGCCAACCCCTTCTGATTTTTCTTGGACTATAGCAAGACTATGTTCATGCCACCTGCTACCCAGCTCAGATCTTCCTTACGCAGTGCCCTGCCAGACTTATCCTGCTTACTCTTTGACAAAAACTCGCTGAGGCAAAATACCCCAAAGAAGGCAGTAAGCAAGGCTGCCCTAAACAAACAGAATTCATCCTCCTTGATGCAAAGTGTAGAAAAGCCCCATACTAGTACCGGTAGCATGTCAATCGTGAACGACTTTCAGTGGACAGGTGGAACAGAGTCGAGTCTGGCCAGCCCTTCCAAAGCTTTCTTAAACCGGAAATAATGCGTAAAATCTGGCAGCCCTGCCACCCTAAACACAAATGTGATGGCGGACATGTAGCCCGCAAGCTAGTAGCCCGACCAGAATCCTGCAGATGCAGTATGAAGAGGAGTAGATGTTTCACTGGCACTGGCCATGCATCACCAAGGCCTGAAGCCTGCCTGAACGTGTTAAACTTACTGAGTTTTTTGGCATAAGACCTCTGCATTACTGAAGCCAGGGAAGCAAAAATTACCTGATTTACTTCATAATGCCGAGCTCCCGAGTTGGGCATGGGATCCGGAAACTGAGCTGCGCTCAGGGCCAGCTCGCGAAAGCAATCCTCCTGAAAGAGAGAAAGTGAATCCGTAACACAATTATCTAATCCTTTTATGTGGCGACAAATAAAGAAGGCGTTGATGCATAAGCACTGAAGTACAAAGCATCGCACCAAGCTCATAACCCTGGGCGATGAGGAGGTAAGGGAATTCACAACTGCCTGATTGTCACACCAAAAACGCACAGTGGTGTCCTGAAAGCTAGAAGTCCATACATGGATGACGACTACGATAGGGAAGAGTTCCGCAAAGGTCAGATCCTTTGTGATGCCCTACTCAACCCAAGAGTCGGGCCAAGCTGCTGCGCACCAGCGGCCATGAAAGAAGATACCAAAGCCATGACTCCCTGCAGCATCTGAGTGAACTTGCAGTTCTCCATTTAGGAGGAGATTGGCCCTCCAAAAGGAAATGCCATTAAATTCCCAAAGGAATTGTAGCCATACTTCCATGTCTGCTCTCGTGGCCGCGGACACCAGAGTCCTATGGTACAGACGGCGGAGCCCCACCATGGCGTCACAAAGTCTCCTGAGAAAAGCCCTCCCTGGTATTACCACTCTGCATGTGAAGTTGAGGTGCCCCACTAGAGACTGAAGGTCCCGCAGTGCAATCTTGCATGCCCTGATGCAGGCTTCCAGGTGCTGGTCTTGGGATTAGGAACATGGCAATACTGCTGAGCAGTGTCCAGTTCAATCCCCAGGAAGGTCAGCTGCATAGCTGGGCCTTCGGTTTTTTCATGGGTGAGAGGAACCCCTAGCTCCTGTGTTAGGGGCATAAAGATCTGCAAAAGGGCCACGCACTGGCTGGATCCCACTTGGCCAGCCCACAAAAAATCATCCAAGTTGTGGGATGTGGAGTGAAGGCCTGATCTCAGTTGCACGGCCCATTCGAGCATTGTACTGAATTGCTCAAAAAGCGGGCAACTCAGTGAGTCTCCCAAGGGCAAGCAGGCGTCCAAGAAAAATTGTTCTTCAAAATAGATACCCAAGAGAGAAAAATCGTCCCGGTGTATAGGGAGCAACCGAAAGGCAGACTCAATATCACACTTGGCCATAAGGGCATCAGGGCCGCAACTGCTCACCATGCAAACTGCCTGGTCGAAGGATGGGTATTGAACTAAGCAAAGGTGCTCTGGAATGCCCTCATTAATGGAATACCCTGATGGGAATGACAGGTAATGAATTAAACAGAACTCACCCAAGGCCTTTTTGGGCACCACCCCCAAAGGAGAAATAATGAGGTCGGGAAGGGGGGTCCTTAAAAGGGCCCAACACCCTGCCCAGGGCAACTTCTTTAGCTACCTTAGCCCTAACCACTGCCTTGTTCCCCGTAACTGAGGGGAGGTTCTTTGCCATCCTCACTCCAGAGGGGTGGGGAGAAGGGATGCTGAAGCCATCACGAAACCCGGTCCAAATCCGATTGGCTGCTGAGTGATCCAGGTAATCGCTCAGCAGCAAGGTCAAGACAGGCAGCTTAATTGGACTTAGCCCCTTAGGTGGTAGGGGCAGGGGGCTGTGTTGCCCCAGAGTTGGTGCCCCCACCATTGCCCCCGCCTCACCCACCCCCTTTTTGTGACACTTTTTCCATGTTTACCGGTCTTGGGGTTGCCACAGAACTTGGTAGAGTGGCTACCCCCATAGACACCACAGAAATGCTGGTATGTGCATCCCGGTTTATGGCAGGTGCTGTGTGAGTTATAGGTATAGCAAACTCAGGAGGATTTAACCCGCTGGCTTGCTGTATGCCCAAACTGCTTGTTCTCCTCCGCCTTAGAAGAAAGGGGAGAACTAGGGGAGAAACTAGGGGAGAAACCCTCACCATAGTGTCTAAGAACTCCTGAAGCAAAGCACACAAGGGAAAATGGGGCTCCTTGGTTTTCCTTACATGAAATTGTACATCATAGCTCACCCAATCGGCACCCGCATGGTTCTTCCTCAGCTTGTTGATGTTATATGCGTATTTCATAAGATCCAAGGTCCTTCTGTACCATGACCCCAAAGTACGCCACAAAGCCGCAGAACCAATTATCCCAATTCTTTTCCACCTTATGTTTTTTAGTGGTTTTAGTAGCGGCTGGGCATTCACCTGACATGGACTCCAGCTCAGGCTCCCTTAGTGTTAGAGAAAACATATCTACATACTCCCCTTTTCTTATTTTTTCCTTCACTGCTGGCGCCAAGTGCCAAGCCAGGGGAGCATAGTATGGAGCAATCAGCCTTGGTCTGGTGGCTGGTGCATCCACGCTATTGCCCTGGCCGCTGTTCGGCTCGCCTGAGGTGAAGGGGCAGGCTCCTGAGAGGGTAAAACCTGCACCCCGACTGTGGAAAGCCGTGGAGGCAGAGGAGCTGTGATTGCTGCCTCTGCAGCTGGGGCTGACCCCCTGCCTGGACTAGCCCCCCAAACCTTCTTTGCCATGCTAGGTTGTGGAGAGGAGCACTCATCCAAAGAAGTTAGATTCGCCACTGCCATTGTAGTTGGTTCCGGCCGTGAAGAAAACACCTCTGTCTGCATATTGGCAGCAGGCAGCAATGCAGTCTCCACAGGGTGAGAGAACAATGATGCCGCGGGTGGCACCTCACGAGTGCTCGCAGCTTGAGGGGGCAGCCCTGGTGTTATGGAAATGAGATTGGTACCAACAGGAAAAACCCAGAAGAGGCTCATGCAAGCAAAAGATATCTTTATTGGAGCTCCAGACTACAGTCGGACAGAGTTTCTGCCCCACAAAAAGACTGAGTGCCTAGCACACTTTTGCACATACTTTTTATACCTTAACTGTCAGGAAGGCAACTTTTACATAAAGAGATTATTTTGTTTATGACAAGAGAAATTTATACAGGAAAAGATTTTATCTCTAGAGGCTTCCTGGCTTAGGAAGGAAAAGAATGTGATAGGATTTATGATTACACATATTACAATGGAAAACATTCACTGTTATCTAGTACGTATAGGTTTCACATCTGGCTGGTCCATCCAGGCTTCCTTTTTTCACAAGAAAAGGAATTAAGAATTTTATTTTAATTTTATAATCTTTGGGCTCCAAATAAGTCCTTCCGTCTTGCCTAACAATTAATATTTCCATTGTATTGTTTTTCTTTCCTTCCAGGCTGCAGGGTTAGGCAAGACAAAAGAGGGGAGATTCCCTTTCAGATAAGCATAGTTTACAAGTTTTAAGTGGGCAATTTACTGCTGACTATATCATGCCTGGGAACTAAGGCAATGCATTGTGATGTTATAATCCCTTTTCCTGGGAATCTGTGAAAGTTGATTTGAAAGCTTCTGCCTGGGAATGTGTGTCTGCAAGCTGCCTGGGTTTACAGAATGATCTCAAAGGTATTAAAATAATTCTAATTAATTCTAATAAATTCTAATAACTGGTTTTCGTCCACTATATTCCCCCTTAAAAGCAAAAACATTGGCCAATAGGCAATCTTAAAGCTTTTCTAATGATAAACATTCTACATACAATATTAAGGCACAAGAGTTTACAGAGATGCAATATAAACAAGGCACAACCCCTGTTCTAAGTCTTTGCACTGTTTGATGAGCATTCACACAGGGAGCGAATTCAATAGCAGGGTCCACTCCATGGTTGAGGTTCAATTGTTTTATCTGCAACTGTAAATAGAAGTTACACTTTACTAGTCCTTGTAAATTAACTTTTTGAATGTCTTTCATTGCACGCCATACACCTGTGGAAAACAAGAGCTTGTGTAGGAATTCACAACACTGGACAGCCACAACAGAGTTCTTGTGTTGCTGAGCCCAGAGTCTAACAGCAAGGCTCATACTTTGATTGAAGTTCCATTGTCCATAACACAGGATCAGGACCAGGAATGCTGGTTGTAAAAGGCGTCTGTTGTGGGCTAGACCCAACAAAGCCAGGTGTACAGGAGCGCAGGAACACAAGCGCACAGGCCATATCGCATACGTCACACACAGTGGCTCACTTGGACGGCCTGGAAGCTGGAAAGGCTTTTCCGTCATGCTGTTGGGCAGTGAAAAATTCACTATTTTGTCGTGCCTTTAAGCATTGGCTTTTATCATCAGAGGCTCAGTTGGCATTGGGCAGCTTTGGAGCATAAGTTTGCTAGAAGAAGGCTGTATGACACCCCTGCGAGATAGGGATGTGGAAAACCCACTTTACATCATGCCTTCCAGTTGTTGCTTTTTGGCTCCTTTTACTTTGTAGACACAGGCAGTTTCTTTGTAAGGCTTGCTTTGACTTTTTGACATCCAATATCTGCAAGAAGCACAGGACAGACTGACAACATAGAAACAACATGTAATCTATGGCACATTTGACCCATTTGATATGATGCAGGCAGCCACGTCACGCCTTGCATTTCCACAGGGTTGTTGTTTCATTGGCACACAGTTGTTTGGTTTTTGACAGACCAATATCTTTTTCCACAATCCTGGAAATAAGATTTTATGGAACTCTTCTGTATCTTGGATCATGTTGGCTCTATAAATAAAACTTAAGACTTATGACTTATAAACACACACACACACACATAGAGAGAGAGAGAGAGAAATGAAACATCAATACTTTAGTCCCACTGAGAATTCTCCCCCCTTTTTAAATCTTACACACTACTGTAAATCTTGGCAGCTTTCAAGCTTTTTGGATGAATGAGACACCGCTTTTTCTTTTGGACCTGCAAATTGAAAGCTTAAAACATGTGATTGCCAAACATTTAAACTTGTACAGACACTGATTCACAAAATACAACAGATAGCAATAATTCACAGATTCAATATACTTAGGTGCCCTAATTTCTAATCTCTCGGTACATCAAGGTGTCTTGCGCAATCAAATCTAGACTGTTCTGTTTTACAAGGCAGGCATTTTATCAACACTTTGTACCTGGCTTGCTGAAACAGCTAAGCAGCACTATTTAATGCAAGAATTGAAGAGGCCCAGAGAGCTGACTCTGCTATCAGAAAATAATTTAGATGTTTTGGATCAATTTTAAACATTTAGCTGTAGCTTCACTTTTGCACAGGTCTGGAACTCTTGAATTTTTCTTTCTAGGCTTTTGGCTTGGACTTGCCTAAAAGGGTTTTCTTTCTCTGAAATATTATTACGTTGAACATTCCAATACAACCATTTGCACTCAAGCAATCTATTAGAACACAAACAGAATGCTTGCTTTGAATATACAGGTTATTTGATTGGAGACCTGGGGGCAAAGTAACAAATCCTGATAGCTCCCCCCTTCCTTCCTTGTGGGAAAGGCAATAGGTATGCAAATCAGGATTAGAAAATCCTTGAAGGCAAGGTCTTTTCTTGGAAAAAGATTAAAACATCTTCAGGACTGCAAATTTTAGTTTTTGCACTCTGCCCATGCTCAGAGGCAGTTTTTAACACTTACACTGATATTTGAACATAGACAACTCCAGAACTTACAATTAATTATTTCTGAACTATTTTTACACATAGGCAAGGCTACCAGACCAGCTCACAGGCACCTTTGGAATGTACACAGCCAATCAATTTTTCCTAAATTGCCATGCTGCAGTAAGAAGCATACTTAGGCAAGGCTAGGAGACAGTATTGAACACACACCTTTGGTAAGTGGCACCATGCAGATTGTACAAAACTTTTGCTGTTTTTACATTTTAAGCTTATTATTCCTGTTACTGGAGGCTTTACTAATTTGGCTGTCTCTTTTTACTGTTGGCCTCCAGAGCAATTTCATAGAACTTATTGTTTGGCGACATAGAGGATGTAACTTGAACCACAAGACAGTTAATCAGATCAACCTGCCTGACTTTTCAGAACCTCACAAGCAGCAAAACACAACATGTTAAGGTGCACTATTTTTTATTTATGGTAGCTCATACCTGCTACTGGAGGCTCTATTCAGCTTTGCTAATACAGGGAGCTTGGGCAAAATATTTTTTTGCAAGCAACAAAACCACAATATAGCTTCAAACACAAGACTTTGTAAACCCAGATGGTATTTGTTAGGCACAAAGAACCAATGCAAAAATACCTCTAGACAGAATGGTAACCTAAACATGGACTTTTTTTTTACTAGTTCTTCCTCATAGACACAGAGTCAGAACACAGGTACTGGATTTTTACACACCCCAGGGGGCAAGTGTACTCCTTAACTAACTGGTTACACTTCACCACTGATGAGACTTTCTTTCTTTAATGTGCTTCCAAGAACTAAGATTGCTACTTAAAATCTAACAATGCATGTGAAACTTTTCTTACTTTTACTGACCTACTACACAACCCAACAAGGCAACAAGATTGCACAAACTTTACAATGATTCATACAGTCCTCCTTCAGATTTAGTCACCCTTTTTAATACAATTGTAGGCACTACATATTTAAAACTCTTTTCACTTCTTAAGACCAACTAGACTACACATGCACACTCTGGGATACTGACAAGGCTCCTTCTTTAACTCTAGGATCTCTGTGGCCCACCCCTGTGCAAGGCACACAAGGCAATGGGTCTTTTAACAGCCTCAATCCACAGACTAACATGAAATTCACTTTCCTGTAATTAATCTGAAAAACTTTTAATGCTTCTGCTTACAAATCAATGAGTCCAGCCAGCCCAGAGGAGGGAGAGAGAGATGGGGGGGGGCCTTCTTCCCCCAATGCAATACTTTTTATACTACAGAAGCCTTACTTGTGAAGCCTCCAACTATTGGCTTTCACCTTCCCTCTGCATTCCCATAGAAAACAGTAAATAGATCTAACAATGCAATGCAAGCAAATGATAGGCAATACAATACATAATTAGACTACAACTTTTAAAATTCCCAGTGATAGGGTAAGCTCAGTCGCCTCCACCCCCCCCCCGCCCCTCTGGAGCCAAACTCCAGGGGCTTTCCATATTTTTCCTAACCCACAGAGTCTCTTGTCTCTGTCTTCTGAGGTCTGTTCTTAGGCCACCTGTTTCTAGAGTGCAGACAAAAAGCACTCAAGACAGAATAGGGAAAAGGAGGATCGGGGTACTTTATTTGTGGAAGGAACACAAAAGGGTAAATCTTTCACTTCTTCCACCAGCTTGCGTGACCAGGCTCGTCAATGGCTCACAACAAGAACCGCAGTGGTTCCTTGCACTGGTACCAGCCCTGCGATCCACTAGGGTTTGGATCTCGATGGGAATCGCAGCTACCCGTACACACAATCATACACAACACACGTCTGGGGTTTGACGCTCCCACTCGTGTCAATCCCTCGCCTGGCTGTTCAGCAGTTCCAACGATACAAACTCAGGAACCGGAGGGTTCACATTCACACACACGTGTACACACCGGTTCTGTCACCAGTCTGAACGCGAGAACCGCGGTGTCAATCACAACCACTTTCATTCACAATGTTTTCTGCCTCCCTCCTCCCGTCACAAACAGAATCACAATACAATATTTATGCTTAATATACCTAGAACAGTTAAGCAAAAAGAACTCTGTTGCAATCTTGACAGGCAAATACTTCTTGTTATAATAATATCTTTTGCAAGAAAAACAGCTAAACTAAATCACATAAGGAATTTTTGCTATAGTTTAACTGGCATTGACAAAAACTTTTTGGTTACTATTAGTCTGCCAGGGAATGTCTGGCAGATTCTTCTATCCAGTCTTGGGTGCTGGATTTTTGGGGATTCCTCCCTGCCAAGTGACGTCTGGTGAGGTTCTTCTCCCCCCCAAGCCCTTTGCGTTGGTTTAGGATCCTTCCCTCCCAGTAATCATCTTGGCAACCTTCCTATCGAAGCCCTTTGCTTAAAGATAGGGACTAGTGCCCTCAAGGAGTAACGGGCCTATTGTTCTTCAGTCGGGAGGGTGACGAGTCCTCCTTCTGAACGAACGGCCGGGCTCCGGGAGTTTACTTAGGACTCGGTCCCCTTTCCATGGTCACCCTACGGAGCGACCCTGTAGCGTCACTGAGTGGACTCCACTGACTGGCCTTTCCAAGCCAGTGGATCTTGCTAGCGCGCTCTTCAGGCAGTATTTCGGGTCGGGCGTTACTGTACTTGCCTGGTTCCTGTAGATCTGTTGCTTTTACTTCTGAGACTGAAGACGATGGCAGGTCCTGATCAGATGGGAACCGGTGTTCTTATTCTCCCCAACCAAATGGGTTGGAAGCGCCTTGGAGAAACTGAGGACCGGTTTCCACCAATAGGCATGCAGCTTCACCGCCTTGGGGAGCCTCAAAAGCCCTTCTTCCTGGATACCAACTCAATTTCCCTGGAAAAGTCCAGATCCAATGATCCCGTGACAAGCCCCCAATTTTGTTATGGAGATGAGATTGGTACCAACAGGAAAAACCCAAAAGAGGCTCATGCAAGCAAAAGATATCTTTATTGGAGCTCCAGACTACAGGCGGATAGAGTTTCTGCCCCACAAAAGACTGAGTGGCTAGCACACTTTGCACATACTTTTTATAGCTTTACTGTCAAGAAGGCAACTTTTACATAAAGAGATTATTTTGTTTATGACAAGAGAAATTTATACAGGAAAAGATTTTATCTCTAGAGGCTTCCTGGCTTAGGAAGGAAAAGAATGTGGTAGGATTTATGATTACACATATTACAGGGAAAGCATTCACTGTTATCTAGTACGTATAGGTTTCACATCTGGCTGGTCCATCCAGGCTTCCTGTTCTCACAAGAAAAGGAATTAAGAACTTTATTTTAATTTTATAATCTTTGGGCTCCAAATAAGTCCTTCCGTCTTGCCTAACAATTAATATTTCCATTGTATTGTTTTTCTTTCCTTCCAGGCTGCAGGGTTAGGCAAGACAAAAGAGGGGAGATTCCCTTTCAGATAAGCATAGTTTACAAGTTTTAAGTGGGCAATTTACTGCTGACTATATCATGCCTGGGAACTAAGGCAATGCATTGTGATGTTATAATCCCTTTTCCTGGGAACCTGTGGAAGTTGATTTGAAAGCTTCTGCCTGGGAATGTGTGTCTGCAAGCTGCCTGGGTTTACAGAATGATCTCAAAGGTATTAAAATAATTCTAATTAATTCTAATAAATTCTAATAACTGGTTTTCGTCCACTATATTGGTACACCTTGGAGGGCTGTAGACACCTGGTTTTCAACTGCTAGCCGCACAGCTATGGACGCCTGTTGCTGCATCAATGCTGCGAACTGCTTATGCATGGCTGTTGATACTTCAGCTATAAGAACCATCATCAAGTTGTTGTTCAGTACAGCCCCCTGCTCAGGGCCACCAGGGTTTCCCCTCGGTAAGATTGCTGCGACTTCATTGCTAACTCTGCCCCCCCCCCCCCGGTGCCATGAGAGGCCCTTGAGCTTCGGTTGGACTGTACCCCTAAGGCATCATCAGAACGCACCAGAACCTGGGCTATGCGCCCAGCATGTCGCTGGGAGGTACGCATTCTGCACTGACAAATTAAGAGGCTAAGAATTCCTACTGATAGAGAAGGAAACAAAAGGCAGATTAGCGTGACAGCCAGCTTATTATTGGTTACCCCATAATGTGTACTTCACCCCTATATGCCAGTCAGGGAGCAAACCACACTATGCCAGCCTCACTAGGGCAGGTTCCAAGAAATGTATATCGTACACTCATACTTAGAGTTGGAAGGGATCCAGTGGATCATCTAGCCCAACCCCCTGCCTGCAGCAGGAAAACATCGTCTTGTGGGGACCCACTTTGGTCTTGAACCCTGGCCTGCTGGTTAACAGACACAGGGGAAGATGCAAGAAACATCTAGGGGGTAAGGCACCTCCTGGGGGCAGACCCCTCCTGGGAGCAAGCCCCCCACGCCCCCAGAGCAAGTCACCCGGGTCTTGAACCCTTGCCTGCTTTTAAATAGGCACAGGGGAGGGGGCAAGGATCATCTGGGGGGCAAGGCACACCCCATGGGCGGACCTCCCTGGGAGCAAGCCCCCCACCCCAGGGCAAGGGGTGTTGGAGGCCTTGTGGCTGCGCAGCCAGGTGGCCTCCTCTCACATGACATGGGCAGGCCATGTGGTATGGCCAGGGATGCCCCAGGCCAGAAACCGAGACTGCCCCTGTGGCTGCGCAGCCCGGTGACCACGTGGTCTGGCTGGGGATGCCCCCAGCCGGCATGGAGGCTGCCCTGCAGATGCCGCGCCAAGCTGCCCCCTCCAGGTGATGTGGGCAGTCATAGCATAGGTCTCAAGTTCTCATAGGTCTCATAAGTTCTCAAAGGTCTCTGGGATTCCTGATGCTGGTTTTCCCCTTTTTTTCCTTTCTCTTTTGAGTAGGGGGGAGGTCCTCGTTGTGTCTAGATTTTCCTTCCTATGAGAGAGGAGGGGCTCTCTGGGATTCATGGTGCAGGTTTTCCTCTTTTCTCTCTCTCGCTTTTGCGTGGGGGGAGGTCTCTGTTGTGCCTAGTATTTCCTCTGAGAGAGGAGGGGCTCTCTGGGATTCATGGTGCTAGTTTTCCTCTTTTTTCTCTCTCTCTCTTTTGAGTGGGGGGAGGTCCCTGTTGTGCCTAGAGTTTCCTTTCTGTGAGAGAGGAGGGGCTCTGGCATTCATGGTGCTGTTTTTTCCTCTTTTCTCTCTTTTGAGTGGGGGAGGTCCCTGTTATGCCTCAATGTTTGCAGATTGTGTTTGGAAGGAGGAAGGCCAGTCTGGGTCTTACCCTGCAGGTTGTTTGTACAGGAAGGGGGCTCATGCTCTGGTAGTGGAGCATGAGACTGAGTGTGACGTGACAGTGAATCATGTGGCTCTGCAAATCATGTGACTGAGTCCTTGTCAAACCTACCTAGAAGAAGGAAAACTCCCACTAAACCTCAGCTGCCTTGTGGCTATACCCATTTATGGGAAAGGCTTCAGGTGTAAACCTTGAGGAAAAATCCAGAGCCAGAGTCCCAAAAGCAGATCGTGACTGTATTACAGTAACGTTCTGGTAACTCTTGCGATGCAGCTGGAACCAATTGTATTGGCTCTGCCTTTCCATTGGCGGGAAAGGGGGGATTATCTGCTTGGGTAACAGCCTATTTCCCCATAATAACCTACCCAGGCCTTTGTGCTCTGGAGAGGAATTCCAGCCTCGCATTTTAGTCGCTCTAGATCAGTGGTTCTCAATCTTCTGAATGCCGTGACCCCTTAATACAGTTCCTCATGTTGTGGGGACCCCCAACCCTAAAATTGTTTTTGTTGCTACTTCATAACCGTAATTTTGCTACTGTTACGAACTGTAATGTGAATATCTGATATGCAGGATGTATTTTAATACAGCAAAAGCAAGATCTGTCCCTCAAGAGATAGCAGTGTGAAGCTCAATGATCACAGATCATACCTGAAAAAGAGGACAAGCCCCACACAAAATGTAGGACACCCAAGAAAAATGTAGGACATAACAAAATAAAAGGTATAAACACTACATACACACACATACAAAAAGAAGAAAAAGGAAGCCCCATTGACTACAGTGAAATTTACTTCTCAAAAGATGTGCAAACTGGGCTCTGACAGTCCAATCCTATCCTTTTTTCTCAGGACCTGTCCCCTTTCTAAGCCTTAAATCCCAGGAAAAATTTCCATTGACCTCCTTTTCCTTGTGAGTGGGAGGCCTTTTCATTGTGAATTGCCTTCCTGTAATTAAGAAATTATTTGTCATCGATTATATGCAGGGTGACCATATGTCCTATTTTTCTAGGACGTGTCCTCTTTTTAAGCCTGTGCCCTGGAATAAATCTTCATTGTCCTCCTGACTACCTGCTGCCTGCTCACAAGGTTAAGGAGGACAGTGAAGGTTTTCCAAGATACAAGGCTTAAAAAGAGGACATGTCCTGGAAGAGGACATATGGTGATCCTCTCTCTCTCTCTCTCTCCCTCCCCAATGAGATCTCTGGCAAAAAATATAGGGGCTGCAATATCTCTGGCTGAAATATAGGAGACCTCAAGGGGAATATCCCAGGCCTTTCTACTCAGAAGCAAGTCCCATGCTGGTCAATGGGCCTTTCCTTCAAGCTAACCTGAAGTTACACCTTTACCTGGGAGTAGAGCCAGGCATGGGATAATACCGGTTCAGACCGGATCGGGCAATCCGGTTGTTAGAATGAGCCCGCCGGTCATGAACCGGTTGTTATGGAGGCGGACTATAATGCAGCGAGCCGGTTTGGCGCCGCCGCGATCTTCCTGCTCTCTTTGCTGGCCGTGGAGGCCCAGGGAGAGGTGTGAGGCGGTACCGCGATCCTCCTGCTCTCCTTGCTGGCCGTGGAGGCCCAGGGAGAGGTGTGTGGTGGTGGCACGATCCTCCTGCTCTCCTTGCTGGCTGTGGAGGCCCAGGGACAGGTGTGTGGCGGCACCGCGATCCTCCTGCTCTCCCTGCTTGCCTGAGGCAAGTGTGGGCAGAGCCTCAGAGCCCCATCCTAAGCAGGTCTACTCAGAAGTAAGTCCCATGGAAGTTAATGAGACTTACTTCCAGGCAAGTGTGGGGAGAGCCTCAGAGCCCCATGCTACGCAGGCCTACTCAGAAGTAAGTCCCAGTATAGTCAGTGGGGCTTACTCCCAGGTCAGTGTAGAGTGGACTTCAGCTTCAGACCCCATCCTAAGCAGGTCTACTCAGAAGTAAGTCCCATGAAAGTCAATGGGACTTACTTCCAGGCCAGTGTGGAGAGGGCTTCAGCCTCACAGCACCATCCTATGTAGGTTTACTCAGAGGTAAGCCACATGCTTAAATTTTTTAAATTTTTTTTAAATTAAAAAAATCCCCTTGTCCCGTGACTGACCTTGCCCCTGCCCCCTGACCTTGCCTGGCTCTGCCCACTTCCAGAGAACCGATTGTTGGGGCCAGGCCTGCCCACCACTGAGTAAAGCTATTGACTATAGTGGGGCTTCTTGTGAGTAGAGCTGTGGAAGGCTGGGCAGTGTGATGTCCTGTTCTCTTTTACCTGGGAGTAGGGCAGGGTGTCTGTCAGACTGACTGGGACGCTTACAAGCGTTTTAACATGGAGCCGATGGGGGTTGTATATGGGAGAGAGCACCTGTATATAGAGGAGACTGGATTACCCTCCCCCCCTCGGGCATTAGAGACTTCCCCGACTCTGTGGAAGTGTGGACAATGCAGGACATGGTCAACCTGTGGCGCACGGGGGAAGGGGAGGGCCCAGACAAAGGGGAATAGCTGTTGGGCCGTCGACCCGCTGGTATGTGCAAGGAGGGATGTCCGCATTGGTGGGAATCTGGCGGGAGGAAATGGGCGGGGGAGTAGAGGATATAAGAGACCGGGAAGGAGAGGTGGAGGAGGTCTTGTGGCGGGAAGAGGTGCCCTGGAGAGAATCTAGGAAAGGTAGAGAAGACCCCCCGCCCAGAACTGTCCATGGAATCCCTTTCCCTAAGAGACTCAGAGAACCCTCAGGAGGGTGGAACAGAAGCCTCGGGAGCCGCATCCGGTAAGAAAGGAGTCGGAGCTGTCAAAGGTGACAGGAGAAGGGACGCAGAAGGGGGAACCTGTAAAAGAAGAAGAAAGTGTTGGACGTTTGGTTTATTTGAGACTGAAGATTGGACTAAAGAGACACTTACCTGTTATGGAGGTGATGGGGTTCTGATAGAGTTGGGTTATTGTTCCTGCGTGGACCTGTTAAGAGAGAAACGTTGTTAAGGACTTGTGCAGGAGAGTAAGAGAGAGAGGTAAAGCAAAGAAAGTAAAGCTTGTTCGTGTTCCTTACTTACCTTGTCCGGCGTCATGTATTCCCAGGGGGTGATGAAGATGAGACACAAATCTCAGTTATCCTCGAGGAGCAAACCCCTGTTGGTAGAGCAGGTGGGGGAGAGCAGAGGAGGACCCGTGACAATCCTGCAGGACACAATGCCCCCTCGCGAATACTCATCTGCGGCTACTCCATAGTGTTTTGGGCCCACAAGCGTGCGTTAGCCAGAAAATGGGGAGCACACTTGCGCCTAAGACAGTCAGTGCAGATAGATTGGCTAGGACAGAGAGGCATGCAATGGGTGCAGCTGTTACTGACATTAGCAGACTACCTCACTACGTTTGCCTTGATAGCGCACCTAGGAGAGAACAACCTCTGCAAGATGTCTGGGGGTGAGCTCCTGCGGGCTGTGCGCTGAGACATTCTTGTGGTGCATTGATGGCTGCTGGGTTGCGTGATTGTTTGGTCGGGCCTTTTGCAACGACAGGTTTGGGGTGGGGCACTCAATCCACCCAGTATTGAAAAGAAAAGGAAGGAAATTCCAGCTAAAGGGAGCGCTAGTCTGCAGTTTGGGAGGCTCGGTGATCTCTCACCCTATGATACATTTTTCCAAATATGCTTTATTTAGAGGAGATGATGTCCAGTTATCACTTGATAGAGCAGACGGAGCAGACTATGAAGGTAAGATTTATTTTTTGCCTGCCTGAATTGACATGGATTATGCCTATTCAGTACCTATTGAAATTAAGTACAGGAAAGCAGTATAAGCATTTTTGCTTCATTTTTTAACATGTCCTACATTTTTTAAAATGTAAGACAAAATGTAGGACATCCTACGTTTTGTCCTACATAAGTCCTCTCACTCTCCGGCCCCCAACAATGTCTGAGGGACAGTGAACTGGCCCCCTGTTTAAAAAGTTTGAGGACTTCTGCCCTAAAGAATACTGTATAATAATATTCTGTATTTTATATTGTGTGTTTGTGATTGCATATGTATATTCCCTCTCTCTTTCTCACTCTCCCTCTCTCTCTCAGTCTCTTTATATGTGGGTGTGTGACTGTGTGTGTGTGTGATGAAGGAGTGTGTGTTGCTTTTTTAAAGGGCCTCTGCCATTCCCAAGTGGAGGGAAATGAGGCTGCTGGAGAGTAGTGCTGAAAGGGGAAAGAGGCAGCCTGGAAGTGCAGTTGCTGATGCTCTGAAACTTTGCAGTGTGTTTGGTTTTGAGAGAAAGTAATCAATTTTGATGACGTAGGGTTGCCAACTGGTCAGAGAAACTCCAGCCTCCCCTGCTGCTTTGCCTTCATAGATGGATCCACCAATATACACTTTGCACAAAAAAGCATGTAATTCACAACAACGGCTTGAGTTGTTCAGGTTTTGGCCATCCATTTGGGAATGGCAGAGGCTCTTTAAGAGGGCAACATTAGCCTCTGTGATGCAGGCTGCATAACAGGAATCTGGCACCATGCATACTGGGAGATGTAGTTCTTCTGCTGATGGCTTGGAAAAGGACTTTAGCATGGGAGGAAGGAGAAAGACCACAATTCCCTTACTTTTCCCCTCCCTCCTCCTCCTTCAACCAGCAGTCTCAGTTGGCCCAAAAGGACTAAACTGGTTAAAAACAGGCCTTAAATCCCAGGAAATGGCTGGAAATGCCGACAGAAGCACCAAATTCCAGTTTTTGGGTCTCATTTCTTGTTCTGTCTGGGCATTTTTGGTCATGTGGTCACTCTGTTGTAAGATGAACATAATTCATTCCGGAAGTGTGTTTGTCTTACAAAACGCTCTTTATACAAAGCGGATTTTCTCACAGGAAATAATGGAAGCTTAGATGATTGGCTCCACTATCCAAAAATATTTATATAAAAATATTTATATTTTTATGTGTATAGACATCTGTAAAAATGATGACAAAACACTAATCAAATTCAAAACACTGTAATGCAGTACAGAAAACAATTACTGTAATATTAATTTTAAAAAAAACTAGTTATACACTGTATCCAGTAAAACAGAAAAGAAAAACCTTTATGGCCAAGGATGACTAATTTTCACCAAAAGCGCCACTGGAGTCTTTGTGAGCAACTTTAACATAGTAGCAATCTAATGACACTTGCTGTTGTTTCCTTTTAAGGTTTTCATGGAAATGTGACACTGCATTGTCATTAAACAGATTCATCCCTCATACTGTTACAGACTTATATGGGTGATGCTTTTCTACAAAACTTTGCACCATTTCCCAATGTTTACAAATGTCCTTCATCTCATTTGATGTGAGTGATTCCTCCTGCTCATTCCACTCTTCCTCTGCTGATGAGATCTCCTCTGTAAACTCTTGCTGTTGCTCACGATGCAGAACCATCCATTTGTTCATTTCACATATTTTCATTAAAAAACTGTTTTTTCTATCAGCCAGAACGGAGGCCGCTCCTGCAGCAACGCAGCCGGGAGGCCCCCTCCATGTGACCTGTGTGGGCCATGTGGTCCAGCCAGGGTCACCCCCAGCCAGAATGGAGGCTGCCTGTGCAGCTGCACAGCCCGGCAGCCCCCTCCACGTGACCTGGGTGGGCCACATGGTCCGGCCAGGGGCATCCCCGGCCGGAATGAGGCCACCCGCCACAGCGACATCGCCGGCAGCTTCCACCACACTACCAGGGCAGGCCACATGGTCCAGCTGGGAACTCCCTAGCTGGAATGGAGGCCGCCACCAGCAATCCCCCCACCTGAGGCTGCCCCAACCCAGCCGCTGCCACGACCGCGTCACTCACATTCCCCTGCCCTACTGCTTGGGTGAGCCCCATGGGCCCTGCCAGGGATGCCCCCGGCCAGGAAAGAGGACTGCCTCAGCTGTAGCCACTGAATATGCGGCCGGGGCCATGGCCACCCAGGGAGCTCCAGTGCCAAGGGTGTGCAGGAAGCAAGTGAAAGAGCAGCTAAGATAAACCTGGGCAAACAAGGAAAAGTGGGGGAAATGTTGATCCTGTCATTGAGATTCTGTGAACAAGCTGGACTCAAAAGAGTTAGGCCTGTTACTTGGCCATGTGGGCCCTCGCATATCCTGGGCCACAGTTGCCTACCTGCTTGTTTGCCTGCCCGAAGAACAAAAGAGGGAGGGCCCTCTCTGCATACCCCTTATAAAGACCACCTTTGCAATCCGCCTTTCTGAGGGTTTCACCTGATCCCTGGAGGGCGGAGCTGTGTCTTTGACCAGCGAGCCAAAATTCGACACCTGCCAATTGGCCTTGTGTCGTCATTCTCTCTATTTAACCCACTTACTAACTTTCTTTCTAACTTACTTTCTATTGCTTTCAGAGCATCTTACATGGATGTGTCAGAATCATAATGTGTTGTTTGCATTGCTTTCAGGGCATCTTAAATGTATGTGTCAGGATCATGCTGTGTTGTGTTGCATTGCTTTCAGGGCTTCTTACATGTATGTGTCAGGATCATAATGTGTTGCATTGCTTTCAGGGTGTGTTACATGTATTTGTCAGAATCACAATGTGTTGTGTTGCATTGCTTTCAGCATGTCTTACATATATGTGTCAGGATCATAATGTGTTGTGTTGCTTTCAGGGTGTCTTACACATCCCCACCATGATAAAGCCACTTGATGGTTGCTGTTGCTGCAAACTCCCTTGAAAGTGTCTTGCATGTCTGGGTCAGAATCACATGTTAAAGTCACTTGCATGCTCCTGTGCAATCCTATGCATTACTCAGAAGTAAGCCCATTGAGTTCAGTGTGATTTATTCCTGCATGCATAGGATGATGTACATGGGGGGATGATGTGCAGGGGTGTGTGTGTCACTAGTAGATTATAAAGAGTAGCAGCTTAACCAGAAGCTCTGCTATCCTTGATCACCCCTTCCAGCGCTGCTCCTTTACCTGACTCTTCTGGTTCCATCTCTCACCTTTTCCAGCGCTGCTCCTTTACCTGACTCTTCTGGTTCCATCTATAGATTATTCTGGCTGCAAATGGATGCTTTGAGCATCAACAGGCCTTAAAACAGTGGTTCTCAATCTTCCTAATGCCGTGACCCCTTTATAAGTTCTTCATGTTGTGGGGACCCCCAACCATAAAATTATTTTCGTTGCTACTTTATAACTGTAATTTTGCTACTGTTATGAATTGTAATGTATGCAGGAGTATACATCCGATATGCAGGATGTATTTTCATTGTTACAAATGAAATTTGTGTTCTATGCACATATTGAACACAATGGGATTTATTTCAGAGTAGGCATGCATAGGATTGGGCCCTGAGGCTGCAATCCTATCCACATTTACATGGGAGTAAAGGACCCCCTGACTATAATGGGATTTATTTCAGAGTAGGCATGCATAGTATTGGGCCCTGAGGCTGTCAGTCAGCCCCAGTGAGCGCGCAGCTACAGCTGGAGGTCTGGCAAGCCTGACATGGCCCCCTGTATCATAAGTCTTTAGGCGACCCCCAGGAAAGCTCTAGGCGACCCCCAAAGGGGTCCCAACCCCCACTTTGAGAAACGCTGCCTTAAAATATAAATTCTGGTTTTCAGGATAACTTCCAGAGACTTCAAAACACCCTTCATTTAGAAAGATGTAAAAGGGAAAAACAGCTTTTTTGCCCAGTTTTCTTCACCTTTATCAGAGGGAGTGACCCTAGAATGCAGGTACAGAGGGCAGCATTCCATGGGGGGGGGGGGGCAGAAATGGCATCCCAAAACACAGTTGTCAAGGTCTTGTTCCTCTCACTCCCCCTTTCTAAATGAAGGGTGTTTTGAAGGGGGAGTGAGAGGAACAAGACCTTGACAACTTTCTCAAAAGCAGAAACAGTCCACATATCTACAAGGTTTAACAACAATTGAATAACAGTGAAACCCACATTTAACAAACAAGTGAATTCAAACATTTCAAATACAGTTTCAAAGTCAATTCATTGAGCAAAATAAAGCCTCCAGGCACAGCCCAACGTTAGGGCTGGCAAAACATCTCAGGAACTGTTCAAATTTAAAGGAACACTGCTCCACCATGCCATAAATTTAAAGGAACTGGAAAGATTAATATATGATTTAAAATGCAATTTACAGGAACAGTTAACATACCAGTATAGTGAAACATGTTTAAATACAATTTCAGGATACTTCAACAATAGTCCACACTAAAAGTGATAAAAATAAACAAACATTCCTGTCATTAATGTTATAGGAAACAAGAAAAGTCATTACACATATACACATAGTGTATATTTAAACCCTGATGTTCCAAAGATGATGAAAGAGGAAAATCCATCTGCATTCCTTCTGCGTAATTCAATCAGTGCCCTGTTGGAGTTACATATAACTTTAGATATAAGTTACATATAACTTTAGATATATGTAGTACAGAGAATTGAAAATCATTATGAGTGCCGTTTTTCCATGAAGTGTTGGACAAAGATCCATGACCTGATGTCGAATGTGAGATCTGTGAACCAAGGGTGCTTCCATGATCTGAAGTTGAATGTTGAGATCTGTGTTCCATAATTCTAACTTTAATGGGTCTGTTGGAACTGCCCACATATATACGGAGGCAAGGGCATATAATAAAATACAATATATTAGCAGTCTTGCAATTGCTGAATTGATGAAGTGGAATGTGGATGTTGAGTTCAGGGACATTTTTTAATGTGTTTGCCAACTAAGGCTTGCCAACAGACTGAGCAAGAGCCACATCTATAGTGGCCTAGGGCAGATTCATGCTTATCCTTTATGGTTCTGATATCTGATCTGATGAGTATGTCTTTGATATTCAGAGTTTTTTCTAAAGGCAAAAATCAGTAGAGTCTCACAAGATGGTACCTCATACAGTAAATGGCAATGTTTGTATATTATGTTTGATGGTGTTAATTCCTGGCATATAATCTATTGGCCAAATGATTCTATTCAAAGGTGCTTTAGGTTTAGCCTACAGTAAGGAACCCCTGTCTACTTGGTCCATCCTACTTCTAGCATGGAATAATATTTCTTTTGGATAACCCCTCCATTGGAATTGGGATAACAAATTCGATCTGTGTCCTTTTTATATGGGCGTACTGCTAGCTTATTACCAGTCAATTTAAACACCACCGTGTCCAGAAACAGTAAACTTTCAAGACTGTGTTGGTAAGTAAATTTAATATGGGGATCAATCTCATTCATCCAAATGCAGAAAGATTCTACATTCTCCTGTTGGGCAAAAATAACAAAACAATCATCAATGTACCTTTTAAAGAATATGATCGGATCCAAAAATGGATGACTGGAGTCATTAAGAATCATATGTTCCTCCAAGGAGACCATGTATAAACATGGTTCCTTACTGCAGGCTAAATCTAATGCACCTTTGAATAGAATCATATGGCCAATAGATTTTATGCCAGGAATTAACACCGTCAAACATATAATATACAAACATTGGCATTTACTGTATGAGGTTCCATCTTGTGAGACTCCAGGGTTATTGACAAGTTATACATGATGCCAGAACCCATAATGAAAAAGTTGAAGGTGCCCTCTTTGGATGCTCCCGTAATGGCACTATCAGCTTCCATGACTCTCCATTCGGAGGGTGAATCTGGCCCTACAGATGTATGTGACAGATGGGTTGAGAGCTCGCTCAAGTGCAGTTTTGAGGCTAGCTCTCAGGCTTTTCAGATAGAGGTAACTAGTTCCATTTTTTCCAGGGCCTCTAACTTCTAGGCCAAGGAATTGGCTGAGTAGATAAGTCCCTCTCCCACAAAGCAAAGTGTACCCTTAAAAAGATTGTGATGGCCTCTGCTGCAGCAGTTGATTGCGCTTACCACACTTTACAGCTCTCTTTCAGGTCCATGGCTATGGGTATCCTGGTGAGGAGGCAGATCTGGTTGCGGCATTCTGATGGCAACACTGCCTCGGCATCAAGAATCTTGAACAACCCCTTCAAAGAAGAGAAACTTTTTGGGGAAGCCTTGGCACCAATGTTAATTGAGAATAAGGACAAACAGAAGGTACTCCCTTCTAGCAAGAAGGAGCCCACTAAGAAACATCAGTCCTTTCGGCCTTCCAGGTCGAAACCAAGGGATCGACCAGGGGATCCTACCAATACCCCAAGCCAAAGTGGGACAAGAGTAAGGCCCAGTTTAAAAAGCAGCCCAGACCTGCCCTTCCACATCTGGGAAACCTGCAAAGGAATCCCAGTCCACCTGACTGGGGGTCTGTGAGGGAGACGCTGCCAGTGGAAGTGCATCTCCTAGCTTTGGTGATGGTGGTGACTGGGAGTCAATAACATTGGACTCCAGGTCCTCCAGACTGTTCCAAAGGGGTACTACCTGGAGTTCCTCAGGATCCCCAGGGATCGGTACTGAGTTGTTCCAATCCCCAGGGTTCCAGGTTGAAGCTTCAGGCTATCAACCATCTGCTTCATATCCAGGTGATAGAACCTGTGCCAAGGAATCAAAGAGGCAAAAGGGTTTATTCTGTGTTTTTTTCTGGTTTCAAAGAATGGTGAATGGAGGACCATTCTGGATTTAAAATGGCTGAATCGCTTCCTAAGGAAATGCAAGTTTTGGATGGAGACATGGAGGTCCATAGTAGTCTCCCTCCAACATGGAGACTTCTTAACATCAGTGGACCTTGTCCCCATCCTGGAAAATCACAGAAGGTTCTTCATGTTCTGTTATGGAAAGCAGCATTTCCAGTACAGAGCAATGCCTTTTGGTCTCAATTCTATAATTACAAGTTATAATTCTACTTGGAAAAGATTCAGGTCATGGTGTTTGACTAATGGGGTGTCTCCTTTCAGAATCAAACCTAAACATGTCTTGGAGTTTCTCCAGGAGGGCCTGGATAATGGCTGAGCACGAGCACACTGAGGAAGCAGGTGGCAGCCTTGAAAAGAACTCTGGGAGCAGCTTCAGGTAGCATGGCTTTGAACCATCCCCAAGTGAGGCAGTTCCTTAAGGGGGTGAATAATCTGAAACCCCCGCAGGTACATCATTTTTCTTCCTGGGATCTCCTGTTGGTTCTCTTGGTATTCTCCAAGACACCGCTTGAACATTTGTATTTGGCTGATTTTTCAATCCCGCATTTTCAAAAAAGTGTTCCTGGTGGCGATTACATCAGCCAGGAAGGTCTTAGAACTGGGTGCCATGTCCATCAACCCAAATTTGTGTGTATTCCACACTGACAAGGTGGTATTACGCCCGGATACAGCCTTTATTCCTAAAGTAAATTCTTGGTTCCACCTGGCCAAGGAGTTGGCCATTCCCTCTTTCTGCCCGAAGCCGAAGGACAAAGGGGAAGTGGCTTGCATAAGCTGGACGCCAGAAGGGTAGTTAAACACTACATAGAAAGGACCAAGTCCTTCTGTAAAACTGACTGCCTCTTTGTCATCTTTAAGTGTCCAGCGATGGGCAAATGCCCGTCTCGCCATACTTTGGCTAAGTGGTTAATGGGGACTATAACCCTAGCCTATTCGTCCATTGGAAGGGAACTTCCTGCTGGTATTACAGCTCATTCGCTGCATAATGCTGCTGATTCAGCAGCTTTTGAAGGTGTGCCTTCCATAGACTCCATCTGTAAGGCTGCCACATGGTCTTTTCCATCTACCTTTATTAAGCCCTACAGAATTGACTTAGCAGCATTTTCTGAAGCGGCATTCAGCAGGTGGGTATTGCAAAAGGTAGTCTCTGCCTAGGACCCTCAGGTCAGTCCACCCTTCCACCAGATCATAGAATCATAGAATCATAGAGTTGGAAGGGACCTAGTAGGTCATCTAGTCCAACCCCCTGCCTGCAGCAGGAATTCCCCCTAGAGCATCTCCAACAGGTGCTCATCGAGCCTCTGCTTGAAGATCCCCAGTGAGGGAGAGTCCACCACCTCCCTTGGCAATCTGTTCCACTGCCGAACCGCCCTCACAGTCAGGAATTTTTTCCGGATTTCCAGCCGGAATCTCCTCTCTTGCAGTTTGTACCCATTGGTTCTAGTTCTGCTTTCAGAAGCAGCTATGAACAAATTGGCCCCTTCCTCCCTATGACAGCCCTTCAGGTATGTGAAGAGGGCAATCATGTCTCCCCTCAGCCTCCTCTTCTCCAGGCTGAACATCCCAAGTTCCCCCAACCTTTCCTCGTAGGGCTTCCCTTCCATCCCACTGATCATTCTTGTCGCTCTCCTCTGGACTTGCTCCAGTTTGGCTGCATCCTTCTTAAAGTGAGGTGCCCAGAACTGAACACAGTACTCAAGGTGAGGTCTCACCAATGCAGAATAAAGAGGAACTATAACTTCTCGTGACTTGGAAGCTACAGTCCTCTTAATGTAACCTAAAATGGAATTTGCCTTCTTTGCAGACACATCACACTGCTGACTCATGTTCAGCTTGTTATCCACGGCGACTCCAAGATCCCGCTCACATGTTGTGCTGCCAAGCCAAGTATCCCCCATTTTATACCTATGTTTTTGGTTTTTATTGCCTAAGTGCAGAACCTTGCACTTCTCCCTGTTGAAATTCATTCTGTTACAGCCCAGGATTCCAGTTTATCCAGATCCTCCTGGAGGTTTCTCCTATCTTCTGATGTGTTTGCTACTCCTCCCAGTTTGGTGTCATCTGCAAATTTGATCAGGCTCCCCCGTATCCCTTCCTCCAAGTCATTGATGAAAATGTTAAAGAGAACCGGTCCCAAGACAGAGCCTTGGGGGACCCCACTAGAAATGGACCTCCAGGTTGACACAGAACCATTTACTAAAACCCTTTGAGTGCGGCCATCGAGCCAGTTGCAGATCCACCTAACAATTGCCCTGTCTAGCCCATATTTTTCCAACTTCCTAATTAAAATGTCATGTGGGACTTTGTCAAATGCTTTGCTGAAGTCAAGATAAATGACATCCACAGCATTGCCACTGTCCAGTAAGCTCGTAACCCGATCAAAAAAGGAGATCAGATTTGTCTGGCAAGATTTATTCTTGGTAAATCCATGCTGGGTTGTTTTGATCACCGAGTACTTGTCTAGATGTGCACAAATTGTGTGTTTTATGATTTGCTCTAATATCTTGCCCGGGATTGAAGTCAAACTGACTGGTCTATAATTTCCCGGGTCTTCTTTTTTCCCCTTCTTAAAAATTGGGACTACATTTGCCCTCTTCCAGTCCAGTGGCACTTCTCCACTCCTCAAGGATTTCTCAAAAATGATCGACAAAGGCTCTGCAAGGACATCTGCAAGTTCCTTAAGAACTCTAGGATGCAGCTCATCCGGTCCAAATGACTTGAATTCATTTAGGCCAGTTACGTGGTTTTGAACCAGTTCTCTGTCAATCTTAATCTGCTGTTCTGCACCATCCATGTTTTCATTACCTCTTTGGGGATGTAAACACATCCCCGAATCAGTCAATGATCCCGCACCCCCATTTGCACAGCCCTCCTTCTGTGAATAGACGGATGCAAAGTAGGAGTTGAGCAGCTCCGCCTTCTGCTGGTTTCCAGACACCTGTTGTCCATCCTTGTCTAAGAGCAGCCCCACCCCCTCGTCTCTCCTCCTGTTCCTCTGGGCATATCTAAAGAAGCTCTTTTTGTTATCTTTGACTCCCCTGGCCAGCCTCAGCTCATACTGAGCTTTAGCATCCCTGACCCCCTCCCTACATGACCGGGCTACCTGCCTGTACTCCTCTCTGGTGATCTTTCCAGTCTTCCACTCCCTATACTTCTCTTTCTTTAACTTCAGCTGATCCCCAAGTTGCCTGTGGAGCCAACCTGGTTTTTTCAGCATTTTCCCCCCTTTCTTTTTTATTGGAATTGTTTCTGACTGTGCTTGTAGAAGCTGCCTCTTATGGAGCTCCCACCCATCTTGGGCCCCTTTCCCCATTAGATCATCAACCCATGGGATCCCACCTATGACTCCTCTAAGCCTGTTGAAATCAGCTTTCCTGAAATCCAACATATAAGTTTCACTCTGCACTCTTTTTATTTCCCACATTATTCTAAATTCCAGCAGCTCATGATCGCTTTCCCCTAAAGTTCCCACTATGTTGACCTGATCAACCAGTTCTTCACGATTAGTTAAGATCAGGTCAAGGATGGCCCCTCCCCTTGTCGTTTCCTCCACTTTCTGGACCATGAAGTTATCTTCCAGGCCCATCAGGAATCTACTGGAGCTTCCATGTTTGGCTGAGTTTGTCTCCCAGCAAATGTCTGGGTAGTTAAAGTCCCCCATTACTACTACCTCATATTTCCTTGCAATGCCTGCCAGTTGCTCCAAGAAGACATCGTCTACTCCTTCTCCTTGACCTGGCGGTCTATAGTAGACGCCCACCACAATGTTTTGTTTTTTATTTTCCCCCCTTACTTTTACCCAAACACACTCTACAGGGATATCCGGACCACTCTCCTGGATTTCAGAGCAAGTATATATGTTCTTGACATATAATGCTACTCCACCTCCCCTTTTGCCACTTCTGTTCCTCCGGAACAGCTGATAGCCTTCCAATTGTGTGTTCCAGTCATGGGAGTCATCCCACCAAGTTTCAGTTATTCCTATCAAATCAAATTTCCCTTCACTTGCTAAAAGCTCCAGCTCATCTTGTTTATTTCCCAGGCTCTGTGCATTTGTGTAAATGCAACTTAAGCCCTGGAGGTTGCATCTCAATGTATTTCCCTCCTTTTTTGTAAGGCCAGGCCCCTCTAAAGATTTTTGAGTTACAGCTGTGCCCTGGCAATTTCCATCCAGAGCATTTTCCTTATTCCTAGGTTCCCTTTGGACATATATCCCATGCTGTATGAGAATGCTCTCCTTTCCAAATACAGGGAAAAGCGAGTTCTTACCATGATACTCTTCTTTTGGTACGAAGGAAAGGCAGGAGTTCTATCCTCCACTTCTTCTGACCCTTGGCTCTGTTACAGGGGGTTTTGAGTTCTGGTTCTTGATGGGTCTGGGGGAAAACTGAAGTCCTTCTCTGTTTTCTATATACTGTTAAATTGTTCTCTACATTGTTCATCCTCCGAGGGATGGTTCTTAACGTTTCTCTTGTTGAGCCTGCAGTAACATTAGTCCTGCAGCCCCAACTATGAGGGTGATTGTTCCTTCTCAGCTCAGCATAGGAGACTGGAACGGTGGGAGGAGTAATATCTGTTCAGCCTACTGTGTGGTGGGGGGAGGGCGGCACCTATACTGTATGATAACGTCCTCCGTTCCTTCGTAGCAGAAAAGGAGTATCACAGTAAGAACACACTTTTCTCAGGAAGTGAAGAGTCACTGTTACTTTCTGTCTCTGTATTTTATAGCTTTAGGCATACCTGTATATGGTGGTGGTTCTCCACTGAATCTAGCCTGCCACCACTCCCCCTCCCTTCTTGGCTGGAGTCATTATCAAATGTGAGGAAGAGGTCGGCCAATGCATTGCAAGAAAATACAAATACATGTTGGAAGACCACAATTTTATGCTAACAAGGATTAGGGTAGTCATGTAAGTCATGACTATGTCAGTGTAGCTACAATGGCATGGCTACAACAGCGAGGGTGGGGTTGAGAGGATTGGGCTGCTCAACAGATTGCTCATTAGCATGAGGAATCCAAAGAAAATCTGCACCCTACCCACTTCTGCCACTAATAATTTAATGGAACATATTCCCTGATAAATGTATACAGGTGTCTCTCATTATCCGCTAGGGTTAAATTCAAGAAACTTCTGTGGATAAAAAAGTTGAAAATAGATTTAAAGACTCAGTTTCAGGTTTTCTTGCTCCTTCATTGAATCTAATGGAATAAGATACTCAGGTATCTGCAGGGGTTTAATTCTTAAACTGAAACATGGAATGATTGCTTGCATGACTGTCACTCTACAATAGCAGAAAAGCAGTTTTTAAAACTGATTTGCAGTGGCCATTCATATATAATGCAACATGTATTGGTCATGTATAATTCTTATAATGCCAGATGTAGGAGGCCATCTGGTTGCAGTTGTCATATGCAACATCTGAAGGGCTGTTGTGTGATGCAGGAAGCTGGAATAGACTGGCTTTGTCCTGATCTAGAGAAGGCTCTTCTTATGTTCTTAGGTATAAGATTGCATGCTTACTTTTTAAATCTTTTCCTAATTGATCAGAATAATTTTTTGGCAGCATAATCTGACAAAACAGTCTAGTTTTAAAATTCTTAAACTGTAAAGAATTGTTTTCTGTAAGTCTTAGACAGTTTACTTTGTATTGCAGTCTGGAATAAATACCCCCACCTTTAAATGGCCCATTACTTCTGTTTTAATATGTAGTATAGAGGAGTATGCAGTCATGTTTCCAAAGATCCTGCTGCTTTGTAACAGTGTTTTGCTGTTTAGGTCATTCTGTTCTACAAATTTATGGTTGATGGTTACCATAGGGATAAAAAAAGACTTAAACATCTTCGTATGTTGCAGCATTAAAAAATTTAAACCCTTATTCTGGCTCCTATCTACAGTGAAATATTCAATATGGATTGTAGTGCTTAGTTTCAGAAATAATATAGGGGTCTAAGTCCAGCACATTCCCCTTTCCCTCAATATTGCATTGTGCAGATGATGAAAATTCACCTGCTGCCACAAAAGATAGTTGAAGTGTTTTCGTTACTGAGGCATTTACTGTAATACATTGCTATCAGAAACATGTAGCATCATCCTACTTGCAAAAGCTTCTGGGGTTTCTTTATTGAAGCTGGCCAATGGGGACTGTTCTAATTGCTTTTCCAGGTCGATGTTATTATCATGGGATGAACTGTATAGTCAAACTGCTCACACTCACCTTGTTGGGACAACAGGAAAATATGTTTATTATAACCAGTGTTTATTATAACCAATGAAAATATGTTTATTATAACCATTCAGTACTACATTTCTGAGGGTGCAATCAAGCTCCTGAAATGGGTTGGTGCAAGGTGTACCAAAACACCTTATCCTAGCTGTAGGGCGCTGAAAGCTCCCCCCGCCCCGCAAATCTGACTAGGCTGATTGCAGCACCCCTTTGAACATCACAAAGTTGATCAATGTATCTTAGGCCTTAAACCTCTAGCTAAAAGCACAACGCAGCATAATTCTCCTTGTCAGCATAAATGTTGCTATAGTCTGTCAGCTAAGCAAAAACAGTTGGACCTTCTTCATGGCCGTGATCTGGTGCCAAACTTGATAAGTGAACAATAGCCGTTCTGTAAATTAACTACAAAGAGCTTTGCTCCCAGCCCTAGGCATAGCTCATAGTTACTAAGTATAAGATACAACCCAGCCTGGTGCAGTGTGATCAGAAGAGGTGAAATCACTCCAAAGAAATGCTCAAATATTACTGAGCATGCTCGTCAGCAAACCAAGCATGGTTGCCTGTAAACCAATTAGACTTTTTTGTTATAATCATGTTGTATAATGTAGCCTATAGAATAGAATAATGCTTTCTTGATTCTGTAACCTGCTTTGCCACTATAAAAGAGTAAGGCCGGCAGCCATCTTGGCCAGCTCCTCACTTTGGGACATGAGTCCAAGGAGTTTGCCCGGCACGTGTTGAATAAAGATCCTCTTTCTGATAACTCGAGTTGACTGAGGGTTTTCTAAACGTCTTACATAGCCAACCTTATTCTTGGGTTATCCTAGCCCAAGGTGTTCCAAACTGTCGAGTGAGGAGGATATATGCCGGCCTCTGCAGGCTGCCCCATTTAAGCCCTTTTGCTTCATAGGAAGTTAATGCCAGCCATTTCAGGCTGGTATGCACGCTTGGGGAGAGAAAGAAGATATTCTGGTGGGGAGAGAGGGAGGATGTGCATGAGGTAGAATGGGCTGTGGCTGAAGAGGGGAATGGAGCCAGGATCACTTGTGCTGTTTCCTAACTCCCAGTCCTGGGTAACCTGTGGCAGTTCCAAGGGCTTTGATCTGCACCTCCTCAATAGGTTTACCTGTTACGTGGGGTAAGGTGTTGCCCCTGCTTAGGACTGGTTGTTCTTGCTCTGGGCTGAGCTGCAAGGGTATCTGTCCTCCCTGTTCTAGTGTGGGTTGGTTCTGGTTGTGACTTACACAAGTGGCATAGCTAGGTCATTTGGCACCAAGGATTCCTAATTTTTGGCACCCTCTTATCTGGATGTGCTCTCCCGCCTTTCCAGAGGCAGAACCCTTGCTCTCCCGCTCTTGTCCTTCTTCCCACCCCTTCTCAGGGACTCGCCTGTCTCCACCCTGTGCTACTGATCCACCCTCCTCAACTGCAACAGGCTGGATGGCTGGCTAGGTCCAGCCCTCTCTCCTTTCTGTCTTTCTGCCCAGATTCTCCTGCACACCCACTTAGTTGCACTC
Source organism: Cryptoblepharus egeriae (assembly GCA_030015325.1). NCBI lineage: Eukaryota > Metazoa > Chordata > Lepidosauria > Squamata > Scincidae > Cryptoblepharus > Cryptoblepharus egeriae. The sequence continues at coordinate 4,810,746 of JAREYC010000009.1, forward strand.
CCTGATGCTGTGACTGTGTGACTTCTCCACCCCCACTTGATCTCTATTACTGGAGCAGAAGAAGCCACACTGCCATGGTTGCAGTCAATCAGTGGGTGGACTCACCCAGGTTGGAAGTCAGTAATGGCTCAGCAAATCTGCATCCAAAGCATTAATACTGATTTTAATAAATAGAGATAAGGCTCCAGAATTTTTTTTTGTGTTAGCTAGACTGATTTTTTTTTAAAAAGAGCTTTAGCCCACCCCCTCAAGCAGTGATGGGCTTCAAAGAAATTAACAACCGGTTCTCTGCCCCTCTGGCAGCCACTTTTAAATGGCTATTTTTAAACTTTATATGTCCTATCTCTTGTTAACAACCGGTTCTATAGAGTAGGTGCGAACCTGCTGGAGCCCACCACTGCCCTCAAGGTATTAAAACCCAAGAAAGATGATAGGAAATTAGGCTGGGGTGTGGGGGGGGGGGGGGCTGAAGAGGAAAGGCAGAAGAGGAGTTTAAATTATCATCTGGCTTTAAATGTAAAAAAAAATTGGACCATTCTGGAAGCCTTACACTACCCTAGACTGACCTTTCACAGCAGCCAAGGCACACTTACTTATATATAAAAGAGAAAAGTCACTGACTCACTGAATGACTGACTCTCTGATTCACTTACTGACATACTCATCACCCCCCTGCCAAAACCGCCGACCCTAGAAGCATGAAATTTGGGGTGGGTGTTCCTTCCGTGATGGAGGGGTGCACTAAGAACTGGCTTTTGGAAATTCCAACCGGAAGGGGGTGAAAAGGGGCGCAACGCGTTTTCCTCCCTATACTGTGCATTGAGAATTGGTGACTCATCAACATTCCGCCCCAACTGCTGGGCCTAGAAGCATGGAATTCTGGGAGGGAGTTCCTTCTGTCACCTGAACACCCATCAAGAACCCCTGTGGAGAAATTTAACCCTTCAGGGGCTGAAAAGGGGTCAACGTGTTTTTATCCTATACTTAAATCGGAGACTGAATAACATCCAGCCAATTTGGTGCTCAGTGCCTGGTGCACTGGGGTGATGTTGTTAGGAGGAATAGGTTGCACTGCGCATGGAGGGTTGGAGCGCATGAGGGGTTGGTGCGCATGGGGGAAGTTGCGCATGGGGTTGATGTGCAGGGGAAGTTGCACATGGGGGAAGTTGCATATGGGGGAAATTGTGCATGGGGAAGTTGCACATGGGGGAAGTTGTGCATGGGGGTTGATGCACATGGGGGTTGATGCACATGTGGAGAAGTTGAGCATGGGGCATTGATGCGCATGGGGGGTTGATGCGCATGTGGGGTTGATGCAAATGGGGGATGTTGCGCATGTGGGTATTTGCACCTGGGGGTTTATGCGCATGGGGAAAATTGTGCATGGGGGGTTGATGCGCAGGGGGGTTGATGCACATGTGAGGAAGTTGAGCATGGGGGGTTGATGCGCATATGGGTTGATGTGCATGGGGGATGATGCGCATGCAGGAAGTTGCACATGGGGGTTGATGCGCATAGGGAAAGTTGTGCATGGGGGTTGATGCGCATGAGGGATTGATGCGCATGGGGGAAGTTGCACATGGGAGAACTTCTGCATTGAAGGAAGTTGTGCATGGGGGTTGTTGTGCATGGGGAAAGTTGCAGATGGGGGAAGGTTCACATGGGGGAAGTTGCGCATGGGGTATTGATGCACATGGGGAAGTTGCACATGGGTTAAGTTCCACATTGGTTAAGTTGTGCATGGGGGGTTGATGCGCATGGGAAAGTTGCGCATGAGATTTGATAAGCATGGGGAAAGTTGTGCATGGGGGATTGATGCGCATGAGGGGTTGATGCGCATGGGGGAAGTTGCACATGGGAGAACTTCCACATTGAAGGAAGATGCGCATCGGGGTTGATGTGCATGGGAGAAGTTGCGCATGGGGGTTGATGCGCATGCGGGAAGTTGCGCATGTGGGGAAGTTGTGCATGGGGGTTGATGCGCATTGGGGGTTGTTGCGCATGGGGAAGTTGCGCATGGGGGTTGATGTGCATGGAGGAAGTTGCTCATGGGGGGAAGTTGTGGATGGGGGAAGTTGCACATTGGGGTAGATGCGCATGGGGGAAGTTGTGCATGGGAGGAATTTGTGCATGGGGAGTTGAATCGCATGGGGAAAGTTGCACATGGAGGGTTGATGCACATGGGGGTTGATGCGCATGGGGAAGTTGTGCATGGGGCTTTGATCCGTATGGGGAGTTGATGCGCATTGGGGAAGTTGCACATGGGGGTTGATGCTCATGGGAGGAAGTTGTGCATGGGAGAAATTGCACATGGGGTTGATGTGCATGGGGGAAGTTGTGCATGGGGAAGTTGTGCATGGGGAGTTGATGCTCATGGGGGATTCATGTGCCTGGGGGTTCATGTGTATGGGGGGTTCATGCGCATGGGGGTTAATGCGCATGGGGATGTTGAGCATGGGGGGAAGTTGCACATTGGGGAAGTTGCGCATGGGGGTTGATGCATATGGAGGATGGCATACGGGGGAATTTTACTCTCGTGACGCTGGTATGATTTTCACTAGTTCATGAATAAATGCAGTTCAGTTTCACTGCAGTTCAGTTTCACTTTCAATTGAACTCAATGCATGCAGATGCTTGGGGGAGAGAACAACAGGGTATTTAAAATCTGGGGTGATTTGTGAAGGCTATGTCCATTGGATCAAGACAATTTTGGGGTGCTGAATTAATAGCCTGGCTTTTCAAGGAGACTATGGCAATTTTGTCTACTCATGATGAGTGATGGCTCACCATGCATTTTCTGCATTTTTTAGTTTTTAGGTTTTTGACCATAACTTTGATAGGAAATATTTCAAAAAGGATTTTTTCATTAGATGCTGATTTCAATCCTGAAGAGTTACTTCAATCCTGGACAGTTACAATTTTGAGGTGTAAAAGTTCCCCAGTGCATGTCATACCCTGGACACATCACATGATGTAAGCCCCCTGCACTCCCCTATTGACACCTGTTGCAGAATTATATGCTTCTTTCTTTTTCCTTGACAATGACTCAAACTAGAACCAGGAAATTTGCAAAGAGTTAGCAGTTTATTAGCTAATGATACCAGACAGATCCATCATGGAATCTTTCTCAAAGGTCTGGACCCCTTCTTCCAGGAAGTCCCAGATTCTTATAACCCAAATTACATCACAATGACTCAAGTCCAATTCTACATTCTCATACATTCATAGGTACACATGATCCTATTTACCAATCATAATACTGAACATTTTTACTAACCATAACCAATATTATTAAATCAGTTCATTTTTTATTCGTTCTTTAATTCTTATATTACATTGCCAATACCAAGAAGTAGTAATTAGTTCATTTTATTTGACTGTTGCAATCTACTGAATACTCTTTGTGTGGTTCTATTCAGGCTTTAAGGCCTACTTGCTTCATGTTGTCAACTTGAGTTGCTAACAAATGTTGCTTTTTATTCTGTTTTTATGCGCTTCTGCTTTTTGCTGAATGGTAATCACATTCTATTTTTATGAGGCCTTGGCCTTTTATGTGTTAGCTAAGTATTGCTGAGTTAGACTTTGGTTAATGCTTTAGTTTTTGTAAGTATTGATTAGTACTGATTTTTGTTACATCTTACTTTCTTTTTTTGGCAAAGCTCCAAAAAACAATCTTGGATTTTGGGGCTTCAGCCAAGCTAAGGTTCTTACTTCTTGGTTCTTTTTACTGCTTCTAGCTCATTTTTATGTTTGTGTGTGCATGATCTACTTACACGGGGGTTTGAGTGTTTTTTTTTTAATTATGGTTCTGTGCTCTATAAGATAAGCCTTGCTGTTTGGGCTTTCTTGGGTCTTTATTTAGAACATACATAGGAGCAGTTACAGGCGTACTGCACTGTGTATATATTCTGCATAGGTTTGGAATACACTGAGCACAAAAACAGATTGTAATATGTATTACAACTGCAACAAATGCATACATTAATAATGACTTTAACCAACTGATATTTGGCAACTATCTAGTGAGGGTATCTTAACATTTATTCCAAAAGGTATTTCATATTGTAAAATTAGTTTTTTTTTTAATTTGATGGACTAGGGAGTGCAGATTTTGAATTTTTAACTCCACACTGTGGCTATTATTTGTGAGGTTAAAGCAACACATTCCTTTAAAATCTTTACAAATGCAGTGATGCCTAACCAATAGGAAATTTATCGCTGCACGGTTTTGAAGAATAGACATGCGTAGTTGGATCTGTTTTTGATTCAATAGAGATACCGCTTGTGAAGTATTGTTAAGCGCTTTTACTGACTAACATGCAAGTCTATTAATAGATTTTGCATTACCGAGTGATAGCGTTGGGACTCCTAAAAGCGATATGCTTAGGCTCAGGTATTTTCCTTGGGACATCACTCTCACTTTTGAATTGCAATCCAGTGCCAATTTATGCTCTAAAGATCGTGTTTGCCTTATTTGCCGCTGCTTAATATCTTTGGTAAAGCGTGAGGAATCTGGTAGAATTGCTGCAAGTTTGCTAAGACAACAAATACTTCTTTTAGCTAGTCGGGGGGGACGACAAACGTGTGACTGGTTTGTCTACATGTAAAGAACCACCCAGATGGAAGACTTAGATAACCATATTGATAAAGAATATCTATTTGTGTCCTGCAGGTTAATGGTTTTTTAGGTGGGGTCAGACAGTTACAATTCTTTACTTGCACACAAGATGCATTATGAGAGCTTACATGTGGTGTATGCAGTGTCAGAGCTTTTGCTGGCACTTCTTTATTGCTCTTTTCATGTGTTAAGCTAATATGTATACTTTTTAGCTCATTAGGGTGATGGCATATTGAAATCGAACAATTTTTTAACAATTCATGAGGTGTTAGACCATTTTGCAAACAGAAGTTGCTCACATTTGTTGCCTGGGCTAATTTTTTTTAGATATTGTATTGAAATCTTTTTGAGATGGAAAGGTCTTCATCCAGATATGCTAAAATTATACATCCTAGGAAAACAGTTAGTATACAAACTCTTTTTGCAGCCATTCTGTTTCACTCCTCCTGAAAATGAAGATTTCTGAGAAACAATGCAATGAATTTAAACAATTTCAGTTAACTGTTATAAAAATACATTAGTACATAAAGAATCAGTGATTTTAGATTAATCTACGCAGATAGACCCCCAAATGTTTATGAGGCAGAATGCAAGCTCAAAAGAATGTTTAAGGAAAAACCAAAATTGTTTAATACAAAAATATAGCCCCATAAATCACACTTGGGTAAAACTTGTTGTCTGGCCTTTTTGTTTTTGAAAAGTACACTGCCTTGTGCTGGCTCTTGTCCCAGACATTGGCTAGAAGCCCAGAAACTGAGAACAACAGCCTTTGTGATGTCTAACTAACTCCCCTTTGTTCAGAGATGGGGCTTGTTTTTTGAACAGAGCACCAAAAAGGCAAAAAGCAAAGAAAAAGAGTTTGCATTCCGAGGCTTTTTGAAAAAGTCTCAACTTGTTTGTTTAGAACAAACCTGGAACATCTGTCAGGAACAAATGCCAGAAGTGGTCACTGAAGCTGCTGGATGCTAATGAGCTCAGCTTTCAACTCCTTCAACTCTTTCTTCAGCTGAGATGGGTTGCAGGCAATCTCCGGCAAGGGTCAGGAAACTGGAACTGCTGCCAGGCGAAGACCAGGAGCCGGATCTGCTGCTCCGGTCAGGAGCTGGCTGGATCAGGAGCTTGGGCTGCTTGGAGTGGTGCCACGGGAGTAGAAGCCGGCCCCTTCTTTGCTGCCTGCTTAGGAATCCATGATGGAGTCGAAGCTTCTTCAGCCTCCAGAATTTGGCCTGGAAACCTGGACCCCTCCGGTCTCCTTCTTTGTAAGCTTATTTGCAAGGATTGTTAGAATTTGGGACAGTCATCCATTTTTCCTCCCCATATGCCCTTTTAACCCTTGTGTGATGTACCCAAGACTTAACATCTTTTAGCTTTAGTGCAGTGGGCGTAACTAAAAGAACTTGTTTGGGCCCAATCCATCCTGGCTGGAGGGATTCTTTTTTTCAGATTTTTAGCCATACCTTCTGACCAGGTTCAAATTGGTGGACTGGGGCTATTGGCAGAGGCTGAGACTGGATGTAACTCTTAATTTTTTGGAGGGTTCTCCCTAGAGCTTGAACACTTTGTTTTAATTGCAGCTCCCCCAATCTGCCCAAGTCCCCCAAGACTGGCTGAACAACTGGAGGGGGTCTCCCATAAAGAATTTCATATGGGGATAGTTCCAACCTCCCCCTTGGAGTGCATCTGATGCGAAACAGGGCTAGTGGTAGCAGATCTACCCACCCCAGCTGTGTTTTTTGGCACAATTTGGCCAGGTGGGTCTTAATAGTCCTGTTAACATGCTCACATTTTTCTGCACTCTGTGCATGATAGGAGCAGTGGTATCTCCAACTGATTTTCAGGCATTTGGCCAGGTCTTAGAATCTTAGAATCATAGAATCATAGAATCATAGAATCATAGAATCATAGATTTGGAAGGGACCTAGTAGGTCATCTAGTCCAACCCCCTGCCTGCAGCAGGAATTCCCCCTAGAGCATCTCCAACAGGTGCTCATCGAGCCTCTGCTTGAAGATCCCCAGTGAGGGAGAGTCCACCACCTCCCTTGGCAATCTGTTCCACTGCCGAACCGCCCTCACAGTCAGGAATTTTTTCCGGATTTCCAGCCGGAATCTCCTCTCTTGCAGTTTGTACCCATTGGTTCTAGTTCTGCTTTCAGAAGCAGCTATGAACAAATTGGCCCCTTCCTCCCTATGACAGCCCTTCAGGTATGTGAAGAGGGCAATCATGTCTCCCCTCAGCCTCCTCTTCTCCAGACTGAACATCCCAAGTTCCCCCAACCTTTCCTCGTAGGGCTTCCCTTCCATCCCACTGATCATTCTTGTCGCTCTCCTCTGGACTTGCTCCAGTTTGGCTGCATCCTTCTTAAAGTGAGGTGCCCAGAACTGAACACAGTACTCAAGGTGAGGTCTCACCAATGCAGAATAAAGAGGAACTATAACTTCTCGTGACTTGGAAGCTACAGTCCTCTTAATGTAACCTAAAATGGAATTTGCCTTCTTTGCAGACACATCACACTGCTGACTCATGTTCAGCTTGTTATCCACGGCGACTCCAAGATCCCGCTCACATGTTGTGCTGCCAAGCCAAGTATCCCCCATTTTATACCTATGTTTTTGGTTTTTATTGCCTAAGTGCAGAACCTTGCACTTCTCCCTGTTGAAATTCATTCTGTTTGTTACAGCCCAGGATTCCAGTTTATCCAGATCCTCCTGGAGGTTTCTCCTATCTTCTGATGTGTTTGCTACTCCTCCCAGTTTGGTGTCATCTGCAAATTTGATCAGGCTCCCCCGTATCCCTTCCTCCAAGTCATTGATGAAAATGTTAAAGAGAACCGGTCCCAAGACAGAGCCTTGGGGGACCCCACTAGAAACGGACCTCCAGGTTGACACAGAACCATTTACTAAAACCCTTTGAGTGCGGCCATCGAGCCAGTTGCAGATCCACCTAACAATTGTCCTGTCTAGCCCATATTTTTCCAACTTCCCAATTAAAATGTCATGTGGGACTTTGTCAAATGCTTTGCTGAAGTCAAGATAAATGACATCCACAGCATTGCCACTGTCCAGTAAGCTCGTAACCCGATCAAAAAAGGAGATCAGATTTGTCTGGCAAGATTTATTCTTGGTAAATCCATGCTGGGTTGTTTTGATCACGGAGTACTTGTCTAGATGTGCACAAATTGTGTGTTTTATGATTTGCTCTAATATCTTGCCCGGGATTGAAGTCAAACTGACTGGTCTATAATTTCCCGGGTCTTCTTTTTTCCCCTTCTTAAAGATTGGGACTACATTTGCCCTCTTCCAGTCCAGTGGCACTTCTCCACTCCTCAAGGATTTCTCAAAGATGATCGACAAAGGCTCTGCAAGGACATCTGCAAGTTCCTTAAGAACTCTAGGATGCAGCTCATCCGGTCCAAATGACTTTGATGACTTTGATCCGGTCCAAATCTTTGATGGCTTGATGTACAAAAACTGACGCATTGTTACTTCTAATATTCAATGGTAAGCCAAATCTTGGCAGAATCTCTTTCAGTAGTCCTTAGGCCACCTGCTTTGCTTCTTTTTTTGTAGGGTATGGCTTCTACTCAATTGCTGTAATCACAAATGAAAACTAACAAATAGCAATATTGGCCATTCTTGGGCATATTTGTAAAATCTACAACAATAGATTGAAAGTGAGAATTTTCAGGTGGTTGCTTTCCCATGGATTTCAGTCTTTTTTGCCTAGGCTTGTTTTTTGCACATAACACACACTTTTTGGCACACGGTGGAAGTGAGTTGATTAATTTTTTTCAGGTAAACATTGGATTGGATCAGTTCAGGTAGGGTAGTCTTTTCAAGATGGGTAGCATCATGGGTATTTTGCACAACTTCCCAGGCGCATGCTTCAGGAACAAAGGGTCGGTTGTCTGCTAGGATGTACCATCCAAGTTGCAGTTTTGCTCTTAATGTGCTTTTTGCCAAGGCTTTTTCTTTTTGGGTGTACTGCGGTTTGAATTCTTCTAAGGAAACTTGGACCAGGGGGGCAAGTACTTCTGCGGGGGATTCCCAAGCTGCTTGCTTTGCAGCTGCATTTGCCTTTCGATTTCCTTGGGCAATCTGGCTGTCCCTCTTCTGATGCTCCTTAAAGTGGACTACTGCAATTTTTTGTGGAAGTCACAAACAGCTTATCAGCTGAGTAATTTCCTCCCTATGTTTGATTGATTTACTCCCTGCATTGATTAGTCTTTTTTTTTTTTGTACAGAGCTCCATGGGCATGCAGTGTCAGGAAAGCATATTTTCAATCTGTATAGATGTTTGCTACCAGTCCTTTGGCTAATTGCAATGCCCTAATCAATGCAATTAGTTCTGCTTTCTGTGCTGAGGTGTTGGGGGGGGGGGGTAAGGGCTTTGCTTCTACAATTTCCTTTAGGGTTACAACAGCATAACTTACTCTTTTTACTTCATCCACTACTGTGGCACTCCCATTAGTGTAGTACTCCACATCTGCATCTTTCCAAGGGGAATCTGTTAAATCTGGCTGACATGAAAAGGTGGTGTCCATTGTGAATATGCAATCATGCTCTGGTGGATTCTGTTTTATGGGGAGCAAAGTGGCTGGATTCATTGTGGTTGAGAGCTCTAGCTTGACATGTGGTGAGCAGAGTAATGCCTGATATTTCAACATTCTGGAGTTTGAGAACCGGTGTTCTCCCTTGTACTCCAAAATGCCAAAACTGCATGTGGAACTCTCACTGTTAGCTTTTGGCCCAACGTTAGCTTGTTGGCTTCCAGGACAATCAGGGCTGTGGCAGCTACAGATTTTAAACATGCTGGCCACCTACTAGCAACAGAATCTAACTGCTTTGACAGGTACGCCACAGGGCGAGGCCAGGAGCCCAATTTTTGGGTAAGGACTTCTACTGCCACATTCTTAGTTTTATGCACGTACAGGGTGAATCCTTTGGTTACATCAGGAAGAGCTAATGCTGGGCAAGAGAGCAGCTTTTCTTTCAGATGTGAAAGGCCTGGCTCTGTTCTTCTCTTCATACAAAAGGTTCCCTTTCTTCTCCTTTGGTGGATTCATGGAGGGTCTTGCTTATCAGTCTATATTCTGGGACCCATATTCTACAGAATTCTGCTGCCCCCAGGAAACTTTTGAGTTGCCTGTTAGTGGTGGGTTCTGGTATTGAGCACACAACTTTTTTTCTTCTCTGGCCTAGTCTTCGCTGCCTTTGCTTTATGTGGTACCCCAAGTACTTCACCTGTTGCTGACACAGCTGTGCATTGCTCTTTGACACCTTATACCCTTTGTTACACAGTAGCTCCAGGAGGTCTTTTGTGGCCTGCCAGCACTCCTGGGGGGTATCAGTGGCAATCAATAAGTCATTCACGTACTGCAAAAGCACATGTTTTCAGGGTACACTAGGGAATTCTTGCAAATCCATGCCAAGGGCAGTCCCAAGCAAAACTGGGGTGTTCTTGAACCCTTGGGGGAGGCGTTGCCAACAATGTTGTGTTTTTTTACTTGTTTCAGGGTCTTCCCATTGGAATGCAAAGATGGGTTGGCTCTAAATTGATAGCCTTAAGCTGAAAAAAGCATCTTTCAAATCCAAAACCATAAAATACTCCATTTCTGGTAGAATGAAGCTTAGTAACAAATATGGGTTGGGTACAGTGGGGTGAAGAGTGACTGTGACTTCATTGACAGCTCTCAGGTTCTGTATTGGGCCTGTATTGGGGTTCTTGAGTCCCTTCCTTTGTTTCCTTCCTCACAGGAAGTAGGGGACTATTCCAGCTGCTCTGGACTGACCTGATGATCTTATGGTCCTTCAATCTGGTGAGGTGCTTGTGAATACCTTCCACTGCTTGCCTTGGCAAGGGGTATTGTAGTACATTCACTGGTTTGGCACCTACTTTTAATTCCACAACAATAGGCGGATGGCACCTTGCAAGTCCTGGGGGGTTATCTTCTGCCCACACTCCTGGAACTTCAAAGTCTGCCCAATTGGCCCCCCTTTTTGTGGCTTTCACATACATCAGGCTTTTGGGAGCTGCAGCAGCTGCTGCAGAGCTTGAGAGCTGATAAGCTCCAGCACTAGGAGAGCAATCTTGTGGTTTGAACAGTCTCCACTCCTGTTCCATGGGACAAGTAAGACAGATGATTCTTTTTTCTTCCAGCTTTTATGGTCCCTTCCTCCGTGAAGGAGATCTGGGCCTGTAGTTTTTCAAGTAGGTCCCTCCCCATAAGCGATACTGGGCTCTCTGGGCAGAAGAGGAATTGATGGGAAACCTGGTGTGTGCCTAGGTTACAGGTTCTGTTTTTCAATAGTGGCTTTTCTTCAGCTCTCTCACTCACCCCCACCACTTTGACAGTCTTTTGGGAGAGTGGGCTATTTGTTGGGTCACTAGGGAACAAGTTGCACCAGTTACTCCAACAACCTGGTTGCTCTGGGCTGGAGGTGCACTAGGGTTCAGCTGGGAGACTTGGGATGGGGGTGCTTGGCCTTCAGTTGCTTCTTTCCTGTTCCTTCCTCTTCCACGTCCCCTGCCTCTTCCTCTTCCACACTCTGGGTTCTTTTGGGGTGCTGGCTGGCTGCAGGATGAGGCCCAATGTCCAAATCCCAAACATAGCCTACATTGATCACGATGGATTTGCTGGTTTCCTTCTTTCTGACACTGTTCAGTTAAGGCAGCTGCCAGGAATTGGGACTTCTCAGTTCTCCTGTCCTTCTCCTTCTTTTCAGCCTCATCTCTATTCTCAAACACTTTCCTTGCCAGCTCTAGAAGATGGGACACTGCCATACCTGCAAAACCCTCTTGCTTTTGCAGCTTCTTTTTGATATCAGGACAGCTTTGGGCTATGAAAGACAAGGTGATAATGCGCTGGTTTGCAGGGTCTTTTACATCTAAGGGGCTGTACTTCTGATAGGCATTCAGAAGACGCTCATAGAAGTGGTCAGGGGTCTCATTTGCTTTCTGCCTCACTTCAGATACTTTGGACAGATTCACTGGCTGCTTCATTCTAGCACGCATGGCATCCATCAACAGTGTCTGGTATGCTTGCAGCTTTTCTAACCTCTTTTTGGTGTTAGGGTCCCACTGTGGGTCTTCTACTGGGAACTTTTCCCTCACCCATGCCTCAGGATCTGCTGTCCTTTCAGGGACCTTACCTTTCAGGGTTTTCTTAGCCTCCTCTTTGATGTGCATACGCTCCTCTCGGGTAAAAAGGGATGTTAGGATCTGCTGACAATCTTGCCAGGTGGGGTTGTGGGTAGCTATGATTATCTCACACAGCTCAATCATCTCTCTGGGGTCTTCAGAGAATGCAGCAGTGGTTCGAGACCAATTAATTAGATCTGAACTCGAGAAAGGCACAAACTGCCATGCCTCGGTTGGTCTGGCATCCCCATCCCCCATGCTGAGTAAATTGGACCACTTGCCTCAAGGGCACTGTGATCACTGATCTGCTTCTCAGCCTATAAAGGTTTGAATGCATTGGCTGAGCTTGTGGTAGGGCATTCTGATACAGGGATGGGGATCTTGCTGCAAGACTGACACCTCATGCTGCAGGGCTGCCACCTCTTGCTGCAGGGATGAGACATCTTGGGGTTGGTGAGTTTGTCGAGGGGGTTTGGCTGCAAAGTTAGGACATCTTGGGGCAGCCTTCTTCCCTCTTCTCCCTCCCTCACATCATGAGCTGCAGCATCCTGAGCTGATCTCTGTGCTGGAAGACTCCTCACATATGGTGGTGGTAAGATTTCTTCCTTTGAGCTGTCAGGCAACACACTGGGGCGTCTGTCTGATTTCTTGGAGGTTGTGCACACAGTCACTAGAGTTTCTATTTGTGGGATGCATTTTTCAATCCATTTGGGTTTTTCTCTTACTACAGAATACCAGGAAGATATGTATGGAAATTGGCTTGGGTCATGGGCAACCTGCTGGTACAACCACGCTATCAGATGGCACATCCAAGCTCCCTTGCGGGGGCCAATTAACCCCTAAATTGGGCCACCGTTCCTCACAAAGTTGTTTCAAGATTTTTGGATCTAATGGACCTGAACCATAATCTCCACTTGCCTGAAGTATTTCATCATACAAGCCAGTGGGGTGCATGGGACACCCTGGCTTCCTCCCATACCCAGGGTTACCAGACGCCAAACTGGAAATTCCTGCACAGCAACCCCAAAATTCCTGATTTAAGGCCAAAATTCCTCTTAGTCCAAGTCAAAATCCCTGAGAAAATTCCTGTAATTAAAAAATTGTCCAAAAATGTAGGACGAAATGTAGGACATGTTAAAATAAGCTTAAAATACTGGTATTGCTTTCCTGTGCTTAACTTCAACACTATATTACCTTTTTAAGGTAAAAGACACACACACCCTGAGGGAGAGGAGCAGTGGGTGCATTCAGGAGTGGCTGGTGGAGGGTTTCTCTGGGGTGGGGAACGTAGGTAAGTGGGAGGTTTGTGGGGGGAGGGGTGAATGCAGGGCTGATAGGGGTTTTCTTTGGGGTAGTGGGCACAGGCAGGGCCAGGGGAGTTGGTGGGGGTGGCTACAGGATAGTGGGTGCTACAGGCAGCAGGGGAGGCTGGTGGGTGCTTACTTTTGAGTAGGAATGGTCAGGATTGTTTTCTAAGGCCTCAAGTATGAAGATCCCTCCCTGGGAGTAAGACCCATTAACTGCAGAGGGGCTTACTTTTGAGTAGACATGGTCAGGGGTGTTTTCTAGGGCTGCAATCCTGAAGATCCCTTTCTGGGAGTTAGACCCATTAACTGCAGAGGGGCTTACTTTTGAGTAGACATGGTCAGGAGTGTTTTCTAAGGCTGCAATCCTGAAGATCCCTCCCTGGGAGTAAGACCCATTCACTGCAGAGGGGCTTACTTTTGAGTAGACGGTCAGGAGTGCAGGGAGGAGGCAGAGTGGCAGCATCTAGGAGGCAGTGAGGACTGGAGAGGGCTGATCCAGAGGGAGGCAGTGAGGGGGAGGAGGTCCTTCTCCCACTCACTCTTTCTCTGATCAGCACCGGACACAGCTGGGGCTGCAGGCACAGTGAAGAGAAGCAGCCACAGCTGCAGCGCGCCAAATTTAAATGGCTGCTGGCAGCAGGAGCCTCTTTTTCTGGGGCCCGGAGGTGGAGCTTGCTAGTCCGGAGGCAGAGCTTGTTTTCAGGAGGACTCCTGGGAATTCCGGAGATATGGCAACCCTGCCCATACCCCCTTCTATTCAAGATAGACCATTAGGATAGGAATATTTGGCCCTTGGAGTGAGGGATCTCCAAGTGCCGACAGAGAAGGGTTGTTGTGAATTCACTCTCCGCGCTGGCCTGCGTGCCTGGAAGATCGACAGTCCACAACAGAAACCGCAGCAGGTTCCTCGCACTTAGTGCTGGCTCAGGCAGCTGAAACTCAACAGTCTGCTTTGGGAACCGCGACACCATTCATTCTTCACACACTATGCACCAACAACTACCTCCCACCAGCCCACACATTGGGATCTGAGTTTTGGCAGAAATCCTTCTGCTACTCACTGAGATCCTTGGAAAGTGTTCTTTTTTCCACTTCTCAAAATTAATTGAGGCTCATACGTGCCCACTGTGCACAGTCTATATCTCAGGTCAAGTATGCATTGTGTGGGTGCATTTTACCATACTTGCCTGGCTTCTGTGGGTCTTTAAGCTTCGTCTCTGCCAGCAGTCCCTCAGCAGTTTTGGTGAGTCCTGGTCCGCCCTGCCCGGTGGCCTCAGCTCCCTCCAACAAAATGGAGTTGGTTGCACGCCAGGAGACAGGTGATCGAACGCCGCGGATCAGCATCCCACAAGGTGCAGCTAAAGTGGGCCCAAATCCTCTCTGGTACTGAGTCAGGTCTGGAGGCTAGGGGAGGATGTGAGAGAGTCCCAGTGGATCTGGGACGATGCCCCCAAAGAAAGCTGTTGCAGAATTACCTGCTCCCCTCCTCCTTGACAATGACTCAAACCAGAACCAGGAAATTTGCAGAGTTAACAGTTTATTAGCTAATGATACCAGACAGATCCATCATGGAATCTTTCTCAAAGGTCTGGACCCCTTCTTCCAGGAAGTCCCAGATTCTTATAACCCAAATTACATCACAATGACTCAAGTCCAATTCTACATTCTCATACATTCATAGGTACACATGATCCTATTTACCAATCATAATACTGAACATTTTTACTAACCATAAGCATTATTATTACATCAGTTCATTTTTGATTCGTTCTTTAATTCTTATACTACATTGCCAATACCAAGAAGTAGTAATTAGTTCATTTTATTTGACTGTTGCAATCTACTGAATACTTGTTGTGTGGGTCTATTTAGGCTTTAAGGCCTACTTGCTTCATGTTGTCAATTTGAGTTGCTAACAAATGTTGATTTTTTATTCTGTTTTTATGCGCTTCTGCTTTTTGCTGTCTGGTAATCACATTCTATTTTTATGAGGCCGTGGCCTTTTATGTGTTAGCTAAGTGTTGCTGAGCTAGACTTTGGTTAATGCTTTGGTTTTTGTGAGTATTGATTAGTATTGATTTCTGTTACATACTCCTACTTGTAGATGATTTAGCAGAACCCTGCTGTTTGCTTCATTCATTGTTGAGAGTGTATTCAATATGTTTAGCATCAGATGTACCCATTGCTGGTTAGCTTCCAATCAATTCAAAGTGCTGGTTCTTACATGGGAACCACATCTGTCAAGAAGTTCATTCCCCAGTGATGTTCTTCTATAGGGTAACAAAACACACGTCAAGGATGCAAACAGGGGATTGGAGGGGCCCCCCTCAGGAAGCAGTTGGAGCACATGTACCCTTCTCGCTACTTGGAATGATGACATTTCTTGGCTGACTATCAAGGGGGCAGTTAGAGCACATGTACCCTCTTCACTAGTTGGTATGGTGAAATTGCTCAGCTGACTATCAAGGGGCCACACACCAATTGTTTCACCATCAAAAAGTTTTTATGATAGTTGGAGTAGTGCACCTTGTGGGCTGCCATTTGAGCTGCCAAACATGTGATTGTGCATCAACCACTTTCCTATCAAGAAGCAGTGCAAGCTCACTGATGATGTCATGATGCTGCACAGCATCATGACATCAGGTCAAACTGAGATATAGTTTAATTCTTTATTCGTAACCTGAGAATGTGCTTCAGCATGTTAAAGATGATATACAGTTTATTAAATAAGAGTATTTGGAATCTTCACATGGCAACAAACCATGATATCGATGGATCTCTGAAGCAGTATCTACATGTTACCTGCAAAATCAAAAAAAAAGAAAAAGATGCAGGATTCAAGTGTGTTGTCCATCACCTAGATGTCATCAGATCATTTTTTAAAACAGCATTATGGGGAATTAAAGGAATTAAATTAAAATTAAATAAAACCCATCATTTTCCCCGTTTGGTTTCTTGCCCATTTGTTGCACATGGGGGTTGATGCTCATGGGGGAAGTTGCGCATGGGAGGACTGATGCGCATCGGGGCATGTTGCACATGGGGGATGTTGCGCATGGGGAATGTTGCGCCATGGGGGGGAAGCATACGGGGAAATTTTACTCCTGCAACACATTCTTTTCACTAGTTTCCCATAATATTCTAAATTCCAGCAGTTCATGATCACTTTCTCCTAACATTTTCCCTACACTGACCCAGTCAATCAGTTCTTCACGATTTGTTAAGATCAGGTCAAGGATGGCCCCTCCCCTTGTCAGTCCACTTTCTGGACCATGAAGTTATCTTCCAGGCCCATCAGGAATTTATTGGAGCTTCCATGCAAGGCTGAGTTTATTTCCCAACAAATATCTGGATAGTTAATGTCCCCCATTCCAACTACCTCATATTTTCTTGCAACATCTGCTATTTGCTTCAAGAAGACTTCATCCACTTCTTTTCCTTGGCCTGGTGGTCTGTAGTTGACATCCTACACAATGTCTTTTTTTTTTTTTCCCCTAACCTTTACCCAATTGCATTCCATGGGGATATCCAGACTAGTTTGTTGGTTTCACAGCAAGAATATATGTTCTTGACATACAATGCTACTCAGCCTCCTCTTTTGCCACTTCTCTTTTGCCACTTCTGTTCATGGGAGTCATACCCCCAAGTTTCAGTCATTCCTATCAAGTCAAATTTCCCTTCACTTGCTAAAAGTTCAAGCTCATCTTGTTTATTTCCCAGGCTCTGTGCATTCATGTAAATGCAGCGTGAGCCCAGAAGGCTGCAACACAAAGTGTGTTACCCCTTTTCTTAAGGTTGGGCCCCTTGAAATATTTTCAAGTTACAGCTGTGCCCTTACAATTCCCATCGAGAGCATTGACTTGATTCCTAGGTTTCCTTTGGACATAACCTACCCCCTTCTTATTTAGTTTAAAGCCAGTGTTCCAGTTATTTGCTAGATGTCCCTGCATGTTAGCATTCACAAGAGAAGTATGATTGCAGCTGCAGCTACAAAAATAATTTCAGGCCAAGCAGATTCCTACCAAAGTCACTTTTGGTTTTGACTTGGTAAGATATATAGACCAGTATTTAGGCTTTATTCTTCCATGAGGCAAAGACACTTGTGCAGTAGTTAAAATATGCCTAGACTTTTTCAATGATATTTGTACTTTGAAAAAGATGGATCTCTAACCTCATAAGACATTGTTGCGATGGTCAATTTATAGTTTTTATGGCAGACATTTTTCTTTTTCTGTTTCCAAGTCATGAAAATAACAGCAAGAAGGGAGACCTGATATCTGCAATCCATATAAAATGTCCTGGAAAAAATCATGGGTCTGTCACCACAATTGTACACTTCCTTCCTGGATGTATAATTGCAATGGACAAGGTGTAGACTGTCAAATCTTTTATCAAAGGCAATCTGCTAAGGATAGTTCAAATCCCAAAGAAATTATTTTCTAATTGTACAGTGACACAAGACAAAAGTTCAGACACATAATAAGTTTATTATGGTTTATGGCAAACATCAGACACTTTAAACTGTTATCTGGTGTCCAAAAATGGCTTCATATCTAGTAAGAAAAATAGTCTTTCTCCTTAATATAGCCTTTACATTGTAAAAGGAACATGTTTTGATTACAATCTTGGCTTTCAGAAAATTTTTGCTCTGTGCTCAAGGAATTCACACGTCCCCTCTTCCCTGTAAGTCCATATTTTCTACGCTCCTTGAAATTATTAAATATAACATTAAAAATCATTTGGCATGAACAAATTTAAGACTTTGCAACTCCTTTTCACTTTAACACAAATAAAACCCAAACTCTAGAAACTCTTTTGCTTTTAATCCTTCACATTTTTTACATACAGTCTTTTCAGTAAATTTATTTAAAAAACCTTGCACTAAATAGATATAATAATACACATCCAATATTGTGTTCCTGACAGCACGTGCACAGATTCTGTTAACATTTTCTTCCCCACTTTGAGAGTATATTTCATGGTCAAAAGAAGGGAGACTTCCCAATGATTGTGCTAGAGCATGAGAGAGAGAGAGAGAGAGAGAGAGAGAGAGAGAGAGAGAGAGAGAGAATTGGGTGGGAAAGGAGAAAGAGGAAAAGGGGAAAGAATTTGTTTAAAAAGAAACAAACAGGACACAGCAAAGTAGTGAAATTACAACAGAGAATGAGGAACAAAAACAGCCAGCAGTACAGTCGATTCCTGATAAGTGAATAACCTGATTGCTTGTTCACAATGCTTCATTCACTTATCAGGAATGAAACACAGTACACTGTTTTTGTAAGCCAGATATCTAAAGGTCACCAAACTGGGATATAAAAATTTCACACACTCAGCAAGATGTTCAGAAATCTCTTGGACTGCAAAACAAACTTCTGTGATAATCCAGATAACTAGCAGGATAATGCCACTAATATATGTCACCAATGAGCTATAGAGTGATCCCTATGTGAAATAAAATAGTGTGATCCCTATGTGATCCCTGTGCTGAAATTGTCAGTAAAAAAACACATTTTTTGGAAACTATAAGGTGGCCAGTCAAGTGTTGTCTTTATATAAGGCCCTGTACCTTTTGTTAATTAAATCAAGCAGCTGATCTATTGTGTCAGCCTCTTACAGCTACTTAGTATTCTTCAACAAATTTGCCTTCTAAATCCATTTTGTCTACAGTGGATTTTAAAGTTACCTCACAGCTCTGTGGGGTAAACAGTGGGACCTTCCTTTTTCATGTAGAAAAGCACTTTTGAGTTAATGTCTGAATTTGAAGGAAGATAAATGTTAGATAAGAGAAATAAGAAAAAAAAATACATTGTCACAGTCAAGAATACAGAAATAATTATGCCAAAGTTTCTTGTTTTGCATGAACCAAGGAGTTTCAGGCCTTTGGGAGCCATTGTGCAGATTAACATATAGGAAACTGACTCTATGCTCTTATGCAAACTAAAGGCTTGCAGATTTCCTTGCTAGTTAGATCTGTGAATCTCAGAAGACCCCTAAAGCTGTGCAGAACTGTAGGTGGTGAATTTTTTTAAAAAAAATTAGGTTTCCCCAACTCCTTGTTTCCTTGTAAAGCAAATGGAAAGAGGTGAACAGTAACATTCTCTGCTCTGTATTTTCCACAAGGACAGAAGACATACGTAGAGCAGAATCCCAAAGAGATGCAGTGCAATCCTAAGCAGGTCTACTCAGAAGTTGTCCCATTGTGTTCAACAGTACATACTCCTAGGAAAGAGTGGTTAGGATTGCAGCCAAAGAGTGCTTAAACCTAATCTTTTGTCCCTGCAAATCTCCCCTATGCCGTTTCTTAAAGGGTAGGCTCAAAAATAAGCCCAGGTTTGGGAGTGAGAGGGTGAGGAAACCCACTTTTTGGGAGAATTGATATTGGACACAGAGGTGGGCAGATGCCGGTACGTGCCTACGCACCCGTACCGGGTCTTCACCCAGGGCGGACGACAGCGAGCCGGCCAGACCCGTGGCTGCAAGAGCCGCGGGGACCGGTACGCTGGCGCCGCCACATCTCCTGAACACTCAGCAGGGAGGCGAAGGAGGGGAGAACGGAGTGGCACCACACTCTCCCTGCCTCTGCTGGCCGGCAGGGAGGCGAAGCAGGGGAGAGCGCAGCCACACCACACTCTCCCTGCCTCTGCTGGCCGGCAGGGAGGTGAAGGAGGGGAGCACAGCCACACCACACTCTCCCTGCCTCTGCTGGCCGGCAGGGAGGCGAAGCAGGGGAGAGCACAGCCACACCACACTCTCCCTGCCTCTGCTGGCTGGCTGGGGAGGCTGAGAGCCGCATCCTGTGCAGGTCTACTCAGAAGTATAGTCAATGGGACTTACTCTCAGGCAGGTGTGGAGAGGACTGCAGCCTCAGAGCCCCAGCCAAAGTAGGTCTACTAAGAAGTAAGTCCCAGTATAGTCAATGGGACTTACTCCCAGGCAGGTGTGGAGAACTGCAGCCTCAGAGCCCCAGCCAAAGTAGGTCTACTCAGAAGTAAGTCCTAGTATAGTCAATGGGACTTACTTCCAGGCAGGTGTGGTGAGGACTGCAGCCTCAGAGACCCATCCTGACTGAGGGTTTTTAAATTAGTAATTTTAATTAATAAGTAATATAGTGATTAAGGACAAGAAAGCAAGATACCTTATATGAGTGTTTTTAGCTGTTATATGGTCATGTCCTACATTTTTCTTTTTCTGTTATATGGTCATGTCCTACATCTTTCTTGGGTGTCCTACATTTTGTCCTCTATTTGCGGTTATGTCATTTGATTATCACCCTGTTCCAGACACTTAGAGCAATCCTAATTATGTCTACTCAGAAGTAAGTCCCATTGTGTCCAATGGGTAGTTCAAATGTAATAATAAGCAATATATTACATGAACCATTCAAAAGTACTATATCTGTAAAACACACACACTTGCCCTGGAGGTCTCCAGGGCATGACAGTCAATGGGACTTACTCCCAGGCAAGTGTGGTTAGAACTGCAGCCTGAGAACCCTATCCTATGCATGTCTACTCTGAAGTAAGTCCCATGACACTAAGACTGACTAACAAAAACTTAGATTTTTGTTTAAAAATTAAATTTTTAAATTTTTTTTAAAAATTCCCCCTTTAAATTCTCCCTGCCCCCGCCCCCTGGCCCCGGCCCCGCCCCTAACCCTGACCATGCCCCCTGACCCTGCCTGGCCACGCCCACTTCTGGGGAACCGGTTCTTGGGCCATGCTGGGCCCACCACTGATTGGACAGGTTAAGTTTTGTTCCTGCTGATTCCTTGGCAAATGAAGGTTTTGCCTTTGCTGATAAAATATTATATTCCTCCCCCTCTGACTGTAGATGTTACTGCAGAAATGTGATGCATTTGAGTATTCTCCGTCTGCCTCTCCACATGTAAAATAAGAGCAAAAGCCAACTAAACCTGCCCATTATTTTGGTTAATTCAGTGAACTTTCCATCCCAGAGACAAGCCAACCTGCTTTACAAGATCACTTATTCTGGGAGAACAAAATGGCACATTAAAAAAATAATATCCCCTTCAAGGTCCTTGTAAGTCACTCAAAGGATATAGTACAAAGACCTTGTAAGATACTCAGAACAGCCTGGTCTGTAAGCCTTGCTAAGCAGGTACAAAGACTCCTTTTAGCTAAAAGGAGTTGGCCCTTTTGAATTAGCAGGGGAACCTCATAACCCCTAGTAACTGGGCAAGAGGCACCTTTTCAAGTGGGTATTCCTCCTTTATTTAGCAGGGGGTGAATAAATGGTCCTACACATCCCAGCAATGTCTGTTCCAGTGGCTTCTGCAGGTGTTCTGCATTTTAGATTGTAAGCCCTTTTGGAGCAGGGACCCATTAGCTATTATTTTTTTATTTATATTGTAAACTGCTTTGTGAACTTTTTAGTTGAAAAGTGGTATATAAATACTGTACATAGTTTTGTCTCTATTTTTGCCAGTATAGTATCTATTCAGATGACTGTTGATGTTTCTTCTGCATTTAAAAAAAAATTGTGAGCCGTTTCAGGACTTTTTAATTGAATAGTGGAATATAAAATTATTTAACAAAGAAGTGTCAAGACTCCTGTCATGCCCAAGGAGTGTTGACACTCAGTTTTCCTCAATTTCTGCTTCACCATCTGGATGCACAAATATGATTGTAAAGAGATCCAAGGCAGTGGTGGGCACCAGCAGGTTCGCACCTACTCTATAGAACCTGTTGTTAAAATTTCCTGATGATGGCGATCCGGTAGCTGTGGGGAGGGGGATAACCAACAAACCGGTTCCTTCAGCTGCTGGAGAGGCAGTTAAAGGGTGCAGTTGGGAGCATTTTTACATTTGCTGCTCCAAGAGGCAGCCCAGCAAGCACTCACAAGCCCTGGAGTCCTTTCCTTTCTATGCTTGGAGCAAATTGCTCCCAACTGCACCCTTTAACTGCTGACTCCCAGGAAATTGTGGCTGGGACTGCAGCCTGAGAGCCAAATCCTATGCATGACTACTCAAAAGTAAGTTCCATGATAGTCAATGGGGCTTACTCCAAGGCAAGAGTGGCTGGGACTGCAGCCTGAGAGCCCAAGCCAATCCTATGCATGACTACTCTGAAGTAGAGTAGGATAGATCTTTTCTCAGCCTGGTGATTACAATCCTAACCATGTCTACTCAAAAGTAAGCCCTATTGTGCTGAATGGGTCTTACTCCCAGGAAAGTGTGGAGAGGATCGCAGCTTCAGAGCCCCATCCTATGCAGCTCTACTCTGAAGTAAGTCCCAGTATAGTCAATAGGACTTACTCCCAGGCCAGTGTGGAGAGGACTGCAGCCTCAGAGCCCCATCCTATGCAGGTCTACTCAGAAGTAAGTAATTTAATTTTATTATTTTTTAATTTTTAAATTAAAAACCTCCCCGGCCCCGCCCCCTGGCCCCAGCCTCGCCCCCGCCCACTTCCGGAGAACTGGTTCTTGGGCCAGGCCCTGCCCAGCCCTGATCCAAGGGGTTAAGACATCTGGCCCATGGAACTGATGATGATTCCTATTTTGCAAATGGAACTTGTAAAACCAAGACCAAGCCAAGAGATGTTGTTTGGATTCAAATTTCCTCTATGTGCCTGTATGAACCACATTGCTTCGACTTCCTATTAGCCTTATTTCTGGTGACATAATTAATCAGTACACAACAATGTAACAAGTAGACTCTACATTCTTTTTTATTTCTTTATAAAATCCCAGTGCTTTCCTCTTTTACAATGGAATAAAATAATTGTCTGCAGTTATAATTAAGGCTCATGTAATCCACCGGGGAAGGCTTACTCATACCCAGCATTGCCTCTTTTTGGTGCAAGAGTGTTTAACTTTTCTGGTGAAATATCAGGCACATTGTTGCATCACAAGATATGGTACTATGATGCAGCTGTACTGAAGAGGTAACTGGAAAGCAAGTAGGGTGTGGGAGGCAAGCACCAGTAAAGCCACATAAAAGGCAGCAAGAGCAGACCCAGCAGAGATTAGCTGCTCGGTACTGTTCCCAACAATGTATGCCAGTGTTGATAAATCAGACACAGAAGCTTGAAAACAAGCTCTGTAAAACAGAGTAAGGCGCTCTTACATGGACTTCCAGAACCAGTCAGAACCATGAGAGCAGGACATCCTTGATACAATCATTTCATTTTGAAGGTATGGTAGATTGTGTACAAGATGGCACACACTTGTCAAAGTGAGGACAGTGCCCAGAAAATAGAAGTCACAAGGAAAGTCAGTAGACTGCATCTTGTAAGAGCACTTTTAAGTGGACCATTATTGTCAGTAGTGGTGATGAAATGAGCCATGGGACAGGATGAAAAGAGTAACAGAGTGATGTGTCTGTGATTTCATTTCTGAGTACTGTAGTTTGTTTTCTCTGATAAACAAACATGTTTGAGAGCTCGAAAAAACTTCATCTGCACAAAAGAGGATTATCAATACTCAGGTCACTTTTCTACTTTCTCACTTTTCTCCTATATACATTGGTTTATTTTCTCTTACTGAGAGCCTTCCAGTTTGTATGTGAACAGCAGAAAAGCAAGTTCTTACTGTAATACTCTTTTAATGGTACGAAAAAAAGGAGGACATTCTCACACAGCATGGGTGCTGCCCTTCCCCCCACGCAGGTTGGACAGATTTTACTCCTCCCGGGAGGGCGCGCCCCGTCCCAGTTTCCTACGCTGAGCTGAGAAGAAACAATCACCCTCATGGAAGGGCCTGCATGACCAATGGTACTGCAGGCTCAACAAGAGAAATGTTAGGAACCATCCGTCAAAGGATGAACAACTTAGAAAACCATATAACAGCATAGAGATAACAGGTAAAAAAGGACTTCAGTTTTCCTCTGTATCCATCAAGACCAAGATCTCAGAAAGAACTTGCTTTTCCCTGTACTTGCAAAGGAGGGTGTTCTCATACAGCATGGGATATAGCAAAGTCATATCCATCCGGAGGAAGGGAGGGATTGACCCGAGGGTCTTAAGTAGGGACTACCTTTTGCAATACCCTCCTGCCAAATGCCGCATCGGTTAATGCTGCTAAGTCAATTCTGTAGTGCTTAATAAAGGTTGTTGGAGAAGACCAACTGGCAGCCTTGCAGATGGACTCCATGGATGAAAAACATCAAAAACTACAGTCGCAGCAGCACCACATAGTGAATGGGCTGTAATACTGGCAGGAGGCTCCCTTCCATCAGACAAATAGGCTAGAGCTATAGTCCCTGTTAACCACTTAGCCAAAGTATGGCAAGACGGGCATTTGCCCATCACTGGACCCATGAAAAGGACAAAAAGGCAATTGGTTTTACGGAAGGGCTTGGTCCTTTCTATGTAGCGTTTAATTGCCCTCCTGGTGTCCAGCTTATGCTAGGAGACTTCCCTCTTATCTTTGGGTTTTGGGCAGAAAGAGGGAATGGCAAACTCCTGGGCCCAGTGAATTTACTTTAGTAATAAAAGCCAGGTCTAGTCGTAATACCACCTTGTCAGTGTGAAATACACACAAATTTGGGTTGATGGACAAGGCACCCAGTTCCAAGACTTTCCTGACTGACGTAATCGCCACCGGGAAAAGTGTTTTGAATGTGAGGGATTGAAAATCGGCTGAATATAATGGCTCAAATGGAGTCTCAGACAATACCGAAAGAACCAACGGGAGATCCCAGGAAGGGAACTGATGTACCTGTGGGGGATCAAATGATTCACCCCCTTAAGGAACCTCCTCACATGCTGGTGATTCAAAGCTGTGCTACCTGAATCTGCCCCCAAAGTGCTCTTCATGGCTGCCACCTGCATCCCCAAAGTGTTGGTGCTCAGTTCCTTCTCCAGGCCCTCCTGGAGAAACTCCCAAGACATGTTTAGGTTTGATTCTGAAAGGAGATACCCTATTAGTCAAGAACCATGACCTGAAACATTTCCAAGTAGAATTGTAAATTCTACTAGTGCAAGGTCTTTTAGATACTAAGAAGGTATCTAAGACTTTGCTGAAGTACCCCATTCCGTTCAACATCCACGCTGTTAAGTGGAACATCTCCAGGTGTGGGTGAGAGACCAGGCCTTGTTGCAGCAGATCTTGTCTTAGAGGTAGCTCCCATCCTGGGCCCTCTGTTAAGGAAATCTGGGAACCAGGGTCATCTTGGCCAGAGTGGCGCTACTAGTATGACCATGGCTTGCAAACCCCTTACCTTTTTTAGAAATTCAGGCAGAGCCTTCAATGGCGGAAAAGTGTAAAGTAGAGCTCAAGGCCACAGATACTGTAGGGCATCCATCCCCAATGCTCCCTCTGTCTGGAACCTTGTAAGAAATAGTACCTGGTTGTTCCTTATGATTATAAATAGATCTACCTTCGGTAACCCCCACCTGTCCACCAGTAGTCGAAACACCTCGGGGTGAAGCAACCATTCCATGTCATTCAGTATTTGACAGCTAAGCAAATCTGCTGTGACATTGGCTACCCCCGCCAGATGTTCCGCTTTGACAGACTGGAGATGAATCTCTGCCCATGACAACAATAGGCTGGCTTCCACCATGAGCCTCTTGGGGTGAGTTCCCCCTTGCCTGTTTATAAAGGCTTTGGTGGTCATGTTGTCAGTCAAAATTAAAACATGGGCATTTAGAATTCTGGTTTAGAAGTGGAGGAGGGCTACTCTGGCTGCACTCAACTCCAGCCAATTTATGATGTGAGAAGCTTCCTCCTTGGATCAAATCCCTTGGACCACCTCTCCCTGAAGGTGAGCCCCCAATCCAAAAGGGAAGCATCCGTAGTCAACACCTTCCTGTCCAGGTTGTGCAGTGATGCCCCCTGCAACAGGCACCCTGCATTCAGCCACCAAGATACACTGATCAGAAAGTCCTTGGAAAGCTGAATAGACATGTAACTCTTCAGCTCCATAAACCGAGAATAGGGCTGAATGAGACTTTGAAGTGGACTGAGGTGAAATTGGGACCAAGGGATGTTGTTCTGACAGGTCACCATCAAGCCCAACAGAAAGGACTGTGAACCTGCCTCAAAGCTATGTTTAAGTGAGCTCTCGACCCGTCTATCACAGACACCTTGGGGCCAGACTCACCCTCCGAAGGGAGTGTGGTGGAAGCCAACAGTGCCTCTACAGGAGCATTCACTGAGGGCACCTTTAGCTTTTTCATAATGGGGTCTGGCAGCATGTATAGTTTGTCAATTACTCTGGCATGATGCTTGGAATAACTGAAGGAATCCCATTGAGTCACAAATACCCTTTCCAAGGCCTCCGGGAAAGGGACAGCCTGTGGTTTAGAAGGCT
This sequence comes from Cryptoblepharus egeriae, assembly GCA_030015325.1. Taxonomy (NCBI): domain Eukaryota; kingdom Metazoa; phylum Chordata; class Lepidosauria; order Squamata; family Scincidae; genus Cryptoblepharus; species Cryptoblepharus egeriae. The sequence continues at coordinate 4,837,083 of JAREYC010000009.1, forward strand.
CCTGTGAGTAAGTTTTTGCTCTGCAAGATGCTGTGGCAGGCTCAGGAGGCGCAGCCAGCATGGCCCGATTCATTGCGTGGCAGACTTGGTTAGCACTCTGGTATACAGTTCAGAGAGACACCACTATCCACCTTTTGGGGTACTGCCGTTTCCTCATCCTCCTCGCCAGACAGTTCCTCCTTTTTCTTATCAGACTCAGGAGAGGACAACGAATCATGCTCAGTGCTATGTTTAGACAGACGTAGAACCCCTTCTTGGACCTAGGAGGCATATCCACCTCCTCAGAGTTGGTGTCAGAGATAGTATGCTTGGCCCTGGGGGGTGAATATACTGCCCACTTGCATTTTTAGCCACAGAAGCCACCACTGGGGGTGAGGAAACTTTGAACTCTTCCAACTGTTCCTGCAGCACCCCACGCACTGTCTCTTTTACCATGACCAAAAAGGCTGAGGTGATCTTACTTCCCCTGAATGGGCCTCCCCTGCACTATCCCCAGACTCCCGCACTTTTTCCATGGTGTACTCACAAGATGGCACCTGAGCACCTGCGGGGTCTCAAAATGGCAGGCAGGTGGGAAACCTGCGCCCTTGGGGCATTCTTTTCCGCCTTCACCAAGTGTGTGGTGTTTCCTTGTCCTGGGAAGCGCTGGAGCCAAGCAGAGCACTTCCCCAGCAGCAGTCAAGGGAGTCATGCCAGCTGCATGATTCCCCAATTCACCGTCCAGTGCCTGCTCCAGTCGCTCACCTCTGCAGCTCCCCCGTTTGTGCCTGGGGTGTAGGCTTGACCGCGACCAGCCGGCTACAGGTTCAGCTCTCTGGGGACTCTCCGTCTTGCTGATATGGCTGAGGAGAGATCCCTGTCTGGATGCTGCCCCCTCCTCTCCTTCTGGCCCTGTAATTGGCCTGTTGGCAGTTGCTGCAAGCACAGATGCAGGGGGGCAGGTCCCCCCCTGGCCGATGTGAACCAGTGGATGATCCCTGCTGTTGATGGGCAGGAGCCTTGTTGTCCTGAAGAGTAAGATCTGTCCAGCCTACTGCGATGTGAAAGGGCGGCACCCATGCTGTATGAGAATGCCATTCTTTCCAAGTACAGGGAATCGCCCTATGGTAGTGTCTCCTTTTCTTACTTCCACTAGCATAAATAATGTAAAGCTCCTGGAGCTCACAAAACTCTGTGTATGACAAAACTAGCTTGTTCACCTGGCAGATTTTCTCCTAGACTCTCCCTTCTTTAGGTTGAAACAATATTACTTCCATCATGAAAGAACAGACGACCTCCAGGTGCTACTAGAGAACAGAGGAGTTCTGGAAGAAATCTCAACATTCTTTCTACACCTCAGATAATGTGATTCTACAGAACAGAAGCACAAATTTTTCAGGTATTATCAGAGAACAGCATTATCACAGAAAAAATTTGCTTGTTTTTGTATGCATGTGTGTGAGAGAGTGAGTATGTGGGTGACAAGTTCTTAAAATTTTCTACCTTCTGAAAATTTGTGGGCAAGTAATTAAAAATGTTGGATTCCCTTACTGTGAATCCTTGTTCCAGGAGAGGGAGCGATACCATTCATAAGAATGGGTCGTCCTTCCTTTGGACAGTCAGAGCTTGATCAGGAGATGACTCCTCCCCTTCCAGTGGGCGTCCCCAAACATCCCCAGATCAGAATCGCTAAGCAGGAAAACGCCCCTACACTCCAGAATCAGTAGAAACAGCTAATACACTAGAGACTTTGAGGAATAACTGTGCTGCCAGAGCAGTTAACAAGCAGTAAATCAGATAATACTAGAGATGGTGGGAGATGTTAGTAGGTTTAATCTCTGCCTTACAACTATATACATAGATACCCACCTGAGCCTGGCTAGATAAGTGGTGGGTCGAATGGTATCGCTCCCTCTCCTGGAACAAGGATTCACGGTAAGGGAATCCAACATTTCCCAGGAGATGGGAAGCGATACCATTCATATGTGTGGGATCTAACAGAGCCGTGAAAAAAAGAGAAGGGTGGGACAGACAGGCGAGGGACTCAAGTTGTGTCCCACAACCTGCTGAAAAACCCTTCTGTCCAAGGCAGCCTCTGCTGAGGCCATAGTACCCACCTTGTATTGCTTAACAAATGTGTGTCCCAAGGATCATATGGTTGCTCTGCAGATCTCATGCAAGAGAAGCATAGAGTTGTAGACAACTAAGGCACTCCTAAGGGAGTGAGCCATGATACAACCGGGGGGAGACTTCCCCACAACTTGGTAAGCCAGTACGAAGCAGGCCGTAAGTCACCTGGCTAGGAAAAAATGGGGGTCTTGTGGCCAGTGTTGGGGCTCTTGATGGTAGTGAATAGGGCCTCTGAACCTCTAATATCCTTGGTTCTTTAACGATCCTGCGGCTGTCTAAATTACGGAAAAGCTACTCCCTGGGGTGGGAGGGGATGGGGCAGGAGTCTGGAGAACTGAACTCCTGGGCACAATGTAAAGGAGTGAGCTCCTGGGCCTTATGGAAGGGAATGTTAACCTTCGGGTCAGAGGAGGGATCGGGACATAATACCACCTTGTCCTTGTGAGAAATACTGGGCCGAGGGTGCGGATGGAGCGTCAAGCTCGAATACCTGCCTGGCTGCAGTGATGGACACCAAGAAGAGCACTTTGACAGTGATCTCCTTGAGAGGCACAGACAAAAGAGGTTCAGAGGGGGCATGCATGAGGACCTTAAGGAACTTGTGGGGTACCTGAGTACAGGAGGGGGGTTCAACAGGAGCACCCCTCTGGGGAAGCAATTGACACAGTGATCAATGGCTGTGCTGGACCCCGAATCTTCCTCTAGAATGTTGCAAATGGCAGCTGCATGTTGTTCAAGGGTATTAGTAGAGAGACTGCTGGACAGACCTACTTGAAGAAAAGAGAGGAAGGTTGGGAGCTTGCCTTAGGTGGACCAACCCCCTGCCTAGGGGCCAGGTGGTGAATCATTGTCAGGTAGGCCCTTAAACCCATTTTGTAGACTCCTTATGGGATGCTAGGTTACCTGATTGGGGTAACCCTGAGCAGTTAATAGCTCAGGGGGTTCAGTAGCTCCCTACAACCTGTATGCAGATAGGAAGAAAAGGTGATGGTTTGCGTGGATCATGGGGCCCTGAATCAGTAGATCGGCTGATGGGACATTTGTAGCAGACCTGGAAGTCAGTGCTGTCAAGGTCATCTGGGTGCTATCCAGATAATGTCTGCATAGGTAGCTTGGTCTTATTTTCAAGACTCGTAGTGTCACGGGAATTGGAGGGAAGGCATACCAGAGGCCCTTAGTCCAAAGGGCTGTGAGAGCTTAAAGGATGTTTCAGAAATGGGATCTGAACCCATGCCTTCATCGAGAGACCAGAGTACCCAGCACTGGGCAGGAGTAACCTTGAATCTGTCACCTCAGACCACTTGGCCATCCTGACAGTGTTCTGGGCGAAGAAATGTTGAATAGCTGCCTATATGCTGATGTGTTAGGCAGGATCCCTTGATCTGGGATTGTGATGGAAACAGTCTCTGGGGATTGCTGCAGCTCCAGGTGGTAGCTCTGTGAAACAGTCTGTAGCACCCAGCGGTCTCTGATTGACTGGTTTCACAGACCTGCATAAGGCTTCAGATGACCCGATAGATGGTGAGTGGGGGGTCGTTCTGGCATCAGTTTGGACTGGGTCCCTTGGGCTTGACTCCTGATTAGGAGGTAGAGGAGGGATGGTAGGAGCGGGCCTGACTGCTTGAAAAGGATCAGTTCTTGGGGAAGAAGCAGGAGTTGGTTTGCTGCTGTGGGTTATGAGGGAAACCTCCTTACTGGTTGTAGACTCCCTTGTAGCCACGACAGGAGTCGTAATTGTGGCTCTTACAGTAATGACTTTTGGGGGTAGCAAGGATCTTGCATTTTATCGCTTGCTTATGTAAGAAGAGGATGTAAGGCCTGTTGAAGAAATTAGTTCCTTGGAAGGGAACAGTGATGAGCTTAGTCTGGACCCCTGATTCACCTCCCAGTTGCATAGCCACCAGTTGCGTCTGGAGCCTACATTAGAGGCCAGAGCACTAGCTGTGAACTTGAAGGCACATAGGGATACGTCTGCGTTGAGGGAGAGTGTAAGGATGACCTTCTAGGGTGTTTCTGAAGCCCCATCGGCCCTAGGCAGGACTGAGGAGAGCGAGCAGACCCTGTGGAATGCCTCGATACTCCTCTTGAGAGATGAATCAGTCCTGTGGTTGATCTACAAAGGGGACTTGGGAGGCTTCATTATTCTATTGGCGGGAGTAGAAGGCTTGGAGACATCCTGTGGAGGGGCGCCTGTTCCTGGGTGGGATCTCCCATACATGATCCCTGATTTTAATGAACTCATTTGGGATGGGGGCAAAAAAGCTTAGGGAAGAACCCTCAGAAGGCATGAGCCTGTGAGATGGGCTGGACTCATCTTCTGCCATGGACTCCTCCCCCACGGTAGCAGAGAGCCAAAGCTTCTTGTAAGCCTTGGATGCCAATTTGGAAGTAATTTCCAGGGGCCACAGTCTGTTGTGGGATTCCTGGGGGGGTTCCGCTTCCTCCCCATCTTTCCCTAATAGTATGCCCTTCTCCCTGGAAGACTCTGAAAGGCTGGTGTAGTCTGTGGGCCAGAAGCCCTCTGGGCTTGGGTGCATGGTCCTGAGGGTATCTGGGGGAAAGACCAGAACATGAGGTCTGGGTCCAAGGCCTGAGATTAGGTCCCTATGGGAGCCATGCACCTTCTTCTGGAAGGGGAAGGGACCTTGGGACTGCTGGATCCAGTAAAGGAATGGCTGTGTTCCTCCCACATGGGGAAAAGGGGGACAGGAGACAGAGAAGCGGCGCTGAGCCCCAGACTGAGAGGACAGCATTGGGCCAAGGGCAGCCAACACCCTGGCTAACAGTTTGTTCTCTATGGGTTCGAGCAAGTGAGGGAAGGTTTGGTGTGGGAGGGCAGGGTCTGTGAACAGGGACACTGGACTCTCCCTCCACTGCCATACCTGCAGTCCCCTGTGGTGGAGGTGGGTCCTCCGCCTTAGTCTCTTGTTCATACTCGCTGCAGAGGTTTACTGAGAGGGAAGTAGTTCTGGTTGTTGAGATAACACTTCTGTCCTCTTCTAAAATTGCAGCCGTCGTGTGGTCAGTGGAGGCAGCTGACCTGAAATACTCGGAGCCGTGTATGGTGAGGGGCTACCCCTGCAGGGGAGGTGCAGGCCGTGAAAGGGACCTTATCTAGTCCAACCCCCTGCCTGTAGCAGGAAAACATCATCTTGTGGGGACCTGAGTCTCAAACCCTGGCCTGCTGGTTAACAAGCACAGTGTCTTAACCACTTGTGCCACCAGAGGACTGAGAGCCTGTGAACCAAGCCCAGGCCGGAAGTGGGGGGTCGCTGGATGTGGAGACTCCTCAGCTGGAGATCTCCCTGGCTACTGGCCAATGGGACATTTGCTAGCCGGCCACGGGGTTCTGAGCAGCTGTGGCGGCAAAACCAAAAACAAGGAGGTGGGGAGGCTGTGCACCCCTCAATTCTGGTTTACTCTTCTGGCTGCGGAAGCAGGAAAAAGAGGCCACCCACAGCAAACAGGCTTCCCACTGTGTTCTTGGCCTCTAAATGCACTGTGCATGCCGGATTGCCACTCTGGTGGCAAAATAAAGGAAGGCTTCAGGCTGAGCAGGGCCCCAGCCAGATGAGCTGTGAAGCAGCAAAAGAAAAAAGGGCTAGCTGGCTGTGGGCATCCAAAAGTCCCAGTCCCCCATAGGGCCTCCCACTTGATGCGGATTGGCTGTAGCCCAAGGCTCCCACCACTACCGCCAGCAAGGAAGGGTGGGTAGTGGCAGGACCTGAAAAGGGAGGGGGGAGAAAAAACAAAATGAATACAAAAATAAGAAGTAAAACAGCTGTTGAGAGCAAAATGAATATTTGCTTCCTCTTGAATATCCGAGGCTTCTGAAATACTGAAGCCAGAGAAATCAGGGCAGGAGCCTGCCAAGGAACGGCTGCGTCCCCGCTTCCATGGGGGGAGACAGGAAGAGTAGCTGGAGGAGGCTGAACGTTGGACTGGGCAGCCAGTGAGAGGATCATGCTATGGAGGTGGCCACAAAACTGGAGCGCACTGGGCCACCTGGGTTCATGCAGAGGACGTGGTTTGGGAGGGCCCCAGATCCGGGCTGGGGAACTGAGGCACTGGAATCCCCCCATTTCCATACCTGCAGTTCAGAGGTGGGCACTTACCGGTACGGGCCTACATGCCCGTACCACTTCTTCCAGTTTCCTTGCCGCTAGCGTACCGCCAGCGACAGGGAAACGCAAAACATAGCGGACCGGTACGGTCTGCCATGTTTTGCGCCCACTGCGCCTGCCTAGAAGTGGGCAGGATGCTTCTAGGCAGACTCTGCACAAGCGCCGACATCGGCGTTCGCGCAGAGCCTTTCTAGAGGCGGCCTGCCCGCTTCTAGGCAGGCTCTGTGCGAGCGCCGACGTCGGCACTTGTGCAGAGCCTTCCAAGAAGCTGGTGCCAGCTCCTAGGAAGGCTCTGCATGAGCGCTGGTTTCGGCGCTTGTGCAGAGCCTTCCTAGAAGCCAGCCTGCCAGCTTCTAGGCAGGCTCTGTGTGAGCGCCGGTGGCGGCGCTTGCGCAGAGCCTGCTTAGAAGCTGGCAGGCCGGCTTCTAAGCAGGCACTGCGCAGGCGCCAACGTCGTCCCGCCCCTCGCCCCTCCCCAGTCCTGCCCCTCACCCCGCCCACACCCCCTGACCCCGGCTGGCCCCTCCCACTTCCGGCGTACCAGATCTTGGGATGGGGCCAGCCCATCTCTGCTGCAGTTCCTTGCTATGGTGGAGAGCTCATGTGGAGGCCTGGGCAGGCTGCAATCCTCTGCGGTGGTGGGGGAAGATGCTGCAGGATGCTGATGCTGGTGGGGATGCTGCTCCTCCAAAATGTGCCCTCATCCAAAATGGCAGCTGAAGCATGGAGGTGGGGGCAGCTCACATACAATGTGCCTGGGCTCCCTCTTGGAGGCCTGCGCAGGCTGCAATCTTCAGCAATGGTGGGGGAGGATGCTGCTGGATGCTGATGCTGAGGCTGCTCCTCTGCCCTCCTCCAAAATGGCAGCTGCCACATGGAGGTGGGGCAGCTCACCTACAATGCGCCTGGGCTCCCTCTTGCAATGGGGGCATCAACCATGGGGTGCTGCTTCCTAGGAGCCCCACTGAGCTGGCAGATGGTCCTGGAGGTGGAGGGCCGCTGAGTGGGGGCCTCTCCGCCGGAGCTTCCAAGCAGGGTGACCAGATGCCAAACGCAAAATCCCTGAATGGCAAGGCCAGAATTCCTGCCCAAAGGCAAAAATTCCTAGCCCCCAAGCCAAAATTCCTGCTTAAATTCCTGCAATTAAAAAATTGTAGAAAACCCCAAAAATGTAAGACAAGCAAAAATAAGCTAAAAACACTTGTGTTTCTCTCTTGTATTTAATTTCAGTACTGTATTACCCCTTTTAAAACTGAAAAATGATGGAACTCTCTACTCACTGTGGCTGTGAGAGAGACAAAAACTCCATTATACTGGCACAATTATCTGGGAGGAAGTCCCATTGTATAATGGAGTTTTCTTCTGTGTAGACACAACACAAGTAGCATGGGGCTCACACATTTTCCAACTCCTCCACCTCACTTGGGGCAGCTGGGAGGTTGAAGCTGCGGTGACGGAGCCAGGCAGCAGTAGGCAGACTATCAAGGAATAGCAGGCAAGCAATGCTGGGAGGCCGGCGATGGAGCAAAGAGGCAGAAATAGACTTGCAGCAGACTCATGGGGTGGGTGGCTGCGGCGAAGGCAGCGGGCAGCTGCGATTGCAGTCCCGTGAGGAGAGCGCTCCAGAGGCCTTTGCCAGCTTGCTGGCTGAGAGTGATCTGAGCCACAGTGAAGTGGTAAGGGGAGGAGCTTCCTTCTCCCGCTCACTCTTTCTCCCACTTGATGGTCCGCCCAATGATCAGGACCAAAGATAACGCATGCCCCAGACACAACCAAACAAGTGTGCACAGCTGCAACACGCCAAATTTAAATGGTGGCCATTTTCCCGGAGGCTGGCCACATTTTCCCTGAGGAGGGGCTTGTTTTCTGGAGGCCTCCTGGAAATTCCGGAGGTCTGGCAACCCTGTCCAAGTGGTCTGCCGGGGACCATGTGGTTCAATGCCACTGTGGGGGCAAAACAAAAAACCTGTGAAGTGTGTGAGCCCCTCTGGCAGCAACAGGGATTAAAAAAGGAGGGAAACCATTATTACCAAGCAATGTTGCATTCATTGCATTCAGAGCAAGTCTCAGCCAGTCTGAGCTGGTTTAGGCCAGTTCCTCAACCAGTTCCTCTGCTGTGCAGTAGGTTAAGAGATATGATTACCTCAGACAATAATCTAAGGAATGTTTCCACAGGAAAAAAGGCATGTCCAGCTCTAAGAAAAAGGAGCCAGGTGTGCCCTGGCAGGGAGACCAATAGTTCAGGAGGCTGTTCGCAAGATCCCCCTTCCCTTTGCGGAAGGCTCTCCCCCAAGCAGCATGACTAGGTCCACAGAAGGGGAAATGGAAGAGGAGAGCCTGAGGAGGGGAGTATAAATAAAGGAAAAAGGAAAAACAAAAGTAAAAAATAAATAAAAGGAGTCAAAATTGCTGCTAAACTTAGCAGCAGCAAAAAACCCTGACATGTTCATGCGAAGTCAGAACTTGATCTGGGGATGTTTGGGGACACCCACTGGGAGGAGTCATCTCCTGATCAAGCTCTGACTGTCCGAAGGAAGGGCGACCCACACTTATGAATGGTATCGCTCCCCATCTCCTGGAAATAATATCTTGGTTAGATTAATGGAGGCATCAAAGGCAACGTAATGAGGCCAAGGATGTCAGACGTAAGATAGACCAAGAGTATCTACAAATATCAAATCATTCTTCAGTCAGATGTTCACTTAGGTGGAATCGACTGTATTTTAGTACACAACAAATATAAAAAAATTAACAGGATATGAAACAGTGAGGTGTGCAGATGTATTACCAACGTGGAATGAACACCAACATTACAACACACACAGAGAGAAAGAGAGGCAAGTATTAGGAAAATGGTTTAATATTGGAAAGAGAAGCAAAAAACTGCATCACGCAATAACATACGTTACAAAAATAAGTTTGTTTCAACTACATGTTTATGTTCACAATGAAGACGGAAGAATCAGAAAAAACTTTTGAGCTAAACAGCAAAAAAGCAAACACCTGCTTTTTAAACTAATACATTTATCCACGTAATGTGACCTTTTATTCCTAAATTCTAGTTTTTATATTGTGTGACTGCACAATACAGAATAAAAAGTGAAACTTACTGCTTGTTTAAAGACAAAATTCTAAACACTAAATATAAGCAAAGGGAAATAATTAAGCCAAGCCAAAGTTGGTTTTTTTTTCTCTAATCAAAAGCAATTTTCTTTCTACCTCTAATCAAAATTTTCTTTTTTTCTCTAATCAAAAGCAATTTTCTTTCTACCTACTGGAAATCAATCTTAAAAACAGCCATGATTTGGGGGTTCACCAGTGTAAGCCACAAAAATTTCCATTGTGTTTGTTTGTGGTATTTTAATCTTTAGTATAAAAAGTTCCACTGGTAGAAAATGCATAAGTACAATAAAGTTTTAGAAATAGGAAAGCCTGTGGTCCTTTTTTGGCCAAATTCCATAAAATAGCAAAATCCAAATGCATCAAAAAAACAGAAACAATATTCAGATGGTTATTACAATTTCCACTACATTGCAGTAACTTTGGCTTTTCTCTGAGAAAACAAAAAAAGAATTAAAACTAGGACATGATCCACTGGCATTATGGACTCAGTGTTCATGCACAGATGATTCACATAGTCCTGCTTTACCTCTCTCCCACATACTCATCTTGAGACCCTAGAACAGCATTTCTCAACATGGGGATCAGGACCCCTATGGGGGTCGTCTAGAGCTTTCCTGGGGGTCGCCTAAAGATCCCTGGTGCAGGGGGCCAGGTGGGAAGACCTGGCAGAAACACTGGAGCTGCTGCAGCTGGAAGAAGACCAATGTGGAGCCTTGGGGGCAGGGAGGCAACCGACACACTCACCACAGACTGCAGCCTCCTCCTCCCAATCCTATGGAGGTCTCTTCAGAAGTCAGTCCCATGATAGTGAGTGGGGCCTACTCACAGGAAAGTGCTAGGATTGCAGGCTTACAGCCCAATTCTATGCATATGTACTCAGAAGTCATTCCTATTGAGTTAACTGAGTTTACTTCCAGGAAAGTGTGCATAGCATTGCAGCAGTAGCAATGAAAATAATTTTATGGTTGGGGTCCCCACAACATGAGGAACTTATAAAGGGGTCATGGCATTAGGAAGATTGAGAACCATTGCCCTAGAAGCCAAATATACATACCCCATATCCTCATCCAGCTTATCACTCACACCCTGATGCAAGAAAAATTTTTTGACTGCAAAAAGAAGATGAGAGGCTCATGTGCATCTTTGTTGGGGGAGGGCTTGTAGAAAGCCTATGTGAATCCTCTGGGCACTCACAGGGGTTGCACCATGACCCATGTTTTTGAAATTCTCAACTGAAAGTGAGGTATTAATTTACAAACAACAATTTTCTCACAGAACAAATCCCCTCCGTACACACAGAGAATTTAATTTGTTATGACATTATTTGAAAGATATAATGAAACTATTTCTTAAAAACTCTTGTTAATTAGCACTTAATAAGAACATCAAAATGATTCCAGAGCCAAGGAATAAGAACCCCTATGGTGAAAGAAAGATGAACTTGTCACTTGAATAAGGTCATTTCATTGCAATTAGCTAAACTGTTGGGAAAACTTTTTTGTGCTTTTAAAGTTGAATTTTGTAAAATTTTATAATTTTTTAAAAAAATGTCTTCTTCTGTAAGAGCCCTTTGCCCTCTCACAGCTCTACTCCAGTATTGTAAATTTCTGTCTACTGGGATGGAAAAGGAACCAGTGTTAGCAAAAGAGTGCTGTGCATGAGAGCCTCACATGTGTAGTGATTCTTTTGCCAAAAGGTGTTCTTACTGCCAGAGAGCAGCTTGCCTCTTTGGTACTGGAAATTGTGAGATCAGCAGCAAGGAAAGCACCACTTGTGTGAAGTCTTCTGTCTGCCCCATGCAGGGCCTTTCTATGAATCCCAGTGTTTGTCCTTAAGCAGGCAATCTAATGGTGGTTTTTTGTTATAAGCCAATGTCTGCATTGCAAAATGTTTGTCATTCTAAGAATCATTGATAATGGGGAAAACTGCCTGCAGACTTAAGGGCCAAAGCTGATAGAAGACTTCCACTTCTTAAAGCAGTCTAGCACCTGCTGGGGTATGAAAAAAAGCTTGCAGAGCTTCAAGATATGCCACATCTACTGCCTACTGCCACAATATTTGCATAGGCTTAGCTCAAGCCATATTGAAATGAATGGTGGCTGAAGATCCGGACATAACGATAAGCTAGGTTGATTTTTTTTTACATGGAAGGGATTGATAAAATGAAAATTTAATTGCTGAATAACCCTATATCCTAAAAGACCTAATGATGATCCCATTGTATGTATTGGTGTGTGTATGATAATTTAATAGGCAGACATTGCTGCAAGAAGTACAAAATAGCCCTCAAAGGGTTCAGAAAGGCCCCAGCAGTAGTAAAAATATGAGATTAATGCATTTACTTATAAGTGCATGTGCTATATGAAACCTTGTTTTATTTTATATAATTTTTTTGCATCATGTCTATTCTAATCCTTTCCACTCCAGTGCTTCTCTAGAAAACAGTATGTAAAGCAAAAAGGGGGTGATCATTATCTGTGTGGTGTTTCTGAAGAAAATTTTCAAGGGGATTTTAGGGTTGAAGGAAGGTGACAGTGGTTATCAGTTAAATCAGACAGCAACAGATGGCAGGAAGTGGTTATCACACTTATCAGTATTGTCTAAGGCTGTTGAAATGTATTGATTTGGGAAGTTTATTGGCCAGTATAGAGGACCTAAATTGTTGTTGGCTTAGGAATGTTAAAAGAAAGGGAAGGGTTATCAGCATCTTCCTCCTCCCCAGTTTCCAAAGCTTTCTCCTGCAATCAGAACTTGCAGAAATCCTTTCTCTATATGAGTAGTTTCTCAATAACTCGCAGATACAAAATAGATATGGTGATACCTTTTAAACTGGATCATTTTCTGTTGATGAAGCATGCAAACCTCGAGTTACGTGAACACTTCATCTAAAAAATGGAAAGCTGTAGGTATTAGTTAGGAAACAGCAAAGTATAATATAAATGTAATTTTTTTTTTCAGAAATGCAGCCATATTTTAAATCTTTGTTCTGGAGTGTCTATCCAAGCGTTGCTTCAGCTAATCAGTATTCTCTACAGCAAAGATGTGAACTTAACAGAAAGATGTGTATTCTGAAGCACTTAAGATAATGTTGGTTATATGCTATGAAGAATATGAATGGCTGCAGTTCACTGATGGATAGCCACTCCAAGTTGGCAGCTGCTCTTCAAAATTGACACTTTACCAGCAGGGAACATCAGTGTTACTGAATATGTGTATGTTCATATGCATATGCTCTTCAAAAAATAAAGTCATAAATCCTGATCATGGTGTCAACTCTCTAATTAATTTAGGCTGCAATCCAAACCCCCAGGTAGGCCAGCATAAGCCCCAACATAAGTCCCATGCTGGCCAGGAGAGTGTCACAAAAGTGCCATAAGACATAGGCACAGACATGCGCTTGCCTCTATTTCACCACAGGAAAGGGAAGACCAGCACTGTGCTGGCCTAGGTTAGAATTGCACACTTAGGAACATAAAAATAGATGTGACAAATATGATTGTGAAGTCTGAAGCATCAAAGACAATGCTAACTGTGGCTACAGTCCAGAGTACTATGGGATGCTTTACACTTTACTGTGCCATCCTTGGGAAACCTATGGGAAATGCATAGAGCAATCCAGAGTAAGTGCCTTTTACAATTTCCTATAGTTACTCTGGCTTGTGGGCAGTGATGGGATTCAAAGAAATTAACAACTGGTTCTATGCCCATCTGGCAGCCACTTTTAAACAGCAATTTTTAAACTTTATATGCCCTGTCTCTCGTTAACAACCAGTTCTATAGAGTAGGTGCGAACCTGCTGGAGCGCACCACTGAATTTGTAGGGTATGAGTGACTAAAAATCAGAGGGCATTCCCCTGAGCTCCAAAAAAAGGTGACAGTGGGGAAAGTGGGAGGGTCTGCTACTTGACAGCCTGTATGGTTCTGCTCTGTATGGTTGTGAGCTCTTGGGTTGTAGGCATGGGTGTTTTGTGGTAAGACATGAGTATATTTTGCTATGTCACATTTTAAATACTGCTGCTTTACTTCAAAAACAGATGTGAAAGGAAAATATATGGACTGACAACCACTTCATATAAGTGGGCTAAGAGGAATCCTGGTGTTCTTTAGCTTGGTGTGCTGGGAACAGTGCAATGGCGTAAGCCATTATCTTGAGCATATGAGGCATACTTCTAAGTACACTATGTGCTCTTACACAGCCGTGCTTGTGTAAAAGAAACAGCTGCATACTAGATCTAACCCACCATATTGGCTGCCACATTTCCCTTTTGTGTTTTGATTAGTTTGTTGTAATTCAAAAGTTTGCAAATTTCTTTATCAACAGAAATCAGGTTCAGAAAAGGTATTGGAATTCCTACTTTGTATCGCTTACATCTGGACCAATATTTTACAGAAAATGGCAGATATACATCAAAACATACGACATGTGTAAACCAGTGATGAGATTCAAAGAAATTAACAACCAGTTCTATGCGCATCTGGCAGCCACTTTTAAATGGCAATTTTTAAACTTAATATGTACTATCTCTTGTTAACAACTGGATCTATAAAGTAGGTGCAAACCTGCTAGAGCCCACCACTGGTGTGAACCTTATCTATTAAAAAGTAGTTTAACTGCAATGCACAATGAAGATTCATCCTGAAAGTTCTAGTGTATTGGATTTAAGCAAAAATTCATTTTATTTCAGTATAAAAATATTTTTCTTAATGATTTCAAATGTTGGGTTTACCTCTCCTGTCTAGGAGTGGCTCGTACAATACATAATTATTTTTAATTTTATTTTATTAATACTGAATAGCATACTTTAGCAGCATATTAAAACGTCTTCTAAGAAAGAAAACACCCAACAACTTAAAAGGGAGAGCCACAATTACTATTTTAAATATTTTGGGTTTTTTAGTTATAATTACAGAGGAAATTTAGACAACAGTAAAATATTTTTTGTCATTCAGGTCTGTTCTGTGCATTTTTCTGATTTCAACCATGTATTAAATAAACCACAAAAATTAAGTATATATATATAAATAAACCACAAAAATCTATATATCTAGATATCTAGATATCTAGATATATATATAGCTCTCTATATAGCTCTCTCTCTCTCTCTCTCTCTCTCTCTCTCTCTCTCTCTCTAAACAGCAAAATGGTGAATGTATAAAAGTATTAATACTCAAGACAGCTCTGGGTGGGAAGGGTTAAAAGTTCAAAACTTTCTCACCTTAGAGGTTTCCATACATTATGAAGAAGTTACATTGTGAGGTTTGCTTTCACAGCGCTGATGTGCAGTGATTAGAAAAGTGAAATGTGGGCACTTTTACAATGTTTTACAAAAATCATTCAACAGAAATAACAAAAACAATTTCAGGCAGCAAGACCACAGGATAGCAAGTAAACTTTTAACCTCTTTTTCCTTTAAATATTAGGGATTTATACAAAACACATAGTAAAATACCCATATCAAATTACTTCACACAAGAAACACACTGAAGCTCTAGGAAGAAAAGAACCTTTGGAATTTGGCACTAAGATTTTTAACTTATTTCTTATTTTAAAAGAAAACTGACCATATTTTGCTGAACACAAACACATCTAAATTGTTCACAATAATTTAGAAAACTTGACACCAATGCATCACAGAGGCCAACACAAGCTTAATCTGGAATAGTTTTTATTTTTTACGTGAAAAGTTTTTTTGTTTCTTTTAAGCAAACAACTTTTTTCTTTTCTGAAATTCTTTTTTTCTATTGTTGAGAAATAAAAATCAATTTCAAACTTGTTTGTAAACACAGAACACTCAAAGACTATCAGACCCATGATGAAACCACAGCTTAATTCACAGAAGCACAAATGGAACGACAGCTTACACTAATCTTTCTCCTGTACATTAAAACTGTATAAAATATAGGTAAATTTTATGTGCATTAATTCATGGATTGTCTAACTTGTTCAGCAAAACGTGACACAAATAGGTAGCACTTGCCCTAAAATAGGGTAAATATTTTTTGTTAAACTAATCTACAAAAAGTGGTTTGTTTATATATATAAACAAAGAATATATATATTCTTTATATATAGTGGTTTGTTTATATATAAACAAAGAATATATATATTCTTAATGAGAAAGTAAGCCACCTAAAATGGCCTTATCAAAAAACTTTACACTGCCTGAAATATGTAAAAACTATTACAGACTGCTAGAGGCTTAAAATCAGACAGTTCTTAAACTGTTTGGAAGTAGTCTGTTAGAAACCAACACTCTGTACCTCTGAGCACATATTGCTATTGTCACCAGTGACCAGCCAGAATGCCAATCTATATATATAAAAGATAAAAGTCACAGACTCAGACTCACTCACACACTCACTCACTCACTCAAAGACTCATCAATGCCCTGCCAAAACTGCCAAGCCTAGAAGCTAGAAATTTGGGGTGGGTGTTCCTTCTGTGACCCAGGGGTGCACTAAGAACCAGTTTTTGGAAATTACAACTGGAAGGGGGGTAAAAAGGGTGCAACACATTTTCCTCCCTATACTTCGCATTGAAGAACTGATGACTCATCAACATTCCGCTCCATGCCTGGACCTAGACGTGTGAAATTCTGGGACGGATATCCTTCTATCACATGAACACCTACCTATGTGGAGAAATTTAACCCTTAAAGGGCTGAAAAGAGGTGCAACATATTTTTGTCCTATTCTTAACATGGAAGACTGACAAATAGTGAATTTGGTGCTCGGTGTGCGGTGCGCTGGAGGGGATATTGTTCGGAGAAAGAGGTTGCACTTGGCAGGATGCTGTGCATGGGGGTTGCATGTGGGAAGATGTCCACGGGGGGGGTTGATGTGCATGGGGGGGTTGATGAGCATGGGGAATGATGCACCTGGGGGAATAATGCGCATGGGGAGATGTTGCACATGGGGCATGTTGTGCATGGGGTATGTTGCAACTGGGGGGATTGATGCACATGTGGGGTTGATGCACATGGGGATTGGTGCGCATGGGAATGTTGTGCATGAGGAACTGATGCACATGTGGGACTGATGCGCATGGGAGTTGATGCGCATGGGGGATGTTGTGCATGGTGAGATGTTGTGCAGGGGGATGTTACACAAAGGGGATGTTGAAATTGGGGGTTGATGAGCATGGGGTGTTGATGCGCAAGGGGGATGTTGTGCATGGGGACGGATGCACATGTGAGTTAATGCGCATAGCAGGATGTTGAGCATGTGGAGATGGTGCACATGGGGAGAAGGTGCGTAAGGGGAGATGGTGCAATTTGGGGATGTTGCGCATGAGGGTTGATGCCCATGGGGGGCTGAGGTGCATGGGGAATGAACATGGGGAATGTTGCGCATGGGGTTGATGAACATGGGGGATGTTGCACTTGGGATGGATGAGCATGGGGGTTGATGTGCTTGGGGAATTGATGCACAGTGGGGCGGATGATGTAGGAGGAATTTTACTCCCACAACACTGGTACATTTTTCGCTAGTCTTTGTATAATGCTTTCAAGTCTGTTTTGTTTTTATTTTTAACACAAAATTAAAGGAGAAAAAGGAAAAGGTTTTGTTAGTGTTTTAAAATAAAAAACACTAACAAAACATTTTGCCACAGGTTGTGTGTATTTTTATTTTAAATAATCCTATCTTTATTTTGATTAGTAATAAATTTTGATCTTGCATAAATGCAGCAATGCTTTTCGCACTGACTTCCCAGAATTCAAAGCTAGATGAAGTTACATGCAAATTTCAAAGGTCCAAATTGTAGATCAAAGGTCAGTAGGAGAACCAAAATATGCCGTGAAGTCAAAAAGACATCAGAAACAATGACGGAACGATGAAACGGGTTTTTTTTAAATTTGAGATGCCACAGCGACATGCTAGGCAAACGATGAGCTAATAGGGATGAAGATGTCTAGGGAAAAACAAGGAAGAGGAAAAAAGTTAACGGAGAGTCTATGCAGCAGAAACAAAATCATTTTTAATGGGTGCAGGAGAAAATTGATGCCAATCTTTCATATCAGCCATTCACGCAATTTGCATTAACTGTACACTAGTCAACAACAGCACAATGAAAGACATTCCATCCAAAAGAAGTTACAGAAGAGAGATTCCTGATTTATTTGCAGAAAGGGAAGCTGGCAGGAGAAAAAGGATCAACAGATCCTTTTCCTGTTGAAAAAGTTTCAACAGATGAGACATAAGGTGTGCCGTGTCAGGTCAGGAAGAAAGAGAGAAAGAGACAACTAAACTTAAACTGGATAACAGAAAGTACAAACAAGATAACCAGATGAAATACAAACAAGAGGATAAAAATCATGAACAGTAAAAGATGGAAGATTCAACAGTGAAAAAGCACCCATTCTTGGCACATCGTAGACTCCAGTGATTAAAAAGTATTTAGCTAGCTACTGCAGAGAGCTGTTCTTTATGTATCCAATAAGTTAACAATAGGCAATAAAGAACTTCCATTAATTCTGAGGCAGTAAAAATTTTTGTATAAAAATAGAATTTTTTTTACAAATGAAATTTACAGGCCTGTGGCTTTCTTTTGTTATCTATTATTATTATTATTATTATTATTATTATTATTATTATTATTATTATCATCATCATCATCATCATCATCATCATCATCATCATTACTGTTTATTAAAATTTAACTTTCAAGAAACATCAAGTATTGTCTTTCTTTTTATTTATTTATTTATTTTAAACCCTGTAGCTCTAGAAACAGATCTGGGGATCTCTGTCTTTTATTACACTAATGCTCTTTTAAAAAATCCCCATAGAACTTAAAAACCAGAAATAAAATTCAAGTGAAATATATAAAGAGGACAAGTGTATAACATGATCAGTTATAACATATGAATTTGAAATTCTAACAACAAACATTCAAGTCCCTTATTTTAAAAAACTGAAGCCTTGGAAAGAATTGGTGTCAGAAAGAAGTGGTGTTGCTTCTGCACAAGTTCTTCTCCTGGCCTAAAACTGCCATTTTAACCTATAAACTGCTGGTGTCATTTGGATAAATTTAAGTCCAGGTGTACAATCACTTTCATTATCCCCATCAAAAATGTTAAGGTCACCAGGGCTAACTACAATGATTAAAAATTTCATCTTGACAATTAATTCTTATTAATTATTTTTATTTCAGAGGTTTTTTCTTTTATTACCTTTAAGAATTGCAATAATAATTTTAAAAAATCCAAGTTGCAAATCACCTAAACAATTCAGTGTTTATGTGATCATGTTCACTAAGTTTCCCTTACAATAGGTGGGGAAAATGGAAGCAATATAATAAAAACAGCTGTCTCTTGGGAATGGTTGGCAATATGTTCATATGTTCTGTCTCAACCCTCTCCTTGTGAGAGGGTGTGTTACACAAGGAACTTACCCTAAGAAATCTAAATTAATAGCAGTAAACTTCTGTGTAATGATCAGTAAGGTTTGCTGTCATTTTTGGAGCGCTTCAGTTGAACTTTCAAGCGTTTCATGCCAATCTGAAAGCCATTCATAGCCTGGATAGCGGCTTGTGCAGAGACAGGATTGTCATAGCTAACAAAACCTACAATAAAGAAAATTGGATGGAGAGAGGGGAAGGAAAAAGAGTGAAGGGAAAGGAGTCAGTGAAATACAGTAAATATTTTAAATAACTGCTTTTAAAAATGTTACAGTCATAAACACTTTCACTTTTATAGAGGCTTAGTTACACCATCTTATACGCTATGTACAGTATTTTTCAGCTAATATAAATAAGACACAAATATAAATATGACACAACTAACCATTAGACATACCAAAGTTTAGAGGAGCAAAACAAGAAAAAAATATTCTGAACCAAATGGTGTACTAATATATTTAATAAAAATAACAGAATAATATTTCAATCATGTAAAATTAACAGTGGTATTAAGAACCATCATCACTGTCATTAACAAAGGAGGAAAACTTTAAAGTTCAATAACTCTTCTAATTTTCTGGAAACCACAATAACTCATCATCACTAGTATCAGTGATTTGTGACTTTTGCACAAATCTCAATGCACATGACCAACTTTTGCACAAATCTCATTACGAATGGTCTAGGCAGGAAGATAAATAGGAGGGTTTCTTTTGGGGGTTGGGGAATCCATGTAGATAGGAAAGGGTGAGGGGATCTAGGTTGATAGGGAAGGGTGGGGGTATTTCTTTTTGGGGTGGTGGATCCAGGCAGGCAGGTAAGTGGGGAGGGAGGAATGTACGTGGGAGGGTGAGCCAGGCAGACAAGGATGCATGAGATTGCAGAACTAGGGACCAGATCCTGTGCATGTCTACTCATGAGGAAGATGCTCTCTACCCCTGGAAAGTATGCATAGAATTGCCTTGCTGCTTGAGGATCCAGATCATTTGCATAGCCTTACAGCTTGATGCACAGACATGCATAAACTTGCATAGCATTTGCATAGCCTTTGCACCTTGCATAGACTTCCCCAATGCATATCCTTGCACAGCTCGTTGTGTAGCCTTGCATAGCCTTTGCAAATGCATAGACTTTGCACAGCCTTGCTTGATGCACTGACTGAAATGCATTGCAGATGCATTTCAGATGCAGATGCATAGTTTGCAAAGCTTTTGCATAGCTTTACAAAGCCTATGCATAGCCTTGCTCCTTGCACAGCCTTTCCATGGGCATTGCCTTTGCATAGCCTTGCTTGATGGCCCAGAACCTTTGAATAGCCTTGCAGCTTGATATCCCAAATCTTTGCATGCCTACAAGGAGCAAGCCTCCCCCACCACAGAAAAAAGATGCATAAGATTGCAGCAACAGGGACTTCTCTCTTAACTGGCCTAAATGAATTCAAGTCATTTGGACTGGATGAGATGAATCCTAGAGTTATTAAGGCACTTGGAGATGTCTTTGCAGAGCCTCTGTCAATCATCTTTGAGAAATCCTTGAGGAGTGGAGAGTGCCACTGGACTGGAAGAGGGCTAATGAAGTCCCAATCTTTAAGAAAGGGAAAAAATAAGACCCAGGAAATTATAGACCAGACAGTCTGACTTCAACCCTGGGGAAGATATTAGAACAAATCATAAAACACACAATTTGTGCCCAACTAGGCAAGTACTCAGTGTTCAAAACAACCCAGCATGGATTTACCATGGATCAGACAAATCTGACCTCCTTTTTTGATCGGGTTATGAGTTTGTTGGACCAGGGGCAATTGGGAAGTTGGAAAAATATGGGCTAGACAAGGCATTCATTAGATGGATCTGCAATTGTCTTGACGGACACACTGAAAGTGTTTTATTAAATGGTTGTGCCTCAACCTGGAGTTCAGTTTCAAGTGGAGTGCCCCAGGGCTCTCTCTTGGGCCTGGTTCACTTTAATATTTTCATCAATGACGTGGAGGAAGGGATACAGGGGAGCCTAATCAAATTTGCAGATGTCACCAAGCTGGAAGGAGTAGCAAACACAAAACAAGAGAAATCTCCAGGAGAATCTGTGTAAATTGGCTGTAACAGAATGAATTTCAACAGGGAGAAATGCGAGTTTCTGCACTTAGGCAATAAAAATAAAAAACACAGGTATGCAAATGCAAATACCTTTATTGGCATTAAGATTACAACAGAACAAAAACATCAAAAAAGAAGAACAATATTGTAGGGAAGGGGTTGGGGTATGGAAGGGAGAAAAAGGGGAAGTTAATTCAAAGGAGGAATAAATGATAGGGAGGGGAGGGAACTAGTAGGAAAGGATAGTTTAATAATTTGATTTAAAAAGCTAGCAACAGCAGTTGTAATTTCTGGCGAATTATCACTCAATAAAGCAAAAATGGGGTCAATGAGTGGGCCAGGAGAGTACCACAAAATGGGATCCAACTACTGTTTACGGAGCGAGCAATTGTTGGACATTGGATCAGGATGTGCTCAAGAGAATCGGGTTCAAGTAGGCAAAAGGGGCACAATCTTAGATTCCGGGGGGTACAGGAAAACCTACCGCGATGGAGCGAGGAGGGAAAGATGTAAAGGCGTGCCAGCATAAACGCTCTTCAGAGGGAGGGATTTTGCAGAGTGAAAAAATATTTAGGGGGTTGACCTTGAACTGGGCAATGACCGAAGGACAGAGGGGAGCATACTGGATTTAAACTAACAGAGCAGCAAATTCTGTTTCCCACAGTCTGTCTTGGATTAGCTTAAAGGCTTTGCCAAGCTCAAGATCCACAAAAGATTCTAGTGAAAGTCCTAAAGAATCGAGTTTAGAGTTTATTTTTTGGAACCAGGTGGACCAGAAGGGGTCTCTTTAATAGGTCATTCAGGAGAGAATTGGGTGGGAGGTTTAAGTGCAGTCGAAGCCAGAATTTAAATGTAATGGACCATGCTATCGTGGAAAGTAGGTGGGTTCCTAACTCTAAGGCTAGAGTTGCAAGACGAATAAGATTGGGCACGCCAAGTATCCTCCTGAAAAAGATGGCTTCCACTTGATCCAGGGAATTGTCAACTGCCGCAATCTGTATCGGGACACCATATAGTAACTGGGAGATAATCTTGGCCCTAAAGACCTGCAGGGCTGTGGGTACGAACAGGTTGCCGTTTTTATAGTGGAAGCGGGCTATCGCTTTAAGATGATGATGGGAGGTAGAGATAGCTAGCTTCCTATGGTCTGCCCAATTTAGACGAAAGTGAAAGAGCAGGCCTAGGTATTTAAAAGTAGGGACCTGTTCATAAGTAGAGTGGCCTATCTTCCAGACAGATGGTGACCAAGATTTAGAGAAGACTAAGATTTTGGTTTTATTATCGTTGATTATCAGATTGTTAGATGAGCAATAATCCTGAAAAATAGAGAGAGAACGAAGGAGGCCAGATTTAGTTAGGGAGAGAAAAGCCGCATCATCGGCATAGAGTAGGAAAGGGACGGGGGCACCATTAAGGGAGGGAGGGGCAACTGGTTGACTAGCATAATGAGACGGGAGGTCAGTTTTAAAAAAGGTTAAATAATAGAGGGGCAAGAATGCATCCCTGGCGGACACCTTTGTCATTGGAGATGCTTTCAGATAGGAGACCAGAAGTATCAAATCGGACTCTGCAAGAGTTGGCTTGATGTAATTGGCGTATCAGAAAAAGAAGACGGGGATCAATGTCTCTGGAGGCTAGTTTGTCCCAGAGAAGAGATCTATTGACTGAATCAAATGCACCTTTAAGATCAACAAATGCGACATACAGTTTCCTGTTGTGATGGACTAGATATTTTTCAGCAAGGAATGAAAGTAGGAAAGTGTGGTCACATGTGGAGGTGCCAGATCGAAAGCCGATTTGTTCCCTGTTTGGGAGGGCCATTGATTCTGCCCAGGCAGGTAATCTAGAAAGAAGGAAAGCTTACCAATGATGGATAAAGCTTAAAGCTTTACCAATGATGGAAAGTAGACTAATAGGTCTATAATTCTCTGGGGAGGCAGGGTCACCTTTCTTATAGATAGGGACAATGGTGGCAGTCAACCATGATGCTGGAATATGGACTGAGCGGTTGATTAGAGTGAACAGGTTAGCTAGGGGGGAAGCCCACCATGCAGATTGACTGGTAAGAATCTCACTGAGCACACCATCAGGGCCAGGAGCCTTACCCGATTTGAGAGAAGCAATAAGCGATAAGACCTCACTAGAGGAGACTGGGGCCATTCTGGAAGCTTGGAGGGCAAAAGGGGAAGGGTATCGTTCTGGGAGGTGGCCGAAAAAATACTTGTAAAGTGTAATACCCAAGAAGAGGGATGACTGAAGAAGGTATTGAGTTGGGGGAACAGAAGGAAGGGGAAACTAAGGACCAGAAAGCTTTTTGGTTGTTAGAAGAGATCACAAAAAGAAACTGTCTCCATTTATTCTGGGTATAGTCATGTTTTTTAGTCTCTAACAAGTCGCTACAGTAGGATCTCGACTGAAAATATAATTGTAGGATTGTAGATGAGGGGTTATGACGGATAGAAAGAAAAATTTGTCTAACTAGGTTCTTGGCCAACCAGCATTCTCTATCAAACCAGAGGGCACGAATAATGGATTTTTGGGGTAGGTTACATGAAACAAGGAATAAAGACAGAGAAGATATAAGAAGATATAAGATATAAGAAAAAGACAGAGAAGATATAAGAAAAAACACAGGTATAAAATGGGCAATACTTGGCTTGGCAGCAAGTACGTGAGCGGGATATTGAAGTCGTCATATATCACAAGCTGAACATGACTCAGCAGTGTGATTCTGCATTGGTTAGACCTTGCCTTGAGTACTGTGTTCAAATTCTGGGCACCTCACTTTAAGAAAGCTGCATCCAAACTGGAGCAAGTCCAGAGGAGAGCAACAGGAATGATCAGTGGGACGGAAGGGAAGCCCTACAAGGAAACTTTGGGGGAACTTGGT
This sequence comes from Cryptoblepharus egeriae, assembly GCA_030015325.1. Lineage (NCBI taxonomy): Eukaryota > Metazoa > Chordata > Lepidosauria > Squamata > Scincidae > Cryptoblepharus > Cryptoblepharus egeriae. The sequence goes on from JAREYC010000009.1 coordinate 4,860,822, forward strand.
CTGTTCAGCCTGGAGAAGAGAATGCTGAGAGGAGACATGGTTGCCCTCTTCAGTAACCTGAAGGGCTGTCATATGGAGGAAGGGACTCATTTGTTCATAGCTGCCTCTGAAAGCAGAACTAGAACTAATGGGTACAACCTTAAGAAAGGAGATTCCACTTGGAAATCAGGAAATAATTCCTGATGGTGAGGGCAGTTCAGCAATGGTACAGATTGCCAAGGGAGATGTTGGACTCTCCCTCACTGGGTATCTTCAAGCAGAGGATCGACGAACACCTGTCAGAGATGCTCTAGGACAGTGTTTCTCAAAGTGGGGGTCGGGACCCCTTTGGGGGTCGCCTGGAGCTTTCCTGGGGGTCGCCTAAAGACTCCTGGTGCAGGGGGCCAGGTAGGAAGATCTGGCAGAAACGCTGGAGCTGCTGCGGCTGGAAGAAGCAGCTCAGAAGGAGCCTCTGAGCAGCTTTGAGACAATGTGGAGCCCAATGTGATGGGGAGGATTGCAGCCTTAGAGCCCAGTTCTATGCATGTCTACTCAGAAGTCAGTCCCATGATAGTGAATGGGACTTACTCCCAGGAAACAGTGGCTGGCTCTGCTGCCTGAGATCCCAATCCTATGGAGGCCTCCTCTCACCCAGGTACTTACCTTCCCATTCCTCCCTCCGTCCCTCCCTCCCTCCCTCCCTCCCTCCCTCTCTTTCTTTCTTTCTTTCTTTCTTTCTTTCTTTCTTTCTTTCTTTCTTCCTTCCTTCCTTCCTTCCTTCCTTCCTTCCTTCCCAGTTACCGCCACTTAGCTATGCCACATCTATCTATCTATCTATCTATCTATCTATCTATCTATCTATCTATCTATCTATCTATCTATCTATCTATCTATCTATCTATCATTACGTATTGTTTTTATGATTAATCACAATGCTTTAATTATGTTCAATTAGTAACAACGAAAATACATCCTGCATATTAAATATTTGCATTACTATTCACAACAGTAGCAAAATTACAGTTATGAAGTAGCAACAAAAATAATTTTATGGTTGGTGGCCCCCACAACATGAGGAACTGTATTAAGGAGTCACGACATTAGGAAGTTTGAGAACCACTGCTCTAGGAGGATTTCCTGCTACAGGCAGTAGGTTGGACTAGATGACCTATTCCAACTCTTGGATTCTTTGGCTCTCTCCTAGGCTGCTTCCTCCATTCCTTCCCACCAGTGCTCCCTTTTTCTTGCCTGCCTGTCTCCATGCCCTCTGCTAATCCTCTGAGATAATCTGGGCTCCATTTGTTTCTTTAAGGGAGGAGCCTGTGTGGAAGTATCTGTTCCTCCTCCCCAGATTGCCCTCATCTTCCTATAAACTTGCCCTGCTCAGGGGGGCAGAGCACAGCTGCAGAATGTTCTCCAAGTCTGGCCCCTTCACTCACTCCATAAGACGAACCCAAATTTTGTGGGGAAATTTTTTGTGGGGAACTGCATCTTATAGGCCAAAATGTATGTTACATCCCTATATTGAGTCCCCTCTTTTCCAGGTATGCCTAACCTTTATCAATTAAGATGTTCATTTCTTCACATCCACTCAACATAGTTTAGGGATTATGAAGATACACATCCTCATACTACTTTTCATCATTTCCTTTTTTTGAATGTCCACCCATATCCCTTTTTTGAAATTTTTTTATATTTGGGATTTTCAGAAATTTTATCTTGTGAATATCAAAGGGTATTCACCTAAGCTTTCTAATGTCTTAGAATCATTGAATCCTAGAGTTGGAAGAAACCCAGTAGGTCATCTAGTACAACCCACTGCCTGTAGCAGGAAATCCTCCTAGAGCAGTGTTTCTCAACCTTCCTAATTCTGTGACCCCTTAATAAGTTCTTCATGTTGTGGGGACCCCCAACCATAAAATTATTTTCATTGCTAATTTCATTTCATTGCTATTTTCATTTATAACTGTAATTTTGCTGCTGTTATGAATCGTAACGTAAATATCTGATATGCATGACATATTTTCATTGTTGGAAACAAAATATAATTAAAGCATAGTTATTACTCACAAAACAGTATTTAATTATATATTGTGAAATATTTATTTCTAATTACAAGTTAAAAAGAAGCAAAATACCTTGTAAGGCTGAAATTCTGTGCACACATTGAACACAAGGGAACTTACTTCTGAGGAGGCATGCATATTATTGGGCACTAAGGCTGCAATCCTCTCCAAGGATTTACAAGAATTTACAAGGCAGTAAAGGTCCCACTGACTATAATGGGATTTATTTCAGAGCAGGAATGCATAGGATTAGGCTCTATGGCTGCAATCTTGTGCACTTTCCTTGGAGGCAGTCCCACTGAATTCAGTTGATTTACTTCTGAGTGCATAGGATTGGGATTCACTGTTGCAGTTCTCAGCACACTTTCCTGGGAGTAAAATCCACTGAACCCAAAGGGAATTACTTCTAAGAAGGCTTGTGTATGTTTGGGCTCCAAGGCACTTTCCTTGGAGGCAGTTCCACTGAAAACTTACTGTACTCTGCAGTACTATGCAGTTTCCTAGGAATAAACCCCACTCTACTCATAGGAATGACATCTGAGTAGACATGCATAATATTGGGCTCCAAGGCTGCAATCTAATGCACTTTCCTTTGAGGCAGTCCCACTGAACTCAATTGACTTACTTTACTGCTATAGTGCTATGCAAACTTACCTTGGAGCCCTACTGAACTACATGGGAATTACTTCTTTGTGGGCATGCAGACAGAGGAGACTGATGAGATCTTGTAGCACACAGGGTGCTCCTTCCTAGGCCCGGAGATGCACTGTGGATCTCTGGAGCAGCGACCACAGGGGCCTGCGATATCTGGTGAGTGTGCCAGGTGCCTCATACCTCCAACCCCAACACTCTGCTCTGGCTCCATGTCAGCCCCAATTCTTCCTGAGGCACACCAATGTAAAGAATTTGGCTGTCTCTTTAAGAGTAGGAAGCCAAGGTTTGGCTGGAAATTTAAAAGGCATGGGTGTGGATTATTACTCAGCAAGCAGACTGAGGAGATTACCTCATTCTTTTGTACTTAATGGGGAATTAGTTGAAATGGGGAATAATTGACTAGTTAGTCTTTATGAGGGTTTTGTTGGGTCTTTTTGGGGAATTGCATTTTGGGAGAATTTATTGTAAGTTGCTAGCTCAGATTCTGATTAGAAGTTAATGAGTTCAAAGAGTAATGTCTTATCTGAGGGAGTGCATTCCAGACATCATTACCCTACATTACCTCATGGTGGCAGTGGTAGGTAGAGTAGAATGTAGTAACTGTGATTATCTATCAGCAAAGGAATTTGGAAGCTTTTTTTGTGTGTGGGTGTGTGCATGAGTTTATCCCACTTAATGGAAAATAAGATGTAGCCAGTCAAGAAAAGTAAGGCAATGGGAGGACATCCTCAAGTTATTTGAGGCAATTTGTATGGGTCAGGCTGTTCCAGAGACATTATATTGTCATATATTAAGAGGGAAAGACTGCTGGGACAGAACTGGGCTCCATTTGGTCACACCTCCCTACTTCTAACATTGATTATACATTGTTTACAAAGCTAGTTAAGGAGAGGTTTGCAGTTACCACAGAAGTGGCATGAAGGCAATATCAAACTGAGCCATTAAAACCTGGAGGGTCGTATGCCCAATTCCAAGCATGGTTAGAATGATTATTTCACTTTTGGTTGGAGGCAGCAGAAGTAAAATCATTCCATAATTTGAAGAAACTGGTTTTACAGAATGTTTGTTTTCGGTCTTCCCCATAGAGTTATCTGATTGGGTAGCGGAAAAGAAGGCTAAGAGTTCCCTGGAATATGCAAGACATGCAGATGCTAATATAGCCAGATGAGGGAGAAGACAAGAACAACAGAGTAGGAACTGGATAGGGAATTGCGTAGCCCACGATCTTAGTGGGGAGAGGAACCAATTAGGAACTGCAAACTTCACGGGAGCCCTGATTCAAGAATGGACTAGGGTCCTTGGCATAAAATGTTTTTTTTTTTTTTTGCAAGAATTAGGGAACGTGCATGAAAATTGCCCTAAATTGTCCATCAGAGGTTCATGGAATAAGACCTTCTGGGATAAAGCGAAATTGGTTCGGAGTTTTGCTCTGATGAGAAAGTTATCAGCAGAACAGTAGACTCTGAGGGTACTGTCAGAGGAAGTAGAGGAAGTGGAGAGATCACCAGTATCTTTTAGTCCTTCAGAGGCCATAGGGTTTCTAATAGGAAGTGGCTTGTGTGGGGAAGGTATGGGGGCTGAAGGAGGCAAAATGACCCAAGTTTTGGCTCAGGTTGGAAGAGCAAAAGATGAAAGCAATAACAAAGAATAAGAAGACAGAGGGTTTGGTATTATAGAAGGGTTTAAGGACAGAGACACTGTTCCACTGCCTGGAAGGAAGTTTATTCCCATTTTGGAAGCACTACCAACTAAGCAACATATATGGTGAATAAAATGCGCTAAGTCCTCATGTCCTTTTGTGAAGGAAAATACCAGTTTCAGGTGTATTTAGATAATGGTTCCAATTTAAGTTCCATCTTGGTACACTGAGTACCCCCAGGAATAAGAATGGATGAATATTGCTTCCCTGTTTTTCCTTTTGACAGCCCTTGTCATTTTTCCTGTGTATTTTTATTGATACCCTATAGAGATTTTATAAAGGGCAAAATTTGTTTTTGGTTCACCAATCAATCCAGGAGTGCTTTAGGTAGTGATTTTTTCTTTAAATTGGATCAATAGAGATTAATGCTATCATCAAATGAAGGGAAAAGGCCAGAGGTGGGCCCAGGGGAAGGGCAAATGTATGTGTTGTCCTGATCCCAAACCAAAGAATTAAATCAAGAAGGGGTGAACAAAGAGTGAATTTTCTGAGAGTAGGTAAGGAGATGGGGGTGATGGAATTGTTTATTGGTACTCAAAATAAACAAGAATTTCTAGAGGAGTTACAACAGGACCCAACATTATGAGAACAAAGAGAAAAAGCTGGAGAACTGACAAATAAGATAGAAAGAAAATATGTATACTTCTTTTTGAAAGACAGGTTGCTTTGTAGATTATATAGAAAAAAGGGTGTGGCCCAGATTGGTAGAAAAAAGTACAGTTGGTGATACAAGCAAGATTTCAGACCATTGTATTGAGGTATGCCCATGATCACCCATTATCAGGACACTTGGGTCAACAGAAGACCTTGCAATGCGTTACAGAATTGTTTTATTTCCCAAATCAGTACAAGAAGGTTACATCATGTTCAGTGTGTAAGCTTGTAAGGAGAAATGTGATGAGACTAAGATCCCATTGCAAAACTTTAAGATTAATATGAGCCCATTCAGGAAGTCTATGTGGATTTGCTGGCCCATTACAGAAAATGAAAATGGGAAAATGTTTTATTTTGACCATAGTCAATAGACCAACTTGTTATGGGCAGGCTATAACACTGGGTTCGATTTCTGCTTCATCTGTGGCCCATGCCTTGTTAGAGACTTTTGCCAGATGGGGGTTTCTGGCCCAAATTTTATCCAATCAGGGAAGTCAGTTTACATCCAAGTTGGTGAGCAAACTATGATCTGGCAGGAATAGAAAAGATCCACCCGATCATATACCATCCAGAAAGTAATGGCCTTGTAGAACGGGCTAACCAGTCTCTAGTTCAACTTATTCAAAAGTTTGTTTTTGAACATTCTAACTAATGGGATAAGGACTTGCCATTCTTAGTTTGTGACATTAATGATAGCCCAAATTTTTCTTCCCAAATGTCACCTCATCAACTTTTGTTTGGACATAGTTTGCAAATGCCATTGTGTTTGCTGAAGTAACAGTGGGAGGATACTCTTAGTAATAGGGAGTCTCTTCCCATTAAAGTGTATGTAACTAAGCTACAGCAAACATTATGGATGGTTCGGAATTATGCTGCAGGGAATTTGGGCAAGGCACAAGAGATTCAGAAACAGTTTTACGTTCACCCACAGACATTTGATGAAGTTCAGTGTAGGAAATGAAGTTTGTGTTTTAATAACCAACCGAGCACACAAATTAAAACCAAAGTGGAAGGGAGGTTATGTGGTTGTAAAATGCTTTCGAAATGGGAATTATTGGATTCAAAATGAAGGGGGAGGGATATGAATCTGGTCATTATCCATGGGAATTGATAAAAAACCCTTATGCATCCTGAAGGCCAGGTGTTGGAGGTGGAAGAATTTATTCCACCAGAGGAAATGTCATTAGAAAACGTTAGAACTGGTGAAGAATCAGGATATGTACCTAACCGAGGAACTCCCTTATCAGCAACAGGTCAAACTGAGAGAATTGTTTGAGCAAAATAGCCCATTGTTTAAAGAGAGACTGGGACTTTACATCAAACACTGAGGTATTACATCATAGGATAGAATTACAACCCAGTGCCAAACACAGTAGCTTGCACCTTTAAAGTTGTAGCTGGACATTTTGCAGAGATAATGGATAAGGAGTTAGGCCTAATGTTACAAATGGATGTTATTGAAGTATCCTTGGTCATCCCCAGTGGTTATTGTGGAAAAGAGATACATGCATGAACACGCAAAACAAGAATATTGGTTCTGTGTAATATCGTAATGTCATAATATGTGTAATATCGTAAACTAATGCACAGACTGTAGGTGATTGCTACCTGTTGGCATGAATAGATATTCTGATTGAAATGGTTGCCAGGGCCAGGTTTATGTCCACTCTTGACTTGGCTCGTGGGTATTGGCAGATTAAGTTAGACCCACAAAGTGTACTTTTAATGGCTGTTTTGACACTGAGGAGTTTATAACAATTTCAATAAATGCCGTTTGGCCTTTGTGGAGTTCCCTCTACATTTCAACGGCTGATGGATGAACTAAGGCCTCATCAGGAGTTTGCTAGCAGTTATTTAGATGAGATAGCAATCTTTTCATAGTCCTGGGGGAAAATATTGAACATATAGAAAGGGTATTTCAAACCTTAAAGGATGCCGATCTTAGCTTATGTGTTTATAAGTGCCAATTTGCTAAAGGTATAGTACAGTACTTAGGGCATATGACTGGGAGTATAGCTTTGCGGCCTTTGGCCGCTAAGGTAGATAGTATTATACATTGCTCTCAATGACAAAAAAATTGTAATGAGTTTTCTTGGGAGGGTGAATTACTATAGAAGATATATCCCTCATGCCTCCACGCTGACAGCCCCTTTGTCGGAATTGTGTAAAAAATCGCTACTCTTTTGGGTTTGTTGGACATAACAATGCCAAAGAGCATTTGGGGCCCTGAAACAGATTCTTTCCGAAGCTCCTAAGTTATAGGCACCGGATTTTATGAAAAAAACTTTATAGTTCAAACTGATGCAAGTACTACTGGCTTGGGGATTGTTTTACTATAAGAGTCGAATGAAGGAGTTTTACATCCAATAGCATATTTGAGTCATAAACTTTTACCAAGAGAAACAAAATATGCAATATATAAATTAGAGTGTCTTGCAATAGTTTGGGGATTATCTAGTCTGAGGTCCTATCTACTAGGAACTAAGTTTAATGGAATGACAGATCATTCCCCATTAACTTTTCTGTCAAAATCTAAAGATAATTTATGAATTGGTCAGTGGGCTCTGAGTATACAAGATTATGATTTTGAAATTGACTATCCGCAAGGCTCTAAGAATTTCCTGGCTGATGCTTTATCTCCATTTTGGAGTGATGAGGATAGGAGAACCATGAAAGAGTGAATATATTTGTTGAGTGGTAGAATCAGAAATGAGTTTGTTTAATGGATTGTTGTGTTGAATATTTTTTTGTATCAGGATGATATAATCTAGAAGAGGTTTTGGAGGTGTCATACCTCCGACCCTCTTCATAGAAAGTTGATAAATAAATAACAATAAACAATAAAGTAAACTGTGAAACCAAATACTGTCCTATACTTAAAAGCTAAATACTGTATGTACTCAAATCCATTATTGGCATTTATCAGTCTTGAAAAACTATAGTATTGTGCTCAGTTCTGTATGTGAAGCACAAAGTTCTAGGTAGATTAATATGGGAAGATAGACTGTTACCCAAGCAGCAAATCCCCCCTCTCCATGTCACTAAAATAGTCCAATGGAAAGGCAGAGCCGATATGATTGGTTCCAGCTGTGTTGCAGAGCCGGGATAAAGACAGGAGCTCACCCTGTCTTGTGGGGACCATATCTAATGTGGTCCCCATATCTAATGTAGGAACCATATCTCAAATCTAATGTGCCATAAAATATAATGCACACTCCAATTTTGGAGACCAAATTAGGATCGAAAAAGTGAGCATTAGATTTGAGTAAATGGTATGTTTATGCCAACAAAGGTTTTGAATGAAATTGAACTCAGTGGAGCATTGCAGCTAGATGGATTCCTCATTGCAGCTAGATTCACTCCTCATCTGTGGGTCTAATTCACCTGTAGTCTCTCCTGGAAGCAGTTGGGCTTGCAAATGCCACTCATTTAGCGAGTAGGGAGCTTCATGAGAGTGTGCACTGACTTTGTTGCCTCTCCTAGCCTCTGTTATGAAGCAGGCTAGCTGAGTAGACTTTCTCAGTGAGTCACTGAGAGTGATTCACTCAGTGATTCACAGTGATTTCTCAGACTTCTTCAGTCAGATTCACAGAAAATTTTGAAGCAGCCAACTACTGCAATATTAAGGATGCAACCTTGACTTAGGCCAGAGAGAATGGCCCAGCAAAGTTGGCCTATCCTGAGCTAACATGCCAAATCCACAGGGTTAGAGGCCTCTAGGCTAGCCTAATTGCTGCTGAAGAGGCAGTAGCTCCAGGGTAGTATGCTCACTAGGCTGGTATAGTTGTGCCACATCCTGTGTTTGAGAGGCTGGAGTGGTGCATAGGCTGGGCCTAAGATTTAGAACATTTGATTTTGCTTCCGTTTTTACTCCAGTTTATCATGAACTCCTATGGGTCTACTCAGATTTATACCTGCTCCTGAGGTGACCTATGTTAGAGGAACTGTGGGGAACATGTCTGTCCTGAAAACAGGCTCTGGATACAGCCTAACTGCACTGTTCCAGACCATGCTCAATATGCCCTCAAGACACCCCTGCTGAATTACCTAGACTGGTCAGGTCCATCTGTCTTAGGCCAGCCTCAGTGAACTTATGCCTTCAGTTTTCTCTTGTTCGGCGTGGCCAGCCTATCTGGCATTAGACTGGCCCAAGTGCCAGATAGGCTAGTCTAAGTACACTTCAGGATAGTAGCCTAAACCAAAAAACATGTTAGGTTCAACAATGGTCAGGCCCAGATCTATCAGTGTACCAGCACTAAAGGATTCCCAAGATAAGCAAACAAAAGTTTTTTTGAGAAGGCCTGCTTGATGGCTGTCCCTCACTGCAGGACGATACACATGAAAAGTTGTATAGGATTAGATGTCTATTATTTTGCTATTTTGCTATCTATTATATTATTATTAGATTTCTATTATTTATTCAGATTTGCCTTATGAAAAACACATATTGACTTTCTCAGATGAATGTTTTGAACTTGAGAGGCCAGTGTGGAAAACAGAGGCAGACTGTGCATGTCCCTACTGTCTTGTATATTAAACAGTGCATACCAAAGCACTTGCTCAAATTGGTCTGTTTGTCAATGAAGACTTTAGCAGAAATAACATTTCCAAAAGGCATGAACATCTGCAGAATGTCCTGGTCTCCAAACTCCTGTGGGAGGTGATAAATGAAGAGGTTTGCTCCTTCTGGACCTTTAAGAAAAAGAAGAGAAACATTCACTGAGCTTGATTTGGATGTTTCCATTTCAGTCTTCCAGAATATAAATACAGGCAGAGGAACTTTAATTCTCATGCATATGGGCCACATATAGGGGCAACTATTCTGATAGTGTTTACAGCATAAATTATTGTTTTGAATTTAAAAAATAGTGACTTTATGACTTAGTTTTCATATATACAACTTCAAAAAGCAGTTTTTGAAACAAGTGTGCCCAGACGGAGAAAATATCTGTCTCTGTAGCCAGCCGCTGTGCTTTAGAATCTAGAGGTGTGTGTGTGTGTGTGTGTGGGGGGGGGGGGGTTGCACTTATGCACAAGGGCCATGAATAGGAATAGCTATTTTGAAATGCCTTACAGCATGATTTATTTATTTTTGAATGGAAACAAGAGAGAAAAGCCTGGACAAGCCTGAGACATGAGAGATAGGCCTGAGCCAAGTCTCTCACTTGGTTTGACAGGAGTGCTGAAGTGTGTGTGTGTGTGTGTGTGTGTGTGGGAACTCTCTGTACATGTTCAAGGAGCACTCTGCACATTCCTGTTGTAAAAATAAACGATCATCACATCACATCTGGATATCTGCTGCTGTTCAGATCAAGGTATCCTGCAGCTGTTGTCCTTGGTACCCAGCCCTTTAAAAAAACGCCCTTCTACAATAGCATGAGGGCCATGTTTAGGGACAGTGTTCTGGGGCTGTTTGTAGGACCCCTCGGAAAAGCAGCATGAATCTGCTGCCTCAGAGTTCAAGGGGACACCTACGCCTTATATGGAAAAAAATCATCAGCCTCCCTGGAGCCTTTTGAATGACTGATCTTTGAGCTGAATTTTTTCAATGAATTATTTTCTAAATTCCTGCTTTTTCAAGGCTTCAAAATGTGTTAAAAATAGCCTAGGCAATGCTGCCATCTGCTGGCTGTTCTGAGTATTTACTCTGATGACTTTTAGAGGAAAAAATTGTAGTGTATTGCCACTGCAATTTCAGGAATTTTAATGCTAATTTGCATGTAGCTGTCTCTAAATATGGCCCGTATGCTGCGTGGATTAATTTTTTAAAATTTATTTTCATGAATGACAGGGTTTTTTAATCCAGGTGCTTTTTAAAAAAGTTTGATTTTATCTGCAAACAGAGTTTGGTATGGATGCTCTGAGCAGAAAAAAACTGCATTTTGTGGATTATGTTCAATATGAGTGAAATACATCACAAAATATATCTTATTTGGGACACAAAATTCCTATTAAAATCCCTCATTTTGGAAGGTGGATTAATATACTTCTCTGTGGTAAACCTATTATGATACATTGCTGACTGGTAATCAAAATAGTGGTAAAATTTCCTGGAACATGTTTTATGGTTGCAATCCTAGCTACACTTTCTTGGGAGTAACTACTATTGAGCGCAATGGGACTTACTTCTGAATAGACATGCTTAGGATTACACTCTATGTCTCTTTCAGTTTGAAAGAAAGCAAGAAATTGATAAGCAATAAATTAGGGTGAAGGTAAACCTCCCGATTGAAAACTATAATATTTCATGGAGATCAGGAAGAGAGAACATGGATGGATATGATATGGGGGACACCTTCAATTTAAATAAACATCTTGTAATTAGTATTAATTTATTCTCAGTGTTAGTTTACCAAGTTTTATTTTGTACTATTGGCACTGAGTGAGATGCAATCATTTATTTGCTTTCCCTCAAGACTCTCAATTAAAAAGGGAATCCTTCAGTGTAATGATAATGAATCTTTTCATTAACCTCCAAAAACAGTTTAGTAACAGAAGCTATGAGTTTGTAGTGTACATAAACAATAACATTTTTAGAAGGCGGCGTGTTTCAGCATAATCTCTTCTGGCATCTATCTCTCTATCTACAGTATTTATATACCACTTTTCAACTAAAAAGTTCACAAAGCAGTTTACAAAGAAAATTGAAAAATAATAATAGCTAATTAAAAGCTAATGGGTCCATGTCCCAAAAGGGCTCACAATCTAAAATGCATAAAAGCAAAAAAGAACACCAGCAGAAGCCACTTGAACAGACATTGCTGGGGTGTGTAGGGCCAGTTACTCTCCCCCTGCTAAATAAAAGAGGAGAACCCACTTGAAAGAGTGCCTCTTGCTCAGTTAGCAGGGGTTAGATAAGCATTGTTTGTTGTGTGTTGTTAACACACAACATTAACAAGTGAGAATGTTGTGTAGAAAATGCCAGTTAAGAAATTGGGGGGACTTCAAAATTTCATGTTTCAGCCATGTGCTCCCCATTCACAAGTGCTTTATATGTTTAAACACACATAAATGCAACCTTTATCAGGAACATAAAAAGTGAATCAAATATTTGTTCACTAACTGAAATAAAAGAAAATAAAAATACATTAATGAAACAAGATTTTTTTAAAAGAAGCCATCAATGATCAAGATGTTTTGAGGTAGCTGAATTTTGATTCTTTTGAAATCAATGCAGACTAGAACAAAAGTGATTGCTTACCTTCCTTCTGGCTGCCTGCAGCACTCTGTTGCTGTAACAAACTTTGACTGTATAATGTAGGTAGTGCTGCAGCAGCATACTGCTGAATTCCTGAGTAGGCTTGGGTAAGGGCGTCCATAGTGCCAGCAGTGCCATTCGTCAAGCCTGTTGCACTGAGTCCTCCATTCAGGGCAGCCATACCTGAGAGCATTTGAGCAACTTTACAAAAAACCCAACAACAGAGAAAAGAAATTGCACTTGTTCATTAGTGCTTTCCAAAAGTTGTTGGCATTAATATGACACCAATGACAATGGCCAAGCATGCAAAAACTTGGGACACTTCACCAGATGGCATGGGAAGAATAACAGCAACAACAGTGTTAAAAAATACAAATGCACACACAGAGATTCCAATTAAGAATTACTTCATTGATGATTCAGTTTCACATTGAAATTGCTGATGAGTCCTGAGGTCATTTAAATGGATTTGCCTCAACAAATTGAGAAATTATGGCTATATCCTCATTGAGCTGGTAAACCTATATCTGAGTAGACTGGAGGTATATGTCCCATGTATTTAACTTCACATTTCCAGAGAAATGCTCAAGGCACTTGACAGAACAGAATAAATTCATCACTGTCATGTGAGGGGAAAGACTCTAACCTATCTTTCCCTGTGACATATCAGGTTTCTTTGAAGAGAAAGCAGTCAGTCACAATCCTACCAAATTCCTAGGATTGGCACAAATTGCATCCTGCAGCTGGAGGCCTCCTCAAGCTAAGGCAATGAGAGTTACCCTGGAGTTGCATTGCCCTTAAACCAATGGACAGTGTCAAGTGTCTGCATGGTGTCCAGTGTCTGAGGGTGCAGTTCTATGCATAACTTCCTGGAAGTAAGCCTCATTGAACATATGGGACATTTCTGTAAGACATGAATAGGATTGCATTATCAGTCTTATAAGCCTGTGTCTGCCTACTAAAGAGGCCCAGCTCCACTCACTCTTGGCTACTCTGTGATGACTGACACAAGCAAAAATTTTCAGATTTGAAGATGCTGTGATAGGGAAGTCACTGGCCATGGTACAGACACTCGTCCAACAATAGCAATAGCAATATTTTGAGGAATATGTGAGGATATGAATAAGTGGACATAGGGAATCATAATATGTCCACTTACTGATCACTTCTCCCAGGTTCCAGAAACACAGGCACACAAATGTATGTAACGAAGCCATGGCAGTCTGGGTGTAGTTTGGTTTCTTAATGAAAAATAGCCAGGGAGGTTTTAGCCTTGAGGAACAGTATGTGTGGGTAGGTACAGGTACGTTGACTATTTCCTTGCTGAGCATTTTTCTCCCCTTAATCCCACTAAATTTTGAATATACAATACAAGTTCTCTTGTAAGCCTGGAGGAAGAAAAAGTAGCTTAGGTAAGGAGAGAATTTTGAAGTAAAAAACAACAAAAACCTGTAGGAAAAGTGTTGGATCTCCTCCCTCACAGCTGCCCCTAAATCCCAAAGAGGAAGATTTGGCACTTCTAAGGTTGCCTTTCAAGACTTCAGTCATGCATTAATAAATGACACTTATTTCATCCCTCTGTAACTTTCAAAATCTATTTGGACAGTGGAGCTAATGAAAGTGAGCGTTGACAAGTTTATGGAAAAGGGAATCTTAGTTCTACTATCTGCAACTCTAAGAAACACTTGTCTCTAAACTGAACTACAGATTACATTAAAACACACAGCCATATTAATTAATTCCTGGCCCAAGGGCTCCCAAAGTGACTCAGAAGAGAAAAACAAAACTTCCAAAAAATAATAAACAAAAAAATACTACAATCAAGTCATACAACTGTAAAAACCAATCTTAATAAATGAAAAATAAAAGAAACCAGGGAGACGGACTACATTTTGCAAGCAATCAAAACTACCAAAATGCCTAGCAAAATAGAAGGTCGTTAAAAGGAAGGAATTCCTTTATCGTGAATGTCCTTTTCTTGGAGTCAAGGATAGGGTGCATTCAGACAATGTCTGGGTTATGCCCCGCCCACTCCAGAGACAGGGCCGGATGATAAAGTTGTCCCTTCCAGCGGGGGGCAGTACCTCCCCAGTCCGATACCAGAGCCGAAAAGAGGAAGTTGCCTCCGCACAATGTAATCACAGCAGGAAACTGCAGAAACTTGAAAACTGAAGAACATAGCAAGCAAGAAACCAGAAGAAAAACTGATTTCCCTGAAGAATCGGCTCCAACAGGTAAGGTAAAGAGGAGGAACCAGGAAAACTGGACCAGGGTCTGGGTACCTGTGACTACTGGGTCCCGGCCTGGAAAAATATAAAAATAAGATCCAACTCCACCCTTAACCAAAACTGAAAAGTGGTATATGTCTCTGTCCGAGGTGGGCCTGAATGCACCCTATCCTTGACTCCAAGAAAAGGACATTCATGGTAAGGGAATTCCTTCCTTCTCTGGAGTGAGGATCAGGGTGCATTCAGACAATGTCTGGGATGTACCAAAGCCTCACGCCCGGGTGGGAGAGGCACATACCACCTCAAGGATCAATTACCCTCTGCAGCACCCGTCTGCCAAACACAGCTTCAGCCAAAGCTGCTCGGTCCACTTTGTAGTGCTTAATAAAGGTGTCAGGGGAAGCCCATGCTGCAGCTTTACATATGGACTCCAATGAAAACCAACCCTCAAAGACTGCAGAGGTTGCAGCCGATCTAGTGGAATGAGCCTTTATGCCCTCGGGTGGCTCTTTCCCCACTGCCTTATAACTCTCCACGATGGCTAGTCTCAGCCATCTAGCTAGAGAAGCCAGTGATGCCTTTTTCCCTTTGGAGGGACCCTAATAGAGGATAAAGAGAGCCTCCGACCTCCTGAAATCCTTTGTCCTGTCCAGATAGAAACTGATTCCCCTCTTAACATCTAAGGAATGCCAGGCCCGTTCCTTAGCTGAACCTGGGTTGGGACACAGGGTTGGTAAAACTGTCTCCTGTGACCTGTGAAAAACAGAGTTCACATTCGGCATGAAGGATGGATCCAGCTGGAGCGTCACTCTGTCACCCTGGAAAATACAAAGGTTAGATTGCATAGACAGTGCCCCCAATTCAGATACCCTCCTAGCAGAGGTTATGGCTACTAGGAGGATGACTTTCAGGGTGACAAACCTGATATGCACCGTGGCCAAAGGCTCAGAGGGAGGACCCATGAGGGCCTTCAGGACCAAGCGAAGATCCCATGTTGGGAATCAATGCACAGGCGGAGGTCTGGTCAATTTTAGGCTTCTGATGAATCTTTTACTATGAGGGTGAGTGGACAGAGGTCCTGATTTTCGAGGGCCCAAGATGGAACTAATTGTGGATAGCTGTCATCTGATGGTGTTTGTACTCAGACCCTTGTCCACTCCTTCCTGAAGAAATTCCAGAACGTGTTTTATCTGGACCTTGGCCACGGGTACTTTCGCCTTTTCACACCAGGCATGGAAGCATTTCCAAGTGCGGGTGTAGATCTTATTGGAGGAAGGATGGCTTGCCGACATCAAAGTGGTAAGCACCCGGTCTGAGTAACCCTTACTGGCTAGACCTGCTTTCTCAAAAGCCAGGCAGTCAGCTTGAATTTCCCTGGATCCGGATGCCAAAGCGGCCCCTGTCTGAGAAGGTCCGGCCTGATCGGCAGCCTGAAAGGGTCTGCTGTAGACAGGGCCAGGAGAGACGGGTACCAAGGTCGGCGTGGCCAGTCTGGAGCCACCAGGATGAGGGACGCCTGACATCTCCGTACCCGCTGGATGACCGCAGGTATCAGTGGGAAGGGAGGAAAGGCGAACAGGAGCCCTTCCGGCCACGGAAAGGAGAGGGCATTCAGTCCCTGGGCTAGAGGATCCCGATACCTCAACAGGTACCTGGGAACCTGCGCATTCTCCCTTGAAGCAAACAGGTCCATGTTTGGTAGACCGAATTGAGCGACTATCTGTCGAAAAACTTTGGGGTGAAGGCTCCATTCTCCTTTGTCCACTCTTTTCCGACTCAACCAGTCGGCCTCTTAATTGGTGACCCCCGGGAGGTGTTCTGCCTTGATGGATAGGAGGTTCTGCTCTGCCCTCTGAAACAGAAGAACGGCCTCTGACATCAGACCTTTTGACTTGGTACCTCCCTGATGGTTCACGAAGGCCTTTGCCGAGACGTTGTCGGTCTGGATCAAGATATGGGTATGGCCGGTCAGCAGATGGAAGGCCTGGAGGGCCAGTCGAATAGCTCTGAGCTCCAGCCTGTTTATGGAGAACTTCTTCTCCCGATCTGACCCGATCCCCTGAGCCCAGTGGGATGACAGGCATGCTCCCCAACTGAACAGACTGGTGTCTGTTGTGATGACTACTCTGTCCGGGATCTCTATGCTGGTTCCCTCCTCCAGCCTTCCCGGAGTTTCCCACAAGGATAGTTCTGCAAGAAGCTGATCCGGCAAGGAAATGGACCGATGAGCTTTCCGATCGATGAGGTGTACGAAGGGCTGGAGGAAGGTTTGGAGCGGCCTGAGATGGAACCTCGACCACGGTATCACGTCCTAACATGATACCATAAGTCCGAGTAGGGAAGCTAACTCCAACAAAGTGACACACGAGGCTGACTTGACTCGGTGGATCACTTGGGCTAACTTTTCCCTGTGTTCTGTGGATAAGAATAGATGAAAAGAGACCGTGTCTATGTGTAGATCGAGGTGTGTAATGGTCTGCGCAGGTATCAGGGAGCTCTTGTCCAGGTTGATGAAGAATCCGTGGTGCCTCAGACAAGACATGGTTGTCTGCAAGTCCTGCAAGAGACGAGAACTGGACGAACCTGCAATGAGGATGTCGTCGAGGTAGGGAAACAGCCGTATCCCCTATCTGCGCAGATTGGCGATGAGTGCCACCCGAATTTTGGTGAACACTCTGGGCGCCGCCGACAACCCAAAAGGCAGAGCCCAGTATTGGTAATGGTTGTGTCCATACGAGAAGCGTAGAAATCTCTGATGAACTGGCAGAATCGATATGTGCAGATATGCTTCCGACAAGTCCAGGGACACCAGGAAATCTCCTTTCTCGAGTGCTGCCACGATCGAGCGCCAGGTTTCCATCTTGAATCGCCTCCGGATGGCAAACTTGTTTAGCCATTTGAGGTCCAGGATGGTTCACATGTCCCCGTTCTTCTTCGGGACTAAGAAGAAGACCAAGTACATGCCCTGCCCCCGTTGGTGTGATGGGACTGGCTCTATGGCTCCAATGTCGAGGAGGTGTTTGATCGCCAGAAGCTTCTGATGGTGTTTGAGTGGGTCGCGAGACACTGGGACCTGCCAAAATCTGTCCGGGGGTGTGTGTCTGAACTCCAGAGAGAGACCTGCAGACACTGTGCACAACACCCAAGCATTGGAAGTAGACCACTGCCAGCAGGGGGCGAAGCCAAGCAGCCGGGCCTCTATGGCTGTTGGCTCTGCCGAGGGCCCAACGTCATGCTGCTCCAGATCCCGTTTCCCGGATTGTAGAAATCTCTGCACTTGCCATAATTCGACTTGCCCCGAGGGATGACAGGGGCATTGGTCCAACATGACTTGGGTTGTTGGAAGGAATTGTCTCGGTATCTGTCACGATAGGAACGAAAGGAACGAAAAGATCCTACTAGAGGACTTCTTACCTAGTGGTAGGATCTTCTGTTTGTCCTTTGCTTCGATCAGAATTGGGTCTAAGGCTTTGCCAAACAGCTTGTTACCCTCAAATGGGAGGTTAATGAGCTTGGTGTAGGAGCTCCCCTCACCTGACCAGGATCGCAGCCAAAGAGCTCGGCGGGTGGAAACACTAGTGGCCATGGATCTCGCTGCCAGCCGCATTGAGTCCCTTGATGCGTCAGCTGCGAAGGCCGATACTAGTGCAATCTTCCTGAAGATCTTCTTGAGGGATCTGGGGAACTCCTTGATCTTGGTTGCCCCCTGGGCCCAGATGAAAGCTGCCCGTGACATGATGGAGTTTGCCCTGAACTCCAGCAGAAGCAGAAGCCCTGAAGGAGAAGGAAGACAATTCAAAGGATTTCTTAAGGGAACTCTCCATTTTTCTATCTGTTGGGTCCTTAGGCCAGACATCTTCATCTACTGGCACGAGGCCAGTGCAGCCACAGGGAGATCGACTGTGGGAGTCTTTAATAAGTTCATTTGCTTTTCAGGTAAGGTATAAAACTTGTCAATCATCTTAGATCCCAGACCTTTGGGGTGATGACACCACTCCTCAGAGAACACACTGTTAAAAGCCTCCAGGAAGGGAAAAACAGTGTGCTTTGTGGAGCTCCTAAGGAAGGCCTCCTCCCTGTCCTGTCCAGAATCAGACTCCATGTCACTAGCCTGTCTGAGGTGCAGGCATGAAGCAGACATATCCATTGCCTGGGGAAGATGATCAGCTGGAAAAAGCCTTTCTTTTGGGGCTTTGGGCTCTTCCTGTTCCTCCCTGGATAACTCCCCCTTCTCCAGCTCTGAAGAGGAGGCTTGGGATGAGGCAGAAGAAGAAGACAAGGATGAGTCCCGAGCACGTTTGGCCTTGTGGCTCTTAGAGCCCTTGTGGCGCTTGCGTGTGGATTGATGTTCAATGTGCTTGGTTTTCTGTTTCCTCTTATGGGGAGGGGATTGAGGAGACTCCCCCGAGGAAGAAGAAGAACCACTGGACAAGGGACTGGTATGCTTTCTATCTGATTGCCTGGCTCTTGCTGACAACTTGATTGCTGCAGCTTGGACGGCCATGACTATCGAGGGAAGGCTTTGAGTCACCGCTGCGTTGATGGCCAGTTGGAGGGCAGACGGGGATAGCAGGTGGCCTTGGGCCGGGATTGTGACTGGGCCAGAGGCCTGAGTTATGCTTGGCGCAGTCAGGTTGTCACCCTCAACATCCTCCTCCCTGAGGACCACCGGAGTGTGTCCCTGTGCCATCTCAAGTGAAAAGGAGAAGGGTCCTTCCCTTTTTTTAAAAAAAATCAGCCAAAAATTCAGAAGCCTCCACTAGTCTGCAATCCTTGCCCCAGGGGCCTGCTGTACTCACTGTGACCAGGGTCGAGGAAAATGGCCGCCGCTATCCCAGCGCGGGAAGAAAACGCTCCCAAAATGGTTCCCGCTGCTGCCAAGCACGGGGAAAAGGGGCTAGAATGCTTCCAGAGGGTGCCACGTGGCGCTGGAAGCCAGCTGGTGTCCCGCTGGGGAGTTGCTGCGGGTGGCGAGGAGGCAGAGCCCCACGTAGACTCTGTCTGCAGGGCTGGGGACGTTGACCCTCTCCAAGCGCGCCCTCAGTTGTGGATTCCGGGCTGTCCCTGGTCAGGGATCCCCCCGTGGTGTAGCCCAGGCCGCGATAGAGCGGGGAGACCCGGCCCGAAGGAGGTCTCCCTGCTCGGTCAGCTTGTGTCGTGGGGGGGGGGGTGCGGCCTCGCAGGCTACCCCCGCCGATATGCAGGGCCTGATGACCACCGCGCCAAGCGTGGTAGATAGCGCAGCAGTGGGGAACACCAAGAGGGGCCTCCGCGCTGCGCAGCTGACAGCCCTAGCCCCCAAAAACGGCCCCGGACCCTGGCCCTTCGCTGGAGAAAGGAAGAAGAGGGATAGCAAGGTTGAAGAAGAAAGAAAAGGGACTTGCTGTGCTCTAAGGAGCACAGCAGCACTAACACCCGTCCTGCTCTTGAGGAGACAGAGCCGGACTGGGGAGGTACTGCCCCATGCAGGAAGGGACAACTTTATCATCTGGCCCTGTCTCTGGAGTGGGCGGGGCATAACCCAGACATTGTCTGAATGCACCCTGATCCTCACTCGAGAAAACAAGGTCCTTAAAATTAAAATCAAGAGGGCCTGGCAGACCTCCAATGGCACAGAGTACTAGAGTCTGGTGTGTGACAGAAAAGGCCCTGTTCCATGTCACGCTCAGCTACACTTTCATTAGAGAGAGAACTTGGAGAGAGCCTCTGATGATAAGGTAAGGTGGCAAGGTATAATATTTAGACTTAATGTCTAAATTGAGTCATATGTTATGTGACTACATTTGGGAAATAAATTGATTTTGTCATATCAGGATGTTAAACATTTTCTTGTTTGATGATGCCACTTTTAACCTATTATGACATCACTTCTTTGTTAATGACATCACTCCATCCCAAAAGTGGATGCCGGTAGTAATGTTTTTTAGAATCAAATGTCTATCTGATCCTCCATGGGAAGTGTGACCCCATCTAAAACAGGTGTACACCAAAATTCAGTTCAGTTCTCTGACTAATCAGCAAAATCTGTTTCTTGTCTGGATTAAGCTTCAGCTTATTTGCCTATATCCAGTGGTGGGATTCAAATAAATTAACAATAGGTTCTATGTCCTAATAACCTAAATTAACAATAGGTTCTGTGTCACATTAGTAACCAGGCACTCATTAGCAAAGGGTTCTATGAAATCTTTGAGAACTCCTGAAGCACACCACTGTCTACATCCATTCTATTGTTGAACTCAGGCATGGATTCTTTTTCTCCACAAAACCACAATGAAAACGAGTGTTAGAGCTGGGTATTATCAGCATGTTTATTGCTATCTCAGCCTCCATGTTTGGATGACTTTCCGAATTGTTTCATGTAGATGTTTAAAAGTATGCAAAATAAACAGAACCTTGTTGGACCCCACAGACCAAGGGGCTGAGCCATAATTAATCCTGCAACACTCCAGTATATGGGACTTATCCTACAGGTAGGAATGAACCAATGTAAAAACAGTGCCCCACAACTCACTGTACAATTTTAATGGTATCAAAAGCTGTTAAGAGATCTAGCAAAATCAACAGGACACAATTTCCCCATCCAGACATTGATAGGGCCATCAACCAGGTCATTGTTCAGGGCTATCAAAGCAGGTTTGATCAGAACAGTTGAAAAGTCAGATTCATATGAATCAAGACCATCAGTACTGAGAAAGGCTCGGAATTACTACCAACTGGAACATAAAGAACAAAAAAGGGTGTTGAAACCCAGCTAGTAATTAGTTATGACCAATATGGGTTTTTTTAAAATAAATACTACTGTTTAAACACAGATGGTACTTCATCCTCCTTCAGTGGAGCATTTACTACCTCAACCATTCAGATAATGACATCCATTCTAATCTCTTTAAGCAGGCATGAAGGCCAGGTTGGAATCTGAAACCTCCAAACAAGCAGTTTCCATCCTCATACATAACAGATTGAAAGATGTCCAAAACAACAAGTCAAGCTGGTACCATAGGCCTTAGTTGGACTTATTCTCATGTGGAATCAAGACAATATGAAGTCAAAGGGTGCAATGGTAACATAGGCTGGTACAACTCATTGGTCTTTCTGATCCCTTGGTGATGTAGAGCAGCAAACGCATGTCTGTGCATTGAACACTCCCCCAAGTGTGATGCAGAAGTATCTTACAGCTCTTTTGTGACATTTCCAGGCCATCATGGGAATGGAAGTCAGGATTGTGGCAAAAAGGGTTTTGCTAATATGTTACAGTAGGCCACTGATAATTTCCCACCTTCATTGGTGTATCTAGGAAGGATTGAGTTGAAATACTCCATGGCATCAAACCTGTGGGAGCACTGCCACCTTCATCATCTCCAGTCCCCTTCCTCACTCTGTACATAGGGCCTTCCAAAGGCTTTTTGCCAACCAGAGGTTAGGTCTGCTGGAAAATTCTGAAGGCCTTTGCAAACCCTCCTCCGGACCTCAGAAGCCCTCATTCTGAGGTTCTAGCCCCAGGTAGCACAAGGGCCATGAATGCCAATGGCTGATGATCCAGCTGTGAAAAATATCTCATTATTTGGATCAGCTCAACTGAACAACTCTGTGCTGACACAATGATGAAGGAAAAGCACACTTCCTCCATCACCATCACTACCAAGTAGAAGGCTCTCCCAGTTCAACTTGTCACAATACTTCCTTGATTATCACATTTATTCAACCCCTTTTTGCCATAAGCTCTTCAAAAAACAAAGAAGCACAGTTATGGCACCTAAAGGAAGTGGATGCTTAGAACAACATGACAACAAAAATCTCCCCCAGGGAAGTCAAGAATCCATCAGTTTCAACAATCATTTGAAAAGGTCTCCCACCTTTGCAGAGATTAGGTGTCCCAGACAGCTTAAATCCTATCAAGTAGCAATCTATGAATGACACAGAAATCAGAACAGCTTCCCTTCCATTTAAATCATTTAATGATTAATCATTAACCATTTAATTCCCTTCCATTTAAATTAAAAAGACCAGATTAAGCATGTACATTGAAAGGTGAGGAAGGCCAAGTAATATCTCATACAGATCCACTGTTGACATGGAGCCCATGAGCTCATGAGCCTCTCCTCACTGCTTGGATTCCAGAACTCTAGAAATTAGGCAGGAGGAAGTTAGTTCCATTCCTGAGTCAACTCCCACCAATTTGTGCAGGGCAACTGTTTGGCTGCAGGATGGAGAGTACATCAAGAGATGTACTAACCTGCTTCAGACACACATCACCAATTGCAAACACTCAAAATTAGATTATTGTAGACCAGGATCCAATGTATGGGGATTGATCATGTGTTACTGCAACACCATCCTCAAAGTCTTGCCTGCTGTTGCACTTAGAAATCTGGCGGATGAAGTTGGGAGAGATTTACCCCATACTTTCCTCCCAACTAAGTCTCACTAATGCATACCGTATTTCCCAGTTTGTAAGATGCACTTTTTTCTCCCCAAAGGGGGGGAAATATCTGTGCATCTTATAGAGTGATAGGGCCAATCCTGGAGCACCTTAACCCATCAAGTTATATGTAATTGGATTCATATTGAACAGCAGAATCCAATGCAACAATCAGTTTTGAGATATCTCCTTCCTATCAAAAGTTATGGCCCAAAATGTAAAAATCAAAAATATAAAAACAAAAAAATACATTTTTTGGCAATTTTTTTAAAAAAATTTTTTGGCTTGGGAGGGTAGGAATTTTGCCATGAGGGTAAGACTTTTGGCCTTGGGGTTTAGGAATTTTGGGTTTGGCATCTGGTCACCCTGGCACAGTTGCAATCCTAACCAGCCTTCCCTGGTTTGGAGACTTGCTCCAAAGTAGACATGCACAAGATCTGGTCCCTCTTGCTCCATGCCTGTGCCTCTCTCACTCTTCCCCATGTATCTAGATCCCCTCACCTTTCCCTACCTACCTCACAAAAGACCCCCCCCCCAACTTACCTGCCTTCCTCGACCATTTGCAATGAGATTTGTGCAAAGTTATTGTCTGATCATTTGGAATGAGATTTGTGCAAAAGTCGCAAATCACTGACACTAGAGATGATGAGTTTTGGGGGTTTCCAGAAAATTAGAAGAGTGCTTGAAGCTTAAAGTCTTTCCTCATTTGTTAATGACAGTGATAATGGTTCTTAATATCACTGTTGACTTTACATAGTTGAAATATTATTCTGCTATACTTTATTAAACATATTAGTACACCATTTGGTTCAGAATATTTTTTTCTTGTTTTGCTCTTCTAAACTTTGGTGCGTCTCATGGTCCAGTGTATGTAATAAGCCAGGAAATACGGTCATTATTCCTAGTTGCTGCACACAGTTCCAATGTCTTCCTTCAAGCTGCACTTGTCACAAGGAACATCATATTTTCCTGGCATATATTTTCCTGGCAAACAAAATATAGTTTTCAGCCCCTGGATTCCTTGCTATTCTGATTGGTTGAGTGCAATAATTAGTGCAATAATTGTTTAAGTCGAACAGCCATCTGCTGAATAGGGACCATGGTAACTCAGTGGTTAAAGGCTGCGCTTGTCTACTGGTAGGTCAACAGGTCAGCAGATCAAAACTCAAGTGCTGCATGAAGGAGTGATCTGCAATCATTTGTCCCAACTCCTGCCATCTCCTGCCAACCTAGCGGTTTGTATGTACTGTACATGTAAGTAGATAAATAGTAGATAAAGCATGTACTGTACATGTAAGTAGATAAGTAGGTTACAACCCAGCTACAAGCCCCTGTGACAGGCTGGCCGGTTTCCTCAACATCACATCTAAACATGGATCAGACAATTCCAATCCAGAATAGCAGTCTGCTATAGCACATAAAAAATGTTAGGAAGAAGATCTGTTGAATATTTTTTTGTAATAATTTTATTACAGAAGAGAATGGCATAATTTTGCCTTCACCCATGCTCATTATTTTAAGACTGTTAAACACTACTTATTTATTATTTCTTGGGAGTCAATGGATCTCCTGGTCTCTTTGGAGACTTTGCAGCTACAGATTTTGCATAAAGGTTTAAATAGTAGCTAAAATGTAGCAATGCCATGTAGCTATTATGTATTAAAAGAATCTTGAGGATATTGTACCTGAAAAGTGATAATTACAAAAGCTACAATTGGAGGAATGCGTTAGCTGACTTTGCAGAAAGTCTCAGTGGTCTTTGAGTCAATTGTCTTTGGTGGGTTATCAACCTATTTGGGTGGGTCTCCCAGAACCTCCATTGAAAATACAGGTGCTGGAAAGATTACTGAGTTGCAGTCCTAACCATATTAGGCCACCTGGCATATCTTCCCAAGGTGGTGTAGAGAGGTTGTCATATGCCTGTGCACTAGCCTAACCAACTCCCATCTGAAGTGTGGGATGGAAGTGCCTTACGGAACTTTTGTGACACTCCCTGATCAGCATAGGACTTATGCTGGCCTAAGTAAAAATTAGGATTGTAGACTAATTGACTCAATCCCCAAGGCTATTCAAAAATCAGATAATTGCTACTTGCCCTTCAAAGAGTTGAGTAACTACATAATTTGAAAACAGTTTGCATGCTTGTGTAAAAACAGGAGTGCTTTGTTTTCTGGTTTTTCCCTAAAATCCATAAGTGACTGGTTCTGTGGACAGGTGAAGTTGGGGTAAAATAACTCAGTTCACCTGAAACTTTAAGGCTATTCATTCGAGTTGCCTCATTACAAGAAATGGATTGATTTTTTTTGCACTCAGTCACTCCCAGTAAGTGTCACTCCCAATTTTTAAAACTTGATCCCAGCATGAAAATGTAGGTCTAGATTAGTAGGTGCCCACCCCAACCCATGGACCAGAACTGCCACCTGAACAAATCCTATCATGCTCAGTGTTTACTATTCTGTGTGTATCCTTACCTTGCAAGCCAATCTCATCAGAAAGTTGCACTGGGTAGCCACTTCCACTGTTGCACTGGGTTGCCCTGATTTCAGACAGAGTTGGCTACCCACAGCATCTTTTTAACAAGACAGGTTTGCATGATAAAGAGCAGCACCAAGGTACAGTAAGCACCACATATGCCAGGGAAGGAATTTTGGAAATGCAGCAATCCTGTAATCCTGGATCACTGATGAAGATCAGAGGTGGGCAAATCCTGGCTTAAGGGTCATTTGTGGCTCTTGGGAATAACAAATTTGGCCAGCATGGAGCCCCCAATCTCCAATGAACCTCTGGCCCATCACAGACAGAGCCATGATGGCCCACCATTGGACGGGTATGAGCATGATTTTTAACCCCATTACATTGCCTCTGAACAACTTTTATCTCCATGTGTTTCTGGATTACACTGTTTTCATTATGTAAGAGGTGCAAGACTAATCTGAAATACATTGGCACCTTCATATAACAAACTCCTCATGTAAAGTATGTTTCATGTAACAAACAAAAATTTCTCTAGGATTCTGCTTCACATAAACTGTGCTTCACAGTTTGCTTCACATAACAAACAAACTCGTTGGCAGTTGGGGCAGACATAAAAGCGTCAGGGCTGCCTAGTGCGTCTGCCCATAGAGAAAGCAACACTTCTGCACTGTTCCTCGTGCGGCTGGGCATCACCTGGGCAGAGGGAGAGAACAGCAGTGGAGAAGAGGGAAGCAGCTCAGGTCTAGCAAGAAAGGAGCAGGGGAGAGAGAGGCTCAGGATGAAGAGAAGGAGAAAGTGGGGAGCTTTGAAAGTGTCTTTGATTGCAGCCTCCTAATGATGTCTTCCCAGAAGTAAGCCCCATTGTGTTAATAGGGCATACTCCCAGGAAAGTGTCTTTAGGATTGCAGTCTAAGTAGACTATATAGGATCATGCACACTGAATGCATGTTTTGAATTCAATTCCAGTGTTTTGTCATCATTTTTACATGCATAATATTTTAATATTTTATATGAATAATTTTTGGGTTGTGGAACCAATAGACTGAGTTTCCATTATTTCCTATGGGAAAATACAAGTCATCTTTAGAACATTTCATGTAAATTATTTTTTTCTGTGGCCCTCGAAACAGTGTCAGAGAGATGATGTGGTCCTCTAGTAAAAAATTTAATTCATTACAGAGGCATGTTTGTTACATGAAATGTTCTAAAGATGAATCGTATTTTCCCATAGGAAATAATGGAAACTCAGTCTACTGATTCCACAACAAATATATATACAGTGGCGCCCCACATAACAAATTTAATCCTTTCCAGAGGCATGTTTGTTATGTGAAACATTCTTTACATGAAGTGGATTTTCCTATAGGAAATAATGGAAGCTGAGATGATTGGTTCCACAACCCCCCAAAATATTCATATAAAAATATTAACTGTATGTAAAAATGATGATAAAACACTGGAATTGAATTCAAAACATGCATTCAGTGTGCATGATCCTATGAAGTCTACTTAGGCTGCAGTCCTGAAGGCACAATCCTAAAGACACTTATGAGGCTGCAATCCTTAAGACACTTTCCTGGGAGTAAGACCTATTGAAGACAATGGGGCTTACTTCTGAGTTGGCATGGTTAGGAATCAGAAATCTTAGACACTTTTCTGGGAGTAAGAAATATTGAAGACAATGGGGCTTACTTCTGAGTAGGCATGTTTGGGACTCAGCAATCTGAGACACTTTCCTGAGAGTAAGACCAATTGAAGACAATTACTTCTGAGTAGGCATGGTTAGGAATCAGAAATCCTAGACACTTTCCTGGGAGTATGACCTATTGAAGACAATGGGGCTTACTTCTGAGTAGGCATTGTTAGGAATCAGAAATCCTAGACACTTTCCTGGGAGTAAGACCTGTTGAAGACTATGTGGCTTACTTCTGAGTAGGCATGGTTAGGAATTAGCAATCCTAGACACTTTCCTGAGACCTGTTGAACACAATGGTGCTTACTTCTGAGTAGGCATGGTTAGGAATCTGCAATTCTAGATACTTTCCTGTGAGTAAGTCTCACTAGGGGAACTGGGAGTCTTCGGGGGGGGGGGGAGGGTGTTTGGAGATAGTAGAGGGGAGATTCAAGCAGCTGGGAGTAGTGGCCGCCACTTTAAAAGCCTGGCTCCCTGCAGAGCTGGCTGGAGGGAGGAGCACCCTCGCCTGCTCGCCAGCCTCTTCAAAAGCTCCACAGGAAGCCTGGGGTTGGAATGCAGGCTTTTAAAATGGCAGCCACTATTTGAGGCTGCCTATATCTCCCCCCACTGTTCCCAAACACCCTCCCAAATCCCCAGAAGACCCCCAGTCTCCCCAAGCACCTTCCCAGGAATGGACCTACATTACCTGACCTGAACATTCATTTAACAAGTGGAGGCTTGCAGCTCTTTAAACTTTAAAGAGCTGCCAGCTTGCCTTTGTTACCCAAATCAGCTTTGCTACCCAAGTCAGAAGCCTAGGTAAATATTCTTTACCTGGAACATACTTTACCCAGGGCTTTCATTACCCAAGGTACCACTTTAAGAGAAAAGTCACTGACTGACTGATTAATTCGTAGACAGACTCATTGACTCATCGAAGCCCTGCCAAAACCACCAGGCTTAGAGGCATGAAATTTGGGGAGGGTGATCCTTCCTTGACCGAGGGGTGCACTAAGAACTGGTTTTCAGAAATTACAACCGGAAGGGAGTGAAAAGGGGCACAGTTCATTTTCTTCTCTATATACTGCAGTGAAGAATTGATGACTCATCAACATTCCACCCCAACTCCTGGACCTAGAAGCATGAAATTCAGGGAGGGAGTACTTTCTGTCACACAAACACCCACCAAGAACAGATGTGTAGAAATTTAACGCTTCAGGGGCTGAAAAGGGGTGCAACGTGTTTTTGTCCTATACTTAACATGGAAGACTGACCAACATCCAGCCAATTTGGTGCTCAGTGCTTGGAACACTGGGAGGGGGAATATTGTTAGGAGGAAGAGATTTCCACTGGGGAGGATGCATGGGAGGTTTTACATGGGAAGATGCACATATGGGTTGATGTGCATGGGAGTTGACGCACAGGGGGGATGTTGTGCATGGTGGGTTGATGCGCATGGGGAGATATTTTACATGGGTGGGTGTTGCGCATGGGAGATGTTGCGCATTGGTGGATGTTGCATATGGGGGTTGATGCTCATGGGGGATGATGCACATGGGAGCTGATATGCATGGGGAGATGATTTGCATGGGAGACATTGTGCATGGAGGACATTGCGCATGGTGGATGTTGCGCATGCGGGATGTTGAGCATAGGGGGTTGATACACATGGTGGGTTGATGTGCATGCGAGGTTGGTGCATATGGAGATTGGTTGCGTGGCGGTTGGTGCGCATGGGGAGATGTTGCGCATGGGGCTATTGCAATTTGAGGTTGATGCACATGGGGGTTGATGTGTATGGGGAGTCGCACATGGGGACGTTGCGCATGGGGGTTGATGAGCATCTGTTTGATGTTCATGGGAGTTGATGAGCATGGGGAGATGTTGCGCATGGGGGTTGATGCACATAGGGTTGATGTGCATGGGGGACTGATGTGCATGGGAACTTATGCACATGGTGGCATATTGAGCATGCGGGGAATGTTGCGCATGAGGGGATTGTTGTGCATGGGGAATGTGGCACATGGTGGTTGTGCATGGGGGGTTTGTTCATTGGGGGTTGATGAGCATGGGGGTCAATGTGCATAGGGAGGATGATATGAATGGGATGGATGTCTAGGCCTCATCTTTCTGGTTCTTTTCCCCATTTTTTCCATTATAGGAAGGTGGATTTTTCTGTTTTGCCTGAGGGTTCATAGCTTTTGTGTGGATGGAGAGGGGGGAGTCTAATCCTGACCTTGCAGGATTGTTATTTTTCTTGATTTTTCCTTTTTAGAGGGGGTGTTAACTATTTTGTCTGAATGTTTGCAATGTCTGTGTAGATGGAGTAAGGCTAGTCTAGGCCTCACCTTGCTGGTAATTTTTTCTCCTTTTTTCTTTTATAGGGTGGTGGATTTTTCTGTTTTGCTTAAGTGTTTGCAGCTTCAATGTGGATGGAGAAGGGCCTGTATTTGCCTAACCTTGCAGGTATGTTTTTTCCTTTTAAAGGGGTGGAAGTTTTCTAAGTGTTTGCAGCTTCTGTGTAGATGGAGAAAGCCCAAGCTAGGTATTTTTTTCCTTTTTTATTTATAATGGGGGAATTTTTGGTTTTGCCTGAGTATTTGCAGTTTCTGTGTGGAGAGAGAGAAGTCACTCTGTTCCACACCTTGTTAGAAGGCCAGTCTGGGCTTCATCTTGCTGGTTTTTTGTAGGAAAGGGCAATTGTGACTGACCTCTGGGAGTGGAGCATGAGACTGTATGTTACTGAGTGTGAATCATGTGACTGATCGAGTGATGTGAGTGAGTTGTAGTGAAACTCATCTAGGAGAAAGGAAACTCCCATCTCAAACCTTCAATGCATTGTGGCTATACCCATCTATGTATAAGGCTTCCGGAGTAAACCACGAGGAAGAATCCGGAGTTGGAGTCCCGAAAGCAGATAATGATACATTCTGGTAATTCCTGCAATTCAGCTGGAACCAATCATATCGGCCTTGCATTTCCATTGGACTATTTCAGTAGTGTGGAGAGGCGGAATTTACTTCTTGGGTAACAGCCCAACATCCATAATAATCTACCCAGGCCTTCGTGCTCTGAAGAGGACACTCCAGCCTCAAATAACAGCATCAAAACAACAGGGGAAGTGGCAGTTACCAGTTATAAGTCGTTGTTTGATTGTCACAGAGTGTGATGCCAGGATGGGAGAGATTCGAGGATGGGAGAGATCATTGTATCTCATTTGGCAGCTACCGCACCCCTTAAGATGGACAGCCCACAGCCAGTCAAGTGCTCACACGAACGGGCTGTTAACCCGTTCACATTAACGAATAATCCGTTAACATTAATGAATGTGTTCTTTACATGAAGCACAGTTTGTTACGTGAAGCAGAATCCTAGATAAATTTTTGTTTGTTACGTGAAACATACTTTACGTGAGGCTTTCTTTATGTGAGGCATCACTGTATCAAGAAAATCTCTGAGAAAAAAACATTTTTTATTCTTGACGATTTTAATGCAAGAGTTGGATCTGATTTGTCTATGTCATTTTGGCATTGGGAAGATGAATGAAAATGGCCAATGCGTACTGGCGTTTTGCAGCTGTTACGGTTTTTGCGTTAGCAATACATTCTTTAACATAAAGTCTCAACACAGAGTGTTTTGGAGACATCCAAGATTGAAGCATTGGCACCAGCTAGACTTGATCCTCACCAGGCACTCCAGCCTTCCCAGCATTAAGATCACATGATGCTATCAGGGCGCTGATTGCAATAGAGACCACTCCTTGGTGTGAAGCAGAGTAAAACTGCAAAGAAAGAGGCTGTATCAGTCAAAGAAGGAAGGAAGTCGATGAATTATCATCAGCAAGACCCATAGTCTGGGAAAAGTGAAGGAATTTGCACAATCACTAAAGGAAACTCTCCCAAGTCCAGCTGAGGCAAATGCTTCTGAACAATGGGAGCATTTCAAGAATGCTGTTTATAATACCGCCTTGTCTGTTTTTGGTAAGGAGGTTAGAAAAACAGAAGATTGATTTGAAACTCTCTCAGAGGAATTGACACCAGGCATTGAGGAAAAAAGGAGAGTCTTAACTGCATAGAAAGCCTGTTCCAGTGAGTGCAACCTACAGGTTCTGCGAGTTGCTCATAGCAAAGTCCAACAGACTGCCAGGAGATATGCTAATAACTATTGGCTGCAGCTTTGAACCCAGATCCAGATAGCAGCTGACAGAGGCAACATCAAGGGGATGTACGATGGCATTAAGCATGCGCTACATCCATCAGTAAGGAAATCTGCCCCTCTAAAGTCTGCTAAAAACGAGGTCATCCAGGACTGCAAACAGCAGATGGTACACTGGTTGCAGCACTATTCATTCCCAACCCCCACCCCCAGGAATAGATTCTGTTAACCTATTAAAGCCATTATATTAAACCTATTAAAGCTATTATATGTTGTTGTTGTTATTGTTGCAGCACTATTCTTAGTTATACCCCAGAGAAAATGTAATAACCAAAGAAGCATTAAACTACATTGAGTGCCTGCCTCTCTTGGAGGAGCTTGACAGTGAACCAACTTTAGAAGAACGAAATGTGGCACTGGATTCCCCTGCTTTTGGCAAGGCTCCTTGGAAAGATAACATTTCTGCCAAAGTTCTGAAGTGCTGTACAGAGATAATTTCCACAGAACTGTTTGAAATATTCTGCCTTTGTTGGAGGGAAGGTGGAATACCACAGGACATGAAGGATGCAAATATCGTCACACTATATAAGAACAAAGGCAGCAGGGGTGACTGTAACAATTACCGAGGCATGTCTCTTAATGTTGTAGAAAACTGCTTGCCTGAGTCATACTGAAGAGGCTTCAGATGCTTGCAGAGAGAATCTATCCTAAATCACAATGTGGGTTTTGAGACAACAGGTCGACTACTGATATGGTATTTTCTATCAGACAGTTGCAAGAGAAATGTAGGGAACAAAGTCACTTTTTGTAGCCTTCAATGATCTTACAAAGCCTTTTGATTTGGTTAACAGATGTGGCTGTCAAATACAGCCATGCCTGAGCCTGAACAACCTTCTATGACTATGTCTACTGTGTTAACCTAGGGTTATTCTTGGTGTAATGGATCCTGTGAAGCATTATGGGTATGGGAGGAGTTGGCTTGAGTGAAAGGGGACTGAGGTGAAAAAGAGACGAAGTCTGATGCTGTAGAGAGAGCCTGCCTGATGGTGGGCTCTCCACACAAAGATGAGTGGCTCTTGGACATTGGTACCTCCACAATGAGCATGAGATTGTTTGGACCATGTATTAGATTCATCAAGAAGTGTTGAGCAGCTAAGATTAGTGCAGGAGGTAGTGCTATTATTTTTATTCCAAATGTTAATGTGCTTGAGATTTATGCTTAAACTAATATGAATTGGTTTTGCAAATAAAGTTTGACCTTAACTTAGAATGCTTTGTAGTGGATTTCACTATATCTGAAACCAAGGTAAGAACTCTTGTGGAAGAGTAGCGACTGGCCGAGTGGGGCTCAGAAATAGCCTAAAGGCAGTGCTTGCTCGCACCTCATAATCTCTGAGCCAGTGCAGAGTTGGTGGACTCTGGCACTGGAAAGAGATGTCTTCAGGAGCTCAAAACCCATTGAACTGGGCATGGGGCAACCTGGTTCTGTGTTGTAAGACCAACCAGAATGGCACAATGGCCTTTTTAAAATCCTTCCTAGGATTGGATGCCCACCTAAGCTCCTAAGCTCCCACCTAAGCTTAACCTAAGCCCACCTAAGCTCCTTAACATCATCAGGTCCTTTTACGAGGACTTGAGGTGCACTGTAGTTTTTGATGGCTTAACATCAGATTCCTTAGGCATTTGAAGTGGAGTGAAACAGTGCTGCGTCTTCATGCCAACTTTTATTTTTGATCTTTTTTGCTGTAATGCTGAAACATGCTTTTGGAAATTTGACATTGGGAATTCATCTCCATACCAGATCAGACAGAATACTCTTCAATCCTTCCAGATTAAGAGCAAAGTCTGAAGTCCAGCTGAAATGCTTGCAGAATTTCCTGTTTGCTAATGACACTGCAGTTACTGCTCACTCTGCCGAAGACCTTCAACTATTATGGACCATTTTAGCAAAGCCTGCCAAGACTTTGGACTAACAATCAGCTTGAAGAAAACACAAGTCATGGGTCAGGATGTGGATTCACTTCCCAGTATTACAATCTCTTAACATGAAAAGGAGGTTGTCCATGATTTTGTGTACCTTGTGGCTCAACTATCTCTGACACTCTCTCCTTAGATACTGAGCTGAATAAACGCATTGGTAAAGTTGCTGCCATATTTTCCAGACTTAGAAAAAGAGTATGGCTTAATAAAAAACTGATGAAGCATACGAAGATCCAGGTCTACAGAGCCAGTGTCCTTAGCACACTCTTGTACTGCCGTGAATCTTGGATACTTTATGCATGACAGGAAAGAAAGCTAAACACCTTTTTTATGCTTTGTCTCCGATGTATTCTTGGCATCACCTGGCATGACAATGTCTCAAATGGTGCAGTCTTGGAACTTGCTGGAATCTCTAGCATGTACACACTTCTGAAACAGTGACGTTTATGCTGGCTTGGGCATGATGTGAGAATGGCTGATGATTGGATTCCGAAAGATCTCCTATATGCACAATTATTGCAGGGAAAGCAACCTAGAGAAAGACCATAGCTGCAATATAAGGACCTCTGCAAGAGGGATCTAAAGGCCTTTGGAATGGACATTAATAGTTGGGAAACCTTGACCTCTGATCATTCAGATTGGAAGGAAAGGACGCAGTATGGCCTTCTCCAGTTCGAAGAGAAACTTGCTCAGCATGCTGAAGCAAAGAAAATTTCACTCAGAGCCAGTGAAATGTAGGGTCTGGACAGGGAACAGACTTTATCTGTCCTCAGTGTGGAAGGGACTTTCACTCTCAAATTGGCCGTTTTAGCCACACCAGATTCTGTTTTAGGACCCCCAGTCTGAGCACTTCAGTCTTTAGAGACTGAAGGATGTGAATGATGCCACTGATGAAGGCAACACTGCCCTGAATACAGTTGCATGGTTGCGTTATAGGAAAATGGCACATACAGACATTTTTCTGAACTCCCCCACATGAATACTGAAAACATGGATAAAAGGAAACCTTATACTTCATCAATCACTCCTGTCTTTTCCAGTGCTGACTGTGATAATACACTAAAAAATGAACACCAGAGGTAATCCAGGACATTAGAGAAAAGAGAATAAGGCTGCAATCATTTCCACACTTTCCTGGAAGTAGATTTCATTGAACACAACAGGAGTTACTTCTGAGTAGGCATGCATTGGCTATTTCCAGAGAATACTAACAAGAAGCAGAAGCTTCATGTTAGTCTTCTATGTACTCTACTATTTGATTTGGCTGCTTCTCACATTTCCTTTCTATAATAGGCAGCAAAGGAAAATGGGGAGATTTGGTCTTAATGTTTAAGCCTTCTCTTTGGTATTTCCATGGTGGGGTGAGCCTCTCACTTGGGATGATACTCCCTCCAGAAGGTGGGGTCGGTTGAAAGTCTTCCTGGAGGGGGTCCTCTCCTTAGATCCCTAAACTGTCCAAGCAATACAGATGAATCCTCTCCAGGAATAACAAGGTGGAAGAAAAAACAAGGGAAACCTTTCTGATGTGGCTGCAGAAAAAAACTGAAGCGAGCTCTCAAGAAGGTCCAAGACAATGGGATATATCAGTGAAACAGTTATCAAGCCAAAGGGCAACATGCACACTGAGTAGAAAGGTACTGCTCCAAGAAAGAGAAAGCACGTGGTACAAACAAGAGGGGGAAGCAAGAGAGATGCAACAAGAACATGTGCCCCCTTCTTGCTGGCACATGTACTGGTCCCTGACCCGTTCCTTGTATGTGTTCCTCCCTGTTTCACAACCCACTAGCAGCAAGGGTGGGTCTGACCCCACCATGGACATACCACAGAGAAGGGGGCTTACACAGATAAGACCAAATCTTCCCATTCTCCTGTGATATATCCATGGTAAGGTCAGCCTCTCACTTGGGACATTCCCAAGCAGTGGCGCTGCCTAAGGGTGGGCACTGCTCAGAGGATGTGAAACCACCGACTAGAGGACACACCTAGCGAAGGCCGCATTATCTAAGGTGTATCTGTCAAGCTTGTAATGCTTGACAAATGTACTAGGTACATGTAGCCATCCAGCACACTGCCTAAAGAGAGGGGCAAACAGGGTAAGCAGCAGTAGTAGCTATGCTTTTGGTGGAGTGGGCCCGCACCCCAAGAGGTGGCTCCTTATCAGCTGCATTGTTGGCCAAATTTATCATCTCCCTGACCTGCCTAGAGATGACCCCTTCTCAACTGACCCCTTCTCTTTGGAACTGTCCCGAAAAGACACAAAAAGGACCTCAGTCCTCCTGAAGGGGTCTGTGCAGTAAAGATAGAAGCTCACTGCCCATTTGATGTCAGACAAATGCCACTCCATCTCCTTGGGTTGAGATGGCTTGGGTCAGAAAGAATGTAAGATAACCTCCTGGGACCTGTGGAATGCCGAATTGACTTTTGGCATGAAGGAGGGAGCCTTGTGCAGTATGATCCTATCTTCCAGGATGGAACACAGTTCCCAAGCCATGGAGAAGGCTACAATCTCCAACACCTGTCATGCAGACATGATGCCAATGAGAAAGACAGTCTTGAGCATGAGCAATTTGACAGATCAGGTGGCAAGGGTATCGAAGTGGGGCTTTCACAGATGGTGAAGCACCAAGGGCAAACCCCATGGAATGGATCATGTACAGGGGGCGGCATAAGTAGCCATTCCTCGCTAAGGAACTTGCACACATAGGGATGTGCCTTCAATCTCCTGTCATCTTGCAGGAGTGGCCCACACTTTGTTGATAAGCTACTTGAAGTATGGGTGCATAGGGAAGCCATACACAGCCTTGTCCATGGAAGGGAAGGCAGCCGCTCTCCAGGAAAGAGGATCACTGGCAGGGGGGGTCAGAGCCTTTTCAGTATTCTAGGAGGTGGAAGACATTGGCCACCTCTTGGGAAAAAAAGGTCCATATTAAGGATTGCCTCTACTCCCTGTGGTTCCTCATCCTCCTCATCTTGCGAGGAGTGAGTAACCCCATCTTCATGATATTCGTCTGGTTCCTCCTGAGGCTGGCATTGAAAAGATCCAGCAGGCTTGGCTCTCTTAGCTAGGGGCCCCAAGGGCACACGCAGGTCATCAGATGGGGCCAAAGGAAAGACAGGATGAGGGTCATGGAGAGAGAGAACAGGGAGTTAGAGACTGAGGCAAGAGCTGCTGAGAAGCCTGCGGCAATAGAGGCCTCAATCCTGGTCATCATGACTGTTATAGGATCATTCCCATCCTGAGAAGGAGAGGGGCAGATGCTGAAGGAGATTTTGACACGATGAACCGAGTAGAAGAAACAAGGCACACTTCACGAAAGAATGCTACCTCTGGCTCCTGGAGATAGCAAGCAACAAGAAAAGGCAGGACCTGGAAAGGTGAGGAGTGCTCAAAATGGGCACAAATGAGGAGAGGGGGCGGAGTTCCTGCTCTCCAGGAAAAAAAAATATGTAAATCGCTTTGGCTCTGTAGAGCCCTCCTCGGCCAGGGGATATACCAAGAGGTGAGTGCCTGGCCTGCCAGGTGAATGGGGCCCACCCCCTGAGAAGGCTACCCCTAAGGCTGGGGTGCCATGCTCTAGGCTGGGACTCCAAAGGGACAGAGGCCAGGCCTGGAGCAAGGGGAGGAAGCCCCCACCCGCTAGAAGGGCACGTAAGGCAAGTGTCCAGCGGCATCCACCCCCCACTGCAGGTGACGTGCTCGATGAGCTTCCAAGGAAGCTCACAAGGTGTGGGGACAGGCGGTATGGTCTGCCCCCTGAGATTGGGCTGCAGACATGGGGGGAGGTAAAGGGAGAGGGGCTTCCCTCAATCATGCTTACCCCTGACAAGGTTGACTCAGGACCCCCTGGCACTGAAGCGCCTGTGCCAGGAGTGGGGAGGCAGCACTCAATAGATCCTTGGGGAATCCAAGGCCCTTCCCCCATACCTGGGCACTCTCACTCACCACTCTGAGGGAAGGTTCAGGGTGTAACTGGAGCCACTGTGGAACCAGCGAGCAGCCTGACCCACTAGGGGCCTCTTGACCGATGACCCCGTGGAGGGGGGCCATGAGCGGCCTCTCCCCAGTATCCAACATGGGAGGGGAACCTGGGGAGCATTGAGCCTGCACTAGCAGGATAAGTGGCCCCCTGTTCCCCTAGAGATAGGGGGCAAGACAAAGGGTTAAAGGAACCCACTATACCCAAGAGGGTGGGAGTCAGCAGAACTGACGATTTTCAACCCGACCAAGCCAAAGGTGAGGCCAGTCTGGGGATCTAAGGTGAAAACCCCCACCAGGAAGCATTTCAACTGACTCCGCCTTCTGGAGAGAGTGTCATCCCAAGTGAGATGCTGACCCCACCATGGATATACCACAGGAAAATATAGGAATGTTTGGCATTCCTATAGTTAAGTGTTGGGCATGCAGGAACAAGTGAATCTATAGATACAGAATCCACTGCTATGGGGCGACACTTATTCCTGCTTAATAATGAGTAGAAAAATGCACCACAGTCATTATGCACAGAAAAAGTGAACAGCTTTATGCCTATTTTATGAATTTAGGACCCTGATCTTGGAGGGACAGGAGGTATGCTGCAGTAGAGGGCAGGTTGCCTGAAACTACAGCTGGCACTGCATTGAGATTTGCACTGCATTGAGTGCTGAAAGCAAATCTTGGAGGTGCTCTCACACCGTGCTTCTAATTGGCCTGAAAGTGGGCCACTCCAGAAGCAGTTAGAGGTGACATGGCACTGATCTACTTTCAGCTGCTATACTGACGCTTGTGTTGTACATAGCCCAGGCTGCCATTTCTAAAATCAGGGAGTGTGTGGTGCTCCACTGGAAAACACAGTAATTATAGATTTTTATTATAGCACTAGCAAAAAAGTGTACTAGCATTGCAGGACTAAAATTCCCCAATACTCCATTCCCCCACTGTGCAACATCCCCCATGTGCAACATTCCACATGTACAACATCCCCCATGCGCAACTTCCCTCATGTGCATCATCTCCCCATGCGCAACTTTTCCCAATGCACAATTTTCTCCATGCGCAACCTTCCTCCATGCACAACTTCCCCCATGCACATCATCTCCCCATGCGCATCGTCCCCCCATGCTCATCAACCCCCATGCGCAACATTGCCCATGTGCATCAGTCCCCCATTTGCGTCAAAACCCCATGCACAACATTGCCCATGTGCATCAGTCGCCCATGCGCAAAATCCCCCATGCACACCATCTTCCATGCGCATCTGTTTGCCATGTACAACATCCCCCTTGTGCATCAACCCCTATGAACATCATCCCCCATGCGCAATTTCCCCATGTGCAAAATCTCCTATGCACATCAACCTCCCCATGCGCAATATCCCTCCATGCCCATCAACCCCCCCAGGCTCATCAACACCCCATGTGCAACATGGCCCATGCGCACCAACCTCCCATGCACATCAACCTCCCATGCGCATCAACTCCCATGCACATCAGTC
This sequence comes from Cryptoblepharus egeriae, assembly GCA_030015325.1. NCBI lineage: Eukaryota > Metazoa > Chordata > Lepidosauria > Squamata > Scincidae > Cryptoblepharus > Cryptoblepharus egeriae. The sequence continues at coordinate 4,899,475 of JAREYC010000009.1, forward strand.
CCCGATGTGCAACTTCCCCCATGTGCAACATTCCCATGCCCATCATCCCCCATGCGCATCATCTTCCCATGCACACTATCTTCCCAAGTTCAACCCCCATGTGCAACTTCCTCCCATGTGCATGAACACCCCATCCACAACTTCCCCCATGCACATCAACCCCCATGTACAACATTGGCCATGCGCATCAGTCCCTCATGCGCATCAACCCACCATGCGCAACAATGCCTATGTGCAACATCCACCATGCACATCAGTCCCCCATGTGAATCAGTTGCTCATGCGCATCTCCCCATGCACATACTCTTCCTCAGTGCATCCTCTTTTGCCAAACAACATCCGCTTAGTGCACCAGGCACTGAGCACCAAATTGGCTGGAGACTGGTTTGTCTTCCATGTTACGTATATGACAAAAATACGTTGCACCCCCTTTTCAGCCCTTTAAATGTTAAATTTCTCCATATTGGTTCTTGGTGGGTGTTCCTGTCACAGAAGGAACACCCTCCCCAAATTTCATACTTCTAGGTTTGGGTTTTCACGCACAATGTTGATGTCTCATCAATTCTTCAATGCAAAGGATAAGGAGGAAAATGTGTTGTGCCCCTTTTCACCCCCTTCCAGTTGGAATTTCGGAAAACTGGTTCTTAGGACTGCCCTCGGTCATGGAAGCAACATCCACCCCAAATATCATGCTTCTAGTCACAGCAGTTTTGGCACGGCATTGATGAGTAAGTGAGTGAGTCAGTGAGTGAGTCAATGAGTGAGTCACTGAGTGAGTCATTGACTTTTCTCTTTTATATACCGGTATATAGATTAGCAGAAGTCCCTTTCCCCCCAGCAATTATCATTTCTTCACTTGTATCTGCTTCCATAACTTCTCAAACCAGAAAATGATTCTGGCTAAACAAGTACAAGCCTCAAAATCTATATATCCTCATGTCATAATGAGATATTTGCAAATATATACAAAATCTGTATATCTTCATATCATAATATTTGCATATATACTGCAGAGTATCATTGTTAACAAGACAAGAACTTTTTAGATTCTTGGTATTACACTGCTCAGAACAGAGCTTTATCAGTTTTATGTATCATTTTGCACATGTATATTTCATGTATATATCGTAACATTAATATATTATAACTACTAATGTTCCTATGGTGATTACAGGGAAATTGCTGAGTATCCACCACAGGAATAAATACTCACTGTTTACGGTACCTGCTAGTGCATTAATATTATTCAGCCCAACAGTGGCTCCAGCCAGTCCTTGGAGAGTTCCAAGAGAAGTCAAAGAATTCATGGCTGCTCCAGATGTGGAATTTGCTGATGAAGCCGCAACTAAAGTAGAAGCAATGAGAAAAAGCAAACTGAACTTTCAATCATTCAGTGACATATTACCATTAGTTTGTGTATCTCCCAATTAAAAATTCCTGCAAATAAAAGAAAATGAATCTCTGGAACTTGGCTTGCTGAAATTTTTTTTCAAGAGCCCAAAAAATATAAACCAAGGATAACCAAGATTAAAATATCACACTCTTTTTCGGAATAATTAACCGTTTGGTCACTTCTTAGTACTGTATTTATATAAATTTACCCTGCTTTTGAACAAACAAAATGCAAAAAAAGAGATCAGTTAAAAATTTAACAGCACTTTTTTAATAGGTAAAAAAAAAAGCAGGCCTCCATCAGTCTTGGAAGACTATGGTATCGTGCTTGGCGCTGCATGAAAGCCTAGGTTAGATTGTTATGGAGGATATGTAGATTGTTATGGAGGATATGCTGTTACCCAAGCAGCAAATCCCCCCTCTCTACGCCACTGAATTAGTCCAATGGAAAGGCAGAGCCAACACGATTGGATCCAGATGGCATTGCAGAGCTGGGCTAGGGACAGGAGCTCACCCTATATTGTGGGGCTGACCTGGATCTCGAACCCTGGCCTGCTGGTTAACAGGCGCAGTGTCTTAGCCACTTGTGCCACCCACAAGAATTCTTAAAGTGAAAACAGTCCTAACTTATGCCAGAGAGAATGGCCTAGTAATGGCAGCCTAAAGTAGTCCATATCCAGAGCTGACACTTAGGCCAGATCCTCAGCAGAAGGAGGCCTCTAGGCTGGCCTAAATGCTGCTAGGGAGGCAGTAGCACAAATCTACAATTCCAGGCGTGCTCATTGGCAGGGTTGCCATATGTACCGGAAAACTGGGACAGTCCCGGTTTGGAGGGATTACGTTCATATATTGGGATGTTTGACATAGGGTACTGTCCCAATTTGAGAAAGAAAATTGTGGCAACGCTACTCATTGGAGACCAAGTAAGTGGCACTTGGGGAGGGCTTACTCCTAAGGAGACCTGCCTCAGATCACACTGAACAAGGAACAGCTGTGGTATTTGTATCCTGTCTGCGATATGAGGAAGCCAAAGGAGTCCCTACCAACCAGTAATAACTGCAGCATAATGGAAAGGCATGGTTAGGTGGGGGACCAAATGCCAGAACTGCAAAAGGAAGAGAGCAAAATCATCCAAAATGTAGGGCACCCAAGATAAATAGTGGACAGGAGCAAAGGAAAGTTGGGAACATCTATATCAGCGGTGGGCTTCAGGGATTTCTCACAGGTTTTATAGAACCCTTTGCTAATGAGCACCTGGTTCTGAGAAACTGTTACTAATGGGACATAGGATCTGTTGTTAGTTTGGGTTATTAGGACATAGAGCTTGTTGTTAATTTAGTTGAATCCCACCACTGACCCATATCCATTGCTCTCATGTGGTGCATGGAAACACTCTGGTCGCCCACATTCACACAAATACAAACATAAAACCTGTACTGTAAAATGTTATTTATTGTCATGAGCTTCTTATGCAGGAAAATATGTATTGAATTTTTATAGAGGTAAGATGCAGAACTGCAAAACTGGTATCTTACAAGATGAACTTTCTATGCAAATTCACTTAGAAAACTGTCATACAAGTAAAGCTATTTTGGGATTATTTTGGAAGCAAATAACAGCACAGTGGGTGTACTGGCCTATAACAAAATGTCATAATAGCAGATTTGAACTGCCCAATGGAACAATGTAAATTGTGCTAAAGTGAAAAAAAGAGGAAAGCTTTTAAAGGATGTTGGGCATACATGTTATGTGGTGCTTCTCTAGTGAAGCTTTCTAAATCTATATACCTTATATACTCGAGTATAAGCCGACCCGAGTATAAACCGAAGCACCTAATTTTACCACAAAAAACGAAGACAACTTATTGATTTGAGTAAACCCTAGGGTGGAAAAGGTAGGAGGCTCTGGGTGGGCTCTGAGGCTGATGTCCTGTCTACCCTTTCCCAAGAGTAAGCCCATTGACTATAATAGTACTATCTTCTAAGTAGATATGCCTAGGATAGAGCTCTAAGAATACAATCCTTATACACACATTTCTGGGAGCAAGCACCAATGACTCTAAGGGGATTTACTTCTGAGTAGACTTGCCTGGGATTGAGCTCTAAGGATACAATTCTTTTATATACTTTCCTGGAAGTAAGCCCCTTTGGCTCTAAGGGGACTTACTTCTGAGTAGATCTGCCTAGGATTGAGCTCTAAGGATACAGTCCTAAGCCACATTGGCTCTAATAGGACTCACTTCTGGGTAGACCTGCCTAGGAACAAGCTGTGAGGCTGCAATCGTATGCACACTTTTCTGAGAGTAAGCCCCATTGACTCTAATAGGACTTACATCTGAATAAGCACAACTAGACCTGCCATTTTGGAGAAACACCTGAAGCCTCTGCAGCGGGCTGACGCTTCTCAAAAATGGCTGGTGCTCATGGTTGAGCCCACCCTGAAGCTTCCATAGTCAGCTGGAGGGCTTCATTGTAAAAAAAACTTGATGAACTCAGCTGCTACTACAGATGCCTTGGTTGATCTAAGTGCTACCGCTTCCGGATATCTAGTATTGTAATCGATAACTGACAAGATGTAGGTATATCCTCCCTGTCCTTTTGGTAGGGGTCCTATCATGTCTATGGCGACCCTCTCAAAGTGGGTCTCTATTATAGGCTTGGGTTGTAGTTCTCCCCCAGGTCGCCCTTTTGGCTGTGTCAGCTGACAGGCCTTACAAGTCTCAGTGTCTTTAAATGTCAGGATATATTCCAGGCCAATATACTTGGATTTACCAAGAATAAATCTTGCAAGACAAATCTGATCTCCTTTTTTGATCAGGTTACAAGCTTACTGGACGGTGGCAATGCTGTGGATATCATTTATCTTGACTTCAGCAAAGCATTTGACAAAGTCCCACATGACATTTTAATTGGGACGTTGGAAAAATATGGGCTAGACAAGGCAATTGTTAGGTGGATCTGCAACTGGCTCGACGACCGCACTCAAAGGGTTTTAGTAAATGGTTCTGTGTCAACCTGGAGGTCAGTTTCTAGTGGGGTACCCCAGGGCTCTGTCTTGGGCCCGGTTCTCTTTAACATTTTCATCAGTGACTTGGAGGAAGGGATATGGGGGAGCCTGATCAAATTTGCAGATGACACCAAGCTGGGAGGAGTAGCAAACACATCAGAAGATAGGAGAAACCTCCAGGAGGATCTGGATAAACTGGAATCCTGGGCTGTAACAGAATGAATTTCAACAGGGAGAATTGCAAGGTTCTGCACTTAGGCAATAAAAACCAAAAACATAGGTATAAAATGGGGGATACTTGGCTTGGTAGCACAACATGTGAGTGGGATCTTGGAGTTGCTGTGGATCACAAGCTGAACATGAGTCCGCAGTGTGATGTGTCTGCAAAAAAAGGCAAATGCCATTTTAGGCTGCATTAAGAGGATTGTAGCTTACAAGTCACGAGAAGTTCTTGTTCCTCTTTATTCTGCATTGGTGAGACCTCACCTTGAGTACTGTGTTCAGAGGAGAGTGACAAGAATGATTGAGGTAAGGTTGGGGGAACTTGGGATGTTCAGCTTGGAGAAGAGGAGGCTTAGGGGAGGCATGATTGCCCTCTTCAGATACTTGAAGGGCTGTCATATGGAGGAAGGGGCTCATTTGTTCATAGCTGCTTCTGAAAGCAGAACTAGAACCAATGGGTACAAACTGCAAGAAAGGAGATTCCGGTTGGAAATCCGGAAAAAATTCTTGACGGTAGGGGCGGTTCGGCAGTGGAACAAATTGCCAAGGGAGGTGGTGGATTCTCCCTCACTGGGGATCTTCAAGCAGAGGCTCAATGAGCACCTGTCGGGGATGCTCTAGGGGGAATTCCTGCTGCAGGCAGGGGGTTGGACTAGATGACCTACTAGGTCCCTTCCAACTCTATGATTCTATGATTCTATACTCTGGCTAACAGTCTGGCCAAGGTAGCCGCTTCCCTCATATGGCCTGCTAGGGGGCATTCGTGAGCTAACAATAAGGCTTCTTTACGTTTAATCTGGGGCAAGACCAGTTGACTGACTTCTTCTTGTGTCTGAGGATCTGTTCCTATTCTCTTTTATAATCAACCTCATTCCACTTTGGTCTGACGGCTCATCCCTGCTGGCCCTCTCCCAAGCATGTCGGAGGGAAGGGTCTTCTTGTTGTTCCTTTCCTTTTAATGTGTCTGCCCCTCCTTCCATACACTCTCCAGTCTCTGTTCTTACCAATTGTTTAAATGCTAGCCAGACCCTTCCTAGGATCACATCATATGGAAGCTTCTTTGCTATACCCACTCTCATCTTTTTTAGTCCCCCAATCTCCATCTCCACTTCTCCCATGGGGTAGCCTTTTACATCTCCATGTACACAGCGGATTCAGACCTCCGTAACTCTCCTTTTCTCTCCCACCCACCCTTCCTTGATGAGGGTCTGCATGCAGCCCAAGTCAATCAGGGTGGTCCCCTTTTTCCCATTAACCCATATGGCTCGGGTCATGGGTTTTGGTGTCCGTACCTGTGCTTGCGTCCAAGCAATATCTCACGAGGCAAGAACCTGCTCACATTGTTTTTCACATGTCCCCTTTCTCCACACCAGAAACATACTTGGTCTTTGGGGTTCTGGCGGGGTGTGACCAGAACCTGCTTCTCCTGATGTCCTCCAGCGGTGGGGGTGGTCCGGGATCTGCCTGCTGTCCTCTGTTGGTTTCGCTTTCCATGTTGCTGCTCCCTCTGCCGCTCGGTGAAATCTGAGGTGCCTTCCTGACTCCTCCCGGTTGCGCACTTCTCCCTTCTGTCCCCACCTTCCTCTGTGTTCTTTCATGAAGCCCTAGCTGATTGGTTCTCTCCGCTGTCTCGAAACTCTCCATCAGCTGCATCACCTCCTCCAGGGTTCCTGGGCTGTTGCATGGAACCCAATTTCTTGCTTTTTGTGGAAGCACAGTTGTGAATTGTTCCATCCAAATTAGTTCAATGAGTTCCTCTACCAATTTTTCTTTCGGCTTCAGCCATCTCATTCCACTATCCCTGACAGCATTGGCTAGTCCTCTCACTCCTTGCTGCACTTTGTAGGTAGTCTCTCTTAGACTGGCTCTGTACGTTTCTTCTGTGATGTTGAGCGTGCTCATGATGGTTCTTTTGACCAGTTCATAGTCTCTGGCTTCTGATGCCAGTAATGTGTCTACTGCAGTCTGGGCTGCTCCTGTCAAGTACGGGATCAATATAGCCGCCCGTTGTTCCCTCAGCCATCCCCGATACCACCATTTGTTCGAACGCGTTCAACAAATGCTTCAGGGTCATCTTCTTTAGTCATTTTTGACATTCTAAAGTGGTGTGGCTCTCTTCCTCTGGGGCTCCTTTCTTCATTTGTGGTCAGCTTGTCCACCAACGAGCACATTAGTTTTTGCTGTTCATCCGCCCACCACCTCATCCAGCGGGGGGCTCTTTGTCTCCCGTGTCTTCATCTTCGTACAGGCCACCAATGTCATGCCTCTCACTATCTGTCTCACTTATCAGCTCAACTTCTATCTCCTCTCTCTTCTCTGTAGTCATGATTAATTCCCTTTTTAGCCAGCTCTTCGCAAATAAAGGAGACCAGTCAGGTAAGTATCAACAAACAAAGGTACTTTGTTTACTCTCACTAAGGGGCACATAAGCTTATTAGTTACAGTCCTTTTTTCTCTTTAGGTTACAGGTAACTTAGAACCATATGCTGAAAGCAGCGAACTTCACCCCTCCATTGTGGAGGTAAGTATACAGGTAAGTATCAAACGTATACCCCAACAATAATACAATGTCCTTTCCTTTCTTTCTCAGGTTCAACAAGCTTCTTCCAGATCTGGATCCCCAGGCCTGGGCATCTCCACCTTGGACAGCAACGTCCTGTGTCCTCCTCCTCCTGTCCTCTTTTCCGCCCCCTCTCCTATATATGTCGACCTCTACCCCTCCCCATCTGGGCTCCTCCGTCCAGTCTCCTTCTTCCCAAAGCTCAGGAAGAGCCCGGATTGGGGCGAGCAGAGATCAGTCTCCCAGGGTACATCCCCGTTTCCTTGTTCACGTATAACCTGAGAAGTTGCCAATATGAGTCAGACCAGGTCTCTCTCTCTCCCTTGGTTGAGGCCAGCACCTGACATCTCTTTTCTTAATGGTCTCGCTCATCAGATCCTTCTGTGGTTCACGGGCTTTACCACATAAGCTTGTGAAGTGAAGTGGAACTTGTTATGTGAAGCAAGGTTTCTTGGAAATTTTGCTTGTTATGTGAAGGTACCACTTTTGCTTGTTAAGCGAGGTAAATTTTGCTTGTTAAGCGAGGTACCACTGTATATTACTATAATACACTGCCATAGGATCATGCTCCCACCGACTCATGGTCACCAACCTTTTAGCAATGTAATGCAATACTACGGTAATATTATAATGTTACTGTGTGTGCAGACATGATTCTAAAGTTATAACATGTTTTCCTGATAATAAGACACTGTCGTATTTTTTGGGTAAAAACAAAAGCACCATAGGTCTTATTTTCAGGGTAGGCCTTATTCTAATTAACAACATCTCTTCCCCACCACACTCAAATGGCGTACTCCCATGAATGTCTGGCTGTAAGATCCATATTCTGTATGTATCTGCACAGAAGGGTTGGGCTTTGAGGCTGCTATCCCATCCACACTTTCCTGAGAGTAAATCCTACTGACTATAATGGGGCTTACTTCTGAGTAGCAATGCAAGAATCAGGCTGTGCAATGCAAAGATCCAATCCACCTTTCCTGGGAATAAGTCCCATTGATGCTAATTGGGCTCCCTTCTGAGTAGACTCTGCAACAGATTCCTCAGTAGACTGCTCCTAATGGAGCTAAGGAGGGAATATAACCACAACTGCAGCCTGCAGTCTCTGCAGGGGCTGGAAAGCTGCTCTGAAGGGAGGAGACTGCTGAGGTGGTGGCTGGCCAGGCAGGTGTGGCAATGGAGGCAGAGCAGAGCAGGAAGAACACAGCTGCTGCTCACTCCCTTACCTGGGGTTGGGCTTTGAGGCTGAAATCCTATCCACCATTCCTGGGAGAAAGCCCCATTGATGCTAATTGGGCTTACTTCTGAGTAGACTCCTCAGCAAACTCCTCAGTAGACTGCTCCTGATAAGGAGGCAGCAAAGCCACAAGGAGCAATAGCAATGCAAGAATCAGGCTGTGCAATGCAAGGATCCTATCCACCTTTCCTGGGAGAAAGTCCCATTGATGATAATTGGGCTTACTTCTGAGTAGACACCTCAGCAGACTCCTCAGTAGACTGCTCTTGATAAGGAGGCAGCACAGACACAAGAAGCAGTAGCAAGGCAAGAATCAGGCTTTGCAATGCAAGAATCCTGTCCACCTTTCATGGGAGTAAGTCCCATTGATGTTAATTGGGCTTACTTCAGAGGTGGGCCCGGCCTGGCCCAACAACCGGTTCCCCGGAAGTGGGTGGGCCAGGCCAAGGTTAGGAGCAGGGCCGTGGAGGGCCAGGGGTGGGGTTGGGGAGGGCCTGGGTCGGGGTTGGGGAGGCTATGCTGTGGCTGCGGGAGGGCGGAGTGAGGGGTGGGGCAAGGGGTGGGCCCCAACCCTGGCATACTGCATTTGCGCTAAGGTTGGCGCACATGCAGTCACGTCCTAAAGAGGACGCGATTGTGCTTGCATCAAGATGCAGGCGCAGTGATGGGCTCACCTGGGCAAACCAGTCTGCCCAGGTTTTTGGCCCCCCGCTAGCTAGCGGATCTCTAGCGGTGGGCCAAAAGTAGGAAGAGGTTTGGGCGATTCAGCCCAAACCAGCCTGGGCCCATCACTGGATTACTACTGAGTAGATTCTTTAGCAATGGGGATTTTAGACTCCTCCTGAGATCAATGAGGGGTTTAGCAGATCTTCTTTTCAGGGGAGGTCTTATTTTAGACCCCACAGCAAAAGTCTGGGTAGGTCTTATTATCGTGGAAACACGGTATATGCAGATGCAGAGACCAACTCCTGGGGCTTTTTAGTTCTCTAGCCAGCATGTGGCTTCTTTTTCCCCATCCTCCCTGGGCTTTTCTATTCCTGTGCTGGTGTGGGAGCTGGAGATGCTGAAGAACAGCTGGATTCTATCCTTGGCATGTCTTTTTCAAACAGACTTACTTATCAGTAGAGAAGCACAGGAATGGGCTCTAAGGATGCACTCTTCTCCACCCCTTTCTGGGAGAAGGCTCCATTGTAGTCAATGATTGCAATGACTGCAAAAAGGATTACTTCTGAGTAGAAATACTCAGGAAAGAGTGAGCCTTAATTGGGCAGAGCAGTGGGGAGTTCCTTAATGAGCACACAGACTCCAGCTGCTCGGCATTTCCCATGCTGCCCCTCTGGCCTCCCTGGCATCTTGCCATCATTGCCCACCTGCCTGCCCTTGGTGTCCCCAGGACTATTTCTTCTAAGCTGATTGTGGGAGGGCTCCCAAGGGAGTCAGTGCTTTGCCAACACTCTCAGGAGGTGGAGAGACTCTAATACAGGGCCTTCCATTCTTTTGGCAGCAGGGCAGGGTGAGACAAGGAGATGTGTTGCCAATCTCAGCACTGGCAATGGGGATGTGCCTTTTAGCAATTGGGGCAGTGGCAGCATTCCTGCCACTGTCTGCCAGGGGTCTGTTGTCATGTCAGTAAATACTGTTCCATGTTCTGAACTCAGCATCTATGCTGGGGGTTGCCTACCCCAATTGTAGTTGTTTTGTGACTGCTAATAAGCCAAGACCTCTTTAGTAACTTACAGCGATGTTCCGATGCTCTAGCCGTTAGACACATCTCAAAAATATTTCCAAGTGTAATAATGTTTAGTAAATGCTTGTCAAGTGCAGTTTCACTGAATTCAACAGAGCTGGTGGTTTTCTTGTACACAATGTTCACATTAAGGAAGAAATTACCATGTATACTCACATATAAGCCAACCCGCATATAAGCCGAGGCACCTAATTTTACCACAAAAAACTGGGAAAACTTACTGACTCGCGTATAAGCCGAGGATGGGAAATGCAGCCACTACTGGTACATTTCAAAATACTGTAAAAATAGATATCAATAAAATAACATTTACTGAGGCATCAGTAGGTTACTGGTAAATGTAAAGATTTCCCCCCAGATTTTTTCTTCTCATAAAATTTATGAGAAGGCTGCATGCTGCCTGCTTATAATGAAAAGGAGGACAATGAAGATTTTTTCCCAGGCAGAAGAGTGAAAAGAGGACATGTCCTGGGGAAAATGCGCTCCTGGAAAAAAATAAAATTTATGAGAAGGCTGCATGCTGCCTGCTCATAAGGAAAAGGAGGAAAATGATGACTTTTTCCCAGACACAAGAGTGAAAAAGGACATGTCCTGCGAATATTGTGGTCCTGGAAAAAAGTATGAATATAAGAAGACTCCATGTTGCCTGCTCATAAGGAAAAAGAGTGAAGAATTTTTTTCCAGGACACAAGAGTAAAAAGAGGACCTGTCCTGGGAAAAGAGGACATATGGTCACAGTAATTTCTTGGTAGTAAGTCCATTGACCATGGCAGCACAATGCTGGCAGCTGACAAGGAAAAGCAGGGCAATGTACTTTTTCAACATCAAGATACAAGGCTAAAAAAGAGGACCTGTCCTGGAAAAAGAGGACATATGGTCACTCAGTACTTGCTTCTGAGCAGGCATGCCAAGGATTTGGGCTTTGAGGCCCCCAGTGAATGGAGAGAGAAGAGCAGCCACTCAAAAGTTCTCCCACCTCAGGAATTTTTAGTAGAGCAACACAATGGGAGGTAAAGAAGGGCTCATTTGCATAGACCCGCCTTTGCAATGTGCAAAAACAAGAAAATACCTCCTCAAAACTTGCTAGAAATAAGGATTTTAAGCAAAATAAGATGTTTAGCAGAGAGGGGCTTCCTTTGAAGCCATCAAACCAGAAATTGTTTCTCACCCTGAATGTATACAGCTGTTTTAGACAACCACTTACTTAGGCTTGGGAGAATTCAGGCTCCTAATGGGAGCCTGTTTGAATGATGGCCTTTGCATGTGGTTAGCAAAGTGATTAGGAGGGGGAGGGATGGAGGAGCCTCTTTGGAGAGGGAGAAGGGAGAGGAATGTGAGGAATGTAGAGAATGCTGTGCCTGCCAGGAAACTCCTGACGACCCACATCTAAGCTGAAGGAGCTTTTTAAGCTCCAAAAAAGGTTAAAAAAAACTCGGCTTATATGTGAGAGTATACGGTAACTAGAATAGCAATTTATAAATTTCATATTTCCAAATTTCTAATTTCATAATTTCCTTTGAATGTACTACAAGTAGTTTTGAGCTTTTCTAAAAACAAACATGGGGTCCTCTGGAAGCTGTGGTTGTAAAATACTGTGTCAAGCCAAGGTTGTACAACCATTCTAAAAGGGGATTGCCATATTTACTCAAATGCAATGTGCCATTGAATCTTACCTGCACCCTAATTATAAAAGGCTTAAGATTTAGATAAAAGTTTACTGGTGATTGTAATCTGCCACTACAAAGCAGATGAAAATTTAATTTTACTGCATACAACAATTAGTTATATGACAATAAAAACATGAAAGTGCACAACCAAATTGCACTAGTTTTACCAAATTTCTCTACTTCATACCTTTATGTTACTTTTTGTTACAATATAGTGAACAGTTAAAATAAACACTGACCTTTACTTATAATCAAAATACTCTCTTTTCTCAAATCTAATGCACCATCAAATGCACACTCCAAAATTAAATTTGGTTGGAAAAGGTGAGTATTTAGATTCAAGTAGCAGGCCTCGTGAGTCTTGAAAGACTATGGTATCATGCTCAGTGCTGCATACGCTGCATGCAAAGCACAAAAGCCTGGGTTAGATTGTTATGGAGGTTATGCTGTTACCCAAGCAGCAAATCCCCCCTCTCCATGCCACTGAATTAGTCCAATGGGAAGGCAGAGCCAGTACGATTGGATGCAGCTGGCGTCTCAGAGCTGGTCTAAGGACAAGAGCTTACCCTGTCTTGTGGGGCTGACCCAGGCCTCGAACCCTGCCCTGCTGGTTAACATGCACAGTGTCTTAACCATTTGCGCCACCCACCACATTTGTGCCACACCACTGATTCAAGTAAGTATGATATATATTCAAAAAGAACAGATTTTCCAAACAGCCATGCAAAGAGGAGAGACAGAAAGAATATGAAGTCTTTTGTTTTGGAATTCTCAAGGCCAAAGTATACAGGACATTTAAAACATTATTAACCTTGACAGGCCTCATTTCCCTTTGAACATTAACTGAGACAACCCTATGTTTGTTCCTGCTTATTTAAACCTAAACCTCATCAACTGATGTTACTCCTTGGATGCAAGGTTCTTATGATCATCGGTCTTCACCTCACCATCTACATAAGAAAAGAGGCTGTTAACTGAGCTGCAAAAAATTGACAAGAATGACTTTTTTCTTGCGACTACCAGAAACAACTAGAAACATAATTCTTCATGTAACTGAACTACAACAGGATATTTATTCAAAGAACAAAAAGAGATAGTAATTTTCTATACACTGCTATGGATATAGCCATATGGCAAATGACTTGAATAGTCAATGCCATACTGTAAGAGGAAGAGAATCAGCTGTAAATAATCACAAGCATACAAATGTTAATGGTTTTCATCTTTTGGCTTGCACTGGCTTTTTCTAATTCACTGGTTAATGTGCATTGATTAAAGATGAGTTGTATGGTCAATGGTCTGTTGGAAACGATTCTGTGCAACTGCCATTTGTAGGATCTGGTCCCATCTTGTGGGTTATGTTCCCACTGCTGCTTCGGATGTCATGAGCAGCGGTGGGCCCCAGCCGGTTCAGTTCACTAGAACCAGTTGTAAGTTTTGGCCTGATCCTAACGAACTGGTAGTTAGGTTTGGGCCCAAAACTGCTTTCTTTAAAAAGCAAAACAAAACACAGCACCATGGGTGCTGCCATATTGGGATTGCGTGCAGACCTCTGTGTATGTTAAATTCCTTTCCTACAACTCCCTTTACCATTATGAAATTGCACCTCACTCACTCACTCAATTTATCTGTCTGTCTGTCTGTCTGTCTGTCTGTCTGTCTGTCTGTCTGTCTGTCTGTCTGTCTGTATCTGTGCCTTCCTGCTACCCCATCTATCTATCTATCTATCTATCTATCTATCTATCTATCTATCTATCTATCTATCTATCTATCTATCTATCTATCTACCTACCTACCTACCTACCTACTTACCTACCTGCTTCCCTATCTACCTACCTGCTTGTCTGCTTCCCTACCTACCTATGTTAAAATAACTTGATTTTTTTTGTTGCAGCAAACTGCCTTGGTACCTTCTTGCATGCTTTGATTGGAATAATGTATGTTAACATCACTTGCATAGGTTCTGGTGCTGCAAACTGCCTTGGAAGAGTCTTGCATGTCCTGGTTGGAATCAGATACGTTAAAGTCACTTCCATGCTCCTGTGCAATCCTGTGCATTACTCAGAAGTAAGCCCATTGAGTTTGGTGTGATTTAGTCCTGCATGCATAGAAATAAATTACACAGAACTCAGGGGCTTACTTCTCATTGATGCATAGGATTCCAAAGGAGCAATGCACAGGAATAAATTACACTTAACTCAGGGGCATAGAACTGATTGATGCAGTCACAAGTGGTACAATTTTTTTAAAGCTAAGAGTTAAAATGGTCATTAGGATATAAAAAACCAGTTTTTTAAAAAAATTGAAGCATACCACTGGTCATGAGTAAGTGATTTTATCTTGCCATAATTAGTGGCAACTCTCTTGGTCAAATGAACATCAGATGTATCTTTCAAGGGGAAGATAACAATTACTCATTATTATTGCCATGACTCCACTTTCCTAAATATTAAATAAAACAGGACTTGGATATCAAATATCAAATAAAACAGGACTTGGATACCAAATATCAAATTTTAATTTGTTCCAGAGGTATGCTTGTTATGTGAAATGCTCTTTACGTGAAGCAGATCTTCCCATAGAAAATAATGGAATTTCAGATGATTGGTTCCACAAACCAAAAAATATTCCTATAAAAATATTATGTAAAAATGATGACAAACCACTGGAATTGAAGTCTACTTAGGCTGCAATCCTAAAGGCACTTTCCTGGGAGTAATACCCATTTATCACAATGGGGCTTACTTCTGGGTAGATGTGGTTAAGTGGCTGCAGTTAAATACACTTTCCTGAGAGTAAGCACCATTGTACACAATGGGAGTAAGCGCCATTGTACACAATGGGGCTTACTTCTGGGTAGACATGGATAGGAAGCTGCAATCAAAGACACTTTCCTGGGAGGCTTTCACGGACTGCTGGTGGTGGTTGAAAGTGGCTGGTGATGGCACTTGGGGACAGTTATGGGAAGCTGTGTCTCGTGATCACAGGCAACTGCCCCTAAGTTGGGATACTCCATATGGAGTGTCAGGGTTGCATAGCACATAGCACATAGCACATTTGGCACCAGAAGGGTTTGCTTGTTATGTGAATCAAATTTGTTACATGAAGAAGGATTCCTTGAAAATTTAAACTTGTTACAAGGAACATACTTTATGTGCTTGTTATATGAGTGCTGATTATGTGAGGTGCCACTGTAATACAAACCACCTGCTCTACATAGACAATTTGAAGTTACATGGAAAGTCTCAATTTGAAACAGAATCATTCATATACACTACCTATGTGTATCAATTATACTGAAATGGAGTTTGGACTAGATGTGGGTGCTGCATGCATAAGGAATAGAGGAAAAATAATAAAAACTGAAGCAATAGAACTGCCCAGTGCAAAGAATATTGAGAATTTGATGAGAATGTGTGATAATACAATACACTGCCAGTCTGTCTTTTTCTTTATAAGACCCCTTGATTGACAGAAAAAGAACTAATGTACACAGCTCTGGAATATTTGACAAGTGTAGTTATGTTTTCCAACATATCACTTACATTGGTGCATACATTAAAAAATAAAATCTGTACACTGTGGTGTGGAGATGCTGTCTCATATCTATGCCCTGGCCTGTACCTCTAAGAAGTGGTGCAGCATTGCCTTAACACATTCTTGAGACATCCCTAGGCCAGCATGGGACTTGTGCTATGGGTTAGGACATGGGTTGTCCTATGGGTTAGGATTGCGTGGTTATCTATTTTTACTACTTTGACTAATGTATGTTCAATACTCATCTTGTCGAGTCCTTCGCATGACAGTCCCCTTTACAATTTCTATTGACATGCGCAGTGGTGAAATATAAGCACTAAAAAGGTAGAAGCTATTTTGTATCGGTTCTGTATCAATATGAGTAAAACCATAAAAAGTAGTTCAGGTTTACTAAACAAGCTTTTTAGTCTTTACATGGAAGTCTTTATATGGAATACATTATATGGAATACATGATAGTCTTTACATGGAATACGTTATATATCCAAGGCTGTATCTCTTGTAGTTTCACAACTTCAGCTTTGCAGATGGAAAATGCAATACAGCGGCACCTCACACAAAGAAAGCCTCACATAAAGTATGTTTCACGTAACAAACAAAAATTTCTCTAGGATTCTGCTTCACATAACAAACTGTGCTTCACGTTGTGAGACGTTGTTAGCCCCCCAGAATCTGACCAGGCTGACTGCAGCCCCCATGTGCATAACAAAGTTGATCAATAATATGGTTTGTGTATCTTAGCCCTAAACCTCTGGCTGAAAGCACAACACAGCATAATTCTCTCTGTCAGCATAATATTGCATTAGTCTGAACCATGTCAGAAAGAGCCAGTGTCAAGGAAATGAATCTATTCCCTTCTGTCTCTGGAGGGAATCCCCAAACTCCAATCCCCTTCCCTCTTGCATTCGTCTTGTGAAAATGTCCTGAGGGGTGGACTACAAAGTCAAAAACCAGAAGCCCC
Source organism: Cryptoblepharus egeriae (assembly GCA_030015325.1). NCBI lineage: Eukaryota > Metazoa > Chordata > Lepidosauria > Squamata > Scincidae > Cryptoblepharus > Cryptoblepharus egeriae. The sequence goes on from JAREYC010000009.1 coordinate 4,915,803, forward strand.
TTGGACTTTATGGTAAAGGATCTTTGTGCTAAGAAGTCACCATGTGCAGCATGATAAATTGAATGCATATGTTGACCAACACAATCTTGGTCAGCATGTGGCAGAAAACAAAAAACAAAAAAGGGGACTTGATTCTGGGAAGTGAATGAAGTGTTCCTATTCTCTGAATGAAGTGAATGAAGGTTCCTATTCTCTGGGTCACACTGAAAAAAATAAAGAAAATAAGTAGGTACTTTGTAAAGATACTGTATATATCCTTGAGTGTTGAGTGAAAAAAGTTTGGGGCGGAAACCCAGTCCAAACAGTAGCCTGCTGGACTGTTAGGTGACCAAATGTTCTTTTAACAGTATTATTTTGTATTTTAAGATTTAAGTGATTAGAAGCATAAAAATGTTTAAAATGTGTTTGAAATAATATGTGTGTGTGAAACACTCTCCAACTTTCTCCCTAGAAGATTAGAAGTCAACACAAAAAGCCAAAAGGTTGTAAGAAAATGCTTTCTTTGTCTTAAGCTGAGATAAACTGAAGTCTCTAAAAAGAATGAAGAACTGTGAATAAAACAGTTTGGCAACTAAGAGCAATGTATATTAATTTAGAGCTGTAAATATAAAGATTATAAAAAATATACGGGTAAGGATCTTCTCTTTTACACACATATATTAAATATAGTTCTTTGATTATAAGACTATAAATGCATGTTTTGGCTTGGAGCGAAAACCCCTTCCAACCATGCAACTGGACAGTTTCCAGAGGAAGATAAAGGTTAGATCTGCAGCAACAAAATGAACTTCTAAAATTAATTCAGTATTGCTTTAATGTAACATTCCTATTAAAGGTTAGCGCCTTTCTCTTTTACCACTTTGGGTGTTAAGAAAGATGTAAAATACTAGATTTGTGTTTCTGTTGGCCTTGTTTCCTCCATAGTGATGTTTAGAAATTTATTAATAAATCCATTTTTAGACTTAATTCAGTCCAATCAATGAAATATAATTTGTAGCAGTTGTATAACTTTCTAAGCACCTTGTCAATGAAAAGAGTTTATATATTTAATCATTGTCTATTTAAAAATGAGTGCACTAAATGTACTATGTATTCTCTAGCAGCAATGCAATTCCAGTGTGCATTCCAATTCCTTGTTAACTTAAACCAACTTTAAAAAAGCCTTCTCTAATCAGCGGCACTATGTATAAATGAAGGCCAGTTTTTCTTTCTAGCTGCAGATTTAAATGAATGAAAGCAGTTTGTAAATAATTCTTATTATAAGCTCTCATTATATGTCATGTTTGTCTGCCAGAGGGTGAAGAACATTTTCTTCTATCCAATATAAGAAGTTTAGTCCCAGCTATCTCTTTAAAGAAGAATAATGATTTGGAAAAATATTAATGCAGTATTGCTTAAAATGTGTAAACATATGTTTCTATTGCTGTCTGTCAAATTATAGAAACAAAACAACAAAGAAATGGTGAGTAAATAATTCAAATACTCTGTATTAAAAGCAAAATTGTATTTATCAATCAAACAAGAACCTGTGGTTAAGAAAAAGGCATTCAATATGTTTGAAAAGAAAGTGATAAGGAAGTGTAAAAGGATATAAAGAAAAAGCATGTTAGTAAGGTGCAGTGATGGGCTTCAAATAAATTAACAACCGGTTCTCTGCCCATCTGGCAGCCACTTTTAAATGGCTATTTTCAAACTTTATATGGCCTAACTCTCTTTAACAACCGGTTGTATAGAGTAGGTGCAAACCTGCTGGAGCCCACCACTGGTAAGGTGGGCTAACCCCCTCCCATGGAATGGCATTGAAGTTAATGTTGAGGCATATGCAGGCCTAACAAAGGTTAAAATTGATGACTTAAAAACGAAATGTGCAAAGTGAAGCTGGGTAAAAATACGTTTTCTAAGAATTGTGTAAGTTCTGTATGAAAAATTAACCCTACAGTTCTGAAAGAAGCTCTAAAGGTATCAGGTTTTTTAATGTTAAATATTCTGCCTGTCACAGTAAACTACATTGTTCAATTTAAGTATATTCAATATTGGCTAATGCACAAAACCCATCCCACAGTAATATTTCTAGAAGTCTGTGTGTTTGTGTGTGTGTTCTGCACAATATAAGATCACTCCAACAAATTGCATTCTAGCAACAGAAGTAACCAGCAGCTGTCTCCAAGTTAAAAGGGATTTGTATATGACACATGAAGGCTATTGATTGTACCCCTCACTAAACCCAGCCCGCTCATGTTGTTATCTAGTTTTGCCTATCCTTCAAGTGTGCTTCTCTTTACAATGTAGCAATTTGATTGTAAAATAAATGTATTAACAATGATATATTAAAATGTACTATGATTGCCAAAAGACACTCTTTCAAGTGGATATTCCTCTTTATTTAGCAAGAGGAGAGTAATTGGCTGTACACTCCCCAGCCATATAATTCTAAGTGGCTTATAATAAGATTAAAATATTCAAAAACTGAAATAGAATATGTTGTTTTAGATTTTGTCTTGGATGTTTTCCCTGTCAGACAGTGGAGTTCTCTGTCTGACAGGGAAAACATCTCTGTCTGACAGTGGAGTTCTCTGGTGAACAGATCAGGCATTACATCTGCCTCCCGGCTCCCTCTCAATGGCTGCCTAACCAAAAGTAATAAGCAGCAAAGTTTTTATATTTTAAGTGCATTGCACAGAAGCATTTATTTTCTTTTTGTAAGAGGGGCCTTGTCCTCCTTCAAGTTGTAGCCATCTCAATCATGTGCCTGAGGTTTCTCTCAAATAGAGCAGCCAAACTAGGGCCCTCCTCACTGCTCCCACGCTGGACTGTGCCCAGAGTTAAGCTACAGTCAAACAGAAAATCAAATTGACTGGTAGTTTCCTAATATTTCCTTACTTTCCTGCTAAATCTACATCAAAGTAATTGTTTCTTTAAAACAGGTGCATAATCAAGTAAGTGCTTAAAACTCACACAAGCCCTTTAATTTTGATGATGTACATTTTAAAAATATGTCTCTTTTGCTGCTTGGGTAACAGCCCATCCTCCATAACAATCCAATCCAGGCTTTCGTGCCTCGCATGCAGCGTATGCAGAGCCGAGCACGATACCATAGTCTTTCAAGACTGATGGAGGCCTGCTTGCTTTTATGTCTCTTTATATCATAAAAGCATTTATTTCTGTAGAGTTGGTAAAAAATAGGGCTTGGGTTCATTTTGTTTTTAATACAGTGTGTAATCAGTAAGCAAGGCAGGCAGGCAATCTGCCAAAAGTAAAATTCCACAAAAAATATCTCGTACACTGGAGCTAATGTGTCTGATTATTTGGCTACCAGCTGCAGTCATTCTGACACAGTAGCCTGAGTGTTAAAAAGAAAGATTGTATGTTGGTCTTTGGAACGTGAAAAGCAACAAAAGTTAATAGAAACAACACGTGGAAAGCAACAAAAGTTAATCGAAACAAAACCAGTCCTGTAAGTTTTGTATTATTGCCTGTTCCTGAGATCAGTCTCTCCCATAGGAAAAACGGGAGCACAAAGAAAATGGATTACAGGGTGACCAGATGACCGGAAAAACCTGGAATTGTCTGGATTTTTAGCCTCCTATCCGGATGTCCTACATTTTGGCATCATTGTCCTACATTTTGGCTTCATTTTGAAACTTTGTGATAGTGCTCAGTGTCCCATCATGCCATATGTCATTGGATTTGTATTGAAGAGCAGAATCCAGTGCCTTCCTGTGAGAGAGGAGGGGCTCTCTGGGATTCATGGTTCTGTTTTTCCTCTTTTTTCTCTTTTTAGTGATGAGAGGTCCTGTTGTGCCTAGAGTTTCCTTACTGTGAGAGAGGAGGGGCTCTCTGGGATTCATGGTGCTGTTTTTCCTCTTTTGAGTGGGGTGAAGTCCCCGTTGTGTCTAGAGTTTCCTTCCTGTGAGAGAGGAGGGGCTCTCTGGGATTTATGGTGCCTAGAGTTTCCTTTGTTCCTAGAGTTTTCTTCCTATGAGAGAGGAGGGGCTCTCTGGGATTCATGGTGCTGGTTTTTCCTTTTTTGAGTGGGGGAAGGTCCTGTTGTGCCTAGAGTTTCCTTCATGTGAGAGAGGAGGGGCTCTCTGGGATTTATGGTGTCTAGAGTTTCCTTGGTGCCTAGAGTTTCCTTCCTGTGAGAGAGGAGGGGCTCTCTGGGATTCATGGTGCTGTTTTTCCTCCTCTTTTCTCTTTTGAGTGGGGGGATGTCCCCGTTGTGTCTAGAGTTTCCTTCCTGTGAGAGAGGAGGGGCTCTCTGGAATTTATGGTGCCTAGAGTTTCCTTTGTTCCTAGAGTTTCCTTCCTGTGAGGGAGGAGGGGCTCTCTGGGATCCATGGTGCTGGTTTTTCCTCTTTTTTCTCTTTTGAGTGGGGGGAGGTCCTGTTGTGCCAAGAGTTTCCTTCCTGTGAGAGAGGAGGGGCTCTCTGGGATTTATGGTGCCTAGAGTTTCCTTGGTCCCTAGAGTTTCCTTCCTGTGAGGGAGGAGGGGCTCTCTGGGATTCATGGTGCTGGTTTTCCTCTCTTTTTCCCTTTCTCTTTTGAGTGGGGGGATGTCCCCGTTGTGTCTAGAGTTTCCTTCCTGTGAGAGAGGAGGGGCTCTCTGGAATTCATGGTGCTGTTTTTCTTCTTTTTTCTCTCTTTCTTTTGTGTGGGGGGAGGTCCCTTTTATGCCTCAATGTCTGCAGCCTATTTTTGGAAGGTGGAAGGTCAGTCTGGGTCTTACCCTGCTGGTTGTTTGTACTGGAGGGGAGCTCTGTACTGCCTCTGGTAGTGGAGCATGAGACTGAGTGTGATGGGAGGGTGAATCAGAGGGTAAATCATGTGCGTGTGCAAATCATGTGAACGAGTCCTTGTCAAATCTACCTAGGAGAAGGAAAACTCCTACTAAACCTCTGCTGCCTTGTAGCTATATCCATTTATGGGAAAGGCTTCAGGAGTAAACCTCGAGGAAAAATCCGGAGCTGGAGTCCCAAAAGCAGTTCGTGTCTGTGTTACAGTCATGTTCTGGTAACTCCTGCGACGCAGCTGGAACCAATCGTATTGGCTCTGCCTTTCCATTGGAATGTTTCAGCGGCGTGGAGAGGGGTGATTCTCTGCTTGGGTAACAGCCTATCCCCCATAATAACCTACCCAGGCCTTCGTGCTCTGGAGAGGAACTCCAGCCTCGCGTACAGCGTGGAAACAATAAGGGAAGTGGCAGTTACCAGTTATAAGTCGTTGCTCGATTGGCGAAGAGTGTGATGCCAGGGGCTACTTCTGATGGTAGGAGAGGTCATCGTGCCTCATTGGGCAGCTATCGCCCGCCTTAAGCTGGGCAGCCCCCAGCCAGTAAGATGCTGCCTCGCCATGGTCTGTTAACCTCACTGAGTGCTTGGGGTTTAGGGTGAAAAGCGACAAGCAGATCGACAACTCAGCACCATGCAATAAACATAAGAAAACTTCAGCCCTTAAGTTGGGCACCTGGAACGTTCGGACAATGACCCCCGGCTTTTCTGGATTATCATCCAGTTTATGAGAACTGGATGACGTACGTAAGACAGCTGTCATTGATATGGAGTTGAGCAGACTGGAGATGGACATAGTTGCCCTTCCAAGAGACAAGGCTGTCAGACTCAGGATCTATTAAGGAGAGAAACTTCTCATTCTTCTGGCAGGGAAAGCCATCAAGTGAGACTAGGGAATATGGAGTTGGCTTTGCAGTTAGAAACACCCTACTTGGATTCACACCTAGTTACAAACACACCTACTGGAGGAAGTGAAAGAACTCTGTCTCTGCAGCTACAGTCATCAGTAGGGTTGATCTCTCTTATTAGTGTATATGCACCAACACTATCATCTTCAGCAGAATCCAAAGACAAATTCTATGATGATCTGGCTGCCACTATCAAGAAAATCCCTGAGAAAGAACCATTGTTTATTCTTGGTGATTTTAATGCAAGAGTTGGATCTGACCATAGTTCTTGGCCCGCTTGTCTAGGTCGTTTTGGCATTGGGAAGATGAATGAAAATGGCCAACGCTTGCTGGAGTTTTGCTATTATGATTTTTGCGTTAGCAATACATTCTTTAGCACAAAGCCACAACACAGAGTATCTTGGCGACACCCAAGATCGAAGCATTGGCATCAGCTTGATTTGATCCTCACCAGGCGCTCCAGCCTTCCCAGCATTAAGATCACACGTAGCTATCAGAGTGCTGATTACGATATAGACCACTCCTTGGTGTGCAGCAGAGTAAAATTACAAGCAAAGAGGCTACATCACTCAAAGAAGGAAGGAAGACCAATGAGTCAATATCAGCAAGACCCGCAGTCTGGAAAAAGTGTTGGAATTTGACCAACACTCGAGGAAATTCTCCCAGGCCCGGCTGAGGCAAATGCTTCTGAACGATGGGAATATGTCAAGAATGCTGTTTATACTACCGCCTTGTCAGTTTTTGGTAAGCAGGTTAGAAAGAGAGCAGTTTGGTATGAAGCCCACTCGGAGGAGCTGACACCAGCCCTTGAGGAAAAGAGGAGAGCTCTAATTGCATATAAAGCCTGTTCTAGTGAGCGCAACCTTCAAGTCCTGCGAGCCGCCCGTAGCAAAGTCCAACAGATTGCCAGGAGATGTGCTAACAATTATTGGCTACAGATTTGCTCTCAGATCCAGGTAGCAGCTGACAAGGCAACATCAAGGGGATGTATGATGGCATCAAGCAGGCCGTAGCTCCAACAGTGAGGAAATCTGCCCCGCTTAAGTCTGCTACAGGTGAGGTCATCCAGGACTGAGCACAGCAGATGGCATGCTGGGTGCAGCACTACTCTGAGGTATACTCCAGAGAAAATGCAGTAACTTAAGAAGCTTTAAACAACATTGAGTGCCTGCCTGTCTTGTAGGAGCTTGACAGTGAACCAACTTTAGAAAAACTAAACGAAGCCCTGGATTCCCTTGCTTTTGGCAAGGCACCCGGGAAAGATAACATCCCTGCTGAAGTTCTGAAGTGCTGTAGGGGGACCATTTCCACTGAACTGTACAAGATATTCTGCCTTTGTTGGAGGGAAGATGGAGTACCACAGGACATGAAGGACGCTAATATCATCACACTGTACAAGAACAAAGGCGACAGGGGTGACTGTAACCACTACCGTGGCATCTCTCTTCTTAGTGTTGTAGGGAAGCTGCTTGCCTGTGTCATACTGAAGAGGCTTCAGGTGCTTGCAGAGAGAATCTATCCTGAATCACAGTGTGGATTTCGAGCCAACAGGTCCACCACTGATATGGTATTTTCCCTTCGACAGTTGCAGAAGAAATGTAGGGAACAAAGACAGCCACTCTTTGTAGCCTTCATAGACCTTACAAAGGCTTTTGATTTGGTTAGTAGGGATCGCCTTTTTAAAATCCTCCCCAAGATTGGATGCCCACCTAAGCTCCTCAACATTATCAGGTCTGTTCACGAGGACATGAAGGGCACTGTAGTTTTTGATGGCCTAACATCAGACTCCCTTCACATGGAGTGAAGCAGAGCTGCGTCCTCGCACCAACTTTATTTGGGATCTTTTTTCCAGTCATGCTGAAGCATGCTTTTGGAAATGCAACAGAGGGAATCTATCTCCGGACCAGATCCGATGGAAAGCTCTACAATCCTTCCAGGCTAAGAGCAAAGTCCAATGTCCAGCTGAAATGCTTGCGGGAGTTCCTCTTTGCCGATGACGCTGCTGTTATTGCTCACTCTGCCGAAGACCTTCAACAACTTATGGACCGTTTTAGCAAAGCCTGCCAAGACTTTGGTCTAACAATCAGCTTGAAGAAAACACAAGTCAGCTTGAAGAAAACACAACACAGGGTGTGAATCCACCTCCCTGTATCACAATCTCTGAACATGAACTGGAGGTTGTCCAAGACTTTGTGTACCTTGGCTCAACTATCTCTGACACTCTCTCCTTAGATATTGAGCTGAATAAACGTATTGGTAAAGCAGCTACCACGTTCTCCAAGCTTACAAAGAGAGTATGGCTTAATAAGAAGCTGACGGAACATACAAAGATCCAGGTCTATAGAGCTTGTGTCCTGAGCACAGTCTTGTACTGCAGCGAGTCTTGGACCCTTTAGGCATGGCAGGAGAGAAAGCTGAACACCTTCCATATGCGCTGTCTCCGACGTATTCTTGGAATCACCTGGTGTGACAAAGTTTCAAATGATGCAGTCTTGGAACGTGCTGGAATCTCTAGCATGTTCACACTTCTGAAGCAGCGGCAACTATGCTGGCTTGGGCATGTCATGAGAATGGCTGATGGTCGGATTCCAAAAGATCTCCTATATGGAGAATTAGTGCAGGGAAAGCGCCCTAGAGGGAGACCACAGCTGTGATACAAAGACATCTGCAGGAGGGATCTAAAGGCCTTGGGAATGGACATCAACAGCTGGGAAACCTTGACCTCCAATCGTTCAGCGTGGAGGCAAAAGACCCAGCATGGCCTTCTCCAACTGGAAGAGATACTTGTTCAGCAGGCTAAAGCAAAGAGACAGACCTGAAAGCAGCGAAACCCAGGGCCTGGGCAGGGGACGGAATTTATTTGTTCTCAGTGTGGAAGGGATTGCCACTCTCGAATTGGCCTTTTTAGCCACACTAGATGTTGTTTCAGGACCTCCAATCAGAGCACGGTACCATAGTCTTTTGAGACTGAAGGATGCCGATGACAGTGTTAACCAATTACAAATGTGTTCCCAAATAATAATCAAAGCTGTATTATATATGTTAAAATAATGTAAATACCATAATAGTCATACTATGAATCAAATTGTAATTCATAGTATGAAAGGGGGGAGAATGTGAGATGTTGTTAGCCCCCCAGATTCTGACCAGGCTGATTGCAGCCCCCCTTGAGCATAACAAAGTTAATCAATAATATGGTTTGTGTATCTTTGGCTGAAAGCACAACATAGCCTAATTCTCTCTGTCAACATAATGTTGCAATAGTCTAAACCACGTCAGTTTAACAGAAACAGACAAATCTTCTTCATGGCCGTGATCTGGTGCCAAACTTGATAAGTGAACAATGGCCACTCCGTAAGTAACTACAAAGAGCTTTGCTCCCATGCCTAAAACTCAACTCATGGTTACTAAGTATAAGATACCAAGTCTGGTGCAATGTGACCTAAAGGGGTATAATCACTCTAAAGAAATGCTCAAACATTACTGAGCATGCTTGCCGGTAAACCAAGCATGCAAACCTATAAACCAATTAGAATTGTTTGTTATGATCATGTTGTATGATGCAGCCTATTAAAAAGAATAATGCTTTCTTGCTTCTGTAACCTGCTTTGCCACTATAAAAGATTACGGCCGGGAGCCATCTTGGCCGGCTCCTCACTTTGGGATGTGAACATGTGTTGAATAAAGATTCTTTTTCTGATAACTCAAGTTGACTGAGGGTTTTCTAAAATGTGTAACAACATAAAGAACACATTTGTTGGCAATTGGGGCAGACGTGCTGGCCAGCAGCCTGTTTAAAAAGCGCCAGGGCTGCCTAGCACACCTGCCCATAGTGAAAGCAACACTTCCATGCTGTTTCTCCTGTGGCCGGGTGTCTGCTGGGCAGAGGGAGAGAAGAGCAGTGGAGAAGAGGGAAACAGCTCAGGGGTAGCCAGAAGAGAGCAAGGGAGAGAGGGAGGCTCAGGATGGAGAGAAGGAGAAAGTGGGGAGACACTTTGAAGGTGTCTTGGATTGTAGCCTCCTAACCATGTCTACCCAGAAGTAAGCCCCATTGTGTTAAATGGGGCTTACTCCCAAGAAAGTGTCTTTAGGACTGCAGCCTAAGTAGACTTCATAGGATCATACACATTGAATGCATGTTTTGAATTCAATCCCAGTGTTCTGTCATCATTTTTATATCCAGTTAATATTTTTATATGAATATTTTGGGGGTTGTGGAACCAATTGTCTGAGTTTCCATTATTTCCTATGGAAAAATCCATTTCACGTAAAGAATGTTTCACGTAACAAACATGTCTCCAGAACGAATTAAATTTGTTATGTGAGGCATCACTGTACATGCAGCTTTATCATGGTAGACAGTTACTTCCAGTGATGGGCTTCAAAGAAATTAAGAACTGGTTCTCTGTCCATCTGGCAGCCACTTTTAAATGGCTATTTTTAAACTTTATATATACTATCTCTTGTTAAGAACCGGTTCTATAGAGTAGGTGCGAACCTGCTGGTGCCCACCACTGGTTACTTCTACCAAGGATCAGGCCTTCTCTGGAACATCCAGAGCTTCACCAGGCTTACAAGCCTCTCTAGCCTCAAACTGAGCCACTCATGAGAGACTGAGCTGACCGCTCACAGAGCCTGCACCGAACTGCTGCAAAATTTCCTAGCCCCTTTATTCTGTTCCACCACATGATCATCCTTAACCAATAACTGCAGAAACCTGAATTGCATAGAATTATGTGCATGCATTTAGTTCTTACTGCAGAAATTCCAAGTGACAATTTCTACAATGCCTGACACAACTTAACTTCATTCTCACAAAGCATATTTTTGGGTGCATTAAAGAATGAAAACTACAAAATAAATTCCATCCTGTCATACCTGGACTTGTGAGCACACCAAGGGCACCAGTTGCTGTGGAGAGAGGATTTGCATTACTGGTGGTAGCTGAGGTCTGGGCGGCTGCAGCTGCGGCTGCAAGAGTTGCCAGATTCTGTAGTTGTAAAGCATTCATGCCTGTGGCAAAGACATAGAGAAACCATGGCAGTGCAATTAATTACCATAACCACATTGTGAAATGAATGCAGTTAGGAGCCATTCACCCTTTCCTCCTGTATGATCCACAGCACAGGACACAGTGATAGAAAAATGGTCCATTTCGTTTGAGAGATGTCTGTGACTGTTGGTATGCCCAAATTGCTATGCCACCCAAGTCTAGGAATTATGGGAAGGTTTTTGGTTAGAATCATAGACTTGTAACAGTTGGATGGGACCCAGTGGATCATCTAGTCCAACCCCCTGCATGTGGCAGGAAATCCTCATCTTGTGGGGACCCGTGTCTTGAACCATGTCCTGCTGGTTATCAGGCACAGTGTCAAACCACTTGTGCCATCATAGGACTATTCTTTGTTCTTTCCTGGATGGAAAACCTCAGAAACGCAGGCCAGAGGATCAAGGTTCACTTCTCATAAGTAAAGGCAAGGGGTTGAGACAAGATAACTTAAGGGACTACGCATCCTTAACCTTAATCTCTAAGGCACACTGTAGGTTCACCTAGCAAGGTCAAAGTCCAAGGAACATCCTCTCTAGACTATTGTTCTCTGCAAATATAATGTGTAATAGTGCTGACTGAATGACTTACTTGTGTACCTGATTTGTTTACACCAATTATTTTATTAGTCTTGCCAATTGTTCTATTCTACTTATGTAGCTGTCAATAATTAAAATCATATGGTAAATTCTCAATAAAAGCTAAGAAGCTCTTGCCCGATAAGCAGGCTGGTCCTCACTCGAATCCTTGATTCTTCATCATTTTGCTACATGTGACACATCGTTTGAAATAGTTTCTCATGTATTACCAAGCCACTGATTCAACTAGCCAACAATTTCTATGTTGATGAGCAGCTATCGCTGATGCTTTAAGCATAAATCTTCATCGGTTCTGCTAGTTGAAATTTCTTGAACCTGAGATTCCATGAATTCAACTCTTGACCAGGCAATATATGTATATGCCACAAAGCTATGTCCGGTTTTTCTATCTACATTCACTTTCCATGTTAAAATGCAGCAGTCAGCTATGAATGACTCTGAAATGCACCTCAAAGTGTGTTAGGAATATTGGAACAGCATAATGAGGGGAGGGCCCGGCCTGGCCCAACATCCAGTTTGCTGGTAGTAGGAAGGGCCAGGCTGGGAGTCAGGGGTGGGGCCGAGGTCAGGGGCGGGGTTGGTCAGGGGCAGGGGCGGGGCTGGGGAGGGCACACCACCCAACCCAGCATGCTGCGGTTGCAGGTGGGCGGGGCGATGGGCGGGGTGAGGGGCGGGCCCCAACCCCAGCACACTGGACTTGCACCAACCTTGGTGCAAGCGCATTACATCCTGAAGTGGTGAGCTTCAGGACGCACTGTGCTTGCGTCAAGGTTGGTGCATGCGCAGTGTATCCTGAAGCTCACTGGCCAGCTTCAGGACGCACTGCACATGCGTCAACCTTTGTTGGAAGCTTGACGCATGCGCAGTGCAATGGTGGGGCTGGGCGCCAAACCGGTGCGCCAGGTTTTCTGCCCCCTCCCAGCCACCAGTGTGACCATTCTCAGTGGGATTTGGCTTCAGTTGTGCATAAAAGTCTAACAACACTTTAGGGGCATAGCACAATTTAAATCTTTTGGAAATTTCTCATTTCAGAAAAACTGGACCATGGATGAATTCTGGTGGATGATGATCATGGATGATGTATGCCCTATGCTTGCTAGGAGGTAACGAAAGTCTGCTAATAAGAAATCTTGGAATAGTATTATCACTTAAGACATAACAAGTCCTGTTAGATCAAATCAAAGGCTGATCTTGTTCAACATCCGATGTCCCACACTGGTGAAGTAGAAGCCAGAAAGGTTAATCGTTGCTACCACTTCGTTGTGGTAATCGTTGTGGTTAATCGTTGCTACAATCGTTGCTACTGTTTACAATATAAACAGTATTTTATAATATTATAAAATGATAGGTCCCTGACTATCAACTGACACAAGTAGACAACACAAGGGAACAGAAGCAAAGTAAATAGAAGAAACAGACACTTGTTCATGTACACTAGGCTTGGGGAACCCAGTAAAGGTGTCTGCAAGTGTCCTGCACTCCCAAATGCTGGCACTCCCTCAGATTAGCTTACCCCCTCTCAGATTAACTTACCCCCTCTTCCCTTACTGGTGGATCATAAATCACCAGTTTGGGAACCACTGCAGACATCTCTGAAAACCAATATTCCTATCTTTGGCATAGATAGGCTTCCCATCTGGCTTCTTCAGTTCTTTGTCCATTAATACCTGTATGCAGTGTGTTGTACAGGTCATATGTACTATATATACTATACTATATATCTATATATATAAAAGAGAAAAGTCACTGACTGACTGACTCACTGACTGACTGACGCATCACCGCCATGCCAAAACCGCTGGGCCTAGAAGCGTGAAAATTGGGGTGGGTGTTCCTTCCATGACGGAGGGGTGCACTAAGAACCGGTTTTCGGAAATTCCAACTGGAAAGGGGTGAAAAGGGGCACAATGCGTTTTCCTCCCTATACTTGTCATTGAAAATTGCTGACTCAGCAATATTCCTCCCCAACTGCCGGGCCTAGAAGCATGGAATTCTGGGAGGGATCCTTCTGTCACCTGAACACCCACCAAGAACCATGTGGAGAAATTTAACCCTTCAGGGGCTGAAAAGGGGGCAACGTGTTTCTGTCCCATACTTAACATGGGGGACTGAACAACATCTAGCCTATTTGGTGCTCAGACCCTGGTGCACAGAGGGATGTTGTTCGGAGGAAGAGGTGGCACTGGTGAGGATGCTGCGCATGGGGGAAGTTGCGCATGGGAGGATGATGTGCATGCAGGAAAGTTGCACATGGGGAAAGTTGTGCATGGAGGGAAGTTGTACATTGGGGAAGTTGCGCATGGGGAAGTTGCTCATGGGGATGATGCGCATGTAGGAAAGTTGCGTATGAGGGAAGTTGCGCATGTGGGAAGTTGCGCATGTAGGAAAGTTGCGCATGGGAGAAGTTGAGCATGGGGGATGATGCACATGGGGGAATGATGCACATGGGGAAGTTGCGCATGGGGATGATGCACATGGGGGATGATGCGCATGTAGGAAAGTTGTGTATGGGGGAAGTTGCGCATGGAGGAAGTTGCACATGTAGGAAAGTTGCGCATGGGGGAAATTGCGCATAGGGGATGATGCACATGGGGAAGTTGCGCATGGGGAAGTTGCACATGGGGGGAAGTTGCACATGGGGAAAGTTGCACATGGGAGGAAGTTGCGCATAGGGGAAGTTGCGCATGGAGAAAGTTGCGAGTGGGGGAAGTTGCGCATGGGGGGATCTTGCGCATGGGGGGATGAGGCGCATGGGGGAAGTTGCGCATGGGGGAAGTTGTGCATGGGAGATGATACGCATGGGGGACGATATGCATGGGGTACGATGTGCATGGGAGGACATTGCGCATGGGGGAAGTTGTGCATGGAGGGACCTTGTGCATGGGGGACAATGCGCATGGGGGACGATGCGCCTGGGGGGATGATGTGCATGGCGCATGGGGAAAGTTGCACATGGGGGAAGTTGCACATGGGGATGGTGCGCATGTAGGAAAGTTGCGCATGGAGGGAAGTTGTGCATTGTGGAAGTTGCCCATGGGGAAAGTTGTGCATGGGAAAAGTTGTGCATGGGGGAAAGTTGCGCATGGGGAAAGTTGTGCATGGGGTTTGATGCATATGGGAAAGTTGTGCATGGGGGGTTGATATGCATGGGGAAGTTGTGCATGGGGGGTTGTTACGCCTGGGGGAAAGTTATCCATGAGGGGTTGATGCATATGGGGGGATGGCATACGGGGGAATTTTACTCCCGCAACGCAGGTATGCCTTTCGCTAGTAGTATATATACTATATGTTGTACAGGTCATACTACCCGATAGAAACAAGATCTCTTTTGATCTTATGTCACCTTTGCGACATGGCAGAGTCAAAATGCTTCAATTAGGATGTGCAGTATTAAGAAACTAGGTAGATAATTGTATGTTAACTACTGTGCTTTACCTATTTTATTTACCTATTTACAGTTTTTATGTACTGCTTTTCAACTGAAAAGTTCACAAAGTGGTTTACAAGAAAATGAAAAATTAATAGCTAATTAGTAGCTAATGTGTCCCTCTCCCAAAAGGGCTCACAATCTAAAGTGCAAAAAGAACACCAGCTGAAGCCACTAGAACAGACATTGCTGGGGTGTGTAGAGCCAGTTACTCTCCCCTTGCTAAATAAAAGAGGAGCACCCACTTCAAAGAGTGTCTCTTGCCCAGTAAGCAGGGGCAATAATCATATATAATCATAGGGCTTTATAATCATAGGGCTGGCTCAGCATGCTATCCAAAGCTTTGCCAGATGATTTTATGTACTATATTGGTCTCCATCAAGCACACACATACAAAAATACCTATATGGTCCAAAGAAATAAAACCAAGAATGTGATCGACTAGTTTTAAGACTGGTTCAGCTTCCAGCAATCATGTACCACTTCACCCTTGTTAATGTGTGCTCTAGACCTCAGTAATTGCAAGGCTTCAAAGCTGGAAGCCATGAACAATAGGAAGCAATTCCCTACTCCCATTACCATTGTCACTGATGACACTAATGAAGAAATTATAAGCATTTTCAACATATGGCACTCACACAAATGCAAATCAGAACTATGGAACTGCCTACTTTAAAGCTCCCCAACCTCCTGTATTTCTTCAGAAACTGACTACACTATTCTTATTTGGAATTCATCTATAGTCAATTTCAAGTACTGCATTCTACAAATTTCACATTTCACATTTCTTCTTCTATATTCCATGACAGAAAAAAGATAGAAAATTATTTATTATCTTTTTTTGAAACAGTTGAACATTCCACAAACATACCAAATCTGGAAGAAATGTAAATTACTTAAACTCCAAAGCACAACCTGATAGAATGGTAAGTGTGTGCTTGCATGCCTTTTTGTGTGCATGCATGTAATAGTAAAATGCCCTCCCACAACGGGAACAGGTTTTTGGATATGAAGTAAATTAAATCCTTATGATAGAGAAAAATATTGCAAATACAAGTGCAGTTTGACTCTGCTTTTGTTAATCTGTATATAACTAGAAGCTACCTAATTTGGCTAATATTTGGAACTTTGATTTTATGGCTTTCCTGATGAAATTTTTATTTTGTGACTTTCCAGATGAAAATTACAGTTAAATTATGTTCATAACAGATGCACAATATGCGTGCATGAAATTTAAGATTTTAATTTTTTTTTTTAATAAAAAACATATTTACAAGGAGAGGGGCCATGAAAATTTAATTCCATGTTCACTTTAGGTAATTTCATGTGTTATTGTTCAGAGGAATTTCCATAAATCTACATATCAATAAGCAAGAACAGATGTCAGTTGTTATACTGCTTGCCAATCAGGCCTGTTAAAAACTGGCAGATGGGTGGTTGCAGACGCCTCTCATAAGGCCTATTAGAACATTCACAGTAAACTGATACCCAGGTCTGGGTCACATACGTAGGTCTGTTCAAACACAAGCAACTTGGAGTCTTGAGATTTCTATTTCATAATGAAATTTACATGAAGCGCACAGAGCAAACCTTCCCACAACAGAGACATTGGTCCAATCTCAGATCATTATCCACCATTTCCCTTGAAGTCAATGAGGGGTCAACCAGTCACAGAGAGGCAACATAAAACACAAAACAAAGCAAAAACTACTGCCTGAGTCTAATAATGCTTCCCTTACAGGTGAGAAATATATCTCACAATTTGGGGACAGGGAATGGAAATAATCAACATTGCTTTGATTTTTTCCCCAAAATGGACCAATTTCTATTTACATTTTTCTTTTTATGAGGATAATATAGACCATGGGTTCTCAACTGATAGGTCATGACCCATTAGCCAGGGAAATCCAACCTTTGGCACCTTAAGGCAGCGATTTTCAACCCATGTGCCATGGCACACTGGTGTGCTGCAGATAGTCCTCAGATGTGCTGCAGGAATTTTTGGAATCCTGCAGGAATCCTATTAATTTAATTAATAGGAAAATTGGGGGATTTGAACAACCTAACGTGCCTTGTCAATGGTAATGATGGTGTGCCTTGACAATTTCAGTGCCTTCTTAGTGTACCATGAGATGAAAACGTTTGAAAATCACTGTCTTATGGAGAAGGCAGTAATGCATTCCTAGGATTATTCTGCTATCAAGGATGGGGTGTGTTTGCACACTTAACAACATCCAGCCTCATGTGGGCTCTGGGGAACCTTAGGACCTCTTGTAGGACTTTCCAAGCCCTCTGAAAAATGTGAAAATAATGACCACTTCCTGTTTTTGTCATCAAACTGGAAGTGGGCATTTTTAAAGACCTTTTTCATATGTTTGAAGGCTTGGAAAACCCCAGAAAGCCTTGGTCACAAGGCTTCCAGGCCCTCCAGGCATTCTTGGCAGCAGCAAAACATACTCTAGTTTTCAAACTCCCTGAAGTTTGAGAACCACTTTATAGAGAGATTAAGGACAAGAAACCCCTCCCACATATTTTGATGACAATAAATTGTGACAGAACAACCCAAAAGACCCTTTGAACAGAACAGGCATCCTGCCCTCTCAAACTTTGAAAGGAATCTGAAAAAATTCTAATTATCATATTTATCACTGCCTAACTTTAAAATAGGGGCTGCAGTAGCTTAAAGTAGTTAAAGGTGCTGTTCCTGTCAATCTGGAGATCAGCAGGTCAACGGATCAAGACCCGAGTACTGCAAGATGGATTGAGCTCCTGTCAATTGGCCAGCTCCTGTCAACTTAGCAGTTCAAAAGCATTCAAATAAATAGGACGGTAAGATATATAGGACTCAGTGGAACTGTAACACTGTTACATGTGCATGCAGGCCAAATTTCCATGGACAATGCTGGCTCTATATCTTAAGAAAGATGGATGAGTACTGCTTGCTAGAGCTGGGGGTATTGGGAGCTGTGGGGAACTCTGTAGATTGCTGGTAGAGCTCCCCATGGGTTGAAATAAATGAAAGTTCTCAGGTGCTACTTGCAGCTATCTGGAGGCTTCCTCACAGCTCCCCTAACTACCTTCCCCTACACAAAGCAGGCAGGACCCATGGAGCCAGAAAATCAGCCCCCGTTCTCCTACAGGGGCATGAACCTAGGGATCATATCACTACCCCATCTCTCCCTTGCAAAAACCTAGGGAGAGAATAAATCTCTCCATAAGATTTGCTACCACTTGATAAAACTGCCTGGTCTATGTGTGTATGTGTTTTTGTTGTGACTAATGATGTCAAGAAACTATACTGTACAGGTTCCTGATGGGCTTTTGAGTAGGAACCATTTGTCACTTATAAAGGAGTTCAATTTTAGATATTTTGATGATATTAAGCTGATTGAGAATATCCTGTGTTTATTCTTAAAGATATTATAAAGATGGATAGAACAGTGCATCAATTTCACTGAATCCATTGTGAGTGATATTATAATAATAAGTGTCTTTTTTAAATATAAAAAGTGTTTCCTAAATTATATCTCATATCTGAAAAAATTAAAATTTGCTAGCTTAGAGGATACCCTGAAATCTTTACATAGAGCTAATTGATAAAGACAGAAGCAGCATATGGGCTATATCCAAGCCCAAGCTGTTCCACCACTGAACCATAATTTTGACAAATAAGCTGCAGGCTGTTCACACATTTTATGAGAAAATTTCTAAACTTGCTTTCCTTTTCTGGTCTCTCCCTTTTCTTCATTTCCTTCTTTTCTTTGAGCTCCTAAAGCTCAAAGCCAGTTCCAAAAATGTGAAAATGTTGTTTATTGTGAAAATGTTGTTTATTGTATTAAGATATATTTTTGATGAGGGGATATAGCCCTGCTAGATTATAACTGTAACATAATAGAAGCTGCAAGTGCTTGCCAAAAAATCAGAGCCAGAGAAAATAATTCAGAGATATTGTCGTCTGTGGGCCAATTTATATTGTCATACAGTAGGTTCTGCATTAGTCTCTGGTGCCAGAGCAATAATGTCATATTATAAGAAAGAAGCACACAATACCTATGGGGAGTAGCTCATCTCTTTTTCATAGGCATACTTCAAGAACCATTCAAAAGCCCAGCATTAATAAAAAGAAGAAGAAGAAGAAGGAGGAGGAGCAGAAAACACCAAGAAAATCTATGGAAAGCATAAGCTAATTTGCTGATTGAGTCAGAGCATAATTAAAAATAAACTTACCAATTTCACTAACATGGACAACTGTTACACCACAAAAAAATGTGAAGCCATTTCATGTTTTCCATTTTTAGATGTATACTTTTAAGATTTGTTAACTGTCCATCACAAAATCTAAAGTGTTAATACAACAAACATATATATCACATAGCTTTGCAACAGGTGTACATGCTTACAGACACCATTCTGCTATTGCTTCATTGTTTCTGCAGTGAGAGCTCTGCCTGCTTGCTTAAATTAAATGAACTTGCTGAATTTCTTGAAGACAGTAACCAGACAGGGTGTTGCTAATAAAAAAGAAAATGAAATTGACGATATCAAAGAACTCACAACTCACCTGCCATTTGTTGAATGCCACTGAAGGCACCCAAGTTACTGGAGGAGGTTGCTTGCTGCAGAAGCTTCAAATTAATAACAAGAACAATAGTATTAATGAGATTAATAATGCAACTAATTAATAAAGATAAATTATCTAAATCAAATTAAATTTGAGATACTTATAGTTTCCTTTACATTTATACAGTATCTTGCTTCTGCCTGGTGTTGGAATGAATGTCCCCAGAGTCAATGTTGTAAATCCAAGTTAATATCTAATCTCTATTAAGAAACACAAAGGCACTGGGGAAACTCAATAACATTGCTGCTTTACAATAATTAATCAATTTACACTTTTTAACTGCCAGGTGTTAAATCTATATCAGCCTAACACAGCGTGACTAATCATTGCCCTCTGCAGTCTACCAGTTACCATAACTCATCTCTGCCAGTTGCAGTCGAGTTTCTGCCTTCCCATTTAAAACATACTTTTTTGACATCTTTTGCTGACATATGTTCACAAGAATTCATAATTGTTCCACATGCCTAAAGTCAATGCTGAGTCAAAGGATTAATCTATATATATAAAAGAGAAAAGTCACTCACTGACTGATTCACTGACTGACTGACTGAATGACTCATAACCGCCCTGCCAAAACCACCGGCCCTAGAAGTGTGAAATTTGGGGTGGGTGTTCCTTCTGTGGCAGAGGGGTGCACTAAGAATCGGTTTTCAGAAATTCCAACTGGAAGCGGGTGAAAAGGGGCGCAACGTGTTTTCCTCCCTATACTTTGCATTGGAGAACTGATGACTCATCAACATTCCGTCCCAAGTGCTGGGCCTAGAAGCATGGAATTCTGGGAAGGAGTTCCTTCTGTCACCTGATCACCCACCAAGAACCATGTGGAGAAATTTAACCCTTCAGGGGCTGAAAAGGGGGCAACGTGTTTCTGTCCTATATTTAACATGGGAGACTGACCAACATCCAGCCAATTTGGTGCGCAGTGCCTGGTGCACTGGGAGATGTTATTCGGAAGGAGGGGTTGCACTGTGGAGGATGCTGTGCATGGGGGGTTGGTGCACATGGGGGAAAGTTGCGCATGGGGGGTTGATGCGGATGGGGGAATTTGCGCATGGGGGTTGATGTGCATGGGGGAAGTTGCGCATGGGGGTAGATGTGCATGGGGGTTGATGTGCATGGGGGAAGTTGCACATGAAGGGAAGTTGCACATGGGGGAAGGTGCGCATGGGGGAAGTCACGCATGGGGAAATTGTGCATGGGGTTGATGCAAATGAGGGAAGTTGCGCATGGGGGAAGTAGCACATGGAAGTTGTGCATGGGGGAAGTTGCGCATGGGGGAAGTTGCGCATGGGAGGAAGTTGCGCATGAGGGGAAGTTGCACATGGATTGATGCGCATAGAGGGCTGAGGCGCATGGGGAGCTGATGCGCATGGGGGAAGTTGCGCATGGGGGGTTGATGTTCATGAGGGAAGTTGCGCATGGGGGAAGTTGCACATGGGTTGATGTGCATGGGGAATTTGCGCGTGGGGGTTGATGCTCATGGGGAAGTTGCGCATGGGGGTTGATGCGCATGGGGGAAGTTGTGCATGGGGGGAAGTTGCACATGGTGGGTTGATGTGCATGGGGGAAGTTGCGCATGGGGTGGTTGATGTGCATGGGGGTAAGTTGCGCATGAGAAGAAGTTGCGCATGGGAAGAAGTTGTGCTGTGGGGGGGATGGCATATGGGGAAATGTTACTCCCGCAACGCGGCTACTCTTTTTGCTAGAGTTAATCATATTTGGATTAATATTCAGTAACTCCTCTGCTTTGCAGGCCATACCTTTCTATGAAGCTGCACTCGCCTGAGTATCATTAGTTGCCTTACAAGAGGGTGTTGGATTACCTGAAGGTTGCAGCATAAAATGGTGACTTGCTTGTGGGCATGGGTTATCATATCACTGCTGGATGTTCTGTGTTATCACCTGTTTAATGTTTTTCAGGGAACACAATTCATGCATTCAGCTAGCAGTCCTTAGGGCTCACACATGCACATTCATCAACTGCAACATCAAGTAACAATGTGCCATTCTGAATGGGGCATCACAGATATAACATCACAGAGGGAACTATTGTAGTTCCTCCTGTCATCTCAATCACTTTAGTACTTTTCCGTTTAAATATTCAGTTTAAATATTCCGTTTAAATATTTTCCGTTTAAATATTCAGGTGTCGTGGCATGCAGAGAAATCCAGTTAAATCCATGCTTGAAATAGCTCCCCATCACAAACACATCCAGAGCAGACAGCCCTGCTCTTTCTTAGGGCACACTACAATCTATCTCTGTGTGTTTGGCTCAGCATAAAGAAGTTTTATGAGACTGTAAAAATCCTTCAGAAGCACAGATTTAGGGGCTGCTCTTTTGTTTGTGAATCAGAAGTACACAGCCTCCCAAGGTGCACATAAAAATTCTTCATCAGGATGTTACCTCCTGACCTAAGCAAATGAAAAGTTGATCTATGCCAGTAGTATATCTAAGGATGTAACGGGGACAATTTCTCCAACCACCCAGCTTTGGGGAGGGGGGTAGCAATGTAACCTGTTTCTCCAAATAGCTATTCTGAGGGCCTAATGCAGCTTTTTAAAGGTCCAAAACCTGGGCTGGAGTAAGGAGCAATAAAGGCACTCAAATAATCAGAAAGTCTCAATCATGTACTAGCAATGTTGCATTAACATTGACAGCATGTGGGGGCAAAATGGGAATCCAGTGAATCAGAATATTTAGGTATTAATTTTTTCTCTGTATATGAAACTTCAGGCACTGTTTCCCAAACTGTGGTTTGGGATTCACCAGTGGGTCATTAACTCATTTTTGTGGGTAGTGAGACTGTAACTGACAATCAAATCATTCAAAAGGAAAATATTCTTTTCAGAGAAAAGGTTGACCTGAAATCAATCATTGCCTTAAGTATCTCTTTAGCCTCTTTATGTTGAGAGAAAACTCTGGCCCTGTTTCTGTCACTGAGTCTGCAATCCCCATCTCCAGTTAGGCTGGCACTTCTGTGCTACTCCACCAACATGGGAATGGGGAGCAGGTGGCCTAAATTGTTTAGGATTGCACCCTGCAGCCACTTTCCTCCCTATCCTGTGAGGACTTAAGATTATTTTAAATCTCTTCACTGTGCACCAACCAACCATATTTATATACAATACTGCTTTTTTACAAAAAGTTTACAAAGTGGTTTACAGAGAAAATGAAATAACTCATGACTAGTGGGCCCATGAATTTAGGAAAATATGGCAACTGAAAAAGAAACTAATGACTACAAGCAGCAATGGCTAAAGTGTAAAGTATGACTGCTGTAGCAACTCACACTAACAACATTTCAAAAAGGTACAGTCAAAAGTCCAAAAGTGGGTCAGTTATTTGCTGGGGCAGCAACCAGAAAATAGGGACTGTCTGGTAAAGAGAGACACAGCTGGAGACTTGTTCTTGGGAGACTAGTTCTTGAGAGCATCCTTAACTTGGAGCAGACTATTTGCCAGCTGACAATTAATGATAGATGTGTTTGTTCCTTGCTATGCTTAAAATGTATACTGCTAAGATAAATATCACAGTTTGCCTTGCAATTAAATGTAATCCAATTTGATGATTACTCACAGCCAAGTATTGTGGTGTAAGTCCTCCAAGACCTGTAAGGTTTCCCCAGGTGGTAGTGTTGAGCTGTTGCATCTGTTGTGCCAACTGCTGCTGTATACGCCTCTGCTCCTTGTCCTTTTGGGTATCAGCAAACTTCACGACTATTGGTGAAGAACAGCCCTGTGATTGGACAGATTGAAGGGAAATAAATCATTCTGCACATGTTTACATGAGTCTTGCAATGAGAGGTTTTATCTGCAACTTTTGATGTAACCTGTTATAGATGGTGTGGCTCATGTAAACGTGTTTTAATAATTATGAAACTCAAAAGATCATAATGATCAGCACTTGCCATGCAATTCTAATTGTCTACTCAGAAGTAAGTCCTATTGTGTTCAATATTATTTACTTCCAAGAAAGTGTGGTTAGAATTGCAGCCTTGGTGTTTCTCCACCCTACCCTCCATTTAAGGGTCCTTCAGGACCCTTAAATCCTAAAGACACTCTTCTGGGAATAACACCCAATGAAAATATTGGGGGTTACTTTTGAGTAGCCAAGGTTATGATTGTGCTCCATGTCAATGTTTATCAAAGAGATTGAGCGACTGAGGCTGAAATCCTAATCCCAAGTTAGACCAACGTAAGCACAGCACAAGTCTTATGCTGACTTGGGGGTGTTGCAAAAGTGATGTAGGGCACCACTTCTGGGGAGATAGGCCACTTCACATACATGCACTGACCTCAACAACCCAGCACAGAATGGGAAAATGAGTGAGATGGGCTGGTCTAAAATAATTAGAATTGTACCCTTACTCTCTCCCTAAGGCTGTCATCTAAATGCATTCCCCACCTGTTGTTGTCTTTGCCTAAAGAGAGGGTAAGCTTAATGGGTGGACAGCACATGTAAGTGGTTGCCCTTTCTTTCTATACCTTATGATTGTAGTACCCAAGGTATAAAATAGCATCTTTGTATACAAGAGCATGTATATGACCCCAATGAGATGTGTGCATATGAAATAAATGACAACTTGGCAATCACTCTGAGTTGAGTCTGAATTGAGCATCTGTTGTATACAGGCTAAAATGAAAGATTGTTGCCTGAAAATTAATTTCAGCACTTCGAGACACTAAAATATCACAGAGGTTGAAACTTTCATCTCTTTTTCTGAGAAAAACCTAAATAGTTGATTATGTCTTTTGCAAATCTAAGGGCCAACTTGCGCACTGAATTAAATGTGTCATTGGCTCGTGCATGTAACTTTATTAAGTGATATCTATAATGTGGAGATTTGGTGATGCTGGATTGCAGATTGGGATCCCTGACCATATTCTATTTATAATTGCTGATTGTTCTGGAGAGAACTTTTGTTGGTGTAAATAGGAAATTCTTTTCTTGGGTAACCAGATCTGAAAGGATCTGATCTATATCAAAATGCAACCCATCCCAGGACTATGACCACAATCTTGATTTGTGATTGCTTTCTAGGAAACACAGTTTAGCATGGCAGGAACAATGAGAACAATGAGGAACATTTAGTTTTGTTCCAGGACTGCAATACTAAGCAATCATACTATGGAATAATTTAATGCAACAGAACATTTTTTAATAAACAAAACTTAGGGAACAATAAGAAATAGTTTAGAAAAGCTCTCCTCTCCATCAACACAAAAGTCTAATGTGGACTTCTTCCTAAAGCGCTCCATAGGAGAACAGTGATGACAATTTTTACAGTAAAACAATTGTGAGATAAACTTGATAATAATCTCTTTTCTGTGGTGACAACCCATCAACACCCTTTCAAATAATCATGTTTAGAACTCTATCATTTGGTGTACAATCTGCATCATGATTTCTGTGCTGAAAACCTATTGATTTTAATGGTCACAGATTGACCCTTCCATAACCATCTTCTTTAATTCATTGAAAAAATGTCCATCTGCGGGTTCAGTAAAAATGAGAGAGAGATGGGCAGGGCCTTTAGATGAACTGTCTGTAAGATTGCAGAGATCTCATTATGGCACCGTAATTGCATTCATTCTACTTATTTAAATATTAATGTAAAATATATTCTTACTACGCTCTATAAATATCAAGACAGTTTTTCAGCTTAAATGATACAATAGGCCATATGGTGTTTGGATTTTCTTCTGCATAGGATTCCAAAGAATATGAAAAACAGTTTAATGCATGCTCCCCATATACACAGGGCTGAAAATTTCTTTCAAAAGGAGCAGAAATAAATTTCAAAGACAGAAATATGAGATAATAGTTTTGTTCCACAATCTTGCAGCTTCAAGCTTCACACAGTAGTTGATATGGTACTTATGAATGCTTAACTGGCAGTTAATTGCATAAAACAATTTTGCAGCATTTTATGAATCTATAATTCTCATCTTTTTTATTTTGTGTTTGAATTGAAAAGTGTGTTGAAGGATGCAGTCATAACTTAGGTCAGCACAACTTGTCAGTCTTCCTATTCTCATGGTGATATAGGGAGGGAGGTAAGTGTATTCTTGTGCACTGGCCTAGCCCTCCCCTGGGAGTGGGGCAGAAGTGTCCGACAGCATTTTTGTGATACTGCTAGGTCAGTACAGGACTTATGCTGGGGCTTAGGCTGGCCTAACTGGAGGTTAGGATTGAAGCCTTAGTGGCACATGCTAGAAAAGTGAAAATAATGAAATCAAGAGAAGAACATAGTGGCAATGTTTCAATTGAAATCTTATTATATAATATATAATCTTCTATTTGAAAAAAATTTTCTTTGCATTAAACATAAAATCAATATGCACTGAGACATTTTAGCTTCCGGTTAGTGTCCAGACATAATATTAGCTATAAAAGGTCAACTCTTTATGATAGTATTGATATTAATAACCAAGGAGAAGGAACTATGAAAGAACATTGGCCTAAGCCAATTTACTCTTATTTCTTTCCTTCCTGTTTACTATCTTGAGCAAGCTTTTTCTTATTTCATTGGTTTTTATCTTCCTTCTTATTAATTCTTTCTGTACATGCATCCTATGTCCTTTGTCCTTTCAGCTGTCAACTGAAAACCATCTTTGGGATTACTTTTTACAGAGAAGGGTATATCTCAGGAGTATATATTGAGTATTAAGAGTACTGAAGAACCACACTGATATCTGAACCTAAGTGAAAATAGGAGAACTACAACACCACTGAATGTTACCATACTTTGAAAAATCTTCATAGAAGTTATTCATTTTTAAGATAAGTGAGAGGGACCTCATTCACACAATACAATTATAGAAACATAGAATCCTAGAGTTGAAAGGGACCTAGTAGGTCATCTAGTCCAACCTCCTGCCTGCAGCAGGAAATCCTCCTACATCATCCCTGACAGGTGCTCGTCAAGCCTCTGCTTGAAGACTCCCAGTGAGGGAGAGTCCACCACCTCCCTTGGCAATCTGTTCCACTGCCGAACCGCCTGAACCATCAGGAATTTTTTCCGGATATCCAACTGGAATCTCCTTTCTTGCAGTTTGTATCCATTGGTTCTAGTTCTGCTTTCAGAAGCAGCTATGAACAAATGACCCCCTTCCTCCATATGACAGCCCTTCAGGTATCTAAAAGGGCAATCATGTCTCCCCTTAGCCTCCTCTTCTCCAGGCTGAACATCCCAAGTTCCCCCAACCTTTCCTCGTAAGACTTTCCTTTCATCCCACTTATCATTCTTGTTGCTCTCCTCTGGACTTGCTCCAGTTTGGCTGCATCTCTTTTAAAGTGAGGTGCCCAGAACTGAACACAGTACTCAAGGTGAGGTCTCACCAATGCAGAGTAAAGAGGAAATATAACTTCTTGTGACTTGGAAGCTACACTCCTCTTAATGCAGCCTAAAATGGCATTTGCCTTCTTTGCAGACACATCACACTGCTGACTCATGTTCAGCTTGTGATCCACGGCTACTCCAAGATCCCATTCACATGTTGTGCTGCCAAGCCACATATCCCCCATTTTATACCTGTATTTTTGGTTTTTATTGCCCAAGTGCAGAACCTTGCACTTCTCCCTGTTGAAATTCATCCTATTTGTTACAGCCCAGGATTCCAGTTTATCCCGATCCTCCTGGAGGTTTCTCCTGTCTTCTGTTGTGTTTGCTACTCCTCCCAGCTTGGTGTCATGTGCAAATTTGATCAGGGTCCCCCGTATTCCTTCCTCCAGGTCACTGATGAAAATGTTAAAGAGGATTGGGCCCAAGACAGAACCCTGGGGTACCCCACTTGAAACCGATCTCCAGGTTGATGCAGACCCATTTACTAAAACCCTTTGAGTGTGGCCATTGAGCCAGCTGCGATCCACCTAACAACTGCCTCATCTAGCCCATATTTTTCCAACTTCCCATTTAGGATGTCATGTGGGACCTTGTCAAATGCTTTGCTGAAGTCAAATGAAATCCACAGCATTGCCACTGACCATAACCTGATCAAAAAGGAGATTAGATTTGTCTGGCAAGATTTATTCTTGGTAAATCCATGCTGGGTTGTTTTGATCACCGAGTACTTGTCTAGATGTGCACAAATTGTGTGTTTTATGATTTTATACTTTTTCTTGTATTTGAAGGAGAACCTGGAACTTCACTGTTGGAAGGAATCATGCTAAGAAGCATAGCTAAATGCTTCCTTCCAGCACTATGACATTTTCTTATGTTCCTACTTGTATAGTAGGTCACCAGCTGACATTATCTAGTTCATCAAACTCAGTACTGCCTGCATTTGGCTGGGTGTGGTTTTCTAGAATCTCGGGCAGAGAAGGGCTCTGCTCAGCTCTTCTCATAAGATACTTCAATGAGAAATGGCATGATTGAATCTGGAATATTCTATATGAAAAGCATATGTTCTGCCAATCCACTAATATACCTGCACTATTTTTATGCCTTTATTTCTTTTAGAGCACTATCAGAGCAATAAAGACAAATTTCATCACGATTTACTTGAGCTAACGTGGAGATTTGAATATTACTATAGACAGATCACACTGTTACTGGAACAGGTCACAACTGAGCCCAAGTATCACTTCCTTTTCTTTTCCAAGTCCAAACATCACCTCCTTTTCTTTTAGGATAAAAAGCATAAAGATGTAGTAACTGAAAAAGTGTGCAGAGGAACATGATTTTTGAACACCAGTATTGCTCCTTCACCAATGTAGACCACACCCCTTCCTGCCTAATGCTTGACTTTCACTGTACACAGGAAGGAGGGCGTTCTCAACCAGTGGGTAGTTGCCCCTCCCCCATCAGGAGCTTGGAGAAGTCAGTTCTCCTCCCTGAGGGACTGCACTATTATCCCCAGTTTCTTCCAGCCTCACTGTGTGGCAGGATGAAGTCGGGGAGCTGTCTCTCTCCCTTCTTACTCCTCTCTGTTTTCTTTCTCCTTTCTCTCTATCTCATTCATCTCTCCTGCCCATGCTCCCCTCTGACCAGGCTGATCCTCGGAGCCTCCCTGGCTTTCCAGCCTTCAGAGGAAGTTTCTGGCTGCGTCCTCAGGGCGGAAGCCCTGCTTAGCCAGGAGACATGGGCCAGGAAAGGCAGTGAGTGCACATCCCACAGGGAAGAGCGGGTGCGTGGGGCAGCAGCCACAAGCGGCTGCAGTGAGGCAGCGTTCATCGCACGCAGCTGATCTGCGCCCCTGCGGTGGCCAGAGAAGCTCCCCACAGGGCTCTGCGCTTCCTGGCACTGCTCTTCGGGTCGTTCCTGTAGGCAGCAAGTGACCGGGCAGCAGGTGGACCGTGTGGCACCTCAGCGTCTTCCCCCCGGCCACCATTTTATATAAGCCCTCTGGCCCAGGTGGGCACCATTTTGTGAGTATGGAAAAAGGGCGCAAATCTGGGGAGAGTGAGGGGGAGGCCCACATCCCCACCAAGACAAGGGAGGACCCCATTTTTCCCCCTTCCACCCTCTCTCAACTGGTTAGCGTGGCAGTAAAGGGGGTGTTGCAGGAGCAACTCGAGGACCTGTTACCCACTCAGGCCGTTAGGGTCCCTCAGCCCAGGAAGGCACCTTATAAGTCAAAACATAGGAATGACTCCTGAGGAGGTGGACGTACCACACAAAAGGCATAAGGGCTTCTCTAAGTTGTCACAACACGATGATCAACATGATTCTTTATCCTCTCCTTCCCAGTTGGAACGGGAGGAGGGGGAGTTGTCAGGGGAGGAGGGTCAAGACTCTTCCATGGCCCCCAAGGTGGACCGTCTGTGCCCCCCTGAGATGTATACCAGGGTGTTGACGAAATCTGCCACGGTTATGGATCTCACTATGCCGACTGCCCCAGCTAAGCAGGACACGCCATCCCACAGGGCCAGGACCTACCCGGAGGGCCCAATCAATCCTCAGTTGGTCCCATTTCCAGAGGCCCTAGAGCGTGTGTTTACCAGTGAGCGGGCACATTTTGGCCATTCTAAGCAGCTTAGCTGAACCATTGATAAGCTTTATACATTACCAGATCCCATCATGGCTAAGTTGAAGGTCCCCACTGTGGACGCTCCAGTAGTGGCGGTATCATTAGCTACCACCCGTCCCTCAGAGGGTGAATTGTGGCCCAGGGATGCATGCGATAAAAAGGTGGAGAATGCTTTAAAAAGGGCATTTGAGTCTAGCTCACAAGGCTTCAGGGTGGCTGTTACCAGTTCAATTTTTTTCCTAGGGCTGCATACATCTGGGTCGAGGAGTTGGCGGCTGAGGACAAGTCCCTGTCCTGTAGAACCAAGTGTACTTCCAGAACTTCCAGAAGAGTTCTCTGGTTCCCTCACAATTGATTTAACACCTAGGTCTACATTTAGACACGAGGGAATTCAAGATATCTCTGTCGCAGGAGAGACAGGATCGGATCAAGGAAGCTCTTTTGAAAGTACAAGGCAAAACCCATGCAGACTTACTGGACCTAGTTGGTAGTTGGTAGTTGGAACTACCTAGTTGGTAGTTGCTGGAACTAATGGTGTCCTGTTAGGACATCATCCCCTGGTCACGTTTCCACCTACGACCTTTGCAAACTCTTCTCCGTCCCTATGTCTATCTCGTGGAACAGAGAAAGTCAAGGCTGATAAATTTTTCCCTGCAGTTTGTTCAGAGCATTTCCTGGTGGCTGTCCCCGAGAGACTCACACAGGGTACTTCCATGCAGACACCACCGGTGGAGGTGTTAACCTCTGATGCCTCTCTATTGGGATGGGGGGCTCATTTTCAGGGTCAGAAGACACAAGGCCTTTGGTCTCCGACAGAGGCAACTCACAGTTTCACCTGCTTGGAGTTGAGGGTCACCAGGCTTGCTCTGCTCCACTTCCAACCGATGTTGCGCAAGGCTCACTTGTTGGTCCGTACAGACAACAAGATGGCCAAGGCTGAGAACAAGCAGGCAGGTACCTGCTTGGTCAGAGACTAATCGTCTGTTCGCCTGGGCGGAGATACACCTAAGTTCTCTCAGAGCGGAGCATCTAGCGGAGGTCAACAATCTCACTGCTGACTGGTTGAGTTGAAGTGGTCAACGACTCCAAGTGGAGACCACATCCACAAGTATTTCAATGTTGCATCGGCAGGTAGCAGCTTTACGGACCCCCCTGGGGGCATCTTCGGGCAAGGCAGTTCTACAACACCCACACATTTCTAGGTACCTAAAGGGGATTACTCAATTATGCCCTCCACAGGTCCATCACTTCCCCTCGTGGGATTTACCATTGGTATTGTCTGCATTGATGAAGGCTCCCTTTGAACCTTTACATAGCATTGACTTAAAGTTTCTCACCCTCAAAACCATTTTGCTGGTTTCTGTTACTTCGGCCAGGAGGGTGGCTGAAATTGTCAGTCAGACAATTTCAGCCAGGAGGGGCATTGTCGGTCAATCCCAAGCTGTGCATCTTTCAGGATGACAAGGTTATCTTGCGATTGGACCCGGCTTTCGTCTCTAAAGTTAATTCCTGGTACCACTGTGCGCAGGAATTTACAATTCATTCTTTCTGCCCAAACCCCAAGAATAGCAGGGAATTAGGGTGGCACAAGCTGGACGCCAGGAGAGCAGTCAGTTACTATATTGTTTGGCAAGATGGCGGCACAATCACTTGCAGCAGCTCAGTGCTCCGTAGATAAATTTATCTTATCTTATTGATCACACTAAAGCGTTCCATAAGACTGACTGTCTCTTTGTCTTCTTCAAGGGACCTGCCATGGGCAAGCGCTCTTCAAGGAGTACGCTGGCTAACTGATTAAAGGGAGCTATAGTGTTAGCCTATTCGTCCTTGGAAAGGAACCCTCCTGCCGGAATCACTGCCCATTCCATTTGGAGTGCTGCTGCATCTGCTGCTTTTGATGGGGTGACGTCCATTGAATCCTTTTGCAAGGCTGCTACATGGGAATCGCCAAACACCTTCATCAAACATTATAAAATAGATAAAGCAGCTTCTGTGGATGCAGTGTTTGGCAGGAGGGTGGTGACATCCTAGAACCTTCGGGTCAGCCCTCCCTTCCTCCAGACAGATACGGCTCTGCTATATCCCACTTGTTGAGAATGCCCTCCTTCCTGAGTACAGGGAAAAGAAAGTTTTTTTTACCATAGACTTCTTTTCCGGTACAAAGGAAGGAGGGCATTCTACCCACCTCTCTCTGACCCTCAGTTCCTGGCTATGTTAGGTTAATCAGTTTGGTCATGTGCTTTTCTCCACATGGAAAAAGTTGGGGGACATGTCTTTCTAACCTTCTTCCCTTTGTTGTAAATTCTTGTCTTTGTTATAAGCTGCAAGGTCTGTACAGGCCTTTACTGCCTTTGGAATTGCATTTGGGGTTTATGGTACTATAACTCAGCTCGGCTTCTGTGACTGGGGATAGTGGTGCTGCCCCTCAGGGAGGAGAACTGACTTCGTCCAGCCTCCTGATGGGGGAGGGAACCACTTGTTGAGAACCCATCCTTCCTTCGTACCGGAAAAGAAATCTACGGTAAGAAAAACTTTTTTTTTTGTAGAGGATTGTAGAGGAAGGATTCTTTGGTGGAATGTCCATGGTGGGGTTGTCCTGTTACTTGGGAAGCACTCCCTTCTGGAAGGCAGGGTCAGTTGAGTCTTCCTGAAGGGGATGCTCCCCTCAGATCCCAAACCGGCCTTGCCTTTTGGCATGACTGGTTGGGTCTGTTGTCAGCTCTGCTGACTTCGATGGGGCCCCTTGTCTACTGGCTCCCTACCTCTGGGAGAACAAGGAGGGCACTGGCAACGCTTCTGCAGCACTTCTCTTCAGCTCCTCCTCCCCCATGGGAGCCTGGGGATATGTCTTTTTGTGGCCCCCCCACCGATTGGCCACTTGTCAATATCCCTGGATGGCTGGTGGCCTTACACCAGCAGCTGGTGTTCCTACACCAGCAGCAACCCAAGCTTCTCCCACAGTGGGGCCAGTGTGGGTGCCACAGGGCCTGCGAGGAGGCCCACGCATGTTAGCCCATAGGCTTAGTGGACCCCATCTGCTTCTGCCCCACTCTGGCTGGAGAGGGGATTGATCCTATAGCTACTATGCTGGCTAGGATCAAGGCCTCCATCACGGCAGGCCTCTCAGCTGCACTGGCCTCAATCACAAGCTCTCTGGCATCCCTTCAACAGCCTGTCCTGTCAACTTTCCCACTGGCACTGGCAGGTTAGTCCCCTGGGCTTTTGACTTCACCTCCCAAGAGGCCAAGACCATTTCACCAGGTCTTTCCGTAGAGGATGATGAGGACTCAGGTGAGAAGGGAGCCATTGAGGAGGAGGCCTCACAAGGTGAGGTGGATCAGGAATGTCAGGATGAAGGGGGTGTCCGTCTTTCCTTGGGGCCCTTACTCATTCTAGATGAACAGTTCCCACAAGTGTTCTCTGGCCTGCTAGAGTATCAAATGGGGCCAGACCCCATTCAAGCAAGTGAAAAACCTTCCTGGGGTGCTTCCAGCTTCCCCCCAGAGGAAAGGTCCATCAAGGGGTTCCCCATGCACCCTTCTTTCAGAAGCTCATAGATAAGGAGTGAGCTGCTCCACCCAGACACAAGGACCCTGGAAGGCCCTCTTCCAAGCTACATGCCCTTTCTCCAGAGGCCATGGAATGCTCTGGAGCCCCCTTGTGGATGCTCCAGTTACTGCCTGAGGCACACCTTCAGCCCTAACTGCCGATAGCAACTCATTCCCAAGGACCCTCAGGACTGCCGCATGGAGATCTTCACCAAACGGAATTTCCATGCCTCTTGTGAAACCTTGCATGCCACCATGGCTGCCTCCCTTAATGCATGAGCTCTGATGATCTAAACTAAGTGCTTTGCCAACATGAACCAGCTGCCCCAGGAAGCCTCAGAGCAGCTGGAACACATGTAGTGGTACACATGTAGCTGGAACACCATAGTGGTATGGTGGCATTTGCAGCTGACGCTGCCACAGATACTGTGCAGTTTGATGCCAGGACCATGGCCACTGATGTTGCAGTTAGGAGAACTACCTGGCTGAGAAATTGGGGACAACAACCCCTCAGCCTACTCAGACCCCTCAGGCCTACTCAGGAGGCCTCTGGAGGTAAGCTCTTTGACAAACCCCTCGAGCCCTACCTTGTAGCTGCAAGGTGAATAAGAAATCTCTTCCAGCCAAGGAATGCTTGACCCCCAAAGCTAAACCTTGTCAGTAACTGTGTTCATTTTGAGGCCACCGATACAGTTCATCTGCATTAGTCTCCTCCAGCTCCTTCAAGCCAGTGGTGGTCTCCAGCAGGTTCGCATCTACTCTATAGAACTGGTTGTTAATGAAAGGACATATGAAGTTTAAAAAAAGCCATTTAAAAATGGCTGCCAGATGGGCATAGAACCAGTTGTTAATTTCTTTGAATCCCATCACTGCTTCAAGCCTCAGTGTTCGGGTTGGGGATCCAAGCAGTACAGAAAGCCCAATCCCGAGTTCAGTTCCTGATTCTCCTCCAAGAGCCACAAGCAACATTCACTTGCCTCAGGTTGGGGGTCGGTTTCTGTTGTTTGTGGTCCACTGGCCCCTCATCACCACTGATTCAGTTACGCCCTAGAGCTCTGGCACCTACCTACAGAGAGGTTCCTCTGTGTCTTCTGTCCCTCCAATCCAGACAAGCATCTGGTCATCCTGCAGGCCATATACAATCTTTGTTAGCTAGATGCAGTGGAACCTGTTCCCCCGGCACAGTGGGGATCAGGGGTTCACAGTGGGGATCGCACCTGTTCATGGTACCCAAGAGAAATGGGTCCTCCAGGGCCACCTTGAATCTCAAATGGCTCAACTGCTGGATGACCAGCCGCAAGTTCAAGATGGAGACTTTTTGGTCCATCCTAGCTTCTATCTGGCCCATGGTCTTCCTTTCGTCATTAGATCTTCAGGACACCTACCTCCAC
This sequence comes from Cryptoblepharus egeriae, assembly GCA_030015325.1. Classification (NCBI taxonomy): domain Eukaryota; kingdom Metazoa; phylum Chordata; class Lepidosauria; order Squamata; family Scincidae; genus Cryptoblepharus; species Cryptoblepharus egeriae. Next base: position 4,950,104 of record JAREYC010000009.1, read on the forward strand.
ATTGGCAATTTGCCCACCCACATGTGCTTTCTTCAGTTTTGTTACATGCCAGAGGAATTTTGGTTGCCAGAGGAAAGTTGCCTTAGCATAAATCTTCTTGAGCTGAGGATTATCTTGATGGCATGGAAGTCTTTTCCAGGCTTAGCTTCAGGCCAGGCACATCCTGGTTTACACAGACAACACCTCAGCAAAGGTGGATATAAGCAGGGGGGGTACTGGATTGGGTTGTCTGTACAGCGGGGCCAGGAGTTTTCTCCTGTGTGTTGAGTCAGAAAGATGTGGACCAGTCGAAGTGGTGTCTTCATCCCAGTGTATTCCAGCAGCTGTACGATGACTTCAGTCCTCTAAGTGGATCTGTTCACCTCCCAGGAAAATTCCCACCTTCCAAGGTACATTTCCAGAGAATGAGACCCTCATGTGGAGGGGATAGATACCCTCCACTCCAGTTGGCATCCCAGGACTCTTTATGTCTTTCCCCCATAAAGCTGCTGCCAAGAGTCACTGCGAAGATCAATGGAGGCAGAGGGCTCAGGTCCTGTTCATAGCCCCCATTGATCCTGGAGTCCACAGTTCCCAGACCTGTTGGAGCTGTCTGTCTACCCTCCTGTTCCTTTGTTCACCTGTGCAGATCTTCTGTCAGAGGGACCTCCCCTGCACACACAGTCTCTGTCCCTTAATTTACATGCCTGGAGGTTGAAAGTGGTAGACTAGCCAACAGGGCTATTCGGACCAAGTGTTTGTTGCCCTGTTAGCAGACAGGAGAGCTTCTACCAACAGGGTGTACAATTTCACCTAGAAGGTATTTTTGTCATGGTGCAGCACTAAGGGTTTTTGGCCCATGTCTATCAGGGTAAGGGACATCCTGGAATTCGTCCAGGCCGGGTTGGATAAGGGGTTGAGCACCGCCATGCTCAAGAGGCAAGTGTCAGCTGTTTCTTCCATTCTTGGGTTCCCCAAGGGGCAGGCAATTGCACTCCATCCTCATGTCCGCATGTTTATATGAGTGGCTGGACTTCTTAAACCACCCCTTCCGATTCTTGCCCCCTTTTGGGATCTTCCCCTGGTACTGTACCATCTGGCAAGACCTCCTTTTTAGCCCTTAGCAACTTGCCCTGTTAAGCTTCTCACTCTGAAGACAGTTTTCTTGGAGCTATCACATCAGGTCACAGGGTGTTGGAGAGAGCTACCCTTTCCATGCCTTGTGAGCTATGTTCCATCCAGGAGGACAGGATTGTACTGTGCACCAATCCTGCCTTCCTTCCTAAGGTCAACACAGCCTTCCGCAGGTCTCAAGAGATTGTATTGCCCTCATTCTGTCCCAAGCCCATCCAACCAAGGGAATGGGAATGGCACCTTTCTGATGTCAAGCACGCAGTCAGTTTTTCCTCCAGCGCACACTATCCATTAGAAGGACTGAGACACTTTGTTTCCTTCAAAGAGAGCTCTGAGGGCAACAGGATTATGCCCTCCACTATCTCACACTGAGTTAAGGAGGCAATTGTCATGGCCTCCAGAGCATTTGATAGAGAGCCCTCCCAGGGATAAGGGCCCATTTCCACCAGAGGTGTGGTGACCATGGCAGCATATCAAGCTTCTCCTTCCCTAGAAGTGGTATGTTGGGCTGTCACGTGGTCCATTTCTACCACCTTCATCAAGCACTACAAGCTTGACAGGTATGCTCTGGAGGACGTGGCCTTTGCAGAGTGTAGTTTTGCATCCTGTGAGCAGATCCCCCCTTAGGGAGGGCCACTGCTTAGGTATGTCCCAAGTAACAGGATGACTCCACCATGGGCATTCCACCAGAGAATGGGGAGATTTGGTCATACCATGTAAGCTCCTTTCTTGGTGGTATTGTCCATGGTGGGGTTAGACCCAACCTTGCTGCTGGTGGGCTGAGAAACAGGGAACTACAGGCTACAGGCATGGAAGGGGTTTATGTTCTGAGATCCAGTGGCATCTCTTGGTGTGTATCTAGGCAGACAGGGCTCTGTCTGGTCCCTACTACCACAATTTTCTTCTAATGCCTTGCTCTATCACTCACGTATTCTATATATATATTCTATATAGATGTTGCCTTCTGGCCTGTTCTCTGTTTTCCATTTTGTTCCAAGTCTGTTTTGCCTTGGCCTCTCTCTCTCTCTCTCTCTCTCTCTCTCTCACTCTCTCTCTCTCTCTCTCTCTCTCTCTCGTGCTCACATCAGGCTGCTGCTATGCTGGCAAGAACTTGTCTATGAATAAATGCTTCATTTACATCCTGGATTCATCCTTCTGCTTGGACAGTCTGGGAACTCAGGGGAGCATCCCGTCCAGGAAAACTCAACTGACCCTGCCTTCTGGAAGGAAGTGCTTCTCAAGTAACAGGATAACCCCACCATGGACAATACCACTGAGAAGGGGGCTTACATGGTAAGTCCAAATCTTTCCAATTTCAGCAGGTTTAGCTCAACACTGCTGGTAAAGCAAGTAGGCCTGGGTAGATTGATATGGTGGATAGGCTGTTACCCCAGCAGAAAATCCTCCCCTCCATGCCATTGAAATAGTCCAATGGAATGGGAGAGCCAATACGATTGATTCCAGCTGCGTTGCAGACTGGGCTAAGGGCAGGAGCTCACCCTGTCTTGTGGGGACCTGCGTCTCAAACCCCGGCCTACCAGTTAACTGTCACAGTGTCTTAACCAATTGTGCCACCCATAGCCCACAGTTTTATATTTTGAACAATAAAACCCCTTTTGTTCAGTCTTAAAAAAAATTGCTGGCTAATATTATGAGAGATATGGCATAAATCCAAAGCGATCTTTAAAAATATTCTTACAATCTAAGATTTATTTATCTGCACAAATGTATTTATATTTAAATGTTAATTGTTAGTGAAGATACTTTGGATTTCTTTCTCTGGTGGGTTCGTAGCTAATAATGCATATGCTCAGTCACTCAGTGGCTAAAAATGGGTAGCACTGAAAAGAAAAACACATTAATGATAAAATATCAAAGTAATCTCAACTAAAGTCAGGAGCTATTGGAAGGACAATAGCTTTGCAATGCCAATATAAATATCTTTGGCAGATATAGAAGACAGTAACATTGTCATGCAATTTCACAATGTTAATTTGGTCTTTGTTCATTACACAAAACAGTTCAAAGACATGGACAAAATAACTTTTTTAGTACCCAGCATGCTTTGGGAAAGTACAGCTATGTAAAGGGAAAGTACAGCATTGTAAAGGGAAAAGAAATGTTATTCAAGAAAGTTCAGTGATCCCCATTTCAAAAGAAAAAAAGAATACAGAAAATTTAAAAAGCAAGAAACAAGTGCAAATTACATCAAAATCCTGCTTCAGAGGAAGAAATACATGGATACAGTATACATACCACAATATAACATGCACTCTCAAAATGATTAAATTAGAAGATCCAGATTAAGGCATAGTTGACTCATGAGGCTTTTTTGTGTAAGTTTCTGAAACATGACAAAAATCACAGACTAAAAAGATCAGTCTTATTAGTCTTAAAAAGAAAGGCCTTATTAGGTATAGAAATTTGAATATTTGGATTCTCCAGCTAAATGCCAAAGAGAGTAGATGTTAATTTTCACATGGAGAGCGAAATGGTTCATTGTAGTCTGACATAATTTGAATTTTTATTGGCTATTTGGAATATGAGTGCTTGTGAACAGAAAAAAAATCTGTGATGTGGCCAATTGAATTTGATTGGGTGGCATGCTGGGTTAGGATTTTGAAAACATCAAATTAAAGAATTAAATGTGCCAATTATATGTTTTGCCTGAGAGCAAACTGGTAGTTCAACATATTCCTTTATTTTCTGTTAAATGCCACCACATTGTCAAATAATAACAGAAATATCATCCCATGTTCTCAGATAATTAAAGGAAGTAAATGTCACAGGGAAAGGGAAACAAAGAGAGAGAGAAAGCGGTATCTAGGGAAGCTTAAATCTGTGATTGTCATGCTTCTTATCTTCTCCATAAGAGCATGCCTTTACCATTCCCAATCATTTGCACAAAGAAAACAAAGAAAGGGCAGATGATACAGTACCGTACCTCCATGGTCTGAGACTGGTGCATGGCTTTGATTGCATTCTGTGCCATTGCCCTTGTCAAAAACGTGACAAACGCACAGCCTGTGGGAACAAGGGGACAGGGAGCAGGAAAGATTAAAAAAAAGACAAAAGGATTGGACACTTATTAAACCAACACAGTCTGTGAGAACAGCTACAAGACGACACTGTTCTCCGTAGTACATAAATTTTTTTAAAAAATCTAAAAAACTAATCCTCTAATTCACTGGGTTCAGCAGATAAAATTTGCTATTCTAATCATAGATGGGGAGCAGAAGTTAAGTTTGGATGAGGTTCTTTCAAATTTTTCCTCCAGTTACTTGTTACATTGCATGTTCTTTAAAAAGATATTTAAGATTTTTAGATATTTAAAGGTTTTTTATCCAATTAAGACATGACCAGCACATGGTTTAATTACCAAATTAAGCTGTAGGGTCATTGGCTATCACCACAATACATAAATCAACTGGGAAATAAACTTGGAAAGTACAGAGATAGCAATTATTCATTAAGCCATTGTTTCTCATAATGTGGCTCAGGACCCACAAGGCAGGTTGTGAAGCAATTTCAGGTGGGTCCCCATTAATTTCAATATCTAATTTTTAATATATGTGTTTGAAATGATGCTGAAACAATATGTGATTGTATGTGGGGACATTTTATAGAACTGTGATTTTAAGGGGATAAAATGCATATGCTTTTAACAATGACAGTCAATAGGATTTACTCCAGGGTAAGTGTGGATAGGACTGCAGACAAGGATTGTTAAAATTTTCCTGCTTGATGATATCTCTTCTGATGGGCCTCAACAGATTCTCATTCTAAAAAGTGGGTTCAAGTAACACTGCTAAGCCCTAACTCATAATAAAAGCAGGATTTTTGCATGGGCAGAAAAGAACTGAAAGCTTTACTTTCACTCTCAGGACTCAGTTCTGCAAGTTTTGGATATTATTTAGGAAGTTAATTACAAAGTTAAAAGTACTTTAATATCCAGCTATAGGTTTTGTAATGTAATGCTTTTAATATTGGAAAAGGAGTTGGAGGTTGAGAGCCAATCTGAAGACTAGAATTGGTGGGTGGCTTTGTGGTTTTAAAGAATAAAAATCAGAACTGGAGGGTTGGAAAATTTGGATTTGATCCTCAAAGCTGTATCTTAGGCCTGAATTCTGCTTGAACTAATAAAGCTCGATGCAAGAAACTTTCTGCTTCTTCCTACAAAGACCTACCTTCCAGCTGAATTTGATCTCCTAAAGGATAGGTAACAATATTTTCTCTCTAACATGTATGTATGTATGTATGTATGTATGTATGTATGTATGTATGTATGTATGTATGTATGTATGTTTTAAATTCACATGTGAACTCTTGTGATGTCCCTGGTATTTTGGTGGTCAATCTGACTATAGCCTCCTTGGAATTAATAAATTATATGTATTAAATTATATGATTTTTTTAAAAAAATGTAATATTCAATAATTTAGATTGTAATCCTAACCACACAATCCTGGGAGTAAATATTATTGAAGGGATCGACTTCCGGTTGATAGATTCCAAGCCGTAGGCTTGGAGTTGGAGCTCCGTTACCTTATCTTTTATTTTCAAAGCCAAGACTCCCTTTTTTCCTTATCTAAGACAGTCAGTATCCTCCTGCCTCCTATTTCCCTGTGTCTTCTCTCCTTGCCAACTAGACTCTGAAATCAACTCTTGGAGCTTTAATCTGGAGTTTGACGGAACTGCTTTCCTCGGAACAGTCGCCCATTGCTGCTCCCCTGGCTGTGAGTAATTAATTTCCTAATTGTTTTCCTCCCTCCCACTGAATATATGTGGAAGAAAAGAACCCTTTCTCCAGGACTTATTGAAGCTGATAGTCTGAGATGCAAACAAACAAGGATTGAAGAGTTCTTTGAGGAGAAGAATCCCCCTCACCCTCCTGACGCTGTGGCTGCCTTCCTGGGTACCCCACCCTTTCTCCCACAGGATTCCTTCTCGGAGCCATCTGCTTCCTCTACAAGTCCTCCTGGAATTTGCCAACAACAGCCTCTTGCATCTCCTCCTGCACTTCAGCAGCTCAGTGACACTGATAACTTGGCTCTTCAGCATTCACTTTTGGTTTCTTCTATATTCAATCTAGTTTTTACTCAGTTAGAGAAAATTGTGAGCCTCCTGAGAAAACTTTTAAAGGGGCCCTGCTCTATTTCTTCCTTCCTCCACCCAAAGACTGCTCTTCATTCTCTGAACTCCCAGGCCTTGCAAACTTCAAACAATTCATCTCTACCTGCTAAGCCCAATTGTTCCTTTCCCATGGGACCATTGAATGGGAAGTCCACCTTGGTTTATGATTCTAATTCCACTGTCATCACAATATCAAATTGGAACTGGAATTATCGCGACTGGAGTCTCTAGCCAAAGGTCATCTAGCTGTGTTATTAAAAATTAAGCCATCTCTCATGGACCTTGTCAAGGCTATGAGGCTGACTTCACCCCCCGTATAAATAAACTTTTGCTTTCATTTCATTCAAGCCGGATTCCAAGAATGTTACATCGGCGCCCCAGAGCTCCTGGTGGTGATGGAATTTTCATACAAAGACATTTCTTCAGCACTCAGATTTTGAACCTCTGGCCCCATGCACCTAAGACTCAGAAACCAACTTACTCATCTCCTCCTATTCTGACTAATCATCTGAAATCTTTTATGCCTCCCCCGATCTAGATAACTCTGCAATTTTTGCACTTCACCACTTAAGTTTTCCAAAGGCTTTTTATGATTCTCCCAAACCATCTTTACCCGCTGCACCTCCTGATAACTTTTTGGACACTACGACTACTTCTAATACCTTTCCTCCCAATTTCCCTCCCCTCCCAGATACCTCTCCCCATGATACCCCTGATCCTGCCACTGTGTCTCCTGTCCAAACTACTAAACCTGTTACTCCATTTTATCTACCTGCATAGCAATTCAATCACCTAACTTGGCTTTGCCTTTGCAGTTGACATGGCTCCTCGCTCAACCCATCTCATCTATTAGTCCTGTACCTATTAACCCCAAATCCTCTCTTCTCCTTTCCCAGTACCTCTTCCCTTCTGTCCAGCCCCCCTCCCTCTAGCTTTCCCCCAATCCCTCTCTCCTATCCCCTACTCACCACTACCTCTTTCTGATGTTACCCTTGGTTATCTTCCAAACTTGGCCACCTCCGATTCACAATCCTCTCCCTCCCACACTATTCCCTAGCTAGACACTTTTCTTAAGTTACTCTCTTGGAATATAGCTGGTTGGAGTAACAAGCAATGGGACTGGGATTTTTTAATTTATCTCCTTTTATTCGACCTGATTTTTCTCTAGGAAAACTGGCTTCTAAACCCTCTTCACATTCCAGGATACATCTCTTACTCTCTCCCAGCCTTCAAAACCCAATCCAAAGGTCGGCCCCGTGCAGGGCTAATGATAATAGTCATCTATTATCTCCTCAATCCACTCAATCTTCCTATTTCTAAGCTTTTCTCCTTTCAACCACTAACTCCCAAATACTAATACTTTCCCCCTCTCAAGAAGCCCTTTTGCACTGGAACCAATTAAAATTTTTTATAATTGACTTCCTTAAATCTAACCCCTCTGTTTCCCTTTTTCTCCTAGGCGACCCTAATGCCAGACTTGGCCAAGATAATTTAGCTCTAGTGCAACATTTGGCTTGGGACCATGATCAATTCATCCCTCTTGAACTCCAGAGACCTAGATTTTCGTCAGATCCTCTTTTCAATGCATATACCCCTAATTTGGTTGACTTGCTTCTGGATTTCAACCTGTTTGTACTCAATGGTTCCCTAATCAGCACCTTTCCTGGTAAATTTACCCACTATTCCTATAAAGGGGCCAGAGTCCTTGACTACACCCTGATTTCTTTGGAACTTCTTCCCCAAATACTCAATTTTTATGTTGACCGTCGGTCAGACAGTGACCACTTCCCCATTCTTATACACCTTTCTTTTCTATTACCCCTTGAGAGTGATAACTCTATTTCTACTTCATCTTTTCCCAGACTTATATGGCTCCATAGGTATGCAGAGTCCTTTAGTGTTTGGACCAAGCAAAATGATGTTATTGATCTTATTCAGAAATTATCTCAGACTGACTCTCGTCATGTAGCTATTTCCACTTATGAGTCCTTAGCCAAATCTCTGGTTCAGTCATTGGGTTCGCCTCAGCATTTCCCCAAGGGATTCAGCTCCCTTGCCTAGTTTGATTTGGACTGTTGGATGGCCAATAAATACATCAGACAATTCTTTTATGTAGTTTCCGCTAAACCCTCCCTTGACCTGCTTGAAACCTATTTTAACCTTAAAAAATCATGTCGCTCTCTGTTTGAATACAAAAGACCTTCATATGCTGAACGAAACTGGAATCTTCTTTATGTTTTGATTCTCTCTAACAATCATAAACCTTTCTGGTCCCTTGCCTCCCATTATTTTTTTCACTCAGCCCCAACCTCATCTATTTCGATCCCTTCTTCCGCCTGGTCAGCTTATTATACTAATACGTTCTCCACTTCAACACCCCTTATGAATCATCTTCTCCCTTCCCCTGATTTACCAGATTCCCCCGCCCCCCGGTTTCTCTTGATATAATCATCAAGCTCATCCACTCCCTTTAATCTGGTAAAGCTCCTGGTCCTGATGCGATTCCCTCTGAGTTTGTCATCAACAACTCCTCATGGTGGTTCATTCTCTTGGCCAGTCTTTTCACTGTAATTAATAACTCAGGTGTTGTCCCTGATTCTTGGTTAACCTCTATAATTGCCTCAATCTACAAGAAAGGTGACCCACCACTTCTCAGCAATTATAGGCCCATCACTCTTTTATCCTTTACTGGTAAGCTGTACTCCAGATTTTTACTCAAGAAACTCTCCTCCTGGGCGGAAAGCATACTAGAGAACAAATCGGCTTTAACCCGGGACATCAACCCTCAACCACATTTTCTCTTTTTCTTTTCTTGCTAGTAAATATTCTCAAACTCACCGTGCTAAACTCTACTTGGCATTCATCGAACTTAGAGGTGCCTTCGACTCCATAGATAGGAATATTCTATGGAGAAAACTTGAAAACTGGAAGATCGACCTCCGCTTCCTTTTTCTTTTTCAGCAGCTACACTCCTCAAACACCTGTTGCATCTGTTTAGACCAGTTGTTCTCAATCTTCCTAATGTCGTGACCCCTTTATAAGTTGCTCATGTTGTGGGGACCCCCAACAATAAAATTATTTTCGTTGCTACTTTATAACTGTAATTTTGCTACTGTTATGAATCGTAATGTAAATATCCAATATGCAGGATGTATTTTCATTGTTACAAATGAAATGTGAGTTCTTTGCACACACTGATCACAATGGGATTTATTTCAGAAGACTGGGTATAGGATTGGGCCCTGAGGCTGCAATCCTATCCACATTTACATGGGAGTAAAGGCCCCCTGACAATAATGGGATATATTTCAGAGTAGGATGCATAGGATTGGGCCCTGAGGCTGTCAATCAGCCCCAGTGCGTGCGCAGCTACAGCCGGAGGTCTGGCAAGCCTGACCTGGCCCCCTGCACCAGGGGTCTTTAGGCGACCCCAGGAAAGCTCTAGGCGACCCCCAAAGGGGTCCCGACCCCCACTTTGAGAAACACTGGTTTAGAACATGCTGGCTCCTTGTCTGAAGATATTCCTATTAATAAAGGCATCAGGCAAGGGTGCATCCTGGCACCTCTCTTATTTAACCTCTACCAAGCCAACCTTCCCCCCTTCCTTCTTTCCCTGGACTCCCCCTTCCTTTCCCTAAACACTTCTCCTATACCACTTCTTCTATATGCCGACTATGCCGTTTTGCTCTCTCTTTCTAAACGTGACCTATGCAAACTCCTTGCAACCTTCCCCGAGTGCTGCCTTACCAATCATCTCTTCATCAATTCTGAAAAAACCAAAATCCTTGTATTTTCTAAAACCTGGGCCCCCTCCATATGGAAAATCCTTAATTTTCAACAAGTTCAGTCCTTTAGGTATCTAGGCGTTATCTTCCACCATCGCCACACTTGGACACTTTAGCGCAAATCCGCTATTTCTTCAGCCCTTTTGTCCCAAAATGCAATTGCTAGATTCTTTTTCAACAAAGGTAACTGGTACGTGCACAATGCTAAAACCATCCCCCAGTTATTGTATGGAGTATCTGTTTGGATAGAAGCTGTTAACGTGATCTAGACAAGTCAATTGCTAAATTCTTTAGAAAGATTCTTGGGATTCCACAACTAATTAGGCTGACCACAATTGTATTAGAACTTGGCATACATCTTCCTTCCACCTCCACTTGGGTCTCCACATTCAAGTTTTGTTTAAAGCTCCATCTTAGCTCTCATCCAGGCTTCATCTTACAGGACCTCATCAAGGACTCACACCTAACCAATTGGTTTAAAATCATTTATTCCAAGCTCCTTGACCTTGGTTTTTTCCCGGAAACATTAGCAGACATGGACCTCCCAAAAGCTTACCACACCATTAAGCATAAATTATGGGAGCAGGAAACCAGGACTCTACTTGCCAATCTTAAACCAACTTGTTCCTCCTCCTTTTTTTGTTTACTTCCCTTATTTGGCCGTCCCGCCAAACTATCTCTTCCATTTGACTGATCCCAAAAAAGGAGAGCATTTCTACTTGCTAGGCTAAATATTTTTTCTTCAGCCTACCATTCAGGAAGATTTACTAATACACCACGGCAGAACAGACTTTGTTCCTTCTGCTCAATCGAACCTGATTCCACTGACCACATCTTACTCTGCTGTCCCTCCCACCTTGTTCTCAGATCCACTTTTCTTGCCCCCTTTCTCTCATCCCTTCCTTCCTCTCTGGTTGATCCCTTATCAATTCTTCTGAGCGATTTCTCTTCCTCTATTACAAACCTTGTGGCTGTTTTTTGTTAGCAGTCTCCCGTGCCAGTTGTAACTCCTAACCTTCTCCTACTTAGGCATAAATTTTGTTAATTCTTGTTCTTTCCTTATTGTCTGTTATTGTTTATCCTTATTATTAATAATGCCAATAAAGGTTATGATGATGATATTATTGAAGTCAATAATATAGGGTCTTACTTTTGAGTAGCATGCTTAGGATTACACTGTTAGTCTTTAAGCACATGGAAGCAATATACATGAGGGTTTTGAACTTTTATTTTATTATTCTCTACAGTTTTCCTGGATGTCCTACATTGGGGGGGGGGGTGGGATTCTCCTCTCTCCAGTTATGACATATGGTTATAACATATGGTCAAAATCTTACTGATTTTTGGGGGGAAGGGTGGGGGTTGAAGTTATTCACTTGATATACTTTAATGTATGGTATTTATTTGTTTTAATTTGCTTGATGATTGCACTTCAGACATAGGAAAATTTCCTAAGCTTATCAGATGGCCTGCCAGCCTGGACCAACCCCTGAACTTTTGGTACTCCTAACAGGAACCAATGCACCTTTCAAGGGATAGGCAGCTGATGCCATGAGTGGAGAGTTCATAACAGGACTTTATACTTGGGCCACTAGTAACCTGGTGCTGCTGGAATTGGAGCTGTATCATTAATCTGACTTTATTAAAAATATTTATTTGTAAATCTTATTTAATGATACAAACTATGTTTCCAAATGTTGGCTGCTAGCACACTGCCAGCAAATGTCCTTTTCTGTGAGGAGAGAAAGAGGGCCACTCAGTAAAAACTGGGTTTGCCCTGCCTCCAGAACAGTCATGGCCAGAAATAGACTTTTGCCTCCTTTCCTGCGGAGCACCCCATCCCCAGTCCAGGTTCCAGAGTCTCAAGAGGAAGAAGTGCCACCGCCATTCGATTAGAATACATACAACACTGCAGATCTAGCAAGATAAAATACTAGAACCGAGTTAAGAGAAAACCAGGGAGAGCAACCGGCCATCCAAATAGATCACCAGAGTATCAGAGCATGTAAGGGAAGAACAACAAGGATCAGGACCAAACTGATCATCCACAACCACAGGATCCCTAACCAAACTGATTTAAAAGTGAAGGATGAGGGCAGATTGTGTCTCTGCTGAGGTGGGCCTGAGTGGCCCTCTTTGTCTCTTCACAGAAAAGGACATTTTCAGGTAAGAAAAATTCCTGCCTTCTCTGGAGGAGGAAAAAGGACCACTCAGAAAAGATAGGGATGTACCAGAGCCATGCACCCAGGGTGGGAGAGTCACAAAACGCCCTCATACTACCTTTTGAAGTAGCCTGCGGCCAAAAGCAGCCTCCGCCGATGCTGCCTGGTCAATTTTATAATGTGGAATAAAAGTGTTAACAGATGACCAGGTGGCCGCCCGGCAAATGGACTCCAGAGAGCAGAAACCATCGAAAATTGCCCACAGCCACCCCCCGAGTGGAATTGGCCGAAATCCCCACGGGGCCTCCTTACCCATTGCTACATAAGATTCTGTAATAGCCATCTTTAGCCATCTCGATAGGGTTGAGACCAAAGCTTTCTTCCCTTTGGACACCCTCCCAAAGAGAACAAACAAGGCCTCAGATCTGTGATACTTCCTGGAACAATCTAAATAAAAACTCAGGGCACACTTCACATCCACCGAGTGCCAAACCCGTTCCTTAGATGTTTTAGGTTTCGTGCACAAAGTGGGCAGTACTAGTTCCTGTTCCCTATGAAAAATGGAGTTTACCTTCGGCAAGAACGAGGGATCCAGCTGAAGGAGAATCCTGTCCTCCTGGAAGCTACACAAATTTGGATTAATAGAAAGGGCAACCCACTCCGATACCCGCCTAGCAGAGGTGATTGCCAATAGAAAAACCGTTTTTAAGGTCAGGAACCTGACAGGTACCGATGCCAGTGGTTCAAATGGGGACCCCATTAGGGCTTTTAGGACCAGGTGTAAATCCCAGGTGGGAAAGCGGTGAATGACAGGTGGGTTAATTAACTTAAGACCTTTAATAAATCTTTTTAAGTCCAGGAGACATGAAAGTGGTCCAAACTTCCTAGGACCGAGCACTGAGCTGATAGTGGACAGTGGATACTGGACAGTGTTCGTGCTCAGTCCTTTGTCCACCCCGTCTTGGGTTATGTATTGAGACAGACTTGGCCTGACACCAGAATGCAAACTTCTTCCGCTATTTCTTCGTGTAAATAGCCTTGGTAGAAGCTCTTCAGGATGCCATTAATGTTTCCAGCACCTTCTCTGAATAGCCTTTCCTCTTCCAGTTTAACCTCTCAAAAGCCAAGCTGTCAGCCTGAACAAATCCGGTCTAGGGTGAAGCAGGGGCCCTTGCAGAAGGATTGCGGGCCTCGGAGGAAGTCTGCTTGGAGGAGCCGTGGACAGAGATAGCAATGTGGGATACCATGGTCTCCGTGGCCAGTTTGGTGTCACCAGGATAATGAAGGCCTTGAATTTCTTCACTCTCTGCAGGACCGTTTGTATGAGAGGAAACAGTGGCGAAGATACAGAAGCACCAGGGGCCAAGGCCAAATCAGTGTGTTGGTTGCTAGAGCCCAGGGATCTGGAGTGCAGGAGATGAACTGTGGTATTTGAGCATTTTCCAGAGTGGCTAAGAGATCCACCATGGGTGTGCTGAATACTCTTGTAATGAGATAGAACACCTGGGGGAGAAGGCCCCACTCTTCCTCGTCTACTGTCCGTCTGCTCAACCAGTCCACCTTGGTGTTGAGGACTCCCAGCAAGTGCTCTGCCTTGACCAAGAGAAGATGACATAGCGCCCACTGGAAGAGCAAGTAGACCTCCTTTATCAATCCCTTGGACATTGTCCCGCACTGGCGATTGATGAAGGCTTTCGCTGAGATGTTATCCGTTTGCATCAGTATGTGAGAGCCCTGAGTCACTACGTGGAACTCCTGGAGGGATAATCTGATTGCTCGAAGTTTCAGTCTGTTGATGGAGAGACATTGCTCCTCCAAACTCCAGGTTCCTTGAGCCAGCCGGAATTCCAGTTGTGCTCCCCAGCCCCATAGGCTGGCGTCCATGGTTAGAACTATCTGCTCCGGAAGGTCCAAGCTGGCACCAGAGTCCAGTTGGGTCAGAGCCAACCACCAACCTAGTGAGTCCTTCACTGACCGAGGAAGGTTCAGATCTATCGAAGCTCTGCGCTCTATTTGGTGAGAGTACGGACACAGGAAGGACTGAAGGGGCCACAGATAGAAGCGAGACCACGGGATCACGTCCTGGCAGGATACCATAAGGCCTAGGAGAGAAGCCAGAGTCATTAATGGAACTGGAGAGGTCCTGTTGGTGAAGGAGAGCAGCTCCTTCAGTTTGTTTCTGCGATCCAGAGACAAGAAGATTTGATGGGAGCAAGTGTCGATGAGTAACCCGAGGTGGACCAAGTTCTGGGTTGGAATCAATGAGCTCTTGGCCCGATTCACCATGAAATCATGCTCCTCCAGGCTGGTCAACACCACCTCCAAGTCCTTGGAGACTTGCTCGAAGGAGGAAGTGGCAATTAAGATGTCGTCAAGGTAAGGGAAAATGTGGATGCCCCTTGACCTGAGGTTGGCTACCAGGGCAACTAACAGTTTTGTGAAGACACTTGGAGCTGATGACAGTCCAAATGGCAGGGCTCTGTATTGGTAATGTTGTCTGCCATAGGCAAAGCGGAGGAATTTCCTGCGCGTCGGATGAATGAACACATGAAGGTATGCTTCTGAGAGGTCTATGGAGGCCATAAAGTCCCCCACTCCAGAGCCACCGTTATTGTCCACCAGGCCTCCATTTTGAACTTCCTTTTGACTGTGTACTGGTTCAGCCACTTCAGATCGAGGATTGTCCGCATATCCCCATTCTTTTTTGGGACCAAAAAAAAGATTGAATAGACCCCCCTGCCCCTCTGGGATGAGGGAACTACCTCAATGGCCCCTATGTCCAAGAGATGTTGGATTGCCAGCTTCTTCTGAGCGTGTTTCAATGGGTCTCGGGACAGAGGCACTTGCCAGAAGCGGCGAGGGGTTCTTACCCGAAACTCAATGAGATATCCTCAAGACACCGTTTGGAGGACCCATGCATCAGTGGTAGATCCCTACCAGCAGGGATTACGAACCTAAGCAATCGTGCCCCTATAGCGGAGGGCTCTATGAAAGGGGTCCTAATAGCGGAGGGCCCTAATAGCGGTGGGTGACTAGGCTTCCGAGAGGCGTGAACCGCCTGTCAGCTGCAGCACTGCGTGTCTTCGGCAGTCAAGTTGGCACGGAGGCGAAGCCAAGGAGCAGCCTCCGTCCAGCCCCCAGTTGGGTTGGAGCGCAGCGAAGGGGCAAAACTGTGTGGCGGCCCTGACTAGTGCTTTCTCCCACGGATCTCCCTAGCAGCGCCCCGACTGGGCAAAGCCTGCAGGCAGCCCAGGCTAGCGCCGCCAAGCCACCTGGAGAGGTGAGCAGCAAGATGGAGGGGGGAGATGGCGGGCCCCTTCGCCCCCACGGACCCCTTTCTTAGAGCCCTCTGCTCTAAGACTCCTTTCTTAAGTATCAGGCGGATTTGAAATTCTTGTTGCTCTTACATGAGTACTGCGATTTGCCGGAATTGGATCTGGAGTTGGTTGGTCTGGAATGAGGCAGGATGCTGTCATTGGTCCATCTGGAGCGAAATTGAGGTCCTGATGATTCTTTGAAACGAGGTCTGAAGGGCCCTATAGGAGGGCCTTACAGCGGAGGGCTCTAAGAAAGGGGGAGGGCTCTAAGAAAGGGGACCCCTTTCTTAGGCATCAGGCGGATTTGAAATTCTTGTTGCTCTTACGTGAGTACTGCGATTTGCCGGAATTGGATCTGGTTGGTCTGGAATCATAGAATCATAGAATCATAGAGTTGGAAGGGACCTAGTAGGTCATCTAGTCCAACTCCCTGCCTGCAGCAGGAATTCCCCCTAGAGCATTTCCAACAGGTGCTCATCGAGCCTCATCGAGCCCATCATGTGGCATGTTGGCACCCATGAATCTCATGGCATCTAAAGCAGCATCTGCAGCAAAGGTCGAGGTCAAGGCAATTCTTTTAAGGGTACCGCAGGAGACTTTAGGAAGATGTTTGTTTTTAGCCGTCTCCTGAGCCCATATGAAGGCCATTCTGGCCATGACCGAGTTGGCTGAACATGCCCTAAAGGCAAAGGATTGTTGTGGTTTCGACGAAGGGAGTGTTCCATGCGATGATCTGTGTTGTTCTTAGGCCACACATCTCCGTCTACTGGGACTGAAGAAGATGACAAGGATGCCACAGCTTGATCCATGGTAGGCACCTTTAAAAGAGACATCTGTTTCTCAGGTAGGGTATACAGTTTGTCAGCTACCCTTGTCCCAGTGGTAGACCTGGGACATTCTAGACCTGGAACTGCCAACGGCACCTCAAAGACCTAACACTCTTTCTTCGAGGGCCAAACAATATCCTCAGGGACCACCCAAGCCACAAGTGATGCCTTTCCATGAGCCCCTCCAGAGAGTTTTCACCCCTGAGTGGGAAAACGTTTCTTATATCCGGCGTCATGGTAGGGTTATTGACAAACATTATACCCTTCCAGACCCCATCATGGATAAGCTCAAGGTTGCCCACTAGATGCTCCCACAGAAGCGGTCCCCATGGCAACAATGCTGCCCTCAGAGGGGTAATCTGGGCCTAGGGACAACCGCGACAAAAAGGTGAAGTTTGTTCTTAAACGTAATTTTGAGTGTGGGTCTCAAAACTTTTGGGTAGCGGTTGCCAGCTCAATATTCTCAAAACCTGCGTATATCTGGGCCAAACAGCTGGCAGTGGAGGACAAAAAGCTGTCTCGAAAGGCTAAAAAGCACTCTCAAGAAGATTGCTTTGGCCTCAGCAGCAGCAGCTGACTGCACCTGCATCTCTCCAGCTCTCAGCTAGGTCTATGGCACAAAGTGTCCTGGCCAGATGACACATTTGGCTTCATCAATGGGAGGGGGATGCAATGTCTTCTTCAAGGATTATCAATATCCCCTCTAAGAGCCATAAGCTCTTTAGAGAAGCCTTTGAATCACTGCTTATAGAAAATCAGGATAAGCAAAAGGTTCTGTCATCCTCTAAAAAGGATGCTGACTTCTTCAGAAGAAGCTGACTTCCTTTTGTCCCTCCAGTTCAGGCTACAGGCCTCGCAATACAGATGCCCTCAGACCAAGTGGTACCGAAGCAAAGCCATGTTCAAGTCAAAGCAAACTGGCTATGCCCAGGTCCAAACAGGGAAGCCCTCCAAGGATGGCTCCTCTGCATGTCTCTTCTGACCATCTAGAGTCACTCTTGGTAGGGGCCGGCTCCTGGCCTTTGTAGAATGCTGAAGTCTCATAACTTTGGACTCTTGGGCTCTGCAGACAGTCAGGAGGGGATACTCCTTAGAATTTATCAGGCTTCCTTGAGACCAATACTCTCTGATGCTGGTCTCCAGGGATCCTGTAAAGCACATTCTGATGTTGGCAGCCCTACAACACCTACTTCAGATAAGGGCCATAGAGCACAGACAGAAGGGCACAGGTGTCTATTTGGTGTTTTTCCAGATTCCAAAGCAGAATTGGGATTGGAGGTCCATTCTGGATTTGAAATGGCTGAACCTTCCTCAAGAACAGGAAGTTCAAGGTGGAGACATGGAGCTCCATAGTAGCCTCTCTGCAGCAGGGAGACTACCTAACATCTGTGGGTCTCACAGAAGCTTATCTGCATGTCTCCATCCTGGAAAACACTGGAAGTACCTTCAATCCTGTTGTGGAAACCAAAATTTCCAATACAGCTTGATGTTCTTCAGTCTGACAGTAGCTCAGAGAATGTTTGGATCCTGGTGGTTCTGATGCTCTTGGTGGTTCTGGTGCACATCTCAGGTGTCAGGGAGTGGTGCTCCATCCCTACCCGGATGATGTCCTCAACAGATCGCCAACCAGACAAAGGGCATACCAGGACATGGGTCTCACCCCACGTTGGCCATGAACCTTGGGTTTCATGGCCAATGTGGAAAAGAGCTCTCTGGTGCCAATTCAAGTCCTACAACATCTGGGGCTTCATTTGGACATGAAACTGTTAATCATCTCACTCTCACAAGACAGCAGCATCTGAGAGACGCACTTCTCAGAACGCAAACCAAATCACACATGGAGTTGAACGAGTTGGCTATTCTTCTGGGTTTGACTGTATCTTGCTAAGATATCATACAGTGGTCCAGGTTAAATCTAAGGCCCCTGCAGATTCTCCTTTGGCCTTACCTCCATCTAGTAGAGCAAAAGAGATCTGCCCAAATCAAACTGTCCACTCTGTTCATCCACAGTGCCTAGTGGTGGATAGCACCTGACTGGCAGAGGTGGGGAGTTTTACATGGCCCTTCCACCTTGGAAAGTAGTCACCACAAATGCATCACTATTGGGATGGAGGGCTCATTTAGAAAGGGCAATGACACAGGGAATCTGGTCATCCTCAGAGAACTGGCACAAGGCTACCCAGTTGGCATTGGCACAATTCGAGGTCATGTTGGAAGGCTCACATGTTCTGATGGGAATGGACAATGTGACTGCATAACCGTTCATCAACATACAGGAGGGAACCCAATCAAAACTGCTGATGAAAAAAGGCTTCTTTATTGTTTCAATGGGCAGAGATCCACCTTCAGTCCCTCAAAGTGGAACACCTACCAGGCTTGGCAAATGTAAGAGCCAACTGGCTAAACAGATAGCAGGTGAGTGATGTTGAATGGCATCTCCATCCAGGGGTACTCCAATTGTTAGTGAATAGATGGGTGTCTTCCAGTCATGGACTTGTTCGCCACCCAGCAAAACACACAGCTGTCACAGTTCCTTTTGTGTCTACTGGTAAAGACTGCTGCCAGGACAGATGCAATACAACATTGCTGGCCTTGGGGTCTCCTGTATGCATTCCCCCTGCTCCAACTTATTCTGCTCTTTCTGAGAAAAGTGAGGTCAGTAGGCACAGAAGTGGTCTTGATAGCTCCCCTCTGACCCAGATGGCCATGATTCCCAGACAGTCTACAACTCAGCCAGGAACCAGGGTTGAGGCTTTCCCCATGTCAGACCTGTTGATCTAAGGACTGTGACTTCATCCCTATCTGGAGCTATTCTGCTTGACTGCCTGGCAGTTGAGCAGCAAGCGAACTCAAAAAGGTTTTTCTATTAAGATAATGGACATTTGTTAGCTTCTAAGAAATCTTCCATGGTTAAAGTTTACAGAAACTTTTGGAAAAAGTTTTGTTTCTCATGTTCAAACAAGAGTTACTCACAGTTAAAAGTTAGAACTAAATGTGTATTGGAGTTCTTGCAGGATGGACTTGATAAGAGGCTCAGCACCACCACTTTGAGAAGGCAAGTGATAGCCCTGTGATAGAAGGAATGACAGATGGTGGCATGGCTCTAAACCATCCGCATGTATGTCGTTTTCTGGTGGGGATAAATCTAAATCCTCCCCCATACACAGATTTCCATCCTTGGATCTACAACTGGTCCTCACCACCCTGACTAAGCCTCCCTTCAAACTTCTGACATCTACAGAGCTGCAGTTTTTGACTTTTAAATCTGCATTTTTAGTTTCAGCCACATCTGCTTGCAGGGTATCTGAACTGGGAGTCTTATCTGTTAATGCCAACTGGTGCATTTTTCATAGAGATAAGGTAATTCTCTGCACAGATCCCTCCTGTATACCCAAAAGTAACTTGTGATATCACAGGCCCAAGAACTGGTAATCCCCTCCTTTCCCCAAATCCCACTACTCCAAAAGAGACAAGCTGGATGCTAGAAGAGCCGTGAACTACTTGGACAGAACTAGAGATGTCTGTAAGACAGACTGTCTCTTTGTCATGTTTAAGGGATCCAAAGTTGGAAAGCATGTTTCCCTATCTACTCTGGCAAAGTGGCTTAAGGGGACTATAGCCTTACTGTATGAGTCCTCAAAAAAAGACTCCTCCTACTGGTGTAACAGCCCATTCAATCTGAAATGCAGCAACTTCGGCTGCTTTTGAGGGGATAGCCTCTCTGGAATCCTTTTGCAGAGTAGCCACATGGTCTAACACCTTAACATTCATAAAACACTACAGGACTGATCAAGCGGCCTCAGCTGATGCAGCTTTTGGTAGGAGGAGAGTGGTGCTTTTACAGAGTGTGGTGGTATCCTAGGATCCTCGGATCTGCCCACCCTTCCTCCGGATGGATGCTGCTTGGCTATATCCCATTGATTAGGAGCGCTCTCCCTTCCTCCTACTGAGAAACTTGGAATTTCTTACCTGTGATATTCCTATCCTTGGAGGAGGAAGGGAGAATGCTCCACCCACTGCTTATTTGGAACCTCGCCTCAAGGCTTACTCATGACTACACTGGTGGTGGTTCTGATGGTGGAAGTAGGGTATATTCTTCCTCTGTTCTGTGTTTTTTTTCTCTAACCTTTGCTCTTTGAGTCTAGTCATATAGAGATGTTAGATGCAAAGGTGGAGGGTTTTTTCTGGGTCTATTCAGCTACTACAGACTGGGAAATCCTGGGAGGGCACCCAGGATTTCCCAGTCTGTAGTAGCTGAGTAGACTACAGGAGAACTTGGACTATGTCCGGCCTCCAGGGTGGACAGCACCCAATGGTTAGGAGCACACTCCCTTCCTTCTTCAAGAATAGGAGTATCACAGGTAAGAATCTCGAATTTTCATGCCAAGTGAAACAAGAGTGTGAATAAGATACCAGGACATCAGATTCATGATCTATAGTGAAAAAGACAGCAGCAGACCACTGGGCTTTGGAGAAAAAGGGAGTTTGTGTGATTCTCTACCAATATCAAGCAGAGTAAGACTCCCTTTAATGTTGCCCGACTTATTTATGCTTTAACAAGTAGAAGAGGTTGACACTGGAATTTTGCATAAAGAAAAAGCTGTAGAACAGTGCAGGTTCAAGGTTATTTCAGAGCAAAACCATGACATACTGAAGGGTAAGTAAAAACAACCTTAAGCTAATTTTGTTTCAATCTCTAATAATTGAAACTGCATTGATCTTTAGCCTGGAATTCTTTGAAATTTGAGTTTTAAGAAAATCTATGTTCCATTCAATTTCTTCTACACATTGTTTATAATAATAATAATAATAATAATAATAATAATAATAATAATAATAATAATAATAATTATTATTATTATTATTATTATTGCAATGCAGGCCTCCGTCAGTCTTGAAAGACTATGGTATTGTGCTCAGCGCTGCATATGCTGCATGCGAAGCATGAAAGCCTGGGTTGGATTGTTATGGAGGATAGGCTGTTACCCTAGCAGCAAATCCCCCTTCTCCATGCCACTGAATTAGTCCAATGGAAAGGCAGGGCCAATACGATTGGACCCAGCTGGCATCGCAGAGCTGGGCTAAGGACAGGAGCTCTCCCTGTTTATAATAAATAAATAAATAAATAAATAAATAAATAAATAAATAAATAAATAAATAAATAAATAATAATAAATATTATTATTATTATTATTATTATTATTATTATTATTATTATTATTATTATTATAAAAACTATAAATAATAATAATTTTTTTATTATTATTTTTAAAGATTTCCACATGAAGCAAATCTAAATACATAAAAGCTGAAAAATGGTAACATTATAGAGCTGATGCATGAAAGTTATGGCCAGTCAGGCTACTTGAAAAAAATTGTCAATAGCATTGTCCCGAGGCCAATGAGCAAATAAAAAAAATGTTATCTAGTCACTCTGCTTTTTGGAAATCTGCTTGTGAATCTCAAATATATCTTGTTTTTGTTTTTTTGTTTTGCTTTTCTCAGTGCCTAAAAATACTAAAGGATTCCCCCTAGAGCATCCCTGACAGGTGCTGGTTGAGCCTCAGCTTGAAGATCCCCATTGTGGAAGAGTCTACCACCTCCCTTGTCAATCTGTTCCACAATCTGTTCTGAGGACTTTCTTGATGTGATGAACATGGAACTTTTCCAGAGGAAAGTTTCGGATAACTTCCTGAGTGGGAATAACCCCTGTGGGAACCCCAGCAATAATGTATCTTCATGGAGGCACATGACAGTCAGGAGGAGATGTCCAGAACCACTGGTGCTACATAACCGTTTCCAGAGTCTCTCAGATTCCACAATGCTGGCAGAAGTTCATCTTGCTAGCATACCTACAATGGATCCTGGGAGGTCTGCAATAATTCCCCTTACTGGCATGCCTGCAGATCGACCTCAAAGATACTAACGGCTGCCAAAACCAGTATGGGGGAATCTTGACACCAAAAGAGAACTCAGAGGAGGATAGTGGTGATTGAAGATTCTCTCCTGAGGGCCATGGAACCTTTTTGCCGACCAGAACAATTTTCCCATGAGGTGTGCTGCTTCCCTGGTGCCAGGATATGGGATATCACAGAGAGGCTACCGAGGATGATCACGCCTTCAGATCGCCACCCGTTCTTACTCATTGATTCTGCTCAACAAATTTTCCAAAAGATAGTTGGAGACTATGAAGCTCTGGGGAGCAAGATTAAGGGTCTGGGGAATACCCGAGTGGTATTCTCTTCCATCCTCCTGGTTATCAGCAAAGGTCCTCAGAGAGATGGCAAAATTTTCCAGGTCAACAGCTGGCTCCGAAAATCATGTCTTCAAGAAGGATTTGGATTCTGGGATCATGGGCTGAGCTTCCTTGAGGAGGGACTTCTTGTGAAGGATGGACTACATCTTATGGGTTGGGGAAGAGTGTCTTCAGATAGGATATGGCCAACCTGAACAGGAGGGCTTTAAACTAAATAAGAAGAGGGTGGATAGTATCCAAAGGGAATCTAGGAATAAAGAAAATGCTCTTGATGGAAATTGCGTGGGCATGGCTGTAACTCAAAAATCTTTTGATGGGCCAAGCCTTTAAAAAAAGGGGGAATGCATTGAGTTGCAACCTCCAGGGCTTATGTTTCATTTACACAAATGCACAGAGCCAGGGATGAGTTGAAATTTTTAGCAAGTGAAGGGAAATTTGATTTGATAGGAATAACTGAAACTTGGTGGGATGATTCCCATGACTGGAATGCTCCCATGGCACAAATGGAAGGCTATCAGCTGTTCAGGAGGAACATAAGTGGCAAAAGGGGAGATGGAGTACAAAAACATATATACCTGCTCTGAAAACCAGGAAACTGGTCTGGACATTTGGGTGGAGTGCGTAAAGGTTAGTGGGGAAAAAAAAGTAAAACATTGTGGTGGGTGTCTACTATAGACCACCAGGCCAAGAAGAAGGAGTAGACAATGTCTTCTTGACACAGCTGCAAGGCATTTCAAACAAATATGAAGTAGTAGTAATGGGGGACTTTAACTATCCAGACATTTACTAGGAGAAAAACTCAGCCAAAGATGCCAATAAATTCCTGATAGTCCTGGAATTCCAGCAGCTCAGGATCGCTTTCTCCTAAAGTTTCTGCCACACTGACCCGGTCAATCAGTTCCTCAATATTAGTTAAGATCAGGACAAGAATGGCCCCTCCCCTTGTTGTTTCCTCCACCTTCTGGACAATGATGTTATGGTCTTCATGTTATAACTTCATGGTACAGAAGGTGGAGGAAACAACAAGGGGAGGGACCATTCTTGACCTGATCTTAACTAATATTGAGGAACTGATTGACCGGGTCAATGTGGCGGAAACTTTAGGAGAAAGCGATCCTGAACTGCTGGAATTTAGAATATTGTAGGAAATAAAAAGAGTGAAACCTCTATATTATATTTCAGAAAGGCTGTTATCATCAGGATTAGAGGAGTCATAGGCGAGATCCCAACAGTTGATGAACTAACGGGAAAAGGGGCCCAAGAAGGGTGGGAGCTCCTTAAGAGGCAGCTTCTGCAAGCAGTCAGAAACAATTCCTGTGAAAAAGAAAGTGGGGAAAACCTGAAAAAACCAGTTTGGCTCTACTAGGAACTTGAGGATCAGCTGAAGTTAAAGGAAGAGAAGTATAGGGAAGACTGGAAAGATCACCAGGGCGGAGTACAGGCAGATAGCAGTATCCTGTAGGGAGGGGATCAGGAATCCTGAAGCTCAGTATGAGCTGAGGCTGGCCAGGGGAGTCAAGGATAACAAAAAGAGCTTCTTAAGATATGCCAAAAGGAACAGGAGGAGAAACGAGGGGGTGGGGCTGATCCTAGACAAAGATCGACAAACAGGTGTCTGGAAACCAGGAGAAGGCAGAGCTGCTCAACTTCTACTTTGCGTCTGTTTATTCTTGGAAAGAGGCCTGTGCAAATGGGGGTGCAAGATCATTTGCTGATGTGCAGATGTGCTTGCATCCCTAAAGAGGTAATGGAAACACAAATGGTGCAGAACAGCAGATTATGATTGACAGTTTGAAACCACTTAACTAGCCTAAAGGAATTCAAGTCATTTGGACCAGATGAGCTGTATCCTAGAGTTCTTAAGGAACTCAGAGATGTCCTTGCAGAGCCTCTGTCGATCATCTTTGAGAAATCCTTGAGGAGTGAAGAAGTGCCATTGGACTGGAAGAGGGCGAATGTAGTCCCAATCTTTAAGAATGGGAAAAAAAGAAGACCTGAGAAATTATAGACCAGTCAGTTTGACTTCAATCCAAGGAAAGGTATTAGAACAAATCATAAAACACTCAATTTGTGCACATCTGGACAAGTACTCTGTGATGAAAACAACCCAGAATGGACTTACCAAGTACATTGCCAGACAAATCTGATCTTTTTTTATCAGGTTACGAACTTACTGGACATTGGCAATGCTGTGGATGTCATTTATCTTGACTTCAGCAAAGCATTTCACAAGGTTCCACATGACATCTTGGGAAGTTGGAAAAATATGGGCTAGACGGGGCTATCATAAGGTTGATCTGCAATTGGCTGCAAATGGCCACACTCAAAGAGTTTAAAGTACATGGTTCTGCGTTAACCTGTAGATCTGTTTTGAGTGGGGTGCCCCAAGCCTCTGTCTTTGGCCCAGTCCTCCTTAACATTTTCATCAGTGACTTGGAGGAATAGATACAGGGGAGCCTGATCAAATTTGCAGATGACACCAAACTGGGAGGAGTAGCAAACAAAACAGAAGACAGGAGAAACTTCCAGGAGGATCTGGATAAACTAGAATACTGGGCTGTCACAAATAGAATGCATTTGAACAGGAAGAAATGCAGGATTCTGCATTTAGGCAATAAAAGCCAAAAACACAGGTATAAAATGGGAGATACCTGGCTTGGCAGCACAACATGGGATCTTGGTGTCGCCATGGATCACAAGCTGAACATAAGTCAGCAGTGTGATATGTCTGCAAAGAAGGCAAATGCCATTTTAGGCTGCATTAAGAGGACTGTAGCTTCCCAGTTGCAAGAAGTTCTTGTTCCTCTTTATTCTGCATTGGTTAGAACTCACCTTGAGTACTGCGTTCAGTTCTGGACACCTCACTTTAAGAAAGATGCAGCCAAACTGGAGCAAGTCCAGAGGAGAGCGACAAGAATGATCAGTTGGATGGAAGGGAAGCCCTATGAGGAAAGGTTGGGAGAACTTGGGATGTTCAACATGGAGAAAAGGACAGAAATTGACATGATTGTTCTCTTCAGATACCTGAAAGGCTGTCATATGGAGGAAGGGGCTCATTTATTGTTTGCTGTTTCTGAAAGCAGAACTAGAACCAATGGGTACAAACTGCAGGAAAGGAGATTCCAGTTGGATATCTGGAAAATATTCCTTAAGGTGATGGCAGTTTGACAGTGGAACAGATTGCCGAGGGAGGTGGTGAACTCTCTATCACTGGAGATCTTCAAGTGGAGGCTCGACGAGCACCTATTGGATATGCTCTTGGGGGATTTCCTGCTGCAGGCAGGGGACTGAACTAGATGACCTACTAGGTCCATTCCAACTTTAGGATTCTATTCTATGATACTATGATTCTATCTGGATATGGTAGCAAAACATTTTTTTGGGTGAGGATCATTGGTGTTATTTTCGCATATGTATACCACTGATGTCAAATTTAAATACTACATTGATATGCAAAGACACTTATGACCTTTGCTAATAAACACTATCTGAGCTCGACAGGGGCAAGGGATATTAGTCCACACTGCATCTGCGTAAAACCAAAACAACTGTTACATTGACTTATGAACATGAATGCGTTTTTATACCACACAATGTTTTGTAATTACAGTGGTGCATCTCATAACAAGCACCTCACATAACAAGTGTCTCAAATAACAAGTATAAATTTTCAAGAAACCTTGCTTCACATAACAAGTTCTGCTTTACTTTACAAGCAAGCGCACTATTGGCACGCATGCTATGCAGCCCTGACTCTCCATGTGGAGGCTCTCTCACGTGGCCAGCGCTGCTGCCTCTGACTGCCGCAAACTTGGGGTCAGTTGCTTGGGGTGCCAGAGGCAGCTGCCCCTATCTGCCTGCAAGTGCCCCCACTGGCCTCCTTGACCAATTATCTGTATTTTCATTGTCTCCTGTGGGAAAAGCTGCTTCACTTCAAGAGTGTTTCACTTAAAGAACAAGCATCTGGAACAAATTAAGCTCTTTATGTGAGGCATCACTGCATTTACATAACAGACACAAGGGTGAGTAATACAAGACATTGCAATCCTATGCATGTCTATTCAGAAGTAAATTCCTTTGTGTTCAATGGGTTTTACTCCAAGAAATATCTATATAAGATTGCTTCCTTTCAATGAAATCCTATGCATGTTTACTCATATGTAAATTCCATTATGCTTAGTTGGGTTTACTCCCAGGTAATTGTGGATAGGATTAGCCATAGCTCGCAGTACCTTCAATTTTTTAAAAACAAAATTACCACATTTACTCAAATCTAATAAGCCATCGAATGTAATGTGCACCCTATACTTATAATCAAAATAACACATTTACTCTAATTAACCATTGAATCTAACGCACATGTTTTTGAGACTAAATTCAGCTGAAAAAAATGAGCCTGAGATTCAAGTAAATACAGGCTTCACCAAGATTATATAATTCGTTCTTTTCTAATCAAACAAAACAGTAAATGATATTTTAAAGTATCTAGACACATGACTCATATGCCATGACAGTTTAATATAGTCATTATCCAGGATACAATTTTTAGGGACAGTTAAAAATCATCTAAAGGAAACAACTTTCCATATAGAATTCTAGACAAATAGGTGTAGTAGTAAAAGTGTATATGGTCTACAGTACCTCGGCTAGACTCCATATTGAGGCTGTGCACTAAAATTAAAGATGTCCAAATTTACCATCAGTCTCCAAAACATTACTATAAGCAGATAAACAAGGACCCCCAATCTTTAATTCTCTTATTTGTAATATGCTGGGTGTTCCAGTCACCACAGAATAATGGTTCACATATAATTGCCAAATTATCTGGACTACTGGTTCACTGTCTCCCCAGCCCCCAGGTCCTCATTTTTGTGGATTTTTCTCTGTTCTTTGTCTGTTTACGTTGTCATTCGCTGAAGAACTTAAATTTGATCTCTGTTGATCTCTCTAAAATGTCTAATTACATTTGGTTCACAAACAGTAACGATCCCAAGGAATGGAAGTACTACCATAGTTGTTAGTGTGCCAATCAAGTGTAGGATTCAACTCAAAATTGATGGTTGTCTGTCCTCCTGTCCACAATTGTGTTAATGCTTCCAAAGGTAACAAGAACAAAAAATCTTCTGGCCCAAATGATCAATTTCCTTTTATTTAAGAAAAAAAATGAAGGATTTGGACATTGTAAAAGCAGATAGAAGTGACGGAAAAGGAAGGGAGATGTTGTATCTTCTCTAGGGCAGTGCTCAGGGAACTGGGGTAAATTACCCCAAATGGGGTATAAATGAAATTCCTGGGGTAATGGACAGCCACGCTGCTGAGACACAGCTAGGCATGAATATGAATCTATATGCATGCCTGGCTGTTTCTTGGCAGCGCGATTATTAGCCCTAGGAATTTCATTTTATTTCATGCGCAGTCTTTCCCTGCCTCCCTGCCTCAAGGATGCCATGGAGTGGCTTCTCTGTGTGCAGCGTGTCCTCTTCTGACCTCACCAGCACTTTCACTTTCCTAATTGTTGACATGTGCCAGCAAGGTCAGGAGAGGATACTTCACCCACGGAGAAGCCTCTCCATGGGAACCTTTAGACAGGGAAGCAGGGACAGATTGCATATGCATGCGCAGTCATTCTTTTCAAGGTGGACTCCCACAGTGTCTACCCGGACAGGTGACCTCAGTCTCAGCTGCCCCCAGCTGCAACCTGAGCCTCCCCAGCAGCCTCCCCAGCTAAGGTATGCACCCATTCCCAGGTGTCTACTCAGGAGTAAGCCCATTAATTTAATGGATCTTACTCCTGATTTTTTATAAATGTAGGTTTTTTTATAAATGATTTTTTATAAATTATAAACAAACATTTATAATTTGTTTATAAATGTTATAAACTGTAGGATATCCTACATCTTGCCCTATATTAAAAAAAAACTTTTGGGTGACAATGTCATACATTTTGAGTTTAGAATCTTTTCACCCTGAGTGCGTCTGGCTCTTGTGTATAACACATTTCCCTGTGTAATGTCTTGGGCCCTGCCTCTAAATCTGCCCGCTTCTTCAGTAGGGTCAACCAGTTGCTGCGTCATCTTGGCAACACATGCTCTGTACTGCCATTGCAGTGCTGAGTTTGCCTGGTTATAGGCACCTGTCAAGGTATACCCATCTCTAGTCTAGGGAAAAAAATGCACAGAATGTCACTATATAATCTTGAAATATTGACACTAATAGTTGCCTGGACATGGTAGTATCAATGGCTGTACCACACACAGCCTGGCAGCCATTGATGATGATGATTACCATGTATGGCTGAGTGTGGTATAAATTTTCTACCACACATAGCCATTAAGTGTGATACAAAATTTATACCACACCCATCATTTCTCTAAAACCTGAAGTTTAAAGTTGAATCTTTCAAATAAATCTTGAAAAGATTCAATATAATTTTGAATTCAAATAGTTTCATTCCTTTCAAATCAAGGCGTAATATCGGCATATCTAAATATATTTTGGAATAAGAGATAAAAAATCTTTTGGGTGCTGACCCCTGCTCGAGGGTGATCTTTTACTTAGTAGATTTAGTGATAATATATAAACTACTTTACGAATATTAAATTGGGTACTTATTTCATTTTCAGTACAATCCTAACCATGTCTACTCAGAAGTAAGCCACATTGTGTTCAATGCATCTTGGTCCCAGAAAAGTGTGTTTAAGATTGCTGTTTTTGATAACAAATTTACAATCAGCACAGTTCATGATAGCCAGATCACAAGAAATCTAAGGGTTGGACTGAATTTTCCAAAAGCTAGGTGGACAACATCTGAGATACCCTTCATGTAAATATTGTTCTATACAAAGTCTATAATAAAAAGATCTGGCTATTGCTAATTATGTGCCCTATCACATAGAGAATTTATACGTATGTTAGTTCTGGAAACTTCTGATGAATGTCTGACAACTACCTGGAGAAATCACCAGAAGAGAGCTTTCACATGGCATCCCTAATATGCAGAACAGGACAAAAATAAGGTGTTATTTAGTGTTAAGAATAATGCTGGGGTGCAATATTATCATCACTACAGAACATTTGGCTCAAGAGGACATTGGCAAAAGAAACATGCAAAATGAGACAGAGAATCAAGATTTCATGCATTTTCCACAATTCCAGGACTAAATAACAGAGCTTTTTGCTCTGGTTGATTTTATGATAATTATTGAAGCAAAATAGATCCCTCAAAGTAGGGTTGCCATATGTCCCCCAAAACTAGGGACAATCCTGATTTTGGGGGGATTGTATTCATATACTAGCAAACGGGAGAGATTGAGAGGGTCTTGTCCTGGTTTTGTGGAAGAGAATTCAGGCAACCCTACCTCACTGGCACAGATAAGGGTGCAGGAGGTAGCATCAGGCAACAGGTTTTTGGGGAAAACAAAAATCTGGGCTTGACACTAATGGTCAAAATGGGAGAAACTTTGGGATTTTCTAATAATTCTATCTTATAAAATGTTTGATATGGAATTTAATGCAGAATGCAGTGAAACAAACTGTGTCAAAATAGTTCGATTAAAGGTTATCCAAAGGCAAATAACAATAGAATCAAAGAGTTGGAAGGTATCTTGTAGGTCATCTAGTCTGATCCCGCATGTGTACCAGGAAATTCTCCTAGATCATCTTCAACAGGTGCTCATCAAGTCTCTGCTTGAAGATCCCCAGTGAGGAAGTATCCAACACCTCCCATGGCAACCTCTTTCACTGCCAAACAGCCCTCACCATCAGGAATTTTCCCCTGCTATCCAACTGGAATCTCCTTTCATGTTATTTGTACCCATTGTTTGTACCCATTGTTTCTGCTTTCAGAAGCAGCTATGAACAAATGAGCCCTTTCCTACATACAACAGTCTTTTAGGTGTCTGAAGAGGGTGATCAGTTGTCCTCTCAGACTTTTCTTCTCTAGGCTGAACAGACAAAATTTGCCCAACATTTCCTCATAGGACTTTCCTTCCACCCAATGAATCATTCTCGTTGCTTCTTCAGGACTTGCTCTAGTTTGGCTGCATCTCTTTTAAACTAAGTTGTCCAGAACAGAACACAGTATGCAAGATGTGGTCTAACCAATCTTCTTCTATCTTCTATATATATAAAAGAGAAAAATCAGTGACAGACTGAGTGACTGACTGACTGACTTACTCACACATTCATCAATGGCCAGCCCAAACCACCAGATGCATGAAATTTGGGGAGGGTGATCCTTCTATGACCAGAAGGTGCACTAAGAACCGGTTTTTGGATATTCCAACCAGAAGGGGGTGAAAAGGGGAGCAATGCATTTTCCTCCCTATACTTTGCATTGAGGAATCAGTGACTGAGGGATGCTCAGCCCCAACCCCAGGACCTACAAGTATGAAATCTGGGGAAGGTGTTACTTCTGTGATACCACAGGGATGCTCAGCTCCAACCCTAGGACCTACAAATATGAAATTTGGGGAAAGTGTTACTTCTGTGACACCAACTTAGGGAAGGTGTTACTTCTGTGATACCAACACCCATCAAATGGGTGGAGAATGTAACCTTTAATGGGGTGAAAAGGGGTGCAACGTGTTTTTGTCCTCTGACCAAAATCCAACCAATTTGGGGCTTGGTGACTGGTGCACTGAGGGATGATTTCGGAGGAAGAGGAAGCACTGGGGAGGATGCTGCACATGGGGATGCTGCGCATGGGAGGGTTGATGCTCATGGGGGGATTTTGTGCAGGGGAGATGATGCGCATGGAGGAGATGAAGCACATGGAGATGATGCACATAGGGGGATGTTGCGCATGGGGGATGCTGCACATGGTGCATGTTGTGCATGGGGGTTGATGTGCATGGGGCATGTTGCTCATGTGGCGTTGATTTGCATGGGGAGATGATGCGCATGGGGGGTTGTTGTTGTGCATGGTGGGATAATGCACATGGGGAAATGATGCGTGTGGGGGAATGATGTCCATGGGGGAATTGATGCGACAGAAGGAATACCCTCCCTGAATTTCATGCTTCTGGGTTTAGGTGTTGGGGCAGAGCATCCCTCAGTCACTGATTCTTCAATGCATAGTACAAGGAGGAATGTGCGTTGCACCCTTTTTTATCCCCTTTCAGTTGGAATTTCCAAAAACAGGTTTTTAGAGCACTCCTCTGTCACAGAAGGAACACCCTCCCCAAATTTCATGCTTCTAGGTCTGGTGGTTTTGGCTGGCCATTGATGAGTGAGTGAATCAGTGAGTGAGTGAGTCAGTCAGTGAATCAGTAAGTCAGTCTATGACTTTTCTCTTTTTATATTTAGAAAAGAGAAAAGTAACTCAATGACTGACTCACTGACTCATCAGTGCCCTGCCGAAACTACTGGGCATAGAAGCATGAAATTTGGGGTAGGTGTTCCTTCTGTGACCAAGGGGTGCACTCAGAACCAGTTTTCAGAAATTCCAACCAGAACGGGGTGAAATGGGGCGTAGTTCATTCTTCTCCCTGCACTTTGCATTGAAGAATCCCTGAATAAGGTAGTCTTTGACCCATCCCTCAGAAGTAGAAACATGAAATTTGGGAAAGGTGTTTTGATTATTCACTTGGGGAACGATGCTCATGGGGGTTATTGCTCATGGGGGGTTTCTGCGCAGTGTGGATGATGCACAGTATGTCATCTAGTCCATGGATGTTCTACGTTGGGCATAGGGAGAGGAAGCACATGGGTGATGATGTGCATGGGTGATGATGCATGTGGGGGTTAATGCAAATGGAGGTTATTGCACATGGGGGGTTGATGCACATGGGAGTCTGATGCACATGGTGGATGTTTTGCTCATGCGGTATGTTGCACATGGGGTGTTCTGCACGTGGGGATTGCATATGGAGGGTTGATGTGGGGGTTTGATGTGTATAGGGGGATGGTGCACATGGGTGAATGAACATGGGGGACGTTGCACATGGGTGTGGATGTGCATGGGGATTGATGGACATTATGTTTTGATGTGCAGTAGGGGATGGCATATGGGGGAATTTTACACCTGCAACGTGTGTACACTTTATGCTAGTGTGTGTATGTGTGCGCGCATGTGTATATATATATATACACACACACAGTGGCGCCTCACGTAAAGAACGCCTCACATAAAGTATGTTTCATGTAACAAACAAAAATTTCTCTAGGATTCTGCTTCACGTAAAGAAAGTGCTTCACGTAAAGAACACATTTGTTGGCAGTTGGGGCAGACACGCTGGCCGGCAGCCTGTTTAAAATGTGTTGGGGCTGCCTAGCGCACCTGCCCATAGCAAAAGCAACACTTCTGCGCTGTTCCTCCTGTGGCCAGGCATCTGCTGGGCAGAGGGAGAGAAGAGCAGTGGAAAAGAGGGGAGCAGCTCAGGGCTAGTCAGAAGGGAGCAGGGGAGAGAGAGGCTCAGAATGGAGAGAAGGAGAAAGTGGGGAGACACTTTGAAGATGTCTTGGATTGCAGCCTCCTAACCATGTCTACACAGAAGTAAGCCCCATTGTGTTAAATGGGTCTTACTCCCAGGAAAATGTCTTTAGGACTGCTGTCTAAGTAGACTTCATAAGATCATGCACATTGAATGCATGTTTTGAATTCAATTTCAGTGTTCTGTCATCATTTTTACATCCAGTTAATATTTTTATATGAATATTTTTGGGGTTGTGGAACCAATCGTCTGAGTTTCCATTATTACCTATGGGAAAAACCGCAAAGAACATGCCTCCGGAACAAATTAAATTTGTTACGTGAGGCACCACTATATATATAAAAGAGAAAAGTCATTGACTCACTCTCTGATTTACAGACACGTCAATGCTATGCAAAAACCATTGGGCCTAGAAGTGTGAAATTTGGGGTGGCTGTTCCTTCCATGACTGAGGGTTGCTCTATGAGCCAGTTTTTGGAAACTCCAACTGGAAGGGAGTGAAATGGATCACAATGTGCTTTTTTCCCTATACTTTGCATTGAAGAATCCCTGACTGAGGGATTCTTTGCCCCAACCCCAGGACCTAGAAGCATGAAATTTGGGGAGGGTGTTCCTTCTGTCACATGAACACCAGACAAGAACCAATGTGGAGAAATTTAACCCTCAAAGGGCTGAAAAGAGGTGCAACGTGTTTTAGTCCTATACTTAACATGGAAGACTGACCAACATCCAGCTAATTTGGCGCTCAGTGTCTGGTGCACTGGTGGGATGTTGTTAGGAGGAAGACGATGCACTGGGGAGGCTGCTGCACAATGAGGGCTGTTATGTATGGGAAGATGCACATAGGAATATAATACGCAAGGGTATTGGTTCACATGGGGAGATGTGCTATTAAAAATTAAATTAAAATTTTTAATTTAATTAAAAATTAATAAATTAAAAAATTATTATTAAAAAATTAATTAAAAAATTAAATTAAAATTAAAATTAGCTATTAATTTTTTCATTTTCTTGTAAATAGCTTTGTGAACTTTTCAGTTGAAAAGCGGTATATAAATACTGTAGATAGATAGAGGAGAAGTTGTGCAAGGGGAGATGTTGTGCATGGGTGATGTTGTGCATGGGTGATGTTGCTCATGGAGGTTGATGTGCATTGGGGTTGATGAGCATGGGAAGTTGATGAGCATGGGGGATATTGTGCATGGGGGGATTTTGTGCATGGGGTTGTTGTGCATGGGGGACTGATGCTCATGGGTCACGTCACATATGGGGGTTGATGTGCATGGTGAGAATATGTGCATGTGGGGTTGATGCGCATGTGGGACTGATGTACATGGGCTGTTGATGCTCATGGGATACATGCTCATGGAGATCTAATGTGCATTGGGAATGTTGCGCATGGGGAATGATGCACATGGGGAATGATGCACATGGAGGACAAGGGCACATGGGGGTTGTTATGCAAAGGGGTTGTTGAGCATGGTGTTTGGAATTGCATGGGAATTGATGCCCATAAGGAGACTGATGCACAGGTGGAGATGATGCAGATGGGGGATTTTGTACATGGTGGTTGATGTGCATGGGGGACTGATGCGAATGGGGAGATGATGCACATGAGGATGTTGCGCATGGGGGATATTGCGCATGGGGGATGTGGTGTATGATGGATGTTGCTCATGAATGTTGATGCACATGGGGCATGTTGCATGTGGGGGGTTGATGCTCTTGGGGATTATATATGCATGAGTGTATAATCCCCATGAGCATCAACCCCCCACATGCAACATGCCCCATGCACATGCACATGTTGTGTATGGGGGGATAATGTGCATGATGGGATGATGCACATGGGGCATTTTCTGCATGGGGGTTGATGTGCATAGGGGAATGGTGCACTTGGGGAACAGATGCACATGAGAGTTGTTGCGCATGGGGTTTGTTGTACGTGGGGATTTGATGCACATGGCAAATGATGCACATGGAGACTGATGTGCATGGGGGACTGATGCACATCGAGTGTTGTGCATGGATGGTCAATGTGCATGGAGTATCTATATGAATAGGGGGTTGATGTGCCTGGGGTCAATGTGCATGGGGGTTGATGCCCATAGGAAGATGATCCGCATGTGGAGATGATGAGCATGGGGGAGGAACATGTGGAATTTTGTGCATTGGCGAATAAACATGGGTAATATTGCATATGGGTGGGTTGTTGCTCATGCGGGATTGGCACATGAAGGTTTATGAGCAAGGGAGTTGATGTGCATAGAAAGGATGATGCACACAGGGTGGATGAACATGGAGGATGTTGCACATGGGGATGGATGCAGATGGGAGTTGATATTTGTGGGGGATTGATGCACAGTGGGGGATGGCGTATGGCGGAATTTTATGCCTGCAACACGTGTTTGCTTTTCACTAGTCTATTTATATACATAAAAGAGAAAACTCACTGACTCACTGATTCAGTGACTCACTGACTGATCAATGCCCTGCGAAAACCACTAGGCTTAGAAGCGTGAAATTTGTGGTGGGTGTTCCTTCCTTCCTGAGGGGTGCACTAAGAAATGGTTTTCTGAAATTCCAACAGGAAGGGGATTGAAAGGGGTGCAATGCATGGGGGTGTTAATGTTCATGGGGTTATTGCACATGGGATGTTGTTGCGCATTGATGGATGATGCGCATTGGGGTTTGATGTGCATGGGATTTGATGCGCATGGGGGATTGTTGCTTATGGGGTGTTGATGCTCATGGAGTGTTGATACTCATGGAGTCTTGATGCCCATGGGTAGATGATGCGCATAGCGGGCTTATGCACATGGGGGATGTTATGCATGGTGGGTTTTGCACATGGGGGTTTGTTGTGCATGGGGGGAATTGATGCGCATGGGGTATATTTTGTATAGGGGTATGATGTGCTTGTGGGCATGAGGAGCATATGTTTTGTTGCACATGGCAATGATGTGCGTGGGTGGATGATGTGCATGAGGGTATGATGCGTAGTAGGTCATGTAGTCTAGGGGTGTCCATGTTTGATATAGCATATGGTTGATGATGTGCATGGGGGGATGATGAGCATGTGGCGTTGATTTGCTTAGGGGGTTGTTGCACTTGGGGGTTGTTGCACCTGGGGTGATGTTGCACATGGGGGTTGATGCTCATGCAGTATCTTGCACATCAGGGTTGTTGTGCATGGGGCATGTTGTACATGGAGCATGCTGCTCATGAGTTGATGTGCATGGGTGTTTGATGCTCATGGGAACATGATGTGCATGGGGGGATGTTTCGCAGGGGGCAATGAACATGTGCAGTTGATGTGCTTGTGTGGTTGATGGATATGGGTGATGATGCACATGGGTGGATGATTCGCATGTTAGTATGATGTGCATTGGTGTTTGATGCACATGGGGGAATGGTAGTGTTTTTTTGTGCATTTGGGGGATGATGCCAATGGGGATGTTACAATGTTCTCAATTTACTATGGTCTCTTGTAACACTCATTGAGAACACAATGTTCTCAATTTACTATGGTCTCTTGAATCTAATTATTGTCCTATAATAGTGAAGGGGAGCAGTTTCAGATTGTTTGATACCCTGTGTTAAAGGGACAAAGGTGGTTAGTCAAATGGTTAAATTTTTTGAGGAGAGTTGTGCTATTTTTAAGGGAAGAACAGGGCAGCCTAGGAGTCAGAAAAAAACATACATTGCCACATAGGCTACCAGTACCCAAAATGTGAAGGGCCTTTCTACCTTGACTTTCTTTGAGTGGCCAACATTATTAGCCCGACAATTTATCAATTCAGTGTCAAAGATGTCACAGCTCACTAGTAAAGTAAAAAAAAAAAGTGAGGTTTACTTATTTCTGCATGGCTGCCTTCTAACCTTCCAGAACAGATAAATGATTGCCTGGGGAAAGGAATCTCAAAGAAATTTCCTCCTACTGACCAGAACAGAGAGAGAGATGAGAATTGTTACAGAACAGATTTAAGAACACAGCAATAACACTTGTCATCTCTAGTGTAGTGGTAATCTTACCCTCACTTTTTTGTTTTGTTTTTGGTCATTCTGCAGCATGACATGATGATTTCAAGAAAAACTGATAAGGAAGTTCCTTTCTCCTCACAAAATCTTTTTAAACAGCAAACTGTCTCCCAGGCAAGATGGTGGAAAATTCTGATATAGTTAAACATAGCAAACGACTTTGCATTGCTTCACTCTGTGCTTCAGTCCAGCCTGTTAAAATGCACATAAGTTTTAAAATGGTGGTTTCCATATCCTCCACTATGTTTTGAAGCTGGGAAAACAGGCAGTTTTAGTGACAGATGACGTTTGGCATTTCTGATCTTAACGGATGGCTGTATCAGACTATTCAACAGTGCACTTCAACAATATAAACCAGGTAATACAAAGGGTTCATCTTCCTTTGTAAAACTTGCAACCCTATTGCAATGCAGAATGATACGGCCCATCTCAAGAAGTTGTTTCTTGATGTTACTATACAAGAAGTTGTTTCTTGATGTTACTATACTATATACTCTTACAATAGAAGTATTTCTATAGGATGCGGGAAAACAGACTTGTTTTGGGAAAGTTTCAACATACTTTATTCATGTGACATGAATAAAAACAGATTTTATGACCTATGCATGCAAATACTGTCTATAACAGGGATAAATCTTACATGCAAATTCTGCAACAGATTGTTAAATGGGCCACAAGTGCAATGCAAACAACAAACAAAACAAAAAATTGTTCAAAACTAGAACAAATGGAAGGAGACACTAACCATGTTCCTTTCCTTATGAGATTATTATTAAGTTGACAGTGCCACCTGTGACTCTGCTACATTGGTGCTGGGTAGGTTTGGACTACTAAATGACACAACCCTAACCTCTGCCAGGTAACTGAATGAATCCAGAGTGCTATTAGCTATTAGTCTTCTGAATTTATTCATAAAAGCAGAACAGGCCCAGAACTTCTTGGCACCAGAGGTACCCTGACAGTGCAGTCCCTTTGTTATTTGTTGAAGCATCACTCTTTGTTCTTTGCACCACATGGAGATGTTTATTTCTTTGCTCTCCTCTGCATTTCATTTGGAAATCCAGGAGAGGGAGAAGCAATGGACGATACTATGAGCAGGCCAATCTGCTGCCTCTCAGGATTCCTGAAAGTACCCAGTTGAAGGTTCCCAATCACAAAATACTAGTGTTCCTTCTAAAGAACATGGAGTCCTGCTAGATCTGATCACCCTCTAGTCCTGAAGGGCTATCATATGGAGGAAGGGGCCAATTTGTTCATAACTGCCTCTGAAAGCAGAACTAGAACCAATGGGTACTAACTCCAAGAAAGGAGATTCCACTTGGACATCTGGAAAAAATTCCTGATGGTGAGGGCAGTTCTGCAATGGTACAGATTGCCATTGGAGGAGTGGACTCTCCCTCACTGGGGATCTTCAAGCAGAGGATTGACGAGCACCTGTCAGAGATGCTCTAGGAGGATGCTCTAGGTCAGGGGTGTCCAACACATGGCCCGGGGGCTTCATGCGGCCCAGGAGGTGGATGGATGCGGCCCTCCTGCAAAGCTGGCCACCACCAGTGGAAAAACTAGCTTTGTGGCAGCAGCCATTTTCAAATTTTGCGTGCTTCTTTGCGAGCTGCCCTGGGAAGCCATCACAAAGCAGTCTGGGCTGCCTGGCTCCTCCTCCTACCAGGGTTACCAGATGGCAAACTGGGAATTCTTGCACAGCAACCCCAAAATTCCTGATTTAACGCCAAAATTCCTCTCAGTCCAAGCCAAAATTCCTGAGAAAATTCCTATAATTAAAAAAATTTGTCCAAAAATGTAGGACGAAATGTAGGACATGTTAAAATAAGCTTAAAATAATTGTATTGCTTTCCTGTACTTAATTTCAACACTATATTACCTTTTTAATGTAATACACACACACACACACCCTTGGGGAAGGGGCAGTGGGTGCATTCAGGGGTGGCTGGTGGAGGGTTTCTCTGGGGTGGGGAAAGTAGGTAAGTGGGAGGTTTCTGGGGGGAGGGGTGAATGCAGGGCTGGTGGGGGTTTTCTTTGGGGTAATGGGCACAGGCAGGGCTAGGGGAGTTGGTGGGGGTGGCTGAGGATAGTGGGTGCTACAGGCAGCAGGGGAGGCTGGTGGGGGTTTCTGGGGGAAGGGGGCTTTAGGATTTCTCTGGGGGAAATGGGCTTTAGGATTGGCCTCTCAGGCTGCAATCCTAGTCAGTTCACCTGGGAGTAAGTCACATTGGTCTTCATGGGACTTACTTCTGAGTATGCAGGCTGTGGATTGGGCTCTGGGGCTGCAGCCCTCTGCACTTACCTGGAAGTAAGTCCCATTGGTCATCATGGGACTTACTTCTGAGTAAGCAGGCTATGGATTGGGCTCTGGGGCTGCAGCCCTCTGCACTTACCTGGGAGTAAGCCCCATTGGTCATCATGGGACTTACTTCTGAGTAAGCAGGCTGTGGATTGGGCTCTGGAGCTGCAGCCCTCTGCACTTACCTGGGAGTAAGCCCCATTGGCTATCATGGGACTTTCTTCTGAGTAGGCAAGCAATGGAGTGGCTCTGGGGTGGTGGCAGGAGAGGACCACCAGCCTCAAGCCCCTAGAGGCTGGCAAGGCTAAGGGAAGTGCACACCAAGTTTAAAATTTAAAGGGCCAGAGCTGAAGCTGCCCAAATTCTGGAGCCCGGAGAGGCTCTCCCCTCCTGGAGCTAGGGGAGTTTCGGAGGAGACCTCTGGAAAATAGAGGAGGTCTGGCAAGCCTGCTCCCTACCTGCCTCCTGGCACTCAGAGCACTTCAGGCCCCTGCAGACCTTGCAGCACTCGCCCACCCACATTCCCCAAAAGCAGCCTCAGCCTCTATCCCAGCTGCTGCCTGCTGCCTTTGAGACCTACTCGGAAGTAAGTCCTGTTGAAGTCAACTTCAAAGTTGCAGTCTGAGAGCCCAATGATACATAGGATGGGCTGTGATCCTCTCCAAGCTTAACCTTGGAGATATGCTGCAACCATACTCAGGGGCTACTCAGAAGTAAGGCCCATTGTCCCCAGTGGGTCTTACTCCCAGGAAAGTGTGTTCAGGATTGCAGCATATCTCCAGGGTTAAGCTTGGAGAGGATCACAGCCCATCCTATGCAGCATGCCTCCTCAGAAGTAAGCCCCACTAAAGTCAATGAGGCTTACTCCCAAGTTACATGGCTACTCAGTGGAAAACCCCATGATAATCAATGAGACTTACTCCAAGGTTTAGCTTGGGGAGGATTGCTGCCCCTCCTATGCATCATGCTTATTCAGAAGTAAGCCCCATTAAAATCAATGAGACTTACGCCAAGGTTTAAAAATGTAGGACAAAATACAGGACATCCTACATTTTTTAAAAAAAGTTGTTAGTGTTTATGTGCTGCCCAAACCAACTCGTCTTCTTCCAGTGCGGCCCAGGGAAGCTAAAGGTTTGGACACCCCTGCTCTAGAAGACTTACTGGGTCCCTTCCAACTCTATGATTCTATGGACCAATGGTTCATCTAGTGCAGTGGTTCTCAATCTTCCTAATGCCATGACCCCTTAATACAGTTTCTCATATTGTGGGGACCCCCAACCATAAAATTATTTTTGTTGCTACTTCATAACTGTAATTTTGCTACTGTTATGAATCGTAATGTAAATATCTGATATGCATGATGTATTTTCATTGTTATAGATTGAACATAATTAAAGCATACTGATTAATCACATAAATGATATTTAATTATATATTGTGAAATTTTTATTTTTAATTACAAATTAAAAAAGATGCAAAATACCTTGTAAGGCTGCAATTTTATGCACACATTGAACACAATGGGACTTACTTCTGAGTAGGCATGCATAGGATTGGGCCCTGAGGCTGCAATCCTATCCACATTTACATGGGAGTAAGCACCACTGAGTATAATGGAACTTATTTCTATAGGCATGCATAAAATTGGGCTCCACGGCTGCAATCTTATGCACTGTTCTTGGAGGCATTCCCACTGAACTCAATTGACTTTCTTCTGGGTGCACATGCATAGGAGTGGGATCTACTGCTGCAGTGCTATGCACACTTTCCTAGGAGTAAACTTCACTGAATCTAATGGGAATTACTTCTGAATAGGCATGTATAGAATGTGCTCCAAAGCTGCAATCTTATGCAATTTCCTTGGAGGCAGTCTCACAGAACTCAATTGACTTACTCTACTGCTGCAGTGCTATGCACACTTTCCTGGGAGTAAACTTCACTGAACTCAGTGGGAATTACTTCTGAATAGTCATGCATAGGATTGGACTCTAAGTCTGCAATCTTATGCACTTTCCTTGGAGGCAGTCCCACTGAACTCAATGAACTTGCTTCTGAGTAGTCATGCATAGGATTGGACTCTATGGCTGCAGTGCTATGTACACCTTCCTGGGAACTCAATGGGAATTACTTTTAAGTAGACATGCATGGGATTGTGCTCCAAGGCTGCAATCCTACCACTTTCTTGGGTCTGGAAGGCAGGCGCACTGAGGATCTGCATGTGGCGAGTATGCTGGGTGCCTCACCCCTCCTACTCCAACGCTCCAGCTCCAAGTCAGCCTCACACCAGCCTCTTCTAAGAGGCTTCTCAGCAGCTTTTTCCAGCTGCAGCAGCTCTATCCTTTCTGCCAGGTATTCCCACCTGGGCCCCCCTACACCAGGGGTCCTTAGGTGACCCCCATAAAAGGGTCAGGTGACCCTCAAAGGTGTCCCAACCATCACATTGAGAACGCTGATCTGGTCCAACATCCTTCTACTGTTTCTAAGCTGCTTCTACAAGCCCACAAACAGATAATGAAAACAGTACTCCTCTCCTGATGCTGCTCCTTCACACAGCAAGTAGTATTCCTCTGAATATCAGTACATACTACTGCTTATGAACAGATAAGTTTCATATAAGCATCATCATACCGATATATCTTTCTACAAATATGTCTAATCTTCTTCAAATAGCTCAATATTAACGGAGCCACAGGATCTGACAATCCAGCCCACCAGGGTGCACCCAGAACACTAGTCCCACTCCTTCTACTCCTGGAAGACAAGATCTGGCAGTGAAATTACTTTATGCAATTATTCATTGGCATCTTTCAGTCTTGAGTCTTGAAAGACTATGGCTCTGACTGGAGGTCCAAAAACAGCATCTGGTGTGGCTAAAAAGGCCAATTCAAGAGAGAATTGGCCTTCCACACTGAGGGCAGATAAAGTCTGTGCCCTGTCCAGAGCCCATATTTCACTGGTTATGGGTCTGTCTATTTGCTTCACCCTGCCAAACAAGTGTCTCTTCATACTGGAGATGGCCAAGCTGCATCCTTTGCCTCCAAGCTGAATGAGCAGAGGACAAGTTTTCTCAGCTATTGATGTTCATTTCCAAGGCCTTGAGATCCCTCTTGCAGATGTCCTTATATCACAGCTGCAGTCTCTCTCTAGAGTGCTTTCCCTGCACTAATTCTCCATATAGGAGATCTTTCGGAATCCAATCATCAGCCATTCTCAGAACATACCCAAGTCAGCATTCCTGGTTGCTGTTTCAGAACTGCGTACATGCTAGTGTTTATAGCACATTCCAAGACTGTATTATTTGAGATTTTGTCATGCCAGGTGATGCCAAGAATACATCGGAGACAGTGCATATGGAAGGTGTTCAGCTTTCTCTCCTGCCATGCATAAAGGCTCCAAGACATGCTGCAGTGCTAAAGTGTGCTCAGGATATAGATCTCTAGACCTGGATCTTTATATGTTCTGTTATCTTTTTATTGAGCCATATTCACTTTATAAGTCTGAAAAACATTTTAGCTGCTTTATCAGTATGTTTATTCAGCTCAATATCTAAGGAGATTGTCAGAGATAGTTGAGCCAAGGTACAAAAAGTCATGGACAACATTCAGTTTGTTTTCATAGATTGCGATACAGGGAGGTGGATCCACATCCTGACCCATGACTTGTGTTTTCTTCAAACTGATTATTAGTCCAAAGTCTTGGCAGGATTTGCTAAAACGGTCTATAAGTAGTTGAATATCATCGGCAGAGTGAGCAGTAACAGCAACGTCATCATCGAAGAGGAAATCCCACAAGCATTTCAGCTGGACTTTGGACTTTCCTCTTAATCTGGAAGGGTTGAAGAGTTTTCCATCTGATCTGGTTCGGAAATAAGATTCCCTCTGTTGCATTTCCAAAACCATTTTTCAGCATGACGGCAAAAAAGATCCTGAAAAATGTTGGCATGAGGATGCAGCCTTGCATCATTCCACTTCAAATGTCAAAGAAATCTGATGTTAAGCCATCAAAAACTACAGTGCCCTTCATGTGTTTGTGAAAGGACCTGATGATGCTGAGGAGCTTAGGTGGGCATCCAATCTTGAGAAGGATTTTAAAAAGGCAGTCCATACTAACCAGTTTAAAAGCCTTTGTAATATCTTTGAAGACTATAAAAAGTAACTGCCTTTGTTCCCTACATTTCTCTTGCAAGTGTCTAAGGGAAAATACCATATCAATAGTGGACCTGCTGGCTCGAAATCCACATGGTGATTCAGGATAGATTCTCTCTGCAAGCACCTGAAGCCTCTTCAGTATAACTCGGGCAAGCAGCTTCCATACAATACTAAGAAGAGAGATTCTATGGTAATTGTTACAATCACTCTTGTTGCCTTTGTTCTTAAACAGTGTGACGGTATTAGCATCCTTCATGTCCAGCAGTACTTCACCTTCCCTCCAACAAAGGCAGAATATTTCATACAGTTCAATGGAGATGGTCCCACTACAGCACCTCAGAACTTTGATAGGGATGTTAACTTTCCCAGGTGCCTTGCAAAAAGCAAGGGAATCCAGGGCCCCATTTGGTTCTTCTAAAGATGGTTCATTGTCAAGCTCCTCCAAAACAGGCAGGTACTCGTTCTTTAATGCTTCTTCAGTTACTACATTTTCTCTGGAGTATAGCTCAGAGTAGTGCTGTGCTCAGCAGACCATCTGCTGTGCTTGTTCCTAAATGTCCTTACCTGGACCAGACTTCAGAGGGGCAGATTTCCTCACTGTTGGATTAGGGCCTGCTTGATGTGATCATACATCCCCTTGATGCTGCCTGTGTCAGCTGCTACCTGGATCTGAGAACAAAGCTGCAGCCAATGATTATTAGTACCTGGCATACCTGTGCTAGGTATCCTAGCACATACCTTCATATCCTGTAGCATACTGAACTTTGCTACAAGCAACAAGCAGCTCACAGGGCCTGTGGGTTGCACTCACTGGAAAAAGCTTTATATGCAGTTCTTTTCCTCAATGGCTGGCATTAGCTCCTCTGAATGGGCTTCAAACCAATACGTTGTCTTTCTAACCTCCTTACCAAAAACTGACAAGGTGGTATTGTTAACAGCATTTTTGAAACTACTGTTTGACTACTCAGAAACAAGTGTCATTGTTCTCAGTGGAAAGTGTGCAGGAACTGCTCTTAGGAACTGCAGCATTTCATCTCCTGCTGCAAAGAAAAAATGTACTTATGTAGGGATCCAAGTGTTGCTTCTTGCAGCTGCTAAGCCAGCAGTGAGCCTGGTGTGCCTCCCAAAAACTGAAGCTCCTGAGGAGGGACAAAACCTGCAGATTTTCAGCTTCTCAGAGCAGAGAAGCTGGAAAACTGAGCAGGGGTTTTGTGCCATGAGGGCAGAAATTCAAGAAGAAAGGTTCAAGGAGTTCTGCCTGTATTCAAGCCAATTTCTAAACATCCAGCTTCCATCCAGCTCCCTCTGGTAATTTCATTGCTTCTGTTTCACAGTGACTATATGTTGTAACAGCAAAATTGGACAAGGACCCCCAGATGTAGAAAAGCCAAAAAAATGTAGGACATGACAAAATAAAAGCCAAAAATACTCACCT
Organism: Cryptoblepharus egeriae; assembly: GCA_030015325.1. Lineage (NCBI taxonomy): Eukaryota > Metazoa > Chordata > Lepidosauria > Squamata > Scincidae > Cryptoblepharus > Cryptoblepharus egeriae. The sequence continues at coordinate 4,995,056 of JAREYC010000009.1, forward strand.
ATATTCCTTTCATGGACTAATTTATATTTACTTATTTACTTATAATTAAATTTAAATTTAAAATTATTGCATATAAATTATTAATTAGAAAGTGGCTGCAAGCTGCTCACTCATAAGAAAAAGGAAGTCACTGAAATTTTTTCAGGATATATAGTCACCCCGTCCTGTATCCACTCTGGTTTCTCCTCAGCGTCAGTTGTTCTTGTGGTATTCTGTCATCACTGAGGAGACTGGATTTTTTTTTATTGTTCCAACCATTTTTTTATGTCTTTGTTTGGTGCCAAATAGGGAGCATAGATTTCTCACTACTATTTAAAATAATAGTTTTATTTCTGAATAACAGTTTTAAAGTTGCTGAACTTTAAATGTTTTGATTAAAAGTTTAAGAGCACAGTCCTATGAGTACTCAAAAGTAAGCCCCATTGTATTCAATCTTACTTCGAGGAGGTGTCTTTAGGATTGCAGTCTTAATCCATGTTATTTATTAACAGTTTAGTTATTAATTAGCTATTAATATCATTTTAGCTATAATGATAATTTTAGGTTATGGCGATATTTATAGTTGGTCTGCTGCACTTTCACCAACTTTCTCTTGCTGACGTCAGTCAGAGCAGATTCCTGGCTCTCTCGCACATAATCTGCTAGGGCATGTTTTTCTTCTTCCGCCAACTGCTTCACTTGCAAAAGTCCTCTGCCCCCTGATCTTCTAAGCAGGTACAGCCTGTCAACATCACTACGTGGATATAAAGCATGGTGAATAGTCATTAATTTCTTTGTTTTCCTGTTCAAGTCATCCAGTTCCTTTTGTCTCCAGTTCAGTGCCAGCAGTATTCCTAATTACAGGTATGGTCCACGTATTTATGGCCTTTATAATGTTGCCACCATTCAATTTGCTCTTCAAAATTTTTCCAACCCTTTGTATGTATTCTTTGCTGACCATAGTTTTTACATGCCCATGCTTGATATTGTCCAGCTGCAGTATGCCCAGATATTTGTAGGCTTCAGGTTGGTGGCATTTAATGATTTGACCATTGGCATTTCAATGCCATCGCTTTCCGTGATCTTCCCTTTCTTTTGTGCCACTGTGGCACATTTGTCCAGGCCAAACTTGATGTTGGTACTAAAGACTGGGACTGTATTGGTGAGTGACTGGATTTCTGCTTCTGACTTTCCGTAGATTCGCTTGACCTAGATTCCATAGATTCTCGATTCTGTAGATTCCTAGATTCCGTAGATTCACTTGACCTAGATTCGCTCTCTGTAGGATCCCTGACAAAGGGATCAGCGCGATAACAAACAGCAGTGGGGACAATGAGTCCCCCTGGATGATTCCCCGTCTGATGTTGACAAATCCGTAACTTTCATGGGCTACGAATAATTCTGTCTTCCAGTTTCATTGCATTTTCAATGAAATTGGTTCCATTTTTGTTGACCCCGTTGGACTCCAGACATTTTATGATCCAGCTATGTGGCAGTGAATCAAAGGCTTTTCTATAATCAATCCAAGCCATGTGCAGATTGGTTTTCCGGCTTTTACAATTTTCTAGTATCATTTTATCAATCAGGAGCTGGTTTTTTGTGCCTCTTCCTCTCCATTTATTGCCTTTCTGCTCCACTGGTAAGATGTTCTTAACTTCCAAGTAATCCTGAATCCTGTCGGCTATGATGCCTGACACGTTATTGGCCTGAAGTTCCCTGGTACTATCCCTTTTGCTGGATCCTTCTGTATTAGTAGAGTCCTTCCAGTTGTTAACCACTGGCTGATGTTACCTGTTCGTAGCATTTCATTAAATAGTTCAGCCATTTTTCCATGCAGGCTAGTCAGGTACTTGAGCCAGAACCCATGGAGCTGATCATTACCAGGTGAAGTCCAGTTTTTAACTCTTTTCACTCTCTCTCTCTCTGATCATTCAGTTATTTTCATCTGTTCCATTTTATTCTTGGAGAAATGTTCTTCAAACTCTTCAAACACTTACTGGACAGTGGCAATGCTGTGGATGTCATTTATCTCGACTTCAGCAAAGCATTTGACAAAGTCCCACATGACATTTTAATTAGGAAGTTGGAAAAATATGGGCTAGACAGGGCAATTGTTAGGTGGATCTGCAACTGGCTCGATGGCCGCACTCAAAGGGTTTTAGTAAATGGTTCTGTGTCAACCTGGAGGTCTGTTTCTAGTGGGTACCCCAAGGCTCTGTCTTGGGACCGGTTCTCTTTAACATTTTCATCAATGACTTGGAGGAAGGGATACGGGGGAGCCTGATCAAATTTGCAGATGACATCAAACTGGGAGGAGTAGCAAACACATCAGAAGATAGGAGAAACCTCCAGGAGGATCTGGATAAACTGGAATCCTGGGCTGTAACAAACAGAATGAATTTCAACAGGGAGAAGTGCAAGGTTCTGCACTTGGGCAATAAAAACCAAAAACAGAGGTATAAAATGGGGGATACTTGGCTTGGCAGCACAACATGTGAGTGGGATCTTGGAGTCGCCGTGGATAACAAGCTGAACATGAGTCAGCAGTGTGATGTGTCTGCAAAGAAGGCAAATGCCATTTTAGGTTGCATTAAGAGGACTGTAGCTTCCAAGTCACGAGAAGTTATAGTTCCTCTTTATTCTGCATTGGTCAGACCTCACCTTGAGTACTGTGTTCAGTTCTGGGCACCTCATTTTAAGAAAGATGCAGCCAAACTGGAGCAAGTCCAGAGGAGAGTGACAAGAATGATCAGTGGGATGGAAGGGAAGCCCTACGAGGAAAGGTTGGGGGAACTTGGGATGTTCAGCCTGGAGAAGAGGAGGCTGAGGGGAGACATGATTGCCCTCTTCAGATACCTGAAGGGCTGACATATGGAGGAAAGGGCCAATTTGTTCATAGCTGCTTCTGAAAGCAGAACTAGAACCAATGGGTACAAACTGCAAGAAAGGAGATTCCGGCTGGAAATCCGGAAAAAATTCCTGACGGTGAGGGCGGTTCAGCAGTGGAACAGATTGCCAAGGGAGGTGGTGGACCTTCCCTCACTGGGGATCTTCAAGCAGAGGCTCGATGAGCATCTGTTGGAGATGCTCTACGGGGAATTCCTGCTGCAGGCAGGGGGTTGGACTAGATGACCTACTAGGTCCCTTCCAACTCTATGATTCTATGATTCTATGATTCTTTTATCCACCCTGCACCTCTGTTGTAATCTTTCTCGGTTTCCCATAAGTTTTTCCAGAGTTGAGTAGTCACATTTTTTTCAGGTTTTATTACTTTTATACCTGCTTTCTGATTCAACGCCTTGTAGAACTGCCTTTGTTCTGTCTGGAACATTTGATTTTGTCTGTACTGGATGATTCTGGCTTCACATCTTTCAGTTTTTCTGGCTGTTGCTGTTATCTGCTGTCTCACAATTTCCATGGCTTCTTCAATCTTCCTTGTGTTCACCCAGTACTTTTTGACCAAGTATTGCTTGATTTTGTCATTCCTCAGTGTTTTCTCCTTCATGTTCTTTAAGTTACTTGCATCTGATCACAAACTCTTGATCTTCAGTTCTAGTCTGATTTTCCATTTTGGTTTTCCAGTTGATTTTCCAGAGGACTTTGGTGGTTCAATCCCCAGTTCCTCTGTTGTTATCACTGCTGTGCTGTAGGTGAGCTGATTTGTTTGTGCAATAGATGTTATGTAGATAGTTGCAAGTAGAGCACTGGCATCTTTTATTAGTGGTGCTAGGTGCTTTCTTGGTATATGTTTCAGAGCTTGAAGCTTTGTCCTTTCTGCATTTGAGGCAGCATGGATCAGGATTTTATCTTTCAGTTCTTCTTGCCTTGTAGTCAGTATTCCTGGCAGCTCACCAAGGCCTTCAGGTTCTTGCTCAGCTTCACAGAAAATTTCCATGCTTTCTTCTGGTTTAGTGCCTCCCATTAGTGTCTCCCACAGCTGCTACAGAAGTCTGCTGTTCTTCAGTTTTGCAGCTTTTCCTTATTTCTTCTAGTTCAACATCAGTGAAGATCTTTTTCAGGACTATGAATCGTCTCTGGTCAGCCAATCTAAGATGGGTTGTATTTGAATGTGGGAATTCTTGGTTCCAGAGTTGGTTCATACTCTTCTGGTAGCCACGCTTTTCAGATTCTGAATTGTAGTAACACTTCATGATGATCCAATTCTCTACGATGGAGTATTTCTGCCGCTTTTGTGGTTGTCCATTTGCTGTTCCCTGATCCAGTAGCCCACTTGTCGGTGGATGTCCAGGATCAACAACATCTGCCTTGAACCTTTTTATCCTGGGCGATGACCAAGCCAGTATAGACTTCGGATTCTTTTCTTTCACCATATTGATTTATGGGTATGGGTGCAGCAGTGGATGTTCCCTCAGTGGCTCTTTAGCCACACTTCAGACGAGTAATTACCATTATTATTATTATTATTATTATTATTATTATTATTATTATTATTATTATTATTATTATGCGCACAGCCTCTGTATTATTCACTATCAGACCAGCTGGTCTGATTCAACAGAGCACTCTGTGTGGTCCTGTGCAGACTGCTCGCCTTCCAGCTGCCTCTATGGCTGCCTCTGCTATTGCCGGAGACCAGGAGGGACCTTCCCTTTCAGAGTGGTCCCTCCTGGTCTCAGGCAACAGAGACTGCCTCCCTGTTCTCTCACTCACTCACTCTGCCCTGCCCCCTCCGGCGCTCCCCCGCTGCTCGGCATTGTCCCAGCCAGGAGGGGGAAGAGAGGCTGCCACTCCTGAGCGGGGAGGGAGTGGAGGCACTGCTCACACCCCCAGGGCTCTGGGGCTGCAGGATTCTCCAAGTGCCCCCAGCACCAGCTGCTGCCAGAGTGAGCTTGGATGTTGGGGTCTGAAGGGGGCTTCTCCACCAGGGTCAATCCTATGCATGCTTACTCTGAAGTAAGCCCCATTAAAGGCAGTGGGGCTTACTTTGTACTAAGACACGGAGGGGGAGGACCCATCCCCTCAGCTCAGCTGGCAGGTGGGTGACATAGGGGCTTCTCCTCTTTTATGAGATTGCTTCTATTGCAATCAGGGCAATTCTAAGCCTCCGCCCCTCCCCCAACTCACAGGTCCAGGTCCCTCTCCCATCAGCCAAGTTGTTCTTCCCTCTCCTATATCTAAGCATGGAAAGCGTTGCAGAGGGAAAAAACTACAGTTCCCAAGAGTCTCTGTGCTTAATGGGAATCATGGGAATCATAGTTTTTCTCCCTCTGCAAGGCTTTCCATGCAACTCAAGTTGCTTGGTTAGAACTGCCCTGATTGTGATGACTCCTCTGCCTCCCTGCCTCACTGATGGACCCTCCAGGCAATGCTGGGGATGATGGTGCCTCTTGTGCATTAGGAGGCAGTAGAGAAAAAATTGCAGCCTGAGAGTCCAATCCTATGCATGAGTTCTCAGAAGTAAGCCCCATGAAAGGCAAAAGGGCTTACTCCCAAGTAAAATTGCTTTGGTTTGGAGCCTGAGAGTCCAATCCTATGCATGCCTTCTCAGAAGTAAGCTCCATGAAAGGCAGAGGGGCTTACTCCCAGGTAAAATTTGGCTATGGTTGCAAGCCCCCTCCATTTCCCCCAGATAAATCTCCCCCAGATACTCCCACCTGCCATCCCTGCCGCCTGCAGCAGCCACTACCATCAGCCACCCATCACAAACCGCCGTGGCCATGCCTGTGCCCACAACCCCAAGGAAAAACCCCACCAGCCCTGCATGTGTCCATTCCCCCAATAGTGTGAGGGTGTGTGTGTATTACCTTAAAAAGGTAATATAGTGTTGAAATTAAGTACAGGAAAGCAATACCAGTGTTTTTAGCTTATTTTAACATATCCTCCATATTGTCTTACATTTTGGGGCTGTTCTACAATTTTTTTTAATTGCAGGAATTTTATTAGGAATTTTGGCTTGAACAAGAAGGAATTTTGGCCTTCAATCAGAAATTTTGGGGTTCAGGATTCAGGATTTCCAGGTTTGGCATCTGGTCACACTGATAGTCCTTCCATTGCTGCCTTACAAACTCAAGTCCATAAAACATCCATAAAGTTCTCTGAGTCATAGGCAGCACCAAAGTTAAAACTCCCTCTCATTTTATTTTAGTGCAATTTCAACGCCAAAAATGAAGTCTGTTTCCAGGTTAAACATTTCTACAAACCTCCATCCTGGCTTCAAAAAAACAATGAACCCTGCAAAGTATGTTTCCTTACAGTCTACAGGGCTGAGGGTGGTGCAAGCAGTTAAGACACTGTGCCTGTTAACCAGCAGGCCAGTGTTTGAGACTCGGGTCAGCCACACAAGACAGGGTGAGCTCCTGTCCTTAGCCCAACTAAACGGCGCAACTGCCTTTCCATTGGACTAATTCAGTGGTGTGGATAGGGGGGATTTACTGCTTGGGTAACAGCCTATCCTCCATAACAATCTAACCCAGGCTGTCGGTGCCGAGCACAATACCATAGTCTTTCAAGACTGATGATGGCCTGCTTTTTTAACAATGCTAATTGCCCTGGCTGCCACCCCTTGCTGAAATCTTCCAACATTTAAAAAGGCATACAGTAAAAGATTTGTATCATCAGCTCTTCCCCTCCTCCCTTCTCAAAACCTTCAAACAAAAGGTACAAATAAAGGGTTTAAGTTTCAAAAACCCAAAATTAGATCTAATTTATTATGCCTACAACTGAAAAATATTATTCTTGAGGTTACACAAAAACAAGCAACAGTATTGGTACAGCAAACTTTACTAAAAAGAAAGTTTTTTTCACTGTAGACTTCTTTTCCAGGATGAAGGAAGAAGGGTGGGTTGCCATCCCTCCCCATTTGGAGGCTGGACCCAGTCAATTCTCCTCCCGGATGGGCGGCCCCACTGTCTCCCAGTCTCAAAGCCGAGTTGTTCAGTGGAAGCCAATCCCGAAGATCCACCAAGGGTCTGGTCATCTGCCAGTGCCACCAGACCCTGTGGCAACAGAAAACTTAAGACAAGAAGAATATAGGGAAAAGACAAGGTTAGACTGTGTCTGCCAGACTTTTCCTGCCCCTTAATGACTGGACAAAGGCCAGAGAGGACTCCAATCACATCAGGACCCGAGGGTCAGAACACCCTCCTTCCTTCATCCCGGAAAAGAAGACTACGGTAAGAAAAACTTTATTTTCCCTGGATTCAGGAAGGAGGGTGTTCTAAACCAGTGGGATATAGCAAAGCCATATCCGTCCGGAGGAAGGGAGGGCTGACCCACGGGTCTAAGATGATACCACCCGTTGTAATACCCTCCTGCCGAAGGCCGCATCTGCTGAGGCCGCTTTATCAATTTTGTAGTGCCTGATGAAGGTGTTTGGAGAGATCCAAGTCGCTGCCTTGCAGATTGCCTCCAAGGAAGCCACCCCATCATATGCGGCCGAAGCTGCTGCATTACGCGTGGAATGGGCAGTAATCCCGGCAGGAGGATCCCTACCTGAGGACAAATATGCCAGCGCTATTGTCCCCTTTAATCAGTTCGCTAAAGTGCTCCTGGAAGGCCACTTGCCCATGGCAGGACCTCTGAAAAAGACAAAAAAGGAATCAGTCTTATGAAAATCCCTAGTGTGGTTAACATAATAAGAAACCGCCCTTCAGGCATCAATTTTATGCCACCCCTTTTCCCGTGCTGTTTTAGGACTAGGACAAAAGGAAGGAACTACTATTTCCTGAGATCTATGGAAGGAGGAATTCACTTTTGGAATGAAAGTGGGATCTAAACATAACACCACCTTGTCATCCTGGAAAATGCACAGGTTGGGGTTGACAGACAGGGCACCCAGCTTGGACGCACGCCGAGCTGACATAATAGCAATCAAAAACAGTGTTTTAAATGTTAAAAACTTAAGATCAACGCTGTATAAGGGCTCAAAAGGTGATTTCTCTAACGCCGAGAGAACCAACGGAAAGTCTCACGTGGAGAAACGATGAACCTGTGGTGGACAGAGTTGCGCAATCCCTTTCATAAACCTGGCAATATGAGGGTGAGATAGGACCTTCTTGCCCACAGAGTGACCCAGGGTGTTTCAAAGGGCTGCCACCACATAAAGTACTGGCCGACACACCCTTGTCCTGAAGGAACTCCAATAGAACTGTAACCTAGAATTTAAATGGTGATGCCCCATGGGCCCTGCACCATGATTTAAATTTGCACCAAGTTGCATTGTAAACCTTATTAGTGGAAAACGTTTTAGCGGCCAACAATGTGGCAATGACCTTCTGCGAGTACCCCTTACGAACTAAGGACATCCGTTCAACCTCCAAGCTGTCAAGTTGAAGATTGCCGGCTGTGGATGTACAATGGGGCCCTGTGTCAGCAAGTCTGTCCGCTGTGGCAGTTTCCACCCCGGTTCCACTGCTAACTTCAAGACATCCGGGAACCAAGGACGCCTTCGCCAATGTGGTGCAACCAAGATTACATCCGCGCCCAGGCTTTGAACCTTTCTGAGAAACAAGGGAATCAATTTTAGTGGGGGGAATGCATAGAGCAGACCCCTGGGCCAAGGCACCTGGAGCGCATCTATCCCCCTGGACCCCTCCATCTGGAATCGAGAGAAGAACCCAGAGACCTGTTTGTTCAGCTGAGAGGCAAACAGGTCCACAACCAGAGTTCCCCACCTGTCCACCAGCAATTGGAAGACCTGCAGGTGGAGTATCCACTCCGTGTTGTTGACCTACTGCCTGCTCGGCCAGTCCACTGTCAGGTGCTCTGCACTAGTCAGATGTTCTGCCCTGATGGAGCAGAGGTGCTGTTCCGCCCAAGTCAATAGGAGAGTGGCCTCCCCCATGAGTGCCCTCGATCTCATGCCCCCCTGCTTGTTCACAAATGCCTTGGCCGTCGTCTGTTCGGACCAGCAAATGCAAACCGCTGAGTAGGGATTGAAATCAAATCAGGGCTAACCGAATGGCCCAAAGTTCCAACCAGTTGATGCTCTGATTGGGACCCAACTCTGATTGGGACCACAGACACTGGACCATGTGCCCCTGGAAATGAGCTCCCCACCCCAAGAGAGAGGCATCTGTGGTGAGAATCTCCCTGATCGGAGGCATAATGGGAGCACCCCAAGCCAGCCTGCCTGGCGATAACCACCAATGAATGCTTTTGATGAATTCCCCAGATAGGTGAATTGTCATGGTTCACCCCTTCTCTATAAGGTGGGCATGGGGCCGTAGGAGACGCTGCAACAGTCTCAGGTGAAAGTGGGACCAGGGGATGATGTCTTGGCATGACACCATCAACCCCAGCAGCGAGGACAGATCCCTCAGATCCCCTTGGGTCCGATCCCACACGTTCAGTAAGGCCTCCCTCAGGTGATCCTGTCTCTCCTGTGAGAGAGCAACGGTGCAGGACTGGGTGTCCAGGAGTAAACCCAAGTGTTGTAGGGACTGAGTTGGAGTCAATAAACTCTTGTGGTAATTGACAACAAACCCCAGATCCGACAAACCCTTCAAAGTGGTTGCCAAGTCCACCTCTGCCCTTTCCCTGGATGACGACCTGATGAGTATGTCATCCAGATAAGGGTGCAGTGCAATCCCCTTGCAACGTAGGTGAGCCACCAGAGCCACCAACAGTTTGGTGAAGACTCTGGGTGCTGCTGTGAGTCCGAAAGGCATGGGCCTATACTGGTACTGTTGTGCCTCGTAACAGAACCTAAGATATTTCCTGTGTTCTTCCCGGATGGGAACATGTAGATAAGCCTCTGTGAGGTCCACTGAAGTCATGTAATCTCCCTGTTGAAGGAAGGACACTATAGACCTCCATGTTTCCATCATGAACTTCCTCTTTTTGAGGAAGCGGTTTAGCCACTTCAAATTGAGAATGGCCCTCCAATCGCCATTCTTCTTGGGCACAAGGAAGAACACAGAGTATACCCCTCTGACTCAGGGGCACCGGCTCGATTGCACCTATTTGAAGAAGGTGGGAAATGGCATCCAACTTCAGTTGGTGTTTGATCGGATCCCAAGAGATTGGGCTTTGCCAAAACTGATCCCTGGGGATCCTTAGAAACTCCAAGGAGTATCCCCATTTGACGGTCTGCAGAACCCAAGAGTCCATAGTCACCGAACTCCAAGCCTCCGCAAACCAGAGGAGCCGAGTCCCTACTGGAAGGGCTCCCTCCTGTCCCTGGCAGTCAGGCAGAGTGTGATTCCTTGGCGGGCTTCCCAGTGGTAAAGGGCATAGCACCACTATGCTTTTAAAATTGTACTTTGCTTTTATCTCACTTGGGTTTACCATGGGGGACATAGCCTTTGGTCTTGTAGCCTGCGCCGGACGAACAAAAGGACTGGGCTCTTTTTTGAGGCTCCTTCTTTTTAGTGGGAAGGACCTTCTTTTTGTCCTTGTTCTCGATTAAAAGGGGTTCCAGGGCCTCCACAAACAGCTTCTCACCTTTGAAGGGTATATTTACCACTCTAGAAGCCGACCCAGCGTCGTCATCCCACTGTCGCAGCCAGAGATGTCTGCTAGCCAGCACGCCCATGGCCATGGACCTAGAAGACAACTGCAGAGAATCATAGGCACAATCAGCTGCCGCTGCCAAGGCCATTGCTATCTTTTTAAGTGTACAATGGGCCTTGCGCGACAGGGATTTATCCTCTTGTGCCACTTCCTCCGCCTAGATATAAGCTGCCCTAGAAACGGTGGAGCTTGTTACTGCCACACGAAAAGATTGGGCATTGAACTCAAACCCCTGTTTCAGTGTCCCTTCAATACTCTTATCACACACATCCCTGGGGCCCGATTCCCCTTCAGAAGGGAGAGTGGTATTAGCCGAAATAGCCACCACTGGGGCATCCACAGTCGGAACCTTCAACTTGTTCATAATCGGCTCGGGCAATGTGTATAGCTTGTCCATTAGTTTGCCATGCTGTTTGGAGTGGCTAAAATGACTCCATTCAGCGTCAAAAACTTTTCCCAAGGCCTCAGGGATAGGGACCATTTGTGGCTTTGAGGGGCCCTGTGGATCGGTCTTTGCTCTGTGTACCGGGGTATCCGGCTTAGCCGGGGCAGAAGGCATTGTAAGGTCCATAGCCATAGCAGACTTAGTAAGCACCCTGGGATACAATTCAGGGGGGCATAATCTGTCCACCTTAGGAACCGATAAAGAGTCCTGTTCTGCACTAGGCAACTCCCCATCTTCCTTTTCGGACTCAGAGGGGGTGACAATGAATCCTCCTGAATCTGGGTCCTACTATACTTTTGAAAGCCCTTGCGTCTCATGGGGGAGGAATCCTCAGCCTCGGACCCCGATTCAGACCTGAAGATGTTTGGTCTTAGCCTTGGCCTTCTTAGGTGGGGGAGACTCATGGACTGCGGGCCTGAGCTCTTCCAACTGTTCTCTTAAGACCCCTTTTACCACCTCCCGAACCATCTGAGATAGGGTAGATGGTAGGATCAAAGGGTCACCCTGAGACCCAAGGGTAACCTGATTGGCCCCTTCAGCCTCTCTGGCCTCTTGATCGGCCTGCATACTGAAGCCAAAAATATATATAAAAAATTTTTTGTCCCCAAGCAGTACTTACAAAATGGCGCCTGCGCACCAAAACTGTGACCACAAGATGGCTGCCGGTGGGAAACATGCAGCCCACGCGGTTCTCCCTGGCCGCTCCTGACCAGAATGAGGTCCCCAGCCGCGCTGCAGAGGAAGCGCTAGTCTGGGTGGCCTCTGGGCAGCGGGTCAGCTGCGTGCTATGTGCTCTGCCCGCTACAGCCTCCTGGCTGCAGCCCAATGCGGCCGCTTCCAAAGGCACGCGCCCAATGCCCGCTCCTCTCTGCTGCCTCAGGTCCTGCCAGCAAGGTGCTCTTTGCCGCAGCGGGGGAATGCTGTCTCAGGGAGTTGGGCAGCTTCCCCAGCCTCATCTGTGGGTCGGGTAGGCAGGACACAGGGGAGAGGAGAGGATAGAAAGAGAAAAAAAAAAGGAAAGGAAAGAAGGAGATGGGAGAAAGGTCTCCCATACTGCGTCCTGCGTGAACGAGAGGCTGGACGTGAGTGGGAGACAGTGGGGCCGCCCCTTCGGGAGGAGAATTGACTGGGTCCAGCCTCCAAATGGGGAGGGACGGCAACCCACTGGCTTAGAACACCCTCCTTCCTGAATTCAGGGAAAATATATTTTTGAAGTAAGTTTCTTTACATGCAAGCTTAAATGCCTTTTGCCTCAAGCTATAGTCTGAGCTATTAAGCAAACAGTCAAACTCTCTGCCACCCTACCAAACCAAAAAAGTTCAAAATGTTGCTTTAATGATCTTTTTGCTTCTCCTTACCAACCTTTATACAGGTCTACCAAGCAATACCATGCAATGGAACAACAAAAAATGTTACTTTTTCTTCAGTTTGCCTTTTCTCTGACCATACACAGAGTGCAAAAAAGTTTAACTCTGCTTCTCTCTGCCTGCAAGATGAACCTTGCCTCAGGAATGTGTTAATCCTCTCACTAATATAAACATTGTCTTTTCAACAGCCTCAGCCTGGAATGATTTTAACCTAAAAAAATTTTCCTTGCACCCTAAACTACAGGACCAAAACAATATATGGAAATGTATTTTACAATGTATTTATTTCTACATTCTTCTGTCTTCACTTATATAAGCTAAACCCTCAAACTTTAAAAGCCTTATTTTAAATGCTAACTTTTTAACCCTTTTGCACAAAAGGCCATGGTCTATTTTCCTTCCTCCTTTTTTCTCACTCTTCACCATTGACTTTTAGATATCTTCCTTAGCAACTCACTCCAACCTTTTTCCCCAGAACTTCATGCCACACTCTGGCAGTTAACCCTTTCAATCACAATATTCTTCCTTAAGACCTTAAGATTCATTCTTGCATCTTGCAACCCACTACTAGGTATTAATAACGTCTGGGTCTGGGTCTATCTGTCTGGGTCTATTTCCTCCCATGCAGGTATTCAGCCAAGCCAGGCCATGGGATTAAGAAGAAAGAAGCTCCCCTGCATGCAAATGACTAGAAATCCATGATCCTATCTTTGCAAGCCTGCTGATGCCTGCTGTCAAACAAAGAAGCACAGCTGACCACATTGCAGATCCAAAGACAATGAACTACAATTTAGACTACAATTGGAGTACAATTTAATCTCCTTTTAGCCATGAATAATCAACATAAATTATTGTATCATGATAATATGTATAATGCTTATACATGTTGTATAAATGATTATATGTATTTTCTTGTTGATACTTTTTACTGTGGTATCAATATGCTTCTTCCTCTCACAGAGCAAATAATCTCGGGTCTATACTGTCACTCAGTTTTAATATGTTAATTAATGGAGTGCTTGCAATTGTAAATTTATATTATATATTGTTTATTCAATGTCTTTCTTCCTTTGTCAAAGTCCTACATATTGTGTAAATCTCCTTTTGTAAAAATCAACACAGCACAAAAAGTACTATACCTTTCAAAAATGTTGTCCCCAGACTTTGCAACAAAGCCATTCTAAACTCTAGCCATTATTTTTAAATCAACCATTGTTTTGTTCTTGTGCACCAACTATTTGGCTTACACAAACCTTGGTATCTGATCCAATGCCTTCATTTTTCTGATCCCAAATAAAGGCAAGCATATGCAATCAACAAAAGGTTAGAGCTATGGCTCTATTTAAGCAAATTAAAAAATTCACACCCTAATTATACCCTTGTTCATATTAAATACAAAAGGGGAAGTGTTGCGGTACACTGTACACCTTGGCTTGTCTGCTCTCCAGGATCTCACCTTAAGACACACCAAAGTTCTTGTACCTGTGAGATACAGGACTGGCCAAGACACTTTGGTTCCGTGGCTGGCCTTCTGTCCAGGCTCTCCTTGATGACATGCCACAGGCCCGGGCCTGCAAAGATAAAGCCTTGCCAGGCACCCTTGAACTTTGATACAATGGAACTCAATTGGAATCCACATAACATGACTTGCTGATGCTTGCTCAGGATGTTTCTCAGGATGTTTGATCAACACCTAAGATTGACCACTCTGGTGTTAGCAACCTTGAAAAGTAACCTCTGAATCCACAACTTGGAGCAGGACTGTCTGTTTCTGTGTCTCTGTATTTTCTCCGAATAATTAACTATGACTGTGTGGAAACCTAATAAAAGGACAGCCTTGAGAGAGGCCAGAGAGAGATTCTTCCATCAACCACACACTGCATGTCTCTTGTGACTTATTACAACAACTAAACGCAACCATTGTGAAAAACGTGCCAAAGCCAAATGTTGTGATTAGTGGACTGATGTGGAACATATGAATTTCCTTAGACAAAGCACAGTGTGCATTTTAAACAATAATTTTTTTATAAAATAAATGCTTGTGGCCCTGGAAGGGTTCATATCTCTGAGGAATGGGAAAGGAAATTCAAATAGTTTGTGCAAACTCACCAAGTTTATTGAAAAGTTGAAAGGTTTGTAGTTTGATATTATATGATACAGTACTATAATAATTTGATATTATTAATATGTATTTAATTAGCTAAATTAACTAATTAATTAGCTAAAAGGTGGGTTTCATGGGTTTAGATGGGGCAAAATTTCTCTGGGTGCCATTTTGCATTGGTACACCTCTAGATCTTACCATTTGGCCCACCAGGAGGGTTGTCTCTGAACCTTTTAAGACTTTGTCTCTTAACAAGTATTAAGCTGACACTCAACCACAGGAGTAACAATGCAGAAGTGTTGCTTTTGCTATGGGCAGGCATGCTTAGGCAGCCCTGACACATTCTAAAAGGGCTGCTGGCCAGCACGTCTGCGCCAACTGCCAATTAGTGTGCTTGTTAAGTGAAGCAACACTTATGTGAGGCGGAATCATAGAGAAATTTTTGCTTGCTATATGGATCACTTGTAAAGCAAGGCACTTGTTAAGAAAGATACAACTGTACATCTATATATATAAAAGAGAAAAGTCATTCACTGACTCACTCACTCACTGACTGACTGACTGACTCATCACCGCCCTGCCAAAACTGCCCGCCCTAGAAGCATGAAATTTGGGGTGGGTGTTCCTTCCGTGATGGAGGGGTGCACTAAGAATCAGTTTTCCGAAATTCCAACCGGAAGGGGGTGAAAAGGGGCGCAATGCATTTTCCTCCCTATACTTTGCATTGAGAATTGCTGACTCAGCAAAATTCCTCCCCAACTGCTGGGCCTGAAGCATGGAATTCTGGGAGGGATCCTTCTGTCACCTGAACACCCACCAAGAACCATCTGGAGAAATTTAACCCTTCAGGGGCTGAAAAAGGGTCAACGTGTTTCTGTCCTATACTTAACATGGGAGACTGACCAACATCCAACCTATTTGGTGCTCAGTGCCTGGTGAACTGGGGGATGTTTTCCGGAGGAAGAGGTTGCACTGGCGAGGATGCTGCGCATGGGGGGAAGTTGCGCATGGAGGAAAGTTGCGCATGGGGGAAAGTTGCACATCGGCGGATGATGCGCATGGGGAAATTTGCTCTTGAGGGGATGATGCACATGGGGAAGTTGCGCATGGGTGGAAGTTGCGGATGGGGGGATGATGCGGACGGGAGATGATGCGCATGGGGGAAAGTTGAGCATGGAGGAAAGTTGCGGATGGGGATGATGCACATGGGGGAAAGTTGCACATCGGTGGATGATGCGCATGGGGGGAAGTCGCGCATGGAGGAAAGTTGCACATGGGGGAAAGTTGCACATGGGGAAAGTTGCACATTGGCGGATGATGCGCATGGGGAAAGTTGCGCTTGAGGGGATGATGCACATGGGGGAAGTTGAGCATGGGTGGAAGTTGCGGATTGGGGGATGATGCGCATGGGGAATGATGGGCATGGGGGAGAGTTGAGCATGGAGGAAAGTTGCGGATGGGGGATGATGCACATGGGGGAAAGTTGCGCATGGGGGAAGTTGCGCATGGGGAAAGTTGTGCATCGGCGGATGATGTGCATGGGGAAAGTTGCACATGAGGGAATGATGCATATGGGGAAGTTGCGCAAGGGTGGAAGTTGTGCAAGGGTGGAAGTTGCGCATGGGGGGATGATACGCATGGGGGATGATACGCATGGGGGAAAGTTGAGCATGGGAAAAAGTTGCGCATGGGGAAAGTTGCTCATGGGGGAACTTGCGCATGGGGAGAAGTTGCGCATGGGAAGAAGTTGCGCATGGGGGGAAGTTGCGCATGGCAGATGATGCACATTGGGGAAAGTTCCGCATGGGGGAAGTTGCACATGAGGGAAGTTGTGCATGGATGGAAGTTGAGCATGGAGGAAAGTTGCACATGGGGGATGATGCGCATTGGGGATGATGAGCATGGGGGAAGTTGCGCATGGGGGAAAGTTGCACATGGGAGAAAGTTGTGCATAGGTGGATGATGCGCATGGGGAAAGTCGCGCATGAGGGGATGATGCACATGGGGAATGATGCGCATGAGGGAAAGTTGCACATGAGGGAAAGTTGCGCATGAGGGAACTTGCATATGGGGAAAGTTGCACATGGGGAGAAGTTGCGCATGGGGAAGTTGCGCATGGAGAAAGTTGCGCATGGGGGAAGTTGCGCATGGGGGAAGTTGCACATCGGCAGATGATGCGCATGGGGCTAAGTTGTGCATGAGGGGAAGTTGCGCATGGGGGAAGTTGCGCATGGGGAGAAGTTGCGCATGAGGGGAAGTTGCGCATGGGGAAAGTTGCGCATGGGGAGAAGTTGCGCATGGGGGAGAAGTTGCGCATGGGGAAGAGTTGCGCATCGGCGGATGATCCGCATGGGGGAAAGTTGCACATGAGGGGATGATGTGCATGGGGGAAGTTGCGCATGGGTGGAAGTTGCGCATGGGGGGATGACGTGTATGGGGAGATGATACACATGGGGGGTAATGCGCACAGGGGAAGTTGCACATGGGGACATGATGCACGTGGGGACATGATGCACATGGGGTCATGATGTGCATGGGGGGAAAGTTGCTCATGGGGGAATGTTGCGCATTGGGGTTGATGCCTATGGGGGAAAGTTGCGCATGGGGGAAAGTTGCGCATGGGGGAAAGTTGCACATTGGGGGAAATTGCGCATTCGGGAAGTTGTGCATTGGGGATGTTGCGCATGAGGGGACGTTGCACATGGGGGGATGATGCGCATGGAGGAACGATGCACATGGGGGATGATGTGCATGGGGGATGTGGCACATGGGGTGTTTCTGCGCTTTGGGGGGGTGGCATAGGGAGAATTGTTACACCCGCAACGCGGGTACGCTTTTTGTTAGTATGTCATAATGCAGTTACCCATGCTAACTGGGTATACATACATTTCTAAGTGAATCTCCTCTTAAATTCTTTGGGAAATAATACTATATCTTTTTTCTCCAGCACAGTTTCCCTAACCAATAAGGAACAAAATTTTATTTTTTATTTTTATTAAAATTTTATTTTGTGGTTGCTGGGTAAGGAGCAATAGAGAATCAAAATCTTTGACTCGGGATAGCATGTTTGTGCTTTGGCCATGCAACTAGTAGAGCAAATGGGTGGTGAACTGTGGAGGAGGAAGTGGCAGGTTTTTTCCCAATTTTATTTTTAGAAATATCACTTCTGGTTGTGAAATCACTTCTGGGCAACATATTGAGCTCTGTACTGGGTACATGATCATTAGCTACACCACCGATTTAGCTGTTCAGACTCTACATAATCAGAACTGTGTGAATTGTGTGGATGAACAGAACTGAACCTCATACACATAATTCAGCATCCTTTGAACTTTTCGTTTGGAAAAACTGAAATGAGTGGGTCACATACTCCAAGTTTCTAGTCCTTATGACTGTGAAAATAGACTTGTCATTGTGTGGATGATTTTAGATGAAATCTCAGATAAAAGGAAGGTATTATGTCAACTTTCCAGTGGATAGGGAGCATAATAAACAGCCAAATATAGTGGTGCCTTTCATAACAAGCACCATGTATAACAAGCATTTCACATAATGAGAGATTCCATAACAAGGAATCATACTTCACATAATAAGTTCCACTTAACAAGCAAGCACGATATGGGCATGCGTGCTATGCAGCCCTAACGTTCAGTGCTGCTGCCTCTAGCTGCCCTCAACTTTGGGGCTGATGCCTGGGGTGCTAGAGGCAGCTGCACCTAGCTGCACCCAAATGCACCCACTGGCCAATTTGAATCTCCAGTAGCAGCCCAAGAAGGCCTCTCAGAAAAGTGTCAGAAAAGTGTCCTAACCATGTCTACTCAGAAGTAAGTCCCTTTGTGTTACATAGAGCTTACTCCAAGGAAAGTGTTTTTGATTGCAGCCTAAGTAGACTTCATACGATTATGCATATTGAATACATGTTTTGAATTCATTTGTCATTATTTTCACATCCAGTTAATATTTTTAAATGAATATTTTTTTGGGTTCTGGAACCAATTGTCTGAGTTTCCATTATTTCCTATGTGAAAATCCGTTTCACTTAAAGAGCATTTCACTTAAAGAGCATGCCTCTAGAATGAATTAATCACTTTATGTGAGAGACCACTGTATATGTAGTTAAGATTGAATTGGATATCCAGGATGTACAACTGAACATTTTTGGAGGAAAAGTTTAGGTTTTTTTTTTTTTGAAAGCGCAGAACACAATCATCCCAATGAGCAAGATAATATACAGTGGCACCTCTCATAACAAGTACCTCACATAACAAGCGTTTCACATAACAAGTATCAATTTCCAAGAAATTTTGCTTTATGTAAGTTCCGCTTCACTTCACAAGTGAAGAGCATTCTATGGGCACACGTGCTTTACAGCCCTGACGGTCTGCACTGAGGTTCTTTAAAAGGGCTGCTTGCCTCTAACTGCCCCGAAGTTGGTGGTAGTTGTCTGGAGTGCCAGAGGCAGCTGTTCCTATCTGCCCCCTTAAGTGCCTCCACTGGCCTCCTTGAACTTCCAGCAGCAGCCCAGGTAAGCCTCCCAGGAAAGTGTCTTTGATTGCAGACTCCTAACCATGTTTATTCAGAATTAAGCCCCATTGTGTTCAATGGGGCTTAATTCCAGGAAAGTGTCTTTGATTGCAGCCTCCTAATATTGTTTGCCCTGAAGTAAGCCCCATTTTGTTCAGTGGGACTTACTCCTAGGAAAGTGTCTTTAGGATTGCAGCCTACGTGGAATTTATAGGATCATACACACTGAATGCATATTTTGAATTCAATTAAAGTGTTTTGACATCATGTTTACATAGAGTTAATTTTTTAATATTTTTATATTTATATATAAAATATATTTATATTTTGGGTTGTTGTGGTACCAGTTGTCTGAGTTTCCATTATTTCCTATTGGAAAATCCACTTCACTTAAAGAGTGTTTGACTTAAAGAGCACACCTCCGGAACGAATTAAGCTTTTTATGTGAAGCACCAGTCTGTTGTCCAATTGCAGCTTCCTCTTAAATCAAACATCTGTCCAACAAAAAATACAGTGGCGCCTTCATGTAACGAACGCCTCTTTTAATATATGTTCCACATAACAAACAAAAATTTCTCTAGGATTCTGCTTCATGTAAGAAAATGTGCTTCATGTAACAAACACACTTGTTGGGAGTTGGGGAGGACAAGCTGGCCGGCAGCCCTTTTAAAAAGCATCAGGGCTGTGTTCAATGGGATTTACTCCTGGGAAAGTTTCTTTGATTGCAGCCTCCTGACCATATCTACCCAGAAGTAAGCTCCATTGTGTTAAATGGAGCTTACTCCTAGGAAAGTGTCTTTAGCAGTACAGCCTAAGTAGACTTCATAGGATCATGCACATTGAATGCATGTTTTGAATTCAATTCCAGTATTTTGTCATTATTTTCAAATCCAGTTAATATTTTTATATGAATATTTTTTTGGGTTCTGGAACCAATTGTCTGAGTTTCCATTATTTCCTATTGGAAAATCTGCTTCACCAAGAGTGTTTGACTTAAAGAGCATGCCTTCTGAACTAATTAAATTTGTTTCGTGAGGCACCACTGCATATGGCACTTAGCACTGATGATGTACTGTGAACACTATGCAACATGGATCAATGTGCAACTTTTTTAAAAAAAAAATTACACTAGTGTCAGAAAGTCAGTAAATGTGGAAATTCATCTGTAAGTCTCAAGACTGCATGAAGCCCAACAGAAAATGGAAGAACTCTTCATGTCACAATTTTTTTCCATTTATATGTGACATGATAAATCTCCTTTTGCTGTAGATTATGAAAGTAGGAATGAGATTTATTGGTAAATATAAGAATTTTCAATCTCTGACTTGCACACAGTTTTAAGACTTACCTGTAAATGTCAACATTTGTTTTATACATTTAAATGGAACCATTAATAGGTTACAGAATGCTATTTATTATCTATATATATAAAAGAGAAAAGTCACTCACTGACTCACTGACTCACTGACACATCACCGCCCTGCCAAAACTGCTGGGCCTAGAAGCATGAAATTTGGGGTGGGTGTTCGTTCCGTGACGGAGGGGTGCACTAAGAACCGGTTTTTGGAAATTCCAACCGGAAGAGGGTGAAAAGGGGCGCAACGCTTTTTCCTCCCTATACTTTGCATTGAGAATTGCTGAATCATCAACATTCTGCCCCAATTGCTGGGCCTGGAAGCATGGAATTCTGGGAGGGATACTTCTGTCACCTGAACACCCACCAAGAACCATCTGGAGAAATTTAACCCTTCAGGGGCTGAAAAGGGGCTAACGTCTTTTTGTCCTATACTTAACATGGGAGACTGAATAACATCCAGCCAGTTTGGTGCTCAGTGCCTGGTGCACTGGGGGATGTTGTTCGGAGGAAGAGGTTGCACTGGAGAGGATGCTGTGCATGGGGGAAGTTGCGCATAGGGGAATGATGCGCATGTAGGGAAGTTGCGCATGGAGGGAAGTTGCGCATGGAGGGAAGTTGCACATGGGGGAAAGTTGCGCATGGGGGAAGTTGCACATGGGGGATGATGCACATGGGGGGATGATGCGCATGGGGGATGATGCGCATGGGGAAGTTGCACATGTAGGAAAGTTGTGCAAGGGGGAAGTTGCACATGGGAGATGATGTGCATGGGGGGATGATGCACATGGGGGATGATGCGCATGGGGAAGTTGCGCATGTAGGAAAGTTACGCATGGGGGTGATGCGCATGGGGGATGATGCGCATGTAGGAAAGTTGCGCATGGGGGAAGTTGCGCATGGGAGAAGATGCGCATGGGGGATGGTGAGCATGTAGGAAAGTTGCGCATGGGGGAAGTTCCGCATGGGGGAAGTTGCGCATGAGGAAGTTGCACATGGGAGATGATGCGCATGGGGAAGAGATGACACCAGTGGGGACCCCAGCAACGATGTCTCTTCGTGGAGACACGTGACAGTCAGGAGAAAAAAGGGCAGGAGCAGTCAAGAACCACTGGAGCTATACAACCGTTTCCAGAGACTCTCAGATTCCACCATGCTGGCAGAAGTCCTCTTGCTAGCACACCTACACCGGATCCTGGCATGCCTACAGATCCCCCTCATAGACAGCAGCCACAACCAGTTAGTGTGGGGGAAGCTAGACACAGAAGGAGAACACGGAGGAGGGTGGTGGTGATTGGAGATTCTCTCCTGAGGGGCATGGAAGCTGTCTGCCGACCAGACCCGTTTTCCTGTGAGGTGTGCTGCCTCCCTGGTGCTAGGATACGGGATATCACGGAGAGGCTACCGAGGATGATCACACCTGCTGATCGTCACCCGTTCTTACTCATCCACGTAGGAACAAACGATACAGCTCGGGAAACTTTCCAAAAGATAGTTGGGGATTATGAAGCTCTGGAGAGGAAGATTAAGGACCTGGGGGATACACAGGTGGTATTCTCATCCATCCTCCCAGTAATTGGCAAAGGTCCTCAGAGAGATAGCAAGATTTTTCAGGTCAATAGCTGGCTTCGAAAATGGTGTCATCGGGAAGGATTTGGATTCTGGGATCACAGGATGAACTTCCTTGAGGAAGGACTCCTAGCAAAGGATGGACTACATCTTACGGGTTGGGGGAAGAGTGTCTTCAGACGGGAGATGGCCAACCTTATCAGGAGGGCTTTAAACTAAATAAGAAGGGGGTGGGTTACGTCCAAAGGGAACCTAGGAATAAGGAAAATGCTCTGGATGGAAATTGCCAGGGCACAGCTGTAACTCAAAAATCTTTAGAGGGGCCTGGCCTTACAAAAAAGGAGGGAAATGCATTGAGTTGCAACCTCCAGGGCTTAAGTTGCATTTACACAAATGCACAGAGCCTGGGAAATAAACAAGATGAGCTGGAGCTTTTAGCAAGTGAAGGGAAATTTGATTTGATAGGAATAACTGAAACTTGATGGGACTCCCATGACTGGAACACACAATTGGAAGGCTATCAGCTGTTCCGGAGGAACAGAAGTGGCAAAAGGGGAGGTGGAGTAGCATTATATGTCAAGAACATATATACTTGCTCTGAAATCCAGGAGAGTGGTCCGGATATCCCTGTAGAGTGTGTTTGGGTAAAAGTAAGGGGGGAAAATAAAAAACAAAACATTGTGGTAGGCGTCTACTATAGACCGCCAGGTCAAGGAGAAGGAGTAGACGATGTCTTCTTGGAGCAACTGGCAGGCATTGCAAGGAAATATGAGGTAGTAGTAATGGGGGACTTTAACTACCCAGACATTTGCTGGGAGACAAACTCAGCCAAACATGGAAGCTCCAGTAGATTCCTGATGGGCCTGGAAGATAACTTCATGGTCCAGAAAGTGGAGGAAACGACAAGGGGAGGGGCCATCCTTGACCTGATCTTAACTAATCGTGAAGAACTGGTTGATCAGGTCAACATAGTGGGAACTTTAGGGGAAAGCGATCATGAGCTGCTGGAATTTAGAATAATGTGGGAAATAAAAAGAGTGCAGAGTGAAACTTATATGTTGGATTTCAGGAAAGCTGATTTCAACAGGCTTAGAGGAGTCATAGGTGGGATCCCATGGGTTGATGATCTAATGGGGAAAGGGGCCCAAGATGGGTGGGAGCTCCTTAAGAGGCAGCTTCTACAAGCACAGTCAGAAACAATTCCAATAAAAAAGAAAGGGGGGAAAATGCTTAAAAAACCAGGTTGGCTCCACAGGCAACTTGGGGATCAGCTGAAGTTAAAGAAAGAGAAGTATAGGGAGTGGAAGACTGGAAAGATCACCAGAGAGGAGTACAGGCAGGTAGCCCAGTCATGTAGGGAGGGGGTCAGGGATGCTAAAGCTCAGTATGAGCTGAGGCTGGCCATGGGAGTCAAAGATAACAAAAAGAGCTTCTTTAGATATGCCCAGAGGAACAGGAGGAGAGACGAGGGGGTGGGGCTGCTCTTGGACAAGGATGGACAACAGGTGTCTGGAAACCAGCAGAAGGCGGAGCTGCTCAACTCCTACTTTGCATCCGTCTATTCACAGAAGGAGGGCTGTGCAAATGGGGGTGCGGGATCATTGACTGATTCGCGGATGTGTTTACATCCCCAAAGAGGTAATGAAAACATGGATGGTGCAGAACAGCAGATTAAGATTGACAGAGAACTGGTTCAAAACCACTTAACTGGCCTAAATGAATTCAAGTCATTTGGACCGGATGAGCTGCATCCTAGAGTTCTTAAGGAACTTGCAGATGTCCTTGCAGAGCCTTTGTCGATCATCTTTGAGAAATCCTTGAGGAGTGGAGAAGTGCCACTGGACTGGAAGAGGGCAAATGTAGTCCCAATTTTTAAGAAGGGGAAAAAAGAAGACCCGGTAAATTATAGACCAGTCAGTTTGACTTCAATCCCGGGCAAGATATTAGAGCAAATCATAAAACACACAATTTGTGCACATCTAGACAAGTACTCCGTGATCAAAACAACCCAGCATGGATTTACCAAGAATAAATCTTGCCAGACAAATCTGATCTCCTTTTTTGATCGGGTTACGAGCTTACTGGACAGTGGCAATGCTGTGGATGTCATTTATCTTGACTTCAGCAAAGCATTTGACAAAGTCCCACATGACATTTTAATTAGGAAGTTGGAAAAATATGGGCTAGACAGGGCAATTGTTAGGTGGATCTGCAACTGGCTCGATGGCCGCACTCAAAGGGTTTTAGTAAATGGTTCTGTGTCAACCTGGAGGTCCGTTTCTAGTGGGGTCCCACAAGGCTCTGTCTTGGGACCGGTTCTCTTTAACATTTTCATCAATGACTTGGAGGAAGGGATACGGGGGAGCCTGATCAAATTTGCAGATGACACCAAACTGGGAGGAGTAGCAAACACATCAGAAGATAGGAGAAACCTCCAGGAGGATCTGGATAAACTGTAACAAACAGAATGAATTTCAACAGGGAGAAGTGCAAGGTTCTGCACTTGGGCAATAAAAACCAAAAACATAGGTATAAAATGGGGGATACTTGGCTTGGCAGCACAACATGTGAGCGGGATCTTGGAGTCGCCGTGGATAACAAGCTGAACATGAGTCAGCAGTGTGATGTGTCTGCAAAGAAGGCAAATTCCATTTTAGGTTACATTAAGAGGACTGTAGCTTCCAAGTCACGAGAAGTTATAGTTCCTCTTTATTCTGCATTGGTGAGACCTCACCTTGAGTACTGTGTTCAGTTCTGGGCACCTCACTTTAAGAAGGATGCAGCCAAACTGGAGCAAGTCCAGAGGAGAGCGACAAGAATGATCAGTGGGATGGAAGGGAAGCCCTACGAGGAAAGGTTGGGGGAACTTGGGATGTTCAGCCTGGAGAAGAGGAGGCTGAGGGGAGACATGATTGCCCTCTTCAGATACCTGAAGGGCTGTCATAGGGAGGAAGGGGCCAATTTGTTCATAGCTGCTTCTGAAAGCAGAACTAGAACCAATGGGTACAAACTGCAAGAGAGGAGATTCCGGCTGAAAATCCGGAAAAAATTCCTGACTGTGAGGGCGGTTCGGCAGTGGAACAGATTGCCAAGGGAGGTGGTGGACTCTCCCTCACTGGGGATCTTCAAGCAGAGGCTCGATGAGCACCTGTTGGAGATGCTCTAGGGGGAATTCCTGCTACAGGCAGGGGGTTGGACTAGATGACCTACTAGGTCCCTTCCAACTCTATGATTCTATGATTCTATGAAGTTGTGCATGGGGAAGTTGCGCATGGGGGAAGTTGCGCATGAGGAAGTTGCACATGGGGGTGATGCGCATGGGGGATGATGCGCATGGCGGGATGATGTGCATGGGGAAGTTGTGCATGGGGAGATGATGCGCATGTATGAAAGTTGCGTATGGGGGTATTTGCACATGGGGGGATGATGCGCATGTAGGAAAGTTGCGCATGGGGGGAAGTTGCACATGGGGAAAGTTGCGCATGAGGAAGTTGCGCATGGGGGAATTAGAGCATGTGGTGTTGATGCGCATGTGAAAGTTGCACATGGGGAAGTTGCGCATGGGGATGTTGCACATGGGGAACTGATTCACATGGTGGTAGTGCATGAGGGGAAGTTGCACATGGGGAGAGTTGCGTATGAGGAAGTTGTGCATGGGGGAAGTTGCCCATGGGGGAAGTTGCACATGGGGAAAGTTGCACATGAGGAGGTTGCGCATTGGGGAAAGTTGTGCATGGTTGGAAGTTGCACATGGAGAAGTTGCACATGGGAATTATACGCATGGTTGGAAGTTGCATATGGGGGATCTGATGCGCATGGGGACTGATACGCATGGGGGATGATGCGCATGGGAGAAGTTGCGAATTGGGGAAGTTGTGCATGGGGGAAGTTGGCGCATGGGGGATGATGCGCATGGGGAATTAGAGCATGGGGTGTTGATACGCATGGGGAAGTTGCACATGGGGAAGTTGCGCATAGGGGATGTTGCACATGGGGAACTGATTCACATGGTGGTAGTGCATGGGTTGTTAATGCGCATGGGGGAAGTTGCACATGGGGTACTTATGCGCATGGGGAATGTTGCACATGGAAGAAGTTGTGCATGGGGGAAGTAGAGCATGGAGTGTTGATGCACATGGGGTGTTGATGTATAGTAGACAAAAACCAGCTATCAGATTTTTATTAGAAATTATTTAATTTTATTGGAATTATTTGATACCTCTGAGATCATACTGTAAACTCAGGTAGCTTGCAGACACACATTCCCAGGCAAAAGCTTTCAAATCAATTTTCACAGGTTCCCAGGAAAAGGGATTATAACATCACAATGCATTGTCTTAGTTCTTAAGCATTGATATTGTCTGCAGTAAATGGCCCACTTAAGACTGTAAAAGTATGCTTATCTCAGCAGGAACTGAAAGAAAATTCCTTTCCTTTGTCTTGCCTAACCCTGCAGCCTAGATGGAAAGTAAAGCAATGTTAAATTGTCAGGCAAATCAAAAGAACTTATTTGAAGCCTAAAGATTATAAAATTAAAATAATATTTTAATTCTTTCCTCTTGTGTAAACGGAAGCCCAATTGGATCAAGTAAATGTAAAACCTGTAAGTGCTAGACTTTGTATGGCAAGTATGAATGTTTTCCATTGTGAAATTGTGTAATCATGTAACTTTCCTCTTCTGTAAGCCAGGAAACCTTTAAAGATAAGCATCTTTTCCTTTTCTGTTCCCTTTCATAAGCCAGGAAGCCTCAAGAAATATGTATCTTTCCCCCTTCTGTGCCATTGCAAGCCAGGAAGCTTTAAAGTTGGAATCTTTTTAATCTGTATGAATTCTCTTGTTACCTATGTGAAAGCAAGGGTATAAAAAGTGCATTCAAAATGTACAACTCACTCAGTCTTTTTGTGGGACAGAAACTCTGTCCGACTGTAGTCCGGAGCTCTGAATAAAGATATCTTTTGCTTGCATGAGCGTCTTCTGAGTTCTTCCTGATATTACCAATCTCATTTCTATAACAGATGCGCATGGGGTGTCTGTGCACATGGGGGATGTTGCGCATGGGGAACGTGCGCATGGGGAAGTTGCACATGGGGATGTTGCACCAGGGGGATGTTGTGCAGGGAGGACTGATGCACAGGGGGGAAGTAGCCCATGGGGGAATGTTGCGAATGGGGGAATATTGCACATCAAGAAAAGTTGTGCATGGGGGGAAGTTGCTCATGGGGTGTTGAGGCGCCTGGGGGAAGTTGTGCATGGGGGACTGATGAACATGGGGGACTGATGCGCACGGGGAAAGTTGTGCATGGGGGAAATTTGCACATGGTGGACTGATGTGCATGGAGGAGAGTTGTGCATGGGGGACTAATGCACATGGGGTTTTGATGCGCATGGGGTGTTGATGTGTTCTGGGGGATGGTGTATGGGGAAATGTTACTCCCGCAATGCAGGTATGCTTTTTGCTAGTTTCATAATAAAGGAGATGTGATTAGACAAGTGAGTTGGGTCTGCATGGTCACATTACATGTTTTCCGGCTTACTATATCCCTATTTTGCCCAATTTCCCCGGGAATTTATACTATATAAGATCCCACATGACATTATATGTGCAAACCTCCAACATGAACTAGACTGTATGACTCAATTTGCTGTTGCCAACCACTGATGTGACCCTCAAAATCTGTAAGCTATTAAATCTAGAATGTGTATGTAAAGGCCAGTTTGTAACAGTCTGATACAGCCCAGTTGGAAACAGAAATAGGGGTTATGTAGATGAAGAGACAGGCTATGCAGGCAAGATCATGCTTAATATTAAAAAGTTAGGATAAGCAGGTTAAGTTGTTAACCTTATAACAGGTTAAGTTGTCTCCAGATGAACTCTTTTCCTTTCTTCACTGTAAATGAATAGTTGATATACAGGCAAATATATAGAACCATTGTTGATATAAGGCCAAAATAAACTGCTAGACTTGAATTGCAGTTTATGCACACTTATCTATAAATCCATTGACTGCAATGTAAATGCAATCCATTTACTTCCAAGTAAGATCTCATGGAACTGGTCTGCATGGGAAAATATTTTAATGAAAAGAAAATTTAACTTCCTCCACTTTGGGTAAACTTAGTCCTAATATTAGACATTCTGCGGAATTGGAAGGGGTGTGGAATTCAGTTTGCAATGTGCAGTTGAAACAGTAATAACTTTTTGATAATACAGTGGCACCTCTCGTAAAGAACGCCTCACATAAAGTATGTTTCAGATAACAAACAACAATTTCTCCAGAATTCTGCTTCACGTAACAAACTGTGCTTCACGTAAAGAACACATTCATTGGTAGTTGGGGCAGACGTGCTGGCCGGCATCCTGTTTAAAAAGCATCAGGGCTGCCTAGCGCACCTGCCCATAGTGAAAGCAGCACTTCCCATGCTGTCCCTCCTGTGGCTCGGTGTCTGTTGGGCAGAGGGAGAGAAGAGCAGTGGAGAAGAGGGAAGCAGCTCAGGGCTAGCCAGAAGGGAGCAGGGGAAAGAGAGGCTCAGGATGGAGAGAAGGAGAAAGTGGGGAAACACTTTAAAGGTGTCTTGGGTTGCAGCCTCCTAACCATGCTTGCATAAGCGTCTACCCAGAAGTAAGCCTCATTGTGTTAAATGGATCTTACTCCCAGGAAAGTGTCTTTAGGACTGCAGCCTAAGCAGACTTCATAAAATCATGCACATTGAATGCATGTTTTGAATTCAATCCCAGTGTTCTGTCATCATTTTAATATCCAGTTATTATTTTTATATGAATATTTTTGGGGTTGTGGAACCATTGTCTGAGTTTCCATTATTTCCTATGAAAAAATCCACTTCATGTAAAGAACATTTCACATTAACAAACATGCCTCCAGGATGAATTAAATTTGTTACTTGAGGCATCACTGTATTTTTTAAAAAGGAACTATGGGATAAAAAGATCTAATGGAAACTTTTCAACTGATAAATAGGGCAATGAGATATGGCCTCAATCCATACAATCAGACCCGCTACCTATGATCATCTGCAGGGGCTCTTTCAGGGGCATTGAAAGAGTTGAGAGGTATGGCAGACAGGAGCAGGGTCTTCTTGGTGGTTGCACCCTTGCTCTGGAACTCCCTTCCCTTTGACCTAAGAACTGCTCCCTCTTCATACAGTTTTCGGAGGGGCCTAAAAACATTCCTGTGTGCAAAAGCTTTTTAGAGAGGATGAGGATGTCCTAGGAGGATTTCCTGCTGCAGGCAGGGGGTGGGACTAGATGACCTACTAGGTACCTTCCAACTCTAGCATTCTGTAATTCTATGATCCAATGCTGTGTTTTTAAATTTAGCCAATGTTTTTATGAGTTTTAGGGTGGCTGGCTGTTTTAAATTTTTCAATGTTTTTAAATGTGTGTTAGCCATATTGAGTCAGCTTTGCTGAGAAAGGCAGGATATAAATCCTGTTAATAAATAAATAAATAAATAAATAAATAAATAAATAAATAAATAAATAAATAAATAAATAAAAAAAGAGAAAAGTCACTGACTGACTGACTGACTCAGTCACTCACTCATCACCACCCTGCCAAAACCGCCGGCCCTAGAAGCATGAAATTTGGGGTGGGTGTTCCTTCCGTGATGGAGGGGTGCACTAAGAACTGGTTTTTGGAAATTCCAACCAGAAGGGGGTGAAAAGGGGTGCAATGTGTTTTCCTCCCTATACTGTGAATTGAGAATTGGTGACTCATCAACATTCCGCCCCAACTGCTGGGCCTAGAAGCATGGAATTCTGGGAGGGAGTTCCTTCTGTCACCTGAACACCCATCAAGAACCCCTGTGGAGAAATTTAACCCTTCAGGGGTTGAAAAGGGGTCAACGTGTTTTTATCCTATACTTAAATCGGAGACTGAATAACATCCAGCCAACTGGGTTCTCGGCACCTGGTGCAGTGGCAATGTTGTTCAGAGGAAGAGGTTGCACTGGTGAGGATGCTGCACATGGGGGGGGGAGTTGAGCATGGGGGACTGATGCGCATGTGGATTATGTGCATGGGGGAAGTTGCGCATGGGGGGAAATTGTGCATGGGGGTGATGCACATGGGGGATGATGCACATGGGGAAGTTGCGCATGGGGGGCTCATGCGCAAGGGGGGAACATGCGAATGGGAAAAGTTGTGCATGGGGGAGCATGCGCATGGGGGAATGATACCATGGGGTAAAGTTGCGCATGGGTGAAAGTTGCGCATGGGGGATGATGCACATGGGAGGAAGTTCACATTGGGGGAAAGTTGCGCATGGGGAGATGATGCTCATGGGGGATGATGCACATGGGGATGATGTGCATGGGGGGACTATGTATATGGGGATGATGCGCATGGTGGGATGGTGCGCATGGGGGAAGTTGCACATGGGGATGATGAGCATGGGGGAAGTTGCGCAATGGGGGAAATTTGCACATAGGGGACAATGTGCATGGGGGATGATGCGCATGGGGGAAGGTGTGCATGGGAGAAAGTTGCACATGGGGTTGATGAGCATGGGGGATGATGAGCATGGGGGAAGTTGCCCATGGA
Source organism: Cryptoblepharus egeriae (assembly GCA_030015325.1). Taxonomy (NCBI): domain Eukaryota; kingdom Metazoa; phylum Chordata; class Lepidosauria; order Squamata; family Scincidae; genus Cryptoblepharus; species Cryptoblepharus egeriae. The sequence goes on from JAREYC010000009.1 coordinate 5,025,431, forward strand.
GGAAGTTCTGCATGGGAAAGATTGTTCAGGGGGATGATGCACATGGGAGATGATGCACATGGGGGGAAGTTGCACATGGGGTGATCATGTGCATGGGGGATCATGCGCATGGGAAAAGTTGTGCATGGGGGATGATGCGCATGGGAAAAGTTGCGCATGAGGAAAGTTGCGCATGGGGTGACCATGCACATGGGGGATCATGCGCACGGGAAAAGTTGTGCATGAGGGGATGATGCTCATGAGAAAAGTTGCGCATGGAGGAAAGTTGCCCATGAAGGAAAGTTACTCATGAGAGGATGATGCGCATGGGGGAAGTTGCGCTTGGGGAGAAGTTGCACACGGGGGAAGTTGCACATGGGTTTGATGCACATGGAGGATGCAAAAGGGAAAAGTTGCGCATGAGGGATGATGCGCATGGGAAAAGTTGTACATGGGTATGACGCACATGGGGAAAGTTGCACTTGGGGAAAATTGCGCATGGGGGAAGTTGCGCATGGGGAAAGTTGTGCATGGGAGGAAGTTGCACCATGGGGGATGTCATATGGGGATGTTACTCTCGCAACGTGGATACGGTTTTTGCTGGTAAATAAATAAATACATACATACATACATACATACATACATACAAACATACATACACACACTGCCACTACGAACATCTCAGGTGTTAAAAATAAAAGAAGGTAATTTTTGGTTCTATTAAAAATCAGAGTTTTGTTGCATGGCACATTTTTTAGCATAACCTTTAGCTGCCAAGAGTGGGTCATTGCCCCCAGACCATGATATCCACTGCCAATTAGCACTGAAAGAGAAGTAGGTTTATAAACTCACCTCTGCTTAGTCCATCTGGCCCCCGAAGGATTCGGCATTCTTCTATCTGGCCAAATGGAGAAAACATCACCCTGATGTCATTCTCATTACACTTCTTCGAAACCATTCCTATGAACAATTTTCTGTCTTCCACAGCTAGGAGACAAAAAATAATGAATGAGCAAAGGGCAGTTCATCTTTCATCATCGTTCATCTGTGATGAGTGCTTCATTACCACATCATACAGAGCACCAGTCTTGTGAGGATGGCACTGTAACTGAAGACAAGTCCTGTGAAAAACACTTCATTCATACAACACTTTCCCTCTCTTCTGTGTGTCTCTGAAGACAACTTCATTTCTCCTGATCCTCATTATTTGGAAAACATGCCAGTTGGAAGGCCCAACTATCTCAGCATTTCCAGATTTTCTGTGTCTTAAAAACAAATCCCCCCAAAATCTTGAATGCTAGACTAAATGTTAGCAAATGGAACTCAACAGGTTGAGCAGATTCTAAATTAGATAAACATTCTTCCCTTCCTTCCACAGGTGAGCAGAAGCCTATCCCCTCCAGTCCCCGGGGACCAGATGTTCCAAATCCCCTGCGGATGGCAATTCGGCCGCAGCAGTGGGAGGGTTATGAGGGGGGACCGGTATGCTGCAGTTAAAGGCTCCAGCTGCTGACCTAGCTTATCTTTCCTCTAGCTGCTGGAGCAGCAGCCAGCCCCTTTGTAACTCTTCTTTTTCTTTTTAACTCTTACCTGGGTCTTACTCGCAGGAATGTGTTTTTAGGATTCCTCCCTCATTTCTAGATAAATCCTCTTTTCTTAGCCTGGTGATTACAATCCTAACATGTCTACTCAAAAGTAAGCCCTATTGTGCTCAATGGTTCTTACTCCCAGGAAATTGTGGAGAGGACTACAGCCTCAAAGCCCCATCCTATGCAGGTCCACTCTGAAGTAAGTCCCAGTATAGTCAATGGATCTTACTCCCAGGAAAGTGTGGAGAGGACTGCAGCCTCAGAGCCCCATTCTATGCAAGTCTACTCAAAAGTAAGTAATTTTATTTTTTTTAATTTTTAAATTAAAAACCTCCCCAGCCCCGCTCCTGACCCTGGCCCCTCCCACTTCCGGAGAACAGGTTCTTGGGACAGGCTTCCTTCTATGAATATATGAAAGGGTAAATAGCAACCAGGTTTGAATTTGTAAAATGAAATGGCAGGAGAAAATGGTAGGAGGAAAAAGTAAGAGTTGTAAGGGGAATACCCATGATCAATTTCAGCTCGATAGCAAACAGAGCTCAAAAGCAAGGTGGCAGCAACTACAATGAAAACAGAATGTTGTTGTATAATTTCAGCTTTCTTTTCCTACAATGATAAGTTATTCTCTTACTGAGTAGATATGGCTGGTGAGTATCCCGCTTCTAAGGCACCCCTTCAATGAAAGCATTACAAGATTACTTGGGGAAATCCAAATTCCCACTAGACATAACATGTTGGGCTTGCAAAGATTTTTTAAAAGAGGTGGTGTCAAGTTATTGTTGGATTATTCCCCTTCTACAGCTGCAAACACAAAGTAGGTCAAGGCAGAAATGGCAGGCATCAGACTGAGCTGAAGCAAGCTCAAATTCAGATGCTTTAACATTGCAGAACAGATAAAATAGCTAGAATAAGGGGTTGGCTGAGGTGCAATTTAGGGAAAGAGGAAGTAATTCCCTTGGCCAAAGTAATGAGGCAATGGGCCAAATGGGGCAGGAGTGGTGCAGATGCAAGCAGCCTGGGCTGCCCAGGAGGGGGCTTAGGATCTGGTTTAAATGGCTGATCAATCAATTACTCAATCAGTCAATCCATCACTCAATCCATCCACCAACCTGTATATTTATATACTTCTTTTCAACAAAATTTACAAAATTGTTTACAGAGAAAATGAAATAATGGCTCCAAAAGGGGGATTAGGATCTGGTCTGCATGGCTTATCTTGGCACCACCCTCTTCCAGTCTACCCACTTGCCTGCCTGCCCTCTTCAAATTGCTTTGTCAGCCTGACTTGGCTGGTGTGTACTTAAATGCCACTGAAACAGTAGAGGCTGGATTTGTCCTACAAAGACTGGAGACACAATCCAGTTAAGGCCAGCAGAACTCACCCATCTATCTGTTCCCATGGTGATGTGGGAAGGCTGATGCATGTCTGTGCACTGGCCTAACATCCCTAGGAGTGGTGAACAAATGGCACTTTTGCAAAAACCCCAAGCCAGCATGCGTCTTGTGCTGGAACTGTTGATGGTCTAACTAGAACAATATAATCACACACACACACACACACACACACACACACACAAAGTTAGGAAAGCTCTTTGTGTGTCTGATGAAGCACCGAATGGGGAGTAACCGTTGTCAGTAACAAACAGAGGAATAGTCATATAGGTGTTTGAGGCTGCTGTGTGCTTGGAGGAGGAATTTTTTTAGGCATTTCTGACCCCATCTCACTGGTAGGATTTTTTTTCATTTTTCCTTATTAAAAGGCTGGTTTTCTGTTTGCCTGAGTGTTTGAGGCTGCTGTGTGCTCAGAGGACGAACTTTCTAGGCCTTTCTGGCCCCATCTCACTGGTAAGATTTTTTCCTTATGGAAAGGGCAGTTCTCTCTTTTGCCTGGGTGCTTGAAATTGCTGTGTGCTTGGAGGAGGGCTAGTCTTGGCCAAGGGCTCTTGTCCTGTGGTTCTTAGCCTGGTTATTGGATTGTTTGAACAAAGAGGACTTGTCAAGTCAAAGGTAATGGAAGGGAAGGGCACTGTTCTCATGACATGCACCACGTGTGCCATGTTTGTCTTTTTGCCCAAGGACCCCAGGGATTATCAATGCTGCAAGTGCAAACTGGTTGCACTGTTGGAGGAGAAGGTGGCAGCATTGGAGGGTGAAGTTTCCACCCTTCATCAAATCAAGGCATCTGAAGAGTTCCTCGATGCAACGCATACAGAACTTCTCCAGAGGGACATTTTGGATGACCTCCTGAGTGAAATGAAACCAGTGGGACCTCAGCAATGATGTCTCTTTGTGGAGGCACATGGCAGTAAGTAATAAAAAGGCAGAAGATGTCCAGAACCACTGGAGCTATACAACCATTTCCAAAGTTTCTTAGATCCCAGCATGCCAGCAGAAGTTTATCTTGCTAGCATGCCTGCACCTGATCCTGGGAGGCCAGCAATAACTGCACTTACGGCATGCCTGCAGATCCCCCTCAAAGACCACACCAGCTGCCAAAATCAGTAAGTGCGGGGGAATCATGAGAGAAAAAAAGAACACAGAGGAGGGTGGTGGTGATTGGAGATTCTCTCCTGAGGGGCATGGAACCTGTATGCCAACCAGACCTGTTTTCCCGTGAGGTGTGCTGCCTCCCTGGTGCCAGGATACGGGATATCACAGAGAGGCTACCAAGGATGATCACACCTTCGGATCACCACCCATTCTTACTCATCCACGTAGGAACAAACGATGCTCCTTGGCAAACTTTACAAAAGATAGTTGGGGATTATGAAGCTCTGGGGATGAAGATTAAGGATCTGGGTAATACCCAAGTGGTATTTTCATCCATCCTCCCAGTAATCAGCAAAGGTCCTCAGAGAGATGGCAAAATTTTCCAGGTCAATAGCTGGCTCCGAAAATGGTGTCTTCAAGAAGGATTTGGATTCTGGGATCATGGGGTGAGCTTCCTTGAGGAGGGACTTCTAGTGAAGCATGGACTACATCTTACAGGTTGGGGGAAGAGTGTCTTCAGACGGGAGACAGCCTACCTGATCAGGAGGGCTTTAAACTAAATAAGAAGGGGGTGGGATACATCCAAAGGGAATGCAGGAATACAGAAAAAGCTCTGGATGGAAATTGCCAGGGCACGGCTGTAACTCAAAAAATATTTGAGGGGAAAATGCAGTGAGTTGCAACCTCCAGGGCTAACGTTACATTTACACAAATGCACAGAGCCTAGGAAATAAACAAGATGACTTGGAGCTTTTAGCAAGTGAAGGGAAATTTCGTTTGATAGGAGTAACTGAAACTTGGTGGGATGACTAGCATGACTGGAACACACAAATGGAAGGCTATCAGTTGTTCAGGAGGAGCAGAAGTGACAAAAGGGGAGATGAAGTAGCATTATATGTCAAGAACATATATACCTGCTCTGAAATTCAGGAAACTGGTCTGGATATCCCTGTGGAGTGCGTTTGGGTAAAGGTGAGGGGGAAAAACAATAAAAACAAAACATTGTGGTGAGCGCCTACTATAGACTGCCAGGCCAAGGAGAAGGAGTAGACAATGTCTTCTTGAAGCAACTGGAAGGCGTTGCAAGGAAATATGAGGTGGTAGTAATGGGGACATTAACTATCCAGACACTTCCTGGGAGACATGGAAGCTCCAATAAATTCCTGATGGGCCTGGAAGATAACTTCATGGTCCAGAAGATGAAGGAAGCGACAAGGGAAGGGGCCATCCTTGACCTGATCTTAATAAATCGTGAAGAACTGATTGACCGGGTCAACGTGGCGGGAACTTTAGGGGAAAGTGATAATGAGCTGCTGGAATTTAGAATATTGTGGGAAATAAAAAGACTGCACAGTTATATTGGATTTATATTTATAAACCCTTATATAGGATTTCAGAAAGGCTGATTTCAACAGGTTTAGAGGAGTCATAGGCGAGATCCCATGGGCTGATGAACTAACAGGAAAAGGGGCCCAAGATGGGTGGGAGTTCCTTAAGACGCAGCTTCTGCAAGCTCAGTCAGAAACAATTTCTGTGAGAAAGTAAGAGGGGAAAACCCTAAAAAAACCAGTTTGGCTTGGGGATTAGCTGAAGTTAAAGAAAATGGCTGAAGTTAGCTGAAGTTAGTTAAAGGGAATGGAAGACTTAAAAGATCACCAAGGAGGAGTACAGGCAGATAGTCCAGTCCGGTAGGGAGGGGGTCAGAAATGCTAAAGCTCAGTATGAGCTGAGGCTGGCCAGGGGAGTTGAGGATACAAAAAGAGCTTCTTTAGATATGTCCAAAGGAACAGGAGGATAAACGAGGGGGTGAGAACAAAGATGGACAACAGGTGTCTGGAAACCAGGAGAAGGTAGCGCTGCTCAACTCCTACTTTGTGTCCGTCTATTCTTGGAGGGAAGGGCTGTGCAAATAGGGGTGCAGGATAATTGGCTGATGTGGGGAATGTGTTTGCATCCCCAAAGAGGTAATGGTAACATGGATGGTGCAGACAAGAAGATAATGATTGACAGATAACTGGTCCATAACTGGTCTAAATGAATTCAAGTCATTTGGACCAGATGAGCTGCATCCTCGAGTTCTTAAGGAACTTGCAGATTTCCTTGCAGAGCCTCTGTTGATCACTGAGAAATCTTTGAGGAGTGGAGAAATGCCACTGGACTGGACGAGGGCGATTGTAGTCCCTGTTTTTAAGAAGGGGAAAAAAGAAGACCCAGGAAATTATAGACCAGTTAGTTTGACTTCAATCCTGGGCAAGATATTAGAACAAATCATAAAACACACAATTTGTGCACATTTAGACACTTTATGATCAATGGAACGCAGCATGGATTTACCAAGAATAAATCTTGACAGACAAATCTGATCTCCTTTTTTGATTGGGTTACAAGCTTACTGGACAGTGGCAATGTTGTGGATACCATTTATCTGGACTTCAACAAAGCATTTGACAAGGTCCCACATGACATCTTAATTGGGAAGTTGGAAAAATATGGTTTAGATGAGGCAATTGTTAGGTGGATCCACAACTGGCTCAATGGCCACACTCAACGGGTTTTAGTAAATGGTTTTGCATCAATCTGGAGATCGGTTTCAAGTCTCCAGAGACTGGGCTCAAGTCTCTGTCTTGGGCTAAGTAACATTTTCATTAATGACTTGGAGGAAGGGATATGGAGGAGCCTGATCAAATTTGCGGATGACACCAAGGTGGGAGGAGTAGCAAACACAACAGAAGACAGGAGAAACTTCCAGGAAGATCTGGATAAACTGGTAACAAATAGAATGAACTTCAACAGGGAGAAGTGCAAGATTCTGCACTTGGGCAATAAAAACCAAAAACACAGGTAGAAAATGGGGGATACTTGGCTTGGCAGCACAACATGTGAGCAGGAACTCGGAGTCGCCGAGGATCACAAGCTGAACATGAGTCAGCAGTGTTGTGTCTGCAAAGAAGGCAAATGCCATTTTAGGCTGCATTAAGAGGACTGCAGCATCCCAGTTGCAAGAAGTTCTTGTTCCTCTTTATTCTGCATTGGTTAGACCTCACCTTGAGTACTGTGTTCAGTTCTGGGCACCTCACTTTAAGAAAGATGCAGCCAAACTGGAGCAAGTCCAGAGGAGAGCGACAAGAATGATCAGTTGGATGGAAGGGAAGCCCTATGAGGAAAGGTTGGGAGAACTTGGGATGTTCAGCATGCAGAAAAGGACAGAAATTGACATGATTGTTCTCTTCAGATACCTGAAGGGCTGTCACATGGAGGAAGGGGCTCATTTATTGTTTGCTGTTTCTGAAAGCAGAACTAGAACCAATGGGTACAAACTGCAGGAAAGGAGATTCCAGTTGGATATCTGGAAAATATTCCTGAAGGTGATGGCGGTTTGACAGTGGAACAGATTGCCGAGGGAGGTGGTGGACTCTCTATCACTGGAGATCTTCAGGTGGAGGCTCGACAAGCACCTATTGGATATGCTCTAGGTTAGACCTCCACAGAGTACTTTGTTCAGTTCTGGGCACCTCGCTTTAAAAGAGATGTAGCCAAACTGGAGCAAGTCCAGAGGAGAGCGACAAGAATGATCAGTGGGATGGAAGGGAAGGTTCCATGAGGACCTTATGAGGAAAGGTTGAGGGAACTTGGAATGTTCAGCCTGGAGAAAATTAGGCTGAGGTGAGACATGATTGCCCTCTTCAGATACCTGAAGGGCTGTCATAGGGAGGAAGGGGCTCATTTGTTCATAGCTGCTTCTGAAAGCAGAACTAGAACCAATGGGTACAAACTGCATGAAAGGAGATTCCAGTTGGATATCTGGAAAAAATTCCTTACAGTTCGGCAGTGGAACAGACTGCCAAAGGAGGTGGTGGATGCTCCCTCACTGGGGTTCCTCAAGCATAGGCTTGACAAGTACATGTCGAGGATGATCTAGGAGGATTTCCTGCTGCAGGCAGGGGGTTGGACTAGATGACCTAGTAGGTCCCTTTCAATTCTAGGATTCTAGGATTCTAGAACCCAGTCCTGTCCAACTTTGCAGCACTGAAGCAGATATATGAGATCTAATGCATGGTTCTCTGTATCCTGATATGAGAAGGCAGCCATAAAGATCTTATTAATTTAAGGGAATCCCCTACTTTGGGGCTAGGATGCAGCTGCATCAATGCTGGACGGTGGGATTGGAATGGGCCCTAAGATATCTTGACTTGTCTCTCTCCCAGGCTCCAATTAGTAAAGAGTGGAAGTATCAATCACATTGAAACCAGGTATCTGGCTGGTAGTCAAACATTCTGACAGTTGGAATGGCCAACGGATGGAACCTGAAGCACAGTGTTCGTTTGGAAGAAGATGGGGTGAAAAGCCAGTAGTTTGGGGTCCAGAACCAAAGCTATATCGATGTGCCTAAGGAATACATTTTAAAAGGGAATGGGGCAGCAACAAAATTTTCAGGCAAGAAACATAAAAGAATGAATAGCTTTTTGTTATTGTTTATTGACAACACACAACTTTTTGGGAGGTCTTGTGTTTTGTCTTGGGTGTTTAGAAAAACAGAATTCATGTTACAGCATGCTAATTTGTCTGTTATAGCAAAGAACCCACAAATTGTGATGTGGCACCTTAAGAGCTAATTAAGTATTTGAACACACACTTAAATAAGGAAGAAACCTCTGAAGTGCACGGACTTCTAATTCAGACTTGACAGACATGTTGAAACCTAGAAGGCCTGCGCTCCAAAGACTTTTTCCAGCTATTGCCACTGTCCCCTTGCCCTGTTTTGCCACCTTCCCTCCTCTTGTTTCATTCTCCCTTTTCCTTTGGAAAGGAGTAAAAAAAAATCTTTGTACTACCTGAAAAATTCCTCTTGGATATTCTAACTCAGAGGGTTGCTGTGAGGAAACAGTAAAGGATTCCTTGGAAAAAAGGGATGCTGTCACTGAATGCTGTCACTGAATGATGTCAAAGAATGCTATCACTTTTTTTTCCATTTTCACAGAAGCATGAGGTGCTTATTGTATAGTAGGAACTCTGAGCCATTTTTGGCTGCAGAAAGAGCCAATTCCAATTCTATAATCCCTATTGGCTGTCAATGAGCACACAACCAGGATATGTAGGGAAACACAGAAGTACTACTCCAGAGAATCTGTTGTTCAGTTATTTATTTCTATTATTTTGCAAATTATTTGAATCATGAGTTAATTCTTCTGTTTCTGTTCCACAAGGGAATGAGGTTGAGAGAGGAGAGGAAAACCTTTACTTCCCATTCAACCCACCAAGGAACACTGGCAAGCAGTCTCACAAAACACTATACACAAATATATCCAGTAGAGTTCACAAATATCAGTACAAATTATTGTGTTGCTCTTACACCTCTGATAGGCTTAGTGCATTAAGCAGAACTTCACAGAAGACTTGAGTTGGTGTATATGCAGGATGCTGGTGAACTGCAAATTACTGATTCCAGGAGTGTGGAATGGTGTAATTTCCCCCACACATTCATGTACGCTTAACACACTTGTTGGCAATGGGAAAATACATTGTGCCCAAGAAAAAAGTAAAGAAGATGAACCTTACAAGTCATAACAAAATGGTGGATGCCAAATTTGGCATTCAACTCAAGTAAATGTTAGAACTTTACTAAAGGGTTCAGTTCCCCCAAAATTTATCCTGTACTAGCTATTTGTGCTTAATTCTATAGTTTTAAGTGGACTTTAAGGGATGCCCTGTCGGGAAATGTGCTAGAGATGAAGCTGATTGTGAGGTTTACTGAATGATTTCAGGAAATCAGTGAAGATGGGTCTCAGGGTCAAAAAACCTACAATTCATTTTTCCATATGTGGGATTTTACTTTCCTTAAACAGATCTGGGTTGGGATGAATTTCCTAATCTGAACTGTCTCCCTTAAGCTGCTATTTCATAATTGTTCTTGAAGGGGAAACAGTAAGCACAGCTGGGAAAAGTGATGGTAATTCAAGTCCAGGGATGAGTGCCGAGGTGAAAACTTTTCCTTGGCAGTGCAGCTCCAATTTGGATTGTGCCTCCCTCCCCCAACTTCTTACTAATGAAAAGATTATTGCAGAGTTCTAATCATGCAAATAGTTTGAGTCACAATTGATTCTTGGTAAAATAGCAAGAGCACGTCAGTCTTGAGAGACTATGGTATCGTGCTCAGCGCTGCATACGCTGCATGCAAAGCATGAAAGCCTGGGTTAGATTGTTATGGAGGATAGGCTGTTATCCTCCATTTGATAAGCAGCAAATCCCCCCTCCACGCCACTGAATTAGTCGAATGGAAAGGCAGAGCCAATACGATTGGATCCAGCTGTGTCGCAGTGCTGGGCTAAGGAAAGGAGCTCACCCTGTCTTGTGGGGCTGACCCGGGTCTCGAACCCTGGCCTGCTGGATAACAGGCAGTGTCTTAACCGCTTGTGCTACCCACAGCCCTTAGCAAGAGCACTAATTATCTCACATCATCATGAGGATAAGATGAAGAATGCAAAGAATTTGGCAAATCACAGTGCTATACAAAGGGTTAGTAAGAAAAAATATGCCAATAACAATAGTATAAAATAAGCCGTATGTGCTGGAATAAGGAATGCATTCATAACACTTCTTATCACAGTGTCAAATCTAGCAGAAAACTGTCCCTGCTACAATAGCTCTTTAACATATAGATCCACTTGCCACAGTGGCATGCACAGGACCTCAGGTGCATATAATTAATTATAAACAGGTGCATATAATTAATTATTTATTAATTATAAATTCTAATTTATTTATTACAAGAATTACATGCTGCCTGCTCACAAGGAAAAGGAAGACAATAAACAAAGCTAAAATACAGGATATGCCCTAGAAAAAGCAAGACATATCATCACCCTGATTTTAGGGCCTGTAGCTATGTGATGAGGGTTCATAACCTATGCCCTTATTTTAAAAGAAATTGGTGTCATAGATTCTAGGAAATCCACCACCTAATATCTTATGACTTCTTCATAAGACCAGAGAGTCCTATTTGTAGGAGGAGACAGGATGCTTCTAAGTGCCATAGATTTAGCTTTCCCCATGTCCCTTCTGAGAAAAACAAAACAACCCTTCTAAAATTTGGTTTTAATTTTCCAAACTGCTGCAGATGACAGATTCCCCACTGACCTGCTCAGGTTCAACTGGTACACTGAGAAATATGGCAAATTAACTAAAACCATTTCACAGGTTTTTAGCTGGAGGCTGATTTTATAGTAAATTTAACATTCAGCTTGTGTATACTCTCTACATCTTTTACAAAAAACAGGAGTTCTTACCATGGGCTCCTGTTCTGGGAGGAGGGAGGAAGGATGCTCAAAACTGATTGGGTTATGCCTCTCCCCAACACAGGCAGGCCGGATGTGAAATCTTCTCTCTCTAGGGGAGAGAACCCAGGATCCCAGTTTCATAACTGAGCTGACAGTAAGGTACATTCCAACATAGTCCTCAGAAACCAACATCGAAGACTGAAGACTAAGCAGATAACAGTTAAGCAACCCTTCCAGGATAACCAGGACAGCAGAAGAATAAGCCATGATGCAACATGAGTGAGTTAGAGAGACCACTGTAGTCTTCCCCCTACCAGCACACTGAGACCACCAGAGGTGGTCACCACCCCAGGGCTACAACTCAATGCAATGGGGTGGGTTGAGCACCCTCCCTCCCTCCTCCCAGAACAGGAGCCCATGGTAAGAACTCCTGTTTTTCTCTGTAGGAGGGAGGAAGGGTGCTCAGAACTGATTGGGAAGTTCCAGAGCCATACTCATCAGGGATGGGAGGATTGCAAGGCCCTAGGTGGCCACCACCTTTTCCAAGATCCTCCAACCAAAGGTGGCCTCAGCCGAGGCAGCTAGATCCATCTTATAATGTCCAGTGAAGGTGGAAGGATTAGCCAACCTACAAATGTCCTTGAGAGAAGAAATCCATCAAATGCCACAAAAGCAGCTGTGCTTTGGACAGAATGAGCTGTAATGCTCAGATAAGGGCTCTTCCAAACAGATATGTTTTCATTTTATTTTATTTTAATTTTTTATAAACAGAAAGCATGCTTTCCCAGGATCCTAGAACAAGAAGATCAGTCTTTTCTGTATGATATTTTAGTACTCACTGTACTTCCTTATGCCAACTGGATTCCGTCTCACAGGAGGGCTTTGGGCAAGATGAGGGCAACACCAGGTATGGACTCCATGAAACCAGGTGTTAATGTTCAGAATGAAAAAAGGATAAATTCTCAATACCACCTTGTCGTTGTGGAACACACATGGATTTGGATTAACAGTCAGGGCTCCGAATTCCAAAAGTCTCACAGAAGTAACTGCATAGAAAAAATAGTCTTAAAGGTAGGATGTTTAAGGCCTATAGACAACAAAAACTTGAAATGCGAACCCATTTAGGCACACAAAACCACTTGGAGATGCCCAAAAAGGGAATTGGTGGACCTAGGGAAAATTAATATTGCCTACCCCACTCAAGAAATAGTTCACATATGGCTAAGAAGTCACCAATTTACACAAAGCTGCCTCCAGGGTACTGCCTAAGGCCACTACCTGCTTCTTTAAACTAACATGCCCAGTTGGAAAATATTCCAAAATTGGTCGGTTTTTCTTTTTTTCTAATGGAAGTTATGCTAATAATTTGACAAGATCTGGTGACTTTTTTTTCTTATACCTAGACAGTTTTAAATCCGAAATCATGAATTTTTTTAATTTTTATTTTTCTTGTAAAATCAAAATTCTAACACTTGGTACCAACTGGAAAAAATTCCAACACATTCAAATTGGATCTGTATGTAGCTTTGACTTTATGGCAAGGCATCAATGAAGATGGATTAGTGTGGCCCACCTGCTGATCAGGACTGATTAGCATCTCTGGAAACAGTAAAACCACCATTATGTGAACAAATGGTGTAGTTGCCTCCACTTTGAAATGTATTTACAACTGCTTGTTAAATTCATTTAGAACTGCTTGCTAAATTCTGGGCCTCATCTTTGTAAAAGGGAAGAATGGCTGTCTGAAAGAGAACTGTTTGTGCTCATTTGTTTTTCTGTCTATCTGATTTGTTTTTCTGTCTATCTGGTTTAGCAGGCCTGAAGAAGGCCTAAATATTTCCTCCCAGTATTGCACATTATTATGCAGAAAGCCAGAGATGGTTCATTTCTGCTATTCCTCAACACATCAATAGCCATCAGAAATGTTTGTCTTCACAAACAATTATCAGCTATCATCATGTGCTTTATTATTTTGCTATATAATATTATTTTTGCTATATAATATTCTGGCTATATAATATTCTAACCACTTGCTAGGCCAGCAGTTTCACCTGTTCTCCTGTGCTGCTGCCTGCCCTGCCTTACAGGACTGCACTGCAAACTATGAACTATCAACTATAAACTGTATGTCAGATATATGGTTAATCAATGTTTTTCAAGGTGTAATATATCAAAATTTTTTGTTCCATAGTACTTCCTAATAAAAACAAAGTTTTTTATGAAGTTATACTGAAACTTGAAGCAACATTTATTCATTATATGTGCCACCCTACAGTATTGCGGAAAAAAATCCAAGTGGTGATTGGTGATTGTTTTTCCACCGGGGCATGCTAGTGTTAAGGTACTGGTGCTTACTATCTCTTTAAGGTACTGGAGTTTAGTGCAAGTCCAGGCCATGCAGGGTGGAACCTAAAACTTGCTTGGTCTTTGCATTAATGGGAAAATGTCCTTTGTAGACACCAAACTGTAAATTTGTCCCCATGTTGCACCATATCTTAGTTGTGGAGGCTTTCTTGTAGGCTAATATGTTCTTTTCAGGAACCCTTTTAAAAGAGAGAGAGAGAGAGAGAGAGAGAGAGAGAGAGAGAGAGAGAGAGAGAGAGAGAGAGAGAGCTTATTGCTCAACCACCAACAGTTCCATGTGGGGATGAAAGAGTGAACCCTGTCTCATGAGAGCTGTCTCACGAGATCTAGTTTCCACTCCTACCCCAGGCTGAGCTGCAGCAGATCTGGAAACCATGAACACACTGGCCAAAGAGAAGCAACCACTTTGACCTCCACCTGACATTGCTATTCTCCTCCTTAGGAATAGCTAGACCAATGGGAGAGGAGGAAAAGCATACAACAGTTCTCCTGGCCATTAGTGTTGAAGTGTGACTATAATAATAATAATAATAATAATAATAATAATAATAATAATAATAATAATAATAATAATACCTTTATTACAGTCTTTGACCAGCACAAAATAAACAGTAGACAGCTAAGTTACAGTGGCTGTACCCTTGGCCTCCACCATTGGGAGATGGGTTGAAAACCTTAAGATCAACTCATCTTTCCCTGGAAGTGAAAAGTGATATGGCTGGTCATTCCCATGTCTTGGACATCACCTTAAGGACCTTGGGACATAGCTGCCATCTTGCGTTGCTTAGCTTCTGGTGGCTTAGTGAGCCCTCTGTCACATTAGTTGTACTGGCTAAGTGTTCCACTGTCAGAGATAGTAAGGGCTTCTCCACCCACAATAAGAGGAGGGATTGATTAGATGTCCCCTTGACGAGTCACATATGCATTGGTGGTCATGTTGCCTATTTGTACCAAGATATGTGAATCCTGTAAAAAGTTGATTAACCAGGTGTATCAATCTGAGCTCTACCCAATCTATGCTGTGGTGCAATTCCTGTAAGGATTACGTCCCCTGAACAAAGTCCCCAACTAGATGCATCACCAACCTATCAGAGATGCAGCCATGGTGAGGATTACACAAACTAAAAGCCCCATACTCTTTCACTCTTTCAACTCATGTGGGTAAGGAAGAGCCTGTATAGAGGCAACCATTACAAAAGGCTGTCCCCAGACGAAAGAAGCTTCAGGTTTGTCCTCCAGTCCACCTAGTCCAGGTGGGGCTGCAGAAGACACCGAAATGGCCAGAGACAGAATCAGGCTACCAGGTTCTCATACCACACCAAAAGTCCCTGTAACTTTGCTAACTCCAGGACAGATGACTGAATGGCATACTGGGCTTTCTGGAAAACCTGATGTGAGGAAAGTTGCCTGACCTGTGAGAATGTTACCTAAAGAAGAAGCTCCAGATGTTCTAGACCAGGCATGTCCAACAAGAGGCTCGAGGGCCGCATTTGGCTTAGAAAGTCCATAGATGCAGCCCTCGGGGCCCTGTGTTGGACATGCCTGACTCTGAATGGGAGTAAGGAGACTCTGGTCCCTGTTGAACGTTGCGTGGAGACATTGCTGTATGAGCTGGATGTCCTCCAGGATCTTTGGCCTGAACAGAGATCTGATGAAGAACTCATGTGGGTAAGGATGGGTTGGGCTACTCCCCAATACATCAAGTGAGCCACCAAAGCCACCAGCAGTTTGGTAAACACACATGGCATGTTGGAAGTTTGAAGAGAATTTATCTATTAAAATGGAGGTATGCAAATATGCTTCTATGAAGTCAAGTGAAGTAAGGTAGTCCCACTCCTGCAGAAAGGCCAGAACAGCCATTATTGTCTCCATTCTGAACTTCTTCTTTTGAGGAAATAATTTAACAATTTCAGATCCAGAATGGCCCTCGTGCTGCCATTCCATTTGGGGATTATGAAAATCAACAAAACATTGAATATATATCCCTTTGCCCCTCTGTCTGCATGACACCAATTCTATGGCACTGATCTGGAAGAGAGGATTGATAACCTCTCACCTGAGGCTGTGTCGATCAGTATCCATGTCCATTGCCCTGCACAGACCAGATGACATGTGAATACTGTTTAGAGATGGGCAAGTGGTACTGTCTGTAGGAATTTGTACCACTGGAGGTTTACAGTGTTCCTGGCGAAAGATATTGACCTTTGAAGGGGTTGAAGTCCCAGCACTCAGTAGTGATGGCCAAATTCAAATCAGCAGTAGCCCTGGGCAACACTCTAGGTACAGCTTTGAAGGACAAGGTAGCCCCACCTTGTTGGCAGGGAACATTCTCCTTGTCAGATTTGGAGGATAAGAGGCAAGATCATCCCCAGGGTCCACCTGCAATGGAGCCTCAAGGCCCCCAGACACTTTAGCCCTTGGAGCTGAGAGGGAGCCATTCAACTCCACATTTGAATAGGGGAATTGGACCTTTGGAGGTGGCTGAGTGGATCTATGAACTTCACTTTCTGTGGAATTTCTTTTGCCCAATACGTTAGAAGATAAGGAAGACTCTTGGGAAAGGCTCCTTTTCCCAGATGAGTGTCCGTCATATCTGTTCACAATGAAGCATGAGAACAAAATGGCTATTGTCACATGCAGCCTCCTTAAAATGGCTGCCACAGTCTAAACTAGCCCTGCCCCCTGAGGGATGGCACTGCATCAGAATGAAGGAAAGTTGCTTCTGGCTAGGACCAGATGCATCCCACTGCTTGAGATGGCACCCTGGAGAACAGGTCCAAGGGGAGAGGCCTGTCAAGTTCATAGTGATTGACTTGGCAGCCCTCCTCGTCCTCAAAACTCTCCCTCCTCTTTGTCAGAGAAGGAGGGGGCAAGATGACTTTCTGTACAATATTACCTCAGAGTCAGACTGAAGGCGGGGGAGGTGCAAGGCTTCTGCCTTGATACTTTCTGTGAGGAAAGGCAGGAATTTTCTTACCTGTAAATGTCCTTTTCTTGGAGGAGAGGAAAAGGTGCATTCAGTAATGACTGGGTTTGCCCCGCCCACCAATGAGACAGGGCCGGACGTCGTTTTGTCTCCTTCCTGTGCGGGGCAGCCCCTCCCAGTCCGGATACCAGAGACCATAGAGAAGATCACTGCCACTGACAACAAAGATTCCGAGGGACCATCTAAACTCAGAACACAAAGTTGCTGAGGAAAAAACAGACTTGGAAAAAAAACAGCAGCCAAGAACCAATGAGAGGATACTTACAACAGAGAAAAGGAATACCTCCTCCAACTTGAACAATAACAGGGCCCCACTGAAAACTCCTGGATCCTAGTTACAAACACAACCCCTTAAAAAAGTAAAAAGGGCTGAAGAGAAGTGAAGTTACGTTGCGACTCTGCTGAGATGGGCTGAATGCACCTTTTCCTCTCCTCCAAGAAAAGGACATTTACAGGAAAGAAAATTCCTGCTTTCTCTGGAGGAGGGAAAAGGTGCATTCAGTAATGACTGGGATATACCAAGTGCCTCACACTCAGGGTGGGAGAGACGCAACCCCTTCACTGAGAAACCACTTTATGGAGTACTCTACAACCAAAAGCAGCTTCCGCAGAGGCTACCTAGACAATTTTGGAGTGACGAATAAAGGTATTTGTGGAGGACGAAGCATCCACCACACAAATTCAGCCTAAAAATATAATTCCCTCAAAGACAACTTAGGTAGTGGCCACTCTTGCTGAATGGGCTGTCACTCCCTCAGGGGGTTCTCTATCTACTGCCTTATATGCCTCAAAGGTGGCTATTCTTTGCCAACAAGAAAAAGACAATACTGAAGCTGTCTTGCCACTAGAGGGACCCCTGAAAAGGACAAATAGAGCTTCTAACATCTTAAAATCTTTTGTACAATCCCAATAAAAACTTAAAACCCATTTAACCTCAAAGGAGTGCCAACCCCTTTCCCAAGGAGTATTTGGATTAGGACAAAGAGTGGGCTACACCAGTCTTTGTGATCTATGAAAAGGTGAATTTACCTTAGGAGGTGGTCTAGCATAAGAACTACTCTATAGTCCTGGAACGCACAATGGTTAGGATTAATAGAAAAGGACCCCAATTCCAAGACCCATCTGTCTGAAGTGGTTGCCACCAAAAAGATGGTCTTTATGGTCACGAACCTGACAGACACTGAGGCATTTAAAGAGGATTCAAAGGGTAGCCCATCAAGACCTTAAATACCAGATGGAGATTCCAAGTCAGGTAACAGTGCCCTGTAGTGGCTTTAAAAGTTTCAAACCTTTTATAAAACATTTGATGTCAGGATGGCCGGAGAAAGCGTCAGACTCCTTAGGACCTAAAATGGTACTCATCGTAGAAACTTGCCTCTTAATAGAGTTAGTGCTCAGTCCTTCTTCAACACCCCTTGAAAAAATTCCAGCACATGAGTTATCTTAAACTTTCCTACTGAGACCCCTTTAGATTCACACCTTTAGATTGAGACCCCCTAGATTCTCTCTATTAATTGTGCATTATGTCTCTACTAACTGAGACATAGGATAGCTTGCAGAGGTCTCAGGTGAAAACAGGACCACGGTAGCACAACTTGACATGATACCCTGAAACCCGAAGGGAGGCCAGGGTCATCTGAATTGTCAAAGATGCTGTCCTGATTTGGAGATAATTGGAAGGCCTGAGGGAAAATAGATTGTTTTGGAGCATTTTTGGGAAAGGCCTCAGCTCTATCCTGGTCAGAATTGGAATCAAGTTCACTGGCCCTATGGAGATTACAGCACAATGATGACTGTCTTGTCCAATAAGTCTGAGGAGGAAAGCTGATCATGTTTGCAGCAAGGGTCTTTTGGTCTTAGGCAGACGATGAGGATGAAGAAGTAGAGGATGATGAATCTAATTAATGTCTAGAAACTCATAGGTCAAAATATCGTCTTTGGTCCCAAATGACTAATGCCAGGGTTAATTCCTACACAGAAGGAAGATCAACAGTCCTCTCCCTGTTTTCAGGTGACACAGAGTCAAGAACTCCACCACAGGATTTTGCTGGCCTACGAGGCAGAACTGCCTGTCTAAACAGGGATTGTGCTTCAACCACCCAATGCCAAAGCCAGATACTGAAAAGGGTAACAAGGATGAACCCTTTTACAATATACTTCCCAGGACTGGGGAGAAGAGAGTCAGGCCAGATTGTGAAGTTGCCCAGGTCTCAAACCACTGATCTGCAGACATTCAGACTTATAGGTGTAGTGTATTAGAATTACACCATTACAGCCTTTTCCGCCCAACAATTCTTAACTCTGGACCAAGGAGATGGCATCCAAAGTCCTGAACCCAAATAATAAGTTTTTACACTCTTTCAGTGTTACTTCAACTCTTGTATTTCATGGATCTTCTGGACCTTCTTTAAGACTGTGTTCAGTTCTGGGCACCTCACTTTAAGAAGGATGCAGCCAAACTGGAGCAAGTCCAGAGGAGAGCGACAAGAATGATCAGTGGGATGGAAGGGAAGCCCTACGAGGAAAGGTTGGGGGAACTTGGGATGTTCAGCCTGGAGAAGAGGAGGCTGAGGGGAGACATGATTGCCCTCTTCACATACCTGAAGGGCTGTCATAGGGAGGAAGGGGCCAATTTGTTCATAGCTGCTTCTGAAAGCAGAACTAGAACCAATGGGTACAAACTGCAAGAAAGGAGATTCTGGCTGGAAATCCGGAAAAAATTCCTGACTGTGAGGGCGGTTCGGCAGTGGAACAGATTGCCAAGGGAGGTGGTGGACTCTCCCTCACTGGGGATCTTCAAGCAGAGGCTCGATGAGCACCTGTTGGAGATGCTCTAGGGGGAATTCCTGCTGCAGGCAGGGGGTTGGACTAGATGACCTACTAGGTCCCTTCCAACTCTATGATTCTATGATTCTATGATTCTATGAAGACAATGCAGCCATCAGGACCTCTACTTTGGAAATCTGCAATGGCCAAAGTTTCCTGAGGCAAATAATAAATCTTACCTACTGATTTCTGGCATGTGCACCCCTGGTGTAGACACTGTTCCTTCTGCATCCATGACAGATGGGCCTGCCTTAGAGAAGGGAACTTCTGCCATTGTGAGAATGCCCTGGAGAGACAAAAACTTCAACCAACTGGCTTTGTTAGCTTGGTGGAAGAAATAATAGTCTAAACTTTGGGATTATAAACAAGAGAAGCCATTATTACCAAGCAGTATTGCCTGAGACTTGATACATTCAGAGCAAGACTCAGCCAGGCTGGGCTGGTTTAGGCTGGTTCCTTAAATAGGTCCTCTGCTGTGCAGCAGGCTAAGAAATATGATTACCTTGGACCAGTGATTTTCAACCAGTGTGCCGTGGCACACTGGTTTGCTGCGGATAATCCTCAGGTGTGCCGCAGGAATTTGGAGATTTACATACATTAACAGGAAAATTGGAAGATCTGAACAACCTGCTGTGCTTTGTCAATGGTAGAAACAACTGATGGTGTGCCTTGACAATTTTAGTTCCTTGTTAAATGTGCCATTAGATTAAAAAAGGTTGAAAATCACTGCCTTAGACAATAATCTAAGAAACTGGTCCACAGGAAAACAAGGCATATCTAGGGTGTTGTACACACTGGAGTTTCCTGCTCCTGAGGATGTCCCTTAGGAAACCTCTGAGAAGCCTGACCTCATGAGTCTGAGGGAAGCCTAAAGTCTGGATGACCTTATAGATGATGAACACTTGCAGTGATTTGAATGGGTCAGTTCCTCTAACTCCAAGGGCTAGAGAATGACTGAGGAATATAGAAAAGGCAACAGAGACCTTATAGTTCTGTTAAGTCAGGAAACCAGTGAGCAAGGCTCCTGTGGAGGCTCCTGTGTAATCTTTCTATTACAGCTTTTTCCAGAAGGTTCTGGACCCACAATGTCACAGGTGTCTAGGTTTCCTGAGTTTTGTTCCTCTTTTGTTAGTTTGTTTTTTTTCTTTTTCTTTTTTCCTTTTACACCCCCTAGTCTATAACCTCAGAAATGTGTAGTAAATTACTGAACCTTGTGAGTAATTTTACTTTCGCTAAGGCAACAGCTATGAGGCATGAAGTTTTGAGACTCATCTCGGTTACTGCATGGTGTGGAGAATGAGACACCTGGCACCTCCATGTCTTTGCACCATCATTGCCCTCGCTGCTGGTCACTGCTGGACAAACAAGAGGACAAGAAATGCAGTTCCTGTCATGAAAACACCTCTCCAAAGGTGCTCTGCATGCGGCTTCCAATAAGCAACCTTAATATCCTTCCTGCCTCCCCTCTCCAATCGAGGCCTGGGCCTTGAAAAACTCACTGTGCACCTTGCTGATGGAAAACTGGAACAGGCAAAATGGCCGCCGATAACCACCGGGATCACAAAAAGGCGGCTGCAGCTGCAAGCGCCAGTGTGAGGCGCAGGACACTTGGTTCCTCAAAGTGGCGGGTGCGAGTGGTGGTGCCTGCCCTGAGGCCTCCGCTGCCATTGATAGCACCAGCTCTTCTGTGCACTGGTTTGTACGCTGGTCCTCTGTGCACCGGCGAAGCCTCTCAGGGAAGCAGGAGTGGTGGGCACAGAGGTGACGGTGGGCACTGAGGTGGGCACTGAGCCAGGGAGCTTTTTCCGGTCATCTGTCTCCATCTGGAGGTCCCTGGATGGCAGAGTCAGGGAGGCTTCAGGAGGAGCTCCTCTGCCTCTGCGATGCTGCAACCTGCGGTGCCACTGCAGTCTCCCGCCCGCCACTGAGGGACTCGGATGGGAGGCTTGCAGAGCCGGTCCCCGTGGGGCCTGAGACCCACCGGGGGGGGGGGGTGGGGAGGCTAACAGGGCCCAACAGGGCTCATTTCTCCTTCAGCTCCGATGAGGAAGAATGGGAATTGGTGGAAGCTGAAAAGGACTCGGACAATGATGATACCCTCCTCTTTGCCCAAAAGCCCATGTGCACGAACGAGGGGGCAGGGCCATCAGGATACCTTCCTCGTCATCCCAAAAGGCCGCCGATTGCAACTGCAGCTGCCAAAGTGCAGTGAGGGGGGATCCATATAGGGCCCCCAGCACCAGATTCCCTCAGGGTCTGTGGTAGTCCCAGGCCAGGAGGGGCAAGCCTGTCCAAGGGGAACGCTTGTTCCCAAGCGTCGGTCAGAAAGGGAAAGACAGGGTAGAATGGAGAGAGAAGCACAGGGAAATGGAGGCAGGTGTAGAGAAGAAGCAGAAGGAAGGAGACAGGCCCTCTCTGTAGGCCTCTCCTGCATGGTAGGCCTCAGTTGTCCTGTAGGCCTCAGTAGGCTTCTTAGGCACTATAGATCTATCCTGCCTTGTCCTGGACTAATCCACTCCATAAAGAGAAAGGAGCACAGGGAAATGGAGGCAGGTGTAGAGAAGAAGTAGAAGAAAGGAGACAGGCCCTCTTTGTAGGCCTCTCCTGAGTTGTAGGCCTCAGTTGCCCTGTAGGTCTCAGTAGGCTTCTTATGCCCTGCAGACCACTCCTGCCTTGTCCTGGACTACTCCACTCCATAAAAAGAGCACAGGGAAACAGAGGGAGGTGTAGAGAAGAAGTAGAAGAAAGGAGACAGATCCTCTCTGAAGGCCTCTCCTGCACTGTAGGCCTCAATAGGCTTCCCAGGCCTTGTAGGCCTCTCCTGCCCTGTCCTGGACTAATCCAATTCACAAAGAGAAAAGAGCATAGGGAAATGGAGGCAGGTGTAGAGAAGAAGTAGAAGAAAAGACACAGGCCCTCTCTGTAGGCCTCTCCTGTATCATAGGCCACAGTTGCCTTGGAGGCCTCAGTAGGCTTTGTAGGCCCTATAGTCCTCTCTTGTCTTGTCCTTGTTTCCTTTTGCACAGAAACCTGTTTAACCATTTTAAGTCCAGAATGGCCCGCCAATCACCATTCCGTTTGGTGACAAGAAAGAACACAGAGTACACCCTGGTGCCTCTCTGGTTGACCGGGACTGGTTCGAGTGCTCTTATCTGCAGAAGGTGTCAGATGGCCTCCATCCGCAGACGGTGACGCTGAGGATCTCTCGACCAGGGCACCAGCCAGAAGCAATCCTTGGGAAACTTCAGGAAATCCAGAGAGAGACCTCGGTGAACCACCTGAAGTGCCCAAGAGTCTGTGGTCATCGAGGTCCAGTTCCCCGCATAATGCAATAGCCTGGCCCCGACTGGATTAGGGGAGGGGCCCATGTGACAGTTAGGTGGCACGCTGCTCCTTGGGGGTCTTGGATCCCTGGGAGGAATTAGATGGTCTGGGCTTGGGTTTAAAAGGGGGCTTGCCCCTGACCCACTTGGGCTTAGCTTGCTTCCAACCCTCCTGGGAACGATAGCCTGAAGGACGAAAGGACTGGCTCTTCTTAGGAGCCTCCTTTTTAGATGTCACCAGGACCTTTCGTTTATCTTTATCATCTACTAGAAGAAGTTCCAAGGCGTCTTTAAAGAGCATCTCGCCCTAAAAAGGAGCTGCCACTAACCGGGCAGAAGAACCTGAATCCCCCTGCCAATGTCGCAACCAAACATTTCTGCGGGCTACTACTCCACTAGCCATAGACCTGGCAGCCAACTCCAATGAGTCAAAAGCACAATCAGCAGAAGCTGCTGCTAGTGTTATCTTTTTTAAAGATGACCTGACCCTGCTTGGGACAGACTTGTCCGCAGCCAGGCCTTCTGCCCATATGTAGGCGGCCCTAGCAAAAATAAAGTTAGCAACCGAGGCCCTGGGAAGAAGCTCGGAAGAAGACCCCTGGGAAGAAGTCTCAAAGTTACGTTTAAGCGCCATATCAATGCGCTTGTCGCAAGACTCCTTGGGTCCTGATTCCCCCTCCAAGGGTAACAAGGCAGGAGAACACAGTGATACCACTGGCCCATCCACCACCATGACATTGATCCTATTCATCATGGCTTCCGGAAGTGTATAACGTTTGTCCAGTAGGCGAGAATTATGCCTAGAGGACATAGGACGTTCCCATTCCAAAGAAAAGACCCTTTCCAGTTGCTCTGGGAAGGGCACCACAAAAGGCTTAGCCAGGCCCTGATGAAAGGACTTAGCCTGGGAGAATGGATCATTAGGCCTTGAGGTGCCGGGAGTGACAGTTAGATCCATGGCTGCAGCAGACTTTGATAGCTCCCCTGGGTAGAGCTCCGGGGGGCATAACAAATCCACTTTACTGAGGGGAGGAATTGCCTCCACATCATCCCCGGACGGAACTGAGACCTGTGGGTACCTTCCCCCGGGAGGGAGAAAGTTTCATCCAACCTGCTGACATGGGGAGAAGGGCACCCTTCCTGCTCCTACAGAGAAGAAAGGAGACAGGCCCTCTCTGTAGGCCTCTCCTGTATCATAGGTTTCAGTTCCCTTTGAGGCCTCAGTAGGCTTTGTCGGTCCCGTAAGGCCTCTCCTGCCTTTTCCTGGATTAATCCACTCCATAAAGAGAAACGAGCATAGGGAAATGGAGGCAGGTGTAGAGAAGAAGTAGAAGAAAGGATATGGGCCCTCTCTGTAGGCCTCTCCTGCCTCAGCAGGCTTCCTCGGCCCTGAAGGCCTCTCCTGCCTTGTCCTGGACTAATCCACTTCACAAGGGGAAAAGAGAAGGCCAGAGGCAACATAAAGGCAGACAGACAGAAAAGAAGCTGAAACCACAAGTCAAAAGGTAGAAAAGAGAAGGAGACTAGCTGAGCTCTATGGAGCACAGCAAGACGTGGCCTTGCTCAAAGGGAGGCAGAGCCGTACTGGGAGAGGCTGCCCCACACAGGAAGGAGACAAAACGATGTCCGGCCCTGTCTCACTGGTGGCAGGGCAAACTCAGTCATTACTGAATGCACCTTTTCCCTCCTCCAGAGAATTTCTGAAGTATTCAACTGCTTTTGTCACCAGAGAAGACAATTTTGCCTGAGATTTAACAGGCTCTACCAGGGTGACCAGATGACTGGAAAAACCTGGATTTGTCCAGATTTTTAGCCTCCTGTGCGGGTTTTGACATCATTTTCCTACATTTTGGCTTCATGTTGAAACTTCGTGATAATGCACAGTACCCCATCATGTCATATGTCATTGGATTCGTATTGAAGAGCAGAATTCAGTGCAATAATCAGTTTTGAGATATCTCCTTCCTATCAAAAGTTATGGTAAAAAAAACTATATAGGCAATTTTTTTCAGTGGGTAGGAATTTTGGCCTGGAATTAGAAATTTTGGCCTTGGGGCTCAGGAATTTTGGGTTTGGCATCTGGTCACCCTGTCTATAGCTCTCCTTCACTTTCCCCATGGCACTGACACCAAGAGGGCCCTGGGGTAGACTCTCCACACGCACTCCTGAGGGCAGGGTCTCCAAGAGAAATTTTTTAAGGCGGTACAAAACCCATTTGGGGCCGCTAAGACTTGCAAAATTATTTTGAAAATAAAAAGTTGAGGCTCATTAATGTGCATCAAAATTCAAGAAGTGCTCATCTATATACAGTGGTACCTTGATTGTGGTACAGTGGTACATTGATTGTGGTACAGTGGTACAGTGGTACCTTGAGTGCTAACTATTAGATGTTTTAGAAAACCCTTAGTCAACTCAAGTTATCAGAAAGAGGATCTTTATTCAACAAGTGTCGGGGAAACTCCTTGGACTCACATCCCAAAGTGAGGAGCCGGCCAAGATGGCTGCTGGCCTTAATCTTTTATAGTGGCAAAGCAGGTTAAAGAAGCAAGAAAGCATTATTCTATTCCATAGGCTGCATTATACAACATGATCATAACAAACAATACTAATTGGTTTACAGGCAACCATGCTTGGTTTACTGGCGAGCATGCTCAGTAATGTTTGAGCATTTCTTTAGTGATCTCACCTCTTCAGGTGACACTGCAAGCAAGTAGGTAGTATCTTATACTTAGTAACTATGAGCTGTGCTTAGGCCTGGGAGCAAAGCTCTTTGTAGTTACCTTACAGAACAGCCATTGTTCCTTTATCAATTTTGGCACAAGATCATAGTTATGAAGAAGGCCCAGCTGTTTCTGTTTAGCTGAGAAGGTTCAGGCTACAGCAGAATTATGCTGACTGAGAGAATTATGCTGCGTTGTGCTTTTAGCCATAAGTTTCAGGCCTAAGATATATTAACTTTGTTATGATCAAGGGGTGCTGTGATCAGCCTGGTCAGATTCTGGGAGGCTGGCAGCATTCCACAGTAACTCCTACAATGCAGCTGGAACTAATCATATTGAGTCTGCCTTTCCATAGGACTATTTCAGCGGCGTGGAGAGGGGGGATTCTCTACTTGGGTAACAGCCTTTCCCCCATAATAACCTACCCAGGCCTTTGTGCTCTGGAGAGGAAATCCAGCCTTGCATACAGCATGGAGACAACATGGGAAATGGCAGTTACCAGTTATAAGTCCTTGCTCGATTGGCGAAGAGCGTGATGCCAGGGCTACTTCCGACGGTGGGAGAGTGTCATCATGCCTCATTGGGCAGCTATTGCCTACCTTAAGCTGGGCAGCCCCCAGCCAGTAAGATGCTACCTCGCCACAATCTGTTAACCTCAATGGGTGCGTGGGGTTTAGGGTGAAAACTGGCAAGCAGATTGACAACTCAGCACCATGCAACAAACATAAGAAAACTTCAGTCCTGAAGTTGGGTACCTGAAACGTTCAGACAATGACCCCCGGCTTTTCAGATGATTTGCAAGAACTGGATGACGTAAGTAAGACAGCTGTCACTGATATGGAACTGAGCAGACAGCAGATGGACATAATTGCCCTTCAAGAGAAAAGGCTGTCAGACTCAGGATCTATTAAGGAGAGAAATTTCTCATTCTTCTGGCAGGGAAAGCCATCAAGTGAGACTAGGGAATATGGAGTTGGCTTTGCAGTTAGAAACAGCCTACTTGGATTCACACCTAGTTAAAAACACACCTACTGGAGGAAGTGAAAGAACTCTGTCTCTGCAGCTACAGTCATCAGTAGGGTTGATCACTCTTATTAGTGTATATGCACCAACACTATCATCTTCAGCAGAATCCAAAGACAAATTCTATGATGATTTGGCTGCCACTATCAAGAAAATCCCTGAGAAAGAACCATTGTTTATTCTTGGTGATTTTAATTCAAGAGTTGGTTCAGACCATAGTTCTTAGCCTGCTTGTATAGGTCATTTTGGCATTGAGAAGATGAATAAAAATGGCCAACACCTGCTGGAGTTTTGCTGCTATTATGATTTTTGCATTAGCAATACATTCTTTAACACAAAGCCTCAACATAGAGTGTCTTGGAGATACCCAAAATCGAAGCATTGGCATCAGCTTGACTTGATCCTCACCAGGAACTCCAGCCTTCCCAGCATTAAGATCACACGTAGCTTTCAGAGTGCTGATTGTGATACAGACCACTCCTTGGTGTAGCAGAGTAAAATTACAAGCAAAGAGGCTGCATCACTCAAAGAAGGAAGGAAGACCATGAATCAATATCAGCAAGACCCAAAGTCTGGAAAAGGTGATGGAATTTGACCAAGCACTTGAGGAATTTCTCCCGGGCCCAGCTGAGGCAAACGTTTCTGAACGATGGGAACATTTCAAGAATGCTGTTTGTACTACCGCCTTGTCAGTTTTTGGTAAGCAGGTTAGACAGATAGCAGATTGGTTTGAAGCTCACTCGGAGGAGGTGACACCAGCCCTTGAGTAAAAGAGGAGAACTCTAATTGCATATAAAGCCTGTTCTAGTGAGCACAACCTTCAAGCCCTGCTCGATTGGCGAACAGATTGCCAGGAGAAGGTCCAACAGATTGCCAGGAGATGTGCTAACAATTATTGGCTGCAGCTTTGCTCTCAGATCCAGGTAGCAGCTGACACAGGGAACATCAAGGGGATGTATGATTGCATCAAGCAGGCCTTAGGTCTAACAGTGAGGAAATCTGCCCCGCTTACGTCCACTACAGGTGAGGTCATCCAGGACCGAGCACAGCATATGGCACGGTGGGTGCAGCACTACTCTGAGCTATACTCCAGAGAAAATGCAGTAACTTAAGAAGCTTTAAACAACATTGAGTGCCTGCCTGTCTTGGAGGAGCTTGACGGTGAACCAACTATAGAAGAACTAAACAAAGCCCTGGATTCCCTTGCTTCTGGCAAGGAATCTGGGAAAGATAACATCCCTGTTGAAGTTCTGAGGTGCTGTAGAGGGACTATTTCTACTGAACTGTACGAGATATTCTGCCTTTGTTGGAGAGAAGGTGGAGTACCACAGGACATGAAGGATGCTAATATCGTCACACTGTACAAGAACAAGGGTGACAGGGGTGACTGTAACAACTACCACATCTCTCTTCTTAGTGTTGTAGGGAAGCTGCTTGCCCGAGTCATACTGAAGAGACTTCAGGTGCTTGCAGAGAGAATCCATCCTGAATCACAGTGTGGATTTCGAGCCAACAGGTCCACCACTGATTTGGTATTTTCCATTAGATAGTTGCAAGAGAAATGTAGGAAACAAAGACAGCCAAACTTTGTAACCTTCATAGACCTTACAAAGGCTTTTGATTTGGTTAGCCTTTTTAAAATCCTCCCCAAGATTGGATGCCCACCTCTGCTCCTCAACATCATCAGGTCCTTTCATGAGGACATGAAAACACTGTAGTTTTTGATGGCTTAGCATCAGACTCGTTTCACATCTGAAGTGGAGTGAAGCAGGGCTGCGTCCTCGCACCAACTTTATTTGGGATCTTTTTTGCAGTCATGCTGAAGCATGCTTTTGGAAATGCAACAGAGAGAATCTATCTCCAGACCAGATCAGATGGAAAACTCTGCAATCCTTCCATACTAAGAGCAAAGTCCACAGTGCAGCTGAAATGCTTGCGGGAGTTCCTCTTCACCAGTGACGCTGCTGTTACTGCTCACTCTGCCAAAGACCTTCAACAACTTATGGACCATTTTAGCAAAGCCTGCCAAGATTTTTGACTAACAATCAGCTTGAAGAAAACACAAGTCATGGGTCAGGGTGTGAATCCACCTCCCTGTATCACAATCTCTGAACATGAACTGGAGGTTGTGAATGACTTTGTGTACCTTGGCTCAACTATCTCTGACACTCTCTCCTTAGATACTGAGCTGAATAAACATATTGATAAAGCGGCTACCACGTTCTCCAAGCTTACAAAGAGAGTATGGCTTAATAAGAAGCTGATGGAACATACAAAGATTCAGGTCTATAGAGCTTGCGTCCTGAGCACACTCTTATACTGCAGCGAGTCTTGGACCCTTTATGCATGGAAGGAGAGAAAGCTGAACACTTTCCATATGCGCTGTCTCCGACATATTCTTTACATCACCTTGACATCACCAAGTTTCAACTGACACAGTCTTGGAACGTGCTGGAATCTCTAGCATGTTCACACTTCTGAAACAGCGGCGTCTATGCTGGCTTGGGCATGTCATGAGAATGGCTGATGATTGGATTCCAAAAGATCTCCTATATGGAGAATTAGTGCAGGGAAAAACGCCTTGGAGGGAGACCACAGCTGCGATACAAAGACATCTGCAGGAGGGATCTAAAGGCCTTGGGAATGGACATCAACAGCTGGGAAACCTTGACCTCCAATTGTTCAGCGTGGAGGCAAAAGTCCCAGCATGACCTTCTCCATCTGGAAGAGACACTTGTTCGGCAGGCTAAAGCTAAGAGACAAACCCGAAAGCAGCGAAACCTGGGGCCTGGGCAGGTGACGGAATTTATTTGTCCTCAGTGTGGAAGGGATTGCCATTCTCGAATTGGCCTTTTATCCACACTAGGTGTTGTTTCAGGACCTCCAATCAGAGCACTATATCATAGTCTTTCGAGACATAAGGATGCCAATGAAGACCTTGAATAAAGACCGTCTTGAATAAAGAATGTTTTATATAAAGAGCAAAATTTTCTCAGAAATTTTGACTTACTTAAAGAGCATTGTCTTGAATAAAGAGCACTTCTGAGGAAGTTTGGAACAGGCTTCCGTGGGAAGGGAACTCACAGGCAGGACAAGGAGACTAGCTTGAGCTACAGTGGGGCCCTGGGCAAAGTTTGGAATAGGCTTCCATTGCCAGAAGAACTCATGGGATGTCCGGGGGGAGCAGCCTGATTTACACTGAGTCAGGTCTGTATGTGGGATCTGTGTGTGGCAGCATGGAAGGTGTGCCTTATCGATGTTCTAGTGCTGCTCCCCATCAGCAGCTTGGGAATGTTAAAGTTGCACAAAAAGACAATAGATTCCATTGAGCCAATGGATAGCAGTGATTCCATTAGTGATTGTGAAAGCACAATCCTAACCATGTCTGTTCAGATGTAAGCCCCATTATGTCCAATGGGTCTTACTCCCAGGAAAGTGTCTTTAGGATTGCAGCCAAAGTCATCCCCTCTCTGTAACCCTCACATGAGCCATGAAGGTTTTCAAAGGTACAGTACAGTTCAGTACTGTACAGTATTTTCTTTATTGCAGTGTTGTGTGTTACTGTATATTAGAGTGCTTTGTACAGTGTTATATTGCAGTGTTTTGTAATCATTTTTATAAATAGTTAATATTCAAGATGGCTGCCCGAGCATCAGCAATGTAAACTGCTCTGGCTGTTATATTTTCATTTATTCAGTTCCAGTCACAAGTAAGGCTTATTCTCCTCAGCAGAATGGTTATCAGATACTGGGAACTGGTGGTACATTTTCTTTTTCATTTTCCCTATCTCTCTTTATGGAGAATAGCCAAGGATTCTTCCCATTAATGGGGAAAAGAAGAAGACATGCGTCGGACTCTGGCATCTCTTCTGTAAAAGTAGCCAAACAACTTCGTTTGGGAAAATTTCCAGCCTGGGCAAGAGCTGTGGGTGAGCTTATTAATCCTGACTCCTCTGATAAATCTGCTACGCTCCAGGGTACTATAGATTTGACTGACTTTTTGCCTCCTCTATCTCGGCCTTGTTCTCAGGCAGATGCTAACAACCTCACCCTGCTTAATGTGAAGAACTTAGTAGGGGAGCTTACTTACGAGTATTTGTTTTCTGTTCTGGCCCAGTTCTGTGTGGCGGTCGGTGATACGGTTACCTTTGTTTATAAGCAATTGGATGTTATAAGTAAACAAGTGGGCAAAGTTTATCAAGCCTTATGCCGGGAGCAGAGAGCCGAAGGAGATTCTCCTGAGACTTTATCAGCACAGAAAGGAAATCCTTTTGACTTTTCCGCTCTGCTTTTTGGTCTCGAGCCAGTTGGCCTTAGAAATAGGCCCTACTTGCAACCAAAATAATTGGTCTGATAAGCACAAAATCCGCAGAACAATCTCTAAGTTGCTGGGCCTTAATATTACTACAGTTGATTTAAAGGCTGTTCAATTCCTTCCCTTTTTCCCTGGAGCAACTAGGGTGCTTTTAAAATTCAACTCTTGCTGAATTCCAAGGCTGCTTCTTGAAAGAAAACAACTTCTGTACAGTCTCAATATATTACCGAGACGGATATTCCAAGACACTATTATTGCTGACAGGGAGATCCTGTGGGCAAGGAAAAGGTGCCCCCTCCCCCACCTCCATAGCTAAGGATTGTCTCACTCAACCCAGCCTGCTATCTTATGGCTGTGACTGTGGTAGGGGGGTGGAGGTTGCATTATTCCATAAACGCCACAGTCCCTTTTGAAGCTCTACTAACAATTACAGACTCAGATGATGAAATAATTAATGGAGCTGTAACTGAGGCCTTGCAACTTTCCTATCATGAACAGCAAAAAGTAGTGAAGATTCTTGAAAAAGTTAGAGATCAATTACTTGAAAAAATCACCCAAGATATAACATCTGGGCAACAATCCCCCAAAGGACGTCAGCTGGATACAACTGATAATCTTCCAACCTTACTTCCTGAATGTGTTGTGACCAGAAGCATTCATGGGGGCACCTTCACTCTGATTGATGCTTTAGGCTCAAAGTGTCCCCCCTTGGTGTTTGACTATACCAACTTTAAGGAGATCCCTAAATAGAGGAATGTAGCCTTGGCAGGACATCAGGATCCTCTTATTCCCACAAATCAGTTGACTCTAGGGCAGTGTTCTCAATCTTCATAACACTGTGATCCCTTTATAAGTTCCTCATGTTGTGGAGACTCCCAACCATAAAATTATTTTTGTTGCTACTTTAAAACTGTAATTTTGCTACTGTTAACATAATGTAAAAATCCGATATGCAGGATGCAGGATGTAAATGTGTGTTCTATGCACACA
Source organism: Cryptoblepharus egeriae (assembly GCA_030015325.1). Classification (NCBI taxonomy): domain Eukaryota; kingdom Metazoa; phylum Chordata; class Lepidosauria; order Squamata; family Scincidae; genus Cryptoblepharus; species Cryptoblepharus egeriae. The sequence continues at coordinate 5,057,309 of JAREYC010000009.1, forward strand.
TTGAACACAATGGGATTTATTTCAGAGTAGGCATGCATAGGATTGGGCCTTGAGGCTGCAATGCTAACCACATTTACATGGGAGTAAAGGCCCTCTGACTGTAATGGGATTTGTTTCAGAGTAGGCATGCATAGGATTGGGCCCTGAGGCTGTCAGTCAGCCCCAGTGTGCGCGCAACTACAGCCAGAGGTCTGGCAAGCCTGACCTGCCCCCCTGCACCAGGGGTCTTTAGGCGACTCCCAGGAAAGCTGTAGGCGACCCCAAAGTGGTCCCGACCCCCACTTTGAGAAACGCTGCTCTAGGGCATAATACGATAGAGGTAAGAGCTCTGCTATGAATGGATGTGTACTCTATGATTCAAATGCACTCCATCTGGAAATTACAGATGCTCCTACCACCCCAACTGGATTGAATTTAGAACTGACCAAGAAGGAAGGGGAAGGGGATAGGAATGCCCAGAAGACAACTAGCGTCATTCCGGTGGCATAATGACGGGTACCAGACCAGCACACAAATAATATTGCCCTCATAACATGGAATATAAACAGATGGTCTTGTCTCCTCCAGAATCCTGAATCGAGTATCTTTCCCATAAGGACATAGCTCTGATACAAGAAACTTGGATCCAAGATAATGCGATATTTAATGGTTTTCACTCGTACTCCATAAGTGCAACCCTGAGGGCAGGCCATGGAAGATGCAAGGGAGGTCTAGGAGTGTTGATTGCTACATCTCTGTGTGTGAATTCAAGGCAGTTTCCATCCTTCAAGCATCATGCAATGGCCATCCTTGTTCAATTCGAGGACTGGGATTTGCTGATAATAAATATGTACCTACCTCAGCAAAAGAAGAAATCACTAACTTTGGCATTATGGACAGAACTTGAAGCTTATGTAGCAGAGTTCCTGCACTCTTATCCCAATTCTTATGTGATGTTGGGAAGGGATTTTAATGTGTGTACAGGGCCTATGGACCAGGCCTTATATTCTCAGCATAAAGCATACCCTCCCATACCCAGTTTGAATGGACCTCTATTAAATCGGCTATCGAAAGATAAGAAAGCAAATTATGCTGGGTTCCTCTAACATCAAATGACCATCAGGCTTAATCTGCATATTTTGAATGGGGCATGCGAAAATGATCATCCAGCTGAATTTACCTATTTGGCAGGAACTAGAATGAGCCAAATAGACTACTTAATCATTTCAGCAAACTTAATTCCACTTTTGGAGAATCTGGAAATAGCTCCAAAATTTGAAAGAGATCATCTTCCTGTTTCATTAACTAATCCATCTAAGAAGAGATATTCAATATCCACCAACGATAATCCCTGAGGGTGGAATATACTGTCGGGCCAAATGGATCCCTAAGTTGGAGTTGGAGTTACAGATCTTACTTGCATCGGAATTCAGGCAAAGTACCAGGACATCTATTGTGCATACACGCAATCCAATGGAAATCTATGAGAAGCTGATTAGCGTGCTGAAACAGCTGTTCACTGATAAGGCAAAAGCAACCCATCAAAGGCACCACCCAACATCGAAACCATGATTTGATAAGGAGTGAAACCATGATTTGATTACAGCAAAACAAACCTTACGGTGCACCTATCAAGCCTATTAATTAAGTTCAGATCTGAAGGTGGCCCAAACTCTTCTGAAGGAAAAAAAAATCATATAAAAAGCTTTTAGTGCAAAAGAGAAAAGAGGCCCAGAAAGAAAATTGGGAAAAATTGATTGAAGCAGCCAAATTTAAGTATACGTCTGTGTTTTGGCAGCTGATAAAGATCTCCCCAACTTCTGGGCTGACGCTCCCAGATTGTTACATCCATCCAGAGACATGGGAGAAACATTTTCAAGACTTATATAAAGATGTAGAAGTGATTCAACCAAGAGGGAATAGCATCCTTGAGGATGTACCCACTGGGCACCTGTGACAACTTCTGAAGTTCATGACTTAATAACCCACATGAAAGTGGGAAAAGCCCCTGGAGAAGATTTGATGCCTCCAGAGGCGATTAAAAATAACTTGGATTTTTGGGTCTCAGTTTTAACTTCTCTTTTCACATATATTGATGCTACTGGCCGAATACCAGATAACTGGGGCTTTGCTATCATAGTCCCCCTATTCAAGAAGGGTAATAAAGATGATCCGGGGAACTATAGGCCCATTAGTCTTCTTAACACAATTTGTAAACTTTATACCAGGCATTTGTATTGGAAATTTAGAGACTGGGTAGAGCAGGAAAAAAATATTAGCGGAAGAACAGGCAGGCTTCCGGGATGGACCATCTACAATTGATCAGTGCCTATTGTTACAATTCTTAGTTGAAAAATATACTTTCGACAAAGCAAACTCTCTCCATGTGGCCTTCATCGATTTAAAGGCAGCCTTTGATTCCATCTCAAGGGTCAAATTATGGAAGAAATTGGAGGCCTCTAATATTGATAAGCGTTTGCTTTATCTTATTCAAGCCCTCTATAGAAATACCTCTCTAAAGGTAAGATGTAGTGCCCATGGCCATCTCACCCGAAAAGGCCAATGAAACCCAAAAAGGAGTCAAACAAGACTGCCTCCTGGCTCCACTTTTGTTTAATTTTTACATCAGTTCCATGGTGGACCAGTCAAGAGATATTGACTTTCATCCCCCCAAAATAGGGGGGAAACAAATAACAATGTTATTGTATGCTGATGATGCAGCTATTATTTCCAGGACCCCTATTGGGCTTAGAAGAGCACTGAGAAGGCTGTCTTTATAGTGTGAACAGGAAGGCTTGACAATAAACTTCCAAAAAACTAAAATCATGTCTTTTGCTAAAAGGCCAGTAATGAGCACATGGATGATAAATCAACATAAAATTGATCAGATCCACCAGCTGAAGTATTTAGGTGTTGTTTTTCAATCTAATGGCTCCAGACAAGCGCATGGCGATTATGTGGCTTTAAATGCCCAGAGAAGCTCTGCTGCAATATTGCAATTTAAGAGGACAAAGGGAGGGCATTTTACACCCTCAGCCATTAAACTGTTTCACACTAAAGCAGTTGCCCAGCTTTATAGTGCTCAACTGGGCCCCTTCTCAAACATGATAAACCTTGAATGGGTACAATCTAAATTCTTGAGAGCCCTATTGGGAGTCCCTAGAGATGTAGCCAATGCAAAACTCAGATTGGAAACTGGCCAAATTAAAATTGAATCCAGAATATGGATTGCAGTTTTGCTGTATTGACTCGGATTGATTTACCTCGCTAATGGTCTTGTACCTTTGATCTTGCTGGACACTTTCAAGTCCAAATGGGTTCAGCAAATTGAACAGCAAGTGACCTCCCTGGGTCTTTCCAGGTCAATTTTATTAACTATGGGACTGGAGCAAGCAAAGAAAAATCATCAGGCAGCGTATCGAGGATACCAAGAGACAAATTGATTTAAGCAGTATCCCAGTATTCTACCTAAGGGCGGATAGTTTATATAAGGTTAAAGCAGCACCCTATTTCACTCAGCTGAAGCAGCCTAGACACAGACGGTCATTTACCCTGGCTTGGCTTAATGCACTACCCTCAGCAGTCCAGGAGGGACGGTATAAAAAGATCCTCTGGACAGAATGTTTTTGCACATTTGGTATGGAACAAATAGAAACTACCAAACATTTTCTGCTGAGGTGTTCTTATTACAAAGGAGTACGTGAGAAGCTTGTCTCCCCTTGGATTAGCCAATTCCCCAGTTGTACAGAGCAACAATGTATGTATGTGTTGTTGTTGGATTACAATCCCAGGATAACGCTCAGTGTTGCCAAATTTCTTACAGTTGCTATTGGCATTAGGAAAAGAATTTTAAAAGTGGTCGAACGTGATAAACCATAGTCCACTAGTCATTTTGGTAATGTCAAAATAGCATCAAGGGGAGATGCTTTGTTGCTGATGTTTCGCTGATGTTGAAGGTTATTTTAGAGCGGGCTTTTATGTGGAATCATAACGTTGTTGTATATTCCCTATAATTGTATGTTTTTATACATTTTGATTATTATTTGTGGCTGGTCTGTAGACCATAATAAAGTTTTTATTATTATTATTATTATTATTATTATTATTATTATTATTATTATTATTATTATTATTATTATATTTTTTGGGTTGTGGAACCAATCATCTGAGTTTCCATTATTTCCTATGGGAAAATCTGCTTCACTTAAAGAGCATTTCACTTAAAGAGCATACCTCTGAATTAAGCTCTTTAAGTGAGGTGTCACTGTATATAAAAGAGAAAAGTCACTGACTGACTGACTGACTGACATACTGACTGACTGACTCACTCAGTCACTCACGTGACTCACTCATCAACGCCCTGCCAAAACTGCTGGGCCTAGAAGCGTGAAATTTGGGGTTTGTGTTCCATCCGTGACAGAGGGTTGCAATAAGAACCAGTTTTCATAAATTCCAACTGGAAGTGGGTGAAAAGGGGCACAACGTGTTTTCTTCCCTATACTTTGCATTGAAGATTGATGACTCATCAAAATTCCGCTCCAACTGCTGGGCCTAGAAGCATGGAAATCCAGGGAGTTCCTTCTGTCACCTGAACACCCACCAAGAACCGATGTGGAGAAATTTAACCTTTAAGGGGCTGAAAAGGGGTGCGAAGTGGTTTTGTCCTGTACTTAACATTTAAGAATGACCAACATCCAGCCAATTTGGTGCCCGGTGCCTGGTGCATTGCGGGGATGTTGTTAGGAGGAATAGGTTGCACTGTGGAGGATGCTGCGCATGGGCGGTTGGTGCACATGGGAAAAGTTGTGCAAGGGGAAAGTTGCGCATGGGAGGAAGTTGCGCATGGAGAGGCTGATGCGCAGGGGGGAATTTGCGCATGGGGAGTTGATGTGCATGGGGGGTTGATGCGCATGGTGGGAAGTTGTGCATGGGGAAGTTGCGCATGGGGGAAGTTGCACATGGGAGGAAGTTGCTCATGGGGAGGTTGATGTGCAGGGGGAACTTGCGCATGGGGGTTGATGTACAGGGGGATTGATGAGCATGGGGGGAATTGTGCATGAGGGAAGTTGGGCATTGGGGAAATTGCACATGGGGGTTGATGCACATGGGGGTTGATGCGCATGGGGGAAATTGTGCATGGGGGGTTGATGCGCATGGGGGCTGATACGCATGGGAGAAAGTTGCACATGGTGGGTTTATGCGCATGAGGAAAGTTGCGCATGGGGGAAGTTGCGCATGGGGAAAGTTGCGCATGGGGGAAGTTGCACATGGGAGGTCTATGTGCATGGGGGAAGTTGCCCATGGGGGGTTAATGTGCATGGGGGGTTGATGCCCATGGGGGTTGATGCGCATGGATAAGCTGCACATGGGGGATCCAGGTAATGATGGGCCTGGATTGCCCCAACAACCAGATCGCTAGAAGTTGGGGGCCTGGGCCAGGGTCAGAGGGTGGGGTCTGGGTCAGGGGGTGGAATGGGCAGGGCGAGGAGCGGGTCCCAACCCTGCGCATGGACCAAGCTTGGCACACGTGTAATGCGTCTCCTGTAGCCGGTTGCAAGGGACACATTACGCATGCGCTAAGCTTGGCGCACGCATAGTGCATCTCCTGTTGCCGGCTGCAGGAGAAGCACTACGCAGTGCTAAGCTTGGCGCACGCATAATGCATTTCCTGTAACTGGCTGCAGGAGATGAACTACACACGCGCCACACTTGTTTCACACGAAGTGTGTCTCCTGTAGCTGGCTGCAGGAGATGCACTATGCATGCATAGGCTTGCACACGCGTAGTGTATGGCTTCCCTGGGCGCGCCGAATCAGTGCGCCCGGTTTTGTGTCCCCCCACTGCTATGGATTGGTAGTGGTGGGACACAAAGAGGAAGCATTTCAGGCAATCCGGCAGTTCTGCACTCAGCCCACCTATGCATAGGGGGGAATTTTACTCCCGCAATGGAGGTACGCTTTTTGCTAGTTTATCTTCATATTTAAAAGAGAAAAGTCACTGACTGATTCACTGACTGACTCACTGACTGACTCATCAACGCCCTGCCAAAACCACCTGGCCTGAAACTTGGGGTGGATATTCCTTCTGTGACTGAGGTGAATAGGGGTGCAACCCATTTTCCTCCCTATACTTTGCATTGAAGAATCGGTGACTGAAGAATTCTCTGCCCCAAACCCCTGACCTAAAAGCATGAAATTTGGGGAGGGTGTTCCTTCTGTAACATGAAAAACCACGAAAAACTGATGTGGAAAAATTTAATCCTGAAGAGGCTAAAAGGGGGTTCAACATGTTTTTGTCCTATACTTAACATGGAAGACTCCAGCCAATTTGGTGCTTGGTGCCTGGTACAGTGATGGGGATGTTATTAAGAAGGAGGGGTTGCGCTGGGGAGGATGCTGTGCATGGTGGGTTGCACATGTGGGGTTGTTGCACATGGGGAGATGATGTGCATGTGGGGTTGATGCTCATGGGGGATGTTGTGCATGGGGGAGATGATGTGCATGGGGGCATGTTGCCCATGGGAGGAATGTTGCACATGGGGATTGATGCACATGGGAGGAATGTTGCACATGGGGATTGATGCACATGGGGGGTTGACATGCATGGGGGGTTGATGCACATGGGAGGGATGTTGCGCATGGGGGTTGATGCACATGGGGTGTTGATATGCATGGGCGGTTGTTGCACATGGGGGTGTTGTGCATGTGGGGTTGCTGCGCAAGGGAGATAGTGTGCATGGTGGGATTTTGCGCATGGGGAATGATGCACATGGGGGAGTGATGCACATGGAGATGTTACACATGTAAGATGATGAGCGTTGGGGATTATGTACATAGGGGTTGTTGCGCAAGGGGGTGTTGATGTGCATGGGGGAATTTTGTGCATGTGGGGTTGATGATCATTGGGGACTGATGCGCATGGGGGTGTTGATGATCATTGGGGACTGATGCCCATGGGGGTGTTGATGATCATTGGGGACTGATGCGCATAGGGATTGATGTGTGTGAGGGACTGATGCGCCAAGGGGGGTGGCCTATGGGAGAATTTTACTCCTGCAGCGTGGCTACGCTTTTCGCTAGTTGGTCATATGAAACATTATATTAAAACATACCAGTATTCAAGTAATGTGACAACATAAAATACATTATAAAATATAACATACTAAAATCTTATCAAGGAAAAAATAGAAAAAAATTTAAGTGCTGTATTTAATAATTGCTTTTCTGTCTTTCTTATATGCAAAATTTCTAATAATGATATCAAACTCAACTTGTCTGGCAATGCTAGATTAAATGCTTAGTATTGCTAGGTCAACAAGTAAAGTTTGTGACATACTAGACTGCAAATAATTTTTATAAGTTTAAGCTTACTGAAAGATCTTTCAGCAGATGCTACTCTCGCTGGAATTGTCAACAATATTCTCAAGTTAATACAAACAAAATGAAATGATGACTTCAGCTAAACTTCACGAATCCTAAAAAGTACCTCTCAGATCTGACAAAGTCCCTAAACAACTTGTTTCTGTTCAAGCCAAGTGCTTGTTAGTAAGACTCACTCAAATGGTCTTTCAATCATGGGTGCCTCTGTAGCTCTCAGGCCACGGAACAATGTACCTGCTGTACCTCTCATAGGCCCTGCCTGACGGTACTCATAATCCTCCTTACCTGAAGCGAGACTGAGGACCTTCACGGAACTGCTGGTCTGACAGACCTTCAGCACATCATGGAGGCACCTCTTCCACCACCTCCTTAAACAGTGCCCCCAACACTTGGAGGTTCCCCCTTGCAAGGCCTGATCTAGCCATACTAGAAAATGGCCACCAGGCAGAGTTCCTCAAAATGGTGTCCGTGTAGGAAGTCCCTGCTCTTATGCTTCCCATGTGTGCCAAACTGCTGCAGCCAAGTGCTTGCAGCTTTCCAAGAGCAGCGCTGCAAGGCTCCGTCTCTGGGAGGTAGCCCAGGAAGGACTTGGCCTGGAGTCTGAAGCAGCCAGCACTGCTCTGCAGGCAGGCACAGTGGCACTCCTCAGGAGGACGCACTCCACTGCACTTCCTCTGCACCTGTCTGGCACTTCTCAAATAGGGCTGGGGCACTGCTAGACATTATATGCTCCTCTGGTCCTCCACTGCCCTGGTGCTCCCTTCTCCACTGCCTGTCAGCTAGACTGGCCATCAGCCGTGCACTCGCGTGTTCTTCTCAAGGCTTCCCCCTCCACGACGGGGGAGGGGGGGCTTCAGGGCTGTAGAAGCTGGACACTTCTGGGGCCCAAAGCTGGAGCAGTCCCCCTCCTGAGGTGATTATGGAGCCAGGAGTGGGGATGGAGGCAGAGGAGAAGGGAGAGAAAAGAAAGAGGAAAAAGAGTGATGAGAGAAAGAGAGAAAGAATGGAGCAGAGTCCTACTCTTCTTGAGGTTGGACGGAACTGGGATCATGGGTGCCCTCCCCTAGAGAGATTTCATGTCTTGCCTGCCTGCATGGGAGAATGGCACAACTGAATCAGTTTTGAGCAACCTACCTCTCTCCTACTGAGAAGAGCACCTTCCTCCATATGACAGCCCTTCAGGTATCTGAAGAAGATAATCATTGCTCCTCTCAGCCTTCTCTTCTCCAGGCTGAACATCCCAAGTTCCCCTAACCTTTCCTCGTAGGGCTTCCCTTCCATCCCACTAATCATTCTTGTCATTCTCCTCTGGACTTGCTCCAGTGTGGCTGCATCTTTTTTTAAGTGAGGTGCCCAGAACTGAACACAGTACTCAAGGTGAGGTCTAACTAATGCAGAATAAAGAGGAACTAGAACTTCTCATGACTTGGTTGGCATACATTACTTATATATGATTTTCCCCATTGCTCATTGCCCATTCGGGTGTGTGTGTGGAATTACATGAAAGCTAGAAATGCATAGACCCAGAAGTGAGTTGCTATTGTGTGGGGAGCCACATCAGCGATGTTCATCCCACATGGTATTAGCAACTACTTGGGCCTTGCAATTCAGGGCATTCTTTGAGGCAAAAGTCATTCTAATCCCTCCTCCTTTCATTCTCTGGCAGAGTTCCTAAATCTGCATCTATCCCAGCAGCACTTGCCAACCATAGAAGTCAGAAGCTTTTCATTGAGGACTTGCCCATTTGGCAGTGTATGCCAAGTGATAGCAAGTTTCAGGTGTTTGCTTTCAGTGCCAGTATGTATAGAGGGTATAAGGATCCAAACCTGCATCAAGGGGACAGTCACACAAGCAGCTGATCTTTACACTTTCACTCAAAAAGTAGACAAGATATTTCAGTTTCAATCATAAAATTAGCACTATTGAACACAATGGGACTTACTTTCGGGTAGGCACATGCACAGGGCCTTTCCCTGCCTTAGAAGGAAAAAAATATAACTTTCTCTTGTGAATCTAATGGAAATCTCTGGCAGGGGGAGGGGATATGGAAGCTGCACTGAGTTCAGGTATACAACCCCATTTTGAAATCCTTCCTCCAGTTTATGGCATGTAAAGGGATCAAGTGGATCAGGGAAGTAGCAACCAACAGAAGCCCCTTGAACGGGAGCAAATAAAGAGAAGCAGGAGAAGGGATGCAGCTAAAAGAGATGGAGATCAGGAACAAGAAAGTTCCTTTTACTTTCTTCTTCCTGTCTTTATTTGGGCTATGCAATTTTACCCTGGTGTTATTCATAATAGGGAAATAGCAATTTGGAGAGTTTTTCTTTATGAAGCTGTAAAAACAAAATGGCCTCCCCCATTTCTGCTGTCCCATTCCAAACCACATTCCCAGCTGCATTTTACAAAAATTTTAAGTATGTGATTCTTTCTGATTACTTTAGAATGTCTGCAGCCTCATCCAGGCTGTGGTCCCTGGTACCTAGGCATAACTCCCATCACACTCAGTGGGACTTATTCCTACTGTAAAATAAGTGGGAGACATGAAGAGGATTGCACCAACACTTTTTTGCCACTGATGGTAGGCCAATACAAAATTTCTTATCTCATGTAGGAGATCATGCACCTCATGTAGGAGAAAGTGTCAGGCAAACACTGGAGAAAGTGTCTTTTTCTTTCCTCAAGAATGATGACACAAAACCAATAGGCAGGTGTCTAATTTGGCTCACTGGTCAAACAAAAAACACAGCATCGCCCTCGTGGGATCAGGTGAGACCACCAGGAAGGGCGGAACCTAAAGGTGGGCTTTATAAGGGGGATGCAGAGGTAAGCCTGCCCTCTTTGTTCTTTGGGCAGGCAAATAGGCAGGTAAGCAATTGGGGCCAGGAGCATGGGGGGCCGCATGGTTTGAGGCATGCTGAAGTGTGGAAGCCTGCCTATTCGCAGGGTTCTTGACCTGACTGTGGCGTGATGATTGACTAATTGCTTGGGATAATTGCTTGTATGATTAAGGGTTATGGATGCTCCCCTCCCACCTTTTTTTCCTCGTGCTGGGCTTCATGCGCCCCACCTGGGGCTTGGTCTGCAGCCAGGGTCACAGCTGAGGCAGCCCCTCTGTCAGTCAGGGGCATCCCTGATCGACCCCCCTCCCCATGGCTCACTTGAGGCATGGGGTGGGGTGTGCGGGTGATGCAGTCCCTGGGAGGCTAGGGCCTTTGGGGGGTTGCTGGGTGCTGGCCGACGTGGCCTCCATCCCGCACTGCCAGTGCAGTCTCCCTACCAGCTGGGTGCGTCCATGTGGCCTCCCTACCAGTCGGGACCCATGTGGCCCTCCGGGGTTCATCGAGGGGGGGCTGCTGTGGCGCCGCTGCCCAGTGCAGCCTCCCAGCTGGCCTGGGGCGTCCCCGACTGGACCCAGGTGGCTCTCCTAGGTCACTGGAGGGGGGCTGCGGCGGCGCTGCTCCCCAGCGCAGCCTCCCAGCCGGCCTGGGACATCCCTGGCTGGACCCAGCTGACCCACCCAGGTCATGTGGAGGGGGGCTGCCAGGGACGCCACTGCCCAGCGCAGCATTCCAGCCGGCCGGGGCATCCCTGGCTGAACCCACGTGGCCCTCATGGGTCACATGGAGGGGGGCTGCTGGGGACGCCGCTGTGCAGCACAGCCTCCCAGCTGGTTGGAGGCAGCCCTGGCCGGGCCCACATGGCCCTCCCGGGCGTCCCCGGCCGGACCGCAGCCGCAGCGATCTCCCCTCTGTCAGCTGGGGGGAAAATGCAGCCCTGGCAGGACTGGGGTGGGGGGGCCCTGCTGTGACATACCCTCTGCCTGGGCATGGGGGGGCTTGTGTGGGCCTTACCTCCCAAGACATACTTATTGCCCCACACAAATTATTTGCATGTGGGTTTACTCCCAGGTAAGTGGATGGGGAGGCAGCCTGAGAACACAAGCCTGTGCAGGTCTACTCAGGAGCAAGGCCCATATGCCTGTTAACCAGCAGGCAATGGCTCAAGACCCAAATGGAACCTGCATTGGCCGACCCAGGAGTCCTGTGGTGTGGGACCTTGACCTGAGTACCCCATCTAACCAATAAATTGTTTATTATGTTGCAGCATCTGACCAATGTTGTTTGTGAGAGTTGTCATCCTAACTCTGCCTCTCTTTTCTTTCTTGCAGTAGGTCACTGTTGTTTACGTTACTTGTCTGTTGCAGTTGCGCAGGATGCATACCTCACAGCGACTGGTCGAGTGCAGAGATAAGGGGCTGGTGCACTCTGTTGACAGCTTGGGGCTCCGGTCCAACAGTGGCTGAAAGGCCTCTCGGGGTAGAGGGGGTGCAGAGTCAGTCCCATAGCCATGGCAGCTCTACTGAGCGGAAGCCCTGGCAGTCCTGAGCGAGGGCCAGTTCTTAATAATGATCTAGTGAAGGCTCTTACAGCCGAAGTATCAGCTGTGTGGAAGGAGGTGACAACAATTGATGACAGGATTGATAAATGGTTGTCGGCTGTTGTGCACCGAGAGGTGTCTGCAGCCATCCAAAGTATCTCGGGGCTGCCCTCTCAAGCCGCTACTGTTTGTGAGATGCCACTGACAACCTCTGCTTGCACCAACCACACTGTGGACGTGTGCACCAACCATGCCTGTGGCCAGCACTCAGACGGAGAGATCGGTTGGTCAGTTGGATGCAACCCCGAAGACTGTTGCGACGCAAACCTCTTTGGGTGAGTACACCTCTACACAACCTAACATAGCAAGAGAAGTCTGGGGAGCAAGTTCAAGCGGCGGGCCACCTCCAGCCTCAACCACAGCTACTATGACTTCCCCTGCTTCACAGCTCCACTCAGTGGAGGTGCAGGCTTCCCCCGTGCAATAGCCTATCCCCACTGTTCAGGCAGGTCAGGCTTCAGCCTGGGCTGAAGGGAGGGACGTTCTATCCTTCACTGCAAGGCTGATTGCCCCATACTATGCTCTCCTGGGTTGGCATTTAGCACCTGCAGTGAAGGAGAAAATAAGGAAAGGCAAGTATGTTGATATGTTTTCTTTGATGTTAAGGGAGCCTGAGCCTGAACCCAAGTCCGGAGAATGCCCCGCAGCTACCAAAACCACTAAAAAACACAAAGTTGAAAAGAATTGGGACAATTGGTTCAGTGGGTTCGTATCTTACTTTGGGGTAATGGTGCAGAAGGAAAAGGATCCATCCCTGGCATTGGATCTTATGAAATATGTGGATAACCTCAATAAGCTACGAATGAATCAAGAGAGGGCTGGTTCGGTCTGTTATGATGAACAATTTCATATTTGAGTGAGGAGCCCAGCCTTCCCTGGACACTTCCCTTCTCCTTCAGGACATCTTGGACACTATGGTCAGAGTGTCCAGGGATAGTGAAGATTTCTCTGGAGGCTTCGGAAAAGGGGCCATTCAGATAAGATCTGGGTTATGCCCCGCCCCCGATGAGTCAGAGCCGGAGAAGTCTTTGTCTCCTTCCTGCGGGGCAGCCCATCTTCCCCAGTCCGGCTCTGACTCATTTCGAGTTGGGCCACGTCTTGCTATGCTCCTTAGAGCACAGCTAGTCTTCTTCCTATTTTTCCTCAGTTATTTTCTCTCTCTCTTCAGCCTCTCAACCCCCCTGCCCTGTTCTCCTTCTCTTTGCTATACTGATGCAGGAACCAGGGCTTCAGGACAGGCTCTGCCCCAGGTTGGGGCTGTCAGCAGATGCGGGGTCCCCCTCGCGGAGCGCTCCCCCCACCCGCTTTGGGCTTCACTGGAGGAAGCCAGGCACTGGTCAGGGCCAGCCATCGGCTTAGTCCCTTCTCTCTGCCTTTCTCCCGCTGGGGATGACCAGACATCAGACGGGGCCGCTGCGGCTTAGCCCCCTCTCTTTGCCTGCGCCGCGCTCACTCTGATCGGCCGGATGGAGGCCCCGAAGATTCCAGTTCTCCCTCCGCCCACCTCACCTCTCCTTCAGAGCGTCAGAGCGCACGCTGGCCAGCCGACCTCCGCTGAGAGCTAGAGGCGAGCCGGGTCTAGTGCAAGCTGCTGCCTCCACGCGCCTCCTCAAGGACCGGTTCAGGAGCGGGAAACATCGCAGCCGCCATCTTGAAGCCCGTGACGAGGAGGATTGATGCGGGGCCACCATTTTGAGTCCACGCAGCTACAGCAGCAGCCATCTTGTCTGTCTGGTGCACAGTGAGTGGCAAGGCCTAGCCTTGCGTCTGGGGGGCAACTTTTCTGAGGTAAAAATTTCTTTTTCTGAGGTAAAATCTTCTTTAGATCTTCTTCTTCTGAGGTAATTTTGTCAGATATGCAGGAGCAGGGGGTGGATGCTACCCTGGGGGGTGGTCCCGGGTCTGTGAACCTGACAGCACCAATGGCCTCTCAGACCACAGTTTCCCCTTTGCTGCATGTAATGGAGCTTGGACTTAATTCCTTCAAGGAAGCACTTGACAGGGTTGTGTCAGTCAGCCTTCCAACCCTGGTGAGGTCTGCAGTGAAGGAGGCCACTATGGCCAAAGGCGAGTCTAAGGACAAAAGGCCTCACACCCCAAGTACTGCTCCAGATTTGTCTCTTTTTTCTGAGGATTCTGACTAACCTTCTCCTCACAAAAGGACAAGCAAGACAAAACATCTGGATCGTTCCCCCAAACGCAAATGTTCCAGGGGGTCCAAAAGATGTTTTACCAGGCACTTCTCTTCCTCCGCTTCGTCCGATCAAGAGGAAGGAGAATTGTCAGGCTCAGACAACCAAGAGTCTGTACACAAGGACTCCAGATCTTTTCCTCATGGCTTCTGGAAAAGATGGTGGACTATTCTTCTGAGTACCTGACTCTGCGCAGAAGTATGGACATGGACTCTGACTCGGATCAGGATAGGGCACCAGCTCCAAGATGGCAGACAAGCTGTATAATCTGCTGGACAAACAAATGTCTCCTTACATTGCCTGTAGTGGACTCTTCAGTGGCTTCGCTGGCCTCTTCATTGATTCCAGTGGATGGGGATGTATGGTCCAGGGATTCCACTGATTGCAAGATAGGAAATTGTCTTAGGCATGAATTCCTAATGTCTTCCTTTTCCTTCAGAGCAGCCTCAGCCAACTCAGTGATGTCCCAAGCAGCCTCCGCGTTTGCAGCTGATGCTTCATTGGATACCATGCTTTTTAATGCCAGAGCCATGCTGGCCAATGTTTCCTCCCGAAGAACCCTGTGGCTCCTCTCCTGGTCAGGGGAAGCTGGCTTCCACTCTAAACTGGTCATCTTGCCTTTCGAGGGTACCAAGCTGTTCGGCAAGGCTCTGCAACCTATTTAAGTGGAAGGCAAGGACAAGAGCAAGGAACTCCTGCCCAGCAAGAAAGAGTCAGCAAAGTCCTAGCAGCAGTCCTTTCATGCCTCTTGTCAACTCTTTCGCGACTCCTCCATACCTCAATTCCAGTCGAGATGCACCAACGCCAGCATCCTTCCCAGAGCCAAGTTGGCCAAGAACAACTCCAGGAAAGAACTCCAGAGCGCCAGCTAGGAAAGAACTCCAGACCCACCTGATACTGGGTCCTCAGCAGGGTCAGGGTTTTTGGAGCGCACCTCCTTGGATTTGCTCCCTTTTGGCAGGAATCTACCTCAGGCGCCTGGGTCTTAAGAACTGTCACCCATGGTTATTGCATCAAGTTTTCCAGACTTCTCCCTCATCGTTTTTGGCAAGTTCCAGTCTCCAGGGACCTGGAGAAACATGCTCAGAAACTCCTTGCAATTCGACACCTGTTGGACATCGAGGCCATAGAATGGGTCCCGAAGTCCCATCGGGACAGGGGAGTCTACTCAATCTTTTTCCTGGTCCCAAAGAGGAAAGGAGAGATGCATACTGTCCTGGACCTGAAGCGGCTGAATCAGTTTACCATCAAAAAGAAATTCAAAATGGAGATGTGGAGGACTATCGTGCAAGACTTAGACCAAGGGGACTTCCTCACCTCCATAGATTTAAAGGAAGCTTATTTTCATGTCCCGATCCACCCAGCCCACAGGAAGTACCTACACTTTGCCTACAGGGTGAGTCACTACCAGTACAGAGCTCTCCCTTTCGGTTTGGTCGGCGGCTCCACAGGTCTTCACCAAGCTTCTTGTAGCACTGGTGGCCAACCTCAGGTCGGGGATCTGCATTTTCCGTACCTCATTGACTTTCTTATTGCCGCTTCTTTCTCTGGTTGGGCCTCAAAGGACTTGCGCATGACTAGTACCATGTTGGAACAACACCGCTTTGTCATCAATCTGGCCAAGAGCTTTCTGACACCATTCCAGAAGATGGTACATCTGGATCTTTGGGTGGATACCAACTCTTATGTCATTGCGCTGTCTCAAGCTGAGGAAGGCACTGGTTCTTGCTGTCCGGTCAAAGACCTCCAGTCTGATGTCACTGGCATCCCTGATGGAGCTCATGGTATCAGGCCAGGAATTGATTCCTTGGTTATGATTTCATCTCAGGCCATTACAGCGTTTTCTTCCTCTCTACACTCACCAAATAGTGGCATGGTCACCCATCATCTTGTCCCTTCCACCATCGGTGAGGGCCCTCACTGAGTTGGTGGCTCAAACCAAGACGGCTGGACATCGGAGCAAGTCTGGACACCCCTGCAGGAATCACCCTCACCATGGATGCAAGCCTATGGGGCTGGGGTGCTCGCCTGCATTCTGAAATGGCTCAAGGGACCAGGTCTCTAGAGATTTTCCATGAACAGGTTAGAACTCAGAGCCATAAGGCTAGCTCTTCTTCAATTCGGAGACCTAGTTCACTGCTCCCACGTGTTAGTCCAGACGGACAATGTCACGGCAAAGGCCTGCATCAACCCACAAGGCGGAACCAGGTCAGAAGGGTTGATGAAGGAAGCGACTCTTCTCTTCCAGTGGGTGGAGCTCCACCTTTTATCCATCAGAGTGGAGCACCTCCCTGGCGTCACCAACCTAGAGGCCGACTGGTTGAGTCGCAGCTGGGTCGACAAAGGAGCATCCTTTTTCATTCCATCTGACCACAAGAGCTCTGGGTCTTCCACAGATAGATATCTTCGCCTCTCTGGACAATGCCAAACTGCCAACCTTTCTGTCCCATAAATGGCCGGGAGGAGGCCAGGCACTGGTCGGGGCCACCCACTGGCTTAGCCCCTTCTCTCTGCCTTTCCCCTGCTGGGGACGACCGGACACCATGACCTCAAGCTCTGGGATGCAGTGCCCTTCATCGCCCCTGGCCTCGGATCCTGCTCTGCGCTTTTCCTCTTTTCCCTCTGATTCCAGCAGTTCACCGCCGGGTCAAGAAGCTCAGAGCTCAGCTCATCCTAGTGGCCCCAAAATGGCCTCGCAGAGCATGGTACCCAACCATCGTAAACCTGGCAGTGGGTCCACCATTCAGAATCCCATTCAGGTGGGACCTCCTTCAACAGGGTCCTCTGCTCCATCCCAAGCCAGGAGTGTTCAATCTGACAGCCTGGCTTTTGAATGGCAAAAATTAGAAAAAGGGGCTATTCCGAGAGGGTCTTGTCTATGCTCCTAGCTCCTAGACAGGCTTCCACTAACAAAGTTTACTCCAGAACTTGGATGAAGTTTGTCTCTTGGTACAAGAAAAAGTGGTTATAATCACAAAGGTCAAAATCAAGGACATTTTGGACTTTTTGCAGGAGAGAGTTGAGCTACGGTGGAGTACCAACATGATTAAGAGGCAAATCTCCACCATTAGAGCCATATCGGGACCCAGACACTATGTACCTATCGCCACTCATCATGACATCAGGCGTTTCATTAAAGGTTTGAAACACATTAACCCTCCCATCATTCACAATTTCCCCACCAGGGTTCTGCATCTGGTTCTGAGGGCCATAATGGGGTCTCCCTTCGAGCCATTTGGTGCATGTCAGGTTCTTGACTCTAAAGACCATTTTCCTGGTGGCCTTCACATCTGCAGGGTGGCAGACGGGTGTCTGAAATGGGGTCCCTGTCCATTCACCCAAACTTTTGCAGTTTCCGGGAGGATAGAGTGGTCTTGTGCAATGCGCATGGACCTCTTTTTCCTCCCCAAAGTTAATTCAGTTTTTCACCGGTCACAGGAACTGGTTCTGCCTACCCTGTTTCCAAATCCCAAATCTTCCTTAGAAGGAACATGGCACTCCTTGGACATGAAAAAGGGCACTTAGCTACTATGTGGATCGCTCTAAGGAGCACCGTAAGACTGAAGCCTTATTTGTGTTGTTTGGGGGCACATCTAAGGGGAAGAGGGCCTCAGTAACCTCGTTATCCAGGTGGCTCAGGATGGCTATCAGTGAGGCTTATGGGGCCATGGGGAGGGACCCTCTGGAGGGAATCGTTGCCTATTCCACCTGTGGGGTCGCTACCTCTGCCTTCTTTGAAGGGTACAATTCTCTGGAGGCTATCTGCAGGGTGGCAGCTTGGTCGTCTGCAGATACCTTCATGCAGCACTACAAGATCGACCAGGTAGCATCTGCAAAGGCTGCTTTTGCTAGGAGGGTGTTGCAAACGGTGGTACCCAAGTGAAGCTATTTGCGTCTCTCCCACCCTGAGTGTGAGGCTCTGTTACATCCCAGATCTTATCTGAATGGCCCTTTTTCCGAAGCCTCCAGAGAAGGAAGGAATTTCTTACCGTAAATGTCCTTTTCTTGGAGGATAGGAAAAGGGGCCATTCAGGCCCACCTCAGCAGAGACGCACTTTAGCTTCACTTACGTTTATTCAAGTTCTATCAAGTTCTATCCCTCTGGGGTTGTTCTGTTTGGACTATTTGTTGACCAAAGATATCCTTTTCCCTGGATATCCTATCCAATAACCTATCCTTGTCCCTGTTGTCCAGAGGCTCTGGTTCCTGGCCCTGTTTAATCTATTCATGTTAGACAAGGTCTTCCTTGAGTGGGCCTTGTCTTGTTTTGGTTTTTCTCTCTAGTGTCTGTCTTTTCTCCGAGTTTTTCTCTCAGCAGTCATGATTGCGGTGGTGGCAAAATTCTTCTCGTCAGGCTCTGATACCATACTGGGGAAGATGGGCTGCCCCGCAGGAAGGAGACAAAGACTTTTCCGGCTCTGATTCATTAGGGGCGGGGCATAACCCAGATCTTATCTGAATGGTCCCTTTTCCTATCCTCCAAGAAAAGGACATTTACGGTAAGAAATTCCTTCCTTTTCTCCTAGCGGGCACCTCTTTGCCAAAGCTGAGAGCAGCAGAGAATTCGGTCACAATGCAAACCAGAGGGTTCAATCCCCCGGTGTTTGCTATACGTTTAACGCACATGGCACCTGCCATAGACCAGGCTGCACATATCAGCATTCCTGCAGTTCTGTGGTGGATGTCATCCCACCAAGTCCTGTGGCAACCAAAAAACTGGTAAACAAGGGAAAAAATGGCATAAAAAAGAAGGAAGCTGAGGCGGGGGCAATGGTGGGGGTAATAACTCTAGCGCAACACAGGCCAACCCCCTTGCCCCCCAAGGGGCCAAGTCCAATTAAGTTGCCTGTTCTCACTGAGCTGCTTAGCATTCACCCGGATCACTCAGCGGCTGACCGGATTTGGACCAGGTTTCGTAATGGCTTTAAAATCCTCTCACTCTACCCTACAGGCGTACGGATGTCAAGGAATGCGTACGGATGTACGTGGCAGGTCACGAGGCAGTTGTAAGAGCTAAGCTCACTAAAAAAGTAGCCTTAGGCAGTGTATTGGACCCATTTAAGGACCCCCCCCCCACTTGACCTCATTGTTTCCCCATTGGGGGTAGTGCCCAAGAAGGCCTGGGTGAATTCTGCTTAATACACCATCTCTCATTCCCGGCTGGGAGTTCTGTTAATGAGGGCATCCCAGAGCAACTTTGCTCTGTGCAATACACGTCCTTTGATCAGGCTGTTTGCATGGTGTGTAGCTGCAGCTTCTTTGAATTATACCCTTCGAAGAAAGCCATCGAGGGTGCCCTTATGGCCAAATATGACATCGAGTCCGCCTTTAGTTTGCTCCCCATACACCAAGACAATTTCTGCCTTCTCAGCATTTATTTTTAGGATCACTTTTATTTAGATGCCTGTTTACCAATGGGATGTTCACTTAGTTGTGCCCTGTTTGAGCAGTTCAGTACAAAGCTTGAGTGGGCGGTACAACATAAATTGGGCCTCCACTCCACAGCCCACTATCTGGATGACTTCTTGTGGGCCGGCCATCCCGGGTCTGGTCAATGCGAGTCCCTCCTGTGGACCTTTGTGTCCATAACCTAGGAATTAAGGGTTCCACTTGCTCATGGTAAAACTCAGGGCCCTGCCACTAAGCTGACTTTCTTGGGGATTGAGCTTGACACTGTACAACAGTACTGCCGACTTCCTGAGCCCAAACTGAGGGCTTTAGAGGAACGACTTGAAGCCTGCATCAAGGCGTGCAAGGTTATGCTGTGGGAGTTACAGTCCCTGGTGGGCCATCTTAACTTTGCATGCATGGTGGTTGCTCCAGGAAGGACTTTCCTTAGGTGGCTTTATAATGCCATGGCAGGGCTCCACCATCCTCACCATAGGATTTGCATGTCTGCAGCCATGACAGTAGACATGGAAACATGGCTTTAGTTCCTTCATGAATTTAACAGCATTTCCTCTTGGAGGGCCAATCTTCTTCTTAAGGGAGACCTGCAATGGCTTCAGATGCATCAGGGAGCCATGGCTTCAGTGTTTTCTTTTGTGGCTGTTGGTGTGCAGCTTCCTGGCCTGACTCTTGGGTTGAGCTGGGCATCACGGCTGATCTGACCTTTCTTGATCTCTTCCTGATAGTGGTTTCAGTCCACATATGGGCTCCTTATTTCCAGAACACTTCGGTTCATTTTTGGTGTGATCAGTCAGTGGTAGCAGTTGTGAATTCCCTTACCTCTAAATCGCCTAGTGTTATGACGCTTGTGCGATGCTTTGTACTCCAATGCCTCAGCATTAATGCCCTTTTCATTTGTCACCACATTAAAGGATTAGATAATTCTCTTGCAGATTCACTTTCTCGCTTCCAGATGGACCATTTCTGGGAGCTGGCCCCTGGCGCAGCCCAATTCAATTTATTTGCATTTCACTAAGAGTTTTGATGCCCTATTTGATGTCATGACAATAAGGCCTGTCTACGTCTTCCATTCAGGCAGCTCAGAAAATTCTTGGGGAATATAGGAAAAATGGGTAGAGCCATTTTCTGAATTTACACTCACTTTCTGACACTGCAGAAAACTTGAAGAGAAGGAATCCGAAATTCTAAGTGGAACGAAGTGCTGAGTTTGAAGTAGTAATTAAATGCCATGTTAGCACTAGCACATAGGAAAAAGTTGCTAATTAAATTCAGGCAGGTTTAGGTCCATGGACAGATTGTATGCTAGGGGTTTTTGCAATTTTAGAAAGAGAGATTTTAAATTTCCTATCTCTATTTTCTATTTCCACATCTTTGTCTGAATATGTTTATTTTTAAATGCATTAATTTCTACAAGAGCTGCCATTCCTTTCTTTGTCAGTAAAAATGACTAGTTTGTTGTTAGTAAATAAATTGTTGCATTAGTTACATTTACCACTTTTTACCGATTTTACCACTTTTACCACTTTTTACTGATTTTACCACTACTCCTTTATGGGTCAGAAACATGGACCATTTTCAAGTCAGACATGAATAAGCTTGAAGTATTTCAAATGCAGTGCTTAAAACAAATCCTTAGTATGTCTTTACGGGACCACATTTCAAGTGATACCATAAGAACAAGCTGTAATCAACAACCCATAATAAAAAATCAGGTACAAAAGAGCAGGCTAAGATGGTTTGGGCATGCTTGCTGAATGGATACCAGCAGGCTACCTTCTAGGATCTTATGGTGAAAACAACCAACTGATTGGAAAGTCCAACATGCAGCACCAAAGAAAATTTTGGTGAAACAGGTCATGGATGATATAAAGAGACAGTGACTGACAATCAACCAGGTCAAACAAATCACCAATGACCATAGTCATTGGAAATAAACTGTTAGTGAGTCAAAGAATCAATTGTCAGTGAGTTGTGGCTAAGGAAAAAAACCAACTCTGATGGCTCAGGGACTATGTGATGTGAAGTTAGATAAGTAAAAACTGCTAGTAAAAATGTGTAAGGTCCACATTTACAAATATCAACATCTGTTGTCTAATCACTTAAGGAAATATAGAAGAAACAATGGGGAAAACATTCATTTAATGTTTGATATTTGAAATAATTGTATTAATTATTATTTTATTATAATATGCATCAGACCCAAAAAGCATCTCAGAAAATGAAGAACTTTAAAAAATTCAAGAATACTTCAGAATTCAAATAATATGAACAATTATGACCTTAAATGCTTATGGAAATCTGTACTTCCAGTTCTGCTCTTGCCAAGAGTGTGATGACAGGAGATCATTGATTGTCTCTTGCGGTCTTTCAAAATATAGTATATAATTTCAAAGAATATTATGAAGCTTGCAGTGAAGAATTGGCAGGTGAAGGTTTTCCTTTGAAAATTTAGGTCCTCCTCACTTATTTTATGGAATATTTCACAATACTTCTTGCTGTTATCTCAATTATATAAAATGTTCTGGCCAAAGAAACAAACAAAAATGGAACCTGGTGGGTGATGTTTTTAATTGCTATTTCTGGCTTTCAGTGTAGCAATGTATACTGCCTATTCTTAAAAATTAGAGAACAAAAAGAGAACAAAATGTAAATAGCAAGGATTTGACATAACAGATATATTTTACACCTAACATATATTTTACACAATTGATGTTAGAAGCATTAAATTGTTGTAAAATGCATCTGTCTTATGTAATAAAAAGTACATTTCCCAATTTCAAAACAGTCAAGAGACTGAATGTTTAAACAGCCATTATCATGACACAGCATGGAATCAATAAGATCTGTGTGTGCTAAATTTGCAATTTGTAGGAATAATACCATCATTTTATATATCATCTGACCAATTATTTAAAGCAGAATGAAATGAAACAAACTGATTTGAAATATGTGTTCTATCAAAATGTACGGCCAAAATCTGTAGGAGCAGGCTGATGGTACATCCAGGGTGACTGTATAGAAGGAGGATAGAGTTCCTGTACCTTTAAGGTGCTGCTTTTAAAACCCTAGCATGATGAGCTAAACCTGTCTCAATTTCCTCTTCTATACAATGCTTAAAGGTACAGGCACTCTATCCTCCATTCTGTACGGTCACTCTGGGAATCATCATGTCCACCACGCATTTCTTCACTCACATGGGAGGAGGTCCATCATGAATGATGCACTGACATTTTACATGGGGTGAAGCAAATCCTAGTGATGTTAATAATGCCATGCCAGTTAGAGAAGAACAGTTAGTCTTTTCTGGTTTTAGTTCACTGACTTACATGGGGTGAAGCAAATCCTAGTGATGTTAGTAATGCCATGCCAGTTAGAGAAGAACAGTTAGTCTTTTCTGGTTTTAGTTCACTGACTTTTTGTAAGACAATTTTTTCCACTTTATGGAACACATCAAGACAAGAGAACACGGGATGCATTATAATTACCAGAGAAATATTCTAGTGATATAATTACCAGAGAAAAGAGAGAAACATTCTCCCCTGCCCTGGAGACAGGTTTTAGGCACAGTCTTATTTGCGGATAGTTAAATCTCCAAGTGCATATCTTCTGCCCTGATTATTAATCAATAAATGCAAAGATGCTGTGGCAGGAGG
The DNA here is from genome assembly GCA_030015325.1 of Cryptoblepharus egeriae. Taxonomy (NCBI): domain Eukaryota; kingdom Metazoa; phylum Chordata; class Lepidosauria; order Squamata; family Scincidae; genus Cryptoblepharus; species Cryptoblepharus egeriae. Next base: position 5,080,358 of record JAREYC010000009.1, read on the forward strand.
CAGCTATGATTACTTTTATGGTGTGGGAAATGGAAAGTTCTCACAATCTATGGAAATACGAAAATTCATTAACTTTTCTCTTAGCAAATTATAGGAATCAAGGGGCTAAGCATGTCTTGATTAATAACCAAACCAGTCAAGGTTGCCATGCCCTTTTTTGGAGGCATACACATTCATACACATTTAAGTTCCCCATATGTGGTACATGTCATGGATGCGTTTTTGAATAAATAAAACAAATCTCTGAAAACAGCAAGGTCTCTGATGTGAGTGCCAACAGTGAGGTGGGGGAGTCTCAATGCAAGATAAGTTCCTATGAGAGAAGGGGAATGGGTCAAGGCTCCAACAATATTTCAGCCAATTCCATCACCTTGTTGTGACTTCAGAAGTGAGGGGATGGTTCTTGGCACTCTAGCAGATCTCCAAGTAATTCCTTTGACTAGAGCTGTAGGGCTGAGCTAAATGGAAGAGCACCTGCCTTGGATAGGTTCTGGATTCAATTTTTGGCACTGCCAGGTAAATATGGTGAAATACATTATTAGCAAAATAGAATATCCAGCTTGATGGACCAATCGTCTGACAAAGTATAAGGCAACTTTATATTACAGAAGCTTTTATATTACAATTACATAGGCAATTTTACATTACATAGGTACAAAGGCTGCATGAAGTTACCAACCATCCAATATCATATTGTCCCTAGCAGTGTTCTTTAAGGTAACCAGATATTACACATATTGCCTTGTCAGTTTAATAGGTTGGGATGTTGCCTGTGCAACGTCTCTTCTTGGCTTTAACTTCCTCAGTTTCTTGTTTCCAATTGATGAACAACTACTAGGTCCACTAAGGGCACAATTTAGAGTTAGGACTTGGCTGCCTCAACTATTCTGGGCTGGGCTGCCTCAACTATGAGCACTAACTCCACTGAAGGCACAATTTAGAGTTAGAGCTGGGCTGCCTCAACTATTCTAAATCCAGATCAGAAAGTTATGATGGATCCAGAGAGTCAGGAAGTCTAGGCTGCCCTAACTGCTCCAGAGAATGCTAGGTAGGCAACAAGTCAGTGACAACTGGGGAGGACTTGCAAATCACACTGAACAAGGAACAGCTATGGTGTCTGCCTTATAAATAAGCCCAGAGGTTCCTGACAACCAGTAACAGCTGCAGGATGAGACTCCAATACAGCAATACAGCAATATGAGGATGGATGCACAGGTCTTGTTGGAATGGCCTGCTGTATCCACAGGTTAGTGAGTTGCTGTAGTTGTGCCATATCCTATGCTTGAGAGGCAGGAGTTGCAGCTAAGCTGGCCAAGAACTCAGATATTTTGTCAACACTGCCATTGGACCCCATGGGTCTACTCATTACTATACCTGCTCCAGAGGTGGTGTAACTCTGAGGAGCTGGAAGAGGGAATTTGTACCCTGGAAAATTCCTCTGAATACAGAGCAACTGCTGTTCCCAGCAATGTTAAACAGCAATGTTAAACATGCCCTCAACATGCCTCTCCCTAACTGCCTAGGCTGCCCCTGCTAGGGCAGCCCACATTCACCTGCTTATGTTGCCTTATGCTGCCCTAAGTCTTTTCCAGAATAACTTGGGTAGCCCATTTTGCAGTTGGGTTAGCCCAGTGATACAGTAACCCAAGTGCACTTCTAGATTGGGCTAAGCTAAGCTAATCGCTAAGCTGAAAACATTTGAATTAGGATTTTGTATTATTTCATTTTTCTGCTATATCCAATGGATTTTTATCCTCATCCTTATCAACTTCATCTTGAATGTTAAAAGGATTTTGTAACTGGAGTACTGCATACAAGCATTTCTTCATTTGATCTACAAAGCAACAGTATACAGTGCTTATCTAACAGGAAAAAGTACATTTCTCAGAACCTTTCCTCTTTCCATTTGTGTGTGGAAGATAAATGGAGTTCACAGAAGGTCAATGTTTGCCCCAGACAATGTTTGCCTCAGCTGCATTGAAGGGTCCATGAGATACAAAAAATAACCTGCGTTATTTTCTTAAAATGTTCAGAGATAGTGACATCTCAGTATGAAATGGGTTGCTAATTACTTACCGTTGGACTTTTCACTATCTGCCGGTTTCATCTGGATGGGATGATGCATCTAGAAACAATAGATAACAACAATAAAAAGAGTGTAAAGCAGGTGGAGCATCACAAGTAAGCATGGTTTATATTTTTGTTTCCTTTGTACATTGGGAGTATTGACACAGCAAACTGAGGCATGATCAACACTTAGCAAGAGAGGTTGCCACATTAGCAGAACATAGCCTTTGTGTAACAGACAGCCCTTTCTCTAACCCAGTGATTTTCAAGCTTTTTTCATCTCATGGCACACCATCACTTGTTTATAACCATTGACAATGCATACCATGCTGTTCCAATCCTCAAGTTTTCTCATTAATAAATGTCCCTACCAAATTCCTGCAGCACAACTAGGTACTATATGTGGCATACCAGTGTACCATCGCTCTGGTTGAAAATCACTGCTTTAATCTAAGACATTGAAAATGAGGCTTGGAAGAACAGACTGCTTGGGAACCTAAACCCATGCCAACCCCCAGAAATACTCCTCAACTTCTTGGGCTGGAGAGCCAATCAACCGAAAGCATATTTTGAATAAATACATGAATTATTTAACAGGCTAGCAATCTGAATGACATAAATTCCAAGTACCATCAACTTTTCAACTAAAAGGAAACATTTTTTTTCTTTTCAACTAAAAGGAAACAGTTTTACAACTTGCAACCTTTAAAAAAACCACATTATTGTCCTCATAGGACTCATCCTAACAAATCTGATTTCAGTACTCTTTATCCATGCTATTACTACACATGGAGGGTCATCAGCAGGTTTATTCACAGGATCAAATTGGCCTGTTCCAAATGCAGAGTAGTATTGCATAAACTTTAGCATCTGCCCAACGTGGGTTTCTGCTAGTTCATCTCATCCAACTCATACTCTTTGACATGGTATTTTACAGATCAGTGGTAGAACATCTATGTTTACGTGCAGCAATGCAACATCTAGCCCATAAAAGATTTCCATCAGCAACTACCTCCATTTTTTCAGTTGCCTTACTGCAACGAGTTCATAGCAGTGTAAGATGGCTTGCCTCTGCCTTTTATTGTCACAACAATACTATAAGGCTGGTTATGCTGAGAATCAGCAATCAGTCCAGGATGCAACTTTGGGTAGTTTACTCAGAAGTAAATCCCACTGTGACTATGGGACACTGTTCCTATGAAAGCATGCTTAAAATGTCAGCTCTAGTGAACTTAATTCCTGCTTGGGAATATAAATCCAGTGGCATAGTTAGAGGGGATGCAAAGCCATAGCCAGTCCAAAAAGCCATAGCTGATCCAAAGCCAAAGTCCATAGCCAGATTCTAGAGGAGAGGGCAGCAATTTTTCAGTGGAGGGGGGAAATAATGTTTGGTAGCTACACTTACAGGGCAAATATACTCCAAAATTACCTTCACCACTTTGAACAAAATGTATTTATTATTATTTTTGTACTTATACTCTACTCTTCCACCAGATGGATCAGAACAACTTGCACATAGTGAGTAGGTGCTCTCCGCTGCAGGGCTTTTTAGTTCAAGAGTAATTTTGGGCATGTGCAGTGAAAAGCCCTTACCCACTTAATAGTTATATTTAGCCAGTGGAACAGACATGTAATTACACCACAAGTGAGTAGTAAATGGAATTGAATTGGCTGTACCATGGGATAGATTCTGAGGCACAATCCTAAATATATCTACTCAGAAGTAAGCCCCATTGTGTTCAATGGGTCTTACTTCCAGGAAAGTGTCATTAGGATTGCAGCCTGAGTGCAAATGCTGGCGCATGATCTAAGAACATTTTAAATATGGTCCTGTGTGCAGACAACTGTTTCATGGATAAGGATTTTTCACTGTGCTATGTACAGTTGGCATTTCATTGAAATTGGCCTTCTGTTTCTTTACATAAGAGGATTTACTTAACAAGTTCTCTTAACCTTTGCAATCACCAATTTACAAGTTACTGTAATTGTCTTTAACATTGGATTCAATAAAATATGCATCATTGAGAGCCCAAAGTAAGTTTTACAGAGTCCTCTGGTTCACATCTTATTATTAAATCCACAGTTGACCTCTAGAGATTGCAACCAGGACAGTACATATTCTAAGTGTTTTACTAATAAAATATTAAAAGTGTGAATCACCAGAACAGGTAGCAAAGAGAAAAGGAGGATAAGGAAAATCACTGAAAGATGTGCAATGAATAACAAAGCAAACAGGGAAGAGCACAAAGGGTATAATTCGCTCTTTTCTTTATGTTCTGCTTAAGCGGCAGAGAAAGAATCCAAGCATTTTATATCCTGCCTGTCTTCCTATAAAATAACTATAAAATAACACAATTGTTCTCTGCTTTCCCCTGGGCCTCCAATAAATGATTACAGATTATATAAAACAAGCTTCAGATTAGATGCCACCATCCAGAAGCATTTCTCTGAGTTATCAAGCCTTATCAAAAAGGAATTATTGTAGTTCTACATCATAAAGCACTATCCTTATGGTTATCTCTCCATGGAAGTGATTTTTCAACATGAAGGGCTGTCATGCTCATAACAGGAGAGCATGTTCTGATACCACTTCCTACCTCCTGAACTTAACTAGAAGAGAGCTTTTCTTGCAAATAGCACAGTCTCTTTAATAAGTAAATTGAACTTAAGATCAGTTCACAGGTGGCATCAATAAGAACAGAAGAGCTCCGTGGTACTGGGGAATTTGCATCCTGGACCTAGTTGTGACCTAATCAAATAAATGCATGCCAGTCAGTGGTGTCCCTGGACATTCAAATCTGCTTTGGTTTTGTATCCAGTAATTTGTTTCCCACTATGAGCAACAAACAAATTGTAACTGGGCAACAAACTCCATGTTGTATATCCTAAGCCTCTTGACCCTGCCCTGATTCTATACCTTGGAATTGTTGTTTCAGTCATTCAGTCATATCTGAGTCTTCATGACCTTACAGTCTGCCACACTTGCCTCTATCCTCCACCATCTTCTGAATGTCTAAATTAATGTTCATTGCCTCAGTGATACTCTCTAACTACTTTATCTTCTGCTGTCCCCTTGTCCTCTTGCCTTCAGTTTTCCCCAGCATCAGGCTCCTTTCTAAGGAGTCCTCCCTTCACATGAGGTGGCCAAAATATTTGAGCTTTAGCTTCAGTATTTGTCTTTCCAGTGAACAGAGTTGATTTCCTGGAGGATGAACTAATGTGATCTCCAAGGGATTCTCCGGGAACCATAATTCAAAGGAATCTATTCTTCAGAGTTCAGCCTTCTTTATGATCCATCTCTCATTGCCATTTTTCACCACAGCGATAACTATACCTTTAACTAGATGGATTTTTGTCAGCAAGGAGACTTCTCAACTTTTAATTAAATTGTCGAGCTCTGTCATAGCTTTCCTTCCCAGAAGCAGGCATCTTTTGATTTCTTGGCTGCGTTCACCATCTGCAGAGATCTTAGAGCCCCAAAATAAATGCTTTCACAACTTCCATTTCTTCCCCTTTATTTGCCATGAATTGATGGGACCAGAAGCCATGACTTTAATTTTTTTAATATTTAGTTCTAAGCCACATTTTGCACTTTCTTTTTCACCCTCATTATTAAAGGCCAAAACAAAACTATGGTCCTTAAGCAGAAACCCAACCTGTTGTGGGCAGATCACGAGAAGGTGGCAGCATGAAGCTGCATGGTCTTGATGGGTTGTCCTTATAAGTTACAAATGGGTCTTGATGGGTTGACCTTATATGTACAAAAATGTTACATGGTCTTGATGGGTTGGGTTTACATATAACCTTTGGGTTATATGTTACAAATCCTAATTTTGTTTTTAATGTCCACATGCTTACACATCACATCCAATATGTGATGCTTTTAAAAAAGAAAATGTGTTATTCTATTATATTAACAGAATGAACAGAAAGTAAATCAGGTTAACCTGGTTGAATTTTATCTGGGAATTTAGTGTTTTTGTAGTGATTAAGCCATCATTTCCATCAGATTACTCTAATCAGCTGTCACATAGCATTTTCTAACCCCCATCTGTAACTTGGCATCCAGGATAGCCAGTCTTCTGTATACAAAACAAGCACCACTTACAGAAGTGCACATAGCCTGGCATTTATCAGACTCTTTAGATGTGATTATGTTCTGTATATCCACAGGGTACAGCAGCAAGAACTTAGAGGTTGCTTTCATTCTTCCCATTTTTAAGAAAAGAAAATGTCAGCCCCAAATCACCAGCTTTAAATCAGAGATTGCCCGAAGGAGTTCTTTTATCAGGGAAGTGAAACAGCTTGCATGCAACCAATAGTGCAGAAACTCTCATTGAAAAGTGGGGATTCTGGCATATTCCAATCTGGCTGTAAATGCCACGAACATGGCTAGCTTTGTTCAGTGCACATGGCTAAAAACAAGGTTGGGAAAGCAGATTTGCTTGCCCTTTTTAGAAAGGAAATTGACTAGCATTGGCGATTTTGATTGACTAACAGAGATTATGGCTGAATTCCTAAAATATAGTTAGGCTGGCCTATGTAGCAATACAATTTGATGCCAACCTGTGGGTTTCACAAAGTGATTTGTGTTAATAACAGCACTTTTGTGTTATTTCTGGGAAAGGGTTAGGCCAGTGCACAGACTTCCACTTGCCTCCCTACATCACCACGGGAAAAGGAAGACTGATGAGTTGTGCTGGCCTAGCTTAGGACTGCAACCTATGTCAAAGAACACAATTATGACATAGGGTCCTCGTTCTCTGAGTGCAATGGGTACAGAAAAATTGACTTAAGAGTTCAATCCTAACCTAGGCCAGCACAACCCATCAGTCTTTCCATTCCTGTCATGATGTAGGGAGGTAGGCACATATCCCCGCTCTGGCCTAATGCTTCCCCTGGAGTGGTGCAGAATTGTCTTAAGATACTTTTGTGATACCCACTGGTCAGCATAGGACTTACTAAGCTGCCAGGACTTAGGCCAGCCTAGCTGGATGTTAGGATTTCAACCTTACTGGCACAACTCATTGGTCTTCATGTTCGCATAGTGATGTAGGGCGGCAAGCACATGTCTGTTCACTGGCGTAACCCCACCCCGGGGATGTAACAGAAGTGCCTTACAGCTTTACTGTGTTACCTCCAGATCTATTGTGACATGTGGGACTTGTTCCAGGGCTAGCCTAACTGCAGGTTAGGATTATAGCCATAATTATTGATCCATGGTTAGTAACGATCTTAGGATATAATAGAGTGGTACTGCTTGGGACCAGAAATATTGAAATCACTCACCAGCTCCAAAGCTTTTATAAATTTAAAAAGAGAATTTTAACAACTGAATGAATAAATTAAAATTTAATTTAAAAATAAATCAATGATTTTTATGTCTACCTATGTGAAATACGTATGTGTCGGCTTGTGAAAGAGCAGCAGCCCCAAGGCTGATATGGTGAGCGTGAGAGTGGCCCCCTTGAGGTATGGAAAGTAGTGCTGGAGTCAACAGAAAAGGACCACATACATTGGTCAGAGAGTTATTGGCACACAGTATGCTGCTGGTCACTCCAGAGTGTACCCAGGATGTCCCATCTTGGCAAGACACAATCCCAGCTCTTCCCACATCCTTGGACCAATGAAGAGGGAGGATTGGGAGAGGAAGGGGAGGTGGAGCAGACAAGGCTTTTAAGGACTGGAAAAGGCAGGAGGGTGGCAGAGGACATGCTGAAGAAAGAAGCCGGTGCTGAACGGACTCTAAGGAGTGTGCAAGACACCTTACCCTCCTAGGATCTGTTGAATGTTGCTGTCCAGCATCTGAAAGGGAAAAGAGAGGCTCTGTTAGTATATTCTGTTACTTGAAGGACTTACCTGTTTGATGTTATGTTGGAGTCCATGTGTGTATGAGAGGTCTGGTTTGAAGCTTGATGGTGAGAGGAACCTGTTAAAGGAAATAGGAAGAGCATTAGTCAGGGAGCGGATTGTAACTTACCTGTAAATGTTAGTTGTACTAACTGAATGACATGTTAAAGTGAACCCCATCATCCCTGTAACCAAGCCCTTGAACTACATAAAGCTATCTTGATTTGTTCTCAACTCACCTGTGTTGGTTGTCTTTGTCCACGTCTTCAGTCAAAAGATGGCTGAGGGGAGGCAGGGAGAGTCAGAGAGTGACTAGAGAAGCAAGTATGAGAGCAAGGGGCATGACACAGCTCCAGCAGTCTTTCATGGTCTCAAGAGAGTTGTGATGAGATGTAGCCTCCAGCCGCTTGAATTAACATATGTTTGATGCTAACATAATCACCAAAAGCCAAACCAAGTAGAGACATTTTCAGCTTCACAGCTGACAGCAAACTTGTGAAAGCAGGGTGGATGGCCAGATGGGAGCCCGTTAAAAAAAGAAGAAAACAAAGCAGGTGGAATAGACTGAGGACAAAGGGGGAAGGAAACTGATGACACTGACAAGAAAACACAAAAAAAGTGGATCAGGAAGTGTAATAATATTAGACTGTAATAATTTTTCAAATCTACTGGAACCTCAGGCTCTCGTTAGAGGGTTCAAAAGATCTTTATTTGTTGCATTTAACTAGGGTTTGACCAACTTTTCTTGGTAGCATTAAACAGTGGTACTTCCCATAATGAGTGCCTTGAATAACAAATGTTCCACATAACGAGTTAAAATTTTTGTGGGATTTTGCCTCACATAATGAGCATGATTTGAGTGATCATTGCCTGGACTCCCTCTCTTCCTCCCTGCATTGGCTGGGCTCTGGGAATGAGGCGGGACTTTCTCTTCCTGCCTGCAATACATGAAGAAGCCAGCAGAGGGAGCTCAGGAGCAAAAGTCCAGCAACAACGATGGCTGCTCTTACAGCCAGCAAACATGTGGCTAGTCTGGCCTCCACAGCCTCCATCAGGTAGAAGGAAAACTCCTCCTGCTCCCCATCTGGAGCCTCACTCAAACAAACTTCCTTCCCCCAAGGAAGCCACCCCATCTGGACTCCACTACAAATTCCCCTCTTTCCCCCACCTGCACCATCCCTCCCTGGACTCCACTACAATCACCCCTGTTCCCCCACCACCACCTTCCCTGCCTGCAATTTTCCTTTCCTGTGAGTAAGCCCAAGTGGATTTAATGGGGCTTGATTCTGAGGAGACAGCATTGGATCTGGCCTCTTTGCTGTTGCAGATTGCCTATGTAGTTAGCATCAGTAGATCTCACACACAGAGAGGTTCCTTATTAAAGATTCTGCAAAAGACACCAGTGACGCTTTTAGTGAAAACTAGCAAAAGGCGTACCCGCATTGCAGGAGTAAAATTCCCCCAATATGCCATCCCCCCATATGCATCAACCTTCCATGCACAACTAACTCCCATGTGCATCAACCTCCCATGCGCAACTTCACCCATGCACATCCACCCCATGCGCAACTCACCCATGCACAACTTCCCCATGTGCATGAACCCCCTCATGCACAACTTCCCCCATGTGCAACTTCCCCATGTGCAACTTCCCCCATTCACATCAATCCCCCATGCGCATCAACCCCCCATGCGCATCAACTCCCATGCGCAACTTCCCCATGTGTATCAACCCCCCATGCGCAACTTCCCCATGTGCAACTTCCCCCATGCACAACTTCCCCATGCTCAACTTCCCCACATGCGCAACTTCTCCACATGCACAACTTCCCCATATACATCATCCCCCATGTGCAACTTCCCCCAACTTCCTCCATTCGCAACTTCCCCACATGTGCAACTTTCCCCCATGTGCAACTTCCCCCATGTGCAACTTCCCCACATGCGCAATTTTCCCCATGCACATCATGCACATGCACATGATCGTCACCCGTTCTTACTCATCCACGTAGGAACAAACAATACTGCTCGGGAAACTTTCCAAAAGATAGCTGGGGATTATGAAGCTCTGGGGAGGAAGATTAAGGACCTGGGGGATACCCAGGTGGTATTCTCATCCATCCTCCCAGTAATTGGCAAAGGTCCTCAGAGAGATAGTAAGATCTTTCAGGTCAATAGCTGGCTTCGAAAATGGTGTCATCGGGAAGGATTTGGATTCTGGGATCACACCACTTCCTTGAGGAAGGACTCCTAGCATAGGTTGGACTACATCTTATGGGTTGGGGGAAGAGTGTCTTCAGACGGGAGATGGCCAACCTGATCAGGAGGGCTTTAAACTAAATAAGAAGGGGGTGGGTTACGTCCAAAGGGAACCTAGGAATAAGGAAAATGCTCTGGATGGAAATTGCCAGGGCACAGCTGTAACTCAAAAATCTTTAGAGGGGCCTGGCCTTACAAAAAAGGAGAGAAATGCATTGAGTTGCAACCTCCAGGGCTTAAGTTGTATTTACACAAATGCACAGAGCCTGGGAAATAAACAAGATGAGCTGGAGCTTTTAGCAAGTGAAGGGAAATTTGATTTGATAGGAATAACTGAAACTTGGTGGGACGACTCCCATGACTGGAACACACAGTTGGAAGGCTATCAGCTGTTCCGGAGGGAACAGAAGTGGCAAGAGGGGAGGTGGAGTAGCATTATATGTCAAGAACATATGTACTTGCTCTGAAATCCAGGAGAGTGGTCCGGATATCCCTGTGGAGTGTGTTTGGGTAAAAGTAAGGGGGGAAAATAAGAAACAAAACATTGTGGTGGGCATCTACTATCGATCGACAGGCCAAGGAGAAAGAGTAGACGATGTCTTCTTGGAGCAACTGGCAGGCATTGCAAGGAAATATGAGGTAGTAGTAATGGGGGACTTTAACTACCCAGACATTTGCTGGGAGACAAACTCAGCCAAACATGGAAGCTCCAGTAGATTCCTGATGGGCCTGGAAGATAACTTCATGGTCCAGAAGGTGGAGGAAACAACAAGGGGATGGGCCATCCTTGACCTGATCTTAACAAATCGTGAAGAACTGGTTGATCAGGTCAACATAGTGGGAACTTTAGGGGAAAGCGATCATGAGCTGCTGGAATTTAGAATAATGTGGGAAATAAAAAGAGTGCAGAGTGAAACTTATATGTTGGATTTCAGGAAAGCTGATTTCAACAGGCTTAGAGGAGTCATAGGTGGGATCCCATGGGTTGTTGATCTAATGGGGAAAGGGGCCCAAGATGGGTGGGAGCTCCTTAAGAGGCAGCTTATACAAGCACAGTCAGAAACAATTCCAATAAAAAAGAAAGGGGGGGAAAATGCTGAAAAAACCAGGTTGGCTCCACAGGCAACTTGGGGATCAGCTGAAGTTAAAGAAAGAGACGTATAGGGAGTGGAAGACTGGAAAGATCACCAGAGAGGAGTACAGGCAGGTAGCCCGGTCCTGTAGGGAAGGGGTCAGGGATGCTAAAGCTCAGTATGAGCTGAGGCTGGCCAGGGGAGTCAAGGATAACAAAAAGAGCTTCTTTAGATATGCCCAAAGGAACAGGAGGAGAGACGAGGGGGTGGGGCTGCTCTTGGACAAGGATGGACAACAGATGTCTGGAAACCAGCAGAAGGCGGAGCTGCTCAACTCCTACTTTGCATCCGTCTATTCACAGAAGGAGAGCTGTGCAAATGGGGGTGTAGGATCATTGACTGATTCGGGGATGTGTTTACATCCCCTAAGAGGTAATGAAAACATGGATGGTGCAGAAGAGCAGATTAAGATTGACAAAGAACTGGTTCGAAACCACTTAACTGGCCTAAATGAATTCAAGTCATTTGGACCGGATGAGCTGCATCCTCGAGTTCTGAAGGAACTCGCAGATGTCCTTGCAGAGCCTCAGTCGATCATCTTTGAGAAATCCTTGAGGATTGGAGAAGTGCCACTGGCCTGGAAGACAGCAAATGTAGTCCCAATTTTTAAGAAGGGGAAAAAAGAAGACCCGGGAAATTATAGACCAATCAGTTTGACTTCAATCCTGGGCAAGATATTAGAGCAAATCATAAAACACACAATTTGTGCACATCTAGACAAGTACTCGGTGATCACAACAACCCAGCATGGATTTACCAAGAATAAATCTTGCCAGACAAATCTGATCTCCTTTTTTGATCGGGTTACGAGCTTACTGGACAGTGGAATGCTTTGGATGTCATTTACCTTGACTTCAGCAAAACATTTGACAAAGTCCCACATGACATTTTAATTAGGAAGTTGGAAAAATATGGGCTAGACAGGGCAATTGTTAGGTGGATCTGCAACTGGCTCGATGGCCAGTTTTACTCAAGGGTTTTAGTAAATGGTTCTGTGTCAACCTGGAGGTCAGTTTCTAGTGGGGTAGCCCAAGGCTCTGTCTTGGGACCGATTCTCTTTAACATTTTCATCAGTGACTTGGAGGAAGGGATACGGAGGAGCCTGAGCAAATTTGCAGATGACACCAAACTGGGAGGAGTAGCAAACACATCAGAAGATAGGAGAAACCTCCAGGAGGATCTGGATAAACTGGAATCCTGGGCTGTAACAAACAGAATGAATTTCAACAGGGAGAAGTGCAAGGTTCTGCACTTAGGCAATAAAAACCAAAAACATAGGTATAAAATGGGGGATACTTGGCTTGGCAGCACAACATGTGAGCGGGATCTTGGAGTCGCTGTGGATAACAAGCTGAACATGAGTCAACAGTGTGATGTGTCTGCAAAGAAGGCAAATGCCATTTTAGGTTGCATTAAGAGGACTGTAGCTTCCAAGTCATGAGAAGTTATAATTCCTCCTTATTCTGCACTGGTCAGACCTCACCTTGAGTACTGTGTTCAGTTCTGGGCACCTCACTTTAAGAAAGATGCAGCCAAACTGGAGCAAGTCCCGAGGAGAGCGACAAGAATGATCAGTGGGATGGAAGGGAAGCCCTACGAGGAAAGGTTGTGGGAACTTGGGATGTTCAGCCTGGAGAAGTGGCTGCTGAGGGGAGACATGATTGCCCTCTTCAGATACCTGAAGGGCTGTCATAGGGAGGAAGGGGCCAATTTGTTCATAGCTGCTTCTGAAAGCAGAACTAGAACCAATGGGTACAAACTGCAAGAAAGGAGATTCCGGCTGGAAATCTGGAAAAAGTTCCTGACGGAGAGGGCGGTTCGGCAGTGGAACAGATTGCCAAGGGAGGTGGTGGACTCTCCCTCACTGGGGATCCTCAAGCAGAGGGTCGATGAGCACCTGTTGGAGATGCTCTAGGAAGAATTCCTGCTGCAGGCAGGGGGTTGGACTAGATGACCTACTAGGTCCCTACCAACTCTATGATTCTATGATCATCCCCCCATGCACATCATCTCCCATGCGCAACTTCTCCCATGCACAAATTCCCCATGTGCAACTTCCCCCATGCGCAACTTCCCCCATGTGCAACTTTCCCACATGCGCAATATGCCTCCATGCGCAACTTTCCCCCATGTGCAACTTTCCCCCATGCGCAACTTCCCCTCATGTGCAACTTCCCCTCACGCGCTACTTCCCCTCATGTGCAACTTCCCCCTATGCACAGCATCCTCGCCAGTGCAACCTCTTCCTCCGAACAACACCCCCCCCCCCAGTGCACCAGGCACCGAACACCAAATTAGCTGGATGTTGGTCAGTCTCCCATGTTAAGTATAGGACAAAAACACGTTGACCCCTTTTCAGCCCCTGCAGGATTAAATTTCTCCACATGGGTTCTTGGTGGGTGTTCAGGTGACAGAAAGAACTCCCTCCCAGAATTCCATGCTTCCAGGCCCAGCAGTTGGGGCGGAATGTTGATGATTCTCAATGTTCAGCAATTCTCAATGCAAAGTATAGGGAGGAAAACACGTTGCACCCCTTTCCACCCCTTTACAATTGGAATTTCCAAAAACCGGTTCTGAGTGCACCCCTCCATCACGGAAGGAACACCCACCCCAAATTTCATGCTTCTAGGACCACCGGTTTTGGCAGGGTGTTGATGAATCAGAGTCAGTGACTTTTCTCTTTTATATATATATATACACACACACACACACACACTAGCGAAAGGCGTACCTGCACTGCGGGAGTAAAATTCCCCCATATGCCATCCCCCATATGAATCAACCCCCCATGCGCAACTTCCCCCATACACATCAACCCCCCATGCACAACTTCACCCATGCACATCAATTCCGCATGCACAGGTTACCCCATGGGCAACTTCCCCCATGCACAGCATTCTCTCCAGTGCAACCTCTTCCTCCTAACAACATCCCCCCAGTGCACCAGGCACTGAGCACCAAACTGGCTAGATGTTCGTTAGTCTCCCATGTTAAGTACACCTAGACAAGTACTCCGTGATCAAAACAACCCAGCATGGATTTACCAAGAATAAATCTTGCCAGACAAATCTGATCTCCTTTTTTGATCGGGTTACGAGCTTACTGGACAGTGGCAATGCTGTGGATGTCATTTATCTTGACTTCAGCAAAGCATTTGACAAAGTCCCACATGACATTTTAATTAGGAAGTTGGAAAAATATGGGCTAGACAGGGCAATTGTTAGGTGGATCTGCAACTGGCTCGATGGCCGCACTCAAAGGGTTTTAGTAAATGGTTCTGTGTCAACCTGGAGGTCCGTTTCTAGTGGGGTACCCCAAGGCTCTGTCTTGGGACCGGTTCTCTTTAACATTTTCATCAATGACTTGGAGGAAGGGATACGGGGGAGCCTGATCAAATTTGCAGATGACACCAAACTGGGAGGAGTAGCAAACACATCAGAAGATAGGAGAAACCTCCAGGAGGATCTGGATAAACTGGAATCCTGGGCTGTAACAAACAGAATGAATTTCAACAGGGAGAAGTGCAAGGTTCTGCACTTAGGCAATAAAAACCAAAAACATAGGTATAAAATGGGGGATACTTGGCTTGGCAGCACAACATGTGAGCGGGATCTTGGAGTCGCCGTGGATAACAAGCTGAACATGAGTCAGCAGTGTGATGTGTCTGCAAAGAAGGCAAATTCCATTTTAGGTTACATTAAGAGGACTGTAGCTTCCAAGTCACGAGAAGTTATAGTTCCTCTTTATTCTGCATTGGTGAGACCTCACCTTGAGTACTGTGTTCAGTTCTGGGCACCTCACTTTAAGAAGGATGCAGCCAAACTGGAGCAAGTCCAGAGGAGAGCGACAAGAATGATCAGTGGGATGGAAGGGAAGCCCTACGAGGAAAGGTTGGGGGAACTTGGGATGTTCAGCCTGGAGAAGAGGAGGCTGAGGGGAGACATGATTGCCCTCTTCAGATACCTGAAGGGCTGTCATAGGGAGGAAGGGGCCAATTTGTTCATAGCTGCTTCTGAAAGCAGAACTAGAACCAATGGGTACAAACTGCAAGAGAGGAGATTCCGGCTGGAAATCCGGAAAAAATTCCTGACTGTGAGGGCGGTTCGGCAGTGGAACAGATTGCCAAGGGAGGTGGTGGACTCTCCCTCACTGGGGATCTTCAAGCAGAGGCTCGATGAGCACCTGTTGGAGATGCTCTAGGGGGAATTCCTGCTGCAGGCAGGGGGTTGGACTAGATGACCTACTAGGTCCCTTCCAACTCTATGATTCTATGATTCTATGATTCTATGATTCTAAGTATAGGACAAAAACACGCTGACCCCTTTTCAGCCCCTGAAGGCTTAAATTTCTCCACATGGTTCTTGGTGGGTGTTCAGGTGACAGAAGGATCCCTCCCAGAATTCCATGCTTCTAGGCCCAGCAGTTGGGGCGGAATGTTGATGAGTCAGAAATTTTCAATGCAAAGTATAGGGAGGAAAATGCGTTGCGCCCGTTTTCACCCCCTTCTGGTGGGAATTTCCGAAAACCGGTTCTTAGTGCACCCCTCCGTCATGGAAGAAACACCCACCCCAATTTTCATGCTTCTAGGCCCAGCGGTTTTGGCAGAGCAGTGATGAGTCAGTGAGTCAGTCAGTCAGTCAGTGACTTTTCTCTTATATATATATATATATATATATATATATATATATATATATATATATATATATATATATATATATAAGAGAGAGAGAGAGAGAGAGAGAGAGAGAGAGAGAGAGAGAGATTAGTCATCCTTGGCTATAAAGGTTTTTCTTTTCTTTTTTACTGCACAGAGTATTACAGTGTTTTATTACAGTAATTGTGGTCTGCATTATATTAGTGTTTGAATTCAATTCCTGTGTTTTGTCATCATTTTTACATACTGTTAATATTTTTATATGAATATTTTTTGAGTTGTGGAACCAGTTGTCACTTCCATTGTTTCCTAAGGGAAAATATACTTCACTTAGAGTGTTTCACTTAAAGAGAATGCGTCTAGAACGAATTAATGTCTTTATGTGGGGCCCCACTCTAGTTAGTTTGTATTGCCAATTGCGTGACCAGATTTGACCAGAATTTATTGTGTATTTTAAAAAAATGATTGTTTTTATTGTTATCTTTTAGTATGTCAGTTTCCCTAACAGTGAAAGGCATGATACAAATCTTTTAAACAAACAAGGCATTCAATGCAAACAAACTCAAGGCATTCAACAAGGCATTCAACAAGGCATTCAATGTAAGCAAACAAAGCATTCAAGGTAAACAAACTGCATTCAGTGACTTCTTTCCCATTATGATTGACTTCGTATATGAAAAAGGAGAGAAAAGCCCCTCTAACAAAAAACTTAAAAAATACCCTGTCAGGATGCAGAATTCCCAGAAGTCCAAACTCAAACCATGTAGTAAAGTAAAAAGGAAAAAGGAAAAGGAAAGTGTAAAAATTTGAATTGTATCAGGATTAGAGAGGATGGTTCCATGCAACCACTCCCAGTAGATAACTTACCGGTAACTGCTGTATTTTGTACCAACTGCAGTTTCTGAACATTGTGTCATAGTACTTTTCAGTGTTAGAGCTATCTAGATGAGAAGTTATCAGAACATGACAAACTATGGCAAGGTTGTAACTTAAGAGCAGCTGAAGCTGGCGTACAACCTTAACTGGTGGAAAGTATTTTTTGTCATAGATATAACATGGATTGTTGCTGTTAATGTCTGGTCTAATAGCATCCACAAATTTTGTGATGGTAAATTATTCATAGCTCACCTTGGAATAATTTTTCTGTGTTTTTCCCTGAGCTTTCCTGGTTTATGCTCAAAACCCATCAGCTGTCACCAGCTGTTACACTGAGCTATCATGCCATCATTTCCTCCTAAGATAACATTAATCTGTCAGGTTCCAAAATCTGGCAGGTTCATAGAATCATGGAGTTGGAAGGGACCCAGTGGATCATCTAGTCTAACTCCCTGCTCCTCATCTTGTGGGGACCCGGGACTCAAACCCTGGCCTACTGGTTAACAGGCACAGTGTCTTAACCACTTGTGGCGCCAGAGGAAGGTTCTTCAGTACCCCCTCTAGAAATAAATAAATAAATAAATAAATAAAGAAAGAAAGAAAGAAAGAAAGAAAGAAAGAAAGTCAGCCCATGTCAGTGCTCAACAAGAAGTGTTAGTATTCATCATGAAGCAGGGTGACCAGACGCCAAACCCAGAATTCCCTGAACCCCAACGCCAAAATTCCTATCCCAAGGCCAAAATTCCTACCCCCAAAGCCAAAATGTAGGACAAAATGTAGGACATTTTAAAATAAGCTAAAAACACTTGTGATGGGTTTCTGGGTGGTGGTGGGTACTGTCAGGGCTGGTGAGGGTTTCTGGGGGGTGGTGGGCACTGGCAGGACTAGTGGGGGGCTTCTGGGGGATGGAGGGCTTGGTTGCAAACCTTTCCTGGGAGTAAGTCCCATTGCAAGCTAAGGGCTAAGGGCTTACTTCTGAGTAGGGAGGCTTGGCTTGCAAACCTAATACTTTCCTGGGTGTAATCAGGGTGACCATACGCCATAACCAAAAAAAGAGGACAAGGCCTCCCAAAATGTAGGGCATCCAAGCAAAATGTGGGGCATGACAAAATAAAATCTGAAAACATTCATATGCTGAAAAGACTCAACTGTTGCCTTGAGAGCATATGCTGACCTCCAAGTGCACTGGATCATGACCATTCTGGAAGCCTTGCACTCTCTGGATTGACCTTCCACACCAGCAAGGCATGCTTGCTTACAAACATAGAAGCATAGAGTTGGAAGGAACACAGAAGGTCATCTAGTCCTAACCCCTGTCCAAAGCATCAAGTCCAAAGCATCTAGGTATCCATTAACACACTTGTGCATTCAGAGTTATTTTCCTTTTCCTCTCCTTTGACCCACAACAGGCCTGCAAGGTAGGCAAACAACATTAAGAGCCTCCTTAGCACATTTTGGGCTCCCATTGAGAGTTCAGTCCCACTTTCTTTTCCTCTCCTCCACCTTCTTTACACAAACACACACAAATGCAGAATATACATACATATACACACATATACCCACACAATATACATATGTGTGTGTGTATATATGTGTGTGCGTATACACACACACGTGTGTATATATTCTGTTGGAGTGGGTGTATATATGTGTGTACACACACACACACACACACACACACACACACACACAATATACAAATACAGTGGCACCTCACATAACAAGTTTAATTCATTCCAGAGGCATGCTTATTATGTGAAATGCTCTTTACGTGAAGTGGATTTTCCCACAGGAAATAATGGAAACTCAAACAATTAGTTCCACAACCCAAAAAATATTCATATAAAAATATTAACTGTTTCTAAAAATTATTACAAATCACTGTAATATACAGTAACATACAACACTGCAATAAAGTACTGAACTGTACCGTACCTTTGAAAGCCTTGCATGGCTGCCCTTCATGGTTGGTGTGAGGGTTAGAGAGAGGGGGATGACTGGCTGCAATTCTAAAGACACTTTCCTGAGAGTAAGTCCCATTGGACACAATGGGGCTTATGTCAGACTAGACTTGGTTAGGATTGTGCTCTTTCACAATCACTAATGGAGTCACTGCTATCCATTGGCTCAATGGAAACTGTCTTTTTGTGCAACTTTAACATTCCCAAGCTGCTGATGGGGAGCAGCACTAGAACATTGATAAGGCACACTTTCCACGCTGCCACACAGATCCCACATACAGTCCTAGCTCAGGCTGTTCCCCTTGGACTTCCCATGAGTTCCCTGACCATTGAAGCCTATTCCAAACTTTGCCCAGGTCCCACTGTAGCTCAAGCTAGTTCCCTTGTCCCCCCTGTGGATTCCCTCGCCATGGAAGCCTGTTCCACTTCTGTTCCTCAGAAGTGCTCTTTAACCAAGACAGTGCTCTTTAAGCTAGTCAAAATTGCTGAGAAAATTTTGCTCTTTAGCCAAAATGCTAAATTATTCAAGATGCTCTTTACTCAAGGTACCACTGTATATATATAAATAAAGAATAAGTGTGGGGCCATTTCTTCTGGGTGAGCATGGGGAGAGAACTGGGCTGTGCATGCCTACTCACAAGTAAGTCCCATTACAGGCAATGGGCTTATGCTCAGGAAAGTGTGGATAAGGGCTGGAAAGAGGTGGAGGTACAGATCCAAGCCTCTGCCACGCTCCTGAGATGTAAGCCACATTACAGCCAATGGGCTTACTCTCAGGAAAGTGTGGATAGGAGAGCAGCCTGAGCAGGTCTCATCCTCCAGTGCCAGGCTGAGAAGGATCTCCAGTCTCCCTCCCCCCAGAACAGGGTCCATTTAAAGCAGTGGCTCTCAAAATTCCTAATGCCACCCTTTAATATAGTTCCTCATGTTGTGGTGAGCCCTGTTGTAATTGCAGAGAGGATCTATCCTGAATCACAGTGTGGATTTCGAGCCAACAGGTCCACCACGATATGGTTTTTTCCCTTCGACAGTTGCAAGAGAAATGTAGGGAACAAAGACAGCCACTCTTTGTAACCTTCATAGACCTTACAAAGGCTTTTGATTTGGTTAGTAGGGATGGCCTTTTTAAAATCCTCCCCAAGATTGGATGCCCACCTAAGCCCTTCAACATCATCAGGTCCTTTCACAAGGACATGAAGGGCACTGTAGTTTTTGATGGCTTAACATCAGTCTCCTTTCACATCCGGAGTGGAGTGAAGCAGGGCTGCGTCCTTGCACCAACTTTATTTGGGATCTTTTTTGCTGTCATGCTGAAGCATGCTTTTGGAAATACAACAGAGGGAATCTATCTCCGGACCAGATCAGATCAGAAAACTCTACAATCCTTCCAGACTAAGAGCAAAGTCCAAAGTCCAGCTGAAATGCTTGCGGGAGTTCCTCTTCGCCGCTGACACTGCTGTTACTGCTCACTCTGCCAAAGACCTTCAACAACTTATGGACCGTTTTAGCAAAGCCTGCCAAGACTTACTTCTGAGGTTTACTTCTGAGTAGACCTGCCCAAGAGTGGGCTGATGATGCAAGCTTGCAGGCCTGATTCTCTGGGAACTTAAAGTTGTGCACTTTCCTGGGAGTAAGCTTCGCTGGATACAGTGGGGCTGACTTCTGAGTAGACTTTCCTGGAAGTAGGTTGTTGATGCAAGCTGGCAGCCCCAATCCTCTGGAACATAGGCTGCCATGCTCACACTTTCCTGGGAGTAAGCCCCTGAGAATAAGCACTTTCCTGAGAGTAAGCTCCACTCCATACAGTCTGGTTTCCATCTGAGTAGACCTTCCTGGTAGTGGGCTGTTCATGCAAGCTTGCAGCCCTGATCCTCAGGGACATGTCACTTTCTTGGATATGGGGGGCTTACTTCTGAGTAGACCTGGTGAGGGGGGAGTCTATTCCCAGTGAAAATTGCATCACCTGGCCTTGCCATTTAGAGGGACACCTCTTTAACCTAGTAGTATCTCTCCCCCCCCCCCCCCCGCAACCCAGTAGTAGCTCTTCACCTAGACTGTGGATGGGTAGATGCTCCAGCCTGGAGATGCTCCTGGTCCAGAGGAGGGGGGGAGTCTGGTAAGAAGGCGAGGAAGAGGAGGAAACTGAGCCCTGCATCATTCTCACACATTAATAACCTCTCTCACTCACTCCTCTCTCACACACTCACAGCCACTCACACACCTCACCTCTTTCTCTTTCTCTGACACACACAGCCACAATCTCTCACACACACCTCTCTCCCACACACACACAGCCAGTTGCACACATCACCTCTCTGACACACACAGCCATTCACACACCTCTCTCTCACACTTCTTTCTCACACATACAACTCCCCCCTCTCTCTCTCATACACACACATGCATACTCAGTCGCACACAAACTCAGAACAATTGTCTCTGTCTCTCATCGTCCAGGATCTTCCAGGTCTCTCCGGAAGCACAGCACCCTCAGCCTTGGGGAGGGAAGGCAGGAAGGGGAGCCCTGGCAGACACACAAACCCTCCCTCCCTCTCTCTCTTCACAGCAGCAGCTCCACATGTTTACTCCCCTCCCTGCTTCCCCCTGGCGGGTACTGACTCGCTCTCGGTCATCCTCTCCCCCAGAAGGCTCATCCCCTGCCGGCAGACACGCTGTGCCTCTTCATCTTCCCGGGGCTTCACATGGCGCCAAGGGGAAGGGAAGGCAAGGAGGGACGGAGGAGGAGGATGCATTGCTTCGGCTGGATGGGACAGGTCGGGAGCTCAGAGAGTGGAGAGGCAGCTGGGGACCCCTGGGATCGTTCGACCCAAAAAGGGTTGAGCTCCAGGCTGAGAAACACTGCTTTAAAGGAATTGCTTATCCAGGATGGGTGCTCCATCCTGGGCAGGTCTACTCACAAGTAAGTCCCATTACAGCCAATGGGCTTACTCCAAGAAAAGTGTTGCTAGGAGGGCAGCCTGAGCAGGTCTTCTCCTCCTCCTGTCCCCCTCATGCCATGTCCTCCCCCCGGAGGTGGGTTCCTTACTTCTCTTCTGGCTTGCGTGGTGTGGCAGGGGGGCAGCGATAGTGGAGCTTACTGCTGCTGATTGTGGACCGGAGGCTCCACAATCACAGAGGCAGGCAGTGCAGCTGTGGGGCTTCTGGAGCGTCTGCAGCCAGGACTCCGGTCTGCTGGGAGGGTGGACTGCCTGCAGGCAGGCAGGAGGAGAGGCAGCTGCTCCGGAGGCTCCAGAGCAAGACAGGGTATTGCTGTGTAGCTGGCCGGTCGGCCAGAAGGCGTCTGCATGGCATGGCGGAAGGCGAGGTGCGGCAACAGGACATGTTCCTGCTCTCCACACTGCTGCGCGCGCAACCGAGGGTGGGTCACGAGGGGAGGGGGAGGAGCCTCCTCCTAGCCAGCTTCCAGCTGGGCATAAGGAAGTAAAGGCTGGCATGCGCCCAGAGCTGCACGCGCAAATAAATATGGCGGCACCCACAAGTGCTGTTTTTCCGGATACCAGCAGGGGGTTTCCTAATGTGCCGGACTCCTGCACTTTACCAGATGCGTCTGGGGGATCCCGGACGTCTGAATACCCTGTCATGGCCAGCGAGTTTTGCTAAAATGAATCAGGCAACAATATAATTCTACTACTGAGAACTCACATCCTTATTTGTGTTGCAGGAAGTTTCATAGCTTCACAATAAGTTGTTCCTGGTTAGTCTGAGCTAAGTCTCAGACTTGGATCATGAGATTCCCAATGTAATTTATGGAGCCCTGACATCAGAATGTCTATTCTCATAACCATGTGAAGTAAACATGGATTATACAATGTTTCCTCTTTTCTACAGTTTGAACAAACTGCAGGTATTGTAATAGGAATGAAGTAGGTACCAGCAGGGAAAAACTCAGGAGACGATGATGCAAGCAAGGATCAGCTTTATTCAGAGCTCCGGGCTCAGCCGGACAGAGTTTCCTGCCTTCAAAAGGACTGAGCACTTGGTACAAATTATTCAGACTTTTTATACTATTTCTGTCACATATACATTCCTTACTTAAAGAGATTATTTCGTTCATAACAAGAGGAAAAAGATGTTATCTTCAGTGGCTTCCTGAGCTGAGATGGGAAAAATGCGGCAGGGCATGACACTACACATCAGTACAATGAGGAACATCCGTAGTTTATCAAGCACGTATATGTGGCAACACATGACATTATACATCAATACAATGAAGAGTTCTTGTGGCAATCTAAGTATGTGTATCCTGTCATTGGTTGATCCCGTTCACACATAAGAAATGAATTAAAATTTTATTTTCATTTTATGATCTTTGGGCTTCAAATAAGCCTTTTTCGTCCTGCCTGACAATTAATATTCCTAAGTCATTGTTTTCCTTCCTTCCATCTAGTTGTTCTTATTCCTTTTCCCACTTAGCGCTTCTTTATTATTGCCACAGGGTCATGTGAAGACAAAGAGAGTTTCCTGTCTTAGCTTGGCTAGCTTTACAAGCCTTAAGTGGCTAATCACTGATAACTATCAAACTCCTGGGAAAGGAGAAAGGGCATTGTGATGTTATCATCTCCTCTCCGGGGAGCCTGTGAATGTTGATTGGAAGCTTCTGTCAGGGAATGTGTGTCTGCAGCCGTTGTTTAATGTCTGTAAGGTGCTTGGCTGCATGTCCTTTACTATAGGCAGCCCACAGAATGATTTCAAAGGTATCAAATAATTTCAATAATTCTAATAATAATTCTAATAAATTCTGTCAGCTGGTTTTGTTTTCCATAGTATCAGATCTTCTTGCTGTGGGTTTTCATTTCCTAGAGCCTCTTTCTAGATATAGCTGTTCCAGATCAAATGTGCAAGAGGCATGAATCTCTTAGCCATGTCCATAATGGAGTACAGGCTGCCCCATTCACATGTTTATGGTTCCAATCACAGGGACAAAACTATCCTCATATTTACCTTTGAAGAGCATGGAAAATTGATGGGTAACAGACTAGGATATAAGTCATTGATGGGTCTGCAAGGCTAAGGGACATGGTCAGGAGGAGCACCGCATCAGGAGAGTGGACATCTGTCACAGATTAATTGTTTCTTGGTTTCACGTGTAGCTTGGCAAGACTATTTGATTTTTATCAGCCATAGAAACTGGCACGGAATTTTTGAAGCATGAACTGTTAGCACACAGCATTATTTTAGTGCAAGTAGGCTTTTGCAATTTTAGATGGAAAATGAGTTGATGCTATCTTTGCAATGATTGGGTAAAGGTGATCATGTTGTGGAACAAATATAAGAACTTTGTCAGTCTATTGCATGAGCAGTCTGGCTCAGTCTGTGCCTATATGTGGAGAGGCTAGTGAGGCCTAGAAGCCTGGTGAAGCCTTGGATGTTCCAGAGAAAGCCTGAGCCTTGGTGGAAGAAATTCTCCACCGTGATATGGTTGCATGTATTACATCGCTGCCTGCGAAGCCAAAGTTCTGATTCTACAAGAGATACAGCCTTGGATATGTACTTGTTTTTAGTAAACCTGGACTTCTTGTTCTGATCCATTACTCATATTAAAACAGAATCAATTCAAAACAGCTTCTATCTTTCTGGTGATTTTATTTCACAGCTGTGCTTGTCAATAGAAAGTCTAAAGGGGATTATTCTGTGAAGAACTTGACAATTATACACCACCTTCTCATAGACATATAACTCAAAAAGCTGATGTTTGTTTAGTAACATTGGCCAAAAGTGTTGCTGGGTCTTGAAAGATTATTAAGTAAAAGTCTCTGTCACAATTGAAAACACCACTATTTTCTAACCAAAACAAGCTCTGAGAATAACTCAACAAGTTGATTCTTTTAAGAGGAGAGGGAAAAGAGGAGAGTCATTTCGACCAGATGTGCTGCATCCTCTAGTTCTTAAGGAACTCGCAGATGTCCTTGCAGAGTCTCTGTCTATCATCTTTGAGAAATCCCTGAGGAGTGGAGAAGTGCCACTGGACTGGAAGAGGGAAATGTAGTCCCAATTTTTAAGAAGGGGAAAAAAGAAGACCCGGAAAATTATAGACCAGTCAGTTTGACTTCAATCCCGGGGAAGACATTAGAACAAATCATAAAACACACAATTTGTGCACATCTAGACAAGTACTCGGTGATCAAAACAACCCAGCATGGATTTACCAAGAATAAATTTTGCCAGACAAATCTGATCTCCTTTTTTGATCGGGTTACGAGCTTACTGGACAGTGGCAATGCTGTGGATGTCATTTATCTTGACTTCAGCAAAGCATTTGACAAGGTCCCATACGACATTTTAATTAGGAAGTTGGAAAAATATGGGCTAGACAAGGCAGTCGTTAGAAGGATCCGCAACTGGCTCAATGGCCACACTCAAAGGGTTTTAGTAAATGGTTTTGCATCAATCTGGAGATCAGTTTCAAGTGGGGTGCCCCAGGGCTCTGTCTTAGGCCCAGTCCTCTTTAACATTTTCATCAGTGACTTGGAGGAAGGGATACGGAGGAGCCTGATTAAATTTGCAGATGGCACCACGCTGGGAGGAGTAGCAAACACAGTAGAAGACATGAGAAACCTCCAGGAGGATCTGGATAAACTGGAATCCTGGGCTGTAACAAATAGGATGAATTTCAACAGGGAGAAGTTCAAGGTTCTGCACTTAGGCAATAAAAACCAAAAATACAAGTATAAAATGGGAGATACTTGGCTTGGCAGCACAACATGTGAGCTATCTTTGTGAGCGGAATCTTGGAGTAGCTGTGGATCACAAGCTGAACATGAGTCAGCAGTGTGATGTGTCTACAAAGAAGGCAAATGTCATTTTAGGCTGCATTAAGAGGACTGTAGCTTCCAAGTCACGAGAAGTTCTAGTTCCTCTTTACTCTGCATTGGTCAGACCTCGCCTTGAGTACTGTGTTCAGTTCTGGGCACCTCATTTTAAGAAAGATGCAGCCAAATTGGAGCAAGTCCAGAGGAGAGCGACAAGAATGATCAGTGGGATGAAAGGATAGTCTTATGAGGAAAGGTTGGAGGAACTTGGGATGTTCAGCCTGGAGAAGAGGATGCTGAGGGGAGACGTGATTGCCCTCTTCAGATACCTGAAGGGCTGTCATAGGGAAGAAGGGGCTCATTTGTTCATAGCTGCTTCTGAAAGCAGAATTAGAACCAATGGGTACAAACTGCAAGAAAGGAGATTCCGGTTGGATATCCGGAAAAAATTCCTGACGGTGAGGGCGGTTTGGCAGTGGAACAGATTGGCAAGGAAGGTGGTGGACTCTCCCTCATTGGGGGTCTTCAAGCAGAGGCTTGATGAGCATCTGTCCGGGATGATGTAGGAGGATTTCCTGCTGCAGGCAGGGGGTTGGACTAGATGACCTACTAGGTCCCTTTCAACTCCAGGATTCTATGATTCTAAAAGCAGAACAACAGCTCAGATGCAAAACCTTCTGGATTTGTTCCAAGTCTGCCATTTGCTGCATGCTGTATTTCCTTTTTGAATTAAACTGCACAATAAATTTGAATTAAACTGCACATTAATTTGGCTGACTTAAAAAAAAACCTCATGTGAAGCACCACAATATCACAATTTAAAGTAAAATGACAATTGCATTCAAATGCACATTTTATGGTAAACATCTTACTTCACTCCTGGTCTATTGGTTGACATTTCCCATTTAATAAACATCCTGGCTGTCTCATTAACCGTCTTGTTAAGCCCTTATGGAAGATTTTTCTTTAACTGCTTCCTAATATGTTATAGATCTGAAGTTTGTCTGTTCCTTTGAAGAAGGAATCTAGATAAGTCCATTGTCAAAATCAGGAGCTTCTGGGTGAGTCTGCCGTCTGGAGTGGCCCTTTGCAGGTGGATAGTCCTGGGCTCTTGGCCAGGTATAATTTGGCCTGCAAACATTCATGGTGGATTATATCAGTGATTAGTACCCATGATAGCTGCAATGAACCTTCAGATTTAGGGGCACTATGCCACTGAGTACTGTGTGCATTGGCGCAATAGCAGGGGAAGGCACTGACATTCATTCATTCATTGCTTGTGGAAATTTTCACTAAATTTATTTTTTGGTCATTATTATTATTCATTTCATGTCATGATTATTACTATCTCAGCTGCACCTATCAGAGGGTTGTTGTGAAGAAATAAGAAAGGAAAGAACCATGCAAACCACCGTGAGCTCTTTAGGGGAAAGTTGGTACAAAATATGAAAATTATTGATTGCTTACTGGGTATACAGGCACCTCTAAGTGGTGCTTCTCTTATATTTAGCATTCAAAGAATAATAATTCCTCTTTGCCCCCCCCCCCCACAGTTTTCCTAACCAATAAAGGACACAATTTTCATTTTTTTTATTTAATTAAATTTGATTTTGTAGTTGCAGGAAAGGGCAGGGCAACAAAATCTTCTTAAGTCCAGATAAAAACTTTAGCTATGACACCAGCAGAGCAAATGGGTGGTGAACTGCTGAGGCAGGAAGAGGTAGGTTTTTCCCCAATTGCCATTTTAAAATCTTTGGAGATGACATCACTTTGGTTGTGACATAAATTCTGGGGCTATATATTGAGCTTTGAACTGGACTACATGATCATTAGTTTCACCACTGGATGTGGCCCTCCCTCCTATCAAAATGCTTGGAGTTCCCTTATCTAATGGAATAAAATTATTGCTGAATGCAGTTCAGCATTGACAGCATTTTGGAGTGATAATGGAGGAACAAGAAACCTGGAAGTTGGTCTTTTAAGCTATCTTTAACTCTGGCAAGTTTGCAACCAATGCAGTTTAACAGCATTAAGGTGGAAAATGGATTCTGGCACTCTTTCATGGATACAAGGCATTTAAATGTGAACCCGCATTATATATGTTGTATCAAATCAGTGGATGCCAAATCAGTGGATGCCAAATCAGTGGAAATAAGGCATGACCGTGTTCAAAATAATGACCTTCTTTCAAAATAATCAAAGGATCTTTCCCTCATGCTTGAATTTTATTAGCTAGTAGTCAAAGGAGACCCCATAAACAACATACACACAAGCCCTCTTGCTCCTTAGTACTGCTATGTTCCTGGACCAGACAGAGTTATTAGAATATTCTCAACTTGGTTATTAACCTCCTCCAAAATGACACATACTGAGCTTCTTGCTAGCAAATTCTTATGTGATGGAAGCAGCATAGAGGTTTTTGAGGATCATGGCCCAATTCTGAGTAAGGTTTACCATAGGAGAGCAGAGGATCCACTGTTTTAAATGGTCATACAGCCAGAGGTGCAGACTTCCTCCTCTCAAAGGAGGAGGCTTCAGAGGAGGCTTCGAAGGCTTCTTAGGCCTTCTTAGGCAGTGATGGGATTCAAAGAAATTAACAAACAGTTCTTTGCCCATCTGGCAGCCACTTTTAAATGGCTGTTTTTAAACTTTATATGTCCTATCTCTGGTTAATAACCAGTTCTATAGAGTAGATGTGAACCTGCTGGACCCACCACTATTCATAGGCTTCTAATAAGGATTCAGAGTTGACTGCGCAGGCACCAACTCTAATGCCTGCACAGTCTCCTCTGATCTGCTGCTAACTGCTGCTAGCTGTTCATTGGCTGGTTGCCTGGTGGGAGGAGCTTTCAAGGACAGCATCAGGGCCTGTTCCTAGTTCAGCCTCCATTTTTGTGGAGAGCCAAGAGGAGCTCAGTGTCCCAGGTGAGGAGGACAAGGAACTGCTTAGCTTGGGGGTTAACTGTGGCTAGCTGTTCATTGGCTGGTTGCCTGGTGGGAGAAGCATTCAAGGGAGCATAGGGCCTGTTCCTAGTTCAGCCTCCATTTTTGTGGAGAGCTGAGAGGGAGCACATTGTCCCAGGTGAGTGGAGGAGGAGGAGGAGCTACTTAGCTGCAGGCTTGCCAGACCTCCTCTATTTTCCAGAGGTCTCCTCCAAAAGACCCCTTGCTCCGGGAGGGGAGAGCCTTTCCAGGCTCCAGAATTTGGGCAGCTTCAGCGCAGGCCCTTTAAACTTTAAACTTGCATGTGCACTTCCCTTAACCCCGCCAGCCACTAGGGGCTTGAGGCTGGCCCGCGCCTCTCCTGCGACCACCCCAGAGTCATTCCACTGCTTGCCTACTCAGAAGTAAGTCTCATGATGGCCAATGGGGCTTACTCCCAGGTAAGTGCAGAGGGTTGCAGACCCAAAGCCCAATCCACAGCCTGTTTACTCAGAAGTAAGTCCCATGATGGCCAATAGGGCTTACTTCCACGTAAGTGCAGAGGGTTGCAGCCCCAGAGCCCAATCCACAGCCTGCTTACTCAGAAGTAAGTCCCATGATGACCAATGGGACTTACTTCCAGGTAAACTGGCTAGGATTGCAGCCTGAGAGGCCAATCCGATGCATGCTTACTCAGAAGTAAGCTCCATTAAAAACAATGGGGCTTACTCTCAGTTAAACTGGCCAGGATTGCAGCCTGAGAGGCCAATCTTAAAGCCCATTTCCCCCAGAGAAATCCTAAAGCCCTCTCCCCCCAGAAACTCCCCAACAGCCTCCCCTGCTGCCTGTAACACCCACTATCCTCAGCCACCCCTCCAACTCCCCTGGCCCTGCCTGTGCCCACTACCCCAAAGAAAACCCCACCAGCCCTGCATTTACCCCCTCCCCCCAGAAACCTCCCACTTACCAACTTTCCCCACCCCAGAGAAACCCTCCACCAGCCACCCATGAAAGCACCCATTGCCCCTCCCCCGAGGATATGTGTGTCTATTACCTTAAAAAGGTAATACAGTGGCGCCTCACGTAACAAATTTAATTCGTTCCGAAGGCATGTTCTTTACGTGAAACATTGTTTATGTGAGGCGGATTTTCCCATAGGAAATAATGGAAACTCAGACGATTGATTCTACAACCCCCAAAATATTCATATAAAACAGTAACTGGATGTAAAAATGATGACAGAACACTGGGATTGAATTCAAAACATGCATTTAATGTGCATGATGTTAGGAAGTATACTTGGGCTGTAGTCCTAAAGACACTTTCCTGGAAATAAGAACCATTTAACACAATGGGACTTACTTCTAGGTAGACATGGTTAGGAGGCTGAAATCCAAAGTGTTTCCCCACTTTCTCCTTCTTTCCATCCTGAGCATCTCTCTCCCCTACTCTCTTCTGGCCAGCCCTGAGCTGCTTCCCTCTACTCCACTGCTCTTCTCTCCCTCTGCCCAGTGGATGTCCAGCCACAGGAGGAACAGCGTGAAAGTGTTGCTTTCACTATGGGCAGGTGCGCTAGGCAGCCGTGACGCTTCTTAAGCAGGCTCCCTGTCTGTGCGTCTGCCCCAACTTGCCAACAAATGTGTTCTTTATGTGAAGCACTTTCTTTATGTGAAGCAGAATCCTAGAGAAATTTTTGTTTGTTACATGAAACATACTTTACATGAGGCGTTCTTTACGTAAGGCACCACTGTATAGTGTTGAAATTAAGTACAGAAAAGCAATACAAGTATTTTAAGATTATTTTAATGTGTCCTACATTTCAGTGGTGTCCTACAAATTTTTTACTTACAGGAATTTTCTCAGGAATTTTGCCCTTAAATCAGGAATTTTGGGATTGCTGTGCAGGAATTTCCACTTTGGCATCTGGTAACCCTGCTTAGCTGGTGGGTTAACTGCCGCTAGCTGTTCATTGCCTGGATGCCTGGTGGGAGGAGCTTTCAAGGGCAGCATCAGGGCCTGAGGCACGATCCTGTGGATCAGAGCCTGTGAACAAGGAAGACTTGTGAAGTTGACAGGAGATGGAAGGGAAGGGCGAAGCTGTCATGACATGCACCATGTGTGCCATGTTTGTCTTCATGCTCAAGGACCCCAGGGATTATCGATGCTGCAAGTGCAAACTGGTTGCATTGTTGGAGGAGAAGGTAATTTCCACCCTTCGTCAAATTAAGGCATCTGAGGAGTTCCTCAGATGTAATTTCCACCCTTCGTCAAATTAAGGCATCTGAGGAGTTCCTCAATGCAATGCACATGAAACATGCCTAGAGGGAAGTTTTGGATGACTTCCCGAGTGGCGATGACACCAGTGGGAACCCCAGCAATGATGAGTCTTCGTGGAGACACATGACAGGCAGGAGAAAAAGGGGCAGGAGCAGTTGAGAACCACTGCAGCTATACAACCATTTCCAGAGTCTCTCGGATTCCACCATGCTGGCAGAAGTTCCTCTTGCTAGCACACCTACACCAGATCCTGCCATTCCCCTTACTGGAAGGCCTACAGATCACCCTCATAGATAGCAGCCAAAACCAGTAAGTGTGGGGGAATCTTGACACAGAAGACAAACACGGAGGAGGGTAGTGGTGAATGGAGATGCTCTCCTGAGGGATATGGAAGCAATATGCTGACCAGAACCGTTTTCCCATGAGGTGTGCTGCCTCCCTGGGGCCAGGATACAGGATATCACAGAGAAGCTACCAAGAATGATCATGCCTGCTGATTGCCACCCATTCTTACTCATCCATGGAAGAACAAACGATACTGCTCGGCAAACTTTCCAAAAGATAGTTGGGGGTTATGATGCTTTAGGGAGGAAGATCTGGGGGATACCCAATCTGGGGATCTGGGGGATACCCAAGTGGTATTCTCATCCATCCTCCCAGTAATCGGCAAAGGTCCTCAGAGAGATGGCAAGATTTTCCAGGTCAATAGCTGGCTTTGAAAATGGTGTCTTCAAGGATTTGGATTCTGGGATCACAGATGAACTTCCTCGAGGAAGGACCCCTAGCAAACAATGGACTACATCTTATGGATTGGGAAAAAGTATCTTCAGACAGGAGATGGCCAACCTGATCAGGAGGGCTTTAAACTAAATAAGAAGGGGGTGGGTTATGTCCAAAGGGAACCTACGAATAAGGAAAATGCTCTGGATGGAAATTGCTAGGGCACGGCTGTAACTCAAAAATCTTTAGAGGGGCATGGCCTTACAAAAAAGGAGGGAAATGCATTGAGTTGCAACTTCCAGGGCTTAAGTTGCATTTACACAAATGCACAGAGCCTGGGAAATAAACAAGATAGCTGGAGCTTTTAACAAGTGAAGGGAAATTTGATTTGATAGGAATAACTGAAACTTGGTGGGATGACTCCCATGACTGGAACACACAAGTGGAAGGCTATCAACTGTTCCGGAGGAACAGAAGTGGCAAAAGGGGAGGTGGAGTAGCATTATATGTCAAGAACATATTACTTGCTCTGAAATCCAGGAGAGTGGTCCGGATATCCCTGTGGAGTGTGTTTGGGTAAAAGTAAGGGGGGAAAATAAGAAATAAAATATTGTGGTGGGCATCTACTATCGACTGGCCAAGGAGAAAGAGTTGTCTTCTTGGAGCAACTGGCAGGCATTGCAAGGAAATATGAGGTAGTAGTAATGGGGGAGTTTAACTCCCCAGACATTTGCTGGGAGACAAACTCAGCCAAACATGGAAGCTCCAGTAGATTCCTGATGGGCCTGGAAGATAACTTCATGGTCCAGAAAGTGGAGGAAACGACAAGGGGAGGGGCCATCCTTGACCTGATCTTAACAAATCATAAAGAACTGGTTGATTAGGTCAACATAGTGGGAACTTAGGGGAAAGCGATCATGAGCTGCTAGAATTTAGAATAATGTGGGAAATAAAAAGAGCGCAGAGTGAAACTTATATGTTGGATTTCAGGAAAGCTGATTTCAACAGGCTTAGAGGAGTCATAGGTGGGATCCCATGGGTTGATGATCTAATGGGGAAAGGGGCCCAAGGTGGGTGGGAGCTCCTTAAGAGGCAGCTTCTACAAGCACAGTCAGAAACAATTCCAATAAAAAAGAAAGGGGGGAAAATGCTGAAAAAATCAGGCAACTTGGGGATCAGCTGAAGTTAAAGAAAGAGAAGTATAGGGAGTGGAAGACTGGAAAGATCACCAGAGAGGAGGAAAGGTAGCCCGGTCCTGTAGGGAGAGGTGAGGGATGCTAAAGCTAAGTATGAGCTGAGGCTGGCCAGGGGAGTCAAAGATAACAAAAAGAGCTTCTTTAGATATGCCCAAAGGAACAGGAGGAGAGACGAGGGGGTGGGGCTGCTCTTGGACAAGGATGGACAACAGGTGTCTGGAAACCAGCAGAAGGCGGAGCTGCTCAACTCCTACTTTGCATCCGTCTATTCACAGAAGGAGGGCTGTGCAAATGGGGGTGCGGGATCATTGACTGATTCGGGGATGTGTTTTCATCCCCTAAGAGGTAATGAAAACATGGATGGTGCAGAAGAGCAGATTAAGATTGACAAAGAACTGGTTCGAAACCACTTAACTGGCCTAAATGAATTCAAGTCATTTGGACCAGATGAGCTGCATCCTCGAGTTCTTAAGGAACTGGCAGATGTCCTTGCAGAGCCTCTGTCGATCATCTTTGAGAAATCCTTGAGGAGTGGAGAAGTGCCACTGGACTGGAAGAGGGCAAATGTAGTCCCAATTTTTAAGAAGGGGAAAAAAGAAGACCTGGGAAATTATAGACATTCAGTTTGACTTCAATCCCAGGCAAGATATTAGAGCAAATCATAAAACACACAATTTGTGCACATCTAGACAAGTACTCGGTGATCACAACAACCCAGCATGGATTTACCAAGAATAAATCTTGCCAGACAAATCTGATCTTTTTTGATCGGGTTAGGAGCTTACTGGACAGTGGCAATGCTGTGGATGTCATTTATCTTGACTTCAGCAAAGCATTTGACAAAGTCCCACATGACATTTTAATTAGGAAGTTGGAAAAATATGGGCTAGACAGGGCAATTGTAAGGTGGATCTGCAGCTGGCTCGACGGCCGCACTCAAAGGGTTTTAGTAAGTGGTTCTGTGTCAACCTGGAGGTCAGTTTCTAGTGGGGTATGTCAAGGCTCTGTCTTGGGACCGGTTCTCTTTAACATTTTCATCAATGACTTGGAGGAAGAGATACGGGGAGCCTGATCAAATTTGCAGATGACACCAAACTGGGAGGAGTAGCAAACCAGAAGATAGGAGAAACCTCCAGGAGGATATGGATAAAGTGGAATCCTGGGCTGTAAAAAAACAGAATGAATTTCAACAGGGAGAAGTGCAAGGTTCTGCACTTAGGCAATAAAAACCAAAAACATAGGTATAAAATGGGGGATACTTGGCTTGGCAGCACAACATGTGAGCGGGATCTTGGAGTCGCCGTGGATCACAAGCTGAACATGAGTCAGCTGTGTGATGTGTCTGCAAAGAAGGCAAATGCTATTTTAGGTTGCATTAAGAGGACTGTAGCTTCCAAGTCACGAGAAGTTATAGTTCCTCTTTATACTGCATTGGTGAGACCTCACCTTGAGTACTGTGTTCAGTTCTGGGCACCTCACTTTAAGAAAGATGCAGCCATACTGGAGCAAGTCCAGAGGAGAGCGACAGGAATGATCAGTGGGATGGAAGGGAAGCCTTATAAGGAAAGGTTGGGGGAACTTGGGATGTTCAGCCTAGAGAAGAGGAGGCTGAGGGGAGACATGTTTGCCCTCTTCAGATACCTGAAGGGCTGTCATATGGAGGAAGGGGCCAATTTGTTCATAGCTGCTTCTGAAAGCAGAACTAGAACCAATGGGTACAAACTGCAAGAAAGGAGATTCCGGCTGGAAATCCGGAAAAAATTCCTGACGGTGAGGGCGGTTCGGCAGTGGAACAGATTGCCAAGGGAGGTGGTGGACTCTCCCTCACTGGGGATCTTCAAGCAGAGGCTCGATGAGCACCTGTTGGAGATGCTCTAGGGGGAATTCCTGCTGCAGGCAGGGAGTTGGACTAGATGTCCTAGATCACTCTGAGGACCTTTGCCTATTACTGGAAGTATCCCCCAGATCCTTAATCTTCCTCCCCAGAGCTTCATAATCCCCAACTATGTTTTGGAAAGTTTCCCGAGCAGTATCGTTTGTTCCTACGTCGATGAGTAAGAATGGGTGACGATCAGCAAGTGTGATCATCCTCAGTAGCCTCTCCGTGATATCCCATATCCAAGCACCAGGCAGGCAGCACACCTCACGGGAAATCGGGTCTGGTCAGCATACAACTTCCATGCCCCTCAGGAGAGAATCTCCAATCACCACCACCCTCCTCCATGTTCTCCTTCTGTGTCTAGCTTCCCCCACACTAACTGGTTGTGGCAGCTGTCTATGAGGGGGATCTGTAGGCATGCCAGTCTGGGCAACGCCAGGATCCGGTGTAGGTGTGCTAGCAAGAGGAACTTCTGCCAGCATGGTGGAATCTGAGAGTCTCTGAAAACGGTTGTATAGCTCCAGTGGTTCTCGACTACTCCTGCCCCTTTTTCTCCTGACTGTCACATGTCTCCATGAAGAGACATCATTGCTGGGGTCCCCACTGGTGTCATCCCTCTGGAGAAGTTCTATGTGTGTTGTATCGAGGAACTCCTCAGATGCCTTAATTTGACGAAGGGTGGAAACTTCACCCTCCAATGCTGCCACCTTCTCCTCCAACAGTGCAACCAGTTTGCACTTGCAGCATCGATAATCCCCGGGGTCCTTGGGAAAGAAGACAAACATGGCACACGTGGTGCATGTCACGACAACTGCGCCCTTCCCTTCCATCTCCTGTCAATTTCACAAGTCCTCCTTGCTCACAGGCTCCGGTCCACAGGATCACGCCTCAGGCCCTAATAAAGCCCTTGAAAGCTCCTCCCACCAGGCAACCAGCCAATGAACAGCTAGCAGCAATTAAGCACTCAACTAAGCAGCCCTCCTCCTCCACTCACCTGGGACTCTGTGTTCCCTCTCACCTCTCCTCTGAAAAAGAGGCTGAACCAGGAACAGGCCCTAATAAAGCCCTTGAAAGCTCCTCCCACAGGCAACCAGCCAATAAACAGCTAGCAGCAATTAAGCACTCAGCTAAGCAGCCACCCTCCTCCACTCACCTGGGACTCTGTGTTCCTTCTCACCTCTCCTCTGAAAAGGAGAATCATAGAA
Organism: Cryptoblepharus egeriae; assembly: GCA_030015325.1. NCBI lineage: Eukaryota > Metazoa > Chordata > Lepidosauria > Squamata > Scincidae > Cryptoblepharus > Cryptoblepharus egeriae. Next base: position 5,116,127 of record JAREYC010000009.1, read on the forward strand.
TTATAGAATCATAGAGTTGGAAGGGACCTAGTAGGTCATCTAGTCCAAACCCCTGCCTGCAGTAGGATGCCACTAGAGCATCCCTGACAGGTGCTCGTCCAGCCTCTGCTTGAAGATCTCCAGTGAGGGAGAATCCACCACCTCCCTTGGTAATCTCTTCCACTGCCAAACAGTATGAATTCAATCCCGTGGAAAATATTAGAACATATCATAAAACACACAATTTGTGCACATCTAGACAAGTACTTGATGATCAAAAGAACACAGCATGGATTTACCAAGAATAAATCTTGCCAGACAAATCTGAACTCCTTTTTTGATCGGGTTACGAGCTTACTGGACAGTGGCAATGCTGTGGATGTCATTTATCCTGAATTCAGCAAAGCACTTGACAAGGTTCCACATGACATTTTAATTGGGAAGTTGGAAAAATATGGGCTAGACTAGGCAATTGTTAGGTGAATCTGCAACTGGCTCAATGACCGCACTCAAAGGGTTTTAGTAAATGGCTGTTTGTCAACCTGGAGGTTGGTTTCAAGTGGGGTACCCCAAGGCTCTGTCTTGGGCCCAGTCCTCTTTAACGTTTTCGTTGACAACTTGGAAGAAGGGATACAGTGGAGCCTGATCACATTTGCAGATGACACCAAGCTGGGAGGAGTAGCAAACACAACAGAAGACAGGAGAAACCTCCAGGAGGTTCAGGATGAACTAGAATTCTGGGCTGTAACAGAATGAATTTCAAGAATTTCAAAAGCAAGTTTCTGCACTTAGGAAATAAAAACAAAAAATACAGGTATGAAATGGGGGATACTTGGCCTGGCCGCACAACATGTGAGTGGGATCTTGGAGTCACCATGGATCACAAGCTGAACATGAATCAGCAGTGTGATGTGTCTGCAAAGAAAGCAAATTCCATTTTAGGCTGCATTAAGAGGACTGTAGCTTCCAAGTCACGAGAAGTTCTAGTTCCTCTTTATTCTACATTGGTCAGACCTCACCTTGAATACTGTGTTCAGTTCTGGGCACCTCACTTTAAAAAAGATGCAGCCACACTGGAGAAAGTCCAGAGGCGATCAACAAGAATGATCAGTGGGTTGGAAGGGAAGCCCTACGAGGAAAGGTTGGGGGAACTTGGGATGTTCAGCCTGGAGCAGAGGAGGCTAAGGGGACAGATGATTGCCCTCTTCAGATACCTGAAGGGCTGTCATAGGGAGGAAGGGGTCACCCTTGGTGAAGGGAAGCGGTCACCATCTTGGTCACCTCAGTGATGAAAGTTCACTTCTGGGTTGCAGCCCCAGTGAATTATACTGTGAGTACCACAAAATCATGTAAAGCAGAACTAGAACCAAAGGGTACAAACTGCAAGAAAGGAGATTCCATTTGGATATCCGGAAAAAATTCCCGACGGTGAGGGTGGTTTGGCAGTGGAAGAGACTGCCAAGGGAGGAGGTGGACTCTCCCTCACTGGAGAACTTCAAGCAGAGGCTGGACGAGCATCTCTAGGGGCATCCTGCTGCAGGCAGGTGGACTAGATGACCTACTAGGTCCCTTCCAACTCTATGATTCTATGATTCTATGATCTCGAAAGTCTTCAGAAGAGCACTGTGCAGGCGTTAGAGTTAGTGCCTGCGCTCTACTCTTTCTGAAGCCAGATAATTTGAAAAGCAACTGCACAGGCACTTAGTTTTTCTCACCTGCACAGTCCCAGAGCGGGGCATGCATGTGTCCTGGGTTGTGCATGCAATGAACTGTACCCCCACTCCAGGGGATGTGCACACTTGGGTTGCCCATGGGCCCACATCAAAGGAATGAATGTTCCTTGAACATGAGGAGACTGTCTACCCCTCCCCCAACAGAATGCTCCATTGGCACAGTTTGCATCAGCATGATTTTGTTGCTGCTGTTAGTATTGGATTGTGTCAGAAATGTAAAAAAGATGTGTTAAAAATAAAGAAACTAAGCAAGAATAGGGAGAAAAGAATGCAAAGGCTGACAACCACCTGATAAAGATGCTCTAGTAGGATTTTCTGTTGCCGGGAGGAGTTGAACTAGATGACCTATTAGGTCCTATCCAATGCAATAAATCTATGAATCCAACAGAGCAAGCCAGAATGAGGGCAGTGAGAAGGATCCACGCTGGGCTGCCCCACGTAGACTATATCCAGAGCAGAAGATTATGCAAAATCCAGACAGTGAGAAAGCTTGCATTGCCCTAGCTGCTCCAAAGCACGCTCATTCGGCACCAAGTCAGTGGCACCTGGGGAGGGCTTGCTCCTGAGTAGACGTGCCTCAGATGACACTGAAAGAGGAACAGCTGCAGTGTGTGCCTTTTAAGGATTACCTGACAACCCGTAACAGCTGCAGCATAAGACTGCTCTACAGTTTACGGTGAATGCAAGGGGACTGTTGGAGTGGCCTGCTCTGTCTACAGATTAGTTGGCTGCCGTAGTTGTACCATATCCTGAGGTTGAGAGGCAGGGGTTACAGATACGCTAGTCAAAAACTCAGATTTTTGGTCAACATTGCCATTCTTACTCTGCTTTGTCATGGACCCCTACGGAACTACTCAGATTTATATTTGTTTCTGAGGTGGTATAAGTCTGAGAAGCTGGAAAAGGGAATTTCTGCCTGGCAAACAGGCTCTGGATATAGCATAACTGCTCTGTTCTAGACAATGTCGAACATGTCCTCAATATGTCCCTCCTGAACTGCCTAGGCAGGCACAGCTAGGCCACTCAAAGCCTGTTTGTCTTGATGCAGCCAGTGTTGCCCCAAGCCTTTTCTGGCATAACTGGGCTAGCCCATCTTGGTCATCCCAGTGATGAAAGTTCACTTCTGGGTTGCAGCCCAAGTGAATTATACTGTGAGTACCACAAAATCATTCTGAAGCTTCACAGGAGAACGGAGATGTGAACCCAGGTTTCCATCATCCAAATCCAAATCTAACTCCTGCTTTCCCTACAATTATACAGTGGTGCCTCATGTAATAAATTTAATTCGTTCCAGAGGCATGTATGTTAGATGAAATGTTCTTTACATGAAGCAGATTTTCCCTTAGGAAATAATGGAAACTCAGGTGATTGGATCCAGAACACCAAAAATCTATATATATATAAAAGAGAAAAGTCACTGACTGCATTGAAGAATTGATGACTCATCAACATTCTGCCCCAATCCCTGGACCTAGGAGCATGAAATTCGGTGAGGGAGTTCCTTCTGTCACATGAACACCCACCAAGAACTGATGTGGAGAAATTTAACCCTTAAGGGACTGAAAAGGGGTGCAACATGATTTTGTCCTATACTTAACATGGAAGACTGACCAACATCCAGCCAATTTGGTGCTCAGTGCCTGGTGCACTGGGGTGACGTTGCTCAGAGGAAGAGGTTGCGCTGGGGAGAATTCTGAGCATGGGGGCTTGTGCATGGGAAGATGCGCATGGGGGCTCATGCACATGAAGGGTTGATGTGCATGGGGGGATGATGTGCATGTTCGGATGATGCACTTGGAGGATTGATGCGCATGGGGTATTTAGCCCATGGGGAAAGTTGTTCATGGGGGTTGATGCGCATGGGAGAGATTGCGCATAGGAGATGGATGCACATTGGGGATTGTTGCGCATGGGGGATGTTGTGCATGGGGATGTTGTGCATGGTGATTGTTGCACATGGGGGACAGATGTGCATGTGATACTGGTGCAGATGGGGGATTATTGCACATGGGGATTGTTGCGCATGGGGGAATGTTGTGCATGTGGTCCTGATGCACATGGGGAATATTGCATATGGGAGGACTGATGCAAATGGGGGGATTTTGTGCTTTTGGGGAAGGCACAAGGGGGAATTTTACTCCTGCAACACGGGTACGCTTTTCGCTAGCATTCATATAAAAATATTAACTGGATTTAAAAAATGATGACAAAACACTGGAATTGAATTCAAAACATGCATTCAGTCAACTTAGGCTGCAACCCAAGATATTTTCCTGAGAGTAAGCCCCATTTACCACAATGGAGCTTACTTCTGGGTAGACATGTTTAGGAGGTTGCAATCAAAGTCACTTTCAAAGTTTCTCCCCACTTTCCCCTTCTCCTCATCCTGAGCATCTCTCTCCCCTGCTCCCTTCTAGCCAGCCCTGAGCTGCTTCCCTCTTCTTCACTGCTTTTCATCTGCCCAGCAGATGCCCAGTGGATGCCCAGCCATAGTAGCAACAGCATGGAAGTATTGCTTTTGCTATGAGCAGGCACACTGGGCAGCCCTGATGATTTTAAAATAGCTGCCAGCCAGCTCATCTGCCTCAACTGCCAACGAGTGCATTTGTTATATGAAGCACAATTTGTTACATGAAGCAGAATCCTAGAGAAATTTTTGTTTACATGGAAGCATTTGTTACATGAGGCATTTCTTACGTGACTGCGCCACTGTACTTTTAAATTAAAGGATAGGTCTTCTCTTTTCAAATGGCCACTTAATAAGGAATTTAATCTTTGAAAAAAGCTTCCTTTTATAGCTGAAAGTGGGTAGGCAGTTGCTCTTTTCTGTACTGGCAGAAATGACAGTTGAAAGGTTTGGAAGATGAAGTGACTGATAAATTGTGCAACCTATACACTCTTCCAGTGGTGGGCTTCAAATAAATTAACAACTGGTTCTATGTCCCATTAGTAACCGGTTCTCAGAACCAGGTGCTCATTAGCAAAGGGTTCTATAGAACTTGTGAGAAACCCCCTGAAGCCCTCAATTGCACTCTTCTCCTGGAAGGGACAAAAAACCCCAGAAATGTGCTTTTCTCCCTTCTTATGATTTACTTCTTCTCCAAGCTCTTTTCCAAGTTACAGTGGGAACAAGGAAGAATTGATTGCCTGTTGGTTTAGTGCCATTCTTAATGACATCTTGCAAAGATTAGGAAGTTGTTGGAATCAGATATCAGTAGAGACCTGCAATTGCATTTGTGAAGCAGGTGTGATTGACAGGTAGCTTTCCTTTCATATCACTTTGATATGCAGTTTGATGCCAGTAAAGACTCAAATAGAAAGTATTGGCTTTTTTATACTTTCTTAGGATTTTGTTTTTAGCCTAGAGTTTTTTGTGTGGTGATCTTTCCATTCTCTTTTAACTCTGTCTAGCCAATGCATCTAAAAGATGTTTTTTAAAAAAGGAGCAATGTACGTGACAGGGTTCCTCAGCTATTGACGTGTACAAAATAATCACCAGCCTGATTCCTTGAGGCAATCTTGTTCATGATTCATTGCAAGTCAAAAGATGTTTGCTTCAAAATACAGTAGATTGTTATTTAGACAGCAGCTTCCTGTTTTCAAGTATGATCTTCAGCTACCTGTGTACAAAAAAGTTCCATATATTTTGCCTTCTTTCTTATTCAATTTTTTCTAGTCTCTTTGCTATCACATTTTCAAACTGTCTGGTCATGAAGACTGGAATCTCCCTTAAAATAAATCTTGTGATCACGATTCATTCTGGAAATGGGTTGCGTTTCCATTTTTTATTCTTTCCAACCTGTGGGCAGCTTGCAGAGCCTTTCGCGGGGCATCCCAGATTCCCCCAGACCTTTGCACAAAGTAAGGATTATCTAAGAAAAGTCCCCCTGCATCTGTTGAGGTGCAATTCCTGGGGGTGGCAAAGCTGCCTTCTCCTTGCCTCCTCTTAAAGTAACAGAGCACAGGCTCTCTTGGCAACCCAGTTTGAAAACCTAGGGGAACTAGTAACCAATTAATATGAACAAGAGAGTTATTCCTTATTTTGTCCAGTAACTGACACCCCTGGCAGCACAGCTTTCCTTAACACCTTGTATCTGTACATTGCCAAAATATATGGCAGCATGCCAGCTTTTGATTCACATATGCAACTGCCGGCAGCAGTCTAGCTTTACTTCAGAAGTCTCCTCTCCAAGTGGTAATTAGACTTCATTTTTGCAGACCTAAGAAGAATTTAGCATACAGAAATAACACTGTCTAGCTGGGTCAATTGGCCCACTGGTGCTGTTAGTACCAATGGTACCCCAAATCAACTTTAAAGAAATCTAGATCATGCTTAGAGATGTCAGGAATGGGGAAACTAATCAACCAGAGGAAAAGGATATGTACAGTACATACTTGCATGTAAGCTGAGTTTTTTGAGCCCAAAAAAATGGGTCCAAAAAGCTTCCTCGGCTTATATGCGGGTCAGGAAAAATACACTGCAAAAATCGCTACCAGTGCCTGCCCAGTAGCCTCCTCGCCACTTTTGCCAGCTCCTGCAGGCTGCTGCTGCTGGCTGTGGAGAAGAGGAGGTGAAGGAGGGCTGGGCGTGATCACCAGTAGCCTCCCCGCTGCTTCTGCCAGCTCCTGCAATGGTTGCTGGCCCTTTAAATCTTTGCCAGTTTTGCTGGCACTTTAAAACTGAGGCGGGCCCTTTCAAAGGAATTTGGAGGCCGCTGAGCTGACCAGGCATGGGGCGGTTTCCCTCCTTCCCCTTCCTGGACTCAGCGGGACCCTTCTCAGCTGCTGCAAAGGTGTTGTGCCCAGTGGTGGCTCAGCATGGCCCAAGAACCGGTTTCCTGGAAGTGGATGGGGCCAGGCAGGGTCAGGGGCATGGCCAGGGGCAGGGGGCAGGGCCAGGGCCAGGGGGTGGGGCCAGGGGAATTTAAAAAAAATAAAAATTAAAAATTAATTTTTTTAAAAAAAAATCTAAGTTTTTGTTAGTGGGACTTACTGTCATGGGACTTACTTCAGAGTAGGCACGCATTGGATAGGGTTCTCAGGCTGCAGTTTTAGCCACACTTGCCTGGGAGTAAGCCCCATTGACTGTCATGGGACTTACTTCAGAGTATGCATCCTTAGGATATGGTTCTCAGGCTGCAGTTCTAGCCACACTTGCCTGGGTGTAAGCCCCATTGACTGTCATGGGACTTACCTCTGAGTAGTCATGCATAGGATAGGGCTCTCAGGCTGCACCCTGTCCACACTTTCCTGGGAAAAAATATTCAAAAAAAAATTCCCAAAAAGATCACTGTTCATGACAACGCAGCTAATTACTGGTAGGGAAAGGTAGAGGTCCCTTTGTTGGCGGGACCTCAAGTGAACTCTTCAGTACTTTCACTTCCTGGAAGAGTTCACTTGAGATCCTGCCTACCAGGGACCTCTAGCTTTCCCTGCCAGTAATTAGCTGCGTTGTCATGTGCAGTTATTTTTTTTGGAATTTTTTTAATTTTTTTTAAATTGTAGTAAGCCCCCAGTGCCACCATTCAGCCTCCCATCCCCCAGAACTGGCTCTAAAGAGCCCCCGCGGCCCCCAAGTGTCCCCAATCACCTACTTTTAATTGTGTCCTACTTTTGTAAAAGTGTCCTACTTTTAATTGTAGGACAAAAAGTAGGATGTCCTGCATTTTGTCCTACATTACTTTTTTAAGTCTTTAAAACACACACATTTGCCCTGGAGATCTACTCGGAAGTAACACAAACACTGATCTCACTCACTGCTTGCTTTGGCCAAGGGGCCACGAGGTGGTTGAAGTAACAAAACACAGATCTCACTCACTGCTTGCTTTGGCCAAGAGGCCATGAGGCGGTCTACTCAGAAGTAACACAAACACTGATCTCACTCACTGCTTGCTTTGGCCAAGGGGCCACAAGGCGGTCTACTCAGAAGTAACACAAACACTGATCTCACTCACTGCCTGCTTTGGCCAAGGGGCCACGAGGCGGTCTACTCGGAAGTAACACAAACACTGATCTCACTCACTGCTTGCTTTGCCCAAGGGGCCACGAGGTGGTCTTCTCGGAAGTAAGGACTTACTCAAGGGTTATTGCTGGCAAGGCAAGGCACTAAGGCAGGTCAGGTCAGGCAGGGACGGCAAGAAGCTGGAAGCAAGTGCCTTGCTGAGGCAAAACAAGCCTGGCAGTTTGAAGAGTGCGCGTTGTGGCTGCTTGCTCTCTTGCTGGCCAGCAGGCTCTGAATAGGAGGAGGGGAGGAGGGGCTTCCTCACCTGCCTCGAAGCAGCAGCTGCGCGCGCACTGTGTGCGCTCAGAATAAAAATGGCGGCCGCAGTGGCCAGTAGTGGCTGCAAACCAGTCTGCACGGATCTGCTCGCCCGCGGCCCTACTGGCTTGCTACCAGCTGCCAAATGATAAGAACCTATTTGGGCGAGCCGGTGCGAACCCCCTAGTGCCCACCTCTGGTTGTGCCACCACAGGGGTCTGGCTCCCTGCCTCTGTCCCTCCGCCTCAGCCAGCCCCTCACTGGCTGTTTGTTCAGGTACAGGGGCTGCCTGGCTTCCTCTCCCTCAATCTCTCTCTGTGTCTCCTGCAGCCCCTTTTCACAGCCCAGAGTGTTCAGAGAAGAGGCAAAGTTTTTAAAAAATCTGCTTTCTCCATCTGTCTCTCTCTGTCACTCCCTCAGTTCACATTCCCCTGCCTGGTTCCCATAGAGCTTAATTGGTTGTGGCCACAGAAACCTGAACTGGGAGGGTTGAAATCCTCTCTTTCTCTGTGAGAAACTTAACCCTCTCTGTTCAGGTTACTGTGGCCATAACCAATTCCTTTAGCAGCCCTGATGCACCCATTAGGTTAGCCTAACCCCCAGATAAATCCCCCATCCCAGTCCTGATGCACCCACTAGGTTAGCCTTCCCCCTAGATAAATCTCCCATCCCAGTCCTGATGCACCCACTAGGTAAGCCTTCTCCCCAGATAAATCCCCCATCCCAGTCCTGATCACAATTCATCACAATTAGTTAAGATCAGGTCAAGGATGGCCCCTCCCCTTGTTGTTTTACCCACTAGGTAAGCCTTCCCCACAGATAAATCCCCCATCCCAGTACTGATGCACCCATTAGGTTAGGCTTCCCCCTAGATAAATCCCCCATCCCAGTCCTGATGCACCCATTAGGTAAACCTTCCCCTGAGATAAATCCCCCATCCCAACCTGCACCCAGCCATGATGCACCCAATAGGGAAACCTCCCCCCATAGAGATATCTCCCCCTTCCAACCACCCAGCCCTGCCTGAACCCACTAGCCCCAGCCTCCCCCACCAGTCACCCCTAAATGCACCCCTCCCCCAGAAACCTACTTACTAATTTCCGCTCCCTCTAACATCCCTCACCAGCCACCCCTGCATGCACCCACTCCCCTCCCCCAAGAGAATGAATATACTGTATATTCGTAATTAATATAATTAATTAATCATAATTAATATAATTAATATATTTTTCAGAATTAATAATAATTATTCAGAATTAATAATATTAATATAAAATTAACACAGATATGTATTGTGTGTGTATTTTTATTTATATATATAAAAATAATATATATAAATAATAGAACCATAGAATCCTAGAGTTGGAAGGGACCTAGTAGGTCATCTAGTCCAACCCCCTGCTTGCAGCAGGAAATCCACCTAGAGCATCCCCAACAGGTGCTCATGAAGCCTCTGCTTGAAGATCCCCAGTGACTGAGAGTCCATAAATATATTATATATGATTGTATATATAGTCACCCTGTCCTCACCAGCCCTGCATGCATCCATTCCTCCTTCCCCAATAGTGTGTGTGTGCCTGTATTACCTTAAAAAGGTAATATAGGGCACAATCCAGAGTAACTATGGGGATCCTTGCTCCGGTGTAAGAATAATTTACACTGGATTGCAATATGAATTTCCCATAGGTTTTCACTAGGAGGTGCAGTAATTGTGGGTGCACATAATGTCTCCTATGTGTTTCTGTAGGTACTCTAGATTTGAGGGATAGTGTTGAAATTAAGTACAGGAAAGCAATAGTGCCAGATGATGAGGAGGAATCCAGTTTTTAAGGATTTTAATTCTTGTGTTCTAGCTTGGTTGCTGATTGAGCTAGGGTTTTTGTACTTTTAAGGTACTGTTTTACTGTTTTTCTTTGAAATAAATATTCAAAAACATTTAACCTACTGATACCTCAGTTAATGTTATTTTATTGGTATCTATTTTTACGGTATTTTGAAATGTACCAGTAGCTGCTGCATTTCCCACCCTTGACTTATACTCGGGTCAATAGGTTTTCCCAGTTTTTATGGTAAAATTAGGTGCCTTGGCTTATATGCGGGTCAGCTTATATGCGAGTATATACGGTACTCTTTCTCACCTGCTGATTTTCCCTTTCAGATGCCTTTCATTGTCTCTACCTTAGAATTACAGGTGTAATCTGCAAATTTATATGCAAATTATTTATATGCAGATTTTTTCTCAAAGCAAGTGTGTTGGCTGTTTAAATAATGTCTGTTTAGCAGTTAGATGGCTTAGAAAGATATCGGGTCTCAAACCCTGGCCTGCTGGATAACAGGCACAGTGTCTTAACTGCAAGACCCGGGTTGGCCCCACAAGACAGGGTGAGCTCCTGTCCTTAGCCCAAGCTTGCAGTGTCAGCTGGATCCAATCATATAGGCTCTGCCTTTCCATTGGACTAATTCAGTGACGTGTAGAGGGGGAATTTGCTGTTTGGGTAACAGTCTATCCAGGCTTTCGTGCTTTGCATGCAGCATATGCAGCACCAAGGACGATACCATAGCCTTTTAAGACTGACCGAGGCCTGCTTTTTTTTATCTATCTACAGTATTTATACATCGCTTTTCAACTGAAAAGTTCACAAAGCAGTTTACAAGAAAATGAAAAAATTAATATTTAATAAATAGCTAATGGATCTCTGTCCCAAAAGGTCTCACAATCTAAAGTGCAAAAAGAACACCAGCAGAAGCCACTAGAACAGACATTGCTGGGGTGTGTAGGCCAGTTACTGTCCCCCTTCTAAATAAAAGAGGAACATCCATTTGAAAGAGTGTCTCTTTCATAGAAATGTTAACAAATGGACATATCCACGTTCAGTGATTAGGCTCCTTTGAATTTGGAATGGCCCACAAACCATCATAATTCATATCTGTTCTGAGTTAATACAAAGTTGAGAGGACTGTCTGTCTGTCTGTCTGTCTTTCTTTCTTTCTTTCTTTCTTTCTTTCTTTCTTTCTTTCTTTCTACAGTATTTATATACCGCTTTTCAGCTAACAACTTCACAAAGCGGTTTACAAAGAAAATGGGAAAATAATAATATCTAATTAAAAACTAATGGGTCCCTGTCCCAAAAGGGCCCACAATCTAAAATGCAAAAAAGAACACCAGCAGAAGCCACTTGAACAGACACTGTTGGGGTGTGTAGGGCCAGTTACTCTACCCCTGCTAAATAAAAGAGGAACACCTCTTGAAAGAGTGCCTCTTGCTCGGTTAGCCCGGGTTTGTATTGACTAGTTTGTATTGTGAAGGTGATGGCAAAGGCATTCGCGGAGGAATATGTAGTAATCCAACAATGCAAACTTATACATGCCTTCTAAAGAGGAAGTTCAATTAATTTCAAAAAGATTTATTTCCCGGGAAGTATGTAAAGGATTGCATCCCATTATGTAACAGTCGTTTTGGCAGGAAGGCCAAAATTATCTCTCTGAAATTGTGTAGGGGAATGGAAATATGATTTACATTTCAAATTTGAATAATTTTACATAAATTTACATACACGAATGTGTTAGAAACATTACAAGGCTTGCCCATGGCCCAGAGAGAGAGGTCTTGCTGAAGGCCATATTGAGGTTTGCCGAGGGCTGCATTTGGCCCCAGGCCTGGGTTTGGAGACCCTTACATTAGGACCTTAGTTAAGGGTGTAAACCAGTGGTATACACAGCGGGGGTCAGTACCTCTTTGGGGGGTTGTGACCTCAGGCTACCTGAGAGAGCATGGGGGTAGGTGGTATTCCAGGGTCGGGAGAAGTTGTGTCACGGAAGGGAGGGAGGTGGGATTTGAGGAGCTGTACTCCTCTGGATCTAGAGCCTTTGTAGAGAGAGTTTTGCTTTCACATGGAGGCTTATTTTTTGCATCAGTCAAGAGCTGGTGCAGAAACAAGTAGCCCAATTGTGAGGCTTCTCATATGTGCTGGGGAAGGGGACAAAAGCATGGTTTCCCCAAGAGAAGGCACAGGTGGTAGCCTGTTCACTTGTAGAATACCACAATTCAGGCACAACAGTAATCCTGGAGTTATGAGCAGCTTAGGATTGGGGTACCAAGCAGGTGGAGAGGAATATATATATCAGGGGGTGTCCAACCTTTTAGCTTCCCTGGGCTGCATTGGAAGAAGATGAGTTGGTTTGGGCCCACATAAATACTAACAACTTTTTAAAAAAATGTAGGACAAAATATAGGATGTCCTATATTTTATCCTACATTTTTTAAACCTTGGAGTAAGTCTCATTGATTTTAATGGGGCTTACTTCTGAGTAGGCATGATGCATTGGATGGGCAGCAATGCTCTCCAAGCTAAACCTTGGAGTAAGTCTCATTGATTATCATGGGGTTTTCTGCAGAGTAGCCATGCATTGGATTGGGCTCTCAGACTGCAACTTGGGAGTAAGCCTCATTGACTTTAGTGGGGCTTACTTCTGAGGAGGCATGATGCATAGGATGGGCTGTGATCCTCTCCAGGCTTAATCTTGAAGATATACTGCTATCCTAAACACATTTTCCTGGGAATAAGACCCACTGGGTACAATGGGCCTTACTTCTGAGTGTACATGGTTAGGGTTGCAGCATATCTCCAGGGTTAAGCTTGGAGAGGATCACAGCCCATCGTATGCATCATTGGGCTCTCAGATTGCAACTTGGGAGTCAGCCTCATTGACTTTAATGGGGTTTACGTCTGATAGATCTCAAGGGCAGCAGGTAACAGCTGGGACAGAGGCTGAGGCTGCTTTTGGGTGATGTTGGTCGGCAAGCACTGCAAGGTCTGCGGGGAGGCCTGAAGCACTCTGAGTGCCAGGAGGCAGGTAGGGGGAGGAGCCAGGCAGCCCAGACCAGCTTTGTGGCAGTCGCCCAGGGCAGTACACAGAGAAGCAAATTAAATTTGAAAATGGCTGCTGCCACAAAGCCAGTTTTTTCAATAGAGGTGGCGAGCTTTGCAGGAGGGCCACATCCACCCTTGTCCTGGGCTGCATGTGGCCCCTGGGCCTCATGTTGGACACTCCTGATATATATAAATATGTTTTTAAACATTTTTATACGATATGTGTGGCTCCCTGTTGCCATCAGCACCCTTCATGGCTATGGTTATTTAATCCTTCTCAGAAATTACAGTGGTAACCCAGTATAGGTTTTTCCATACCCTAATTTGTGGAAGGCATAATTAAAGAAGCAGTGTGTCATATGATGGCAGTTCCCATTTACTGTCTACACTTCTGATGCCTGCAACATTTTTTACCACTTACTTTTCTAATCTCATTGATGTTGCAAATGCATTAGTGGCTGCAGTGTCAAGGGTGGCTTTCTCAGACACCCGTTCATTAGCAAGACCATTTTAATACCTTGTATCATATAGATATTTAAAAGAGAAAAGTCACTCACTGACTGACTGACTCACTGATTGACTCACACTCATCAATGCCCTGCCAAAACTGCTAGGACTAGAAGTTTGGGATGGATGTTCCTTCCATGACTAAGGGATGCACTAAGAACCGGTTTTTGGAAATTCCAACCGGAAGGGGGTGAAAAGGGGCGCAACTTGTTTTCCTCCCTATATTTTGCATTGAAGAATTGGTAACTGAGGGATGCTCTGCACAAACCCCCGGACCTAGAAGCATGAAATTCATGGAGGGCTTCCTTAGGTCACATGAACACCCACTAAGACCCAATGTTGGGCTGAAAAGGAGTGCAACGTGTTTTTGTCCTATACTTAAAGTGGAAGACTGGTACACAGTGCAAGGTGCCTGGTGCAGGGGGGGATATTGTTCAGAGGGAGGGGTTGCACCAGAGAGGATGCTGCACATGGGGGAGTTGCACATGGGGGTTTATGCACATGGTGGGTAGGATGTGCATGGGGGGTTGTTGCGCATGGGTTGTTATTGCACATGGGGTGCTGTTGCACATAGGGGACTTATGTGCATAGGGGAGTTATGCGCATTGTTGATTGTTGCGCAGAGGGGATGTTGTGCATGGGGAGATGATGCGCACAGGGAATTTGTGCGCATGAGGGGATGTTGTGCATGGGGGTTGATGCACATGGGAGATGATGTACATAGAGGGGACTTATGTGCATGGGGGATGTCGCACATGGAAGTTGATGTGCATAAGAGGGTTGATGCGCATAGGGGGTTGATCACATGGGGGAGATGTAGTGCATGGAGGGTTGATGTGCATGCGGGAGATGATACACATGGGGGAGATGATGCACATGGGGGTTGATGCGAATCGCATGCAGGGGATTGCGCATGGGGGGATGTGGAAGCACATGGGGTCTTGATAATAGAATCATAGAATCATAGAGTCGGAAGGGACCTAGTAGGTCATCTAGTCCATAAGCAACAGGAAATCCCCCTAGAGCATCCCTGACAGGTGCTCATCAAACCTCTGCTTGAAGATCCCCAGTGAGGGAGAGTCCACCACCTCCCTTGGCAATCTGTTCCACTGCCGAACCGCCCGAACCGTCAGGAATTTTTTTCGGATTTCCAGCCGGAATCTCGTTTCTTGCAGTTTGTACCCATTGGTTCTAGTTCTGCTTTCAGAAGCAGCTATGAACAAATGAGCCCCTTCCTTCCTATGACAGCCCTTCAGGTATCTGAAGAGGGCAATCATGTCTCCTCTCAGCCTCCTCTTCTCCAGGCTGAATATCCCAAGTTCCCCCAACCTTTCCTCATAGGGCTTCCCTTCCATCCCACTGATCATTCATGTTGCTCTCCTCTGGACTTGTTCCAGTTTGGCTGCATCTTTCTTAAAGTGAGGTGCCCAGAACTGAATACAGTACTCAAGGTGAGGTCTGACCAATGCTGAATAAAGAGGAGCTAGAACTTCTTGCAACTTGGAAGCTACAGTCCTCTTAATGCAGCCTAAAATGGCATTTGCTTTCTTTGCAGACACATCACACTGCTGATTCATGTTCAGCGTGTGATCCACGGCGACTCCAAGATCCCACTCACATGTTGTGCTGCCAAGCCAAGTATCCCCCATTTTATACCTGTATTTTTGGTTTTTATTTCCTAAGTGCAGAACCTTGCACTTCTCCCTGTTGAAATTCATTCTGTTACAGCCAAGTATTCTAGTTTATCCAGATCCTCCTGGAGGTTTCTCCTGTCCTCTGTTGTGTTTGCTACTCCTCCCAGTTTGGTATCATCCGCAAATTTGATCAGGCTCCCCGTATCTCTTCCTCCAAGTCATTGATAAAAATACTAAAGAGGACTGGGCTCAAGACAGAGCCCTGGGGTACCCCACTTGAAACCGATCTCCAGGTTGATGAAGACCCATTTACTAAAACCCTTTGAGTGCGGTCATTGAGCCAGTTGCAGATCCACCTAACAATTGCCTCGTCTAGCCCATATTTTTCCAACTTCCCAATTAAAATGTCATGTGGGACCTTGTCAAATGCTTTGCTGAAGTCAAGATAAATGACATCGATAGCATTGCCATTGTCCAGTAAGCTTCTAACCCGATCAAAAAAGGAGATCAGATTTGTCTGGCAAGATTTATTCCCTGTACTCAGGAAGGAGGGCGTTCTTAACTCGTGGGTTGTCACCCCTCCCCCATCAGGAGGCTGGACAAAGTCAGTTCTCCTCACTGAGGGGCAGCACCACAACCCAGTCTCCTCCAGCCTTGCATTGTGGCAGGACGAAGTCAGGGAGCTCTGCCTCCCTTTTCTCCTCTCTCTCAATTCTCTCTTTTTCTTTCTCTCTCTCTGTTCCTCCTCTCCTGGCTGTGCTCCTCATCTTCCACCCCATCCACAGAGGCCAGCAAGGGGCTCCCCTGGATTCCTGCCCAAGGAGGAGACCCAAGTCTGCACTAGCAAGGCAGTCGCTTTGCAGTGAGGAGCCGGACGCAGAGAGAAGGGCAATTAGACGTGCCTGCAGGGAAGAGCGGGCGCGTTGGGCAGCAGCCAGATGCGGCTGCGGCTGGCAGCGCGCATTGCGCGCAGCTGACTCGCGCCCTTAGCGGCTTACAGGGAGAGGCACATAGGGTTGTGTACCTCCCACCGCTGCTCTTCAGGTCGCCCGCAGGGAAGAGCGGGTGCGTCGGGCAGCAGCCAGAAGCAGCTGCAGCGGGCAGCTCGCATCGGGCTCAGCTGACCTGCGCCCTTAGCAGCTTACAGGGACAGGCACATAGGGTTGTGCGCCTCCCACCGCTGCTCTTCAAGTCGGGACTGCGGGCTGACAGCAGCAGCAGGGCTTCCCGCCAGCCACCATTTTCTCTGTCTTCTGGCACAGGAGGTGCCATTTTGTGAGTATGACTCAATGGAGGCAAAAGGGGATGCCACTGGGGAACCCCATACTCCCCTAGAAGCAGGGAAGACCCTATTCTGACCATGTCCTCTTTATCTCAGCTTATAAGGGAAGCTGTGAAAGGGGTCTTGCAGGAGCAGTTGGAGGACCTTGTACCCACTCAGGTCCCAAAGGCTGATACACACAAGAAGGCTCAATGTAAGACCAGGCATTCTTATGAGGCTTCTGAGTCAGACTCTGAGGAGTCTCATTCCCCTCCTAAGAAGCACAAGGGCTTCTTTAAAATGCTGAACAGGAGTCCTGTCATGATTCCCTGTCTTACCTGTGAATGCCAAAAATAGCAGAGAATGAGATTGGCTGACCTGTGTTGTGGGGTGTAGGAGATCTCCCAACCTCCCCACAAGTCAATATGCCTGCTAATGCCTCTGACAGGAATTTCCTGTTTTTGTTAGAAGCACAGACTCTGACACCCGTTTTGTGGTGTGTAGAGCCTCTCTGCAATTCAGAAGACCTTCTAGATGGGATGTCTGGTCACATCTGAAGGTCCTTTGAGGATGTCCAGTGCTGGTTTCCAATCTGCAGTAAACTAAATCTGAGGTCCAACCAAACCTCAAGTGGTGCCTTTTCCTGAGGCCCTTAAGCTTTTACCACTGAGTGGAGCCATTTTAAGCAACATGGCAAACTAATTGATAAGCTGTATACCTTGCCAGACCCCATCATGGCTAAGCTAAAGGTTCCCACAGTGGATGCACTGGTGGTGGCAGTTTCCTCGGCTACCACACTCCCCTCGGAGGGTGAATCGGGACAGAGGGATGTGTGTGACAAGAGGGGGAAAACTTCTCTAAAGAGGGCCTTCAAATCTAATTCCCAAGATTTTCGGGTGGCATTAACCAGTTCAATCTTTTCCAGATCCGCAGACATTTGGGGCCGAGGAGCTGGCTGCAGACAAGTCCTTGTCAAGATATGGCCTTTCTGTGGTGAGGACTGTAGGTTGCCATTTTGTTTCACTTTCCATTTTCCCTCCAAAATGCCATTTTGTGTTCCCAGTGATCTTTACTTCAGGGACACTATGGTCTCTCAGGAGGAGGAGTGTGGTGGTGTTAAAACCAGAACCCAGATTAGATTCAGAGTCTGGGGATGATATCCCAACTACAAAATAAATAAATAAATAAAGTGGCCAGTGGCAAAGATAGTGAAGAGACATGGAGGTACCAAGTGTCTCATTCTCCACATTCTGCAGTGACCAAAATGAGCTCAAGACTTCATGCCTCATAGCTGCTGTCTTAGAGAAAGTAAAATTACTCGCAAGCTTCAGTAATTTACCTCACATTTCTGAGGTAAAACTGTTGGGTAAGTGCTTGGTTTTACTTCAGGTAAGTCCTTGGCAATGGCCTCAGATAACTGTGCAGGTTTAGCCTCAAGTACTTCAGGGGAGGGCAGAGTTTGACTACTCAGTTTATTTTCTAGGGATTCTTCTATTTTGCTAGAAAATCCCTATCCCTCTGGAAGCCTGCACATATGTAACATTGTGGATCCAGAACCTTCTGGAAAAAGCTGTGATAGAAAGATTATTCCCACAGCAGGGCCTCCATGGGAGTCTTGCTCACTGGGTTCTTGCCTTTAGAGAACTACAAGGCCTCTGTTGCCTTTTCCATATTTTTTAACCTGATGCACAGCAGAAGAACCAGCCTAAACCAGCACAGACTGGCTGAGACTGGCTCTGAATGTATCAAGCCTCATGCAACATTGCTTTGTAATAATGGCTTCTCTTCTTTATAGCCCCAAGGTTTAGCCTGTTACTTCTTCCCACAAGCTAACAAAGCCAGTGTTTGAAGTTTTTGTCTCTTCAGGGCATTTCCAAGATGGCGGAAGTTAACTTCTCTTATGCAGTTACACTGATCATGAAAGCAGAAGGAACAGTGGCTGCACCAGGGGAGCACATGCCAAAATTGGTTGGTAAGCTTTATTATTTATCTCAGATGACTTTGGACTTTGCAGATTGCCAAAGTAAAACTCCTGGTGGCTGCATTTTCTGGAAGAAGGTCCAGAAAACCCATGCAGTAAGAGAGTTGAAGTCATGCTGAGTGAGTGTAAAAACTTATTATTTGGGCTTAGAGGTTCGGATACTAACTCCCATGCCCAGAGCTGTAAATTGTTGAGCAGAAGATGCTGTAAGGGTGTACTTCTAAAAACAAACAAAAACAAAACAAAAAACCCACTACACCTGTAAGTCTGAAGGTCTGCAGATCAGTGGTTCGAGGCCTGCATAACCTCACAGTCTGGCCTGGGTATTTGCTCCCCAAGTCTGGGAAGTATACTTTAAAAGAATTAACCCTTAACCTTGGTACCATTTTTTAATATCTGGCTTTGGCATTGGGATGTTGATGCAGAATCCCTAGTTAAACTGACAGTCCTGCCTCTTATGGGCAGCAATTGTTCGGGTACTCTGTGTCAGATGATAACAGGGAGAAAGCAGAACTTTGTCCGGCCTGCCTCTACACCAGAAGGTCAAAGAAGATTGCCCTCGCTTTGGTAGCGGGTGGTCAATTGCGCTTATGATTCACTTCAGTTGTCTGGCAGAGCCATGGCCATGGAGGTTCTGCCAAGGAGACAGATCTGGCTTCGTCAGTGAGAAGACGACACAGCTTGAGCTTCTAGGGTGTTACATCTTCCCTTTAAGGGTGAGAGGCTCCTTGGAGAAGCCTTAGAGCCTCTGGTAGTGGAGAATAAGGAGAAGCAAAAAGTGCTTCCCACCACCAAGAAAGAACCGCCCAAGCATTCCCAGTCCTTTCGTTAGTCTAACCCAGGGTTTAAAGCCCAGGGTATAGGACAACATCCCAAGCCCAAGTGGGACAAGAGTAAGGCCCAGTTCAAGAAGTGTCCTGGTCCAGCTCCCACCTCTGCAGGGAAGCCCACTAAGGGATCCCAGACTTCATGATAACTCCGATTCCAAGGAAGCATACCCGGTGGAGAATGCAAATTTGTGTTGGAATTCCTGCAGGATGGCTATGACATGGGGCTTAACGCCAGCACGTTACACTGACAAGTGACAGTTTTGTGGAGCACCTTAGAGATTTCCTTGGGTGGGCCATCTTATCCCACCCTCACATAACCAGGTTCCTTAAGGGGGTGAAACAGTTAAGTCCCCCACAAGTTCATCATTTCCCCTCATGGGGTTTACCTTTGGTGTTGTCAGCATTAGTGAAGGCTCCCTCTGAGCCATTACATAGAGCTGAGTTGAAATTTCTTACATTTAAGACCATCTTTTGGTTTTAATAACCTCAGCTTAGATAGGTGTCTGAGATTGGGGCACTGTCGATTAATCCAAACTTGTGCATCTTTCATGATGACAAGGTCGTTTTGCGATTAGATCTGGCCTTTATTCCCAAGGTCAACTCCTGGTATCATCGGGCACAGGATGGCTATTCCATCATTTTACCCTAATCCCAAGAATGGCAAGGAAGTGGGCTGGCATAAGTTAGATGCTAGGAGAGCTTTCAGATACTACATCGAGCGCACTAAAGTGTTTCATAAAACGGACTGTCTTTTTGTGCTCTTCAAGGGACCTGCCATGGGCAGGCGTCCATCGAGGAGTACTCTGGCTAATTGGTGCAAGGGAACCATAGCATTAACCTATTCGTCCTTAGGAAGGGTCCCTCCTGTTGGGATTACTGCTCACTCTATTTGGAGTGCAGCTACATCTGCTGCATATGAAGATGTGACGTCCGTTGAATCCATCTGTAAGGCTGCTACATGGGCATCACCTAACACTTTTATCAGGCATTATAAAATCGTTAAAGCAGCTTCCAAAGACGTGGTGTTTGGTAGGAGGATGATACAAAGGGTAGTGACATCTTAGGACCTTCAGGTCAGCCCTCCCTTCCTCCGGACGGATACGGCTTTGCTATATCCCACGAGTTAAGAACGCCCTCCTTCTTGAGTACAGGGAAAAGAAAGTTTTTCTTATCGTAGACTTCTTTTCCGGTCCGAAGGAAGGAGGGCGTTCTGCCCACCTCTCTCTGACCCTCAGTTCTTGGCTGTGTCAAGTTCAACTGTTGGTCGAGTGGTTTTTCCATGGGGAAAAAGTTGGGGAATTCGGTTTTTCTAACCTTCTTCCCTTTGTTATGTGTTAAAGCTTTTATCTGAGTTGCAGGGTCTGTCCTGGCCAATTGTGATCTCAGACCCGCAATCGGGGTTCGGTACTTCTACTCAGCTCGGCTTTTGAGACTAGGTTGTGGTGCCACCCCTCAGTGAGGAGAACTGACTTTGTCCAGCCTCCTGATGGGGGAGGGGCGACAACCCATGAGTTAAGAATGCCCTCCTTCCTTCATACCGGAAAAGAAGTCTACGGTAAGAAAAACTTCCTTTTCTTGGTAAATCCATTCTGGGTTGTTTTGATCACCGAGTACCTGTCTAGATGTGCACAAATTGTGTGTTTTATGATTTGTTCTAATATCTTCCCCGGGATTAAAGTCAAACTGACTGTTCTATAATTTCCCTGGTCTTCTTTTTTCCCCTTCTTAAAGATTGGGACTACATTCGCCCTCTTCCAGTCCAGTGGCACTTCTCCACTCCTCAAGGATTTCTCAAAGATGATCGACAGAGGCTCTGCAAGGACATCTGCCAGTTCCTTAAGAACTCGAGGATGCAGCTCATCTGGTCCAAATGACTTGAATTCATTTAGGCCAGTTAAGTGGTTTTGAACCGGTTCTCTGTCAATCTTAATCTGCTGTTCTGCACCATCCATGTTTTCATTACCTCTTTGGGGATGCAAGCACATTCCCGCATCAGCCAATGATCCCGCACCCCCATTTGCACAGCCCTCTTTCCGAGAATAGACAGATGCAAAGTAGGAGTTGAACAGCTCTGCCTTCTCCAGGTTTCCAGACACCTGTTGTCCATCTTTGTCCAAGAGCAGCCCCACCCCCTCATCTCTCCTCCTGTTCCTTTGGGCATATCTAAAGAAGCTTTGTTATCTTTGACTCCCCTGTCCAGCCTCTGCTCATACTGAGCTTTAGCATTCCTGATCCCCTCCCTACAAACCGGGCTATCTGCCTGTACTCCTCCCTGGTAATCTTTCCAGTCTTCCACTCCCTATACTTCTCTTTCTTTAACTTCAGCTGATCCCCAAGTTGCTTGTGGAGCCAACCTGGTTTTTCAGGTTTTCCCTTTTCTTTTTCATGGGAATTGTTACTGACTGTGCTTGTAGAAGCTGCCTCTTAAGGAGCTCCCACACATCTTGGGCCCCTTTCCCCATTGGATCATCAACCCATGGGATTCCACCTATGACTCCTCTAAGCCTGTTAAAATCAGCTTTCCTGAAATCCAATGTATAAGTTTCACTCTGCGCTCTTTTTATTTCCCACATTATTTTTCATTTCAGCAGCTCATGATCGCTTTCCCCTAAAGTTCCCACCACGTTGACCCGGTTAATCAGTTCATCACAATTAGTTAAGATCAGGTCAAGGATGGCCCCTCCCCTTGTTGTTTCCTCCACCTTCTGTACCATAAAGTTATCTTCCAGGCCCATCAGAAATTTATTGGAGTTTCCATGTTTGGCTGAGTGTGTCTCCCAGCAAATGTCTGAATAGTTAAAGTCCCCCATCTCTACTACCTCATATTTCCTTGCAACGCCTGCCAGTTGCTCCAAGAAGACATCGTCTACTCCTTCTCCTTGGCCTGGCGGTCTATAGTAGACACCCACCACAATGTTTTGTTTCTTGTTTTTCCCCCTAACCTTTACCCAAACGCACTCCACAGGGATTTCCAGACCAGTTTCCTGGATTTCCGAGCAGGTATATATGTTCTTGACATATAATGCTACTCCGCCTCCCCTTTTGCCACTTCTGTTCCTCAGGAACAGCTGATAGTCTTCCAATTGTGCGTTTCAGTCATGGGAATCATCCCACCAATTTTCAGTTATTCCTATAAAATCAAATTTCCCTTCACTTGCTAAAAGCTCCCACTCATCTTGTTTATTTCCTAGGCTCTGTGCATTTGTGTAAATGCAGCGTCAGCCCTGGAGGTTGCAACTCAATGGATTCCCCCCCCCCCTTTTGTAAGGCCAGGCCCCTCTAAAGATTTTTGAGTTACGGCCATGCCCTGGCAATTTCCATCCAGAGCATTTTCCTTATTCCAGGGTTCCCTTGGGACGTAACTCACCCCCTTCTTATTTAGTTTAAAGCCCTCCTGATCATCTTGGCCATCTCCTGTCTGAAGATACTCTTTTCCAACCCATAAGATGTAGTCCATCCTTTGCTAGGAGTCCTTCCTCGGGAAGTTCGTCTGTGATCCCAGAATCCAAATCCTTCTTGAAGACACCATTTTCGAAGCCAGCCATTGACCTGGAAAATCTTGCCATCTCTCTGAGAACCTTTGCCGATTACTGGTAGGATGGATGTGAATACCACTTGGGTATCCCCCAGATCCTTAATCTTCCTCCCCAGAGCTTCATAATCCCCAACTATCTTTTGGAAAGTTTCCTGAGCAGTATCGTTTGTTCCTATGTGGATGAGGAAGAACGGGTGACGATCAGCAGGCGTGATCATCCTTGGTAGCCTCTCTGTGATAGCCCGTATCCTGGCACCAGGGAGGCAGCACACCTCACGGGAAAATGGGTCTGGTCATCATACAGCTTCCATGCCCCTCAGGAGAGATTCTCCAATCACCACCACCCTCCTCTGTGTTCTCCTTCTGTGTTGAGATTTCCCCACAGATTTCGGGAAGTAAGGTTTTGGCTGCTGTCTATGAGGCGGATCTGCAGGCATGCCAGTGAAGGGAATGCCAAGATCAGGTGTAGGTGTGCTAGCAAGAGGAACTTCTGCCAGCATGGTGGAATCTGATTGACTCTGGAAACGGTTGTATAGCTCCAGTGGTTCTCGACTGCTCCTGCCCCTTTTTCTCCTGACTGTCACATGTCTCCACGAAGAGACATTGTTGCTGGGATTCCCACTGGTGTCATCCCCACTCGGGAAGTCATCCGAAACTTCCCTCTGGGGAAGTTATGTGTGCGTTGTATCAAGGAACTCCTCAGATGCCTTAATCTGATGAAGAGTGGAAACTTCACCTTCCAGTGCTGCCACCTTCTCCTCCAACAGTTCAACCAGTTTGCACTTGCAGCATTGATAATCCCTGGGGTCCTTGGGCAAGAAGACAAACATGGCACATGTGGTGCATGTCACGACAACTGCGCCCTTCCCGTCCATCTCTTGTCAACTTCACAAGTCCTCCTTTTTCACAGGCTCCGATCCACAGGATCTCACCACAGGCCATGATGCTGCCCTTGAAAGCTCCTCCCACCAGGCAACCAGCCAATGAACAGCTAGCAGCAATTAAGCACTCACCTAAGCAGCCCCCGTCCTCCACTCACCTGGGACTCTGCTCCTCTCAGCTCTTCTCAGAAAATGCTCATGGGGAGATGCACCTAGGGAACTTGTGCGCATGTGGAATGTTATGCTTGGGGGGATGTCTTGCATGAGGGGGATGTTGCACATTGGAGTTTTTGCACATAGGGTTTGTTGCTCTTGGGGGGATGTTGCGCATGGGGAGACTGATGGGGGATTGATTTGCATGGGGGAACTGATGCCCCGTGGGGAGATGTTGTGGCATGGGGGGATTTTGCACTGTGGGTGGATGGCGTATGGGAAAACTCCTGCAATGCGGGTACACTTTTCACTAGTATATCTATCTATCTATCTATCTATCTATCTATCTATCTATCTATCTATCTATCTATCTATCTATCTATCTATCTATAGATATAGATATAGATAAAAAATAAAAAATTAAAATTAAAAAATTGTTTTCTCACCCTCCATGGGTGGTGTATGTATGATATCCTCAGTCTCGGGTTCTCTACCAGAGGCCTGGGAGTTTGAGGGTTCTGTGCAGTAACATAGCTGTTCCTAGCAATGCAGTTTTCTGGATTGAGTGTTCTGATGTACTTTCTGGAATCTGTTGGAGCCATTCTTCCAGCTTGGGTGTCACAGACACTAGTGCTCCAATCACTATTAGGATCACATTCACCTTCTCTTGCCACAACCTTTCTAATTCCTCCTTCAAACCCTGATACTTTCCCACCTTTTCATGCTCTTTTTTCCTGATATTGCTGTCGTTTGGTATGGCTACATCACCAGGGCTGTCTTCTGGGCCTTATCTACCACCACAATGCCTGGCTGGTTAGCCAGTATCTTCTTGTCTAACTGGATATGGAAGTCCCACAGGACCTTAGCCCTGTCATTCTCCACAACCTTCTGAGGGGTCTCCCATCTGGTCTTGGGAGGGGTTAGTCCATAGGCTGAGCAGATGTTCCTATACATGATGCCGGCTACTTGGTTATGCTGTTCAATGTATGCTGTTCCTGCCTGCATCTTACACCCTGCCACGATGTGTTGGATTGTTTCTGACATTTCTCTGCATAGCCTGCATTTTGGGTCTTCTCTTGTGTGGTAAATCCCTGCTTCTATGGATCTGGTACTTCGTGCATGTTCTTGTGCTGCCATGATGAGGGCTTCAGTGCTATCTTTGAAGCCAGCTCTTTCCAGCCATGGATAGGATTTCCCAATATCAGCGACTTCGGTTATCTGGCAATGGTATATCCCATGCAGAGTCTTATCTTGCCAGGACACTTCCTCAGTTTGATCTTCCTTCTGTATTTGCTGTTACTGTTGTTCCTGGAGACATTCTCTCATCAGCTCATCTTTGGGAGCCATCTTACTGATGTATTCCTGGATATTCTGGGTTTCATCCAGGATAGTAGTTTTGACGCTCATCAGACCCCAACCGCCCTCTTTCCAACTAGTGTATAGTCTCTGGATGTTAGACGGGGTGGAAAGCCCCATGCATTGTAAGGAGCTTTCAGGTCTTCACATCAGCCCCCTCCATTTCTTTCTGTGGCCAGCTTACTATACCACCAGGGTATCTGATGACTGGCAGTACATATGTATTGATGGCATTATCTTATTTTTCCCTTTGAACTGGCTTTTCAGGATCTGTCGTATTCTGTGATGGTACTTGGATATTGCTGCCTTCCTTGCCTCCTCTTCATGATTTCCGTGGGATTGTGGGATACCTAGGTACTTATAGTTGGTCTCTACATCTGTTATGTATCCTTTTGGTAGATCTGTCCCACTGGTCTTAACCACTTTTCCTCTCTTTATGATCATTCAGCTGCACTTATGCAGGCCTAATGACATCCCAATATCCTCACTGTAGATCCTTGTCAGGTGTGTCAATGAGTCGATGTCTCGTTCATTCTTTGCATACAGCTTGTTGTCATCCATATAGAGGAGGTGGCTCATGATAGTTCCACTCTTCAACTTGTACCCATATCCAGTCTTTGCAATTATTTGGCTTAGGGGATTCAGGCCTCTGCAGAACAGCAGGGGAGACAGTGCATCACCTTGATATCTGCCACGCTTGATCAATACTTGTGCTATTTCTTTAGTGTTGACTTCCAGTGTTGTTTTCCATTGCCCCATGGAGTTCTTAAGGAAGGTCAATAAGGTCTTATTTACTTTATATAATGCCAGGCATTCACAGATCCATGTATGTGGCATTGAGTCGTAGGCTTTCCTGTAGTCAATCAAGCTGTGCACAGATTAGTATGTCTGGTTCTTGAGTCTTGGGCTACAGTACTATCTATGAGCAGTTGCTGTTTTGAGCCCCTGGGATCCTTCCCAATGCCCTTTTGAGCTGTGCTCATGTATTGGCTCATATGCTTTTGCAATTTAGTGGCTATGATGCCTGATAGGACTTGTAGAGAGGCAGGTTATAGGCCAATAATTGGATGATATTGTTGCTTTTTGTGGGTCTTTCTGAATCAGTACTGTCCTCCTTTGTGTGAGCCAGCCTGGGTGGGAGCCTGCTGCTAGCAGCTCGTTCATTTGCGCTGCTAGTCGTTCATGCAGTGCTGTGAACTGGCTATTTCTTTAGCCAGTAAGTTTGGATGTCTGGCCCTGGTGCTGTCCAGCTCTTCATGTTCCTGATTCGTTGCTGGACATCTTCAGTTGTGATGGTGACTGGCTCTTCTTCTGGGAGATTGCTATGGCTTGTTTTTAGTTCCTTTAGCCATTTTGCGTTGGTGTTATGTGTAATTTCATTTTCCCGTATGTTCTTCCAGTACTGTTCAGTTTCTACTACTGAGGCTTCTATTCTTATTTTGTTGTTACACTGCAGTTGAGAGTATACCTTGGATGGTTCTTCCCCAATGCGGCTCTTCTGCCCTTAAATCCCCTATGGGCCCATCTCCTCCCCTTAAGGAGCCCTCTCCTAAGTCCCCTGATTCGTCTGAAAGAGCCCCTGTCTTTTCTGAAGTTTCTACCCCCTCTGTCATGTTGTCAAATGAAAATAAGATGAAGAACTGGAAGGAGGATCTTACACCTGTTGTTAATACTTCTTTACACTCCCTCTCCCCCTCAATTTCTCCCCAGTCATCCTTATCTTCCTCACTTCCCGAAGTAGTCCCTGATAACCCTCATTTGCCCTGACTAGAATCTAACTCTTTAATTCACCTTTTTTCCTTCCCTCTTTCCATAATCTCATGGAACATTTCAGGTTGGTCCTCAAAACTTTTGGAGAAAGATTTTTTTAGTTTTATATCCCAGTTTAATATTATTTTACTACAAGAGACCTGGGCCATGTCCCCAATAACATTACCTGGATATCTTTCTTTTTCTATTCCTGCATCCAAGAGGAACATCTTAGGGAGACCTTGTGATGGACTTAGTTGTTTTGCCAGACTTGGCTCCCCTTTCTCTCTCACACAGCTTCAGTCACACTCATTTTATTTTCAAACTCTCCTTCTTCAGATTAAAACTATCCAAATTCTCCTTTTTAACATATATATTCCACCGCAGTATTTAGCCTGACCCAATATATGGTCTGTTCTCGGTAAGACCATCTCAGATCTCATTAATTCTTATCCATTGGTCTCCTTGACTATCACTGGCGACTTTAACTCCAGAACTGGATCAACAAACTTAGCTTTAGCCCAGTTCATGAACTGGTACTTTGTAGACCAGATTCCTTCTTGGTTTACAATTCCAAGGAAACCTAAAGACCCCACAATTAACAGTTTTGCCTCTAATTTTATCAATCTGTGCATCTCAGCAAATGTTTTCATCTTAAATGGCTCCAGGGGCCAAGATATTCCAAGGGAGTATATCACTTTTCTCCAAGAGGAGCTAGCGTGATTGATTATGTCTTCCTTTCACCTGATCTTGATCCCTTACTCTCTGATTTTTCCATTAGCCCACGTTCTGAAAGTGATCATCTACCTATTGTGTTTTCCTTTTCAATACTTTCCCTATAGATGGTCCCCTGCAGCGGAAAATGCATATATTCGATGGACATAAACCCCAGAGACCATTTCTTTGTTACATGACTTAATTTCTTCAAAATCTTGTCTTGATGCGATTAAAGTTTTTAACTCCTACTAAGACGTTGCTCAAAGGACCCAAAAGCCAACTATGCAGGATTATGCCTGAAACAAATGACGGAGAATTTGGATTTAGCCATTCTCAATGGCGCAATTATAGGAGACCATCCTGCTGAGTTTACATATCTGGCTGGGGCAAGGATGAGTGTGATTGAATATTTTATTGTGACCCCAGGGCTTCTACAGTTTGCTACGAAAATGGAAATTATCCCTAGATTTTCCAGCGATCATTTTCCTTCGAAGTTATCTTTATCGTTTCCGCTCTTGAGGCCACAGATGGATCTGTATCGATGTTTACCCATGCATATCTATGCGAACAACTTTCATCATTATGCCCGTTGGTCCCCGCACTTGGATGGTAAACTGCAGAAATTGCTCTATTCAGACCAGTGCCAGGTCTTGTATAACAGACTGACTAGGACAGATTTTGAATACTCACCCCTTGAAGATTTCAGATTACTAACTGAGCTCCTTCTTCAATTCCTCACAGTCAAAAGATCGGATGCTCATCAAGTTAAGTTTGATCATAACAAAAAGTGGTTTGATCACGAATGCAAGATGGCTAAAAGAGAGCTTATAAGACATTTAAAAGCAATCCAAACTCTTTGGAAACTCTACGGATATTATCACAGCAGAAAAAGCAGTATAAGAAGTTACTACACTGTAAGAAGAAGGAGGCAATGAAGGAGGAATGGCTCTTATTAATTCAGGCAGCACAAGACAGAAATCAATCTATCTTTTGGAAAATAGACCATCATTTCATCTTAAAACTTCAACTCCAGGTGAACTCATTCATCCAAGCTTATGGGAGAAATATTTTACTGAGACTTTTAAAGCCTCAGAGGATGCTTTAAAGGAAGGGAACAATCATAGGTATTAGAGGATCTACCTTTGTGGCCCCAGGTGTCATTGAAAGAGATACATAGTTTGATCAGTTGCCGCAAACCAGGAAAAGTGCCAGGTAACTATTTAATTCCAGCAGATCTTATTATTAACAATCCTGACTGTTAATAATAGTGCTTGGCCCCAGTGCTTGAGTCAATCTTCACTTTTATAGATAAAACTGCTCAAATCCCCAGAGATTGGAAAATGGCTATAGAGGTTTCTATCTTTAAGAAAGGAGATAAAAAAGACCC
Organism: Cryptoblepharus egeriae; assembly: GCA_030015325.1. Classification (NCBI taxonomy): domain Eukaryota; kingdom Metazoa; phylum Chordata; class Lepidosauria; order Squamata; family Scincidae; genus Cryptoblepharus; species Cryptoblepharus egeriae. Next base: position 5,144,960 of record JAREYC010000009.1, read on the forward strand.
TTCGAACTATATACCAGTCAGTTTGCTCAGTGTGATAAGCAAGATGTACGCGAGGCATCTGCTTAATAAATTACAAGACTGGGTGACCCAAAAACATCTACTTGCAGAAGAACAAGCAGGTTTTAGGGAGGGGCGTTCTACAATTGATCAGTGCTTGGTGCTCCAGCACCTAATAGAAATGTATAAGTCCTCCAGGAATTCCACCCTACATGTAGCTTTTATTGATTTAAAAGCGGCTTTTGATTCTATCCCCCGAAATAAATTAAGGAAAAAGCTAGAAGAAACAAATATAGACTGACGACTACTCTTCCTCATTCATTCCTTACACGAGGACACAGGTCTCAGGATTAGACGTAGTCCAAATGACCCTCTTTCTAATTTAGTATCTAGATCTAAAGGTGTCAAACAAGGATACATTCTAGCGCCCCTACTATTCAATACATACATTAACTCAATGATTGATCATATTTCTGATATTAACAACCATCCCCCTAAAATTGCGGGAAAACACATTCATACCCTCCTATATGCTGATGATGCTGCAGTAATAGCCAGAACCTCAGTTGGCCTTAAAAGGACCCTTAAGAAACTGTCAGCTTATTGCAAGGAGGAAGGATTATTCATTAACTATCAAAAAACTAATAGTAATGTTTGCCAGAAGACCTAAACAATGAACTTGGATAATGGATGGACATAAAATTGAACAGATTTCTTGCTTTAAATATCTGGGGGTTATATTCCATGCCAGTGGGTCTTGTAAAGCACACTGATAGTATGTTGCTGCCAACACCCAGAAGGGGACTACAGTGATTCTAAGATATTTTTGTTCCAGGGGTGGACACTATGTACCTGCAGCCCTGAAACTATTTAATGTAAAAGTCTTGGCTCAATTGATGTATGGGTCTCAGATTGGTATAACTTCAAATATTATACAACTAGAAAGCATCCAAACTAAATTTATTAGAGCTTTACTTGCTGTTCCAAATTGTGTATCTAATGCCTTCTTGAGACTAGAAACTTGACAGCCAAAGATTGAAACTAGAATCTGGCAATCCATGATAAATTATTAGCTTAAATTGAAATTTAATCTCACAGGCCTGGTTGGTTTTATTCTTGGCGATAATTATAAATCTAGTTGGTTACAGAGAGTAGAAAAAAAATTAACTTCGATAGGCCTCTCCCCTGTCCTGCTTCTTAGTATGGGACGGGATCAAGCAAAAAGAACTGTATCCCAGAGACTTACCGATATGGACAGACAGACATTGAAAAGGTTCCAAATTTTCCCTCCAATGAAGAGAGAAGATATATTTCTAGCCCAGCTCTCAATCTTAAAAGTCTAGAATTATATAAACAACGTATGGTGTTTACTTGGGCTAGATGTCACTGCCTCCCTTCAGCTGTCCTAGAAGGTTGTTAAAATAAAACACCATATTTAAAGAGATTGTGCCCTTGTGGCGCTGAGGAGATCGAAACAACAGGACATATACTTCTATACTGCCAATTTTATGAGGATATAAGGAAAGACTGTCTAGAGCCCTTAATTAGAAGGTTCCCAGAAACTTCAGCACCTCGGTTACAGGAATGGCTGCTTGAAGATAGCAATAAGGAAGTAACGTACAATGTTGCAAAGTTTTGCTCAAAAGCTAGTGCTGTCTGATATAAAAATGTAGTAAAATAGGGGCAGTTTTAAATAACCTCAAATAATTTTAATAACTGTGGTTGATGGAAAAGATGTACATTGATTTTTTTATGTTTTTACATATTTTTAATGTTTTTATGTTTTTAATGTTTGGATTAATTAATGCTGATCTTGAACTGTAATAATAAATTCTATTCTATTTTATTCTTAACTCCTTAATTTCTTCTTTGGTTGAGAGTCTCTAATCCCAATGGTCTTCCTCCCCATGCTAATAACTCTTGGTTTGATGTCGAATGTTGGAATTTTAAAAAAACAAGTTCGTCAGCTTTTCAATTCTGTCCGCAATAGTTCCTCTAGTCATAATTTAAGTAATTACTTTTGTTTTCAAAGCATATCTCATAAAATGATCCAAGATAAACAACACCTACATGCCCTCAGAAAGTGGTCCTCCCTCTTACAAGCCATTATGACCAAAAACCATAAGGCCTTTTGGTCGATAGTTTCCAGATCTAGTCGTTCCCCTTACGTCATACATCTTCCTATTCCAGAGGCCACCTGGGTGATCTATTTCTCTAAAACCTTTCCTCCCACTCCTCTTTCTGATAATGATCACCATAATCTTCCTGACTGGCCACCGGTCAGTCCATCAGAGATAAATGGTCTTATCGTTTCTCTCAAACCTGATAAGGTTCCTGGCCCTGACCTCATAATAAATGAGGTTTTACTTTGTAATCAAGGTTGGTGGGCAAATCCCTTGGCATCACTCTTTACCCTGATTAACACCATGGGTAGCTTCCCAGATGCTTGGCGGCTTTCTTTCCTTATTCCTTTTTTATTCCTTTTTTTTTACACCCTTCCTTCCAATTACCGCCCAATTAGTCTCCTGTCCAGTATCGGGAAGCTTTATGCTAAATATCTACTCTCTAAACTCTCATCTTGGGCACGCACTAACAATTTACCAGGGATAGAACAATCAGGTTTTTGTCCTGGCATTTCTACCCTTGATCAGACTTTTCTTTTATCTTTTCTTGCAGAGAAATTATTTAACACAAAGCCAGTTTGTTTGTTGTCTTCACTGACCTTCAAGGGGCCTTTGATTCAGTAAATAGAGATCCTTTATGGAATAAACTTAGTAACTGAGGAATTGACCCTCAACTTCTTTTTTTACTCCGCCAACTCCACTCACAAAACCAATGTCAGGTCCATATTCCCACTTCAAATATTCTTTCTTCAAGTTTTCCTATTAACAAGGGTGTGAGGCAAGGATGTATCCTTTCCCCACTCCTTTTTAATTTATTCCTGGCCGATCTGCCTCAGCATTTAGCCTCAAATTTCTTTTCTTTTCCTGTAATCAATTTGCTACCAGTTCCTTTATTGCTTTACGCGGATGACGCTGTTCTACTCGCCCTAACAAAATCTGGCCTGCGTGATCTTATGGAAAGATCTTTCTTGTGGGAACTCAGAAGCTCCTCACAATGTATGGGATTTTCCTCCCCAAGTCTAATATCCAGAGACTATACACTTGTCAGAAAGAGGATGGCCAGGGTCTGATGAGTATTAAAACTAATATCCTGGATGAAACTGAGAATATCCAGGAATACATCAGTAAGATATCTCCTCTGGTGGTGCAAATGGTTAAGACACTGTGCCTGTTAACTAGCAGGCCAAGGTTTGAGACCTGGGTCCCCACAAAATGAGGATTACCTGCTACAGGCAGGGGGTTGGACTAGATGATCCACTGGGTCCCTTCCAACTCTATGACTCTATGGCACCCAAAGATGAGCTGATGAGAGAATGTCTCCAGCAACAACAGCAACAGCAAATATGGAAGGAAGATCAAACTGAGGAAGTGTCCTGGCAAGATAAGACCCTGCATCGGATGTACCATCGCCATATAACTGAAATTGCTGATATTGGAAAATCCTATCAGTGGCTGGAAAGAGCTGGCTTCAAAGATAGCACTGAAGCCCTAATCATGGCAGCACAAGAACATGCACTACCTGATCCATAGAAGCAGGGATTTACCACATAAGTCAAGACACAAAGTGCAGGCTGTGCAGAGAAATCTCACAGATATTAGTACACACACAAAGTGGTACCTTATTTTTCAAGTGCATTGCTTAACAAGTGATACACATAAAAAGCAAAAATTTCTCTAGGATTCTGCCTCACATAACAAGTGTTGCTTCATTTAACAAGCACACTCGTTGGTGGTTGGGACAGACGCCCTGGTCAGCAGCCCTTTTAAAAAGCGTCAGGGCTGCCTGGCGCATCTGCTGATAGTGAAAACAACACTTCTGTGCTGTTACTCTTGTAGGGAATCTGCTGGGCAGAGAGAGTGAACAGCAGTGGAGAAGAGGGAAGCAGCTCAGGGCTTGCCAGAAGGGAGCAGGGGAGAGAAAAGCTCAGGATGAAAAGAAGGATAAAGTGGGGGGCTTTGTGTCTGCTTACAGAAGAATTTGTCTTTGCAGCCTCCTAACCATTTCTACCCAGAAGAAAGCCCCATTGTGTTAAATGGGGCTTACTCCCAGCAAAGTGTCTTTAGGATTGCAGCATAAGTAGACTTCATACAATTATGCACATTTAATGCATGTTTTGAATTCAATTCCAGTGTTTTGTCATCATTTTTATATCCAGTTAATATTTTATAGGAATATCTTTTTGGGTTGTGGAACCAATTTTCTGAGTTTTCATTACTTCCTATGAGAAAATCTGCTTCACATAAAAAATGTTTCACATAACCAACATGTCTCTGGAACAAATTAAAATTTGTTAAGTGAGGTGCCACTATGTATATATATATTAATAGTGTATATATGTATAATTACATATACCGCCCATCTCCTCCCGCCAAATCCCAACCAATGATGGCACCCCGCCATGGGCATACCAGCGGGTAGATGGTCCCACCATTATTCCTCTTCTAGGTCCCCCCCTCCCGCCAGTGTGCCACATCTCCACCATGTCCTGTATTGTCCAGACCTCCACCGCATCCGGGAAGTCCTTAATGTCCGGGGGGGTAGTTTGGTCTCCTCCACACCTTGAGACTCTCGCCCATATAGATGCCCATGGGTTCCATGTTGAACCTCTTGTAGGCATCCCAATCTGGCTGACACACCCCCTCTTTGTTATGCCACCCCAAATGTCTGTCTGTCTATCTCTTCCTTCCAAACTTCCTTTTCACCCCCTCTTTGTTATGCCACCCTGTCTGTCTGTCTGTCTGTCTGTCTGTCTGTCTATTTCTTCCTTACAAACTTTCTTTCCACCCCCTTTGCTATGCCACCCCATATGTCTGTCTGTCTATAACTTTCTTCCAAAGTTTCTTTCCATCCCCACTTTGCTATACCAGCCTCTGTCTGTCTATCTGTCTGTCTGTTCTCTTCCTTCCTTCCAAACTTTCTTTTTTTTTCCCCACCTCCTTTATTTACTCTTAAAAACCCGGGATTTTTTTTCACTCCTAAGACTGCATGGGTGAATTTTGAACCATACGACTCTGTACTATAGTTAGGTACATATAATGTACAAATGATGTACATATAATATATGTATAATGAATAAATGTTGTGTAAAGTTTTAGTATAATTATTATTTAGAAATAATGATTTTTAGTACAATTTTTATCACCGAAGACTGCACGGTCCAATTTTGATCCATGCGACCCTGTACTTTAGTTAGGAACATACAAAGTTCATATAATGTACATATAATGAATGATAATTATGATTATAATTAGTATAATGATTTTTAGTACAATTTTAGCTAGCAAAATATTGAATAACCAATAAAAGGCAACATGGGTCCAATATGACCCATTAAACTACAATTTGTATAAATTGCATTTTACAGAAAAATTATAAATTCAAAACCTTAATGCTTTTCATATTGTGACTGTCTAATTAGCAGGAAAAAAGTCAGAATGTCTTGTCAGGTAATAATAATAAATTCCAGTAAAAACACAACACAAACTTCCTGGCAAGTGGTGATTCACCTGGTTGGGTTTTTAGGAGTTTATCTATCTCTCCATTTCTTCCATGGAAGTATGGAGCCTGGGAAAAAGGAGGACAAGGAAGATTTTTTCCAGGAAAAAAAGAGACATGTCCTCTTTATTAGACCTGGGGAAAAAATCTTCCTTGTCCTCTTTTTCCTTCTGAGCAGGCAACATAGAGCATGAGAAAAAGGGGGACAAGGAAGATTTTTTTTCCAGGGCTCAAGAGGACATCTCTTGGAAAAAAATCTTCCTTGTTTGGGGTGGGGGAGGGGAGAGAGAGAGAGAGAGAGAGAGTCCTCTTTATTAAAGTTAAAGTCTTTATTGTATGTTAGGCATATTGTATGTTAGGCATTTGCATGCTCTTGTGCAATCCTACGCATTACTCAGAACTAAGCCCATTGAATTCAATGTGATTTATTCCTGCATGCATATGAATAAATTAAACTGAACTCAGGGACTTACATCTGATTGATGCGATCACACATGATACAAAAGAAATTTTGCAAAAAAGGGTTAAAATGGTCATAAGGGCATAGAGAACTGTTTCTTAAAAAACTTGAAGCCCACTACTGGTAAAAAGGCTATATTGTAAATATTGCTCCAACACTAGCTCTGGGGGAGCTGAGGAGCCTCTTGCCGTCCCTCAATGTAGTGTCATATCTGGGAGGTCTGGAGACAACATCTTGGAATAATGGGAGGAAAATGGGTTTTCTACCTGCTCAGGCAAAACAAATATAGAAAGTGCTGGCTCCTTCGCTCCTTTTCGATGTGTGGTTTTGGAGAGACATGCGCTTCTGAAACTCTCATGGCAAATATTTGCTTCCCCAAGACTTCCCTTCTTCTTGGCTTCTATCTTGTTTTGAAAGACTATGGTATCATGCTTGATGCTGACACTGCATGCAAAGCACAAAGGCCTGGGTAGATTTTTATGGAGAATAGGCTGTTACCCAAGCAGCAAATCCATCTCTCCACGCCACTGAAATAGTCCAATCGAATGGCAGAGCTGATAGAATTGGTTCCAGCTGCATTATAGAGCTGGGCTAAAAACAGGAGCTCAACCTGTTTTGTGGGGACCTGGGTCTCAAACTTTGGCATGCTGGTTAACAGGCAGAGATCTTAGCCACTTGCACCACCCATGGCCCACTCTTCATGCTATTAGAACCCTTCTGGAGCACCATAATGCCTTGTTTCCAATTTTATGTTATGTTACTGGTTGTGAGAAGAGGTAGACATTTGAAAAATAAATAAATCCAGCATACATTTTTGTTTTCAATATATTCAATGCATAAAAACTGATTTTTATGTTAATAGTGCTTGTATTCAGAATGATTCCCTTCCCAGTAAATTATCAATTCACTCAACATTTATTTGATAATGTACATCACCTAGACTCAGTACATGGAGAGTATACTCTGTGGTGTAGGATGTATGCCTTCTTTTAAATATAGCAAAACAATCTTTGACAAATATAAATGGGCCCCAATCTGGAAGGCAAACCTTCATTTTGATGGGCCTTTCTCCATTTGTGCATTACTAGTCAATTATTCCTTGGTAAGTTCTTGGTATAAGTTTGCAGGAAAGTACAGCAAAACGCATTATTAACTTCTTATTAATTTCACAACATAAAAAAAGACAATTGCCATAAAATAGTGATGCTACAACTTTAAATTACAGAACCAGCTCAGTGTTTAATGAGAAGTTTATAGCAGCAGGGTTTCTGTTAAATTTGTGCCTTCACTTCACAGTGGGACAACAGGTGTTTATAATTTTGGTTGAGAATTATGGAAATGTTGACTAATTCCAAGATTTGAAATCTAACCGCAAGGCACCCATGCAATATTTCCTTCCAAAAGACTGCAATAATCATTCATGCCCAGCAACATTCTGTTCATTTCCACTAAAAAGTCTGAAACTCAAAGGAATAGATATTGTGCCAATGTGCTTGTATCTTAGCTAAGGAGTAGAATTTATCTGCTGGAGCCACCATAAAAGCAGAGTTACATATGACTTCCTCATTTGAAATGGATTGTGCAAGAGAGACATGACTGCACAACAAACTGGCCTAACAAGGCCTTTCTGCTTTTCTCTCTCTATCAGCTTTAGACCACTAGAAAGGAAGATGAGAGGGACAGAGGTAGAAGACACAGGGAGCTATTTTCAAGAAGCAAAATCTTGCTGTTACACCAGGCATCTTGGACTGCATCTTCTGCAGTTTGCTCTGCACTAATTTAATAACATTTTTCTTGTAAGTAAATTTCTAGGAAAATTTCAAATTATCCCACAGTCTTCAAACCTTATCTTCTGTGAATAGCAAATACTGTACTACATGGGTACCTACGTGCTCATTCACATTTATTTTCATATAACTGTATTAGAAACAGGATACAACTATTCTTTGCTCCGAGTTTTAATTACAGCTTAATCTACAAAGGTATATTCTTGTCCTCAAAAATCAGCTTGCAACATAATGGGCCAGAATGAGAGAACCAGCCATTCTGGTTGATCACTGCCTCTTTATTCTGGTTCCTTCCTATCTCCTGACCTTTAAAAAAGCATTATGGGTGGTTGAAAGATGATAAAAAAAATCAGAAGTGGTGATAGCTATGTTCTGAAGCAGAGTCATAAATAAAAATAGTAAGAAATGGAAAGGGGAGGGGATTGCAATATGGAATAAAAGCAAGCTTGAAGACTTTGTGTGATCCTGGTTTTGTGCCAAAAGAATTTTAACTCCAGGATGCTCAAGGCTAAAATAATTATTACATAAGATTTTGTTTTTTTCTCCCTCTCCACCCCATGATGACCTAGAGGCCTGCTCCTCCTAGTACCTTCCTATTTCTAGGTGCTGTTTGAGACCCTCCTAGTCATTTTTCCAGCTTATTGTGTGGGGAGCCCCTGGTCAAAAAATGCCGACTTCGACCCTCCTAAGCTGACTTTTTTGAAGTTTCTTATTTCCTTTTATATTCATCATTACTGTTCATTTAGCTTTTTTTATGAATGGAAATTAAAAAGATTGTGAATTACAAAGATTGTGGATATTTTCTTCATAATATTGTACATATTTTGTATATAAATGTCCAGGGAACACATGCTGGCTTGTCCAACAAGGGCTGCATCTATTGGTTTTCTAAGCCAAATGTGGCCCTCGAGCCTCTTGTTGGACAAGCCTTTCAGTCGCAGAACTGAACTGCTGAACTTCCCAACAGCAACTCACTCTACTGTGCCTATATTCCCAGTTCAGCTCATAATGAATGCTCATATGTCTTTCTTTTTCATGAAAACATAAGGCAATGTGGAGGTGGGTATTAATTTTCAATGATTTTGGTTTTACTTCCTGTATGATTAATAAATGAGGATTTTTTTGAATCAGATATCCAATATTGTCTCTTTGTACATTCTAATGAATGTCACTTAATACTTTAAGAGTGTTACAATTGAGTTAATTAGGTGCTTATGACAGTTTTCTAACAGTGTTCTAAAAGGCTCACTTCGACTAAATGGGGAGTAACAGAGCTTCGACTGACAAAGTTAAGGGTAGGCCTTTAGCACGCAAAGTTATGGAGAATTCATCCAGTTTGACATTTCCCACTAAGTCACAAGACCCACAAGATGATTGTGAAGTGATGCACTAAAGACAAATTATGAAGTGCAAGAACTGATTTGGATACATGGCAAAGCCAATGATTTGGGAGCTCACTTTATTTGTTATCAAGTGACTGGGGGTGGTGTAATATGTGATAACACCACTCCCCCCATTCCCTCCCCCAAAATTTGATGAATCTGTTTGAAAGAAAACAGCAATAAAGATGCAACCAATTCAAGTTAAAATGTCACTCTAGATAGGTGGGAAAAAAGTAATGTAGAATGTGTGGGTCTCTGATTGGGAAAGCCCCAACACCCCACTTTCAAACAGAAATATTTGGTTATTGAACCTTGGCTCATCCCTACCCAAGGGCAATCAAATCATGGGGCCAGAAGGAGTCCACACAGTAAGCCACAGTTAGCCTAAGGTAGAAATTAGAAGAAAAACAATATGTCCCTTCTGGAACAAGAACTATAAAGTGGTTTGTGGTCTGCCTTCTGCAAACAGCTCAAACATGGTCCATCCTTTTCTTCTTTAACAGTCAATTTTTCTCATTTTATTTTATCATCTTGAAGTTTCTTTATTCCATTTTTAAATTAACTCCTGAATTGTTTTATCTTTAATGACAAATGCCATGACAAATGAGATGAAAAGCATTTCAGCTTTCCTAATAGAATCACAACTACTTTGCCAGATAGCAGAGTTCATACAGTGAGCCTCCGTTGAAAAATCAAAGTCAATTGTGGCACCAAGAGCTTGTAAGTAGCACCTTCTACAAAAGAAAGTTCCCCCCCTCACCCAGCTCCCAAATGATTATGGAAAAGAAAAGCCAGTGTACTCACCCCAGGTAAAGTTTTAATATTGTGAAGTGCATTCTGTGCCTCAAGTGCAGCTTTTCTTGTATAAAATGTTACGAAACAACAACCTACCGAAAGAAATGGAAAACCTTTCAGAAATTACTGGGAATGCTTTTCTCCGCTACAGTAGACAGAAAGAAAAAAGATGATTGAACAACATTATTATATGAAGGCTGTAAATGTGAATTTTAATGAGCCTCATGAGTGACACACAGATGAGAACTTCATTGTTTAAAATGAAAAAAACAAAATCACCCACACATGTTGTATCCATGAAGCACACCTACAGCTTCAGCAAACTGTTACTGCTCAGAAATAAGGTTAACCAAAAGTTCAATTGGCACTACAGAGTAAAACTGTCCCAAACTGGAGCAAGTCCAGAGGAGAGCGACAAGAATGATCAGTGGGATGGAAGGCAAGCCCTACGAGGTAAGGTTGGGGGAACTTGGGGTGTTCAGCTTGGAGAAGAGGAGGCTGAGGGGAGACATGATTGCTCTCTTCAGATACCTGAAGGGCTGTCATATGGAGGAAGGGGCTCATTTGTTCATAGCTGCTTCTGAAAGCAGAACTAGAACCAATGGGTACAAACTGCAAGAAAGGAGATTCTGGTTGGAAATCTGGAAAAAATTCTTGACGGTTCGGACGGTTCGGCAGGGAGGTGGTGCCAAGGGAGGTGGTGGATTCTCCCTCACTGGGGATCTTCAAGCAGAGGCTCGACGAGCACCTGTTGGGGATGCTCTTGGGGGAGTTCCTGCTGCAGGCAGAGGGTTGGACTAGATGACCTACCAGGTCCCTTCCAACTCTATGATTCTATGAAAAGGGTATCTTTTCCACAGGCAGCTGCAGTGCATGCAATTTGTTAGAAAAGATTTGACATGGCAGACAGCTGTCACTTAGGAAAAGGGGGGAAAAGGAAAGAAAAAAGAAAATTGGCTTATGAATCAGGAACTAGAGATACACACGTGACAGTCAACTCCTATTTGGGCCTTATGTGGATAAAATATGTATCTGTCAATGAAAGGCAGAGCTGCTGGTGGGGCAGCTGCTGTGATGTTGCACATCAGAATCTTGTGACACCTATAGGCATGCAAATGACCTCAGGAGCTCCCAAGACAGCAAGGAAGCCAGCAGATGGGAGAACTTGGATATGATGTATATCACATGTTTGCAGACCAGGTGTATGGTCAAAGTCTGTCCAGGTTCCACTCAAGTGGTCTGGGGAGTAGGAAAACCCCCCGCATCCTCTGGGATTCGGTTGGCCCCTGGCAGCCATTTTTTTCCTTGTGTGCCAATGCATGCCACTCTGGACATCTCCCAGAACATAAATGAGGGAGGTGTGTCCTCCCCCTGATGGCAGGAAGCAGCCAGAGAAGGTACGCCTCTGACCAGTGCCTCCATGATCCCTGCAGTGACTTTGGCCTCTCTGCAGCAAAGGGGAAGGGGTAGCTGGCAAGCCTTAGTCTCCATACGGTGGGAGGAGGAAAGGCGACCCTTAAAAAACAGTTTAGTCTCACTGGCCAGTCTGCCGCGCATCTCCTCCTTCAACCAGCACTGCTGCACTGATTATATGGTCTCTGAGAATCTTTTCCTCCTCTGCAGTCTGGTTGTTGAGACCCAGACTGTACTGGCAGGGAGAGCCAGCAGCCTCTGTGAGCCTCTATCAAGAGAGATCGCTGGTGAGTGCAGTGCGGAGCGCAAGTCCCCCACACCAACTCCTTCCCCAGCCAGTCCATGCGCTGAGCAGGGGTCAGGAGATTCTGCCTGCCTCCTCTCCTGCCTTGCTCCCACTAACACATCTAGACCTCTTCAGCCACCTGAAGGTGAGTATGCTTGTATGTGTGTATGAGTGTGTGTGTCCTTGTATGCATGAGTGTGTCAGTGTGTGCATGTACGCCTGAGTGCATGTGTGTGCATGTATGCATGTGTGTGTGAGTGAGTGCATGCATGTTGGAATAATCATAGAATCATAGAATCATAGAGCTGGAAGGGACCTAGTAGGTCATGTGGTCCAACCCCATATATGTAACAGATGCTCTCCTAGAGCATCTCTGACAGGTCTCTGACAGCCTCTGATAGCATCTCTGACAGCTTCTCTGACAGCCTCAGCTTGAAGATACATAGAGAGGGAGAGTCCACCACCTCCCTTGGCAATCTGTTCCACTGCTGAACCACACTCACCATCAGAATGTTTTTCCTGATAACCAACCAGAATCTCCTTCCTTGCACTTTGTACGAATTGGTTTTAGTTCTGCTTTCAGAGGCAGCTAAGAACAAATGAGCACTGTCCTCCTTATAATAGCCCTTCAGGTATCTGAAGAGGGCAATCATGTATCCTCTCATCCTTCTCTTCTCCAGGCTGAACATCTGAAGTTCTCTGAACCTCTCCTCGTAGAACTTCAAGTCTAATGCAGATCCCAATTTTAAAAGGCTTGAGGGTAACAAAATGTTTACTGGCAATTGTAATGTGCCACTGGAAAGCAGGTTCAAATTTTAATTTTACTGCATATAATAATGAGTTATATCTACCATATATACTTGCATATAAGCCGACCAGCGTATAAGCCGAGGCACCTAATTTTACCACAAAACACTGGGAAAACTTATTGACCCGCATATAAGCGGTGGGAAATGCAGCAGCTACTGGTACATTTCAAAAATAGATTCCAATAAAATAACATTTATTGAGGCATCAGTAGGTTACTGGTAAATGTAAAGATATCTTCCCAGCACACAAGAGTTAAAAGAGGATCTGTCATGGGAAAAGAGGACATATGATCAGTCAGTACTTTCCTGGGAGTCAGTCCTTTGACCACGATGGCTCAATGCTGCCAGCAAACAAAGAAAAGAAGGGCAATGTATTTTTTCTCTGGAGTGGGTGACAGGCAATATTCAGTACTGTCTGGGCTATGCCCCGCCCACTCCGAGACAGGGCCGGACCGAAGTCTTCTCCTCCCAGTGTGGGGCATGACCTTCCCAGTCCAGCTCTGTCTCCTCAGAGAAGGGCCACATTTCTCTTGTGCTCCGAAGAGCACAATTTTCTCCTCTCTTCAGCTTCCTTCTTTCGACTAGGCTCGACAAGCACCTGTCAGGGATGCTCTAGGGGGATTTCCTGCTGCAGGCAGGGGGTTGGACTAGATGACCTACTAGGTCCCTTCCAACTCTATGATTCTATGATTCTGCCTCTCACTGCCTCTCATTCCTTCAATGGACCAGGGGACCACTAGATAGCCTCCCCGCCTTTGGGGCTTAAACTCCTGCGGGGACTGGCTCTGCAGGTTGCCCCTCCCAACCTCCTCTGGAGGCAAGGAGCCAGTGGCGACACAGCCACCTGCAGCCTCCGGCTAGGTGCCCCTGCGCCCCTCTGAATTGGGCCTCTGGAGGCCTCTCGCCTGCCTGTCATGGCGCAGCTGCAGCCCCTCGTGGGTGGGAGCTGCAGGATCGCCTTGCCGCTGGGCGCGCTATTCGCGCGCTCCAGCCGCTGCCTTTGAGGAGCTGCGGGGGACGCGTCCTTCAGCCGGGCCCAGCACAACCGCAACAGCATCTCCCATGCGAGCCCCACGCGCTCCAGCTGTAGCGCCAGAAGGCATCTTGGGCCAGCGGACCTCAGCAGCGGCCCGGCTTTTTGCCCTGCCGGCCAGCCAGTGGCTCCTGAGGGACATCTCGTTTTGAGGCTTCCCTCTTGGCTCACGCTTGGACCGCAGTGCCTTCTGACGCAGGGCACGCTGCCAGGCCAGCAACTGTTGGAGCCCGGCTGCTTGGCTTTGCTCACTTATGGCGGGAATCTACGTCCAACACATGGGTGCTACGAACCATCTCAGGGTCTGGTGCTGGAGTTCAGTTGGCACCCTCCAGACAGGTTCTGGCGGGTGCTGATGTCTCGCCATCAGGAGAAGCACCTTCAAAACTCCCAGCCATCCAGCATTTACTTGCCATCAAGGCAATAGAGCCAGTTCCTCGTCGTCAGTGTGGTGCTGGGGTCTACTCCGTCTTCTTCTTGGTTCCAAAGAAGAACGGGGACTGGCGTACCATCCCCTCAGTTGGCTAAACAGGTTTCTCATTTTTTGGAAATTCAAGATGGAAACCTGGCAGACCATTGTGGCTGTGCCCGAATGAGGGGACTTCCTGTCTTCCATAGACCTATCCTAGGCTTACCTGCATATTCCTATCATGCTGAGTTATTGCAGGTTCCTCAGGTTCTCTTACGGTACCAATCACTATCAGTACAGGGCCTTGTCTTTCAGGCTCTCCACAGCCCCGAGAGTATTCACCAAGGTCCTGGTGGTGCTCATAGTGAACCTCAGGAAAAGGGGCATTCGTGCCTTTCCTTACCTGGATGACATCCTCATTGCAGGTTCTTCCAGCGAGCAAGACTCCAGGGATACCCAGTGACCGTGGACTATCTGTCAGATCACGGATTCGTCATCAAAATAGCTAAACTACCCTGATCCCCTTTTAACAGATCACGCATTTGGGGCTCCAGATAGACACCAAGATTTTCCACAATTTCTGTCTCAAGAAAGGCAAGTGAAGCTGAGTCTTCTGCGTCAGATCTGGGCTTCTTGGACGGCCTCCCTGAGCTCCCTGGCGATGCTTTTGGGTCTCCTGGTATCATGCCAGGAGGTGGTGCCGTGATCCCATTATCATCTGAGGCCTCGCCAGACCTTCTTGAGACCTTATGCCCGGCTCATCAAGAGGAAGCCCTCCTTGTCTCTCAAGCTTCCTTCCTTGGTTCGAGCGTCTCTGTCGTGGTGGCTGGACGACCAGCGTCTTCTTTGGGGGACAAATATGGAGGTTCCAGACCGGCTAGTCTTGACCTCAGACACCAGTCTCCAGGGCTGGGGGGCCCATCTCAATGGTCAATGGACTCAGGGCATGTGGGCTCCCCGGGAGATGTGGTATTCGATCAACAGGCTGGAGCTGAGAGCAATTCGCCGAGCATTGCTGCACTTTCAGGACTTGACCAGGGGGCACATCTCCTTGTGCGAACAGACAACGTCTCGGCCAAGGCTTTCATCAATAAGCAAGGGGGCACCAGATCCCGGGGCCTCATGTAGGAAGCCGTCCAGCTTTTCGATTGGGCCGAAATACATCTAGCATCCATCAAAGCAGAACATCTGCCAGGAGTGTCTAATCTGGAGGCTGACTGGTTAAGCAGGCAAAGCGTACAGGAGGGAGAATGGGCGCTCCATCCCAACGTCTTCAATCAGATAGTCTCTCTTTTCGGCCTTCCGGGTCTGGATCTGTTTGCGAGTTGGGACAATGCTCAGGTCCCAGTCTTCCTTTCCCGGACTCCAGATTCCCAGGTGGTGGGGACGGATGCTCTCTCCTTCCCTTGGCCTCAAGCCTTGCTGTATGCCTTTCCACCTTTTCCACTTATTCAGTCGGTTATGCAGAGGGTACGTCAATTTTCAGCGGACCAGATCCTGGTGGCTCCGGACTGGCCTCCAGACTGGATCTGTTGTCCCCGGGCCCAATGTTGCATCCAAACCCCAGCAGGTTTCGTCTGACATCCTGGCGATTGAAAGGAGCCAGTTAGCCCGGAGGGGCTACTCCCAAGGTGTCATTTCCACCCTTTTGTCTTCCAGGAGGTCTTCAACCAACAGGATCTATTCGCGAACATGGCACAAGTTTGTGGTGTGGTCCAATGAGAGTGGTCTGCTGGCAAACAAGGCGAAACGTAAGCATGTTCTGCAGTTCCTTCAGGAAGGTGTTGACAAGGGCCTCAGTACTAACACTAAAGATGCAACTGTCAACCCTCAGCTCCATTCTGGGACCTTCTAAATCGGGGTCATTATCATCTTATCCAGACTGCAGGAGATTCATTCAAGGTCTGAGATTAATTAACCCCCCCGACAGTGCATCGCTTCCCTAATTGGGATTTGCATTTGGTGCTGAAGGCTCTGATGGGTCCTCCTTTCAAACCCCTCGCCACGGAATCCATCTGATTTGTGACCTTAAAGGTCAGCTTTCTGGTTGCCATTACATCTGCTAGAAGGGTGTCCGAAATAGGGACTCTCACTACACATCCAAATTTGACTGCTTAGACTGGACCCTTTGTTTATCCCTGAAGTCAATTATCTATTTCACAGAACACAGGACATAGTTCTACCCACCTTGTGTCCGAACCCAACCTCCTCCAAGGAACGGGCTTGGCACTCACTTGACATCAAGAGGGCCCTTAGTTTCTATCTAGATAGGTCTAGAGACTTCAGAAGGTCTGAGGCATTATTTGTCCTCTTTGGGGGCCCATCCAGAGGTAAGTGTGCCTTGCTGGCTGCCTTGGCCAGGTGGTTACGCTCTGCAATTCAGGAAGCCTATAAAGCAGTTGGCAGGGAACCACTACAAGGGATCAAGGCACACTCCACTAGGGGTGCGGCTGCATAACCCTAACCCTTCGTTGGAGGCTATCTGCAGGGCGGCCACTTGGGCCACTCCTGATACATTCATCAAGCATTATAAGGTGGACCACGCCGCCTTGGCTGAGGCTGCGTTTGGCAGGAGGGTCTTGCAGTCAGTGGTTTCTCCTTAAAGTAGTCTGTGTCTCTTCCACGCTGAGTGTGAGGCTCTGGTACATCCCAGACAGTACTGAATGTACCCTGTCACCCACTCCAGAGAAGGACAGAATTTCCTTACCGTAAATGTCCTTTTCTTGGAGATGGGGACAGGGTACATTCAGGCCCACCTCTTCAGAGACACAGATTCCTTTTTTTGAGTTGGTTGCAGGTTCTAGGCTCCCTATTCAGGGGTTGTACGGGGTTTTCCAGTTTGGTTGGATCCTGGTTCCGGTTTCTATCTAACTTTTCTATGGGGCCCGCAGTTCGCAATTAACTCGCTGTTCCAGTTCTATTTACTACAGGAAGGTTCTGTTCTTGTTTTTGTGTGCTGTGGTCAAGTTCCTTTCTTCAGCTCTGTTACACGGACTGGGAAGGTCATGCCCCACACTGGGAGGAGAAGACTTTGGTCCGGCCCTGTCTTGGAGTGGGCGGGGCATAGCCCAGACAGTACCAAATGTACCCTGTCCCCATCTCCAAGAAAAGGACATTTACGGTAAGGAAATTCCGTCCTTCCCTACCAGGAGACAAGGCTGAAAAAGAGGACCTGTCCTGAGAAAAGCAGACATATGGTCAATTAGTACTTGCTTCTGAGCAGGCATGGAGAGGATTGGACTCTAAGGCTGCCATCCTATCCACACCTACCTGGGAGTAAGCTCCATTGACTAGGATGGGATTGCTTCTGAGCAGGCATACAGAGGATTGGGCTCTGATGCTGCAATCCTATCCACACCTACCTGGGATTAAACTCCATTAGGATGGGACTTGCTTCTGAGTTGGCATGCAAAGATAGGCATGCAAAGGCAGTGAATGGAGAGAGGAGTGCAGGCACTCAAAGGTCCTCTCACTCTCCTCAGGAATTCTTAGTGGGGGTCTATGAACCTGCCTGCAGAATGGGATGAGGGAGGACACATCATTTGCATAGACCCTCCCTTTGCAAACATACCTCCTCAAAACTTGCGAGGAATAAAATTTTTAACCAAAATAAGATGTTTAGCAGAGTGAGGGTTCCTTAATAGCACCCTCCGAGACTTCAGGGCAGAAAATTCTTCTCACTCTGAGTGGAAAGTATACCTACTTATTTGGAAACCTACTTGTTTAGGCTTCATAGGAAAGGAGGAGGTGGGATGGAGGAGCCCCTGGGGAGAGGGAGGAGGAGGAATATAAAGAGACTTGTTCCTCCTGGGAACCCCTGCTGGACTAGCTGGCTGCTTGACCCCCATATAAGCCACACCCTGCCAAAACCGCTGGGCCTAGAAGCGTGAAATTTGGGGTGGCTGTTCCTTCATGACAGAGTGATTCACTAAGAACAGGTTTTCAGAAATTCCAATCAGAAAGGGTGTAAAGGGGTACAACATGTTTTCCTCCCTATACTTTGGATTGAAGAATTGGTGACTGAGGGATACTCTGCCCCAATTCCCAGACCTAGAAGCATAAAATTCAGGGAGGGTGTTCTTTATGTCACATGAAAACCCATCAAGAACTGATGTGGAGAAATTTTACCCTTAAGGAACTGAAAAGCGGTCCAATGTGTTTTTATCCTACATTTGTCCTCTTCCATTTGTCCTCTTCCATTTTGTCCTCTTCCATTTGTCCTGGAAGAGGGTGAATGTAGCCCTAATCTTTAAGAAGGGGAAAAAAGAAGACCCGGGAAATTATAGACCAGTCAGTTTGACTTCAATCCCGGGCAAAATATTAGAGAAAATCATAAAACACACAATTTGTGCACATCTAGACAAGTACTCGGTGATCAAAACAACCCAGCTTGGATTTACCAAGAATAAATCTTGCCAGACAAATCTGATCTCCTTTTTTCATCGGGTTACGAGCTTACTGGACAGTGGCAATGCTGTGGATGTCATTTATCTTGACTTCAGCAAAGCATTTGACAGGGTCCCACATGACATTTTAATTGGGAAGTTGGAAAAATATGGGCTAGACGGGACAATTGTTAGGTGGATCTGCAACTGGCTCGATGGCCGCACTCAAAGGGTTTTAGTAAATGGGTATGCATCAACCTGGAGATCGGTTTCAAGTGGCTCTGTCTTGCGACCGGTTCTCTTTAACACTTTCATTAATGACTTAGAGGAAGGGATACGGGGGAGCTTGATCAAATTTGCAGATGACACCAAGCTGGGAGGAGTAGCAAACACATTAGAAGACAGGAGAAACCTCCAGGAGGATCTGGATAAACTAGAATCCTGGGCTGTAACAAATAGAATGAATTTCAACAGGAAGAAGTGCAAAGTTCTGCACTTGGGCAATAAAAACCAAAAATACAGGTATAAAATGGGGGATACTTGGCTTGGCAGCACAACATGTGAGCGGGATCTTGGAGTTGCTGTGGATCACAAGCTGAACATGAGTCAGCAGTGTGATGTGTCTGCAAAGAAGGCAAATGCCATTTTAGGCTGCATTAAAAGGTCTGTAGCTTCCAAGTCGCGGGAAGTTCTAGTTCCTCTTTATTCAGCATTGGTCAGACCTCACCTTCAGTACTGTGTTCAGTTCTGGGCACCTCACTTTAAGAAAGATGCAGCCAAGCTGGAGCAAGTCCAGAGGAGAGCGACAAGAATGATCAGTGGGATGGAAGGGATGGAATCTACCAGGAAAGATTGGGGGAACTTGGGATATTCAGCCTGGAGAACAGGAGGCTGAGAGGAGACATGATTGCCCTCTTCAGATACCTGAAGGGCTGTCATAGGGAGGAAGGGGCTCATTTGTTCATAGCTGCTTCTGAAAGCAGAACCAGAACCAATGGGTACAAACTGCAAGAGAGGAGATTCTGGTTGGATATCCGGAAAAAATTCCTGACAGTGAGGGCGGTTCAGCAGTGGAACAGATTGCCAAGGGAGGTGGTGGACTCTCCCTCACTGGGGATTTTCAAGCAGAGGCTCGACGAGCACCTGTTGGGGATGCTCTAGGGGTATTTCCTGCTGCAGGCAGGGGGTTGGACTAGATGACCTACTAGGTCCCTTCCAACTCTAGGATTCTATGATTCTATGATTTAACATGGAAGACTGACGAACCTCCAGCCAATTTTGTGCTCGGTGCCTGATGTAGTGGGGGGATGATGTTTGAATTCTGTGCTGTGCATGGGGAAGGATGCTGTGCATGGGGGCTAACAGACAAAACAACTGTATATAAAAGCATTTAACATATTTAAAAATTTAGAAATGACCCACCACCCTCAAAATTATAAAAGCATTGTCTAAAATCATGGCTAAAAACTGGTAAAACACAACACCCCAACCTCTCTCTAACTAAAAAGCTTTTGCCCTCGTGAATGTTTTTAGGCCCTGCTGAAAACTGTATAAGGAGGAAGCAGTTCTTAAGTCAGAGGGAAAGGAGATCAAGAGCTGGGGTGCAACCACTTGGAAAGCCCTGCTCCTAGCCACCACATCTATCACCTCTTTCAATTGCTTCATGATTAGCAGAACCCCTCCAAACAATCTTAGGTGACTGGTCAGATTGGATGGAGGCATTCCCTCATATACTCTGGACCCAAGCCACAGAGTCCTTTAAAGGACAAGACTAGCACTTTAAATTCCTTTTGGAAACAAATGGAGTAGCCACTGAAGCAGAGTAGCCACTGAAGCAGTGGCCTGACAGAATTGAACCGATGAGCCCCAGCAGCCACAATGGATGTTGCATTTTGTACTAGTTGGAATTTCTGGACCATCTTCAGAGGCAGCCCACATAGAGCCCATTACAATAATACATTCGAGATGTCTCTCAGGAATGGGTCACCATTGCCAGATCCAGGAGACTCAGGTATAGCTGAGCAAAGGTTACCCTGGCTGCAGCTGCCACCTGGGACTCCAGGAGCAGCTGTGAATCCAGAAGAACCCCCAAGCTTCAGACCTGCTCCTTTAGAGATAAAGCAATCCCAACCAGAACAGGACGATATTCCAATACCTGAGTTGATGACTTCCAGACCAGGAGAACCTCTGTCTTATCAGGATTTAATTTCAGCTTGTTCACATTCATCCACTCCTCCACTTTCCCCAGACAGCTATTCAGGACTTCAACTGCCTCCTCAGACTCAGGAGGAAAGGAGATATAGAGCTGGGTGTCATCAGCATCAACCCACTCCAAACTTCCAGATGACCTCTCCCAGTGGCTTCATTTAGAATTTAAATAGCATGGGGGATGAAATGGATCCTTCTAGCAACCCATACTGAAGGGGCCATGATGCTGAACAAGCATCCCCCAGCACCACTTTCTGGGATATGTCAGCCAGGAAGGAGCGGAATCACCACAACATCATGTCTCCAATTCCCACCCTTGCTAACCGATCCAGAATGACACCATGGTCGATGGTGTTGAAGTCTGCTGAGAGGTCCAGCAGGACTAACAGGGATGCACTCCCCCTGTCACTTCCTCAGCATTGGTCATCCAGCAAGGTGACCAAAGTAGTCTCTTTCCCAAACCTTGGCCTGAAACCAGACTGGTAAGGATCTAATTAGTGTCTTCCCAGACCCTCTGAAACTGGGTTACCAGCACCTTCTCCACCACTTTGCCCAGGAACTGGATGTTTCTAGATTGACCAATAATTGTTTATATTATTAGGATCCATGGAGGGTTTCTTCAGGAGTTTATCTTGTTTTAATTACATATATTCATGTGACGTTTTAATGTTACATTTTAATTATGTTTTATGTTACGTTTATCTTGTGTTTTAGTTACAATATATGTAATTCATCTTTTACATTACAAGATAGTTTTAATTACAAGATAGTAAATTGTTAAACTAAATACTGATCTATACTTATAATCAAAACACCTTTACTCGAATCTCAATGTATTTACTTGAATGCATTTACTGCAGCTCAATTTTAGAGACTAAATTCAGCTGAAAGAGGTGAGTGTTAAGGTAAATGGATCTGGGGTTCTCCTAAACCAGTGATTTTCAACCAGAGTGTTGCAAATGGTCTTCAGATGTGCTTTGTATTTTAAAAAAAATTTTTTAGGGGTAGAGAGAGGGGGTCATTTATTGTTTGGGTCATTGGAGGATGTTAGCTTGCCACTTTCAGCAGCAGAATGGTGTTCAATTTCCAAAAAACAATTTATCATGCCCTGAGATGAAAAACAGATTGAAAATGGCTGTCCTAAACTGCAGATAAACATTCTTCTGGCAGAAAAAGAACTCTTGACAACATGGGGAAAAGTAGCAAAATCATCGTGAATCTTTAAAACAAATGACAACTTTCAAAAGTAAAAGTATGAAATGTGCTTTTGCTTCCAGGCTAATAAAATACTAAAAAAAAGCTCTAATGATTATCTGATGATTCAGCTCCTTATTTTTTAAAGCAAATCTAGACTCCTGGTTGGTAAATTCAATTCAAGTCACCATATGTACTCGTGTATAACCTGACCCGCATATAAGCCAAGGCACCTAATTTTACCACAAAACACTGGGAAAACTTATTGACCCGCATATAAGCCGAGGGTGGGAACTACAGCAGCTACAGGTACATTTCAAAATACTGTAAAAATAGATACCAATAAAATAACATTTACTGCGGCATCAGTAGGTTACCGGTAAATGTAAAGACTTTTTCCCAGGACACAAGAGTGAAAAGAGGACATGTCTTGGGAAAATTGTTATCCTGGAAATAAATATGAATGATAAGAAGGCTCCACGTTGCCTGCACAAAAGGAAAAAGGAGGAAAGAAGATTTGTTTCCCAAGACACAAGAGTAAAATTGATCATGATGGTTCAATGCTGCAAGCTCTCAATGAAAAGAAGGGCAATGTATTTTTTCCCTACCAAGATACAAAGCTAAAAAAGAGGACCTGTCCTGGGAAAAGAGGACATATGGTCACTTAGTACTTTCCTGGGAGTCAGTCCATTGACCATGATGGCTCAATGCTGCCAGCCCACAAAGGAAAGAAGGGCAATGTATTTTCCCCCAGGATACAAGGCTAAAAAAGAGGACCTGTCCTGGGAAAAGAGGACATATGGTCAATCAGTAGTTGCTAATGATCAGGCATGCAGAGGATTGGGTTCTGAGGCTGCTGTCCTAGCCACACCTACCTGGTAGTAAGCTCCATTGACTAGGATAGGACTTGCTTCTGAGAAGGCATGCAGAGGGTTTGGGCTCTCAGGCTCCAGTGAATGGAGAGAGAAGAGCAACCACTCAAAGGTCCTCCCTCCCTCCTCAGGAATTTTTAGTTGGGCCGACACAATGGGAGGAAGAAAGAGGGCCTCATTTGCATAAACGTGCCTGCAAACAAACAAGAAAATACCTCCTCAAAAGTTGCGAGGAATAAGATTTTTCATGAAAATAAGATGTTTAGCAGGGAGGCTTCCTTAATAGCCTCCTCCAAGACATCAGAGAAGAAATTGTTTCTCACCCTCATTGTAAGGTATACAGCTGTTTTAGGCACTTACTTATTTAGGGTTGGGGGAATTTAGGCTCTTAATGGGAGCCGGTTTGAATGATGGCCTTTGCACATGGTTAACAAAGCGATTCGTAGGAAAGGTGGAGGAGGAATGGAGGAGACTCCCTGGAGAAGGAGGGATGGAGGAGACTGCCGGGGGGCGGAGGAGGGAGAGGAGGGAGGAGATGAATGCAAGGAGACGTATGCCTGCCAGGGAACTCCTGGCTGCTTGCCGTGCATATAAGCCGAGGGAGCTTTTTAAGCTCCAAAAAAGAGTTTAAAAAACTCAGCTTATACACAAGTATATATGGTACATTCACATTCAGGATGTCAACAGAGGCTGCCTTTGAATTCTGAGTGCTGACAGATGAAGGAAAGGAATGCCCTGAATGAAGGCTAACTGAATGATGTTCACTTAAATAAATGAATAAATTGAAAGCTCACTGAATGAAGTTTTGTATGCGTGTGATCCTTCCCCCAACCCATTTCTTTCCGTGAATTTTCCTATCATATCCCCACTTACAAAGCAGAACAGGTGCCAGTTTCACACATGCAAGGAATCTCAAGTTGATGGTGTTGGCTGATTGTCAATATTGCAGAATTTGAGCAATTTAAAGGCTAAACTGGGCATAGATCCAGGTAATGGGCACCTCCACCTCCTCAAAGAATGCTATCTGGTGTCTTAATGGAGCTGGTATTTTGTGAATCTCAGCTGTTGACATATAAAGGTATTTGGGGAGCATGCATGTTTTGCATCAGCCACAAGGAGAATGATCAACATGGACTCACTGAAAGATGAATCTTATCTACCTAACTTGGGAGAGAAGGGCAAATTCAAGCTAGGACACATGGTGAGGATGAAGCTGTGCCTTCCCCCCACCCCCACAACCTGGCCAAAGTCCCTCAACATTTCATACTCAGAAAAAACAATTAAGGTAGATGAAGAAAGTCCTTTTATAACATTTGAGTCACAGATAATTCTGAGTGTGCTTAGAATGATTCCTAAGGTAATTCTTAGGTGTGTATTTTAGGAAAATGACATTCTGCGACCACAGCTCAAAAAGGAACCACTGAATGTGTTTATGAAAGAAAGTGTGGCACTTCACTTTGTATTTTACATGCTCCTGGGCTGGTGCTGGCATTAATGGAGATACCATGGCTGAGCCCTCCAATAAATTCATCATTGGCATCCTTCAGTCTCGAAAGACTATGATATCGTGCTCTGATTGGAAATCCCGAAACAGCATCTATTGTGGCTAAAAAGGCCAATTTGAGGGTGGCAATCCCTTCCACACTGAGGACAAATAAATTCCATCACCTGCCCAGGCCCCAGGTTTAGCGGCTTTCGGGTCTGTCTCTTTGCTTCAGCTTGCTGAACAAGTGTCTCTTCCAGTTGGAGAAGGCCATGCTGGGTCTTTTGCCTCCAAACTGAACGATCGGAGGTCAAGGTTTCCAAGCTGTTGATGTCCATTCCCTTTAGATCCCTCTTGCAGATGTCCTTGTATCTCAGCTGTGGTCTCCCTCTAGGGCGCTTTCCCTGCACTAATTCTCCATATTAGAGATCTTTTGGAATCCGATCATCAGCCATTCTCACGACATGCCCAAGCCAATGTAGACGCCGTTTCAGAAGTGTGAATGTGCTAGAGATTCCAGCATGTTCCAAGACTGCGTCGTTTGAGACTTTGTCACACCAGGTGATGCCAAGAATACGTCGGAGACAGCGCATATGGAAGGTATTCAGCTTTCTCTCCTGCCTTGCATAAAGGGCCCAAGACTCGCAGCAATACAAGAGTGTGCTCAGGACACAAGCTCTATAGACCTGGATCTTTGTATGTTCCGTCGGCTTCTTATTAAGCCATACTCTCTTTGTAAGCCTGGAGAACATGGTAGCCACTTTACCAATACGTATATTCAGCTCAGTCTCTAAGGAGAGAGTGTCAGAGTTAGTTGAGCCAATGTATACAAAGTCATGGACAACCTCCAGTTCATGTTCAGAGATTGTGATATAGGGAAGTGGATCCACACCCTGACCCATGACTTGTGTTTTCTTCAAGCTGATTGTTAGTCCAAAGTCTTGGCAGGCTTTGCTAAAACGGTTCATAAGTTGTTGAAGGTCTTCGGCAGAGTGAGCAGTAACAGTAGCTTCATCGACGAAGAGGTAATCCCGCAAGCATGTTAGCTGGACTTTGCTCTTAGTCTGGAAGGATTGTAGAGTTTTCCATCTGATCAGGTCCGGATTTCCAAAAGCATGCTTCAGCATGATTGCAAAAAAGATCCCAAATAAAGTAGGTGCGAGGACGCAGCCCTGCTTCACTTCACTTCAGATGTGAAACGAGTCTGATGCTAAGACATCAAAAACTATAGTGCCCTTCATGTCCTCGTGAAAAGATCGGATGATGTTGAGGAGCTTAGGTGGGCATCCAATTTTTGGGAGGATTTTAAAAAGGCAGTCCTTACTAACCAAATCAAAAGCCTTTGTAAGATCTATGAAGGCTACAAAGAGTGGCTGTCTTTATTCCCTACATTTCTCTTGCAACTGTCGAAGGGAAAATACCATATCAGTGATGGACCTGTTTGCTTGAAATCCACACTGTGATTCAGGATAGATTCTCTCTGCAAACACCTGAAGCCTCTTCAGTATGATTCGGGCAAGCAGCTTCCCTACAACACTAAGAAGAGAGATACCACAGTAGTTGTTACAGTCACCCCGTTGCCTTTTTTCTTGTACAGTGTCACGATATTAGCGTCCTTCATGTTCTGTGGCACTCCACCTTCCCTCCAACAAAGGCAGAATATCTTGTACAGTTCAGTGGAAATGGTTCCTCGACAGCATCTCAGAACTTCAGCAGGGATGTTAACTTTCCCAGGTTCCTTGCCAGAAGCAAGGGAATCTAGGGCTTCATTTTGTTCTTCTAAAGTTTTTTCACAGTCAAGCTCCTCTAAGACAGGCAGGCACTCAATGTTGTTTAATGCTTCTTCAGTTACTGCAGGCTTTATATGCAGTCAGAGCTCTCCTCTTTTCCTCAAGGGCTGGTGTCAGCTCCTCCAAGTGGGCTTCAAACCAATTTGCTGTCTTTCTAACCTGCTTACCAAAAACTGACAAGGCAGTAGTATAAACAGCATTCTTGAAATGTTCCCATCGTTCAGATGTATTTGCCTCAGCTGGGCCTGGGAGAATTTCCTCGAGTCCTTCCTCAAATTCCATCACTTTTTCCAGACTGCGGGTCTTGCTGATGTTAATTCGTGGTCTTCCTTCCTTCTTCGAGTGATACAGCCTCTTTGTTTTACTCTACTGCACACCAAGGAATGGTCTGTATCGCAATAAGCACTCTGATAACTACGTGTGATCTTAAGGCTGGGAAGGCTGGAGCGCCTGGTGAGGATCAAGTCAAGCTGATACCAATGCTTCGATCTTGGGTGTTGCCAAGACACTCCGTGTTGAGGCTTTGTGTTAAAGAAAGTATTGCTAACACAAAAAACATAATAGCAGCAAAACTCCAGCAGGCGTTGGCCATTTTCATTCATCTTCCCAACACCAAAAGGACCTAGACAAGTGGACCAAGAACTATGGTCAAATCCAACTCTTGCATTAAAATCACCAAGAATAAACAATGGTTCTTTCTCAGGGATTTCTCTAGTAGCATCCAGATCATCATAGAATTTGTCTTTGGATTCTGCTGAACATGATAGTGTTGGTGCATATGCACTAATAAGAGTGAACAACCCTACTGATGACTGTAGCTGCAGAGACAGCATTCTTTCACTTCCTCCAGTAGGTGGAATAATGAATCCAAGCAGAGAATTTCTAACTGCAAAGCCAACTCCATATTCCCTAGTCTCACTTGATGGCTTTCCCTGCCAGACGAATGAGAAATTTTTCTGCTTACTAGATGTTGAGACTGACAGCCTTGTCTTCTGAAGGGCAACGAAGTCCATCTGCAGTCTGCTAAACTCCATATCAATGACAGCTGTCTTATATACGTCCTCCAGTTCTTGCAAATCGTCAGAAAAGCCAGGGGTCATTGTCCGAACATTCCAGGTGCCCAACTTAAGGGCTGAAGGTTTCTTACTTTTGTTGCATTGTGCAGAGTTGTCGATCCGCTTGTCGGTTTTCACCCTAAACCTCATGCACCCAGTGAGGTTAACAGACTGTGGCGAAGCAGCATCTTACTGGCTGGGGGCTGTCCAGCTTAAGGCGGGTGATAGCTGCGCAATGAGGCATGATGTCCTCTCCCACCGTCGGAAGTAGCCCCTGGCGTCATGCTCTTCGCCAATCGAGCAACGACTTATAACCGGTAACTGCCACTTCCCTTGTTGTTTCCACGCTATATGCAAGGCTGGAGTTCCTCTCCAGAGCATGAAGGCCTGGGTAGGTTATTATGGGGGATAGGCTGTTACCCAAGCAGAGAATCCCCCCTCTCTGTGCCACTGAAATAGTTCTATGGAAAGGCAGAGCCAATACGATTGGTTCCAGCTGCGTCACAGGAGTTAACAGAACGTGACTATAACACAGTCACAAACTGCTTTAGGGACTCCGGCTTTGGATTTTTCCTCGAGGTTTACACCTGAAGCCTTTCCCATAAATGGGTATTGCCACAAGCCAGTGGAGGTTTAGTGGGAATTTTCCTTCTCCTAGGTAGGTTCGAGAAGGACTCACTCACATGATTTGCAGAGCCACATGATTCACCCTCACATCACACTCTGCCTCATGTTCCACTATCAGAGGCAATACAGTGCCCCCTCCTGTACAAACAACCTGCAGGCTAAGACCCAGACTGGCCTTCCTCCTTCCAAACACAAGCCGCAAACACTGAGGCATAACAGGGACCTCCCCCACTCAAAAGAAAAAAAAGAGGAAAACCAGCACCATGAATCCCAGAGAGCCCCTCCTCTCTCACAGGAAGGAAACTCTAGGCATAACAGAGACCTCCCCCCACTCAAAAGAGAAAGGACAAAAAGGGGGAAAAGGGAAAAACCAGCACCATGAATCCCAGAGAGCCCCTCCTCTCTCGCAGGAAGGAAACTCTAGACACAACAGGGACCTCCCCCCACTCAAAAGAGAGAGAAAAAAGAAAGGAAAACCAGCAGGGACATCCCCCCACTCAATTCACTGGATCCTCCCACCTCCCGTCACATGCTACAGGTATTAAACAGAAATCTCACCTCCCCCCTAAAACAGGAACCAGCAAGACCAGATCAGCGCCCCTCCTGGGGGTCACTTCTCCTGAAAGGAGCAGGGGAGTCTTTAAAACAAGCTGGTGGGTCATGACCCACCAGTTTAAGTACCACTGGATCACACAGATAACACTGCTCAAATTGGATTATTTCCTGCCTAAAGACAGAGAGCAAGTATGTTTCCCCAACGGGAGCAACTTTTCTTCTCCATCTTTTACCTGTATGCATGAAAAAAAAAATTGGTACAAAGTTGGATGGTATGAAGATGCTAATTGGGCTCAGGGAGTCCAAATCTCCCCACAACTTCAGTACCAGTTTTCAATGAATATGAATTATGGTGCTGTTATGAACCCAGGAAAAGAGCAGCATTCATTATCTGAGAACCTGGCAAAGTTATCCCTAAAGTCTCTCTTGCTCATTTCATACTGCATCTTTAACAAAACTGTGCAATGCATGGATATGAAATGAAAACAGTGAGAATAGAGAAAGTGAAAAACACTTGGAGGATGAAGTCAAGTTATTATTTATGGCCTTGTGTAACGAAAGACGGAAATAAAGGAACATGCAAACATATCATAGTGTTTAGATATTACATCTTATATCACCACTGACATCACCAGTATAGTGCAGATAGAGTGGTCCGCACTGGGTTACATGCCAAAAGGGGTTGATGCACACGGGGGGACCTAAAAATTGCAACCATGATGGAATTTGTATTGAAGAGCAAAAACCAATGCAAAAATCGGTTTTGAAATATCTCCTTCCTATCAAACATTATGGCCAAAAAACTAAAAATTTAAAATATGCATTGAACTCTATGGAAAGTGAAAGTGACGAATATCACAGCTTTATTCTTGAGTAGGCAAATGTGCCATAGTTCATTGGAAAGGGTAGGCTGAGAGGAATCTAAAGACACCAGAATTGTCCTGATCTAAACATCCCCCACAAATCACCCCAAAAGTATGTCGCTGATGGTTGAATTGAAATTAGTTGAAAATGGATGTGAACTGCACAGTTGTGTTTCCTGGTGAGTAAGCAGGCATGCCTCCACTGGACTGGAAAGTCAATCCAGGAGAGTACAAGACTCCCAAAATGGTCCCAATCAGGGACATTACTAGGGAGTTAGAAAGCTACTACCCTTGAAGAGGGTGGGAGCATGTGAACTAAATGGCTAAAATTATGGTTTATAGAAATAATCACATCATGTTACATACCTTTGAATATGCAATTTACGGCAGAATGCAATGAAACAAAACACTTCTGTAAAATGTATGGCTAAGAAAAACCGGAGGAGTTGGGGCACATAACCACGCCCACCATTCATCTTGTTGCCCCAATGTATGGAGCTGGCCTCCCACACTGTGTGACGTGTACACTAGTGGCACCACTTTATACCACTGTGTTCTTGTAGCTTATCTTTTGTTCCACAATACATGAACTAACCATAAAAAACTACATTGTAATACTTAGATTGCAATCCTAGAGACACTTTCCTGGGAGCAAGACCCATTGAACACAATGGAGCTTACATTTCAGTGGACATGGTTAGGATTGTGCTATTAAGCAAAAATAAAAAAATAAAGAAAACAGAATGGTTTACAGAAATAATCTACTGAAATGACAGTTTTTTCCAAACATATCATTGTGGCATTTTGTTTACAGTTATCTCATATCAGACAGACAGACAATATAGACAGACAGACATCCCACCAGTGGTCTCTTCACAACTAACTGTTAGTTGTGGCCATGTAGCACCCAAGTCAAGTGCACTTTTCCTGGTGTGTTATTTTAAAGTCAACCTTGAGGCATCTTTAAGATACAGGATATACTATTCATATGAATGTTGAATATAATGCATGCAATACCTATAAGAATTTACAGTGGCATCCTCGTGTAACAAATGCCTGACGTGAAGTATATTCCATGTAACAAATAAAAATTTCTCTAGGATTCTGCTTTATGTAGCAAACATTGGTTTGCACACTCATTGGCAGTGTGCATTCGTAATAAACACTCTCGTTGGCAGTTGGGGCAGACATGCTGGCCAGCATCCCTTTTGAAAAGCATCGGGGCTGCCTAGCATGCCTGCCCATCGCAAAAGCAACATATCTGCGCTGTTCCTCCAGTGGCCAGTCATCCACTAGGCAGAGGGAGAGTACAGCAGTAGAGAAGAGGGAAGCAGCTCAGGGCAAGTCAGAAGGGAATGGGGAGAGCAGCTCAGGATGAAGAGGAGAAAGTTCGGAGGTTGAAAGTGTCTTTGATTACAGAAGAAAGTGTCTTTGATTGCTGCCTCCTAACCATGTCCACGCAGTAGTAACCCCATTGTGTTAAATGGGGCTTACTCCCAGGAAAGTGTCTTTAGGATTGCAGCCTAAGTAGACTTCATAGGATCATGTTTTGATCCTTCATAGAATCCATATTTTGAATTCAATTCTAATGTTTTGTCAGGCTTATGGGGGGAATTTTACTCCAGCAATGCAGGTATGTTTTTTGCTAGTTAGTCATAAATATGCACACAGAGATATGTACACAGTTTATGTGATGGATAAACAAAAAACAAGTAAGTAAAAGATGTTCATCTCCTTACACCTTGCAAAAAATTTGTATTACTCCAATGAAAGCCTTCTCCCTCCCTTTCCATCTCTCACCATGCAATATTCCTGTCTCATGATGAGCTGTCTGTTCATCCCCTTGGAAAAGCAGGAGTATGGAGCAGGAGCAGAAACAAGAAGGATAGAATATCCAAGTAACTATACATGGAAGTTCCATTGAACTATCATACTTATAGTCACTGATAGATGTATCTGCCATGAATTTGCTGTAATTCTTGAATGAGTCAACTAATTTAGTGGTAATCCCTACAGGATCTGGCAGAGAATTCCATGAATGAATTCATAGAATCATAGAGTTGGAAGGGACCTAGTAGATCATCTAGTCCAACCCCCTGCCTGCAGCAGGAAATCCCCCTAGAACATCCCCGATAGGTGCTCGTCGAGCCTCTGCTTGAAGATTGCCAGTGAGGGAAAGTGCACAACCACCTCCCTTGGCAATCTGTTTCACTGCCGAACCGCCCTCACCGTCAGGAATTTTTTTCAGATATCCAACCGGAATCTCCTCTCTTGCAGTTTGTACCAATTGGTTCTAGTTCTGCTTTCAGAAGCAGCTATGAACAAATGAGCCCCTTCCTCCCTATGACAGCCCTTCAGGTATCTGAAGAGGGCAATCATTTCTCCTCTCAGCCTTCTCTTCTCCAGGCTGAACATCCCAAGTTCCCCCAACCTTTCCTCATAGGGCTTCCCTTCCATCCCACTGATCATTCTTGTCACTCTCCTCTGGATTTGCTCCAGTTTGGCTGCATCTTTCTTAAAGTGAGGTGCCCAGAACTGAACACAGTACTGAAGGTGAGATCTGACCAATGCTGAATAAAGAGGAACTAGAACTTCTCGCGACTTGGAAGCTACAGTCCTCTTAATGCATCCTAAAATGGCATTTGCCTTCTTTGCAGACACATGACACTGCTGACTCATGCTCAGCTTGTGATCCACAGCGACTCCAAGATCCCACACACATGTTGTGCTGCCAAGCCAAGTATCCCCCATTTTATACCTGTATTTTTGGTTTTTATTTCCAAAGTGCAGAACCTTGCACTTTTCCCTACTGAAATTCATTCTATTTGTTACAGCGCAGAATTCTAGTTTATCCAGATCCTCCTGGAGGTTTCTCCTGTCTTCTAATGTGTTTGCTACTCCTCCCAGCTTGGTGTCATCTGCAAATTTGATCAGGCTCCCCAGTATCCCTTCCTCTAAGTCATTAATGAAAATGTTAAAGAGAACTGGGGAGACAGAGCCTTGGGGTACCCCACTTGAAACTGACCTCCAGGTTGACACAGAACCATTTACTAAAACCCTTTGGGTGCGGACGTCAAGCCAGTTGCGGATCCACCTAATGATTGCCCCGTCTAGCCCATATTTTTCCAACTTCCCAATTAAAATGTCATGTGGGACCTTGTCAAATGCTTTGCTGAAGTCAAGATAAATGACATCCACAGCATTGCCACTGTCCAGTAAGCTCGTAACCCAATCATAAAAGGAGTTCAGATTTGTCTGGCAAGATTTATTCTTGGTAAATCCATGCTAGGTTGTTTTGATCACCGAGTACTTGTCTAGATGTGCACAAATTGTGAGTTTTATGATTTGCTCTAATATCTTGCCCAGGATTGAAGTCAAACTGACTGGTCTATAATTTCCCGTGTCTTCTTTTTTCCCCTTCTTAAAATTGGGACTACATTTGCCCTCTTCCAGTCCAGTAGCACTTCTCCACTCCTGAAGGATTTCTCAAAGATGATCGACAGAGGCTGTACAAAGACATCTGCGAGATCCTTAAGATCTCGAGGATGCAGCTCATCTGGTCCAAATGACTTGAATTCAAATGACTTGAATTCATTATGCACAGTACAAGTGGTGCACCTAGAGGGAATGGGTGCAAATGCCCTGAGTGTCATTTTCTTAGTTGCTTGGGAACTGGGTACCATTGTGACCTGCTCCCTATACCATGGGTCTTGTCATGCATCCAGCAACTGCACTGATCTTTCTCCCCTTTCTTTCTCCTCCCCTTTCTTCCAGATCGCAGAAGGCTCCACTAGAGTATGAGCTGATCTACTTTTTTTGTCACTTATCTTAAACAAAAGGAGGGAAAAGAGAAGACAGTAATGAAGCAATTGTAATTATGGTGATGTCATTGCTATTACATCTGTGTCAGAGCATAGCAAGCAAGATAGTGTCCTCCCCCCATGGAAAAGCATTGAGGTCACCAGGTTTATCAATTTCTCATGTTTGAACCTGCTACAACTCCTATCTCTGAATACTGCCCTGCTGTGCTGCAGTGGTGGCAGGTTAGGAACCTCTTGGAAAGAAGTGAAATGTGCATGCAGTACATATAGACAGATCAGCAATAACATGCGTATATGCAAGTTTATCCCTGATTCTACTGGATCATGACCAGGTAGATGACAGATGCAGCATTGTCATGCAGATGCATGACAGATGCAGCTGGCATCTGCAGATTTGTGGATTTTGCTGTGGATAACAAAACATTATTCTTTTTATTCAACACACTTTTATACTGTCATTCCTTCATGAATTTCAGGGTGGTAAATGGTTCCTTCCCTGTTTTTGTCCTAACAACACCCCTGTGAGGTAAAGGAGGCTAAGAAATAAAGATTGGCAGAATCTCAGCATCACCCAGTAAGGTTTGTGATTGAGTGGGGATTACCTAATGGGAACTTCCAAATTGTATGATGGAAAACATAAAAAACAGTGGTTAGGTGCAATTCTATAGTGCTATTTTTTCCAGTGATGTCTGCATTTCTGTTAAATGATCAGAACTTTGCTGATCATGTTCCCTGTCTCTACTCACTGCCTGCAGCTGCCCTGGGGAATGTCTTCAAATAAAAGGCACTCTATCAACCCCACACCCTGGCAAATATGAGTGCTCAATATAAAAGCCCTCTGGTAAATTGAGGTTTCTCCCCACTTCTCCCTTTGACCTAGAAAAAATCTGCGGTGTATTTAAGCCTTTTGGGAAAGGCTGTGCCACAACACTTCCTCATCCATAATTATGTAAATTGTGAGTAAAGTGCTGCAGTCATATAGAGGAAAAATACCAAGGACAAAATTGCTGGAATCTGCTTTTTCCCTTGCTCTCTCTGAAATAAGCCGCTTATATTAAAAAAATTTAAATGTCCAATAGCTGCTGGTATTATGTGTGTTTTTTCATAAAGGTATCTGTGCAATTTTTAAATGTACATTTCTTTTCTTGTTCAGGTCAATTGCTGCTTTCGGGGTTCGTGAACTGTTGAAGCTAAATGCATAATGAATGGCAAGTTTATGGCTAATAAGCTTGGATGGCAAAGTACTATGAGTTATAGAATAAAAGTGCCAGTTCTATCAGATCTGTTTCTGCCACGCTGACGTTTATCAGACTAATGAGACTGTGATGCGGGTTGGGGGAGGTAATGTGGGTAGAAGGGGTGGCTCCCATGTTCAACCTTGCATCTTCCCCGAAATAACTCCATGGAGAGGTAGGAGGTATATCTAATATAACACTTTTACTCTCCTCTTGACGAGGGGTGCAGTTCATGGTTGCAAATATAACATGTAAGTAACAACAAGCAAACTTCAAGCCTGGTTCCAGGCTCACTTACAACAGATAGGTATATTACGGTCATACACCCAGGAGCAGGTAAGTGTCCATGTCGCACCAAGCACCCAACAACCCCCAGTTCTTCCCGCCTTCCTTTAAGTATCCCTCCATGGTCCACACCCCCTGGGGAGCTTCCAACCCTCAGCCCTAGGAGGGGGAGGCAGATTCCACCACCAAGCAGGTCCTTGATCCATGCCCGGCCTGCCCAGGCTGCAGCTGGAAGACAACCCCCTGGGGTGACGGTAAGCTTGCTCCTTCCTCCGTCTCCAATATCCGGCGACCATCAGCTTCCTCTGTTCCTCCATCCTTTCATCCCTCTCCACCATGGCTTGCCACTCCTCTGGAGTCATGGTGTCGGTCAAGATGGCCTCGGCTTCCCTTTCCCTCCTTCTCCCATGGTGGGATTGGTGGAGGGATGTACCTCATGGCAGCCCCGCAGTGGCACTCCGGGTCTCCTTCCTCCCGGGAGATGTCCAGCCACATCAGGTCCTCCTCTAACTCCTCCTGTGGGGTCATCTTGCAGCCCTCACAGAGACATCCAAGAAACTTAAGGAACATAAAAGTAATCAGAGGGGCCAGAAATATGCCTTATTTTCCTCCTTCTTGCCTTCCCCAAACTGTCCTTCAAACTAGTTCTCTGTAACTGTTCATAATTTTTAGTGGTAAATAATTTGCATACTTAAAGGCACCTTTAGGCTAACAGAAACAATGTGGCACAAAC
This sequence comes from Cryptoblepharus egeriae, assembly GCA_030015325.1. Taxonomy (NCBI): domain Eukaryota; kingdom Metazoa; phylum Chordata; class Lepidosauria; order Squamata; family Scincidae; genus Cryptoblepharus; species Cryptoblepharus egeriae. The sequence continues at coordinate 5,180,056 of JAREYC010000009.1, forward strand.
TTTTGTGAATCACTTATGGCAAGGTTGTCCAATTGTGTCAAGCTGAATTCAGTGGCCAGTAAGACCCCTCCATCTGGCCATTGGGCAAATCCTGAAATCTTCCATATTAGTTTCTAGTATTTTATGTAAATTTGTTCAAATCTGAAGTGTGAATAATTTTTCTAGCCTCTGAGAAGATGCTAGATTCTCCTTCTCTTCATCCAGAGCCCCTCTCTCCCATGCTCCCTTCTGGCTAGCCCTGAGCTGCTTCCCTCTTCTTCAATGCCGTTCTCTCCCTCTGCCCAGCGAATGCTCAGCCACAGGAGGAACAGTGCGGAAGTATTGCTTTTGCTATGGACAGGCATGCTAAGCAGCCCTGATGCTTTTTAAAAGGGCTGCTGGCAAGCGCATCTGCCCCAACTGCCAATGAATGTGTTCTTTACGTGAAGCACATTTTGTTACGTGAAGCAGAATCCTGGAGAAAGTTTTGTTTGTTACATGAAACATACTTTACGTGAGGCATTTGTTACATGAGGCATCACTGTAATTAGAAGAAGGTCAGAGGAAACCAGGAGCTACTTCTAAACAAGACATGTGTCACTTATGGTGTAATCCCGATGTGCACTTGGGCTAGCCTATTAATAACTGGGGTGGCCAAATTTCAAGGTGGGTCTGCCCAGTTACAACAGAAAGGTATGGGCTGGCATAAGTCAACTTAGGCTGGCCCTAGACAGTTGGACCTGGGCCAACCTAGGTGTGCCTGCCTAGGCAGTTCAGTAGAAGCAGGTTGAAGGCATGTTCATTGTGGCCTAGAACAGTGCAATTAGACTTTTTCCAGGGCAGACATGCCCCCTGACAGATCCTTGGAGCAGGAATAAATCTGAGAAGACCCATAGAGGTCCAGGATAAGACAGATTAAATTGGATGTGATGAAAAAAAATTCTGAGTCCCAGGGCAACCCCTGCCTCTAATTTATGATACAGCACAACTATGCCAGCCCAGTGAGCATGCTGCCCTTTCGCTGCTGCCTCATCACCAGCAGTTGGACCACCCGGATCCATTCTTGTCCTGTGAATTTGGCCTAACTTGTCAGCTCAGGATATGGCTTACTTAGGCCAGCTTAGCTGGGCCATTTTTTTGTCCTAAAGTCAGGATTGCGGCCTAAGTTATACTTCTCATATTATTTGGTTATTGAAAATTTTTTCTCTGTAAATCATATTATGAACTCTTGAATGAAAAGCGGTATATAAATAGTTGTTGTTGTTACTGATATGCAAACATTTCCAACCATGGGTGTTGATGCGCAAGGGGGGTTGATGTGCATAGAGGGTTGATGTGCATAGGGGAAGTTGCACATGGGGAAGTTGAGCATGCAGGGTTGATGCATATAGGGGGAATGGCATACGGGGGAATTTTACTTCCGCAACGCGGGTACACTTTTTGCTAGTATGTATGTATATATATCTATATATATAAAAGAGAAAAGTCACCCACTGACTGACTGACTGACTGACTGACTCACTGACTGACAGATTCATCACCGCCCTGCCAAAACCGCTGGGCCTAGAAGTGTGGAATTTGGGGAGGGTGTTCCTTCCCTGACGGAGGGATGCACTAAGAACGAGACTTTGGAAATTCCATCCGGAAGGAGGTGGAAAGGGGTGCAATGCGTTTTCCTCCCTATACTTTGCATTGAGAATTGCTGACTCATCAACATTCTGCCCCAACTGCTGGGCCTGAAGCATGGAATTCTGGGAGGGATCCTTCTGTCACCTGAACACACACCAAGAACCATCTGGAGAAATTTAACCCTTCAGGGGCTGGAAAGGGGGCAACGTGTTTCTGTTCTATACTTAACACGGGAGACTGAACAACATCCAGCCAGTTTGGTGCTCGGTGCCTGGTGAACTGGGGGATGTTTTTCCAAGGAAGAGGTTGCACTGGCGAGGATGCTGCGCCTGGGGGAAATTGGGGGGAAGTTGTGCCTGGGGGGGAGAAGTTGCGGCTGGGGGGAAGTGGTGCCTAGGGGAAAGTGGCGCCTGGGGAAAAGTGGCGCCTGGGGGAAAGTTGCGCATGAGGGGAAGTTGAGCATGGGGTGAAGTTGCGCATGAGGAGAAGTTGCGCATGTGGGGAAGTTGCGCATGGGGAAAGTTGCGCATGAGGGGAAGTTGCGTATGGGGGAAGTTGCGCATGAGGGGAAGTTGCGTATGGGAGGAAGTAGTGCATGTAGGATGTTTTTCGGAGGAAGAGGGGAAGGGGGAAGTTGCGCATACGGGGAAGTTGCGCATACGAGGAAGTTGTGCATATGAGGAAGTTGTGTATGGGAGGAAGTTGCGCATGGAGGATGTTTTTCAGAGGAAGAGGTTGCACTGGCAAGGATGCTGCGCATGGGGGGAAGTTGCGCATGGGGAAAGTTGCGCATGTGGGAAAGTTGCGCATGGGGAAAGTTGCGTATGGGGAAAGTTGGGCATGGGAGGAAGTTGCGCATGGGGGAAGTTGCGCATGAGGGGAAGTTGCGTATGGGAGGAAGTAGTGCATGGAGGATGTTTTTCGGAGGAAGTGGTTGCACTGGCGAGAATACTGTGCATGGGGGGAAGTTGCGCCGGGGGGAAGTTGCTCATGGGGAAGTTGCGCATGGGGGAATGTTGCGCATGGGGGAAAGTTGCGCATGGGGGAAAGTTGCGCATACGGGGAAGTTGCGCATACGGGGAAGTTGTGTATGGGAGGAGGTTGTGCATGGGGAGAAGTTGCGTATAGGGAAGTTGCGCATATGGGAAAGTTTCGCATGGGGGAAAGTTGCACATGGGGAAAGTTGCACGTGAGGGGAAGTTGCACATACGAGGAAGTTGCATATGGGAGGAGGTTGTGCATGGGGAGAAGTTGAGTATAGGGAAGTTGCGCATATGGGAAAGCTGCGCATGGGGAAAAGTTGCACAAGGGGGAAGTTACACATGGGGATGATGCGCATGGGGGCATGATGTGCATGGAGGAAAGCTGCATGTGGAGGAAAGCTGCGCATGGGGGAAGTTGCACATTGAGAAGTTGTGCATGCGGAAAGTTGTGCATGGGGGAAGTTGCACATGGGGAAAATTGCACATGGGAGGAAAGTTCCACTATAGTTATCGACTATTGAAGCATTCTCTTATCCTATAAATATAAAAAAGAACAAACAGTGAGATATGGAGAAATTTTGGATGAAAAGGGTGAACTCAAATGATGCAAAAATTAGACGAACAAGGCATAAAGATGAATTGGTTTTCATACGTCCAAGTACGTTCAAGATATATTGAAGATTCCAAAACAGAAGGTTTTTACCATAAATTGATGGATTTAGATAAAATTTTAACAGGTACTGATGATAAGGTGATTAAAAAATTGTATGGTCATTTATTGGAAATTAAACTAGAAGAAGAACAGGTGAAAGAAACTATGATTGTGTGGGGAAAGAATTTTGGATATGGGATTGACTTAGAAAAATGGCAAAAATTGTGGTCTCAAAATTATAGTATGACAATGTCAACAGCATATAAAGAAAACCTTTATAAGATGTTTTATAGATGGCACTTCCCTCCGACTAGAATTGCAAGAATGTTTAAGAATAAATCTTGAAAATGTTGGAAATGCCATCAGATTCCAGGCTCATATTATCATATGTGGTGGACCTGTGGGAATGCTAGAAAGTATTGGGTTAAAATATGTTCGTGGCTGGAAAAAATGACAAAGAAACATATTGATTTGAAACCAGAATTTTTTTTATTGGGAATTCTACCTGATATATACAGTAAAGACTTAAAATATTTGATTCTAAATATATTAACAGCGGCTAGGATTTTATTTGGTAAAAATTGGAAAAGTGAGAAAATACCATCGCAGGAGGAAGTTATTCAGAAAATGTTGGAATGTGCAGAAATGAGTAGATTGACATTTGAAATTAGAAAGCAAGAGGATAAACAGTTTTATGAAATTTGGGATTGTTTCTATCAGTGGCTAGACAATAAAAAATTTTAGAATAGTCACCTTGTAAAGTATTAATGAACAGGTTTACAGTTCAAAGGTTGATTAATATGAGTTAATATGTAATGTAACTGTAATTATGGTTAGGAAAGGGTGACAAAAAACTCTGTATAACAACCGACACACTACTTGTATATTCTTGGACTTTTTGTTTGTGTTTTGTTTGTTTTAATTTGTCTTTAATAACCAATAAATTTTGTTTTTTTAAAAAAAAGAAATTTAAAGCTTCAGGGGATGAAAAGGGGGCAGTGTGTTTTTATCCTATACTTAACATGGGAGACTGAACTATATCCAGCCAATCTGGTGCTCAGTTCCTGGTGCACTGGGGGATGTTGTTCAGAAGGAGGGGTTGCACTGTGGAGGATGCTGTGCATAGGAGATTGGTGTGCATGAGGGGAAGTTGTGCATGGGCGGCTTGATGCGCATGGAGGAAATATGCGCATGGGAAAGTTGCACATGGGGGTAGATGCGCATAGGGGGAGGTTGTGCATGAGGGAATTTGGGCATGGGGGGTTGATGTGCATGGGGGAAGTTGCGCATGGGGGGGTTGATGCGTATGGGAGGAAGTCGTGCATGGTGGCAAGTAGCGCATGGGTGAAGTTGCGCATGGGGGAAGTTGCGCATAGGGGTTGATGCTCATGGGGGAAGTTGCGCATGGGAGTTGATGCGAATGGAGGGCTGATGCACATGGGGATTGATGCGCATGGGAAAGTTGCACATGGAGGGTTGATGTGCATGGGGGAAGTTGCACATGGGGAAGTTGCACTTTGGGAGTTGATGTGCATGGGGAAGTTGCGCATGCGGGTTGACGCGCATGGAGGAAGCGCATGGGGGTTGATGCGCATGGGAGAAGTTGCATATGGGGGTTGATGTGCATGGAGAGCTGATGTGCATGGGGAGCTGATGCACATGGCGGAAGTTCCGCATGGACTGTTTTCAGAGGCAGCCCCACATAGAGCATGTTACAATAATCCAGTCTTGATTTCACTAGGGCATGGGTCACCAGATCCGACAGACTCTGGTATGATTCAACCAGATTCGACAGACTCATGGACAGACTCGGATCCGACAGATCCGAGCGACTCTGGTATGGTTGTAGCTGGCAAATTAGCCGAAGCTGGGCAAAGGCTCCCCTGGCCACAGCCACCACCTGTGGCCGGGGGCTCCAGGAGCAGCTGCGGATCCAGGAGAACCCCCAAGCTGTGAACCTGCTCCTTCAGAGGGAGTGCAATCCATTCAGAACAGAATGATATTCCAATACCCGAGTCAAGGACTTCCAGAGCAGGAGAACCTCTATCAGGATTTAATCTCCGGTTTTTTACCCTCATCCAGTCCCCCACTGCCTCCAGACAATGATTCAGGACTTCAACTGCCTCCTTGGACTTAGGAGGAAAGGAGATATAGCACTGGGTATCATCAGTGTACTGATGACACCTCGCTCCAAAACTCCAGATGACCTCTCCTAGTGGCTTCATGTAGATGTTAAATAGCATGGGAGATAGAATGAAACCTTGCAGCACTCCACACCGAAGAGGCCAAGGTGCCAAGCAAGCATCCCCCAGCACCACCTTCTGGGACCTGTCAACCAGGAAGGAGAGGAACCACTGCAAAACAGTGCCTTCAATCCCCAGCCCGCCCAACTGACCTAGAAGGACACCACAGTCGATGGTGTCAAAGGTTGCTAAGAGGTCCAGCAGGACCAACAGGGACAAACTCCCCCTGTCCTTTCTCTGGCATAGGTCATCCACCAAGGCGACCAACGCAGTTTCTGTCCCAAACCCCGGCCTGAAACCAGATTGGAAGGGATCCAGATAATTAGCTTCATCCAGGACCCTCTGAAGCTGGGACGCCAAAACCCGCTTGACCACTTTGCCCAGAAACGGGATGTTTGAGACTGGCCGAATAGTTGTTTAAATTAATAAGGTCCAAGGAAGGTTTCTTCAGGAGGGGGGTGAACCACTGCCTGCTTTAGGCAATGTCCTCTCCCTCGTAGAGGAATTCACCACACTACCTGTCCATTCGGCCAGTCCATCCCAGGCAGATATAATTAGCCAAGCTGGACAAGGGTCCAGCGGGCAAGAAGATGGTCTCACACTACAGATAATCCAGTCCACATCCTCAGGTTCTAGAAACTGAAAAGAATCCCAACAGATGGATTGGACAGGTGTCCCAGGGACATTGTTGGATGTTGCTCAAGTGGTGTCCAAGTCATGTTGGATCTAACTGACCTTGTCCGCACAGTGTTGAGTGAACATGTCACAGCGAGCCTCCATGTGCTCTACCACATCAGTGGGGGGGACAGATGGAGTTGGCCCCGGACCACATGGAAAAGTTCTGCTGGACGGTTCTCTGTGGATGTGACGGTGGCATAGAATTGTACCTTTTTAGCTGCCACCACTGCCATGGAGTAGGCTCGCCAATGAGCCCTGGCCTCTGCCCAATCAGAAAGGACTCAATTCTTTCACCACCATCGCTCTAAACATCGAAGAGCGCAGTTTCAAAGCCCGCAGCTCCCCAGAAAACCAAGGAGCTGCGTTTGATCTATGGCAGGGCTGAAGTCGCTCAGAAGCGATCTCATCCAGGGCCCTGGTCATCTTAGTATTCCAGAGATTGACCCAGGAGCCAGGTGAGTCACAGGTCTGGCAACAGAAAAATCCCCCAGAGCCCTCAGGAAACCATCTGGATCCATCAGTCTTAGGCGGCAGACCATGGAATACAGCCCCCGTCTGTGCAGAGGCTACCAGCTACAATAAGCCTAAATCTAAAAGCCTAAATCCCACCAGGGAGTGATCTGTCCATGGCAACGGAGTGATGGAGATGTCCTTCACATCCAGATCACCATCATGAGTATATACACAGTATATACTCAACATACAGTCAACTTCATATGTTGCAGTAAACAATTGTTATGATTAGAAGGTGTACAGATCATGGTTCCAAATCTCCAGTAATGTTAAGAATGATTTTGGGCTTATCCTTCTCAACCAAAGGAGATTCATGAATATTTTCATTAGTATGTAAAGCAATTATTTGGAGCTGTTGTCAGAAGTGGGATGTCAAATGGTCTGTGGGTGGCACAAGTGGTTAAGACACTGTGTCTGTTAACCAGCAGACCAGGGTTTGAGACCCAGGGCCGCCCCACAAGACAGGGTGAGCTCCTGTCCTTAGCCCAGCTCTATGATGCCAGTTGGATCCAATCGTATCAGCTCTGCCTTTCCGTTGAACTAATTCAGTAGTGTGGAGAGGGGGGAATCAGCCTATCATCCATAACAAGCTAATCCAGGCTTTCATGCTTCACATGCAGCGTATGCAGCACCAAGCATGATACCATAGTCTCTTGAGTGGTATGCTTTTAGGTGAAGCGGCCTGCTTTTAGGTGAAGCAAGACAAATATCTGTAGCAGGAGAGTGTTGCTGTGGTACTTTATCCCACAGGCAGTCTGGCAGCCCCACTGTTTGAAAGGCACCCACCCCCTTTTTCAAACAATATTGCCTAAAGGGGGATGTTTGTGTGCCTAATGGTTCACTACAAAAAAGTACTATCAGTTACTTGTAATTTTGGTGGGTGCATCAGTGTGACTTCATTTGGAATCCCTCACTTGGAATCAGCTTTGTTTGCCCTTTGTGAATAGAGTGTCACATCTTACTGGCTCTTTAGAATTGTGCCATTATCACATTCACTACCTATTTCTTGATTGCCTTGCATGATCTTAAGGCTACAGTCCAAACATCTAGGCATTAGTTCTGTGCTGATTTGGGTGTGTCACAAAAGTGCTGTAAGGCACTTCTGCTCCACGCCAGGTTTAGGCCAGTGCACAGGCACATGCAAGCTACACGAGATAGGCCATGTGTGTTAGACTGGCATAAATTAGTTAGGATTGAACACTTAGAAGGAGAAAAAAGACAAAACTAAACAAAAAATTTGTCAACTGGCAGAAGAGAAACAATGGCAGTAACCAGCTTAGCATAAAGTTGAATATTCACATACTCAATATACTCTTTTCTGGAGGGATTCTTGGGTTCGAGAGTACAGTTGAACCTCCCCATTTCTGACATTTAGTTCCAAGAACTTCCATGATTAACTAAGTTCACATTAAACAAAGACACTTAGTTTCTATAGGAACCAGGCAAGAAATGGATCTAGATGAATTGTTTCCTTTCAATTGACTGCTAACTGGCCTGCAAGGAGCTGAGCTCCTGCAATTTGCAAGGTTATGCAAGCAGTTTCAACTCAGAGCAATTCACAAGAGATCATCACCAGGGCAATTCACAAGAGATCATCACCCCAAACAACCAAGTTCACAAAGGTGTGTGCTACTCACTCATGTCATAGATTATCTGATTTGTCTTGAAGAGCAGAGTCCAATGCAACAATCCATTTTGACCTAGCACAGGTTAGCACAGGTTCCTAGCCAAGGTTATGGCCAAAAAACTAAAAAAGCCCCAGAAGCCCCAAAATTTGCATAGCGCAATTTGCATAGTCATGCCTTAATCTGCTGGAAAGGCCAGGCTGAGAGGAAAATCCTGATCCAGAAACTACAGTCCCCACAATCTCCTAAAAAGTGTTTGGGAAGGCAGACCCAACACTGGCTCAGCAGTAGGAATTTAAAAATAAGTATTTGTAAAGTTCGGTGATGGTCCTAACTTTTCTTTCCCTTACTAAATCCTCTTTTCTTGTCCTCTTCCCTATGGAGGTTTTAAGGCTTTTTTATTTATTTAATAAATATCCTCTTTTTCGAGGACATTTAGTCTTTTTCAGCCTTGTGTCCTGGAAAAAAAATTCATTTTCCTGAGTTCATTTCCCATGTAGTCGGCTTGTAATTCACAAATTATAAACTTAGGTAATCTCCTTTATACAGTGGTGCCTCACTTAAAGAGCTTAATTTGTTCCGGAAGTGAAACGCTCTTTAAGTGAAGTGGATTTTCCCATAGGAAACAATGGAAACTCAGACAATTCATTACAGAACCCCAAAAATATTCTTATAAAAATATTAACTGGATGTAAAAATAATGACAAAAGATAGGGATTGAATTAAAAAAACTATAAAATAATACAGACCACAATCTCTCTCTATATAAAAGAAAAGTCACTGACTGACTCACTGACTGACTCACTTATCACTGCCCTGCCAAAACCGCTGGGCCTAGAAGCGTGAAATTTGGGGTAGGTGTTCCTTCAGTGATCGAGGGGTGCATTCAGTACCGGTTTTCGGAGATTCCAACCGGAAAGGGGTGAAAAGGGGCACAATGTATTTTCCTCCCTATACTTTGCATTGAAAATTTCTGACTCATCAACATTCCACCCCAACTGCTGTGCCTAGAAGCATGGAATTCTGGGAGGGATCCTTCTGTCACCTGAACACCCACCAAGAACCCCTGTGGAGAAATTTAAGCCTTCAGGGGCTGAAAAGGGGTCAACGTGCTTTTGTCCTATACTTAACATGGGAGACTGACCAACATCAGCCAAATTGGTGCTCAGACCCTGGTGCACTGGGGGATGTTGTTTGGAAGAAGAGGTTGCACTGATGAGGATGCTGTGTGTGGGGGGGAGTTGCGCATGAGGGGAAGTTGCTCTTGGGGGGAAGTTGTGCATGGGGGAAGTTGAATATAAAGGGAAGTTGTGCATGAGGAAAGTTGCATATGAGGGGAAGTTGCGCTTGAGGGAAAGTTGCACATGGGGAGAAAGTTGCACATGGGGGAAGTTGCGCATGAGGGGAAGTTGCACATGGGGGAAGGTGTGCATGGGGGGAAGTTGCGCATGGGAGGAAGTTGCACTTGGGGGAAGTTGCACTTGGGGGAAGTTGAGCATGAGGGAAAGATGCGCATGGGGGAAGTTGCGGAGGGGGAAAGTTGCGCATGGGGAAACTCCCGCATGGGGGTTGATGCGCACAGGGTGAAGATGGTCATGGGGGAAGTTGCGCAGGGGGGAAGTTGCACATGATGGAAGTTGCACATGGGTTGATGTACATGGGGAAGTTGCGCATGGGGGGTTGAAGTGCATGGGGAAGTTGCGCATGGGGTTTGATGCGCATGGGGGAAGTTGCACATGGGAGGAAGTTGTGCATGGTAGGAAGTTGTGCATGGGGGAAGTTGCGCACGGGGAAGTTGCACACGGGGGAAGTTGCACATGGGGGAAGTTGCGCTTGGGGGTTGATGCGCATGGGGGAAGTTGCACATAGGGGTTGAGGTGCATGGGGTAAGTTGAACATGGGGGTTGATTCACATGGGGGAAAGTTGTGCATGGGGGTTAATGCATACGGGGTGATGACATACAGGGGAATTTTACTCCCGCAATGCGGGTATGCCTTTTGCTAGTTACTGTAATAAAACACTGTAATATTCTGTAAAACACTGTATAAAAGAAAAGAAAAACCTTTCTGGCCAAGGATGATTAATTTTCACTAGGAGTCACTGGAGGATCTTTTGGAGCATCTTTAACAAGGAACCTTTTATGTGTGAGATCTATCTATTCAAACTACAGAAAAGGGGCCAGATCCTATGCTTTCTACTCAGAATCAAGCCCCATTAAATCTACTGGGGCTTACTCACAGGAATGTTTGTAGGATGCAGCCTGACTCCAAGTTCGCATGAAGAGCAACAGCAGAAGGACAAGATCCTATACTGCCTACTCAGAATCAAGCCCCATTGAATACACTGGAACTCACTGAATGGGCACTTGTTATATGAATAAAGCTTGTTATGTGAAGCAAAATCCTACACAAATTTTTCGTTATTATGTGGAACACTCACTATTTGAGGCACTCTTTAAGTGAGGTACCACAGTATATAAAAGAGATAATTCACTGACTGACTGACTCTCTGACTGACTAACTGACTGAATCATACACTCATCAACACCCTGTCAAAACTGAAGGACCTAGCAGAATGAAATTTGGGTGGGTGTTCCTTCTGTGACCAAGGGGTGCACTTCAAACCATTTTTCAGAAATTTGAACCAGATGGGGGTGAAAAGGGGTGCAATATGTTTTCCTCCCTATACTTTGTATTGAAGAACTGGAGACTGAGGAATGCTCTGCCCCAAGCCCTGGACTTAAAACCATGACATTTGGGGAGGGTGTTCCTTCTGTCACATGAACACCCACCAAGAACCAATATAGAGAAATTTAACCCGTAAGGTGATGAAAAAGAGTGAAACATGTTTTTGTCCTATACCTAACATGGAAGACTGATCAAAATCCAGCCAATTTGATGCTTGGTGCCTGGTACACTGGGGGAATGTTGTTCAGAGGAAGAGTTTGCACTGGGGAGGATTCTGTGCATAGGGAGTGTTGAACATGAGAAGATGTGCATGGGGAGATGATGCGCATGGGTGGTGATGCTCATTGGGGGTTGACGTGCATGGGAGTTAATGCACATGGGTGATGTTGCACATGGGGTGTTGATGCACATTGGTGGTTAACACGCATTGGTGGATTTTATGCATGGGTGTATGTTGCTAATAGGTAGTTGTTGCCCATGGGGGTATGATGCGCATGGGGGCTTGATGTGCATGGGGGGTTGATGCACTCGAGGGTTTGATGCTCATGGGGATGTTGCACACGGGGTGTTGATGCGCTTGGTGTGTTGATGAGAATAGGGGGTTAATGTTAAATGCACATGAAGGTATGGTGTGCATTGTGGTATGATGCACATGGGAAGTTGATGAGCAAGGGGTGATGTTGCACATGGGGGAATGATGCTCATTGTGGGATATTGCACATGGGGGTGTTGGTGAGCATGAGGTATGTTGTACATGGGATATGCACATGGTGAGATGATGCACATGAGGATGTTGTGCATGGGAACAATGCATATGGGCTAAGTTGCACATGGGGAATGTCGCGCATGGGGATATTGTGCTTTGTTGGATATTGTGCTTGGTGTGTTGATGTGCATGGGGGTTTTATGTGCATGGATGTTTGATGTACATGGGGCTTTGATGAGCATGGGAGATGTTGCGCATGTCAGATTGATGCACATGGGGGATGTTGCACATGGGGAGGATGTGCATGGGTGACAGATGCGCATGGAGGAATGTTGCGCATGGTGGAGTGTTGCACATGGGGAATGCTGCGTATGGGGTGATAAACATGAGGAATGTTGTGCATGGGGATTTTTCACATGGAGACTTTGTTGTTCATGGGGGGTTGATGTGCATAGAAGGAATTATGTGCATAGAGGGAATTATGTGCATAGAGGGAATTATGTGCATGTGGTGGATGAAGATGGTGATGTTGCACATGAGGGTAGATGCACATGGGGAGTTGATTTGCATGGGGAATTAGCCCGCAACAGGGGGATGGTATAAGGGGGAATTTTACTCCCGCAATGTATATAAAAGAGAAAAAGAACTGATTCACTGATTGATTGACTCACTCATTAAAACTGAGCCAAAAGTACTTGGCCTAGGAGCTTGAAATTTGGGGTGATGCTTCCATGAAAGAGGGAGTCACAAAAAACCAGTTTTGGGAAATTCCAACTAGAAGGGAGTGAAAAGGGGCACAATCTGTTTTCCTCCCTATACTTTGTGTTGAAGTTTTGGTGACTAAGTGATGCTCTGCCCCACCCCCCGGACCAAAACCATGAAATTCAGGGAGGGTGTTCTGTGACACCAACACACCGAAGAATCGATGTTGACAAATTTAAACCCTAAGGAGCTGAAAAGAGGTGCATCATGTTTTTGTCCTATACTTATTAAGGAAGACTGACCAACATCCAGCCAATTTAGTGCGCAGTGCCCAGTGCAGTGGGGGGGGGGGTGTTGTTTAGAGCAAGGGGTTGAACTGAGGAATATGCTGCTCATGGGGGTTGTGCATGGGGAGATGGTGCACAAGTGATTTAATCCCCATGTGCATCAACCCTGTATGCGCATCCACCACCATGCATACCAACCCAATGTGTATGCAACCCATGCTCATCCACCATCCATGCTCATCATCCCCCCATGCACAACACTCCCCATGCACATCATTCCCAAATGCACATAACACACCCATGCACATCAATATGCCATGTGCATCAAGCCCCATGCCAACATTCCCCCATGCACATCAACACCACAATCACATCAACACCCATGTGCAAAATCCGCCATGCACATTACAGCTATGTGCAAAATATACCAAGTGCAACAATCCCCCATGTGCATCAAAAACCCCATGTGCAACAACCTCCATTTGCATCAACTACCCATGTGAAGGGCCTATGAGAGGGTAGTCCAGCAGGTACATTGTTCTGGGGCCCAAGAGCTACGGAGAGGCCCATGACTGAAGGACCATTTGAAGTACCGTAGCAAGACTAAGCATTGAGTCTAGCATTGCCAGACAAGTTAATTTTGATAGTGTTATTAGAAATTTTGCACATAAGAAAGCCAGAAAAGCACTTATTAAATGGTTAAATTTTTTCTAATTTTTTTCCTTGATAAGATTTTAGTATTTTATATTGTCACATTACTTGAATACTGGTATGTTTTAACTTAATGTTTTATATGATGAATAAACGAGCACTTGTTGAAGTTTGTTGCACATTAATTAACCTCAATTTTTTTTATTTCAAAATAATTTTGCAAGTCTTAGGGGCCCAAAATGGGTTTTGTACAGCCTTAAAAATTTCTCTTGGCAGTCCTGCCCATGTGCAAAATCCCCCTATGCATCATCTTCCTATGCACATCATGTCCCCATGTGCATCATTTCCCCATGCGCATCACTTCCCCAATGATAATCATTCCTCAATGTGTTAAGTCAGGGCTGTCCAACACATGGCCCGGGGGCCGCATGGGGCTCAGGACGAGGGTGGATGCGGCCCTTCTGCAAAGCTGGCCACCACCATTGGAAAAACTGGCTTTGGTTTTCAAATTTCAAGTGCTTCTCTGCGCACTGCCCTGGGCAGCCACTACAATGCTGGTCTTGGCTGCCTGCTTCCTCCCCTACCTGCTTCCTGGCACTCAGAGCACTTCAGGCCCCTGCAGACCTTGCAGCGCTCACCCACCCGCATCCCCCAAAAGCAGCTGCAGCCTCTATCCCAGCTGCTGCCTGCTGCCCTTGAGACCTACTCAGAAATAAGCCCTGTTAAAGTAAATGAGGCTTTCTCCCAAGTTGCATTCTGAAAACCCAATGATGCATAGGATGGGCTGTGATCCTCTTCAAGCTTAACCTTGGAGCTTAACCTTGCTGCAACCCTAATGATGTCTACCCAGAAGGCCCATTGTACCCAGTGGGTCTTACTCCCAGGAAAGTGTGTTCAGGATTGCAGCATATCTCCAAGGTTAAGCTTGGAGAGGATCACAGCCCATCCTATTCATCATGCCTCATCAGAAGCAAGTCCCACTAAAGTCAATGAGGCTTACTCCCAAGTTGCAGTCTGAGAGCCCTATCCTATGCATGGCTACTCAGCAGAAAACCACATGATAATCAATGAGACTTACTCCAAGGTTTAGTTTGGAGAGGATCATTGCCCATCCTATGCATCATGCCTACTCAGAAGTAAGCCCCATTTAAAATAAATGAGACTTACTCCAAGGTTTTAAAATGTAGGACATCATATAGGACATCCTACATTTTGAAAAAGTTGTTCGTGTTTATGTGCAACCCAAACCAACTCATCTTCCGCCAATGCAGCCTAGGGAAGCTAAAAGGTTGGACACCCCTGTGTTAATAAGTGAATAAGCATGTTGCACGTGGGGAGCTATTGGCGTGGGGGCTGTTGTGCATGTGGGCTTTTGCACATTGGGATTGAAGTGCATGGGGTGATCTTCCACATGGGGGGATTTTGCACATGCAGATGATGTGCATGCAAGGGTGATGCACATAGGAGTATTTTGCTCATGGGGGACTGATGCGTATGTGTGGCTGTTGTGCATGGGGGATTTTGTGAATGGGGGATGTTGCGCGTGGGGAATAGATGCACATGGCAGGTGGATGCTCATGGGTGTTGATGTGCATGGGGGATTCATATGCTGGGGGATGATGTGCATGGGTGTTTGATGCACATGAGGTGTTTATTCATATAGGGTAATGTTGCACATGGGTATGTTGCGCTTGGGGATGGATGCACATGGTGGGTGGTACCCATAGGATTTGATGCTCATGAGTGGTTGATGTGCGTGAAGGATTGTTGTACAATGGGGGATGTTGTATGGTAGTCAAAAACCAGCTGTCAGAATTTATTAGAATTATTATTAGAATTATTGAAATTATTTGATACTTTTGAAATCATTCTGTGGGCTGCCTATAGTCAAAAAGTCAAAACAAGCCTTACAAAGGAAGCAAAGAAAGTCAAACAGTATACAACAGCCTTGCAAACAATCCACATATGAGATTGCCTGTGTCTACAAAGAAAATGGGCCAAAAAGCAACAACTAGAAGGCATGACGTAAAGTGGGTCTTCCACATCCCTACTTTGCAGGGGTGTCGTACAGCCTTCTCCTAGCAAACTTATGCTCCAAAGCTGCAAAATGCCAACTGAGCCTCCAATGTTGACTGCCAACTATCTAATGTTGAAAGGCACGACAAAATAGTGAGTTTTTCACTGCCAACAAGGTGTCGCAAAAGCCTTTCCAGCTTCCATGCCATCCAGGTGAGCCACGTGAGCCAGGCTGGCAAGCATGTAGCCGGTGCATGCTTCCATGCAACAAGAAGCAGCAGTGAGCCGTGTGTGACATGCAATGTGGCCTGTGCACTTGTGTTCCTGCACTCCTGTACACCTGGCTTTAACTCTGGCCCACATCAGGCACCTTTTGCAACCAGCATTCCTGATCCTGATCCGTGTTATAGACAATGGAACTTCAATCAAAGTATAAGTCTTGGTGTTAGACTCTAAGCTCAACAGCACAAGAACTCTGTTGTGGCTGTCCAGTGTTGTGAATTCCTAAAGACTCTTGTTTTCCACAGGTGTATGGCATACAATGAAAAGCATTCAAAAAGTTAATTTGCAAGGACTAGTAAAGTTTAACTTCCATTTGCAGTTGCACATAAAACAATGGTACCTCAACCATGGAGTGGAATCTGCTGTTGAATACTCTTCCTGTGTGCATAGTCTTTTAACAGTGCAAAGACTTAAAATAAGGATTGTGTTTTGTTTGTATTGTATCTCTGTAAACTCTTGTCCCTTAGTTTTTGTACGTTAAATGTTTATGTTGTCTTGTGTGTGTGATGGATAAGGTGAAAAGGACCCCCAGCCTCAGAAATGTCCTACTGACTGTAGAAAAGCAAATTTAGAAAAAGGTCCCAAAACTAGACAGTTGTACATTATTGGACACTACCCATTTACCTTCATATATAAATGGGGTGTCCAAAGGGGGGAAGATGGTAGACAAAAGCCAGCTGTCAGAATTTATTAGAATTATTATTAGAATTATTGAAATTATTTGATACTTTTGAAATCATTCTTTGGGCTGCCTATAGTAAAGGACACGCAGCCAAGCACCTTACAGACATTAAACAATGGCTGGGAACACACATTTGCCCCAGGCAAGGCTATCCATCAAAATTCACAGGTTCTCACAAGTTCCCAAGAGAAGGGATTATAACATCACAATGAATTGTCCCAAGTTCTCAAGCATTGTTATTGTCTACAGTAAATGGCCCACTTAAGACTTGTAAGGATATGCTTATCTCAGCAGGAACTGAAAGAAATTTCCTTTCCTTTGTTTTGCCTAAACCCTGCAGCCTGGACGGAAAGTAAAGCAATGTTAAATTGTCAGGCAAATCAGAAGAACTTAGTTGAAGCCCAAAAATTATAAAATTAAAATAAAATTTTAATTCTTCTTCCTGTGGGAAAGGAAACTCAGATGGATCAACCAATGTCAGAATACACGTGCTTAATCACCACAAGTGTTCTTCATTGTACTGATGTGTAATGTCATGTCTTGCCACACATTTTTTCCATCTCGGCTCAGGAAGCCACTGAAGATAAAATCTTTGATTGTATAAATCCTCTTGTTATGAACAGCATCATCTTATTATGTAGAAAAACAGTTATGCTATAAAAGGTCTAGTCAATTTGTACAAAGCGCTCAGTCCTTTTTGAAGGCAGAAAACTCTGTCTGGCTGAGCCCGGAGCTCTGAATAAAGCTGATCCTTGCTTGCATCATCGTCTCCTGAGTTTTCCCTGCTGGTATCTACTTCATTCCTATTACAGTTGCACAGTGGGGATTAATGCACTTGGGAGATTGAAGCGCATGAGGCAGATAAACATGATGTGTTTGCACATGGGTGATGCTGCACATGGGGGTTTGAGGTGCATTGAGGTTTAATGCACATGGAGGGTTTCTGCACATGGGGAATATTACACATAGGGGTTGATGCACATGGGGTTTGATGCTCATGGTAGTAGATGCATATGGGGGTTAATGCACTTGTGGGATGATGCACATAGGGGGATGGTGTGCATGGGGCCTGATGCGCATGGGGGACTATGAGCATGGGGTGGATTTGCATGGGAATATGTCATACAGTGGAATTTTACTCCCTCCAATGCAGGTAAGTTTTTCACTTGTAGATTATATTTAATAGTTTCAGATTTAACAATAATCAATACAATGTTTAAATGAACCTCTTGAAAGCTGTATGTATATACACAGTGGTGTGCAGCAGCCAGTTCGCACCAGATTGCGTGATCTGGTTGTTAATTTGGGGCCTTCTCTACTGAACCAGTAGCTAGAGCGACAGGGGCCAACATCTTTGTTTTTCCGGAGGTGGTCTCCGGCGCTCTTCGCTGGAGAAGGCCCCCATTGCCAGGCCACAGTTTGAATTATGAAGCAATGCTTCCTGAAAGTGAGGAGAGGGCAGAGCATCCAATTCTGTGGCCTAGCAAGGTTGTGCACATCTGCAAGTGAAAGTGGAGGCATTGGTCAGACCTCACCTTGAGTACTGTGTTCAGTTCTGGGCACCTCACTTGAAGAAAGATGCAGCCAAGCTGGAGCAAGTCCAGAGGAGAGCGACAAGAATGATCAGTGGGATGGAAGGGAAACCCTACAAGGAAAGATTGAGGGAACTTGGGATGTTCAGCCTGGAGAAGAGGAGGCTGAGAGAAGACATGATTGCCCTCTTCAGATACTTGAAGGGCTGTCATAGGGAGGAAGGGGCTCATTTGTTCATAGCTGCTTCTGAAAGCAGAACTAGATCCAATGGGTACAAACTGCAAGAGAGGAGATTCCGGTTGGATATCCCGAAAAAATTCCTGATGGTGAGGGCGGTTCAGCAGTGGAACAGATTGCCAAGGGAGGTGGTGGACTCTCCCTCACTGGGGATCTTCAAGCAGAGGTTCGACGAGCACCTGTCGGGGATGCTCTAGGGGGATTTCCTGCTGCAGGCAGGGGGTTGGACTAGATGATCTACTAGGTCCCTAGATGATCTATTAGGTCCCTTCCAATTCTATGATTCTATTCCCGCACCCAACCAGCCGCTGATCTGCCCCACCCCCCAGCTATTTCACCCAGGTACATTACTTACCTTTCTCTCCCCTCACCTAACCTATCCCACCCAGCTACTCTTCTTCTCCACCTCCTCAGCTATTCCACAAAGCCATTGATCTTTCTCACCCCCCTCAGCTTATTCTTCCCTGGTGCATTACTTACCTTTTCCACCTCCCTAGCTGTGCCACCCAGTGACTGTTCTGCCCTACCTCCACAGTTATTCCACCCAGCCCCTGATCTGCCCCATCCCCATCAGCTATACCACCTCCCAAGTACATTACTTACTTTTCCCACCCTCCCTAAGCTATTTCACACAGCAGCTGATCTGCTCCCCTCAGCTATTCCAACCAGGTACTGATCTTCCCTTAGCTATCCCACCCAGCTAATGGTGTTCCTTAGCTATCCCACCCAGCTAATGGTGTTCCCCCTTAGCTATCCCATCCAAATACTTACCTTTCCCACCCACCCCCATTAGCTATCCCACTCAGCTACTGATCTGTTGCTGCAAACCTCATTGGGAAAGTCTTGCGTGTATCATGTATAAGTCACTTGCATCATGGGCTGTAATCATGTATAAGTCACTTGCATGCTACTGTGCATTCCTATGCATTACTCAGAAGTAAGCCCACTGAGTTCAGTATAATTTACTCCTATGCGTTGCTCCTGTGCAATCCTATGCATTACTCAGAAGTAAGCCCATTGAATTCAGTGTGACTTACTCCTGCTTGCATTGGAATAAATTCCACTGAACTCAGGGGCTTACTTCTGATTGATGCATAGGATTGCACAGGAGCAATGTATAGGAATAAATTACACTGAACTCAAAGGCAAGATCTGAGAGCAGCACCTTAGAGTTGCCATGGATCACAAGCTGAACATGAATCAGCAGTGTGATGTGTCTGCAAAAAAAGGCAAGTGCCATTTTAAGCTGCATTAAGAGAACTGTAGCTTCCAACTCGCGAGAAGTTCTTATTCCTCTTTATTCTGCTTTGGTTAGATCTCACCTGTTTATTTCTGGACACCTCACTTTATGAAAGATCACAAGCTGAACATGAGTCAGCAGTGTGATGTGTCTGCAAAGAAGGCAAATGCCATTTTAGGCTGCAGTGAGAGGACTGTAGCTTACAAGTCACGAGAAGTTCTAGTTCCTCTATATTCTGCATTGGTTAGACCTCAACTTGAGTACTGTGTTCAGTTTTAGGCACCTCACTTGAAGAAAGATGCAGCCAAACTTGAGCAAATCGAGAGATGAGTGGGAATTGGAAGGTTGAGGGAACTTGGGCTGTTCAGCCTGGAGAAGAGGAGGCTGAAGAGAGACATGCTTGCCCTCTTTAGATACCAGAAGGGCTGTCATATGGAGAAAGGGTTTGCCCTCTTTAGATACCAGAAGGGCTGTCATATTTCTTCTTTGCTGCTTCTGAAAGCAGAACTAGAACCAATGGGTACAAACTGTAAGAAAAGTTGGTTATCTGGAAAAAATTCCTGACGGTGAGGGTGGTTCGGCAATGGAACAGATTGCCAAAGGAGGTGATGGACGTTCCCTCACTGGAGATCTTCAAGCAGAGGCTCGATGAGCAGCTGTTAGGGATGCTCTAGGAGGATTTCCTGCTGCAGGCAGGGGGTTGGACTAGATGACCTACTAGGTCCCTTCCTACTCTAGGATTCTATGCTTCTATGCATACTATTGATTGATGTGGTCACATGTGATACAATATTTTTTGTAAACTAAAGGTTACAATGGACATAGAGAAAAAGTTATTAAAAAACTATAAGCCCACCACTGTCTGTCTCTCTGTCTGTCTGTCTGTCTGTATGTAGGAATTTTTCAACTCACATTTCAACCTTTGTGATGCCCCTGGTATTATGGAGGTCAGTCTGACTATAGCCTGCTTGGAATTCATAAATTATATGCATTAAATTATATGATATATTTTAAAATGTAATATTCATTAATTTAGGCTGCAATCCTAACCACACAATCCTTGAAGAAAGGACTGCATACTAATAAATACTGTTTAACTGAAAGGGACTTAATTTTGTGTAGACATTCTTAGGATTGCACTGTTAAGTCTTTAAGCACATTGAAGCAATACAGTATGCATGAGGATTTTGAGCAGGGATGTCCAACATATGGCCTGGGAACCGCCTGCGGCCCAGGGCAATATTGGATGTGGCCCTCCTGCAAAGCTGGCCACCACCATTGGAAAAACTGGCTTTGTGGCAGCAGCCATTTTCAAATTTCTCATGCTTCTCTGCGCACTGCACTGGGCGGCCGCCACAAAGCTGGTGTGGGTTGCCTGACTCCTCTCCCTACCTGTCTCCTGGTACTCAGAGCACTTCAGGCCCCTGCAGACCTTGCAGTGCTCGCCCATCCGCATACCCCAAAAGCAGCCTCAGGCTCTGTCCCAGCTTTTGCCTGCTGCCCTTGAGACCTACTCAGAAGTAAGCCCTGTTAAAGTCAATGTGGCTTACTCCCAAGTTGCAGATTGAGAGCCCAATGATGCATAGGATGGGCTGTAATCCTCTCCAACCTTGGAGATATGCTGCAACCCTAACCATGTCTACTCAGAAGTAAGGTCCACTGTACCCAGTGGGTCTTCCCCCAAGAAAGTGTATTTAGGATTGCAGCATATCTCCAAGGTTAAGCTTGGAGAAGATCACATCCCACCCTATGCATCATGCCTCCTCAGAAGTAAGCCTCACTAAAATCAATAAGGCTTACTCCCAAGTTGCCGTCTGAGAGCCCAGTCCTATACATGGCTACTCAGCAGAAAATCCCATGATAATCAATGACACTTACTCCAAAGTTTAGCTTGGAGAGGATTGCTGCCCATCCTATGCATCATACGTATTCAGAAGTAAGCCCCATTAAAATCAATGAGACTTACTCCAAGGTTTAAAAAAATGTAGGACAAAACATAGGACTTCCTACATTTTGTCCAACTTTTTAAAAAAATAGTTGTTAGTGTTTATGTGCGGCCCAAACCAATGCGTCTTCTTCCATTGCGGCCCAGGGAAGCTAAAAGGTTGGACCTTTGGTTGGTTTTGAGCTTTTATTAGGTTATTCTCTATACTTTTCTTGGGTGTCCTACATTGGGTTTCTCCTCTGTCCAATTATGACATATAGTCATAACATATGGTCAAAATTTTACTGAATTGTTTTGTGGGGTTGGGGTTGGGTGCTGAAGTTACTCACTAGATATATTTTAATGTATTTACATTAATTGTTTCAATTTGCTTGATGATGTCACTTCTAGCCATGAAAGCAGTAGTGGTGCATCTTGGACACGTTTTTTCTTTACAAAGTGGGTTCCACCATAGAAGGTTTGAGAACCTGCAATAAGTGTAAAGAAAGATGGCACCCTTGAGGGGGTGACACCACTGGTGACCAAAATGGCTTGAAATGATGGCTTTTAGGAGTAATCCCATCATGTTACATAGCATTGGCTTTTAGGAATAATCCCATCATGTTACATAGATAGAACAAACCACTTTGAAATATATTTATTCTATAAAATGTGTGACCAAAAACAAATGGAGGTGGAGCAATGGCACATAATGATACCCATCACCCAGGTTGTTGCCCTGCCCATTGCATGGGGTTGACCCTCTGACCTACTTCACCAGGTAATGCAAACACTAGGGACACCCCATTCCTGTGTATTACTAACATACAATTGGACCTCTTCTCTAAGATCTAAAAGTATTAAAAATTAAATCATAGATCTCTTGTATATATCACTGTACTCTGATCTTGAATCATGAAGGGATCATTACAACTGAAACAACACCAGCCCGAACTTCCTGACACAACTTACAGTTCATTTATTCTTTCATAAGTAAACCTTTATTACAGTCAAAAGACCAGTACAAAAGACTAAAAGCATCTTAATTACAGATATATCCAAGGAAAGATACATAGTAAAAGTAGAAGCATAGGAATTATAAAAATACAAAGTTAATAATGTATCCTAAAAACAGGTTAAAACATCTGCCAAGATTGTACATAAAATAATGGCCTAATGTTGGCCAACTTTATCTAGTAGAAGAGTAAAAATTGGTAATTGCTTAACCTGAAGCATTCATAGCTGCGATCCTAATTCTCATAGCAGCAGCAAGGAATTTTGCAACAGCATTTACCGAAGTTAAATTTCCATCAGTCAAAAGCATATGCAGAAATTGACAGCTAGAACTCCCAGGCAGATTAGACAACAGTGGATAAATAAGAAAAGTTCGCAGATCTCTATAAAAAGTGCAACATTAAAGAAAGTGCTCTGTAGTGTCAACCTTGTCCTGAGCACAGGGGCAAATTCGCTCATGATAAGGGATTTTCTTATAATGTCCCTCTACGACAGCAGAGGATAGGTCAATGAAACGAGCTAGAGTGCCATGGAATAATTTAAGAGCAGCTGAGATAGAGTTGCCACCTTTTGCTTTAATATATTGAATTATGGCCGTTTTACTTTTTTGAGCATTTAAGGCAAGATAAGCTCCATGGGCATTCCTAGAGTTATTGTTCTGGAATATCACCCCCAAATATTTAAATTGTGCAACTTGTTCTATCCTATGCCCATTTATTTTCCAGACATGGGTATTAGCTCTTTCCCCGGAATCCATTACAGTGGTACCTTGAATAAAGAGCATCTTGAATAAAGAGCGTTTTGTATAAAGAGCAAAATTTTCCACAGAAATTTTGACTTGCTTAAAGAGCACTGTCTTGAATAAAGAGCACTTCTGAGAAAGTTTGGAACAGGCTTCCGTGGCAAGGGAACTCACAGGCGGGACAAGGAGACTAGCTTCAGCTACAGTGGGACCCTGGGCAAAGTTTGGAATAGGCTTCCTTTGCCATGGAACTCATGGGACATCCGGGGGGGGGAGCAGCCTAAGTCAGGTCTGTATGTGGGATCTGTGTGTGGCAGCGTGGAAGGTGTGCCTTATCAATATTCTTGTGCTGCTCCCAGTCAGCAGCTTGGGAATGTTAAAGTTGCACAAAAAGACAATAGATTCCATTGAGCCAATGGATAGCAATGACTCCATTAGTGATTGTGAAGGAGCACAATCCTAACCATGTCTACTCAGACGTAAGCTCCATTGTGTCCAATGGGTCTTACTCCCAGGAAAGTGTCTTTAGGATTGCAACCAAAGTCTGTAACCCTCACACCAGCCATGAAGGTTTTCAAAGGTATAGTACAGTACAGAACTGTACAGTATTTTCTTTATTGCAGTGATGTGTGTTACTGTATATTACAATGCTTTGTATAGTGTTATACTGCAGTGTTTTGTAATCATTTTTATAAACAGTTAATATTTTTATATGAATATTTTTGGGATGTGGAACCAAATGGCTGAGTTTTCATTATTTCCTATGGGAAAATCTGCTTCACTTAAAGAGCATTTCACTTAAAGATCATGCCTCCAGAATGCACACAGAGAGGCACCACTGTACTTTAGTTTTATCGTAGTTGATTTCTAACTGATTCTCTTGGCAACAAATTGTCAGGGCCCATAGAGCTCTCCATAGACCCACTGGAGTCCTGGAGATGAGAGCAGCATCATCCGCAAGTAGCAGCAGAGAAAAATGTGTGAGCAATTTTAGCAGGCTAGAACTCAGGCTGAGTCAGATGCTCCACTAGAGAGTTAATATAAAAGTTTAATATAAGGGGTGCCAGGATACAGCCCTGTCTGACTCCTATCTTGGTTGGAATTGTATTTGAAAGGTGGCCTTGCCACCTCACTTGCATCTCACTTGTAATGAGGTGTTTTTATGAAGGGCCATGATAAGAGCAAGCAGACAATATTTTAGTCCATGAGTTTATCGATATTTGAGTCCATGAGTTTCTCCCAGAGTTTGTCTCTGGGTACTGCATCAAAAGCAGACTACAGATCAACGAAAGCTACATACAGTTTTTGGTATTTCCCAACAAGGTGCTGTAAGACTAAACACTGATCAATAGTTAAATGGCCAAATTGGAAGCCTACCTGCTCGTCTGCTAAAATCTGCTTCTGCTCCATCCAGTCTTTCAGTTTATCATATAGAAGTCTCACGTATATTTTACTGATAATACTAAGAAGGCTAATTGGCCTGTATAGGATGGTTCATCTTTTGGGCCCTTTTTATAAATTGGTACTATAATTGCACTATTCCAATCCTCAGGATTTTGGCCAGTTTGGTCAATATGAATAAATAAGGATGCAAGGATAGGAGCCCACCATTTCAGATAGATTTAATAGCTTCAGGGGGTATCAGATCTTTTCCAGGAGCTTTGCCACATTTCAGTTGGTCAACAAGGTTATGAATTTTCAGCTCAGTTACTGGGGCCCAAGGTAAAGCTGTTGAGAAATCAATAGAAGGTGCTACCTTAATAACTTCCAGAGGTTGGTATAGCTATTTAAAATGTTCTTCCCATCATTGGGGGGTAATATGACAGTCTGGTTTGGAGAGCTCACCCTTAAAGTATAGACGAATAAGGCACCAAAATAAGGAAGCATCCTTAAGTTTGGAGGCTTGTATCAGTTGGTCCTTAAATTAGCTCTTTTCTTCTGGGCAAGCAAACATTTGTACTCTTTCTTGTGCGGATCCAGGTGAAGATTATTATCCTTGTGAAGTTCTTGTGAAGATCCTTGTGAAGTTCTTGTGCAGATCCAGGGTCAGAGCTGTTTTGAAATCTTTTGTATGCCAAATGCAGAGCTCATTTAGCTGATATACAGTCCTTATTAAACCAATCTCTTGATCTTGGGTACTGTGGGTTTTGTACCTCTTGTGGTTTGTATTCTAAAAACCTTTTCAACTCGTGCATTAAGTCCAGGTAGAGATCCATTGGACAGCATGCTTGTCTAGAGTGGAATGTGTCGGTAATCTCTCGCAAAGGAGGAGAGACTAATAAAAGTTGAAAATCTGCATCCATTTTTTGAGTCCATCTAGCACGATGGAACACGTCCCCTTGATAAGAAGGTGATAAGAAGGTGGTACTTCTTGTATGGAAAGCTGGGTTTTTCAGTGACAATAGTATGGGGAAGTGGTCGCTGAAAAACATTGGAACAACTTCTAAGTCCTTAAGAAGATGGATCATTTTATCTGATACCAGAAAATAGTCAATCTGACTCATTCTGGGTCCTGAAATCTAAGTAAAGCTAGCTGGTTGATCTTTTCCATAGGCTCCATTTAGTATGTGTAGATTCATCTTAAAGACCATTTGGTTTAAGAGAAGTCCTGCAAGGCTAGATTTTTGATCTCTGGAATTACGCAAGAATAAAGGAGTGTCTATTTCCCCAGTTGGCGAATAGGTCTTATGCTGACAATATAAACTATAGTTGTCAATAGCTATCCTGACATTGGCATCCCCTCCCAGGATCAGGCATGCATTCGGATATTCCTGCATGACATGGTTCACATATGCTTCCAGGTCTGTTCAAATCTTGGAGATCTGGGCTCTTTTCCTCAAAGGAGGCATGTATATATTAATTATCAATAGATCAAGTTGGTGGAACCGAAGTAAGTGCGAGAGTGCATGCTGGCCAAAAGCGGGAAGTAACCTTGATCCACAGAGAGCAGTTGATTTTAGTATTGCCAGACTGCCTTTGCATCTTCCATGGCCAGCACCCTGTACTGCATCAATGCTATACTTCTGGAAGCCATTAAGAGTTGGACTATAGGGTAGCTAAGCTTCCTGCAGTAAGAGAATATCTTTGGTAGAAATGAAGTCTCATGATTCAGGGTCCCGGGTAAGACTGGCCCAGCTGTTCACATTCCAGGTGACAATGGTAAAGTCCTTGCTGTGCTGGTCCTCATTATGTCATAAACTACCTGTCAGTATAGTCTTAGAGGTGTCTGAGAGTAGAAAGTTGGTGAATCTGTTGAAATGTGGATCATTAAGCAATCATTAAGATTGCTCTTGGGCGAAGGTCTGGGACTTCATTATCCATCAGGGAAGACCGGGGTCCCAAAAGGGAGGATTGTGGCTGAGAATTCACTCCCTTACCAAGAGATATGCATGGGTAGGGATCCATAGCTGGCCTAGCTGGACTGGGTCCATGGTCTTCTCTAAGGGGGTCTTTAAGATCGTTACTATCATCCCCTGGGGAGCCCTCTTTGCCACACTCCCAGAAAATATCTTCATGACTAGAAATATCAATTAGGGGACCTGTAGGCTCAATAGGAGCTACTTCTTGGTTGATGGATTCAGATTCCAGCACATCCCTCCAAGATTCGTAAGATGAAGGCGTCGGAGGACCCAGACTGGTAAAGTGTTGAAAAAGGGGCATAGAAGGCTGAGGTATGTTTTGCAAGCTGGGCTGAAAGAGGGCATCAGTGTCTAGCAGATTCTCAGAGGCCAAAAGGGGAGGGGTATAGTCCCAGACGAGTTAAGTCTAATCACTGCCAGCAGCTCCGATAGTTTATTCTTCAAGGCTGTTTTGTCATCTTGCTGAGAGTTTTGACTATCCTCCTGGGAACTGCCTTGAGAGGGCAAGTGGATAATCCTTGGGTTCTGTAATGTCATCTTTGATGCAGGCTTTTCCTTTAACAGAGTTCTAAGGGAAAAGACTCTAAACACTCTGGAAGGGAAGATATAATAAAATCTGAAATGCTGGGCCGCAGAAAAGATTTTCCTAGGTAGCATTGGGGAATGAAAAGATAGAAAAACTCTTTTATAGTTGGGGAGGGAAGGCAAAAAATAATCTAAGTCTGCAAATGGAATCTGGAAATCCAGCGAAGCCAAGAGAGATTTCAAAATTCTCGCCTTATTATGACAGCACTGAGCATCAACTATAGGCACTGAGCATCAACGACATCACTGAGCTTCAACTGACATCACTGAGCATCAACGACAGCACTGATCATCAACTATAGTGACAGCACTATAGCATCAACTGATTTAGAACCAGTTGATTAGCATGGTAACATCTGGAGACTTTCTGGTCTGGCCCCACTGTGGCATTTCCCCAGATATTTTTTTAAATAGCAGCAGATAAAGATGATTCTTTCTCATAGCTAGGCAACAAAGAGCCTTCAGGTGGAGCTAGTGTTTTCAGGATAGACTGTAGCTGCAATTCAATTTTATTAATGCAGCCTCGGAGGTAGATCAAACTTTCTGCAGATATGTAGCACAACTCCGAAAGATGCTCCAAAAGGTACCTGGCAACCTCACATTTGCCATGCCATGCGGGAGTGTCTTTCCCCAGCTGTTCAGATTCATCCACCAAAGGAGTGCAGGAAAACTCTTCCTCTTTCTTTAAAGAAGCAGCAGGATGCAAAGCTGCTGCAGAGTCTGGGGAGGTTTCTGCTGAGGCCGAAGCAGATAGACAGTATTCATTTTTACTCACAAGGTATTTGGCAGAGGATAAAAGGTCGCTATCTTAAGTTGGCTGGGCTTCTTCTGAACCACGCCCTCATTAGAGCTGGGAGGGAAAGGTCTTTTCCTGGAGGTCCTCTTATTTTCTAAGGGTGATAAGCACGACATATTCTTTGCCAGCTTCTAGACAAACTGTGGGGTAGGCAGAAGCAATCACCAGAAGATCTCTCCCTACTCCAGAGTCCGTTTTGTGCACATCCTGGGGTCTCTCCCAGCCACACTGGGGATGGATTTAATACTTGTCTTATTCTTTCATAGAATCACAGAGTGAAACTCCCGCCTGTAGCAAGAAATCCTCCTAATGCATCCCCTACAGGTGTTTGTCAAGCCTCTGAAGATCCCCAGTTAGTCCAACACCTCCCTCGGCAATCTGTTCCACTGCCGAACTGCACTCACCATCAAGCAGAATCCAAGCAGAATCTCCTTTCTTGCAGTTTGTACCCATTGGTTCTACATCTCCTTTCAGAAGCAGCTATGAACAAATAAGCCTCTTCATCCATATGACAGCCCTTTAGCTTTCGGAAGAGGAAAAACATTTCTCTGCGCAGCCTTCTCTTCTCCAAGCTGAACATCCCAAGTTCCCCCAAACTTTCTCCATTGGGCTTTCCTTCCATCCCTCAGATCATTCTTGTCACATTCCTATGGATTTGTTCCAGTTTGGTTGCATCTTTCATAAAGTGAGGTGCCCAGAACTAAACAGGTGAGATCTAACAAATGCAGAATAAAGAGGAACTATAACTTCTCGAGACTTGGAAGCTACAGTCCTTTTAATGCAGCCTAAAATGGCATTTGCCTTCTTTGCAGACACATCACACTGCTGACTCAGTTCAGCTTGAGATCCATAGTGACTCCAATATCCTGCTCATATACTGTGCTGCCAAGCCAAGTATCCCCCATTTTATACCTGTGTTTTTGGTTTTTATTGCCTAAGTGCAGAACCTTGCACTTCTCCCTGTTGAATTTCATTCTATTTGTTACTGCCCAGTATTCCAGTTTATCCAGATCCTTCTGGGGATTTCTTCTGTCTTATGTTGTGTTTGCTACAACTCCCAGCTTGATGTTATCCACGGATTTGATCAGGCTCCACTGCATCCCTTCCTCCAAGACACTGATGAAAATAATAAAGATAACAAAGCCCACAACAGAGCCCTGGAGCACCCCACTTGAAATCAATCTCCAGGTTCACACAAAAAACATTTATTAAAACCCTTTGGGTGTGGCCGTGAGTCAGTTGCAGATTCACATAACGATTTCCTTATCTAGCCCTTATTTTTCCAACTTCCTGATTAAGATATGTGGGACTTTGTCAAATACTTTGCTGAAGTCATGATAAATGACATCCACAGCATTGCCACTGTACAGTAAGCTAAAAAGGAGATCACATTTGTCTGGCAAGATTTATTTCCCTGGATTCAGGAAGGAGGGTGTTCTATACCAGTGGGTTGCTGTCCCTCCCCCAACAGGAAGCTGGACTCATTCAATTCTCCTCCCTGAGGGGCGGCCCCACTGTCCCAGTCTCGTCCAGCCTCGCTTCAGGCAGTACGCAGTCTGGGAACTCTCTCTCCCCTCTTCTTCTCTCTCTCTTTTTCTTTCTACTATGTCTTTCTCTCTCTCTCTCCTCTCTTCCCCGCTGTGTCCTGCCCACCTGACCACCAAACAAGGCTGGGGAAGCTGCCCGATTGCTTGGGACAGCATTCCCCTGCTCTGGCAAGGCGCACCTTGCTGGCAGGACCTGGGCGCCAGGGAGGAGTGGGTGACGGAAACGCACACCTGTGGAAGTGGCCGCATCGGGCGGCAGCCAGGAGGCTGCAGCGGGCAGCGCACATAGTGCGCAGCTGACCCACGGCCCCATGAGGTTCCTTAGATTAGCGCCCGACATCTTAGCACGGCTGAGGAGCTCGGTCTGGTCAGGACCGGCCAGGAGGGAACTGTGTGAAGCATGTTTTCCTGCCGCCGGCCATTTTGTAAGCCTGGTTTTGATGTGCGGGCGCCATTTTGTGAGTACCAGTTTCAACGTTCCTTGTACTCAGTGATGGGCTTCAAAGAAATTAAGAACTGGTTCTCTGTCCATCTGGCAGCCACTTTTAAATGGCTATTTTTAAACTTTATATGTACTATCTCTTGTTAAGAACTGGTTCTCTAGAGTAGGTGTGAACCTGCTGGTGCCCACCACTGCTTGTACTTTAACACTGATTGTCTCACTATGCAGGATTAGCAGGTCAGAGAGGCTGAGGGGGCCACTCAGGTCACCTTTAGGTCTCTGGAAGACTCTTTAATTTTACCTTCTGCCCTTTCACAAATGTTGAGGGAGGTACTTAAGGGGGTTCTGAAGGAACAATTGGAGGACCTCAGCCCATGGTCCAAGAGGCTCCACCACCTAAGAAGGCCAAGGCTAAGACAAAGCACATGCATGTGTCCTCTGAATCAGGGTCTGAGCATTACTCCCCTGAATGACAAAAAGGTTTCCACAAGTTAAGTAGGACTCAGGCTCAGGAGGATTCTTTGTCCTCCTCCTCAGAGTCCGAAAGGGAAGATGGGGAACTGTCGGGTGAGGAAGAAGATACATCATCAGTCCCCAAGGTGGTCAGATTGTGCCCCCCCCCCGAATTATACACCAGGGTGCTCACTAAGTCTGCCAGTGCTATGGATTTAGCAATGCCTTCTGCCCCAACTAAACCAGATACACCGTCACACAGAGCTAAAACTTATCCACAGGGCCCATCAAAGCCACAGGTCGTTCCATTCCCTGAGGCTCTGGAAAGAGTTTTTGATGCTAAGTGGAATCACTTCAGTCATTCCAAGCAGCACGGCAAACAAAGATAAGTTATACACATTGCCCGAGCCAATTATGAATAAGTTGAAGATTCCTGCTGTGGATGCTCCAGTGGTGGCTATCTCTGCTTCGACCACCCTCCCTTCAGAGGGAGAGTCGGGTCCACGGAATGTGTGTGATAAGAGGATTGAAGGGGCATAGAAACGGGGGTTTGAGTTTAACGCTCCATCTTTTCATGTGGCAGTAACCAGCCTCATCTTTTCCAGGGCAGCTTACATCTGGGCAGAGGAACTGGCACAAGAGGATAAATCTCTGTCGCACAAGGCCCGTTGTACTTTAAAAAAGATAGCAGTGGCCTCGGCAATGGCCTCGGCATCAGCGGATGATTGCGTCTATGATTCGCTTCAGTTATCTTCTAGGTCCATGGCCATGGGAATGCTGACTAGAAGACACATTTGGCTGAGGCAGTGGGAAGGTGACGCTGGGTCGGCTTCTAGAGTGGTAAACATCCCATTTAAAGGTAAGAAGCTTTTTGGGGAGGCCCTGGAGCCTCTGTTGATTGAAAATAAGGACAAGCAGAAAGTCCCTCCCATGAAAAAGAAGGAACCCCCGAAACGGACTCAGACCTTTCGTCAGACCAGTTCAGGCTACAAATCCAAGAGTTATGTCCCAGACAACAAACTTAAGTGGGACAAAAGCAAAGCCCAGTTCAAAAAGTGTGGTGGCACTGTGCCTTCCACTACAGGGAAGCCCGCCAAAGACTCACAATCTGCCTGACAACCCAGGACAGAGGAGAGCACTCCTGGTGGGTGCTCGGCTCTTGTTGTTTGCAGAGGCCTGGAGTTTGGTGACAACGGACTCTTCGGTTCTGCAGACTGTCAAAAGGGGATACTCTCTGGAGTTCCTCTGGTTCCCCAGGGATCGGTTTTGGCTAAGCACGATCTCTCGGGATCCAATCAAACACCAACTGAAGTTGGAAGCCATTTCCCACTTCCTTCAGATCGGTGCAATCGAGCGAGGGCCTTTGAGTCAGAGGGGCAAAGGGGTTTTCTCTGTGTTTTTCCTTGTGCCCAACAAGAATGGCGATTGGAGGGCCATTCTCGATTTGAAGTGGCTAAACCGCTTCTTCAAAAAGAGGAAGTTCAGGATGGAAACATGAAGGTCCATAGTGTCCTCCCTTCAAAAGGGGGATTTCATGACATCAGTGGACCTCACAGAAGCTTATCTGCATGTTCCCATGCGGGAACGAACACAGAAGATACCTCAGGTTCTGTTATGGCCATGCCCTTTGGACTCACGGCAGCACCCAGAGTCTTTGCCAAACTTTTGGTGGCTTTGGTGGCTCAGCTTTGATGTAAAGGTATTGCACTGCACCCTTACCTGGACGACATCCTTATCAGGTTGTCATCCAGGGAACGGGCAGAGGTGGACTTGGTGACCACTCTGAAGGGCCTGTCGGACCTGGGGTTTGTGGTCAACTTCCAAAAGAGTTCCATGACTCTGACCCAATCCCTGCAGCACCTGGGGTTACTCTTGGACACCCAGTCACGCACCGTAACTGTCTCACAAGAGATAGGACCATCTGAGGGAGGCTCTATTGAGAGTTCAAGGGCAATCCGAGGTGGAAATGCAGGACTTGTCTTTGCTACTGGGGCTGATGGTGTCTTGCCAAGACATCATCCCCTGGTCCTGATTTCACCTGAGACCTCTACAGGGTCTCCTACATCCCTATACTCACCTTATAGAAAAAGGGCAATCCATGTTGATCCACCTGTCATGGGACTTCATTCAAAGAATTCCTTGGTGGCTGTTGCCGGGCAGGCTGTCTTGGGGTGTGTCAATGGTGCCTCCGATCAGGGAAGTTCTAACCACGGGTGCTTCCCTCCGATCAAGGAAGTTCTAACCATGGGAGCCCACCTTCGGGGGAACATGGTGCAGGGTCTTTGGTCCCCTTCAGAGCTAGATCACAGCATCAATTGGTTGGAACTCCGGGCTATACAATTAGCCCTGATTCACTTTCAGGCCCTAGTGAGCAGTTCGCATTTGCTGGTCCTAACAGACAACATGATGGCCAAGGCATTTGTGAACAAGCAGGGGGGAGGCCAGGACCCTCATGGGGGAGGCCACTCTTCTTTTTACTTGGGAGGAGCAACATCTTTGTTCCATCAGGGCAGAACACCTGGCAGGCGCGGAGAACCTGACAGCAGACTGGTTGAGCAGGCAGGTCAATGACATGGAGTGGATGCTCCACCCGCAGGTCTTCCAATTGCTGGCAGACAAAAGGGGGACCCCGGTTGTGGACCTGTTTGCCTCTCAACTGAACAAGCAACTTCCCAGGTTCTTCCCTCGATTCCAGGTGGAAGGGACCATGGGGATAGATGCAGTCCAGGTGCCTTGGCCCAGGGGTCTGCTTTATGCATTCCCACCTCTGAAACTGATTCCGTTCTTCCTAAAACAGGTTCGAAGTCTGGGCGCAGAAGTGATATTAGTAGTGCCCCATTGGCCACGGTATCCATGGTTTCCGGATATCCTGAAGTTAGCCATAGAGCCTGGTTGGAAACTGCCTCCCCGGACAGACCTGCTGATGCAGTGCCCCATTGTGCATCCACAGCCGGCAATCTTCAACTTGACAGCTTGGAGGTTGAATGGAAGTCTCTAGCTCGTAAGGGGTACTCTCAGAAGGTCATTGCCACCTTGCTGGCCTCTGTCGTGGGTTGCTCTAGCCTTCCTTCATAACCTGGTCATCTATGACCACCGAGATTTGGGTCCCAACATTGTCTTCCTCCCCCAGGGTATACATCTTCAATAAAACTCCAACTCAGGTAAGTAACTAGAACACACGTTTACTTGTACTAGAGCATAATGGTTGCAACAGGTTCATTCATGATACTTTTCTTTCTTTACAGGTTTCCACACATTAACATCCTCTACTCCCACAAGTAACATCAACAGGTAAGTAACGTCCTTTGACAAAGTCCACTCAACATAAGACCCTTGCCTTACAACTCTTTCTTTTCTTTTGTAGGATGGAGTTTCGGGACATCTCTCCTCCACCAGCTGGTGGAGTCTTTAGTAGCTGCTTGACGTCTCTCAGTCGGCTGGACAACTTCTTGTGCCCTCCCTTCCTCGTTTACTGGCCTCTGTCCATCACCTTCAGGGGCAGGGT
The DNA here is from genome assembly GCA_030015325.1 of Cryptoblepharus egeriae. Classification (NCBI taxonomy): domain Eukaryota; kingdom Metazoa; phylum Chordata; class Lepidosauria; order Squamata; family Scincidae; genus Cryptoblepharus; species Cryptoblepharus egeriae. Next base: position 5,213,749 of record JAREYC010000009.1, read on the forward strand.
TCCTTGAAGCCTCTCTGTTTGCGCAGTTCTCCTGATAAGCCTCATAAGTGCTAGGCTCCTTCCACAGGAGATCCTCCCTCCAGAGTTCTTCCCGTTCCTTTCCCTCCAAGTCCCTCACATCCCGGACTCCTCCTCCCATCTCCTCCCACCAAATCCCAACCAATGACGGTACTCCTCCATGGGCATACCACTTGTTGAAGGACCAACAGTTATCCCTCTCCTTGCAGGACTACCCCTCCCCCCAGTCCTCCACAGTTCAACCATGTCCTCAATCCTCCAAACTTCCACGGAGTCCGGAAAAGACTGGACATCCAAGGGGGGGGTGGAGTAATCCGGGCGTTCCTTCTCAAGCTCAAGCTCTCTCCCAGGTAGACCCCCATAGGTTCCATGTTATATCTTTGGTAGGCGTCCCAGTCCACATCACAGCCTCCAAAAAGCTTTCCACCATCAAGGTTTACAACGCAACCTGATGTGAATTTTAAGTCCTGGTGCAGAGCTCATGGGGCTTCACCTTTCAATTTCAAGGTCAAGGTTCTGTTGGGGTTCCTTCAGGACGGCCTTGACAAAGGCCTTTCAGCCAGCACCTTGCACAGACAAGTGGCAGCCTTACGGAGCACCCTAGAGTCTTCTTCGGGTAAGAAGGTTTTATCCCACCCACATACTGCCAGGTTCCTGAAAGGGGTCAGTCAACTATGTCCTCCACAGGTTTACCGTTTCCCTTCATGGGACTTACTGTTAGTTCTTGCAGCGTTAGAAAAGCCGCCCTTTGAACCTTTACAAAGCATTGACCTAAAGTTCTTAACCTTTAAGACCTTGTTTTTGGTTGCTATTACCTCAGCTAGGCTAGTGTCTGAGTTGGGTGCTCTCTCTGTTAATCCCAACCTATGCATCTTCCAGGATGACAAGGTGGTGTTACGTCTAGACCCCACATTCATCCCTAAAGTTAATTCTTGGTTTCATAGATCTCAGGAGCTAGTGGTTCCTTCCTTTTGCCCTCATCCTAAGACCACACGGGAGAAGGGGTGGCATAAAAGAGTGGTGTTTCATTATATTGACTGCACTAAGGACTTTCACAAAACTGATTCACTTTTTGTCTTTTTCAAAGGACCAGCCGTGGGCAAGCATCCTTCCAGGAGCACTCTGGCGAACTGGGTAAAAGGGACAATAGCATTAACCTATTCGTCCTCAGGAAGGGACCCTCCTGCCGGTATTTCTGCCCATTCTATGCGTAGTGCAGCAGCTTCGGCCGCCTATGATGGGGTGACTTCACTGGAGTCCATTTGCAAAGAAGCGACATGGATCTCACCTACCACCTTCATCAGGCGTTAAAAATCTATAAGGCAGCCTCTGCGGATGTGGCTTTTGGCAGGAGGGTATTGCAAAGGGTAGTTTCAGCATAGACCCTTGGGTCAGCCCTCCCTTCCTCCGGACGGATATGGCTTTGCTATATCCCACTGGTATAGAACACCCTCCTTCCTGAATCCAGGGAAAAGACAGTTTTTCTTACCGTAGACTTCTTTTCCGGGATGAAGGAAGGAGGGTGTTCTGTCCACCACTTTCTGACCCTCGGGTCCTGATTTGATTGGAATTCTTACTGGCCTTTGTTCCAGTCTTCCTGGTGAGGGAAACGTTTGAGGGGACACAGTCTCACCTTTCCTTTTCCTTTCTTTCTTCTTGTCTGATGTTAAAATTTTTCGCAGGGTTTGTCCATGTTGGCTGATAACCAGACCCTTGGCTTGTCTTCTTTGGGGTTGGCTTCTGCTGGTCGGCTCGGCTTTGAGACTGGGAAAGTGGAGCCGCCCCTCAGGGAGGAGAATTGACTGAGTCCAGCTTCCTGTTGGGGGACGGACGGCAACCCACTGGTATAGAACACCCTCCTTCCTTCATCCCGGAAAAGAAGTCTACGGTAAGAAAAACTTTCTTTTTTGGAAAATCCATGCTGGGTTCTTTTGATCATCAAGTCTAGATGTGCACATATTGTGCATTTTATGATTTGTTCTAATATCTTCCCTGGGACTGAAGTCAAACTGACTGGTCTATAATTTCCCGGGTCTTCTTTTTTCCCCTTCTTAAAGATTGGGATTACATTCACCCTCTTCCAATCCAGTGGCACTTCTCCACTCATCAAGGATTTCTCAGAGATGATCAACAGAGTCTCAGCAAGGATATTTGCAAATTCCTTAAGAACTCAAAGATGCAGCTTGTCTGGTGCAAATAACTTGAATTCATTTAGGCCAGTTAAGTGGTATCGAACCAGTTCTCTGTCAGTCTTAATCTGCTGTTCTGCGCCATCCATGTTTGAAACATAAGTCATAAGTCATTTATGTGTTATTTGCTATTAATTGTGCAAAGGCACAGCTTATTAGTCAAACAAATATCGTTTTCCTGTCTACGTAATTTAGCTCTCTTTGAAAACAGTACAACAGACAGAAAAACAATCCGACTACTGAATGCAATCAATTAATATGTTTTATAGAGTTCAGTGAAACCAGATCACATCAGCATCTTTCACATTTCCCACTGCCTTCTACTATTGCTGGCAACTCATTACCTCTTCTCTGTGACCTTCTGGTAAATACGCTGAATCCTGAGTTATACAATCTAGACGTTGCCCCCATTGAGCCTAAGGATCTCCTTATTAATATCTCTAGTCTGGAAGTCCGTTTTGCAGGGAGGGAACTGTGGCCCCAAGGGACAAGACTGTATTTTCTCCAACCACCTATACAAGGAAAATATCGGATCCGGCTGTTCTAGACAAGCTTCTGTTACATCTATGTGCCTATCTATTTCCAAACTGTTTCTCCTCGGCGGGCCTCCCGTCCTAGTTCTTGGTCTTCACTGCCTTGTAGTGAAGCCCCTGATCTTTGCCAGGGAGCAATTTTTCTAAATGACCTGCATTTTGATAGATTTACTAACTTTCTGCTACCAGGCTCTATAGAGACACCTGAAGCAACATTACTAACCCGGCCACCTCATGATGGACATGTGCCTCACTCCTTGTGACAATTTTCTGCCAATCTGCATTGTCCTCTTACTTTTATTTGTTGGAACATTGTACGCTGCCAAAATCAGGATTTTGATGCAGATTTCTAGATTTTCTTTCGGCTTTTGCTATTATGTTTTTACAGGAGACTTGGTTACTGGACAGTTCAGTTTGTACACTCCAAAGGTTTAATTCCTTTGTACTTCCTTCTTTAAAGATTTCTACCAAAGGCAGAGCAAGTGGGGGCTTAGTTACTTTTGTCTCAACCAGACTGAATGTCATGCGGGTGTATTGGGGGGGGTTAGGTGCGTAGATGTGGCTGCCCCCCGTCCAGGCCCATATGCTCCTGCCATGGCATATCCACTAAAATTATCCCACGGAGACACAGGAGGAATATCCAAAATAATACTTTTACTTTCTTCCATGATGGATGTTCAACACTTGGCGGTTACAGGTAGGTATTCAGTATGCAGTTACAGATAAGTATATAACTTATCTGTTACAGGCAACGTGCCCAAACACCTCAATAACAGGAACTCTTAAACACCAACATATGAGATCCTCCTTTAACTGAGTTACACTCCCTTTTTTCCAGGTAAGTTCCCTCTCAACTGGATCTCCTCACAAAACGCCCTCCCACGCTTTCCTCCTGTCAGCGTCTGCCTCCCGTTTTCCCGTTCTTTTTCCTTCTCCTCAATCCAAGGTCCCCTGTCCCCTTGGAAGCTTCCATCCCTCCTTGCAGGGAGGGGCTGGGACTTTGCTCCACCCGGCCTCTCGCTCCCGTCTCTCTCGCTCCCATGGAGGGATGCGGGGTTGGTGGTCCGGGTGGCGGCTCCACAGTGGCATTCGGGATCCCCTTCTTCCCGAGAAAGGTCCAGCCACATCATATCTGCAGCAAGCTCTTCCTCAGGTGTCTGCCGCCTTGAACCACACTACCCCGGTAAGACGGGAGAGACCTCTCCTGGTTTCCACGGTGCTTCCTCCACCTGTCGGGACAGGAAGTCGGCATTGGCGTGTAATGTCTCTTTTCTGTGTTCCACAGTAAAGGCATACGGCTGGAGGCTTAGGTACCATCGAGTCAATCTTATGTTAGAGTCCTTCATCCTCTGCAACCAAACTAGAGGAGCGTGATCAGTCACTAATTTAAACGGAGCTCCCAGCATATAATACCTTAGCGTTGTGATGGCCCACTTTACTGCCAGGGTCTCCCTTTCTATAGTCGAATACCGTTGCTCTGCCCCATTTAGCTTCCTGCTTAGGAAAAGCACTGGTCTCTCTTGTCCCTTAAAGTCTTGTGATAACACAGCCCCTATACCTTTGCCTGAGGCATCAGCATGGACTTTAAATGGTTTGGTAAAGTCCAGGGCCATTAATACTGGAGGGTTGCTTAACGCCCTTTTCAGCTTTCTAAGGGCCTCTTCACACTCACTGGTACACACTAGCTTTTGTCCCCCTTTCCCCCGAGTTAGGTCGGTCAGTGGGGCCACAATTTGTGAGAACTGGAGCACGAACACCCGATAATATCCAATCATCCCCAGTAATCTTTGTACTTCCCTTTTGTTCTCTGGGGGTTTAATGCATTGTATGGCCTCCACTTTACCCCGGACTGGCCGAATTTCACCTCCTCCCACTTGGAAATCTAAGAACTGGGTTTGCCTCATCCCAATCTTGCACTTGGCCGGGTTGGCCGTTAGTCCCGCTTTCTTTAGGACCCCAAAAATCTTTTCAAGGTGACTCAGGTGTTGCTCCCAGGTATTCCTAAAGATGATAATGTCATTGATGTAGGCGGTGGCATACGCTTCATGACTACTTAAGAACTTATCAACTAGTCGCTGGAACATTGCCGCCACCCCGTGTGGGCCAAAGGGCATCCTAACGAATTGATACAATCCTTGAGGGGTAGCGAAAGCGGTGTACTGCCTTGACTCCTTTTGCAACGGGATTTGCCAGTACCCCTTTGTTAAATCAATGGTCGAAAGGTACTGGGCCTTTCCTAGTCTTTCGAATAAGCCTAACACTCGGGGCATGGGATAGGCGTCAAACTTGGACACCTCGTTTACTTTTCGAAAATCAACACATACCCGTGTGGTCCCATCTCCCTTCGGGACCATCACCGGGTAGCTGCGCCAATCACTTTGTGACAGCTCGATGGCTCTGAGCTCTAGCATGGCTTCTACCTTGCTTTGGAGTTGTTCTTCTAGTCTCTTGGGCCATTTTCGTGAAGCTAAACACACCACGGTCCCCGTCTTTACCTCAATCTTATGCTCTACTAGGGTTGTACACCCTGGTATTTTAGAGAATACTCCAGGCAGGCTCATCTGTAACTGGTTAACCCGCCTCACCTGTTCATTACTAAGCTCTTCCCCTACAGTTAGCTGTCCACATGGACCCACCATCTCTCTTGCCGAGGGGCCTAATTCTTCCTGTTCCTCTTCTTCCATCACTTCTTTCTCCCTCTCGACCCATCCTTTTAACAAATTTACATGGTACATTCTTTTTAACTCCTTCCCAGCCTCTTCCTTAAGCCTGTAGTTGACGGCCCCCACCTTCTCCGCCACTATAAAGGGCCCTTGCCACCTAGCAATTAGCTTCTTCTCGCTGGTGGGTAGTAAAAGTAATACTTTCTCTCCTGGGGAGAACTCCCTCAACTTTACCCTCCAGCCAAAACATTTCTTCTGTTCCTTTTGGGCTTCCTTTAGCCTCTCCCGGGCCCATGCTGCTATGCGCCTTAGTCTTTCCCTTAGTTGGCGAATGCTAATTGGTCCCTGGCCTGCCCCCACGGGGTCCTCACCTCCCCACTGACTTCTGACCAGGTCAAGTATCCCTCGTGGCTTCCGCCCAAACAGGAGCTCGAAAGGGGACATCCCAGTAGATGCCTGTGGCACTTCTCTCATAGTGAGCAACAGTGGCTCCACCATCTGGGGTCACCCATTTGGATCTAGGCTCGCGAACTTGGCTATCATCCTTTTTAAGGTCTGGTTGAAGCGTTCCACAAGCCCATTGGCTTGGGGGTGGTAAACGCTAGTCTTTAAGGGCTGAACCCCTAACTGGGCCCACATTTCTTTCATCACCTTCCCAATGAAGTTCTGCCCTTGATCGGTCAGGACTTCATCTGGGAAACCTACTCTCGAGAAAATTTTTACTAACTCCTTTGCCAGGGTGTCTGCTCGGGTATTCCTCAAAGGTACTGCCTCTGGGTACCTAGTGGCGCAGTCCACTATTACCAGCGCATACTCGAACCCCCCCCTTTCCCTTCGGTAGGGGCCTATTAAGTCCATGGCCACCCTCTTAAAGGGGACCTCGATTATAGGCATGGGACTCAGCAGCCCCCCTGGTCCTCCTTTTGGCTGGGTGAACTGGCAGGGTTCACAAGATTCGCAGAACCTCCTCACATCTTCCCGCACCCTAGGCCAATAGAACCTGGTAGTGATCCGGCTGAGAGTGGCTTGTGCCCCCATATGCCCTCCCAATAAAGTATCATGGGCTAACGCCAGGGCCTCCCCCTCATCGGCCGGGTTAACACCAGCTGGTCTACCTTTTCCCCGTTGGGATCTTCCCCCCTCCGGTATAGTTTTCCGTTCTCTATCTCAAAACGAGTTCCTTTATACCCTTCGGGGTATCTTTGTCTTGCGTGCTCCCAAGCCTCTTTTAATGTTGGGTCCTTCTCCTGGGCCTGTTGGGTGTCCTCCCCTTCCCAGGGTTCTCCTACCTCACTCCCGCCCTCAGTAGCCAACACCTCCGTTTCTTTCTTTTGGGCTGCCTGGCCTCTCTCCAGCAACCTGGAAAGTCCCGCCCCAAGGTGGCCAAGTATTTCAGCCTTGGGGCCATCCCAACGTTCACTTGACAGTGTTTTTCCCCCACCTCTAGGTCCATGTCCGCCTTGTGGTACGGTCGGACGTCCCCATGGACGCACCTTATCCAAGTCACATTGTTTCGGGTTCCCCGCAAGGGGTCAGCTCGGACCAGTGTCTGAGCGCACCTAGAGTCCACCAAGGCTTCCCCCTCGGTCCCAGCCACCTTGATCTTAATCACTGGTGCTTTCTGGGCCTTTTCCTGGGGCGTCCCATAGGCCACAGTACGTGATCCCTGTTATCCTGGACAGTCTCAGCAGAGGTGTCCGGCCTCTCCACATGCGAAGCAACGACGACCATCTCCATGGGGTCCCCCTCCGCTTGTGGAACTCTCCCGTCCTCGATATCCTCGCCCTGCTGCCGATCCCTTCTCTCCCCCACTGGTCATGGTGCTGAGCACAGGCTCGTTGTGTCCTGGTGCTCTCCACAGCCTCTCGGCATGCACTGCGGCTCCTCCCTGAGTGGGTCTCCGACTCACGCGTGTTCCGTGCTTCACTCATCCTCCTACGGCATCCCGCCCTTCCTTTTCTGCGGCCAGGAATATCTCCAATGCTCGTGCTGCCCCCTCCAGGTCAGTGGGTTCTGGCACATTACCCAGGTACATGCCAGAGAAGGTAACGCTCGTAGGAACTGTTCCACCTGGACCAGCTCCACGATCTCTTCCTTGGTCCGTTCTTTTGGCTTTAATCACCTGAGCTCATTAGTTCTTATCTGATTAGTTAAGGTTCTGGATGTCATTTGGGACTCCCACTTCGTCTCCCTTAGCTTTCTGCGGTAAAGCTCCCCAGAGACGTTGAGGGTCCCCAGTATAGTCCGTTCTATTTCAGCGTAGTCTGTGGCCGCCTCGGGTGTCAAAGCATCTACGGCTTGCTGAGCTGCTCCGGTCAAGTGGGGCGTTAGTATATTAGCCCACTTCTCTCTCGGCCATCCTGCCACTTCGGCCACTCTTTCAAAAGTCCGAAAATAAGCCTCAGGATCGTCTTCGGCTGTCATTTTTGTTATTTTCATCTTTGGCATGTCTCTTCCTCCCATCCCTGCCATCCTCTCCAACACTGCCGTCTGTTGCCCCATCATGGCAGCCATCATCCTTGACTGTTCTTCAGCCCACCAACGAATCCAGCCCGGGGGTTGCCCTTCCACCTGATTCCAACCACCTCTTTCCCCGTACGGGCCACCATTGTCATGCGGGTGTATGGGGGGTGAGGTGTGTTGACATGGCTGCCCCCCGTCCAGGCCCATATGCTCCTGCCATGGCATATCCACTAAAATAATCCCACAGAGACACAGGAGGATATCCAAAATAATACTTTTACTTTCTTCCATGACGGATTTTCAACGCTTGGCGGTTACAGGTAGGTATTCAGCATGCGGTTACAGATAAGTATATAACTTGCAGTTACAGGCAACATGCAAAAATACCTCAATAACAGGAACTCTTAAACACCAACATATGATATCCTCCTTTAACTGAGTTACCCTACCTTTTTTCCAGGTAAGTTCCCTCTCAACTGGATCTCCTCACAAAACGCCCTCCCACGCTCCCCTCCTGTCAGCGTCTGCCTCCCGTTTTCCCGCTCTTTTCCTGTCAGAGTCTGCCTCCCGTATTTCTGCTCTTTTTCCTTCTCCTCAATCCAAGGTCCCCTGTCCCCTTGGAAGCTTCCATCCCTCCTTGCAGGGAGGGGGTGGGACTTTGCTCCACCCAGCCTCTCGCTCCTGTCTCTCTCTCTTCCATGGAGGGGTGCGAGGGTGGGTGGTCCGGGTGGCGGCTCCACAGTGACATTCGGGATCCCCTTCTTCCCGAGAAAGGTCCAGCCACATCATATCTGCAGCAAGCTCTTCCTCAGGTGTCCGCCGCCTCGCACCACAGTGCTACTAAAAGGAAACTGGGGATTTGGTCTTGATGAACTTATCCGTGTAATCGTATATTGCTCCCAGGGCCACTCAAGTGTACTACCTCCTTTTGGAAAAACTGGAGGAGGCTTTACATTTTTGTGAGATCAGCTTTCCCCAAGCCGCTACCATTGTCTGTGGAGATTTTGACTCTAGAATTGGTTCAGGTTCTAATGTTGCTGACCATTTATCCTTAGACAAGGTGGCTAACTTACAGGGCAGCAGATTGGTGGAATTAATGATGGCCTTTCAGTTTTCTTGTCTACATGGCAGCTGCTTGGATAATTCCATAGGCTATTTTGCCTTTTTAAAAAACAGTAGAGCTGTCTCTGTCATTGACTATATTTTTTCTGAGAGATTATCATCAGTTAGGATGCATTATGATGTTCTGGATTGCCTGGAGAGTGACCACCTCCCTGTCTGTTTATTTTTATTGACATTCCTTACTGACATTCTCTTACGCTTATTGAAGGGGAGGAGGAGTCTACTATCTCATGCAAATGCATTAAATGGGCCATGTCAGCGGATATGTCAGTCAAAGAGCTATTAAATAGCACTTGTCTAGATGTACTGCATAGGGACCAGATACAGGATAACCTTGATCCCATAGTTGTTTTCAGTCATGTCACCAAGGCTTCTTAGTTATGAGCCCAGAAAAACCATGTAGGGCCAAACATGGTGGCAGATGATATGACTCTAAATGCAGACAAGCGGATCCTTACCCAGCTGACTAGATAGACAAGACACAATCGTCCAACCTCAACTCTTGACACCTTGGCTCTTGCTCATTCAAACAATACAAATCTTGTTAAACAAAAAAAGAAATTGTATTTACAATTCCAATGGAATGAGCTGAGTAAAGCCTGTAAAAGTAGGAATGAACAAAAGTTCTGGTCCTTAATTTCACTCCATAAGCCAGATTCTAACTGCAGTTTTAATTACTGCATCCCTGCTGACTCTTGGTGCTCTTATTTTGGTACTATCTTTGACAGCAGCGTAAACCCAGGGGATCACACTTCCTCATCCTTGGTAAACTCTTATCCAGTATGGCCCCCAGTTTCAGAACAGGAAGTGATTGAACTCATTGATTCACTTGCTGCAGATAAAGCCCCTGGTATGGACATGATCACACTTGAGGTTTTAAAAAATAACTCTTATTGGTGGGCTCAGATTCTGGCCAAAATTTTTACTTTTATTAATTCTACCGGTATTTTTCCTGCAAGCTGGAAACAGAGTATTATTGTCCCAATTTACTAAAAGAGAGACAAAATGAACCCTCACAATTATCAGCCTATTTCTTTACTGGATATTAGTTCAAAAATCTATTCCCTCTTTCTTCTTAACAAATTGACCAAGTGGGTAGAGGAAAAAAACGTGCTATGTCAAGAACAAGCTGGTTTTAGGAAACAACGTAGCAATACTGATCAGATTTTTGTGTTGCACCATTTAATTGCAAAATATTCTGTCAGGCCACATAAATGACTCTTTGTAGCATATATTGACTTCTCTTCAGCATTTATCACAATTTCTAGAACCCGTCTACGGGAAAAGCTCAACAAAACTAATATTGACAAGAGACTTCTTTTCCTAATACAACAGTTTCCTTTGTTTTAATACTTTGATGAGGGTTAGGATTAATGGTGAGGGAAGGTTAACGAAAGCCAATTACACCACTGGAGGGGTCAGACAAGGTTGTTTGCTAGCCCCCTTACTTTTTAACTTGTATTTAAATTACATAGTAAGCACCTTGCTACATCCTGACTTTTTTCCCCCTTTTATCGGCAATAACAAGATCACAACTTTGATGTATGCTGGTGATATTGCATTATTATATCTTAACAAGAAGGCTCTTGTGCGGATCCTCAACAAATTATTTGAATTCAGTAAACAGGAGCAACCGAAGGTGAATTTTGATAAATCAAAAATAGTTGTTTTCGGAAATCTTTCTCCAACTTATAACTGGCCAGTTGTTCCCCGTAAAATTGAACAGGTTCCAGTCTTCAAATATTTGGGTGTTCTCTTTGTTAAAAAATCTACGTGGAACTCTCAGATACACAATACAAAAACACAGGCCCAGAAAGCAACCTTTGCAATAATTAAATTCTTTCATGCCAAGAGAGGTAACTTGGTTCCTTCTGCTCTCAAGGTTTTTCTAGGCAAGGTGATACCACAATTATTTTATAGCATTGAGGTATATATGGCATTGAGGTATTTTATGGCATTGAGGTATATGGTAATCATCACAAATTATATGCATTGACTAGATAGACAACTAGACTAGATAGGCATTGAGTAGATAGGCATTAGAAATTGTACAAAATAAGCTTCTAAGACATATTCTTGCCCTCCCTCCTTCAGCTTTCCTTAAAGCTGAGTTTGACTTGGTTTCCATCAGAGCAAGACCCAGTTTATCTATATTAACCTATTGTAACAGGGTTCTGAATATGCCTGAATATCGACTTTCCAAACTTTGTTTTGAGGAACAATGGAAAATTGGTAGATGGGCCAGATCTGTATATTCGATGCTGTCTGCTATTGCTTTTTCCGCTGATATTTTTGTTTTTGCTGAATTTAAGCACTTCTTAAGAGACTGGATATACAAGCTAGACAATGAAAAGGAACTTACCTTTTTAAGTCTTCTAAATTGTCTCATTTTATTGTCTTTTTAAAACCACTCATTCCAGACTGCAGTATCTCCACTCTCTCACTTTCCCTAAGCTGAAGAGGGCCTTTATGGCATTACACATTCAAACTATGCCTTCTGCAAGTCTCAAAGGCAGATTTCTTGCCATTCCTAGGCACCTTAGATTCTGCATCTGTGGGTCTGGTGAGATTGAGATGTAGTGCATTACATCCTCTTCTGCCATCTTAATCATGTGCCCAGGTTAAAATTCTTAGCACCTATTTTGGCCTCGTGGCAATATAAAAATCCTGTATTTGCAGTATCTGATCATGACCCAAATGTCATACACTTGACAGCCCTGTTTGCTAGGGCTGCTCAAGTTATTGGTAAGAGAGCTGTAGAATCTTCTAATGTTGTGCTGGATGCTTAAGCTTTCTAAAAGAGGCTGGTTTTAAGCTGTTTTCTTGTTTTAAATTATGCATCTTGTGGTTTTAATCTTGATTTTATTTTCAGTAAAACTGTGATTACTTTTAGTCAAACAAATAAACTATGACTAATGACAGAAAAACATTTTTTTATTTCAATTCAAAGCTGCAATTTACAAGACAGAATCCTCCTCCTCTTTCTCCTTTAAAATATCATCCATTTATGCACTCTTGCATTGAATAGGCAATGTCAAATATTGACTTATTCCACTTTAGCTATGTATTTCAGGGCAAAGTTTAGGCAATAATGAGGTGCAGGGGAAGTTTAGAATGACCTAATGAGAATGTGATTGTTTTCATTCATTCATTCAATTTGTACTCTTATCCTTCTTCCCTAAGAGCATCCAAAGCAGCTTACAATAATAATTTATAATATACAAAGAATGATAAAAATCCAATTAAAAACTACATATATTTCAATTATATAGAGAATATAAAAAGCAGGTATACTGTAAATTTAAAAAGCAGACAGCAGTACAAGACATTAAAAAGTTAATATTGTAAAACAGCCACTAAAGGGCATCAAAACCTTTTGTGAATAAAAATGTCTTCAGGCTCCACTAAAGAGTAACTTGTCTTTCGGTTCATAGGGTTGGGAATTTCATAATTCAGGCACCACCACAGAGAAGGCTTTTTTCTGGCCTCCAGCCTCCTAACTTCTCTCAGTGGCAGCACATTCACAAACAATGGAATATGCAGTGGTTTGATGCTGGAACTCCTTGTTGATAATAAATAAGTGTTTGATAAAAGCAGTTTAACTGCTTCCCTTTACAACTGTTTAAAAACAGCATTTCTTCCTGTTGTAGAGAGGAACACTGTAATGAGAAATGCAAATGAGCACCTGCCTGTGCCTGGCTTAGCTGAAGAATGGGATGATTGTTTGCATGACTGCCTCTCTACAACACTTGAAAAGCAGTTTTTAAAATTTGAAGTGGCCATTTGTGTTGAGTCAAATCTATATATATATAAAAAGCATCTTAATCATCATCACTGACTCATCAACACCCAGCCAAAACCACTGGGCCTGTAAGAGTGAAATTTGATGAGGGTATTCCTTCCATGATGGAGGAATCCACTGAAAGAATCAGTTTTCGTAAATTCCAACCAGAAGGGGGTGAAAAGGGGTGCAGTGCGTTTTATAAAACTGATCTTCATTGTCATTACGGACTCATCAACGCCCTGCCAAAACTGTCGGGCCTAGAATCATGAAATTTGGGGAGGGTATTCCTTCTGTGATGGAGGGAGTCACAAAGAACCAGTTTTCAGAAATTCCAACCGGAAGGAGGTGAAATGGGGTGCAATGTGTTTTCTTCCTAATACTTTGCATTGAAGACTCAGTGACTGATGGATGCTCTGCCCCAACCCCTGGACCTAGAAGTGTGAAAATTGGAGAGGGTGTTCCTTCTGTCACATCAAGAAAAGATGTGGAGAAATTTAACCCTTAAGGGGCTGAAAATGGGTGCAACGTATTTTTGTTCTACTTAACATGGAAGACTATAGAACATCCATCGAATTTGGTGCTCAATGCCTGGCGCACTGGGGGGATGTTGTTCAGAGGGAGGGGTTGCATGGGAAGGATGTTGTGCATGGGGGGCTGTTGCACATTGAGAGGTGATGTGCATGTGTAAATCACATGGGTGGATGCTGTGCATGGGCGGATGCTGCGCATGGGGTGATTCGCATAGGGGTGATGTGCATGGGGGATGGTGCACTTGGGGGGATCTGATGTGCCTTTTCATGACATCTGTGCCTTTCTAAATTGTAGTCTTTGGCACAGTGAGCAGTCACAGCAGCGTCATCAGCGAAGAGGAAATCCTGCAAGCATTTCAGCTGGACTTTGGACTTTGCTCTTAATCTAGAGGGATTCAAGAGTTTCCATTTGATCTAGTCTGGAGATAAATTCCCTCTGTTGCATTTCCAAAAGCATGTTTCAGCATGACAGCAAAAAATGATCTTGAATAAAGTTGGCACGAGGACAGAGCTTTGCTTCACTCCACTTGGAATGTCGAAGAAATCTGATGTTATGTTATGCCTGGTTTGAAATTGCACACAAACTGGCAATAGAAATTTAGAGCTAAACAAGACGATCAGCCACGCCTGTGAGTAGAACTGTATTAGCAAGTAAAACAGGTGTAAGCAATATGTAATATAGAATGTAATAGGTCAGCAACCACCCAAGATGTGTATTTTGGGGAGCTATACCAGAAGGTATGTGGGAGCTTTTGAGTCTAAATGTTGCATTTTATTTGCTATATATTTTGTGTTTGGATGCTGCAAAACCTATTTACAGTATACTTTCTACTGGATCTTTATTTGCGCATGCTGCCATTATTTTCAGGCGGGTACTCTGAAATTTAAAGCTTAACAGGTTATGGGCCCAGTCAGCCCAGTTTGCACAGTCTGCCCTGTCCGCTTCCAGTGAATTCCTGAATCTACTGACTGTGTTTCCTGTCTTGCCTGAGAGAAAGACACGTTGATGAGTGTGCACATTGCTGCATTTGTTTGCCGGGGTCAGGCCGGATCCAGTAAGTCTACAGTGTGTGGGTAAGGATGCCTGCAGCTGCTGCTCCCCCACTTACCATCCCAAAGTTGTCAGACTCTATTTAAGTTGAGCTATAAAAGCTGAGGCCTTTCTGAGACGTGAAGAGCTGTGGGACGTTGTTAATGACCCCCAAGAAACTTAACCCCACAGGAGGAGGTATTAAATGAGCGTGCACGTAGCAATATTATTCTATTGATTGAGGATGACCAGCTGTTTCACCTCAGGAATTTAGTGTCTGCGCACAACTGTTGGACTATGCTCCGAGATGCTCATGTTTGTACCACTGCCACATCGCAGATAAGCCTGACACATCGGATCTACAGGATCAGATTGCAGCCTGGTGGCAGCATGGCCATATCTAAAAGATATGAAGTGTCTCTTTTCCAAGATGGAGGAGAAGCAAGTTACATTTACTGAGGTACATAAAGTATGTACTATTCTTTCAACCTTGGACTCTGCATATGATGTCATTTCTTCCCTGGACTCACTCGTGCAACAGATATGGACCCTCAATATGTAATTGTCTGCTGGACGAGGAACAGAGGAAGGCAGATAGCAAAGCAATGAGGGGCCTTGTTGTTTCCTCTTCCCCTGTGTCTGCTGTTCCTACTTTTGCCAACCCTGAGTCCTTATCGACCGTTTTAGCCATGAAGTGTTGTTTCAGCTGCAATTCTGATAAACACCTTATGAAGTTTTGCCCTTTAAAAGATCCAGGAGGGGACAATGTCAGAAGAGAGGGCTTGGTCATGTACAGTTTAATATGCTTACCATGGCAAAAGGCTACCGGCAATGTGGTTGTGCGATTGATAGTGGAGCAAGTCATTATATGGCCATGGATGCTTCTATGTTTTGTAAGCTATCTTCAGCTGCTGTGTCTGCAGTGCATTTGGCAAATGATTCATATATAAACATTGAAGGGCACGGAGACGTATACATTCCAGGGCTTGGTGAGTATGTAACCGATGTGTTATATGTGCCTTCCCTCTGGCAGAATTTGTTGTCTGTGGTTGCACTTGCAAAAGCCAGATTCAGGTTTTCATTTGCTGATACCTACTGTGACATTTTCAAGGGAAAACGTCAGTGTGCTAGTGCTACAATGAAGAATGGACTATATAGCTTGGACAATTCAAAAACTGTGCATTGTAACAGATAAGCATTATTAATCTCTAATAATCTATAGTATTGATCCTCAATACTAACACCACTAAGTAAAGAGAGCAATACTTTAAAGCAACACTCAGGCTAAGGCCTCCAGTTCCATGTTGTAAAGCATTATGGGTAAAGTATGAGTCTAAAGATTGCAAGTAAGCAGAATAAGTAGAAGCACATAAGAATGTGGCAACATGGTAAATGTTCTAGTCCTTGACTAACAATGGAACAGTATAAAGTATGGTACATAGCATGCTATGGGTTGCAACAACTGTATGATACATGCGTCAAATGGTGTGGACTAAGTTAGCGAATTAAAGTTGTCCTAAAAATGAAGTAATGCAGTATGTGATTGGAGAGATACTGATGAGTTACTACTGGTAAGAATTTGTTTGATAGATGATGTCAAGTGCAAATCAAAATGTATGATTTACTGAATCTTGGTGATGTAAATTTGAGTATTTAAGACCCAGCATATCCGGTGCTCAGGGTTCTAAGCCATTTTCATGAAGGATTCCATAAGGACGATGCCTAGATCCTATTGTATCTACAATAAAGACATTTGCTGCTCTTTAATCCCTGGACTCTGGACTTAGTTATTTCTTAGGAATTTGAAAGTGTTCCTAAGGTTGGAGCAGTGGTGGGCTCCAGCAGGTTCGCACCTATTCTATAGAACCGGTTGTTAACCAGAGATAGGACATATAAAGTTTAAAAATAGTCATTTAAAAGTGGCTGCCAAATGGGCAGAGAACCGGTTGTTAATTTCTTTGAAGCCTATCACTGGGTTGGAGGTGTAAGAAACCTACTTGGCGACCCGTGTCAGGATTTCTGCAACATAATCTGGGGGCCCGTCTTGAGATTTGCTAAGAAACCTCCTGCACCCCAACATCTGCCTGGAGAAAAATCTGCCTGGAAGGATCTGCCTGGAAGACATCTGCAGTACACCAAGGATCTACATCAAGGACAACACATTTTGCACCCAAGGGCTACAAAGACACCAGCATCATCCACCCTGACTGCTTCCATTGATCTTCATCTCGGGGTACCACCAACTGCGTTTTGTTGGAGAGATAATCATCAAAGAAGCAGCAGAGCACCAGTGCGTCAAAGACCATTTGGGATAAAGACAAAGAAGGAAAAAACAGAAAAAAAACCAAAAAGACAAGAAGAAGGCCTACAAAAGTCAAGTGAGTATTCCCCCCACTGAATAGCTCACTTTGGAGTAAGTGTGTGCACACATTGTAGGCAGTATGAGCCCCATTAAAATTGGATAATGGGAAAAAAGGGCCCGTATATACCCCTTTTTAGAGTTGTTAACCAGTAGCCAGCGGTTGCCCGTGAACCCTGAACTCAGTGGGTAAGAGGTAAAGATTGTAAGTGCATCAAAAGGGTGACAGAAAACAGTGCATGAGTTCAAGATGGTAAGAATATAAGCTACTTGAGAACCTCAGGTTCAAGACAGGCTAAGCTAAAAAGCATATAAATTACCTGAGAACTAGCACTTGGATTGTAAAGTAAGAGCATGCATTACAATGCTGGAGACCTCTTAACATAATGAAACTCCTTCCCAGCATTTGATTGGAGGGGGCTAAGCTCTCTTAACTAGCCAGTAGTCCTGAAAAGTTAAAGAGAGAAGGCCAAAATCTCATCTGCTGAGGAAAAAGTAACACAATAGAACCTGGAGAGAGTAAGAAAACCAGATCTCTCACCAGCCCTCCTAGAGGGAGGAAAGCAAAATGCAAGTCATTTTATCCAAAATCTCTTGAAAACCCACCCGGACAGAATATCCATTATGACCCCTTTACGATCTCAGATCATGGAGTGGTGCTCATGAGTGAAAATACATTAACATACCAACAGGACACTGTTGAACCTCACTCTAACAGCCAAAGGGTGAGCCTTCCCCAAGCCTGCAAACCCATTCCAAAGACTGAGAGGCTAGCAAAAGGTCAAAATGACCCCTGGAACCCATCTGAGGTTTCTCTTGTTAAATTTGCAACAAAAGAACAAGGGCAATCCTGGGTTATCAGAGCGCAATGTGTAGATTGTGCAGGATACAGGGTCCAAGTTTTCTTTCATGACCCCCCTAAACGGGGAGAAAAAGAAAAGCTTGCCAAAATAACAGCCCACTTCCAGGAGTTTGCATATATGGGAAGGAAGACCATGCCAACCGCCAGTACTGGGGGGGGGGGGTACAAACACCCACCAGGAGGGTGGGGAAGCCAAGAAGAAAAAGAAAATGAGAGCACACTTCCAACAGTTTGCATATATGGGGAAAGAAAAACTAGGCAAGCTGCCAGTACCTCCAGATGCAATCGTCTGGTAGGGACCGCGGGGAGCCAGAAAGAAAAGCACCCCCACATAAGCTCTCATAAGTTTGTTTCCTGAAAAGCCAGCCAAGTTAAGTTAAGGAGAAGAGGTGCCAAAAGACTTAAAGATATCATTTTGCCTGATCACCAAAATGAAAAGTTTCTGTCTCCGAAGGGCCTCAACCTTCCAAAACTTCGCCTGGCTAATGTGAAAAACTGTGTTTAAACAGTTTGCTGAATGCTGTAGAAACCTGCTTCCAAAATACTGTGTTTCAAATGTGAACTGTATGTAAAAATGAAGAGACATCCAAAACTGTTTCCCTGAAAAGCTGCTCTCTGTGTGTGCCTGCTCTGAAGATTCCGAAAGAATGTTATCAGCTCTGAGCTGCTGGACATTAGCCAAGGTGCACTTTAAAAAGGGGGCGAGGTAGCCCCAGTTTGCCTGAACACTCTTAAAACTGAAGCCTTGCTGTGGATTTACAAATGTTTGTTTGAAATTGCCTTGCTGCTAAAATGGCTGTAAAAAAGGTTACCATGTTACCATGCGCCTCTAGTTGAAAGAGTTCCCTGCAATGGGGTTCCAAGGATGTATCTGCATCTGGAATCCAACTCAGCATAAAGCATGGACCTCAGACCTTGTGAGTAAACCTGAAAGGGGTACTTCCAGCGACCAATTGAACTCCTGCCAAAACCCATTGCCACTGTGCAGAAAGCCCATCTGCAAGTTGGCTTTGAAGAGTGATCCCAACGTCCCACTCAAGTGAATTAACTTCCAGCATGAGTGCACCTGGTGACTCAGTTAAAGGTTATTTAACAGCTGAAGGTTGATCCCAGCTTTGTCTGCAAAGGTTGTTTTCCAAGATCCAGCATGAATTGTCAGCATTAAAAAAAAGATGTCGGCCCCAGATGCTGCAGCCAAACATCTTAGCATGGTGCCTGCATAATCCAAAAAGGCACACCACTCTAATGAGCTGTTGGAACCCAATGCCCTGGTGTGGAACCTTCCAGCTGATTCAAGTGCACCATCCATCCAGTGAACCCCAGCAGCTCTGCACAACAACCCTGCATGTCCTGTAATACTTCAACATTGCAGATGCATCTCCACCAGACCCCAGATGCCAAGCAACAAAGCATCACCCGACCCAGTGCCTTCCTGTAGAGCCTTCCCTGCTGGCATCATCCAGCCATCTCCTTGTGACCTGAAAAGATGCCTACGCTCCAGCATTGCACAGCTGCAAAATGCAACCCCACCAGGCCTCAGAAGCAAGCTAAGCGCAGCTGTAAAGTGCACCTCTGCCAAATTCCAGAAGCAATTTATCGCTCTCCAGCAACTACGGCTGCTCATCCAAGCTTCACCACGCATTCAGCCCAGATGACATTGTCCAGCTCAACCCAGTTGCAATACTGTTCCCAAGCAACAGAATCTGCACCAGGAGTGTAAGTATGAATTAGTGTAGGGTTAAATCCAAGCTTAATGGTTAAGCCCAAAAGTCTTATCTTTTATCAAGCCTTGCCAGGCCAGCCAGACCTTAAGCTTGCCTAAGTAACTTTACAAGTGCCCTTTCTATTAGAGCCAAAGAAATGCCCAAAGCAAAAAAAGTTTCAACATGGCTATTCAAAATAGCAGCAGTAACTTTAAACCCATGCGAGCACCTGCACTAAGTGCCCGTTTGCTCAAAGTGCCTGCTTGTTCAAAAGGTCTCAAAAATTGGTTTTAAAGCCTTAGCTTGCCAGAATGCAGCTTTGCTTGCCATAATAGCAGCTTTGCTCTGGTGTTCAGATCCTAGGCCATAGTAAGCCAGGCTCAACCAGCCTGCACAAACTCAAACCTTGCCAACTGCTTGCACAGAAAGTTCTGGCCTTCAAGGCCTAATAGAAGTAAAAGAGAGAACCAACTAGCCGAGGTTTCTGAAGCAAAACACCCATCTGCCCCAAAATAAAAAGTTTCCCCAAAAGCAGCCAGATGCAAGTAAGCCCAGCATTCCAACAGATGCAAGCAAGCACCTGCTTGCCACCTGCAAGCCTGCCACCCAGCACCTACCAAAGTCAGAAGTTGCCAAAACAAAGTCAAGCCAGCCGAGGTTTCCAAAAGCAGCACAGCTTCCTCGAAAGCCATCTTGGGTCAGCTGATTGCTAGTCGAACCAAGCCCAGCAAAAGTGGTCCTTCAAGTAGCTGTTTGATGTTTCCCTGATTCTTGTGAAGAGCTCCTGGTTCTTTCGATGAGGATTCATCGTACTCAAGTGAGGGGGTTCCCTCCTAACTTTAAAAAGGGGCTCCAGTTTGGGCTCCGTTTGTGTTTGTGTTCCAGAATTTGTTTTTTTCAATCCTTGTTAGTATAGTCTAAAACCCTTTGAACTATAAAAGAAAAACTTTGACTTTTCAGAAGGCCATTGACTCCCAGGAACTTTGTCAAGTCTGGGAGCGAAGCCAAGAACCTTGAACACTGTATTCAAGATTAGCTCCTTATGAATTAAGAATTGTGACTTTTTTAAGCCTGTTTCTTTTACAAAACAATTTACCTATTTGTCTTTTAAGTATTTCCATAAGCATTTTAAGGTGCTAAATTGTGTATATATATATATATATATATATATATATATATATATATATATATATATATATATATATATATATATATGTATTGTATTGTTTATTGCCTGCAACAAATTCACTAAACAATTGTTTTCTTAAGATAACACTAAACATGTGCAGAGTGTTTTCTAAGTTTAGTGTGTTACAGTTGCCAAAGACCTTTTTGGGCCCTAAGCCAACTCCTGGGCGCATCGCCAAAAGAAGCTGCAACATTTTCCTAAAGGACTAAATGTTCTTGTGTTTCAGAAGAACTATATTCCTCATTAAGGACTATAAACTTGAGTTTTCATTCTAAAGTGCATTCCTGATAAAATATTGCAATTTCTTATGTTAATACTTAAATGTTTTATAGTATGTACATAATACTAATGGTTGCAAAAAGCTAAAAACCTAAAACAAAACTTTTCCTTTCCAGAAAAGTCAAGGCCTGCTTATTTTTGCTCATTTGAACATTATTCATGAACATTTAAAGTATGTATTATTGCTAACTGTATTGATACATTAATAGTCCATAAGTATTGTTATAGTGTGCCTGAAACAGAATGACCATGGTTTTAAGTGGATTTCTTTAGGTACATTCAAATGAAACATGCAAAGCAAAACAGATTTAATGCAACACAGAAGGAGTCTATAGGCTGATTGAATTGTTAAAGAGTTGTTTTATTTCAGTACGCCATAATCCATCTCATGTGCTTGTGTGCAAGTTGCTTAAAGTCATGTGTCTAATGAAATAAAATTATTTTGTTCTGTCAAGTAAACATGAGTTTTATAAGTATAAGTAAGTTTAATATTGCATTGTCTTGGTTTCTTTCAAACAGTATTTTAAGTTCTACTGATCTGAATTAAAAATCGATGTGATTTATCTGATCAAAACTAATAGTAACCTGAAAGCTGATGGCCACAGTTCCTAGGTGTGCTGTTATGTTAAAATCAATCACAAAAAAGCAGTAATTCTTAAAATAAAGTTCTAATATGAATTTAATGCATCAGTGCACATGCATTCATAATTCATATTCACATATTCCAAAGTATCAAAGTTGTATTTGCCCTAAAATTAAGCAGTGATTTAAAAGTCTTAAGAAGTCAAAAAGTCTTATCTAATTGCCTGGTTTGTATTATTGCTGAAGGAGGTACCAGCAGGCTGGTACACATGCATCATAACCACATGTTCTTAATGCATAAGTTAAGATTGTATTTCTCTTGAAATAAGATTATGAAATGTTTTCCTAATTTTAGAATTAAGGTATTTCTGCATTGTATTGATGTTTGGTAAACACATCTGGTTATTTAATTTGTAATGTTATCTAAGAATTATTGGGCAGACCAAGAATTTCTCAGCCATATATCATAAGCAATATGTGAGTGCCTTTATTAAGACTGTATTGTTGTACTGTATGATTGTATTGCTACATGTATTTTTGTTCGATTTGTTTGAATGTATATCAGCAATATTAGTAACCATTGCAACATCACAAGTTCTAAAGCAAGTATTCAAAAAGCCATGCTAAGTTGTAAGTAAGCAAACAAACCACACCATGTATATACAACTAAGTAGCATGCCTCATGAAAGTAGCATGCACATTTCATGAAGAAAAGCAATTGCAATAGCAACTAACCCTAACCACTGACCCTAAGATGAAACTCCAGAGCCAATGAAATTGTCTCTGTAAGTTTCATATTAAAAGGGGGGGAATAGATTTAACAGATAAGCATTATTAATCTCTAATAATCTATAATATTGATCCTCAATACTAACACCACTAAGTAAAGAGAGCAATACTTTAAAGCAACACTCAGGTTAAGGCCTCCAGTTCCAAGTTGTAAAGCATTATGGGTAAATTATGAGTCTAAAGATTGCAAGTAAGCAGAATGGTGCTGGCCAGCCTATTGAGTCTGGCCGGCCAGTTTATTCCCACCGGCGAGTTAGTACAGCCAGAGGAGATGTGGTGGCAGCCCATTGGCTGCCAGGGCTTTAGGGGGCGGCGCTGAGCTCACGGAGGCGAGCGTCCTGCCCGTGAAGCCACATTCGGCTTCTGAGCATCGTCGGGAGCAGCGGCTTCCAGGAGTGCTCTCCCTCGATGCTTGGGCAGGGCGCGTTCCCTGCTCGCCAGGACAGGGTCCTTGCGTGGAGGCATTGGGGGAGGGTTAGTCCCTCTTAGGGTGCCCCCGTGCCTGGCTTTCGAAGGCTGAGCACCGTGCAGGGAGGGTTCGTCCTCCTTCAGGGCGCCCCCGTGTTGTGTGCTTGCCTCACTGGGGCTTCCTTTGGGGGGGCAAGGAGAGGCTGCGGGGAGGCTTCCGTCCTCTTGTAGGACACCCCCGCACCATCCTTGCTCACCCCCCGGTGCTTTTCTTTGCTGGCTCTGGGCCAGCCTCGTGGCTGCAGTGGCCATTTTGTGGCGGCAGCCATTTTGGTGCCATTTTGGGTTGAGCCTTGGGCCTCATGGCATTCTGGGTCAATTGCCTTGGCCCCAACCCCCCCTTTTTCTTCTGTTTGGAGGCTCACTTTTTGGGCAGTAGCCAGGTGTCTTGTCATTTTGCAGCAGCCATTTTGTGTTGCTCTTTGTAGTGGGCAGCCATTTTGGTTTGGGCCTTAGGTGCCTTGTGGCTGGCGGCCATTTTGGGTGCAATTGCCTCAGGCCCACCCCCCTCTTTTACACATCTGTTGGGGGGCTCAATTTTGTTAGTCAAGCACTTTTTCTTTGCTGTTCCAGCTTGGCTGGCTCCTGAGGACCTCTCTTCGTGGGACCCTGTGTCTAGCTGTGGTAGCAGCTGCACGTATCCTAGCGCTGTAGCCGCTGCAGGTATCCTTCAGTGTAAAACTAAGCCATACACAGTCTTGTCTGTTTATTGTGGGGTTTGGGGTTTACACTATGGGAAAAAAGGTACAGAAATGGGGTGGTAAGGCCCCCAGATGCCCACCCCCCTCCTCCCCCTCCATCTGAGCCTACCTCCTCTAATGAGGAGCTGGAGCAGATGGAGCATAGGGTCTTGGTTGAGCGTTATAAGGCGCTCGAGAAGGAGTTGAAGGACTGGGCAGAGGGTAAGGGTGATGGGGGTTCAGTTTCTTCTCCTGCTCATTTTACTCGGGTCTTTTACCAGGAGGGAAAAGAGGGCATTGCCCTTTGCAGCTCGCCCTTCCAGGTCCTGAGGGCAGTGCCACTTCTGGTCATCTTCGTGCAGAGATGCCAGTCCAGGTTCAGAGATGCCACTTCTTCCTTCCCTATAAGTGGGGCTGCTTCATTAGAAGGAAAAGTGGATGATTTGCCAGAGGTTGTAGGATATTGGGGGGGTGAGATTTCTTCCCCTCCCCCACCTAAACAACAAGCTATGATGGCACCTTGGTGGGTATCTGGCTGGGGGGTACCTGGTTGGGGACCCACTTACTTTCCTTGGCCACACATGGGTGTTAGCCCGACAGCTAACGCATGGTCTGGTTTTGGGCGTTTAGCACGACAGCGCGATGCTGATGATGGAGAGAAGCTTAGAGGTGGCCTTCCTGGGAGGAAATCCAACGGCTGGCCAGGTATCTTGATGAGGATGATGGTCCAGAGGACCGCCCTTACGGCAGCATTGATCTGCCTTTGGGTGGCCATTTGGCCATGTCAGTAAAAGAGAAGATCTGGAGAGGGGATTACGTGGACCTCTTCAGTCTTCTTCAGTCTCAGCCAGAGAAGGTTCCTAAGGTTGGGGAACCCGAGAGGGATGCTGAGACCACTAAGAAGAGGAAGGTTGATCATAATTGGACCAACTGGCTCTATGGATACTGCATATATATGGCAGTAGTAGTGCAGCTGCGTCCAAAGAGGGCTCTGGCATTGATCAAATATCTGGACATTGTCCACCGGACCTTCAGGGACTTTGGGGGCCAGGCTTGGCTCCAATATGATCAAACCTTTGTCTTTGGGCAGGTAATGACCCGGCTTTATCATGGTCTGTCCCAAAATTTGAATTATGGTTGCAAGTCATGGCTACTGCCCGGCCCATCCCTGGTGACTCCTTGGACAGTGGCCACTTAATTGCCCGCAATACGGTGACACAACCCAAGGCGTCTTCGGACGCCTCGGGCGTTCAAGGTCGCCGGTTGTGTTTTGAATTTAACTCGGCTGGGTCCTGCTCCAAAGTCGGGTGTTTTTACACCCATGCTTGTTCAGGATGCGGTGGAAAGCATCCGGCAACTGCCTGCTTCAGGAACAAAGGAGCCAAACAGTCAGGAGGCCGGGGGGGGTACAAAAGGTGGCGGAGGACCACCTGCTCTCCCAGCTCCTAGTAAAGGGCCCCAGTCCGATTAATTTGGGTGTTTTGGAGGGTCTGCTGAGGTGTTACCCTGATCAGCAGGCTGCCCAGTACTTGTTTAAAGGTTTTTCTGAGGGTTTTAGGATTCCCTCGCCTACACCGGATCACGCCTTTTGGACTGCTAACCTTAGGTCGGTAAAAGGTATGGAGGATGTGGTCAGGAAGAAGATAGCCAAAGAAGTTGCGGCTGGCAGAGTGCTTGGCCCTTTTGCTTCCCCACCTTTTCCCAATTTAAGGCTGTCACCCATGGGTGTGGTGCCTAAGAAGGCCCCTGGTCAATTTCGTCTTATACATCATCTTTCCTTTCCCAAAGGGGAGTCAGTCAACGATGGGATCCCTGCTCACCTTTGTTCAGTTAGGTACACTTCCCTGGATGAGGCTGTTCGCCGCTTGCGAGCTTGCGGAGCTGGGGCCATTATGGCTAAAGCGGATATTCAATCAGCTTTTAGGTTGTTCTCAGTTCATTCAGGTGATTTTTGCCTGCTGGGCTTGTGGTTTGAGGGGGGCTATTACGTGGACAGGGCTCTCCCGATGGGTTGTTCTATCCCTTGTTCTGCCTTTGAGGCATTTAATACATTCCTAGAATGGGCCCTGAGGTTTAGGTCTGTTTTTGGAGATGTGGCCCATTACTTGGATGATTTTTTATTGATGGGTGTCGGTGACTCTGTTGAGTGCCACCGACTCTTGTCCTCCTTTCAGAGCCTCTGTTTAGATTTAGGTGTTCCTCTGGCTAAGGAGAAGACAGAGGGCCCAGCCACTTCGCTGACCTTTCTGGGGATCAAGCTGGACACTGTTGCCCAGTGTTCCAGTTTGCCTGCTGACAAGCTAGCCACCTTGTGTGGCTTGCTGGATCAGGCCCTGAAGGTGAGGAGGCTGACTCTTAGGGAACTCCAGATTTTAGTTGGTCACCTTAATTTTGCATGCCAGGTTGTAGCCCCGGGGCGTGCCTTTCTTCGGAGGTTATATGATGCCATGATTGGCCTGACTGCACCTCACCACAGGGTGCGGGTTTCAGCCGGTATGAAGGAGGATTTACAGGTCTGGCTGACCTTTTTATCTGAATTCAATGGCATCTCTTTTTGGAGGGAGGTTCAGCTCCTTAGGGCTGACCTGCAGGTTCATTCTGACTCTGCAGGTGGCCATGGCTTTGGAGTTTATTTTCGGGGTAGGTGGTGTGCTGAGCCCTGGCCTGAGCACTGGCGGACTAGCAATGTTGTTATGGATCTCACCTTCTTAGAGTTGTTTCCTTTGGTGGTGGCGGTGCACATATGGGCTGATCATTTCCAGAATTCTACTATTAGGTTCTGGTGTGACAACCAGGCTGTGGTGCATGTCATCAACAGTCTTCTAGCTCTCTGAGAGTTATGCTCTTGGTGCATGCCTTTGTTTTGCAATGCCTGGACATAAACTTGGTAGTATCTATTAAACATGTCCCGGGGCTAGAGAATGGGGTAGCCGATGCTCTGTCGCGTTTTCAAGTGGAGCGCTTTCGGCAACTCGCCCCAGGAGCCCATCCGGATCCAGACCCCATGCCAGAGTGGCTTTGGAGCCTTGGACCATGAGGGCTTGGGACATTATGGCAGTTATATATAGAAGGTGGAGGATTTCATGGCCCTTTTGCCATATTTGTGTTTTGTTACTGTCCTGGCCTTTGTATATTCGGATTGCATCTTTGATCTATTGCTTATATTTCTCTGCTCTTGTTTATCAGCAGGTTGCTAGGAAGGACAGTACATGAAGCTTTCGGATGCGGTGCATGCTGGGGGGCACAAGATGTGATCGACCCACTGTCCTAGATGAACGTCAGCCAGTGACAATTTGACTTTTGGATGGTTTGTTGGCAGTTCATGGGAGGGGTTACTGCTCAGATTTTGAGCATGATCTCAGACTGACCTGAGGGCTTTTGGGGCTATGGTTAAGATGGGGGCTCTGCCTCCTCAGCCTCTCTGTTAAGTGTGGGCTCTGAGACTTTATGGATTAGAGTCTTCCCTGGGGGGGTCCCCTATTGCAGCATTTGAATGGGGAGCCCCTTCCTATATCTCAGTTTCGGGCAGTTTTTTCCAGGACACTGACCACTCTTGGACTGCTCACTGTGCACTATTTTGGTGATTGGGACAGTAACCCGGGCTTTTGGCTTGGGTCTTCCTGCTGCAGTCGTTCCTTGCATCGACCTCTAGTGGTCCTATGCCTTTGAGTTCTTTGAGGACAAAAGGGATCCTTTGTGCTGGGTCGCTGGGTTGGCCATGGCATTATAATAAGTGTTGTCATGGGCTGTTGTGGCACTATTTGTGCAGTTATGGACTTATCTTCTTTTTGTTTTATTATTGATGCACCCTTACCTCTACTGCTCCGAGTTCATGTTTGTGGGTCGATCCATCCTTTTCTGTCTTGCAATGGCCATTTTGTGGCAGCTCCTGCTTCGGATGGGCCTCAAGTTCATATGTCTTGGGCATTAAGGCTGTATGTCTTGGGCAGTTAGGAGGGTGGGGTCATTTGCCCCCTGTTTGTGAGGGAATTTTGGCAGGGCAACCCTTTCCCAGAAGTTTTGGTCCATGATGGACAGTATAATTAATGCCTAGAGGTTGGATGCCTCGCAGTGGGTATGGATTGGATATCATTGCCTTTTTTTAACCTGGTTACCCTTTCTTCCACGATGAGTGGGGTGTGGGGACAGGCTTGTGTTGAGTTGATCTCGCCCGTGAGCGGGTGCATGCTTGAGTGGCATGCTTGCGATCAGTACTGAGGGATCGTTGCCTGCCATCCTTATCTTTTATTGGAAACTGCCCCCATAATTTTTACACACCTGTGGGATGCATCATATGGCCCAAGCTTTGCAGAGGTATTTTTGATCAGGGGACTGCTTTCCTGTCTTAATGGGGCAGTGGAACCATATTCTAGACAGGTTCCCCATGTAGCAGATGTCGTGCTGGAATAGGCAGGATAGGCCATTGGTGACTGCCTGAGATGGCAAGGATCAGGGTGTTGCATAGCGAGCCTCGTGCTACTGGACCAGACATAGACCTATGCGGCTAGCCCTGTACCTGGGAATTAATATAGGCTCGGTCAACTGGGCAACTGGTTGGCCGAGCACCCAGCCATCTCGACCCTGGAGTTGGCGTTGGAGGGCACCTCCTGAGTGGGGTGTTACCCAAGCCAGGCTTTCGCCCATCCCTATTTTTGTAGTTACCAGCACGACTTTGTTAGCAGTTCCCTGTTTTTATTGATGTTAAAATAGTTAATAAAGTGGCCCTTTATTTCCACATCTGCCTCCGTGTACTTATTCTGCGCCGTGGATGATAATAGTGCTGGCCAGCCTAATTAGTCTGGCCAGCCAGTTTATCCCCCCGGCAAGTTAGTACAACCGGAGGAGATGTGGTGGCAGCCCATTGGCTGCCAGTACTTTAGGGGGTGGCGCTGAGCTCGCGGAGACGAGCGTCCTGTCCATGAAGCCACATTAGGTTTCTGAGCGTCATCCCCTCCCTCCCTCCCTGTGCAGTTTAAGATTAGCTGGTCGCACTATGGGCCAGGTAGGAATTTTTGGGGTCCCTGCTGATTGGCTCTTGCCGGGACCTTTTTTTCTCCTACCCTAAACTGTACTGAAGGTGTTGGGTTAAACTAACCGGTCACTTTATGGCAGGTGTCGTGCTGGAATAGGCAGGTTAGGCCATTGGTGACTGCCTGAGATGGCAAGAATCAGGGTGATGCATAGCAGGCCTAGTGCTACCGGATTGGACATAGGCCTATGCGGCTAGCCCTGTACCTGGGAATTAATATTGGCTCAGTGAACTGGGCAAGTGGTTGGCTGAGCGCCCAGCCATCTCAACCCAGGAGTTGGCGTTGGAGGGCACCTCCTGAGTGGGGTGTTACCTGAGCTAGGCTTTCGCCCATCCCTATTTTTGTAGTTACCAGCACAACTTTGATAGCAGTCCCCTGTTTTTATTGATGTTAAAATAGTTAATAAAGTGGCCCTTTACTTCCACATCTGCCTCCGTGTACTTATTCTGCGCCGTGGGTGATAATAAGTAGAAGCACATAAGAATGTGGCAACATGGTAAATGTTCTAGTCCTTGACTAACAATGGAACAGTATAAAGTATGATACATAGCATGCTATGGGTTGCAACAATTGTATGATACATGCGTCAAATGGTGTGGACTAAGTTAGTGAATCAAAGTTGTCCTAAAAATGAAGTAATGCAGTATGTGATTGGAGAGATACTGATGAGTTACTACTGGTAAGAATTTGTTTGATAGACAGTGTCAAGTGCAAATCAAAATGTATGATTTACTGAATCTTGGTGATGTAAATTTGAGTATTTAAGAAGACCCAGCACATCCGGTGCTCAGGGTTCTAAGCCATTTTCATGAAGGATTCCATAAGGACGAGGCTTAGATCATATTGTATCTACAATAAAGACATTTGCTGCTCTTTAATCCCTAGACTCTGGACTTAGTTATTTCTTGGGAGTTTGAAAGTGCTCCTAAGGTTGGAGGTGTAGGAAACCTACTTGGAGACCCGTGTCAGGATTTCTGCAACAGCATGTAATGAATGTATTTAGCAATAAGCTTGATCATGCTAACTGTACATTTAATGCATAGACGTCTGGGTCATTGTGGGTTTCATACTGTGCATAAAATGTTAGTAAATGCTTGCAAAATGTCAATTGAAAGCTGTATCATATATTTGGACTGCAGTGTCTGTGCTGAAGTTAAGTCCAATATCAGTCCAGTCGAAAGGAGAAGAGATAGAGTTACTTCAATGCCTTTCCAGTTAATGTTCGCAGATCTGATAGGACCCATTCCATTATCTTATGGACATGCAAAATATGTGATACTTATTGTAAATCATTGCTCCAGGTATGCATTTAGTTATCCGTAGAAATCCAAAGATAAGACACTCAAAAAATTTATGGAATGGGTACGTTTTGTTGAAAAGAAATATTCTCATAAGGTATCAGAATTACAGAGTGACAGAGGGACAGAATTTTGTAATAATAAGTTCACCTCATGGCTCAAGAGTAGAGGAATAATGTGGAGGCGGAGCTACGTCGCTGCAATACAGCTACAGTCTTGGAGCTCCAAGATTGAAGCTATCTTTGCTTCTGGCTGGTCCAAACGGACCTAAACCGTCCCGGAGAGATGGTGATAGTGAAAGGCACATCTTGTAGACCTCAGGGATATCGCAAAGTACCTGATTGATACAGGAAAAGCCTTTCTAGCTTGGGGCAGAGAGGCAGCCATTCAAGCTGCTGAAGTTGGGACTGCTCCGATAAGGAAGAGAGAGAAAGGGTGTCGGCTGGTGAGCTTTATTTCATTATCTTAAGAGACATTCTAAAGAAAGAAAATATCTGCAAAAGTTTTGGCAGACTGGAACAAGTGGCGATTTTTGGATGAATGTTAAAGTGATCTGGAAAATACTTTAATTGGAAGTTAAAGGAGAAAGTATTTTAGACTCCTCTTTCAAGATAAGATTGGACGGGAGAGCGTGAGAGAATATTATCTCAGGTGTTCATTTGGATTTTTATCAACAACTTAGAGCTTGTTTTTGAAGCTGTTGGAGAAGAAGATTGTAATAAGAACTTTGAAAGATTAAACAAAGTACAGGGGAGCAAGCACAAGCGGTGAAACTAATTAATGCTGCCATTTGGAGGCTGGAAAGCTTGAAAGAGAAAGTGTTATAGACCCCTCCTTCAAGGACACTATAAGACGATAAGATAAGAAGGGAGAATACCACAGAATACCAGAGAACAGTAATAAATAAATTCGAGCTTACTTTTGAACTTTGTGGAGAAGAAAATTGTAATAAGAGCTTTGGATGTTTAAACAAAGTGTAATGAGCTCTCCCTGTTTCCAAGGCACGTGTCTTTTCCAATAGCTATTAAAAAAAAGTCTTTGCTGTTGAAACTCAATCAGGTATTTTACTTTAAGTAGAAAGCCTCAAAATTTTCATAACTGGATTAAGGCCTGGAAGAAATTGAAGAAATTGATTAACTTATAATTGGACTAAGGTTCAGAGGAACCTGAAGACTTTTAATTAGGTATAATGAGCAGGAAATTTTCAGCTTCTGGCCCTTCAACTTCTGTCTCCGCCTCCCCACCTGGAGGACAACATCCAATACAGATGTTGGCAAAGCAAGATAAAGAACAAGAGAAAGTGACTTTACAGATGATTATGCAATGAATCCAAGAAATAAAAGCAAAATCAGATACCATTGAAAAAAGGATATAGAAAACTGATGAAAAGATTGAACAGATTCAACAAATGATGGTGAAATATGAGAAGAGATTCCAAAAAATTGAAGAAGATAAACAAAGAGATTAAAAAATTGGAGATATCGATAGTAGATTAATAGTGGTTGAACAAGACAAAAATAGGATGCTGGAATGGGAGATGGATAACTCAAGAATATTATCTCAGATTTCAAAATATAGAGGAAGAAAAAGGGCAAAATTTAACTGAGATAATGATAGAAATATTGGCTGAAGCTTTGGAAATTTCAAAAGAGAAGATGATGGATGGAGAAGATGAAGTGTATCGAGTCTTTACAAGATATGCAATGAGAAATAATTTTCCAAGAGAAGTCCATATTAGATTCACAAAAAAAACTATTAAAATGCAAATATTGCAAGTGGCTAGAGAGAAAAAGTTAAAATATAAGGACAAGGAGATTGTGGTCTTAAAACAATTACCAAGAAGAATAAGAGAGATCAGAAGAAAATATCAATTTTTAAGTAAAATGCTATTGAAAAAAGAGGTGAATTACAGATGGTTAATCCCAGAGGGTTTTTGTTTACATGGCAAAAAAAGAGATATAGAATTGATTCAATTGAGAAAGCTGATTTATTTTACGCATAATTTTTTGGTAAGAGAGACAATGAGATAGGAAAAGAGGTCTCATTAATTGAGCTTTTAGAAGACCAAACTGGAAATGGTAAAGAAGAAGGGGTGATAGGTGGAAAGGTGGAATTTAAAGAGCAACGTGAATTAAGATTGATGAGGGCTATTAAACCTAATTACAAAGTATAATTATGGGAGAGAAAAAATTGATTACAATGAACATAAATGGACTCAATTCGGCCATTAAAAGAAGAAAAATTTTCCACAAACTAGAAAAATTAAAGTTTAATGCAGTTTGTTTACAAGAAGTACATATCAAAAAACAACATGAATGTTTATTGGTTAACCCAAAATTAGGGAAATTATTTACTTCTCTGGCTCATTGTAAAAAAAGAGGAGTGGCTTTATATATTAAAGAAACTATCTTAACAAAAGTAATTCACTCTGATGAAGATGGAAGAATATTAATGGTGGAGATAATGGACAATAATGTGAAAACACTTCTGATTGCAACATATGCTCCCAACGATAAACAAGGAGAATTTTACAAAAAATTACATATGAAAATAATTGAACAGGATTATGTTAATATAGTCTTGATGGGAGATTTCAATGGAATAGTAAACAATAAATTGGACTATATTACAACAGTAACTAAACAAAATAGAAAGACTCTTCCTAAATCATTTTTCAAAATGATAGATGAAATAAATTTAAAAGATATATGGAGAGAAAGGAATGCTAATAATAAACAATATACTTTCTACTCAAATAGACATCTATCATGGTCCAGAATAGACATGATTTGGATGTCAACAGAGCTAATGTCTAATATTCAAGAGGTAAATATTGAAACAAGCACATGGGCAGATCACAATCCAGTTATAATTAAATGGAAAGGACAAAAAAAAAAGATCAAGGTGGACATTAAACAATACCATTTTACAAGATAAAGATTTTATACAACAGATGGAGAAAGAACTGCATTTTTTTCTGAGAAAATAAAAAAGATACTTCAACTCAGAATGTTTGGGATGCAATGAAGGCATATGCTAGAGGATTAATAATAGACTATACAAAGAAAAGGAACTTCAAGAAAAGGCAAGATATTAAGGTGTTAGAAGATGAGCATAAAAAACTTTAATTCTGTAATTAAAAAGAATTACAGAAAGCACTACAGGAAAAAGGTATAAAACTGAAAATGGAAGTAATTAAGCATAAAATTAGGCTAATAGAGAAAGAAGAACTAACACAAAAAATTAGAAGTGCTAAACAAAATTACTTCGAAAATGCAAATAAACCAGGTATATGGCTAGCATATAAATTGAGAAAGGAAAAAGAATCAAGAAAGATATTACAGTTAGTAGATGACCAAGGTCAGATTTGTTACAGTAATAAAGAAAAAAGGAATTATTCAAGATTTTTATGGCCACTTATACAAACAAGAGTATATGGACGAGGAAAGAATTAAACAGTATTTACCGAACGCTAATTTACCTAAAATATCTAAAGAGATGCAAAAAGTGTTAGAAAGCAATATAACCATGATGGAATTAACTGAAGCACTTAAAAAGCAAAACAATGGGAAGTCACCAGGCACAGATGGGCTCCCGTCAGAATTTTATAAGACATTACAAGAATCTCTGAGCCTCCCATTGTTAGAGGTAACGAATGAAGTTATGTCAAAGAAGAAGATACCTAAAACATGGTCAGAAGCTTATATTACGCTCATCCCAAAAGAAGAGGCTGATCCACTGCAAATTAAGAACTATAGACCCATTTCTTTATTAAATGCAGATTACAAACTCTTTGCCTCAATTTTGGCAAAGGTTGAAAAAATACTTAAAAAATTTTATTCATCCTGATCAAAACGGATTTCTGCCAAAGAGACATATTAAAGATAAAATGAGAGTAATTTTGGATACTTTGGAAAATTATGAGGCACACTCTGAAAACAAATGGCATTGATATTTTTAGATGCGCAAAAGGCATTTGACAATGTGAATTGGAGATTTATGTTGATTTTATTGGAGCAGATGGGTTTTGCCAGAAACTTTATTCAAGCAATAGAAGCCATATACCATGAACAAACGGCAAAAATAATAGTAGAGGGAGAGAGTAGAGGGAGAGTTGACAGATTCTATAAATATAAGAAAAGGTACAAGACAAGGATGTCCATTATCACCTCTATTATTTATATTGACTTTGTAAGTGTTGAATAGAAATATTAGAGATGATAAGAGTATAAAAGGTATGAAAATTACAAAAGAAGAATTCAAATTGCAAGCCTTTGCGGATGATTTGGTTTTTATATTAGAGGAGCCTTTGGAGACAGCACAAAGGCTATTGGTAAAAATAGAGGCATATGGCAAGGTGGCTGGTTTAAAAATAAACAAAGATAAAACAAAAATTTTGACAAAGAATATGTTAGTAAAACAAAAAGAGGAATTTGCAGATGTATTGGGGATGCAAATTGTAAATAAGGTTAAATATTTGGGAATTCAATTGACAGCAAGATGTAGTTCTTTAAAAGAGGATAATTATGTCAAACTTAAACAAAAGATAGCTTCAGATCTGACTAAATGGGAAAACTTACATCTCTCATTAATAGGGAGAATTTCAACAATTAAGATGAATATCTTGCCCAGAATACTATATTTGTTTCAAACAATACCAATTAGGCTTGGAAAGGATTATTTTAAAGAACTTAATGAAATTGTTTTGAAATATATATGGCAAGGTAAGAAAGCGAGAATAAAGTTAAAACTCTTGCAAGATACTAGGATCAGAGGAGGATTTGGTTTGCCGAATTGGGAGTTATACTACCAAGCTGCAAATTTGATGTGGGCTAAGGAATGGATAACATTAAGAAATTCTAGATTGTTGACATTAGAAGGACATGATTTGTTACTGGGGTGGCATGCTTTTCTATGGTATAAGGGAAGTAAGGTGCAGGGTTATTTTAGAAGGCATTATATACGGGATTCTTTGTGGTTAAATTGGGAGAAGATTAAAGACTATGTTATTTGAAAATTCCACTATGGTTATCGACTATTGAAGCATTCTCTTATCCTATAACATATAGAAAAGAACAAACAGTGAGATATGGAGAAATTTTGGATGAAAAGAGTGAAGTCAAATCGATGCAAAAATTAGAGGAACAAGGCATAAAGATGAATTGGTTTTCATACGTCCAAGTACATTCAAGATATATTGAAGATTCCAAAACAGAAGGTTTTACCATAAATTGATGGATTTAGATAAAATTTTAACAGGTACTGATGATAAGGTGATTAAAAAATTGTATGGTCATTTATTGGAAATTAAACTAGAAGAAGAACAGGTGAAAGAAACTATGATTGTGTGGGGAAAGAATTTTGGATATGGGATTGACTTAGAAAAATGGCAAAAATTGTGGTCTCAAAATTATAGTATGACAATGTCAACAGCATATAAAGAAAACCTTTATAAGATGTTTTATAGATGGCACTTCCCTCCGACTAGAATTGCAAGAATGTTTAAGAATAAATCTTGAAAATGTTGGAAATGCCATCAGATTCCAGGCTCATATTATCATATGTGGTGGACCTGTGGGAATGCTAGAAAGTATTGGGTTAAAATATGTTCGTGGCTGGAAAAAATGACAAAGAAACATATTGATTTGAAACCAGAATTTTTTTTATTGGGAATTCTACCTGATATATACAGTAAAGACTTAAAATATTTGATTCTAAATATATTAACAGCGGCTAGGATTTTATTTGGTAAAAATTGGAAAAGTGAGAAAATACCATCGCAGGAGGAAGTTATTCAGAAAATGTTGGAATGTGCAGAAATGAGTAGATTGACATTTGAAATTAGAAAACAAGAGGATAAACAGTTTTATGAAATTTGGGATTGTTTCTATCAATGGCTGGACAATAAAAATTTTTAGAATAATCACCTTGTAAAGTATTAATGAACAAGTTTACAGTTCAAAGGTTGAATTAATATGAGTTAATATGTAATGTAACTATAATTATGGTTAGGAAAGGGTGACAAAAAACTCTGTATAACAACCGACACACTACTTGTATATTCTTGGACTTATTTTTTGTGATTTGTTTGTTTTAATTTGTCTTTAAAAACCAATAAATTTTGTTTAAAAAAAAAGAGTAGAGGAATTGATCCTAGATTAATCAACATACAAATGCCTCAAGAGAATGAGATATGTGAGAGGAGAGGTGTTTTTTACTATCATTAATGAGAGCTGTGTTAAAAGATTCTGGTCTAAATTGGCAATTTTGGGCGGAGTTGTTCCAAACAGCTGTTTACTTAAGTAATCGTCTTTATCATGTGTCATTAGCTATGTCTCCTTATCAACACCTTTATGGTAAACAACCATGTTTAACTCATCTCGTGTTTGGTTGTGAGGCATATGTCCATATACCAAAAGGATCTCGTAGGAAGAATCGTGATAGGTCTGTAAAGCTCATGCTTCTGGGATATACTCCAGGAACCAAGAGTTGGAAGTTCTGTGATAGAAAAAAGAAAATTACTGTGTCTAGAAGTGCAGAATTCATAGGACATGCAAGATGGATAGCAATAGACAGCCATGAAGCTGTATTATAAAGTGAACAGCAGGAATTGTTTATTAATGGGACTGATAATACAGTCAGGAGCGCAAGCCAAGGAGAGAGAGATAAGCAAGAAGGGGAAAGTGAAAGAGTAGAAACTGAGTTGACCCCTAAGAAACCAGATATAGAATGCAAAGCTGAAAGTAGCTGTAAGCAGTGTTTTGGATGAGGTGGAGCAGATAGAAGAAGAGAGTGAACAAATTATTCCATGTTGCTCTCAGAGAGAGACCAAAGGTCAACTTCTAATATGTTTTAGTTCAAGTACAAATTTATGTTCAATGTATTCTGAACCGAGTTCAAATGAGTTGGCACAATTATCCACTGAAGAGCAGAGACAATGACATTTGGCCATGAAAGCAGAATTTGACTCATTATGGGAACAAAGAGTGTTCTCAGAGGTCCCTGTCCCTCGAGATAAAAAACTGTTAGGCAGCAGCTGGATTTATAAGTGCAAGTGTTCATTTAATCACGATCCCATTTACAAAGCAAGGTTAGTTCCATAAGTCTTTGGCCAATCTAAATAAGATTATTTTCAGACCTTTGCACCAGTATCATTAAGAGTTTGTTTGTCAATAGCAGTGCAAAGGAAATATGTCATAGAATCATAGAATCACAGAATCATAGAGTTGGAAGGGACCTAGTAGGTCATCTAGTCCAACCCCCTGCCTGCAGCAGGAATTCCCCCTAGACCATCTCCAACAGGTGCTCATCGAGCCTCTGCTTGAAGATCCCCACTGAGGGATAGTCCACCACCTCTCTTGGCAATTTGTTCCGCTGCCGAACTGCCCTCACCGTCAGGAATTTTTTCCGGATTTCCAGCCGGAATCTCCTCTCTTGCAGTTTGTACCCATTGTACCCATAGTTCTGCTTTCAGAAGCAGCTATGAACAAATTGGCCCCTTCCTCCATATGACAGCCCTTTAGGTATCTGAAGAGGGCAATCATGTATCCCCTCAGCCTCCTTTTCTCCAGGCTGAACATTCCAAGTTCCCCCAACCTTTCCTCGTAGGGTTTCCCTTCCATCCCACTGATCATTCTTGTCGCTCTCCTCTGGACATGCTCCAGTTTGGCTGCATCTTTCTTAAAGGGAGGTGCCCAGAAATGAACACAGTACTCAAGGTGAGGTCTCACCAATGCAGAATAAAGAGGAACTAGAACTTCTCGTGACTTGGAAGCTACAGTCCTCTTAATGCAACCTAAAATGGCATTTGCCTTCTTTGCAGACACATCACACTGCTGACTCATGTTCAGCTTGTTATCCACGGCGACTCCAAGATCCCACTCACATGTTGTGCTGCCAAGCCAAGTATCCCCCATTTTATACCTATGATTTTGGTTTTTATTGCCTAAGTGCAGAACCTTGCACTTCTCCCTGTTGAAATTCATTCTGTTTGTTACAGCCCAGGATTCCAGTTTATCCAGATCCTCCTGGAGGTTTCTCCTATCTTCTGATGTGTTTGCTACTCCTCCCAGTTTGGTGTCATCTGCAAATTTGATCAGGCTCCCCCGTATTCCTTCCTCCAAGTCATTGATGAAAATGGTAAAGAGAACCGGTCCCAAGACAGAGCTATAGTTTGTACCCACTAGAAACTGACCCCAGGTTGACACAGAACCATTTACTAAAAACCTTTGAGTGCGGCCATCGAGCCAGCTGCGGATCTACCAAACAATTGCCCTGTCTAGCCCATATTTTCCAAACTTCCTAATTAAAATGTCATGTGGGACTTTGTCAAATGCTTTGCTGAAGTCAAGATAAATGACATCAACAGCATTGCCACAGTCCAGTAAGCTCATAACCCGATCAAAATAGGAGATCAGATTTGTCTGGCAAGATTTATTCTTGGTAAATCCATGCTGGGTTGTTTTGATCACTGAGTACTTGTCTAGATGTGCACAAATTGTGTGTTTTATGATTTGCTCTAATATCTTGCCCGGGATTGAAGTCAAACTGACTGTCTATAATTTCCCGGGTCTTCTTTTTTCCCCTTCTTAAAAATTGGGACTACATTTGCCCTCTTCCAGTCCAGTGGCACTTCTCTACTCCTCAAGGATTTCTCAAAGATGATCGACAGAGGCTCTGCAAGGACATCTGCCAGTTCCTTAAGAACTCAACGATGCAGCTCATCTGGTCCAAATGACTTGAATTCATTTAGGCCAGTTAAGTGGTTTCGAACCAGTTCTCTGTCAATCTTAATCTGCTCTTCTGCACCATCCATGTTTTCATTACTTCTTAGGGGATGTAAACACATCCCCGAATCAGTCAATGATCCCGCACCCCCATTTGCACAGCCCTCCTTCTGTGAATAGACGGATGCAAAGTAGGAGTTGAGCAGCTCCGCCTTTTGCTGGTTTCCAGACACCTGTTGTCCATCCTTGTCCAAGAGCAGCCCCACCCCCTCGTCTCTCCTCCTGTTCCTTTGGGCATATCTAAAGAAGCTCTTTTTGTTATCTTTGACTCCCCTGGCCAGCCTCAGCTCATACTGAGCTTTAGCATCCCTGACCCCCTCCCTACAGGACCGGGCTACCTGCCTGTACTCCTCTCTGGTGATCTTTCCAGTCTTCCACTCCCTATACGTCTCTTTCTTTAACTTCAGCTGATCCCCAAGTTGCCTGTGGAGCCTACCTGGTTTTTTCAGCATTTTCCCCCCTTTCTTTTTTATTGGAATTGTTTCTGACTGTGCTTGTAGAAGCTGCCTCTTAAGGAGCTCCCACCCATCTTGGGCCCCTTTCCCCATTAGATCATCAACCCATGGGATCCCACCTCTGACTCCTCTAAGCCTGTTGAAATCAGCTTTCCTGAAATCCAACATATAAGTTTCACTCTGCACTCTTTTTATTTCCCACATTATTCTAAATTCCAGCAGCTCATGATCGCTTTCCCCTAAAGTTCCCACTATGTTGACCTGATCAACCAGTTCTTCACGATTTGTTAAGATCAGGTCAAGAATGGCCCCTCCCCTTGTCGTTTCCTCCACTTTCTGGACCATGAAGTTATCTTCCAGGCCCATCAGGAATCTACTGGAGCTTCCATGTTTGGCTGAGTTTGTCTCCCAGCAAATGTCTGGGTAAAGTCCCCCATTACTACTACCTCATATTTCCTTGCAATGCCTGCCAGTTGCTCCAAGAAGACATCATCTACTCCTCCTTCGCCTGGCGGTTTATAGTAGACGCCCACCACAATGTTTTGTTTCTTATTTTCCTCCTTACTTTTACCCAAACACACTCCACAGGGATATCCGGGCCACTCTCCTGGATTTCAGAGCAAGTATATATGTTCTTGACATATAATGCTACTCCACCTCCCCTTTTGCCACTTCTGTTCCTCCGGAACAGCTGATAGCCTTCCAATTGTGTGTTCCAGTCATGGGAGTCATCCCACCAAGTTTCAGTTATTCCTATCAAATCAAATTTCCCTTCACTTGCTAAAAGCTCCAGCTCATCTTGTTTATTTCCCAGGCTCTGTGCATTTGTGTAAATACAACTTAAGCCCTGGAGGTTGCAACTCAATGCATTTCCCTCCTTTTTTGTAAGGCCAGGCCCCTCTAAAGATTTTTGAGTTACAGCTGTGCCCTGGCAATTTCCATCCAGAGCATTTTCCTTATTCCTAGGTTCCCTTTGGACATAAACCACCCCCTTCTTATTTAGTTTATAGCCCTCCTGATCAGGTTGGCCATCTCCCGTCTGAAGACACTCTTCCCCCAACCCGTAAGATGTAGTCCATCCTTTGCTAGGAGTCCTTCCTCAAGGAAGTTCATCCTGTGATCCCAGAATCCAAATCCTTCCCTGATGACACCATTTTCGAAGCCAGCTATTGACCTGAAAGATCTTGCTATCTCTCTGAGGACCTTTGCCAATTACTGGGAGGATGGATGAGAATAGCACCTGGGTATC
The DNA here is from genome assembly GCA_030015325.1 of Cryptoblepharus egeriae. NCBI lineage: Eukaryota > Metazoa > Chordata > Lepidosauria > Squamata > Scincidae > Cryptoblepharus > Cryptoblepharus egeriae. The sequence goes on from JAREYC010000009.1 coordinate 5,253,810, forward strand.
CCCCAGGTCCTTAATCTTCCTCCCCAGAGCTTCATAATCCCCAACTATCTTTTGGAAAGTTTCCCAAGCAGTATCGTTTGTTCCCATGTGGATGAGTAAGAACGGATGGCGATCAGCAGGTGTGATCATCCTCGGTAGCCTCTCTGTGATATCCCGTATCCTAGCACCAGGGAGGCAGCACACCTCACGGGAAAACAGGTCTGGTTGGCATACAGCTTCCATGCCCCTCAGGAGAGAATCTCCAATCACCACCACTTCCGTGTTCTCCTTCTGTGTCTAGCTTCCCCCACATTAACTGGTTGTGGCTGCTGTCTATGAGGGGGATCTATAGGCATGCCAGTATGGGCAATGCCAGGATCCGGTGTAGGTGTGCTAGCAAGAGGAACTTCTGCCAGCATGGTGGAATCTGAGAGACTCTGGACATGGTTGTATAGCTCCAGTGGTTCTCAACTGCTCCTGCCCCTTTTTCTCCTGACTGTCACATGTCTCCATGAAGAGACATCATTGCTGGGGTCCCCACTGGTGTCATCCCTCTGGAGAAGTTCCGTGTGTGTTGTATCAAGGAACTCCTCAGATGCCTTAATTTGACGAAGCGTGGAAACTTCACCCTCCAATGCTGCCACCTTCTCCTCCAACAGTGCAACCAGTTTGCACTTGCACCATCGATAATCCCCGGGGTCCTTGGGCAAGAAGACAAACATGGCACACATGGTGCATGTCACGACAACTGCGCCCTTCCCTTCCATCTCCTGTCAACTTCACAAGTCCTCCTTGCTCACAGGCTCCGGTCCACAGGATCGCGCCTCAGGCCCTAATAAAGCCCTTGAAAGCTCCTCCCGCCAGGCAACCAGCCAATGAACACCTAGCAGCAATTAAGCACTCAGCTAAGCAGCCCCCCTCCTCCACTCACCTGAGACTCTGTGTTCCTTCTCACCTCTCCTCAGAAAAGGAGGCTGAACCAGGAACAGGCCCTAATAAAGCCCTTGAAAGCACCTCCCACCAGGCAACCAGCCAATGAACACCTAGCAGCAATTAAGCACTCAACTTAGCAGCCCCCCTCCTCCACTCACCTGAGACTCTGTGTTCCTTCTCACCTCTCCTCAGAAAAGGAGGCTGAACCAGGAACAGGCCCTAATAAAGCCCTTGAAAGCAACAAACACCTAGACATTAAAACAGCTTATCTTCATGACAATTTAGCATGAAGAACCAAATTTATATGGCTACAGCACAAGGAGTATTGTGTACTAATAAGAAAGTGTGCTGGATATTGAACAAGGCTTTGTATGGTTTAAAACAATCTGCAAATTCATGGAGAACATGTCTAGATAACAGATTAATACAACTTAACTTTAAACGTTCAATAGCTGATCCTTGTGTATGTACTAGAAATGCAAGAAAGATGTAACAGATAAAGCATTATTAATGTCTAATAATCTATAGTATTGATCCTTGATACTAACATCACTAAGTAAAGAGAGCAATACTTTAAAGCAACACTCAGGCTAAGGCCTCCAGTTCCAAGTTGTAAAGCATTATGGTAAAGTATGAGTCTAAAGATTGCAAGTAAGCAAAATAAGTAGAAGCTCATAAGAATGTGGCAATCTGGTAAATGTTCTAGTCCTTGACTAAAAATGAAACAGTATAAAGTATGATACATAGCATGCTATGAGTTGCAACAATTGTATGATACATGCGTCAAATAGTGTGAACTAAGTTAGCGAATCAAAGTTGTCCTAAAAATGAAGTAATGCAGTATGTGATTAAAAAGATACTTATGAGTTACTATTGGTAAGAATGGGTTTAATAGACAATGTCAAGTGCAAATCAAAATGTATGATTTACTGAATCTTAGTGATGTAAATTTGAGTATTTAAGACCCAGCATATCTGGTGCTCAGGGTTCTAAACCATTTTCATAAAGAATTCCATAAGGACGAGGCCTAGATCCTATTGTATCTGCAATAAAAACATTTGCTACTCTTTAATCCCTGGACTCTTGACTTAGTTATTTCTTAAGAGTTTAAAAGTGTTCCTAAGGTTGGAGGTGTAAGAAACCTACTTGGCGACGTGTGTCAGAATTTCTGCAACAGTATGTACTAGAAATGCAGGACAATCATGTAACATTCTTTTGGTTTTTGTAGACGATATCTTGATTTTATCTCCTGATAATAAGCATATGGATGCAATTGTAAAACTGAATGACTCATTTAAAGTAAGAGATCTGGGTACATTGCAAAATTATGTGGGATTAACATTCAAAGAAATACAAAATGGCTATATGTCGTCAGCATGATAAAATTGAAAAACTACTAGAAACCTGTGACATGACTAATTGTAAAGGTGCTAGTAGTCCTATGTGTACTGACTTTATTAAATCAGAGTTTGAACAGCGTCCAAACTGTTGTAAAGACAAATAACAGTCAGCAATAGGCAATTTGTTGTATATGTCACAATGGTCAAGACCTGATATCAGTGCTGCAGTGAATATCCTGAGTAGATATATGTCCAATCTGGAACAAGCACATTGGAATGCTATATTAAGAGTTTTGCATTATCTAAAACAAACTAAAGAATATTCTTTAAACATTGTACCAGATGACACAAAAGACAGAGTAATATATGCTGATGCCGATTGGGCAGGAGATGTAAATAGTAGAAAGTCTACATTTGGAATACTAAAGTACTATGCTCGTGTATTGATTGGATGGTGAACTGCTAGACAGTCTCTATTTGCTATTTCAAGCACAGAAGCCGAGATTGCTGCTGTTTCGGAGGCTTGTAGTGAAGCCATTTACTTTAAACCTAAAAGCAGGCCTCCGTCAGTCTTGGAAGACTATGGTATCGTGCTCGGCACTGCATACTCTGCATGCAAAGCATGAAAGCTTGGGTTGGATTGTTATGGATGATATGCTGTTACCCAAGCAGCAAATTCCCCCCTCTCCTCGCCACTGAATTAGTCCAATGGAAAGGCAGAGCCAATGTGATTGGATCCAGCTGCATCGGAGAGCTGGGCTAGGGACAGGAGCTCACCCTGTCTTGTGGGGCTGATCCGGGTCTCGAACAATTGATATGTATGCAGATAGGGAGTTTCCAACCCAAATTACGGAAGATAATCAAGAGTGCATAGCTATTGCTGAATCCAGTAAATTCAGAGCTGTAGCGAAGCATATAGCTATATTTGCCCATGAAATGGCAAATTTCCCATGAAATTTTTATTTCCCATGAAATTTCAGCATATTTGCCCATGAAAGAGAAGCAGTAGAATTGTAATTAATTACTTTGACCTATTGTCCATCAGACCAGATGATAGCTAATGGAATGAGTAAGCCATTGAGTGAAGTAAAACACAATGCTATGGTTGAATGTCTCGGACTGTATAATATATCAATGTGGAATTGTTATGAGGCAACAATCTTTGTGTTCCTTATATATTTGTGTTGTAAATTTTTAAATTGTTTAGATCAAAATTTGGAGGGTTAGAAAATGCCTGGTTAGAAATTGCACACAAACAGGCAATGGAAATTTAGAGCTAAACAAGCCAATCAGTCACACCTGTGAGTAGAACTGTATTAGCCAGTAAAACAGGTGTAAGCAATATGTAATAAAGAATGTAATTGGTCAGCAACCACCCAAGCAACCACATATTTGGGGCTATACCTGAAGATATGTGGGAGCTTTTGACTCTCAATGCTGCATTTTATTTGCTGTATATTTTGTGTTGGATGCTACAAAACCTATTTACAATATACTTTATAATGGACCTTTATTTGGGCATGCTGTCATTATTTTCAAGCGGGCACTCTGCAATTTAAAGCTTAACATCTTATGCCATCAAAAACTACAGTGCCCTTCATGTCCTCATGAAAGGACCTGATGATTTTGAGGAGCTTAGATGGGCATCCAATCGGGGTGGTTTTTAAAAAGGCTATCCCTACTAACCAAATCAAAAGCCTTTGTAAGTATGCTGTGTCATTCAAACCATGGTTTATAAACCAAAGGCAGCACAACAGTGTGATGTCTGAATGGATAGTCAAATCCTATATAGGTCTACTTTTAAGAGACTTATGCCCCTAACTTTTAAGAACATCCCATTATAGTCAATGGGGCATACTCAAAGGTAAGTATGGATAGGACTGCAGCCTGAGCTATATGCTGCATAATCCACATGCTGCAAGTACTACTAAAATTGTGTTCAGGAAATTTTATCAGAGAACAAAGAAATACCCCCTTTTCAAAAGTGATTTCATAAGACAGTTATCCCATAGAAGGGGTGTTGAAGTCATTTCTTACATACAGAGGGCCAAATTAGCATTAATGGTGTTTCCCTGATGACCGCAATCCAATTTTTTGCATATCTACTCAGAAGTGTTCCATATATTTAATGGGTCTTACTGCCAAGTACTTTCCCAAGGAAAGTACTGGATGACTATACTCTTCTTCTCGGACATTTCCTCTTTTTCAGCTTTGTGCCCTGGAAAAAATTAATTGCCCTCCTTTTCCTTGTGAGCAGGCAGCATGTAGCCTTCTTGGAATTAATCAATTAGATATAATAAAATACCATAATATTTTTAAATTTATATATCTTTAAAATTATATTAACCACATGACTATACATTAAATGTAAATTAGAGTGTTTTTAGCTTTTATTTTGTTATGTCCTACAAGAGGACCTTGTCCTCTTTTTCAGTTATGACATATGGTTCTCTTGCCACCAGAGTTTTGTCCCATTATAATTAGTGGGATCACTGTTAGGAAAGTAGACAGGGCTGGAAGGACAGGGCTGGAGGGAGAGATTTGAGCCTCTGCCAGTATCCTCAGAAGTAAGTCCCATTATAGTCAGTGGGCTTATTTCCAGGGAAGTGTGGCGGGGAAAGCAGTCTCAAATCCTAATCCTAAGCATGCTACTCAGATGGAAGTCCCATGATAGCCATTGGGACTTACTCCCAGAAAAGTGTGGATTGTAAAGCAGCCTCAAATCTTAATCCTATGCATGCTACTACTATGCAATACTATGATCCATGCAGACCGGAGAGCCTGGATGGCCTAATATGCTCCCATCCCACATGAGAGTTGGGTTGGCCATGGCAGGCCTGAAAGATTGTGGGGAGGTTCAGAGGGCTCCACAGGGCCCTCGACAGGGCTCCACATGCTCCTCAGAGAAGGATCTGTCCTCGGTAGCATTGCTTTGTCCAATGGACAACTACAACATTGTCAACAGCTTTGTGATCAACATCTTTTTCAAAAGTTTTATGTAAGAATATCATCACCAGGGTGAAAGTAGGAAACCTTTTCCTAACTTTTCATAATACCATCATCACTAAGACTGAGCCCACTGTTTTGGCATGTGCATTTTTGCGCACAAAAGGTGCTGAGATTGGCCTGAAATGTTGCTTCCTCCCCTAAAAAAGAGCTCTCCAGTGTCAGCCACTCTGCATCCAAGCAGCTTTAAAGTGGCATAAAGCACAACAATGAGGAATACAAGGCACAGACTGAGGACATTCTGATAAGAGAGCAAATATCTCCTGTAAAGGGTAACTTTAATCCAAATAGATATTGGCAGGCAGGAAAGGGGACAGGATCCAGAAGAGAATGGAAATCAGGGATTTGGGGATACAAAAAAGGGCTCTAAAAGGAGCATATTATACCTAAACCAGTTAATCCAAGTGTAGGTCTCCAATCCAATCTTTAGCAGCATAGAGGTTGAGAAACTGTTCTAATGTTAGTAAATGTTAGGTGCTGTCTGCCATAAGGATCCTGTCCATATAAATTCAATAGAACTATCAGGTCAGGCAGGCGTCTACATTATGCATTACTTTGTTTAGGAGTACTCAATAGAGCATGAATGCCAGAACTGGTTGGGATATCCAGCATTTTTAACATGATCATGGGATTGCAACTATTCAAAGTATTGCTTTTTGGTAAACACCACTTCTACAATAGACACTTTCACAGTTCACTCCTTTTCACTGATTGTACACATAGTGTATTTTTCCCCTTATAGCATTGGCATCCTTCAGTCTCGAAAGACTATGTTATCGTCCTCTGATTGGAGGTCCTGAAACAACATCTAGTGTGGCTAAAAAGACCAATTCAAGAGTGGCAATCCCTTCCACATTGAGGACAAATAAATTCCGTCCCCTGACCAGACCCCAGGTTTCGCTGCTTTCGGGTTTGTCTCTTTGCTTCAGCCTGCCGAACAAGTATCTCTTCCAGTTGGAGAAGGCCATGCTGGGTCTTTTGCCTCCACACTGAACAATCAGAGATCAAGGTTTCCCAGCTGTTGATGTCCATTCCCAAGGCCTTTAGATCCCTCCTGCAGATGTCTTTGTATCGCAGCTATGGTCTCCCTCTAGGGCGCTTTCCCTGCACTAATTCTCCATATAGGAGATCTTTTGGAATCCAGCCATCAGCCATTCTCACGACATGCCCAAGAAAGCGCAGATGCCACTGTTTCAGAAGCATGAATATGCTAGAGATTCCAGCATGTTCCAAGACTGCGTCATTTAAAACTTTGTCACGCCAGATGATGTCAAGAATTTGTCGGAGACAGCACATATGGAAGGAGTTCAGCTTTCTCTCCTGCCATGCATAAAGGGTCCAAGACTCGCCGCAGTACAAGAGTGTGCTCAGGACACAAGCTCTATAGACCTGGATCTTTGTATGTTGTGTCAGCTTCTTATTAAGCCATAATAATAAGCTTGGAGAGAATAATTTGTAAGCATGGAGAACGCGGTAGCCACTTTACCAATATGCTTATTCAGCTCAGTATCTAAGGAGAGAGTGTCTGAGACAGTTGAGCCAAGGTACACAAAGTCATGGACAACCTCCAGTTCATGTTCAGAGATTTTGATATAGGGAGGTGGATCACACCCTGACCCATGACTTGTGTTTTCTTCAAGCTGATTGTTAGTCCAAAACCTTGGCAGGCTTTGCTAAAACGGTCCATAAGTTGTTGAAGGTATTCAGCAGAGTGAGCAGTAACAGCAGCGTCATCGACGAAGATGAACTCCCGCAAGCATTTCAGCTGGACTGTGGACTTTGCTCTTAGTCTGGAAGGATTGTAGAGTTATCCATCTGATCTGGTCCGGAGATAAATTCCCTCTGTTGCATTTCCAAAGGCATGCTTCAGCATGACTGCAAAAAAGATCCCGAAAGCCTTTGTAAGGTCTATGCTGTCTTTGTTCCCTACATTTCTCTTGCAACCTTCAAAGGGAAAATAACATATCAGAGGTGGACCTGTTGGCTTGAAATCCACACTGACATTCAGGATATATCCTCTCATACTGAAGCCTCTTCAGTATGACTCGGGCAAACAACTTCCCTACAGCACTAAGAAGGGAGATGCCACAGTAGTTGTTGCAGTCAACCCTGTCGCCTTTGTTCTTGTACAGTGTGACGATATTAGCATCCTTCATGTCCTATGGTACTCCACCTTCCCTCCAACAAAGGCAGAATATCTCATACAGTTCAGTGGAAATGGTCCCTCTACAGCACCTCAGAACTTCAGCAGGGATGTTGTCTTTCCCAGGTGCCTTGCCAGAAGCAAGGGAATCCAGGGCTTCAGTTAGTTCTTCTAAAGTTGGAACACTGTCAAGCTCCTCCAAGACAGGCAGGAACTCAATGATGTTTAATGCTTCTTCAGTTACTGCATTTTCTCTGGAGTATAGCTCAGAGTAATGCTGCACCCAGCATGCCATCTGCTGTGCTCGGTCCTGGATGACCTCACTTGTAGCAGACTTAAGCAGGGCAGATTTCCTCACTGTTGGACCTAATGCCTGCTTGATGCCATCGTACATCCCCTTGATATTGCCTGTGTCAGCTGCTACCTGGATCTGAGAGCAAAGCTGCAGCCAATAATTGTAAGCACATCTCCTGGCAATCTGTTGGACTTTGCTATGGGCAGCTTGCAGGGCTTGAAGGTTGCGCTCACTAGAACAGGCTTTATATGCAGTTAGAGCTCTCCTCTTTTCCTCAAGGGCTGGTGTCAGCTCCTCCAAGCGGGCTTCAAACCAATCTGCTGTCTTTCTAACCTGCTTACCAAAAACTGACAAGGCTGTAATATATACAGCATTCTTGAAATGTTCCCATCTTTCAGAAGCGTTTGCCTCAGCAGGGCCTGGGAGAATTTCCTCGAGTGATTGGTTAAATTCCAACACTTTTTCCAGACTGTGGGTCTTGCTGATATTGATTCGTGGTCTTCCTTCCTTCTTTGAGTGATGCAGCCTCTTTGCTTGTAAATTTACTCTGCTGCACACCAAGGAGTGGTCTGTATCGCAATCAGCACTCTGATAGCTACGTGTGATCTTAATGCTGGGAAGGCTGGAGTGCCTGGTGAGGATCAAGTCAAGCTGATGCCAATGCTTTGATCTTGGGTGTTGCCAAGACACTCTATGTTGAGGCTTTGTGTTAAAGAATGTATTGCTAACACAAAAATCATAAAAGCAGCAAAACTCCAGCAAACTTTGGCCATTTTCATTCATTTTTCCCAATGCCAAAACGACCTAGAAAAGTGGGCCAAGAACAATGGTCAGATCTAACTCTTGCATTAAAATCACCAAGGATAAACCATGGTTCTTTCTCAGGGATTTTCTTGATATTGCAGCCAAATCATCATCGAATTTGTCTTTGGATTCTGCTGAAGTTGATAGTGTTGGTGCATATGCACTAATAAGAGTGACTAACCCTACTGTCGACTGTAGCTGCAGAAACAGAATTCTTTCACTTCCTCCAGTAGGTAGAGTAATGAATCCCAGTAGGATGTTTCTAACTGCAAAGCAAACTCCATATTCCCTAATCTCACTTGATAGCTTTCCCTGCCAGAAGAATGAGAAATTTCTCTACTTAATAGATCCTGAGTCCGACAGCCTTGTCTCTTGAAGGGCAACTATGTCCATCTCCAGTCTGCTCAGCTCCATATCAATCATAGCTGTCTTACATACGTCATCCAGTTCTCGCAAATCATCAGAAAAGCTGGGGGTCATTCTCTGAACGTTCCAGGTGCCCAACTTAAGGGCCGAAGTTTTCTTATGTTTATTTCATGGTGCTCAGTTGTCGATCTGCTTGTCAGTTTTCACCTAAACCCCACGCACCCAGTGACGTTAATAGACTGTGGCGAGGTAGCATCTTACTGGCTGGGGGCTGCCCAGCTTAAGGCAGGTGATAGCTGCCCAATGAGGCACAATGACCTCTCCCACCATCAGAAGTAGCCCCTGGCGTCTCGCTCTTTGCCAATCAAGCAACAACTTATAACCTGTAACTGGTGGTTGCTAGGGGGAGGGGAGCTCTCTGTGTAGTGGGATCATGGAGGTGCAGATGGAGGGATCAAGGAAGTAAGTTCTGAGCCTTGTTCCATGTTGGTTGCTAGGGGGAGGGGACTTCTCTGCTGTCTCTGATTTGTGGAGGTGGGGCTTGGTGTTCCTCTTTTTTTGTTTTCTTTCTCTCATCCTCTTTTGATTGGGGGGAGGTCCCTGCTGTGCCTAGAGTCTCCTTCCTGTGAGAGAGGAGGGGTTCTCTGGGATTCATGATGCTGGTTTTCCTCTTTTTTCCTTTCTCTTTTGAGTGGGGGAAGGTCCCTGTTGTGTCTAGAGTTTCCTTCCTGTGAGAGAGGAGGGGCTTTCTGGGATTCATGGTGCAATCATATGTATCTCTGCCTGGCTAGATCACTCCCCACTTGCTTTCTCCCCATTTACCTGCCTGCCTAAATCCCCTCACTACTGATGGAAAAAATGTGAATTTCCATACCTGAGGCTGAAAGTTAAGACCCCAATTAGGAAAATTGCATGCATGGCAGTTAAGTCTACACCAAGGAAAAGCTTACAGCAAGGAAAGCATCACCACATGTCATGTTGACTTTTTGACATCTGAAGGGATGGTGGGAGGAAAGCCAGGGATTATGGCTTTCTTCGCTTTATGTAAAAGAATTCACATGGATTAAAGAACCAAGAATAGAAAGTTTAAGATGACCAGATATCAACAGGCTGTAGTCCCTGGATGGTCAATCCAAAGATGTCCATGACCATGGTTGTAGGCTGATTATGAACATGGTCATAACCACCAGAATAAGCCATGAGCACAAGCCATGGATTGATCATGAGCTAATCATGAGCTCAGGTGGTCATGAGCTGAAAGCCAATGAGACACCAGGAATAGATAGGTTTTTAGGGTAACACTGGTGGACAGGTTTAAGAATAGTGAGGAGACAGGTATAAGACAGGTTTAAGAATAGTGAGTGAGAATTGGATTCCAAATTGTACAAAAGGCCTTGCTGTATCCTGTACTGTGCTGACAATAAAGATGATGCAACTCACTCTACAGCTGTGTCTCTCTTGGAAGAATAAACTACCAGCTTCAATGATCCAAAGAATAGGTAACCCCCCAAAATATCTCTAACACTGCCCAAAAGAAACACACCACCCTTCCCTTCTACCTAGATCCCCACACCCTTCCCTTCCCACCTGGATCCCCCCAACCCCGAAAAGATACCCCTGTCCCCCAAAACATATCTGCCTCTATGGACAATTCACAATGAGTTTTGTGCAAAATGTTGGTGTCTGCTCATGTGCAATGAGATTTGTACAAAAGTCACAAATCATTGACACTAGTGATGAGTTATTGGTGTTTCCAGAAAATTAGAAGAGTGCTTGAACCTGAAAGTCTTTTCTCATATTTTAATGACAGTGATGATGGTTCTTAATACCAATGTTGACTTTACATGGTTTAATATTATTCTGCTATATTTGATTAAATATATTAGTACATCATCTTTTCAGAATTCTTTTTCTGGTGTTGCCCCTCTAAACTTTGGTGCGACTTATAATTAGGTGTGTCTTATAAGCCAAAATATATGGTACTAGGATATAAAAATTATTCAATGACAAAATGTGTTCATTTTAAGATACCACAATACTATAGTTTCTCCAAGGAATGTGAATTTGTCTCTTGACACAGTCCAAAGTCCACTTTCCCTTTAATACACCACCACATACACACAACAACTTGATGAAGAACCCTCCCTTAGTAGCCCCGGATCATGTTCAAGAAGGAATAAGTACAATACACTGAGACTGGCCATCTCAACCAGACTACTTATCCCTTGCTAATGCCCACCTAGCTCAAATATCTGCTTTGGACTTATTCTCTGGAGTGAGGAGCAGGGTGCATTCAGTCAATGACTGGTTGGGTTATGCCCTGCCCACTTCAGAGACAGGGCTGGATGTAGATCTTATCTCCTTCCTGTGCGGGGCATTGCCTCCCCGGTCTGGCTCTTTCTCCTTAAGAGAAGGGTCAGGGTTTTCTATGCTGTGCTCCTCAGAGCACAGACATCTCCTTCCATTCCTCTTTCTCTCCAGTTTACCTCAGCTTTATCTCAGCTTTCTCTTCAAATTATCTCAGCTTTCAATTTACCTCAGCTTTACCTCAGCTTTCTCTTCAGTTTACCTCAGCTTTCAATTTACCTCAGCTTCTCTGGCCTATTTCTCTGTCCTGTCCTTCCCCTTGCCTGGCTTGTGGGTGGACTGGGATGTCTGGACACTCGCCCACCGGGGCTACACCCCCCGTGAGTTTGGATTAATGGGGCGGCAGTGTGGGGCCCCTTCGGGAAACCACCCCTCGCTGGGCATTCTGTCTCGCCGCCTTGGGACTCTGAGGAGGTAGCCTTCGGGTCCTGCCTCCAGCAGTGCCCGTTCAGCAACAGCAGGGAGCAGGCCTTCAGGCCTTCTGCCATGGCTTCTCCTCCGGAACCTTTAATGTTGGCCTCTGCCCTCCAAAGAGCCACTGAGTCTGCAGTGTCTCAAAGCCTTCCTAGTGTGGTTAAGGCAGTGAAAGAGGCAGCAAAGCCCATGCCCCAGTCTAAGCGATCTGGCAAGAGGCACTCTAGGATCCCAAACAGTTCCTTCTCCTCCTCCGTGGACTCTCCAGGATCCTCCCCACATAAAAGAAAGTGTAATGTCAAGCATAGTGATCACAATGTGCAGCATGGACATCAGAAATGTTTCTAATAAGAAACAGAAGTCAAAGCACACTATTGATTCCTTCTCCTCTTTCAGATCTTCCCAATCCTCCTCCTCCTCGGGCTTGGAGGAAGGAAGAGATATCCGGGGATGGGCCAGAGGACACCAAGGAAAAAAAAAGAAAGGCTTTTCCCTTCAGATTATCCGCCACAAGTAGTTGACATGTCAGCTGCATGCCTCTATCTCAGACATGCCAGGCTTTCAACAGCTTTTTCTCTGAGGAGTGGTGCCACCATCCCAAGAGTTTGGGCCCAAAGATAAGTGGATATGTTTTTCACCTGGCCAGAGAAGCAAATGTCCATGCTAAAAATGCTTTCAGTGGATGCCCCAGTAGGAGCTTTGGCTTCCTCCTCTGTCCCTGTGGATGAGGATGTCTGGCCAAAGGATTCAAATGATCGTAAGATGGAGAACAATCTTATAAGAGCTTTTGAACAGTCTTCCTTTTCCTTTAGAGCTTCCGCACAATCTCCTCTTTGAGGGCAACATTGTTCAGCATAGCCTTAGATCCCATCGTGGTAGAGGCGAGGGATAAGCGAAAGATCCTGCCTCCCGGTAGGAAGGATACCACCAGAGTCAGACAACCCTCCTTTTGTTCCTTTCGCTCCCGATATAGGGATAACTCGGGGCAGCAGCCCAATTCCTGCTGGATCAACACACAGGTCATTCCTCGGAACAGACCGACCTTCAGGAAATGGAGACACAATCGCAAGACAGGTTCTGGCAGGTGCCCGTGTCTCAGGATCAACACAAGCATGTCCAAAAGCTTCAAGCCATCCAGCACCTGCTCGACATCAAAGCTATAGATCAAAGCTATTCCCTGCCAGCAGGGAACAGGACAGTACTCAGTTCTCTTCCTGGTCATGAAGGAGAATGGGGACATGTGCACGATCCTGGACCTCAGATGGCTCAACAGGCTTGCCATAAAGAGAAAATTCAAAATGGAAATCTGGCGCACCATCATGGCAGCTCTCAAACGCAAAGATTTTCTGGCATCCATTGACCTCTCAGAGGGTTACCTGTATGTGCCGATCCTGCCTGCTCACCGGAGGTTCCTCTGTTTCTCTTATGGCAACAATCATTATCAGTACCGAGCTCTTCCATTGGGATTGTCAGCTGTACACAGGGTCTTCATCAAGATTCTGGTGGTACTCATTGCCAACCTCCGCCGAAAGGAAATACGGTTGTTTCCTTACCTAGACGATATTCTCATTGCAGGTTCGTCTAGCTCTCAGGTCTTGCAGGATCTTCAGACTATTATGGCTTTCTTGAGGCAGCAAGTATCTAGCCAAGAGCACTCTAGTTCCATCTCAGTCTATCACATACCTCGGTCTGTTCGTAGACACCACATCCTTTCATCTGTTTCTTTTGCAAGAGCGCAAGAAGAAGTTAGCTCAGGTGATCCATCAGGTCTTGACGGTGTCATCTGCCACTTTGTTGGAGTTAGCTTCCCTGCTGGGACTCATGGTTTCATGTCAGGATGTGATTCCATGGTCCCAGTTTCACCTGAGGCCCCTTTGAAGTTTCCTATGACCGTTCTCTGGCCTGATCGAAAGGAAAGTCCACTGGTCCGTGCCTCTGCCAGACCATCTGATATTGTTCCTGTCCTGGTGGGTGGATCCAGGTCGATTGGATCAGGACACCAGCCTGGAGATTCTTGACAGGCTGGAGCTCAGAGAAATTCGGCCAAGGTGTTCATAAACCACCAAGGGGGCACCAAGTCCTGGAGTCTGATCAGGGAAGCCTTCCTCCTTATCCAAGGGGTGGAGGATCAGGTTCTTTCGATCAAAGCCAGGCATCTTCAGGGAGTCTCCAATCTGCAAGCAGACTGGTTGAGTTGGAGACAGGTGGATGAAGGAGAGCGGAGCCTTCACCCCGAGGTCTTCAATCAGATAGTTATCTAATTCAACAATCAGATCCAGGACCTTTTTGCTTCCAGGGAGAATGTACAAGTTCCTGCTTACCTGTCCAGATCCCTGGATCCCCAGGCACAAGGAGTGAATGCCCTCTCCTTCCCATGGCCCAGGGACCTTTTGTTCGCCTTCCCACCTTTTCGTCTCTTCCAGGCAGTTCTCCAATGGGCCTGGAAGTTCCAAGTGTCTCTCATCTTGGTGGCTCCAGACTGGCCTCGCCATCCCTGGTATCCATTAATAATGGCACTGACCAGGACAGATTCCTTCAGATTACCAAGCAGACCGGACCTTATATGAGGGGGCCGCTGTGGCACCCGGATCCAGACAAATTCAGACTGACAGCATGATTTTTGAGAGGACAGGATTAGCCCACAGAGGCTACTCGGAGTGGATGCTTACTACCATGATGTCTGCCAGGCGTCCTTTGTCAAACAAGATATACACCTGTTCTTGGAAATACTTTACCACATGGTATGAAAATGGCAACTTGTCTCTGGAAAGAGTAAAGTTAAAACATGTGCTGGAGTTCCTCCAAGACGGAGTGGATAAGGGCCTAAGCGCCAACACCATCAAGCGTCACTCTCTACAATCAGTTCTATTTTAGGGCCTAGGAAGTCGGGTTTCTTGTCAAGGCATCCACACAGTAAACAATTTCTTCAAGGGTTAAAGTTGATTAATCCGCCACCTGAACATCGTTTTCCAACATGGGACTTGCTTTTGGTGCTCAAGGCCCTCAAGGGTCCTGCCTATGGCCACGGTGCATTGTCATCCTGAAAATCATCCTCCTTGTTGCCATCACATCGGCTAGGAGGGTGTTGGAATTGGGGGCTCTGTCAGTTCATCCTAACCTCTGTCTTTTCCAAGATGACAAGGTGATGCTGAGGCTGGATCCTTCCTTTCTGCCTAGGTTAAACTCCATGTTCCACAGGGCTCAGGAAATAGTCTTACCTACATTTTGTCCCAGTCCCGGGTCATCCAAGAAAAGAGTTTGGCATTCCCTGGATGTGATGAGGGGCCTTAGTTTTTATCTGGATAGGACCAAGGATTTTAGAAAGTGAGAGGCCCTGTTTGTCCCTTTTGGGAGTCCTTCAAGGGGGAAAAAGGCTTCCTTGGCATCCTTGGACAGGTGGATGAAGTTAGCAATCGTGGTGGTCGCCTAGAGGTTTCCTGGGGGTCACCTAAAGACCCCTGGTGCAAGGGGCCAGGTCAGGCTTGCCATACCTCTGGCTGCACTGGGGCTGACTGATAGCCTCAGGGCCCAATCCTGTGCATGCCTACTCTGAAATAAATCCCATTATAGTCGGGGGGCCTTTACTCCCATGTAAATGTGCATAGGATTGCAGGCTCAGGGCCCAATCCTATGCATGCCTACTCTGAAATAAATCCCATTGTGTTCAATGTGTGCACAGAACACACATTTCATTTGTAACAATGAAAATACATCCTGCATATTGAATATTTACATTACGATTCATAACAGTAGCAAAATTACAGTTATAAAGTAGCAATGAAAATAATTTTATGGTTGGGGGTCCTCACAACATGAGGAACTTATAAAGGGGTCATAGCGTTAGAAAGATTGAGAACCACAGAATATTCTCCTCCTAATTCACTGGAGTCTGGGCTTCCTAAGATAGGAAATCTGAACTACTGAAACATCTCTTCATGTCCTGACTTAATTCCTTCCTTCCACCCCAAAGGATATGGGCATGGGGCTGAATCTGAAATAGAGGATTTTCTATCCATAAGGGCACCTACTTCTAATAGCAATTTATGTCTCCCTATAAATCTTTTGTTGGTCCTTCTTAAGGATCAGCTTATCTTTTTAAACTTCCCATTACCTGGTAAAAGACTGACATTTTCAGGGGGGAAAAATTCAAATTTTTTTTGCAAACGTTGATCTTTTGTGGCATTGATTTTATTTCTTTAGATGAGGTAAAGGAGGTATTAAGCCATTAGCTATTAATTAGCTGTTAATTTTTTCATTTTCCTGTAAACTGTTTTGTGAACTTTTTAGTTGAAAAATGTTATATAAATACTGTGGATAGATAGATAGATAGATAGATAGATAGATAGATAGATAGATAGATAGATAGATAGACAGACAGACAGACAGACAGACAGACAGGCAGGCAGGCAGGCAGGCAGGTAGGTAGGTAGGTAGAAAGAATACTTATCTTTTCTCAAATGGGTTTTTGGTTTAAAGGTTATGTGGACAAATGTGTCTTGTGCAACTTCTTCTTAAATTTAAACAGAGCCTTGTACAAAAAGGGATAGAGGTAAATTTTTCAATCCTAAATTTTTCATTCCTATAGCTCTTCCTTTGTTTAAAGATCGTCTTACTAGACTCCTCAATTCTCATAAGACAGTGGGCGTCCAATTACAAAATGTACATCTTTTGTTCTCGCCTGAAAATGATTTGATAAATCTTAATTGTAGTGATGTAGATGGGGAGTGCTTACAGCCTTTTAAAGGTGAGGAAGTCCCTCCAGTGACTTTGGAACCTGAATCGATTTCTGAGGAAGAGGATACCTTGATGGAATGTTTCTTCCACCTCCCAAAAGATGGTCAAAAATATGTCGATTATAGGTTACAAATGCTTCTTAGTAAATTAACTATTGTTCCCCTAAACTTGAAGAGCAAATTTAGTATCAAGTCAGTACAAATCCAGTACAAGTCCAGTATCAAATATCAAGTATCAAGTCCCAGTACAAATGTCTAGTGCAATAGATCAGAGGATATCTGTTCAGCTTTTAACAGTTCAGGTTCTAGATAGAACACTGAATAGAAACTAAAAAAAATTCACATTCCAGCACATTTGGGGTAGTTAGTCAGTCAACCTCAGGATATTTTCAGTCTAAATCCCATAAAGTTATAGCTGAAATGAATAATAACTCTATGCCTAGAGTCCCATAGCCCTCTATAAACGTATTATAAAATGAGACACATGCAGCTCATAACTGCATTGGAGATAACAAGGATTTTAATCTGGATTATATAAATGACTTTGCATCTTGATCAGTGCCTGAGTCAAATATCTGAACTGGTGGGGTTCGTGCCCTGGAGTTTATAGAGAACGTTCTATTTAGTAAAATCAACAATCTCATAGTCAAGCCCAGATGTTTATGATTATTCTTTCCACAGCAAGATATTTCAAATAATTTTAATATTAGCTCTTAGAATGTTGCAGGCCATTATACCAAAATAATGGGAAAAAATTTAGAGATTTTTGTATTGAATTTGACATCAAATTTGTTCAAGAGACCTGGTTAACTTCTCCTGCACTCCCCTCTCTTCCTGGATATGCTGACTTTGCCAACCCAGCTATAAAATCGTTGTCAAGTCCTTCACATGGCAGTCCCTTTTAAAACTTCTATTGACAAGAGCAGTTGTGAAATAAAAGCACCAAAATATAGAAGCTGTTTTGAATTGGTTCTGTATTAAAGTACAATATTCTTTACAAGGAATACTTTACATTTCCAAGGCTGTCTCTCTTATAGTTCCACAACTTTGGCTCTGTAGACAGTTGGTGATGCAATAAAGCAGGCCTCTGTCCACAGGTGGGCTGAGGCAGGTTTGCACCAGTTCTGTAGAACCTGTTGTTAATTGCAGGCTGACATTAGCGAACTGGTTGTTAATTGGGGGCCCATTATCTTTGAATTGCATGCAAGTGTGTTTGAATTTCTCTTAAAGGACCTTTGGGTCTGTCGTGCCAGAGGAAGCTCAACTCCCTCCCCTTCTGAGGGGGCTCTCTCTCCCCCATTCCCCTCCCTAAGGGTATTTTTTAAAATACAAACACCTTACATGCAAGTCAAGCAGCCAGGATTTCCCTGGCAAGCACACCTCACCCTCCTAATTACTTTGCTAACCACATGCAAAAGACATCATTCAATCAGGCTCCCTTTAAGAACCTTAATTGTCCCATGCCTAAGTGGTTGTCTAAAACAGCTGCATTCTTTACATTGAGTGTGAGAAACAATTTCTGCTTTGATGGCCTGGAAGAATGCCCCTCTCTGCTAAACATCTTATTTTGCTTAAAGACCTTATTTCCAGCAAGTTTTGAAGAGGTATTTTCTTGTTTTTGCAAAGGTAGTCTATGCAAATGAGCCCTCTTATTCCTCCAATTATTTCTGCATTACTAAAAATTCCTGAGGTGGGAGGGAAAGAGGGAGGACCTTTGAGTGGCTGCTCTTCTCTCTCCATTCACTGGAGGTATCCATGCATGCCTCCTCAGAAGCAAGTCCCATCCTAGTCAATGGAGCTTACTCCCAGGTAGGTGTGGATAGGATTTGAGCATCAGACCCCAATACTCTGCATGCCTGCTCAGAAGCAAGTACTGAGTGACCATATGTCCTCCTTTCTCAGGACAGGTCCTCTTTTTACTCTTTTGTCCTGGGAAAAAAACTTCACTCTCCTACTTTTCCTTATGAGCAGGAAACATGGAGTCTTCTTATTATCCATACTTTTTTCCAGGACCACAATAAATCTTCATTGTCCTCCTTTTCCTTATAAGCAGGCAGCATGCAGTTCCCATCCTGCCCCCTCAGGAGCCCATCCACTGCCTACTCTGAAGTAAATCCTATTAAAGTCAGTAGGTTTTACTCCCCTGTGAGGATAGGAGTGTAGCCTCAAAGCCCAATCATTGTCTACTCAGAAGTAAGTTCCACTATAATAGTGAAGCTTAATCCCGGGAAAGAAGTTGGTTTCTAAGAGCTTGTAATCCTATGCCTGACTACTCAAAAGTTAATCCCATTTCAATCTATGAAGCTTACTCCCAGGAAAGAGTGCAGAGGAGTGCAGTATTAGAGCCCAATCCTATTCTTGGCACTCAGAAGTAAGTTCCATTAGAGTCTGTGGAGCTTATTCTCAGGAAAGTGAATAGGATTGCAGCCAAAGGATGGTTACTGAAAGCTCAGTCCTTTGCCTGACTACTCATAAGTCCTATTATATTCAATGGAGCTTACTTACAGGAAAGTGTGGACAGTGTTCGAAGTGTGGAACAGATTGCCAAGGGGGGGGACTCTCCCTCACTGGGGATTTTCAAGCAGAGGCTCGACAAGCACCTGTCGGGGATGCTCTAGAGGGATTTCCTGCTGCAGGCAGGGGGTTGGACTAGATGACCTACTAGGTCCCTTCTAACTCTAGGATTCTAGGATTGTAGCCTTAAGTGGTGGCTTACAGGCAAACCTCAACCCACAGAGGGAAAACCACAGACTCTGGTCCTAAACTGTAGATCAGTGTTTCTCAACCAGTGGTATGAGTACCACCAGTGAAACCTGTGGTAGTGTCTGCTGGTACTGAGGCACCTGGATGCAAGTGTTATATTGCAGCAAGAGGCTGGGATATAAGTGCCCAAATCTTATGTATGACCATTCAGAAGTACTGGTAAGTCCCATCACAGTTAATGGAGCTTACTTACAGGAAAGTGTGGACAGGATTGAAGCCTTAAGTAGTGGCTTAGATGCAAACCTCAGCCTGCAGAGGGTACACCACAGACTCTGGTCCTAAACTGTAGATCAGTGTTTCTCAACGAGTGGTATGAGTACCACCAGTGAAACTTGTGGTGTGTCTGCTGGTACTTAGGCACCTGGATGCAAGTGTCATATGTGCTCCCTGAGGCAGCTGGTGGGCTGCTGTGTGATTCAAGAAGCTGGACTAGATGGGGCTTTGGTGTGATCCGGCGGAGGCTTTTCTTATGCTTTTATGCTCTTATTTGTGGCACACATTCCCCCTGAGAGCATAACAAAGTGTAATGCATAGGAATAAATTACACTGAATTCAGGGGCTTAATACTGATTGATGCCATCACAAGTGATACATTTTTTTGTAAACTAAGGTTTAAGGTGGCGTGCCCTCCCTGCCCCTCCCCCTGACCCTGGCCCCACCCCCTGACCCACCCTGGCCCCACCCACTTCCGGAGAACCAGTTGTTGGGGCAGGCTGGGCCCACCACTGCCTCCATCAGTCTTGAAAGACTATGGTATTGTGCTTGGTGCTGCATACGCTGCATGCAAGGCATGAAAGCCTGGGTTGGATTGTTATGGAGGATAGGCTGTTACCCAAGCAGCAAATCTCCCCTCTCCACGCCACTGAATTAGTCCAATAGAAAGGCAGATCCAATACGATTGGATCCAGCTGGCATCGCTAGAGACAGGAGCTAGAGACAGGGCTAGAGACAGGAGCTCACCCTGTCTTGTGGGGCCGACCCAGGTCTTGAACCCTGACCTGCTGCTTAACAGGCGCAGTGTCTTAATCAAGGTGGACAGTTACTTCTACCAAGGCTCATATCTTCTCAGGAACATCCAGGGCTTTACCAGGCTTCTAGGCTTTACTGGGCCTTATAGGCTTTTCCAGGCCTTCCACTGAGCCACACGACAGAGTAAGCTGACTGCTCACAGAGCCTTCACAAAACAGACAGGCACAGTTGCAGAGTTTCCTTATATTTGTTCCAAAACATGATCACCTTTAGCCAATCATTGCAGAAACCTGAGTTGTACAGAACTATCTTGCATGCAGTTAGCTTATGCTGCAAAAATTCCAAGTGCCTTTTTCTATTCTGCCTGACACCCCTGTGAGGAAGCTAAGAAAAGACAGTTTCCATAGGAGGATGTGGCTGAAGACCTCATTTATCTGGAGATGTCTTATGAAGAGGGAGATCGTGATTGCCATTGGGGTGCTGCTATCCTGGTGCCAGTATCTCGGACTCCACCAGAAGAGAGAGAGGCCAGGGATAGGTAGACTGAAGAACTGTGGAACCTTCCACCCCTCCTAGAGCTGAAGGGTGGAAGCTCCCAAGAGGGAGGGGCCCCTGGTATGGATAAAAGGAGAAAAGGCAGGAAAAGGAGGCAGATGGGTAATGGCAAGAGGAAAGGAGGGAGAATGTGTGTTAGTGCTTGTGTAACATCAAGGCCCTACCTATGCAGAAGGCTTCTGGACATTTACCTGCCCAGTGGACTTGAAGCAAGGGAAGTTTGCTTATCAGTTATTGGACTGAGATGTTGAACTCTGTTCCCCAGTTGGGAAAACTGTAACTTGTTTACTTACTTGTTGATTATGTTTGGAAACTTGATAAGCAAAGGAACCTCCACCATGGACGGAAGTAAAAACATTGTTTTTAATATATCACGCCTGTCCCCGTGGAATTATTTTAATGGAGGGAACAACTCCTTGATGATGGGGACTCCTGGGGGTGAAACCACATCCACCCACATCACACAGGCTGAACCCCATCACAACCCCTCCGATTTTTCCAACCTGAATGACTATCACTTACATGTCTGCATGCCTAGTAACCTTATCAGATTATGTTGTTTGTTTAAGCACCTCAATATAACTTTGGGGCTCACAACAGATAGAACAACACACATCCTCTGGACTATGCCTTTGAGGCTCTGGAAGATTCTTTCTACCTGTTCCTCCTCTTGCATCTCAGGGATTGATTCATTAGTAGGTTCTAATTTATCTACCCTTCCTGAAGGCATACTGTCTGCTTGCAAGGGATTGGAATGCTTATAAGCTGGGACAGTAAGACACTGCTCTGAGAGTCTATCCCAACCTTGATGCTCTAAGAAAGTAGCACTCCTACTAATATAAACCGGTTTTGACCCATCCGGGACATAAAAACACCATCTCTTTGAGCCCTTCTGATATTCTAGAAAGACATTATCTTCATTTTTAGATCTTTGGGCCTATGGGATATGTACCCAAGCCTCAGAACCAAAAACTTTAAAATGGTCCAGCACAGGAGCTTTCCCAAACAATCGATAAGGAATGTCGTCAACAGCCAATGTCCATATTCGGTTTTGTATGTAACAGATGGTCAAAATTGCTCCTCCTCAATAACCAGGACTTAATACAGCATCTTTCATCAAGGCATTAGCCATAGTTTGCAGAATTGCTCCTCTCATCTCAATTGCTCTATTCCCCAGAGAGAGATAGGGGTTTGACAGTCTATGTTTTATTCCTGACCTCTTAAGAAATTCCCTGAATTTTTTATTTACAAACTCAGTCCCATTATCAGTTTGAATTTGCACCACCTTGGTATAATATCTCCTTTCAAAAAAATGCAACCCACTGTACAAACCTGTCAATCTCGTACAAACTCATGATCTTTGAATTTAGCAAAAATACATAGGAAAAACAAGAGTAATCATCCATTATGTTTAGGGTATATCTTTTACCCCCAATGGTGGGTGCTCTCAGGCTAAGCAGGTCCAAATGTACCAACTGAAAAGGAGCAGTTGTCTGTCCTAGACTTTCCTTATTGACTTTTTCTAAATGACTTTCTAAATTGACTTTTCTTATTCACAGACACTATTTTAGATTTACTGGCTTAACAAGCACCACACTCAAGAAAATTCTTACACTCTTGTAACTTAACATTTGATGCTGACTATGCTGTCTTTTTAAGTGTCATGCAACAAGCATGACCCTATCTCCTGTGAAGGAGATGCACAGAATTATTATGTAAAGGCTTGTTATCAAAGATATTCTGAGCAATTTCAACCTTGGCTCCAGTTTCCAACTCTTACAAACCATTTTCATTAAAGGTAGTTTAATATTGCATGGAATAAATACTCAAATATGAACAATAAAAGAGGTACAGAAAATGAGATTATAAGAGTTTTAAAGTATTAAATATTTTGACAAACTGTTATTGACGATATTTCCACATTGCTCTTTGGGTTTTTCAATGAAGCCACCAGGAGCCCTCATTAGGTCACTTTCACTTCCCACAGGTCCAAAGCAACTGCAGTCTGCAACAATTAGGCTGCAATCCTATGCTCACTTCCCTGGGAGTAAGCTCCATTGTCTAGGATGGGACTTGCTTCTGGGTAGGCATGCATAGGATTGGGCTCTGAGAATGCAATCCTGTCAACACCTACCAGGGAGTAAGCTTCATTGACTGGGGTGGGACTTGCTTCTGAGTAGGAATGCATAGGATTGGGTTCTGAGGTTCCCAGTGGTGGAACAGAAGCAACATTGAATGCAGAGAGGAATCCAGCCCCCTTCATCTCTGAGCCACTCAGATGTCCTCCCTCCTCAGGAATTCTTAGTGGACCCGTCTATGAAACTGCCTTACCCAAAATACACAATGGGAGAAAGAAACAGGTCATCATTTGTATACATCATGCTTTACAACCAAACACAAAAATACCTCCTCAAAACTTGCTAAAAATAACATTTTTAAATCAAAATAAGATCATCAGCACATACACGCTTGCTAAATAGCCTCCTCCAAGGCTTCAGGGCAGAAGTTGCTTCTCACCCAGAGGTGAAAATAAAGAGATTTGGTGCCTTTAAGTACATATACCTTCCACCTGATCCTATGGGATCCCTGTTTGAATGATTGCCAATGAAATGGGAACAGACCAAGTTTATTTTAAAACAAGTTGTCGGGCGGAAAGGAGGGGGAGTCATGGAAGAGTCCCCTCAGAAGGGACAGGTGGAGGAGGCAGATCTGGATCTACCTGGGTCAATCTCTGATTGGCCAAGAGGTGTGGCGAGCAGCTTCCTCCTCTGTTTCAGCCATGAGAAGACCCAGAGCCAAAATTTAAAGAGACCTGTTTTCAGGAATTGCAAAAAACAAAAGTGCACTTGGAAGTTTTGCAACATAAACCTAATTCAGTGCAACTCAGCTTGTTGCAATGATTGGCTAAATGTAGTCATGTGATGGTACTTATATAAAGGCTGAGAAATGTTTCAACTTGGTCATGTCTCTTCAGTTGCTTCAGTTGGTTCAGTCTCATCTGTGAGGGCTTTTATGAGCAGTCAGCTAAGTCTGTCATGTGGCTCAGTTTGAGGCCTGTAAAGGCCTACGAGGCCTTGTGAAGCCTGAAATGTCCTTGATATTCCAGAAAAGGACTGACCATGGGTATCTGTAACCATCTGCTATGCCAAACCAGCATGAACTGCATCGCTGATGATTTGCAGAAGCTGAAGTTGAGTAACGATAAAGAAAAGAACTTTGGAAGTGTAAAGTGTTACATGTTAAGAATTTTTTTATTTAATACAGAACCAGTATCTAAACAGCTTTATTCTTTGGTGTTTTTTATTTCACCGCTGTGCTTGACAATAGAAGTACAAAGGGAACTGTCAGGTAAAAGACTCAACACCTGTGCCAGCAATTCAAAGACTGGGTCTAAGGCAGCGTTTCTCAAAGTGGGGGTTGGGACTCCTTTGGGGGGTCACCTAGAGCTTTCCTGGGGGTTGCCTAGAGCTTTCCTGGGGGTCACCTAAAGATCCCTGGTGCAGGGGCCAGGTCAGGCTTGCCAGACTTCTGGCTATAGCTGTGCATGCACTGGGGCTGACTGAAAGCCTCAGGGCCCAATCCTATGCACGCCTATTCTGAAAAAAATCCCATTAGTCAGAGGGCCTTTACTGCCATGTAAATGTGGATAGGATTGCAGCCCCAGGGCCCAATCCTATACATGCCTACTCTGAAATAAATCCCATTGTGTTTAAGGTGTGCATAGAACACACATTTCATTTGTAACAATGAAAATAATCCTGCATATTGAATATTTACATTACAATTCGTAACAGTAGCAAAATTACAGTTATAAAGTAACAACAAAAATAATTTTATGGTTGGGGGTCCTGTCCTGCCATCACCATCCCCCGCCAGGGACACTTCTATTTCAGATTCACTGCACCTCCCTTCTGCCATGTCTGCGTCCAACTTTCACTGTCCCAGGAGAAGAAGGAGATGCCCACACAGGTAAGTCTTAAACAAAACTCTTTATAGGATTGCAGGTTTTAGGAGGTAGGAACACAGGGAGCGCGGGCTTGATTACATGGAGGGGTTCATGGTTAAGTCACATCAGATACAGGCCAGTTAACATAGAGCAAATAACTCCCCCACTGTTCAGCAAGGTAGGTTACTTTACCACCCTTTTCCTTCAATCAAACCATCTCATCAACACTTCTCTCTCTTTCTCTTTCAGGTAAGTCCCTTGGCTGGGTATCCCCAGGTAAGTTCCAACATTCAGCTCAACAGGAGCTCAACGGGTAAGTCCCATTAACAGTCAACTTGAATCCCTTTTAACTGTCTCTTCTCTTACAGGTGCTGAAGGCGATCAGAGGGTACAGCTGGACAGCAACCGGCACTGGATCTCCCTTTCTCCCTTCCTCCTCCAACTGCTCCCTTTCTCTCCTGCCTCCCCTTATATGCACCTGCCACTTCCCCTCCCCTTCTGTTCAATCCCTGCATCCCTGAGTGGTCCCAAGGAGCGGGAAACCCCAGGATTGGCCTGGGCTGAAATTGGGCGCCCTGGGTATACTCCAGTTCTTCCTGCGCAATATAAGCACAGCAGGTCCCAGCATGAGTCAGGCCAATAAACTCGATCTGCCTGGGTAGACTCCAACACTCTGTCCCATGGTGGTCTTGGCCTCACTTCCATAGCGCACATACTGTCCTCACGGCCTGAGGCCTTGCCGCAGGTCCCCACAACATGAGGAACTTATAAAGGGGTCACGGTGTTAGGAAGATTGAGAACCACTGGTCTAAGGCTTGTTAGCTCATGGTTCTAAAGGAAGTGATACTAATTAACAACTTGTTCTATAGAACCTAGGATCCCACCTTTGGAAATATTTCTCAGGATGATGGTCTTGGATATTTCCTCTAGACTCAATAACTGGTCATTCAAGTGACGGCCTTCCATTTAAATCTTATTTTGATTAATGTATATTGCTCACCCCCTTAGAAACTACGAAAGCTAGAAAACTCAGCATTAGTCCAGGGTCTTACAGATTTATTTGCTAAATATCCAACTCTTCATTTTTGTTGGCAGAGGATATGAAAGCTAGATTAGGCTGAAACAACATTGTTAAGGGAGATAAATTGGGCCATACTCCAGAAGAGATAAATTACCTCCCCAATAGAACCTCCCAACATTTGGGAGTTAATAAACTGGCTGGGCTTCATTCTGCCTGATTTATAACGTGCATATGCAATGGTCTAATGTGCATATGCAATGGTCTAACGCCTCCCTCTGATTCTGGCTGTTTCACCTTCTATGGACCAAGGAGCAACAGCATGACTGATTACATGTTAGTCTCCCCTCTTGTCCTATTCCATTCTTTGTAGGCCAGATAGTGACCATAATATGCTGATTCAGCTGGTTCTCTCCCCTCCTATGAGGAAGGTGTTGAAATTAAAAGAATATAATCAACGTTTAATATCACAGGGTGAAAGAAGGCTGTGTTCGACTGGAAAATTATAGGATGTAGTAACTATTCCTGAGGTCTGATAGATTGATGCTTCTAAAAGAACAAGTGACTGATTCCCTTGTTCCATTGTATAATTACAAAAGAATTGTGGAAGAAATCAGACCTATGTTAGTTACTTCCAAGCCACTGGGCCAGGACACAAAATCAGACCTATGTTAGTTACTTCCAAGCCACTGGGCCAGGACATTATTTGGATGCTGGTTTGTTGCCCACTGTGCCTCTCAGAAATGCCTGCGGGCTAGAATGCTTAGAAATCTGAGGGTGGTTTTGGATGAAAATCATCTTTTGTATGGACAACGGAGGAAACAATACAAAAATCTGTTAAGATGGAAAAAAAGGCTATGAATGTTAGAAAGTGTTGGCAGGATTTAGGTTTTGCAGCTTTAGAAAAAGATTCCACTAAGTTTTGGGATCTGGTTTCTAGAGATATGAAGCCCCATTTTGGTTCACTGAAAAACCAGATAACCTCTTCCTAGTGGCATTTCCATTTCTCTGCAGTTTTCAGCGATAATTCTCATAGGAATACCCGAAACTTTCATTGTGGGCAGGCTCCCTCCCTTCTTTACCACATACTGGACTGGGACCCTGTTGACCCAGAAGAAATAAAGGATTTGATTTTCTCTTTTCCAAGTAACAAAGCTCTGGGTCCAGATATGCTCCCTGGTGAACCTTTTAAACACAACCCCGAGTGATGGTGTGTAATCTTTTTTAAGTTGTTCTCTTTTATAAATTGCACCGGGGAAATGCCCTAGGGCTGGAGGGATAGTGTTGTCATTCTCATTTATAAGAAAGGATCTCAAATTGAGCCTAAAATCACAAACCAATCAGCTTTCAGCTTTATACAGTGATGCCTCATGTAACAAATTTAAATCGTTCTGGAGGCATGTTTGCTACATGAAACATTCTTTACATGAAGTAGATTTTCCCATAGGAAATAATGGAAACTCAGATGATTGGTTCCACAACCTCAAAAATATTCATATAAAAATATTAACTGGATGTAAAAATGATGACAGAACACTGGGATTGAATTCAAAACATGCATTCAATGTGCATGATCTTATGAAGACTACTTAGGCTGCAGTCCTAAAGACACTTTCCTGGGAGTAAGCCCCATTGAACACAATGGAGCTTACTTCTGGGTAGACATGGTTAGGAAGCTGCAATCCAAGATACCTTCAAACTGTCTCCCCATTTTCTCCTTCCCTTCATCCTGAGCCTCTCTCTCCCCTGCTCCATTCTGGCTAGCCCTGAGCTGCTTCCCTTTTCTCCACTGCTCTTATCTCCCTCCAGCCACAAGAGGAACAGCATGGAAGAGTTGCTTTCACTATGGGCAGGTGAGTTAGGTAGCCCTGACACTTTTTAAACAGGCTGCCAGCCAGCGTGTATGCCCCAACTGCCAACGAATGTGTTCTTTACATGAAGCACAGTTTATTACATGAAGCAGAAATTTTTGTTTGTTATGTGAACAGTGGTGGGCTCCAGCAGGTTCGCACCTACTCTATAGAACCGGTTGTTAATGAGAGATAGGACATATAGAGTTTAAAAATAGCCATTTAAAAGTGGCTGCCAAATGGACAGAGAACCGGTTGTTAATTTGTTTGAAGCCCACCACTGTACGTGAAACGTACTTTATGTGAGGCATTCTTTATGCCACTGTATTTAAAATATGCTATGTAAATTAGAGAGATGGACTGTTGAAAACATAATTATTGCTGAAGAACAGGCTGGATTTCAAAGGATTTCAAAGTCTATTTCAAAGGATTTCAAAGTCTATGCTAGATCACTGTTTTGTCCTCCACCATGTGATCCACAAATATACACAGACAGGGAATTGAAAACTCTATGTTGCTTTTGTTGATTTCAGCTTGGCATTTTATTCTATTGACAGAACTTTTGTGGTGGAAATTACATGCAACAAATATCAACAGGAAGTTATTATTTTTGCTCCAAATGATACAGTCAAACTCCAGCTTGAAGGCATGACTCAGAGCAAATGGGCCACTCTCTCAAATGTCTGCTGATTTCAGCAAGTTCGGCAAGGATTAGTGTTAGCCCCTTTTTAATTTCTTTATCAATAGCATTGTACAACTACATGGCCTTGAATTTTTTTTCACCATCAATTGGTGATGTCAAACTCTCAATTCTTCTCTATGCCAATGATATTGCCTTATTTTCCACCACTCTCGTTGGTATGCGTTGACTTTGAACCAGAGTGAGCTCTTTATGAGTTCGGGAAAACCTGGTTATAAACTATAATGAAATACAAAGTCATACAAGTCATACAAAGTCATCCCACTAGAACAATTTAGAGTTATTAGATATCTTGGAGTGTCCTTTAATGCTCAGCTTTTGTGGATACCTCATTTAAATTTGACAAAGCTGAAAGCAGCCCATTCAGTTCATTTGTTATTACACTCTGTGAGAACAAAAGGGGAAAACTTGTGACTCCATTGTTAGAGGTGTTTGCATGGAAAATTATCCCACAATTACTTTTGGGGCAGAAATTTGGGGAAAGAAAAAAACCTCTATTTTAGAACTTCCTCAAAACTCCTTTCTTTGTGGGCTACTTAGCATGCCTCATGTGATTTCAACAACTTTCTTCAAGGTAGAAGGGGGTTTAAAAAAGATAGAGGCCCATTGCCACATTGCATTAACCCTATACTGGTATAAATTAGCTTGTATGGATGACTCCCATCTACCCAAACTGTGTTTTAAAGACCAGCTTGCAAATTCTACTTGTAAAACTTGGGCAACTCTTGTTAAACCCATTCTTGAGAAATATGGAAATGACATCGACTCTCCACCTCCCTTTACCTCTAATAAAGATGTCATTGATAAAAGATAAAATCCAACTTCATTATAATGGGATTTATGTATCATCTTCAATTCACTTTATTCACCTTAGTCTCTTTTGTACAATCATTGGTTTGGACAATTATCAGATTAATGTAACTGTGCTCTACTCTAAAAGGATTTTACTGCCTTACAATTCTAGTGCATTCCATCTGCTGTCCTGGAAGGTAGATACAAAAACATCCGCTTTAATTTAAGAATTTGCACTTGTGGATCAAGTGAAGTAGAGGATATCTCACATTATCTATTGTCTACTTTATGATCTCCCAAGATTAAAATTTTTGTCTAGTATTATTCAAGTGTTACAAGATAGATCCTCTATGGCCCAGGTTTGTGGCTTCTAGCAGAAACAGATACCAAGTTAAAAAGGCTAATATTGCCATAACGGCTTTGAAAATCCATGCCAAATTGTTGTAGCGTCAAGGTCCCAACTGTTTTCCTTTTTCCCATACATAACCGTGTATATGTATGTTTTTTGTATATATTTTTTGTTTGTCTATTTTACTACATAATGACCTATTGTATGTAGTATGTACATATAATAAATTGACTGACTCTGATTCTGCTTTTAACACACCACAATGATTCTAAACTGCAAATCTTACAAAGCAGTCACCAGCAAGTACCTGTGATGGGCTTTTTTCATAAATTCTCTCACACTAAAGAGCTTCCAAATAAATACAATTACCCTTAAAAATATTGAAGTAATGCGAAGTAGTTTTTAATGAATAAAAAATAACCTTAACTCTGTTAGCATGGTATTTTGTTAACTTTGTTTTACCTTTGCTGTGGGGAGGGTTCTGACTACGATCTCGGAGAACGTTAATCTGGTAGACAGCTCCATAAGGCTCAAAAAGTTCTTTTAGCTCTTTTTCTGACCATGAACGTGGGATCTGTCCAACAAACATCTTAATGACATCTGGGTCTGGCTGGTCTGAGTGATCCAAAGCTCCATTCATCTTGTTAGCTGTGCTGTTACTGGAATGAGAGACAGAAGCAAAAAAAGGAGAGTGTTGTCAGAGAGAACATTTCTGAAATAATGCCATTTGCTTTCATGCAGAAAAAAGAACAGTCAATAAAGGGGTAAATAGATCACACCTACCTCAGCCAGACTAAGTACTATCATCAACAAAATACCATGTTAATGCCATGAACAGAAAGCAATATAAATTTATTCATTTTTCTGACTGTCATTCTCAACATGCTGCTGTTTGAATCCATCACATACAAAGAGGGACAAAAAGAAAATGGTGATTGAGGAAAAAGGTCTTTTCAGGACATATAGGGTTACTTTGCAATTACACTGCTTTCTGCAAAGGAGAGCTGCAGTCTACAGACAGGCACAAATAAATTTGTGCACATGGGGAGGGGTAGATTTTTTCTTTTTTTTAATAACACACATTTTGAAATAAAAAAGATCATATGATAAAAGTAAGAAATTCTTGGTAAGATATTCAATGAGTAATGAGCATCAACTATTCCTCCAGTAGTGGGATTCAAATAAATTAACAACAGGTTCTGTGTCCTTGTAACCTAAATTAACAACAGGATCTGTGTTCCATTAGTAACTAGTTCTCAGAACTAGGTGCTCATTAGCAAAGGATTTTATAGAACCTGTGAGAACCACCTAAAGACCACCACTGTTCTTTCACATATTTGCAAAAAAGGACACAAAATAATGTACGTAACCCCAATGAAATGTTTTCTTGCTACTGCTGAATTGCCTACATTACTGTATTTTGGCTTAAGAGGGTACTGTGAACTGTCTAAAATGTATTCACTTTTTAAACTGCTAGTTGATTTCCACTGGAAAAAATTGTTAAAATTGCATTTGTTCGATAAGAGGTGCTGAGGAAGATCCATAAAGAATCAGAAAAACTGAGGCTTATTAAATTCTATTATTAGTTAAGATATGCAGATCTGATGAACTATTATGGGTAACTATAGATGGCCCGGTCCAATCCAATGGGAAGTTTCCCCTGACATAACAGAAGTTTCACAACAGTAGACATTCATATAGCTTGTGTTGGTTCAGACCATATGGGGGATAGGCTTCAGAAACTAGTCTCATAATGATAGCTTCATGTATCTATTTTATAGTAATACACAAAAGACAATTAATCACAAAAATATCACAAAAGACATAATACCACAAAAGATATAATACATAATATCACAAAAGACAATTAAAACACCAACATATCACTGACAAGTTTGCTCCCATGTTAACCCATATTCAGATACATTTGCATACCTAGATCAAAATCACTTGTAATTTGGGTACGATTATATTATTCACTTGCTATATTCAATGAAGGTAAAAACAGTATATACAATGTTTCAGGATTGTTGGTGCAAGTTCAAGTGGTCTACAGTGCTTATGGTCTGTCTCCAAAAATGAACGTAGTCATTATTGAAAAAGGAGGTTGAGTCATTCAATATCTGAGTACAACATGATATGCGGATAGTGCTCAAGACATGCGGTAAGATAACCTCTTGCAGGTTGCATAGAGTGTAGTGCTCATCTTCATTTCTGTGGTTTCCAGATCCAGTGTTAACCAAATATGTCTCCTTGGTTATATGGTCAACAGGGCACATGAAATGCTGCTTCCTTTCTCACCAAAATGGTACCTATTTATTTACTTGCATTTACATACTTTTGAATTGCTAGGTTGGCATGAACTAAGGATGGGAGCATACCTTGTCTTGCAGTTCTTTAGTCTTGAACTGCTGATATGCTGATCAGATTCCTATCAAACAGTGTTCTAACCCCACTGCTCTAACACCTGAGCAACTGTCCCATGTAGTCAAGATATAATCAGGAAAAATTCTTGTGTGTTAGTTCTTTGATGTCTTTGTCCAGTAACAAGTTAAACTGCTGGTTAAAATCTGGGCACAGTTCTAACCAACTTTCCAGCACTGGCACTATGATGCAGCCTAATGTTGGGGGACAGTCAAAGAGGCCTTCTTCAAGTAAGGCAATATTTGTTTGCTTGGCTTGGAGTTACATTGCCCTTACCTCAGTGCTCTTTCATTCAAAGGGCCATTCTCATTGCTTTGAGATAAAAACACAGATGAAAAATATGTGGAAAATTAGGTTATTCCTGAATTTTAACATTGAATTTTGTTTTATTTTATTTGTTTTATTTATT
Source organism: Cryptoblepharus egeriae (assembly GCA_030015325.1). Taxonomy (NCBI): domain Eukaryota; kingdom Metazoa; phylum Chordata; class Lepidosauria; order Squamata; family Scincidae; genus Cryptoblepharus; species Cryptoblepharus egeriae. The sequence goes on from JAREYC010000009.1 coordinate 5,285,965, forward strand.
TTAATACCACTTTGTTTTATTTTGTATGCTGTCATGGGAGCATCATGCTGAAGAGCATTCCTCAACTTTCTTTCAGATGAAACATTTTTCCTTCCCCTAGATAATGCTGCAGGAGCACCAATGTGTCTATTCAGAGATGTGCTGCCTTTGGAGTCTATGGGTTGGGATCTGGCATATTGCCAGGCCCTAGCATTGCATCCTGCTCCCTGACTGCCTATCTTCCTGGAATGTCCTCTCCCCATGCTCTGCCAACCTGGAATCATCCAGTGTAACTTACCATGTTACACAACTGGAAGTAGTATTGGCCTCCCCTCCTGTCTGTGCCTTATGGAATGTGACAACATAAAAAAGTACAATTCACTTAGCCAATCTAAGCACTTAGGATTGCACTCTCAGTGAATGATCAGATGAATAATGAATGTTTCACCCAGTGGTAAAGAAAATTGGGAAATGAGTTGATAGAAATCCAAATGGCAGGAATATTTGATTTTTGAACATTGTTAAAAATGGTGCAAATAGTACATATTCCCAATTGTATATGCAGATGTATTCAATATTCAGATCAACATGACCATTAAATACCATTAAAACAGTAGACCATTCTGAATTACATGAAGAAGTGAAAATGGAGATCTGATCAGGGCAAAGAGAGCTTGATCTGCATGTGGCATTACTCTTGTATTCAGGAAGTCTGCTTCTGATGAACTGGAAGAAGAAACTGTTTTATACAGAAGAGTGTATTGGAGATCATAGGGTGGGGATTGCTTTGAGTGACTGTATTGTGCTCATTGAGTCTGTGTCACTCCAGGGTTAAAGCCCAGTGACAGAAGGCAAGATCATGGACAAAGTCACAAAAGAAGAAGAAAAAACCATGGAAAAAAATTATGGCTGGGGAAGTAATGTGCAAATTCTTTGCCTCAATGCCCCAAATTTGCACAAAGATAATTTATTTAGGTGTTTCTGCTCTGTGAAGTTTTGCATTTCTCCTGGGTCCCAAAGGGAGGGAGAAAATGACATGAAAGTCATATTTCAAAACCAATGATGATAAGTTTGATCACCAATTTTTCAAGATGCCTGGATGTAGCTCATATTACCACTGAGAGACATTTCAATTAACCATCTCTCTCTCTCTCTCTCTCTCTCTCTCTCTCTCTCTCTGCCCTTAAGTTCCTGGATCACGTCTAAAAATTAATCCCCAGACATCCTTTTAGGGTCGCTGTGAAACTTGATCCTGGGTCTCAGCAGGATGGCTGCTTTAGAGAAGACCTCACAATTCATTGCTTGGCATGTATCTGACAGAAACTCTTTGACTCCCCTTCCATTTTTCTTTACCTGACCCTACAGGCAGAAACATGCTGCACCTTCACATCTTCAAAATCAGTCATAGTTTTTTTCAACCAACAGTTTTTTCAACCTGTATAACAGAAGTGGTACAGCTTAATTTTTACAACTGCCTTTAAGTCTTTCCCCACCTACTGAATCATAAATGTGACAACAGCAAATGGGAAGGTGGGTTTTCATTTTTCTCTATGCAGCAAAACAGAGTGGCTGGAAGTTGTGTGTGTTTGTAGTTCAGATGTAATGCAACATACTGTTTACATTAACTATAGCTTAGACCAGTCTGCTCACGCTATTTGGCCTCAATCCATGATCCACAGAAACATCCTATGTTCCCACTAGTCCACTGTAATTCCTTTCCCTCCTGCAAACTTGTGGCCAAACTCTCTTGCTTGTCCTTGTTGCTCACAATGTGCCCATGTCCTTTTGAGACTACTGAGTTTCTAATTCATATCCAAATTTACTGCCCTTTTTATACCAACATTAGAACTAAATATCTATCCCCTTTTCTTACCAAATTAAACAGGATATCACCATAATCTATTGGTTGCTACCTTCAGATAACGGAGCAATTTTAAATTCCGTAAGCCTTTTCTTGATTGTGGTGTCAAAGAGACATAGATCTTATTTTTATAATGCTGGAGAATTTTCATGTTATTTATTCTTGTATGTTAATTTCAATTTTATTTTCCTAACCTACTCTTTTTAATTAATGGATTTTATTCACTGGATTTGTTTACCTTATATGCTAATATCCAGTGCTTTTTATTGTTGTATGCTTAAATATGCCTAAGAAAGGTTTGTTGTTGTTTTGTTGTTCAGACCAGTGGTTCTCAACCTTTTGTGGGCTGTGGACCAGTGGAGCAAAAATTGAAATTGTTGTGCACCACAGGCAACTCCCCCAAACATACACAATTTTTTTTATTCTGCTTACATAATCTGCTTACAAATTTAATAAAAAAAACACACACAATTTTTTTATTAAATTTGTAAGCAGATTATTAGAGAAGATTTATTTGAAATGGATTAGATTTATTATTTATAGAGAAGATTTTGAGCACAAGCCTAACCAAGTCTGAACAAAAGTAAGCCCCATTACAGTCAATGAATCTTAATCCCAGGAAAGTGTTTTTGGGATTGCAGCTTCAGTTGCTGGCTGAGACTTCAGGTGCTCTGTTCTCAGCTCTTTCTGATGGACCATGGAGAAGCATCTTCCAAGCGAGAACTGCCCCCTGGATTAGCAGAGATGGAGGAGAATGGACTGACCACAGCTGCAGTTGACACATCTCCAGCCCTCTCTGGTCCATAAAGGAATACATACTCAGTGAGACATTGGAAGTCATCAAATGTGATCTTGTTTTTTCTGGGTCTTATGGACCATTTTCTAAAGGTCTCGTGGATGACAAGTTGGGAAGTAGTGGTTTAGAAAGAAAGCCATGATGTGTACTCTATGAGGGAAAAACATGATTTAAGTGATTCTGCCTTTCCTGAGAATCCTTTGGTCTTCAAGCAGCATCTTGGAGAGAAGAAATCCATTCTAAACAAGTTTAATAGCTTAGACATTGAACCAAATTGCAGTATATCCAAAATGTGGCCTACAAACCAGCTTCAAGGCTTTGATTTCAAATCCTAGTTTGGAGACTGCTTGCAAACCATAATTTGTGGAATAAAACTGGTCATCATGACAAACCAAGATGAACTCCTTGACAAATCAACTATGATAAATGATTATGACAAATCAACTATGACAAATCAAAATGATAAATAATGGTTTGCTATTCCATCTGAATCATCTTAGTGATTTGGGACATCTGGCCATCGCAATGGAAGAATGCCACCTCACATGTGGAAGGTCTTTGAATGCAGTTTAGTCTATGGCTGTTGGTAACTGCCTGAAATCCTGGACTAAGAAGTGACTAAGTGTAAATAACACTGAATAAGAAGCAATACAGTAGTAATAACTTTTGATGCAAGAGGCATAATATACCTACTACACCAATCTTGTATCAGGTTGTTACTAAAGGGAAGAAATAACATTCCCAGAAATGTTCTGTGCCAAGTAAAGGGAAGACCACTACTTGTATAACTGCACGCTAATGATCATCTGATTGTATTAGCTGAAGATGCTGGCTCATTGACTAGAAGATGTGTCTAATCAATATGCTGAGCAGCTACAAGTTCTGACATATCTGCATGCTTGGGAAGAGAAGGGAAAGAAACAGAAGGGAATTCAAATGCAGCCAATGAAGAAGACATTATTTTTGCAGCTGATTGGCAGAAAAAGCCTTTGGGAGATTACAAAGAGATTATGTTTGCTTTTGGAAGATCTGATACAGATTTTTACAGACTATTCCTGTCCAATTGATATCACAGGACCATCATTAGACTGTGTCTTTAAATAGAATCAGAGCCTGTGGTGGCTTCAGCATTCAGGTTCTGAATATACACATTTTTGCTAAATAGTACTAGCCTCCTGCTGGCCAAGTGAATCTGCCCCCTGAGTGCCTGCAGGATCTCCTGCCACCTGCCTGAAGTGGACTCCATCTCTCACCTCAGGTATAAAGCTCTGAGCTTCAGAGGGAAGAGGGTCTAGCCAAGTGAATCTGCCCCCTGAGTGTCTGCAGGATCTCCTGCCTGAACTGGACTCCATCGTTTACCTCAGAGGACTCTAGCTGCTATCAACACAGTTTTGTGAGTACGCTTGGTCCCAATTTTAATAACTTGCCAAAATGAGGCGAAAACGTCAACTTTCTCCGGAGAGCCCAGCTTTAGGATCACAATATAATTCTCAGAAAACATCCAAGCAGTTAAGATTAGATGAATTTTTTGACACCTCTATAAACCCCCCACATGTGCCTACACCTGCTTCGAACGGTGCTTACGCTAATCCTCCAGAGGGGATTGATTTTGATGTATTTTCTCCGCTTACTAGAGGCCTAATTAAGGCCTCTTGATAAGCGAACAGATGTGTCATGGATCTATAGTTGGAGATAATGTGCAAGCAAAACACACTTCTGACCAGCTATTGCATCATTCTTCTTCAACTGCTTCAGATATTAGGAAAATACTTAATCTTCTGGAAAGTATTTATGTTCTCTTAAAGGAAAGGTAAATTTCAACAGTAAATGGCACAAAACAAAGGAAAGAAGAGCTTTCCTTTAAAGATGCAGAGATACAATCCCCACCTCGCTATAGACATCAATACCCTCCGTATCTGGGTGATATCTACCCCTTCCAATACCAGAGAACCATCATTTGAGCAAGTCACTTTGACTCCTCTTAATCATAACCTTATTGACTTAAATTCAGATCACTCACCACCTGCATCTCCACCGTGCCCTGTTGGCCTTCCTCTATCTCCCATATGTGTGACAGATCGGACTCGTCAAAGTGGAAATTTTGTTCTTATTGATGCATCCTCTGACACTACAGACCCTGCTGAGACTGTGATTCCTAATATCCCAGATCCTCTTTCTGGAGCGGCAAGGCCTCTCTTAGTCGAAGATTTCTTCCCTAATCAGTATGACTTGGAGAGCCCTGAGGAGGAACCACAGTCATCATTGCACATTTCAGTCCCCCACCAGTCAGCTGTTACTACTCCAAACATCAGTCACTCGTCTCCTACTCACCCTGATTATATCAAGGACAATTCGCCGCCTAGGTGTGACTGACTACAATTAAGCAAACCTAATCTAAAATCCTCAGTATCCTTACCTCCTCACTTGAGTCAGCTCAAGTTAGTCTCGTGAAATATCGCAGGACGGAAGAGTAAGTATAACAACAGTAACTTTTTAAAATTCATTTCGAACTTTGACATCATTCTACTCCAAGAGACATGAGCTCCTGGTAGTATAAATATTTCGGACTTTCAATCGTTCACCCTATCCGCATACAGACCCAATAAGAAGGGCCGCTTTAAAGCTGGTCTCGCCATCTTAATTAAACCTGCCTTCAAACCAGAACTTGTGACAACTTTGCAGAAACAGTGCAGCGTAATAGCTGTTAAATTGTCTTTCAATGGCCTGCTGTTAGTGATAATCAACACCTACCTCTCGCCTAGCCCCAATCTTACCCAACGTACCCAACAACGGGAGCAGCTCACAGCCCTTGTGGGAAAACTGGAGACAATGTTCCCTTCTGCTCATCTTTTACTTGGGGCAGATCTAAATGCCAGAGTGGGGGCGCATAGTGATATTTACTACAAGGCATTGGAGGCTGACCTAGTGGACCAGTTTCCACACATCTGTTCTCATCAAAGATCATCCAAAGACAAACTTATGAACGAGGCTGGAGCTATGCTGGCCAGACTAAGCATTCAATTCAACCTGATCTGGCTAAATGGCCTTAACTGTTTCAACCAAGCCTCAGAGCTTATATTTGTTTCTCCAGCAGGCTGCAGTGTAATAGATTATATTTTAATTTCGACTTCATTACTATACGGGGTGGCTGAATTTTCAATCAGTGATTTTAAAGTAAACGACCATCTACCATTGATACTTCTTCTAGATCTGGACACACCCAGTCAATGGCCGCCAACATCGACCCAACGTGGGAAGGTATCAGGTAATTCTCCCCACCTTCAAGTGGAATAGTTCATCCTTGTCAAAAGTTCATTCTTTATTAAAGAGTCCCATATGCCAAGCATTCAATTCCTGTACATACATGGACAAGAACCCTGTAAACTTCATTAAAACCTTTGAAGAAACAATTAGTTATATAGTAAACAATATTACTCCTCCCCCAAACCAATCTAAAGCAAAAAATTTGCAGGCGTCTCCTAATCGGTTCGACAATGAATGTTTATTCCTGAAAAGCTTAGCCGGGGAGCGCTTTAGAGCATTCAGAAGCTCTGACTCTGACTCTACACTCTTATTTTGTGGCAAATGCCCAGCTTATGGATGCTATAAATCAGAAAAGAACCAGCTATATGCTAACGCAATGGGAAAAACTAATACGAGCTATGAGGCAGAACAATTCAAGATTTTTCTGGAAAATTGTTAATGGAGCCTCCAGAACTGAACAAGGAACTCCAGGAGCAATTTCTAACTATTGTTGGACTCAACACTTCTCCAATCTTTTTTATGACAAGGCTATATCCTTCTCCTCAGGGCCTACAATCAATATGACTTCTATGTCTGATTGGCCTCCGGTTTCTCCTGCATTGGTTAAAGAGATGATTCTGAGTCTAAAGTCAGGAAAAGCAGCTGGGCCTGATGCTGTCCCTATGACTGGCTGAAAGCTGATGTTGATTGGTGGGCCCCAATTTTATCAGATCTTTTTGCATCAGTTAACTGCACTGGTGTAATCCCGAGTAGTTGGTTGAAGTCTACTATAGTTCCCATCTATAAAAAGGGTGACCCTACCTCGCCTGGCAATTATAGGCCTATAAGTCTTTTATCAGTGATCGGGAAATTGTACGCTAAAATTTTATTAATGTACCTTAATCAGTGGATTGCCCAAGAGCAGATCTTGGGGGCGGAATAAACAGGATTTCGCAAAGACAGGTCCACGTTGGATCATTGTCTCATTCTCTCCCATCTAATCCACGTTTGCATTAAAAACCAAATCAAAAATGTATGTTGCTTTCCTTGACTTAAAATGTGCCTTTGACAGCGTGGATACAAATCTTCTATGGTGCAAACTTGCTCAAATGGGAATGGACAGCGAACTTCTATTCCTTATCCAAAGTTTATATACAAATACATCCTGCTAGGTGAAAACCTCAAGTGAGGGCCACCTAACTGAAAGCTTCCCTACCAACAAAGGAGTAAAGCAAGGATGCCTGCTTGCACCTACACTTTTTAACCTCTTTTTGAAAGATTTAGCCTCTTTTTTGGCGCCAGTTGAGAGTCACTCTCCTAAACTTGGAAGTCGCAGAATCCAACTACTACTTTATGTGGATGACGCTATTTTGATTTCGTGTTCTCGCATAGGATTGAGGAGACTGATGGACAGGTGTATACACTATCTAAGATTGAATAAATTACAGTTGAACTATGCCAAATCTAAGGTTATGGTTTTCTCTAAGTCCTGGAAACCCTTGACCTGGAAATTTATGAACCATGAGATTGAACAGGTCAAGTCTTTTAAGTACTTAGGCATACACTTCTCTTATAATCTCTCCTGGTTCCCTCCTCGGAATATAACTATAGCCTCCGCTAAAACAACATCCCATGCGATCACAAGGTTTTTCTACCATAAAGGTGGACGTTTCGTTCCCTCGGCGCTTAAGGTTTTCAACGCCAAGATCATGGCACAAATCCTTTATGGAATACCGTTGTGGATTTCAGCCCTCAATTATTCTGCAGAGTAATTTCAAGCTGCTTTCCTAAGAAAAATCTTGGGAGTGCCCAACTGTGTCCCTTACTCGGACTTATGTCTAGAGACGGGGCAATCATTGATTACAACACAGGCCTGGCTGAGAGCGTCTAACTACTGGCTAAAAGTTTTTTTCAATCAAGGGCTGACCAATGACCAACACAACCTTCTGGGCCATCTCACAGAAGACCCTCACATGGCTTTTCAGTGCTGGGAAGACAAGATGAAAAGTATCGGCGTCTGGTCTGACTTACTAGGTTCGATTACCAGGGCAGAAGCTTTCCGGATTATTAGAACCAGGCTATTTGACATTCAAACCCAAAATCTCCAGAGTCTGGCAAACAAGGTGTGCTCTGCACTATTTCTACACCTGCCTGTTTCCCACAACAAAGTGCCAGACTACCTTTTCCAGCTCAGTAATCTGCATCTGAGAAGAGCGCTCACTCTAGTCTGCTGCAACGTTCTCTCCTCGGCTGTCTTGCAAGTCAGATTTATTGGCATTCCCTTGAGGGATAGACTTTGTTCCTGCTCTTCTGGTGCAGTGGAGTCAATCAAACACATCTTTTTTTATTGCTCCTTGCATTTGGAAGCACGCAATAAGTTTTTAACTCCTTTCCTTTCAGAGACCCCACGCCCGCCCGATAGACTGGTGCTAAAACATCTGCTTTCCTCACCAGATCCCATCTTAATAAGACAGACAGCCATCTTTGTATTAGCCATATTGAAGACTAATTGGAGCAATAGTTTTTAATTTGAGAATTATAGACCCTCTGAATTGCACTGCTTTTTATTTTATTTTGATTTTAAATCTGTGTTTGGATGTTTTTGTATATTCTATGCCAATAAAGGTATTTGTATTTGTATTTGTTTGTACTAGCCTCCTGATGACCTTGAGGAGACTTGAGGTTGACATCTATTAATTCAGCTATGAGATTCAGCATGCCAAGTTCTGGAATGGGCCAAAGAAACAAGGTCTGCTTGTGGGTTGGGAACTTCAGCTCAAGATGCTATGTTGTTATGAGACTTAGAGAACATCTGCTGACAATACATGGTCCTCATATCAGGATGTACCTACTATGCTCATAGCAATGTCTGGGCATAATGCCAGGCTGCTCAACCAGCTTGAACTCTGAAGCGTAAAGTGGACCAAAAAGGAGGAATTGATGATTTTGCCCTTTGGAAAATGCTAGAATAGACTGGAAATTTCACGGCTTTTTTTCTTCAATCCCCCCTTGAGGTGGGAGAATAAGGGAAATACTACAGGTGAAAAATGCAGAATTTACTAGGCAGGGCGTCTCTGAAAAAGTCTTCTGGGAGCACCTTAAAGAACATTGATCAGTGGAAATTCAGTGGTCTATTTAGGTCAAAATTGTTGATACCAATATTAACAAGTTTTCATTTCCATCTCCAAGTTTTCAGATGAAATTGTGTGACTTCCTTATGTAAAGATTAAACCTGAGTCATGGATTTCCAAAGCAGGAGAACCTCTGACTTATCAGAATTTAGTTTCAGTTTGTTTGCCCTCATCCAGCTCCCCACTGCCTCCAGACAGCAATCTAAGTCCAACTGCCTCCTCAGACTCAGGAGAAAAGGAGAGCTAGAGAACATATACCTTGTCATCAATGTACTGAGGGCGCCCCACTTCAAACCTTTGGATGACTTCTCCAAGTGGCTTCATGTAGATGCTAAATATGTAGAATGGGGGGTGTAGAATTGAACCATGTGAGGGGCTTGAATCAAACCTTGTAGAATCAAACCCTAACCCACATTCCATGCCTTCCAAAATTCTCTTCACCAATTTCTCTTCATCTCCATCAAATTCCATGAAAGTAGTCAGACTATTGTTCTGGTCTGAATGGGGATGGCCTCCCTCTAAAGGAGCAGATCTGCAGCTTGTGGGTTCTTCTGGATCTGCAATTGTTCCTGACATTGGCTGTGGACTGGGGAGCCTTTGCTTAGCTTCAATGGATCTGCGAGCTATAGCCATACCTGAGTCATTCAAATCTGTCCCTGGTGACTCATACCCAAGTGACATCTAGACTGGGTTATTGCAACATACTGCAAAATGGGGCTGCCTCTGAAGATCGTCTAGAAACATCAGCTAGTCCAGAATGAGGTGACTCATGAGGTTGCTTGGGATTCTTGATATGCCCATTCATAAAACTGGCTGTCCATTCACTTTCAGTCTGAATTCGAAGTGCTCATCCTAACCTTTAAGCCCTATATGGCTTGGGTACAGGGTACCTGAGGGACCGTCTTCATATACCTTGGTGAATGATTAGTAAAATCCAGTATTTCACCTAAGGTCATCTGGGGTGTTCTGCTTACTGTATCATCACCAAGGGCGGTAAATGTTGTGGCGGCCAGGAGTACAGCCTATTTGGTGGTTGCACCCAAACTCTGGAATTCCCTTCCCCTTGAACAGGGGTCTTCAAACCTTTTGGCAGGAGGGCCACATCATCTTTCTGACACTGAGCAAAAAAACTAATTTACATTTCAAATTTGAATAAATTTACATATAAGAATGTATTGGAGTGGATTACTCGGCTTGCCCAGGGGCCAATAGAGGGATCCTAAGGCTACTTGAGGTCTGCATCTTGCATCTTGCCCCTGGAGATCCCTGCCCTACAACTAAGAACTGCTCCATCCATGCAGACTTTTCAGCAGGGCCTAAAGACATTTCTATTCACCAGAGTTTTCTCTTACTTTGTGGACTATGGATTGTTGCAGGATTTTTAAAAATGTTTTAAGTGTTTTAAATATATTTGTATTTGTTTTATAAAGGTTTTAATATTTTAATTGTATATTGTATATTGATTCTTTTATTACAGTTAGCCACCATTTATTGTATAAAAATTAATAGTATGTTCATTCTTTTGTTACATTGTTAGGTGCCATTCATTATATTGTAATAAATAAAAAAATAAAAAATAAAAATACATACATACATACATACATGCATACATACAGTGAATGCATGAAACGCCAATAGATTATGGATTTCTGAGAACTGCAAAGGAGATGCTGCAGTTCTGTGCAATGAAAAGCAAATTACAGGTTTGGCTCTTGGAAACCTACTGGAAGTGTGTTTGTGTGTTTGTGTGTGTGTGTGTGTGTGTGTGTGTTGGGGAATTTCACACACAATTAAGCTGAGTTTTGTTGATATAAATTTAAACTATCATTGTTCCATGAAAAAGAAGACCCTGTTGTTCAGTTTCCTGATAATACTCATGCCTTTTTCATTGCGTTGCTGTCTTAGGCCACTTACATATTGATTATTGGTGTATCATTGGTGTATCATTATTAGTGTATCATTATGGTGTATCACCATTATTACACTGATATTACACCATTAGACATAAATAAAAATTAATTGTATGTTGATTTTTTATTACATTGTTAGCTGCCATTCATTACATTGTAATGAATGAATGAATGAATGAATGAATGAATGAATGTCCCCTGTCCTTTCTCCCTCTGATTACAGGAATAAAAATAGTTTGATCTGTAAAAATTTGTAATTAAATTGACACTTCAAGGGAGCCAGTGTCATCAACATTTCTATCACTTAAAAAAAAAACTTTTCATAGCTTTTTTTTCTTTTTTTAAAGAAAAAAGCCCCAAACATCTGGCACAGAGAATACAGATGATAGTTTTTTTATATCTTTCTCTCCCCATCTAACTGCCTTCTTCAAAGACAGCCAGATGGAGCCTTTCAAAATCAAATTAATTTCAGATTAATTCACTCTGGAACAATGCCAGTTTCTTGACTCTATGCTTTGAGGCACTATCTAAATTGATTTACTGTCATGATCTTAAAAGAGCTCAAGTCCTTAGGTATTCAAGAAAAAAATAAGCAGAGTCAGGGCTGTGGTTGGTGCAACTGATTAAGACACTGTGCCTTTTAACCAGCAAGCCATGGTTCGAGACCAGGGTCGGTCCCCACAAGACAGGGTGAGCTCCTTCCTTAGCCCAGCTCTATGAACCAGCTGGAATCAATCGTATTGGCTCTGCCTTTCCACTGGACCATTTTAGTGGTGTGGAGAGGGAGGATTTGCTGCTAGGTAATAGCCTATCCTCCATATCAATCTAACCCAGGCTTTCTTGCTTTGCATGCCATAGTCTTCCAAGACTGATGGATGCCTGCTTTTTATTCTAAGAATGCTGCCACTTGAAACCATGACAGCACTAACAATCCCACCATTTCAGAATATTCAAATCCCTTTTTGGCAGTCTTACTCCCCACAACACAGATGGCCTGACCCAAAAGCTGAGAGAGAGAAAGAGAGCCAAAATAAACAATATGCCCATTGCATGACTGGGGCCAGTGTGCTCCATTTTTTAAATATTATATTAGAAATATTAGTATGTAGTATAGTACATACATACTTCTGTAGTATGTACAAAAGGAGAAATCCTGACAGTGACCATGGTGATGGGGAGGCAGGTATAGCCCTTTGCCTCACTGCAATTCCAGTCTGGATTTGGCTGTCTATGAGCTTCTGTTTGCCCAGGAGAAAAAGCTCCTACCTGCCTGTGAGAAAGAGTAAATGTCCTTTGTAAGTGAGGAATAGAAAAGATGAAATGCAAATATTTTAAAATAAACAAAATAAACCTGGATTTTGTAATAAGTATATTAAGAAAGTAACATTTTCTTTAAATGTGTTGCCTGATAAAATATGAGACACAATTTTTTTAATGAAAAGGTTTTAATTGATTTGTTACTTAACTAATTACAACCCCAATACATTTAAATAAATTTGCATGCATCAAAACCTCAATATAAGTGCATTTTTGAGAACACTGAAGGAAATAGAAGATAAGCTACAATTTAATAACCAACAATAAATACAATTTATTGCTGGAAAGGTTAAATTATCACATTTTTAACATCACACAACATGCCACAAACTGTAATCCTATCCAGGTAAATCCTATTGAATCAAATGGACTTACTTGAATAGAAGACATGTATAGGATTGTTCTCTGAGAGAGCAATCCTAACCAATTTTGGCCAGCACAACTCACCTGTTTTCCCATTCCCATCATGGTGTGAGGAGGCCTGCACAAGTCTGTACACTGGACTCACCCCCCCCCCCACTTTAAGAGTGAATAGCCTAACAGCATTTTTATGACTATGAGAGCCAACTGGTATTCCAGGAATTTTATCAGCCAAATTGGGAGTTAGGATTAGGCTGACAGTATTGTTTCCTACAAGATTAGCAGTAGCATTCTAGGTGTTTCAGATAAGGATCTTTCTGACACTATTAAGCAATGTTAGGAATCAGACATTGAAAATTCTGCATGCACATCAACTGAGCTACAATGGACCAAGTGGCCTCTTCCAAATGAGAGGCTCACTGATTAAAACTGGCCTTGGCCAATGAAACAATTTTCTTTGGATGGAAAGGCTGAAACTACAAATGACACTTAAAATGTTTGCACAAGTCAATTTTCACAGCTGCCACCCAACAGAAAAGAGAAGCACCGACCATGTGCTTATAAATCTCATGAAAGTAGACCATTCAAATAAAGGTTTTTCCAGAAATCAATTATATGAGTTACAGAGTCATTGTACCTGTGCTTGTCCCAATTCTTCTAAAACAAGGAAGATTATTGTGGCCTGAAATTTGGCAATCATAGAATCATAGAATCCAAGAGTTGGAAGGTACCTAATAGGTCATCTAGTCCAACCCTTTGCCTGAGCAAGAAACTCTCTTAGAGCATCTCTGACAGGTGCGCATCGAGCCTCTGCTTGAAGATCCCCAGTGAGAGAGAGTCCACAAACTCCAGTGGCAATCTCTTCCACTGCTGAATGGCCCACACCATCAGAAATTTTTTCCTGATATCCAACTATAATCTCCTCTCTTGCAGTTTGTACGATTGGTTCTAGTTCTGATTTCAGAGGAATATCAGAACAAATGAGCCCCTTCCTCCATATGATAGCAGATATCTGCAGAGGGCAAACATGTCTCCTCTGAGAATTCTCTTCTACAAGCTAAAAAATCGAAAGTTCTCCCAACCTTTCCATATAGAGCTACCATCTCACTGCTCATTCTTGTTGCTCTCATCAAGAGATAAGTCAGTTTGGATGAATTTTTTAAAACTGAGGTGCCCAGAAGTGAATACAGTACTCAAAGTGAAGTCTAACCAATGCAGAACAAAGAAAAACTAAACCTTCTTTTGTATTGGAAGCTACAGTCCTCTAATGCAGCCTAAACTGACATTTGCCTTCTTTGCAGACACATCACACTGCTGACTCTTGTTCAGCTTGTGTTTCATGAGAACTCCAAGATCCTGATCAAAAGTTGTGCCGCCAAGCCAAGCCAAGTATCCCCCATTTTATACATGTGCTTTTGGTTTTTATTGCCTAAGTGCAGAACCTGGCACTTCTCCCTGATGAAAGTCATTCTATTTCTTACAGCCTGATATTCCAGTTTATCCAGATACTCCTGGAGGTTTCTCCTGTCTTCTGTTGTACTTGCTACTCCTCCCAGCTTGGTTTCATCTGCAAATTTTATCAGGCTCCACCATATCCCTTCCTCTAATCATTGATAAAAATGTAAAAGATAACTCATCCCAAGACAGAGCCCTGGGGAACCTGACTTAAAACTGACCTCCAGGTTGACGCAGAACCATTTACCAAAACCCTTTGAGTATTGCCCTAGAGCCAATTGCAGATCCACCTAAGGATTGCCTCCTCTACGCCATATTTTCCCAACCTCCCAGTTAGGATCTCTTGTGGGATTTTGTCACATGCTTTGCTGAAGTCAAGATAAATGACATCCACAGCACTGCCACTGATCAGTAAGATTGTAAACCAATCAAAAAAGGAGATCTTATTTGTCTGGCAAGATTTATTCTTCGTAAGTCCCTGGTGGGTTCTTCTGATCATATATTACTTGTCTAGGTGTGCACAAATTGTGTGTTTTATGGTTTGTTCTAATATCTTCCCTGGGATTGAAATCATACTGACTGGACTGTAATTTCCCAGGTCTTCTTTTTTAACCTTCTTAAAGATTGGGACTCCATTAGCCGTCCTCCAGTCCAGTGACACTTCTCCACTCCTCAAGGTTTTCTCAAAAATTATCGACAGAGGATCTGCAAGGACATCTGCAAGTTCCTTAAGAACTCGAGTATGCAGCTCATCTGGTGCAAATGACTTGAATTCATATAGGCCAGTTCGAAGCAGTTCTCTGTCAAACCAAATCTGCTGTTCTGTACCATCCATATTTCCATTACCTCTTTCGGGATGCAAGAACAACCCTGCATAAGTCCATGATCCCACACCCCCATTTGCACAGCCCTCCTTCTGAGAATAGGTGGACATAAAGAAGGAGTTGAGAAGCTCCACCTTCTCCTGGTTTCCAGACTGCTATTGTCTGGCTTTGTCTAAGAACAGCCCCAACTCCCTGTTTCTCCTCCTGTTCTTTTGGGTATAACTAAAGAAGCTCTTTTTGTTATCATTGACTCCACTGGCCAACCTCAGCTCATACTGAGCTTTAGCATTCCTATGCCCCTCCCTTTAGGACTGGGCTATTTGCCTGTACTCCTTTCTGAGGATCTTTCCAGTCTTCCATTGCCTGTAATTCTCTTTCTTTAACTTCAGCTGATCCCCAAGTTGCTTGTGGAGCCACCCTTGTTTTTTTCAGATTTTTTCCCTCTTTCCTTTTCATAGGAATTGTTTCTGACTTTGATTGTAGAAGTCAGGTGCTTCCACCCATCTTGGGCCCTCTTTCCTATTAGTTCATCAACCCATAGGATCCCACCGATTAGTGTTAAAATCTGCCTTCCTAAAATCCAGTATAAATGTTTCACTGTGCACTATTTTTATTTCACACAATATTCTAAATTGCAGCAACTCATGATTGCTGTCCCCTAAAGTTTCTGCTACGTTCATCCAGTCTATCAATTCTTCATGATTAGTTAAGATTAGGTCAAGGATGGCCCCTCCCCTTGTTGTTACATCCACTTTCTTGACCATGAAGTTATCTTCTAGGCCCATCAGGAATTTTTTGGAGCTTCCATGCTTGGCTATTTTGTCTCCCAGCAATTGTCTGGATAGTTAAAGTTCCCCTTTACAACTACCTCATATTTCCTTGCAACACTTCAAGAAGAAATTGTTACTCCTTTTCCTTTGGCCTGGCCGTCTATAGTAAATGCCCACCGCAATAATTTTTTTCTTATTTTTTCCCTTAACCTTTATCCAAACACTCCACTGGGACATCTGGTCCAGTTTTTGGATTTCAGAGCAGGTATATATGTTCTTGACATATAATGCTATTCCACCTCCTCTTTTGCCACTTCTGTTCCTCCTGAACAGCTGATAGTCTTCCATTTGTGCGTTCCAGTCATAGGAATCATCCCACCAAGTTTTAGTTATTCCTATCAAGTCAAATTTCCCTTTACTTGCTAAAGGTTCTCGCTCATTTATTTTATTTCTCAGGCAACTCAATGCATTGCCCAGCCTTTTTTTAAGGTCAGGGCCTTCAAAACATTTTTGAGTTTAATTCGTGCCCTGACAATTTCCATCCAGAGCTTTTTTTTTATTCATATGTTCCCATTGGACATAACCCACCCCCTACTGGTTTGAAGTTTAAAGCCGTCATGATCAGGTTGGCTATGTCCCCTCTTCCCCAATCCCATAAGATGTAGTCCATCCTTCTCCATGACATGAACCTTTTCTTAAAACCTACACAAACAAACCTAAAGGCCAATCAGATTCTATTTTAAACTAGTAGGTGGGGCTAATGAACTTTTTATTCAATAAAAAAACCTGGATCAGGAACCATGTGGAATATGACTGTGTAGGGGTAGATTTTCCCTCACCACGATCAGAATGATCTGCCAGGAAAACGAGCCTGCATCCTGTATCTGCCCCCCAGATTTAAATTTAAAGTTTAACCCCCTATGTTAGGCCTAGCTGGGATTTGACTTCCACCTGATTTTTTTTTGCTCCCTCTCTGCATCATGATGGTCAAGATGCCTGCCCCTCCTAGTACCTTCCTAGTTCTAGGTGCTGTTTGAAACCCCCCTAGTCATTTTTCCAGCTTCTTTTTCTGGGGAGCAGTAGTGACCCACTGGCAAATTTTTACCACCATCACCCCTCCTAAGCTGATTTTTGGAAGTTTATCATTTCCTTTTATATTCATCATAACTGTTTATTTAGCTCTTTTTATGAATGGAAATTACAAAGATTGTGGATATTGTACATATTTTGTACATAAATATATATTTTTGCCTAGGGTTGCCAATTAGATACAGTTCAAGCATGTACTCCTGTTTGCTTTTTCTCTTGTCTTTTTCTCTTGTCTTTGAAAAAAGCCATCTCAGCCTGCATTTTACTGACCATTTGCTCATGTTATCTTCACACCTTTGATTGCTATCTATGCACATGCTAATGAACAAGTCCTTTTTGCCTTGAGGTAGGACTCTTCCATTGTTCATGGGGGTTCCTGATCCTGTTGATGATATGGATGTTTCTCCTTTCCAAGGCTCTTACCCCCTACCCCCCCCCCCCCCACTTTGGTGAGCTGTTGGTTTCACCTTCCAGGGATAGCTGCATCTCCTGAATTTTATTGTTCACTTTCCTGTTGATTTCAACAGAAGCAGAGAACACATGCAGAGAAGTTTGGCTTGTCCAACAAGGGCCGTATCTATGGGTTTTCTAAGCCAAATGATGCCTGCAAGGCTCTTGTTGGACAAGACTTTCAGTCACAGAACTGAACTGCGGGAACTTCCCAACAGCGACTCAGAGTAGAGTGACTTTACAGTGTCTATTTTCAATTCAGCTCATAATTAATCCTCATATGTCTTTCTTTTTCATGAAAACATAAGGCAATGTGAAGGCGAGTATTAATTTTCAGTTATTTTGGTTTTACTTGCTTTATGATTAATAAATGACAATTTTTGAATAAGATTTCAAATATTGTTTCTTTGTACATGCTAATGAATGTCACTTAAAACTTTAAGAGTGTTACAATTGCGTTAATTAAGTGCTTATGACAATTTTCTAACAGTGGAATTTTGTGCTCAACTACGCCCAATGGTTGAGTCAAACAGGCTATGCCTGACGAAGGGTTAACCTTGATACACCACCATGCACAGTTCTAGCTTGTTCATATACTAAAATGCACATCTCTATACCCAGTCTTTTCAATTCACTCTGAAGTTCAATAATAATGTCCAACCAGTCTCATCAGAATCCCAATCTGCAGCAAATATCTATGGAGACATATTTGAATCAGAAATTCTCTACCCAATGAAAAAATATTTTACAAAAAATACTTATAAATATGCCTGCAATCCTAAAGACGCTTTCCTGGGAGCAAAACCCATTGAAAACAATGGGGCTTACTTTTTAGTAGGCATGGTTGGGATTGTGCTTTATATCTAATTACCCAAACTCTGCTCTTTACTCAGTTGTAGATCTCAAGACAAATGCTGTATACCTACATTACCTCCATTTTGAAAGGAAACCTAATGAAGAACCCCTCTGAGGAGGACCAATGCCTGCCCAAGATATAAGCACACAAAAACTTTCTGAAACGTCTTGTCTGCTATTATTCCCACAGGCCACTTTGCTTTCATTTACACATGTATGAAAGTACACACTTGCACACAGTAGTGTACCAAGGGAAAATGGCACCCCTAGAAAGGATTGAGATTTTGCCCCTATGAATATAGTTGGAAGGGTCCCATTAGATCATCTAGTCCAACCCCCACCTTGTAGCAGGAAAGATCTCTGCAAAGGAGCAGACAGACTTTAGCATTAATGTCTGCAATCAAAGGACTAAATGTAGACTTTTGCAACAGTCATAGTCACACAGTGGGAAGGAATCCCATCAGGTCATTTAGTCCAACCTCCTGCGAATGACCAAACAGACTGGAGCACTAATGTCTATAATGAAAGGACCAGACACAGACTTTTGTACTAAGCACAGAGTTATATTTTGCACCAAGCACAATGATAAGTTAATTCATTCTGGAAGCATGTTTGTCTTTCAAAGTGTCCTTCATACAAAGTGGATTTTTCCATAGGAAATAATGGAAACTTAGACAATTAGTTCCACAACGCAAAAAACTCATATAAAAATAACTGTATATAAAACTGATGACAAAACACTGTAATCAAATTCAAAACACTGTAATATAACTGTAATAAAACACTGTAAAAATTACTGTAAAAATTACTGTAATATAACACTGTAATGTACTAGCAGGCCTCCGTCAGTCTTGAAAGACTATGGTATCATGCTGGGCGCTGCGTACGCTGCATGCGAAGCACCAAAGCCTGGGTTTGATTGATATGGAGGATAGGCTGTTACCCAAGCAGCAAATCCCCCCTCTCCATGCCACTGAATTAGTCCAGTGGAAAGGCAGAGCCAACATGATTGGATCCAGCTGGCGTCGCAGAGCTGGGCAAAGGACAGGAGCTCACCCTGTCTTGTGGGGCCGACCCGGGAATCGAACCCTGACCTGCTGGTTAACAGGCACAGTGTCTTAGCCACTTGCGCCACTCACAGCCTACATTACCCACAGTGTAATGTACTATATGTAAAATAAAGCCTAAAAAGATGAGTAATTTTCACACAATCACTTGTGTCTTTTTTAGCAAGCCCCATTGCCTTCCTCTGGAGTGGGACCCCTGGCATGGAAGGGTAATGGTGGAGCTTTCACTGGCACATGTCAGTGCCTTGATGGAATGGATCACTGAGCCCAGTACTCTGTCTTTGTTGT
Source organism: Cryptoblepharus egeriae (assembly GCA_030015325.1). Lineage (NCBI taxonomy): Eukaryota > Metazoa > Chordata > Lepidosauria > Squamata > Scincidae > Cryptoblepharus > Cryptoblepharus egeriae. Next base: position 5,305,360 of record JAREYC010000009.1, read on the forward strand.
CAGTCAGATGCCACTCAGGATTTAATCCTAAACATTTTCCTGGGAGTAAACCCAGTGGTGGGCTCCAGCAGGTTCGCACATACTCTGTAGAACCTGTGGTTAACAAGAGATAGAACATATAGAATTTAAAAAAATAGCCATTAAAAAGTGGCTACCAAACAGGCATAGAACCAGTTGTTAATTTCTTTGAATCCCATCACTGCATGAACCCTAATGAGTACAATGGGACGTACTTCTGATTAGACATGCATAGGGTTGCACTTTCAGATTTGGAAGCTCACATGCAGACATCAGTCCAGAAGCAACCCTGTCTCTGACCTCCTAGGTTTTCTTATGAGACATTTGTGAAGAGCCTTATGAAACAATTTGTAAGCATATCTTTGCATTTCCTCACCTCCATTCAGTGTGATTCTAATGTGCCTACAAGAATTTGGTGAGGAAGGTCTTCCCTCAGTGGCGTTTCTAAAGGGAAATCCCTACTGTACCAAGATTCTAGATGTGACACCACTTTACTCCCCACTGCCCCCCATTCATGGACTTTCAGACAGCTTCGGAAGTTACATGGAGTGGAATAGGCCAGGATCAGAAGTGATCCACTACATTTAGATTGTCTTTTATTGGCATGAAAACTGACAAACATACATACTAAACATACCAAGCAGGTGACGAAAAGGGTTTAAAATTGTGGGAGAAGTGGGTAAAATTATATTAGAAACAGCATTTTAGGAAAACATCCACAGATGTGCCAAGTTTATTACTTTCTATTTTTAATTAACACCTTCATCAGGAATTCTGCAACTAACTTCATTGTGGTCCTAGAGCTTTCCTCAAGGAGGGAGCCCATGTGACTTCTAGTAGGGTCAGTAAGTCTGGATATAATAGGGTCACGTAACCAGGCTCTGAGCTTTTTGTAATTGGGACAGTGACAAAGAATATAAAGAGTTGAATCAGGATCTAATCCACAATGTTTGCAGGTTCTATGCTCAAGAGCGATGTTCACGTACCTCCCATTGAGAACTGCCAAAGGAAAGATGTTAAATTGGGCAAGCATATATGCATGCCTTATGCAAGAGTTCAATAATTTATGGAAATAGTTGGATCCATAACCAAATGAGGGAAGTATCCGAAAATAGTGGGGCGAACAAAAAGGATTAAGGTTGGAAATAAATTATTGGGATTCCATCTTCCATAGTCTCTCTTTCAAGGATAAGAACACCTGGGAAAGGAGAGGCCAGTTGAATGGAGTTTGGCTTTGCAAAAAGAGAACCAAGAAAAGTTATCAGGAGCTCAGTGAGCAGTGTATCAGGGTTGGAGTTAAAATGCAGGTGGAACCAAAATTTAAAGGCCGAAGACCAGACCATTGTTGAACGCAGATATATACCAGGTTCCAAGTTCATGGTCATGTTATCAATCTGGTTATGGGAGGGATGCCAAGAATGCAACTTAAGAAAATGGTTGCCACCTGGTCAACTTTTACACTCAAAGCGTAAATCCATATTGGGGCCCCATATAAAAACTGGTTAACTATTTTTGCCAAGAAAATTTGGATCGTAGCCAGGACATATTGATTCGCATGGCTATGATAAAAGTGGGAAATTGCATTAAGGTTGTGCAGTATAGAGGGACCATATAAGTTGATTTAGTGGAGTTTCCTGTGGAGGGACCATATAAGTTGATGACTGAAGGCAATACCCAGATATTTAAAGGATTTTACTTGCTCAATTGAATGATTGTTAATTTTCTAAGACAATGGCTTCCAAGACTAGGTGAAGACAGATATCTCGCTGTTTTCGGAATTGATTAACAGACCATTGCATAGACAGTAAGATTGAAATAAAAAAGAAGGTGCCAAAAACCAGAACTAGACATTGAGAAAAAAACAGAGTCATCAGTATACAGCAAGAAAGGAACAGGAACTTTGTTAAAGCAAGGGGCTGACTTGTAGTCTTGGGGAAAATAGGGGTGTAAATCTGCTAGGAAGAGCTTAAATAGAATGGGGACTAAAACTCAGCCTTGCCGTACTGCCTTGGTCACTGGAATCTTTCTAAGCACTGCTTTGATCAAGCATGACGTGACAAGAGTGGAAAGAGTGCAGTTTCCCCCCAAAACCAAAGCAGCCTTCTCCTATTCCCTGACTGTTAGATGGCTGATTGGCTGCTTTGGGGGCGGGGGCTGGTGGGAAAAGCCAAGGACTTCATTCTTCCCAGTAATGAGTTCAAAGAGATCTCTTCAGAGTCTCCTCCCTGTATGGCCACAAGGAGGAATAGGCATTGCTTCCATAACGTGCACTTGCGCAGTATGTGCTTCGATGCTAATTAGAAGGGCAATAAAAATATAATAATAATAATAATAATAATAATAATAATAATAATAATAATAATAATTATTATTATTATTATTATTATTATTATTATTATTATTATTATTATTATTATAATAACAATAACAACAACTGCAGACTGACTACAAACTGACGCAGACTGACTACAAACTGAGGTACAACTCTGTTGCCCAGATGATCCACTGGAATTTATGTCAAAAGTATCATCTGCCAGTGGCAAAAAACTGGTGGGACCACAAGCCTGAAAAAGTGGTTGCAAATGAGCAGGTCAAGCTTCTGTGGGACTTCAGGATACAGATGGAAAAGGTCTTGGAACACAATACTCTAGACATCATTGTCATAAAAAGCAATAAGGTGTGGCTTGTTGACATCACCATACCAGGTGACAGCAGAATTGAGGAGAAACAACTGGAAAAGATCTCCCACTACCAAGACCTAAGAATCGAATTACAGCGTATCAGGTGTAAAACAGTGCTCCAGCGTATCTGGTGTAAGCCAGATCTCCTCCTACCAAGACCTATGAACCGAATGACAGCATATATGGTGCAAGCCAGTGCAAGTGGTTCCAGTGGTAATTGGCATACGCGGTGCAGTGCCCAAAGACCTTGGCAGGCATCTGCAAACTATTGGCACTGACAAAATATCACTCTGCCAACTGCAGAAAGCCACTCTTCTGGGATCGGCACAAATTATACGCAGGAACATCATAATATCATCATCATCATCATCATCATCATCATCATCGTCATCGTCATCAGAAGAAGAAGAAGAAGAAGAAGAAGAAGAAGAAGAAGAAGAAGAAGAAGAAGAAGAAGAAGAAAAAGAAAATCAATATAGTGAAAGAAAAAAATCCGAAGTCTATAGTGGCTTGGTCGTTGCCCAGCATAAAAAGGTCTGCGTTGGGTGTTGTTGATCCTGGACATCCATAGACAAGTGGGCTATTGGATCAGGGAACACCATCAAATGATCAACCTCAAAAGCAGCAGAAAAACTCCATTTTGCAGAGTCGTGTCATCATGAAGTGCTACTACAACTCAGAACCTGAAAAGCGTGACTACCAGAAGAGGATGTGTCATCTATGGAACCAAGGATTCCCACATTCAAATACAACCCATCTTATTGGGTATGAGTTTCTTAATGCCCTAAACATCTTAGACTGGCAGACCAGAGATGATTGATAGTCTGGAATAAGATCTTCAGTGATGTTGAACTGGAAGAAGTAAGGAAAAGCTGCAAAACTGAAGAACAGCAGACTTCTGTAGCAGCTGTGGGAGAAGCTCCCATATTGGAAGGCACTAAATCAGAAGAAAGCATGGAAATTTTGTGTGAAGCTGAACAAGAACCTGAAGGCCTTGGTGACCTGCCAGGAACACTGACTACAAGGCAACAAGAACTGAAAGATAAAATAATGACCCATGCTGCCACAAATGCAGTAAGGACAAGGCTTTGAAATCTGAAAAATATACCCAGAAAGCACCTAGCACCACTAACGCCAATGCTGCACTTGCAACAATTCACATAACATCTATCGAAGAAATCATCTCGCCTAACACAGGTAGGCTGAGACCGGTTCGCACCGCCTCTGTAGAACCGGTTGTTAATTAGGGGCTGACGTTAGCGAACCGGTTGTTAATTGGGGGCCATCATCTTTGAATTGCATGCAAGTGGTGTTTGAATTTCTCTTAAAGGACCTCTGGGTCTGTCTTCCCAGAGGAGAAGCTCTACTCCCTCCTCCTCCTCCTCCTCCCTCCTCCCCTTCTGAACCTCCCACCCCCTCTGAGGGGTGCTCCTTCCCCTCTCTAAGGGCATTTTTTAATTTTAAAATACAAACAGTCTGTTCCCATTACCATCATTCAGACAAAGCATTGCAGTCATCCCACAGCACACTCAGACACTCACTGCTGAGAAGGGAGGGGTCTGGAGCACTATATAAATCTCTCTAAATTCAATGCTTTGAAGTCAGGGTGAAGAGTTTCTTAATGCCCTAAAACTTTGTATGAGGCTATTCAGGAAGGCTGTCTTTGCTAAACATCTTATTTTGATTAAAAACCTTATTTTTAGCAAGTTTTCAGAACTTATTTCCTTGTGCAGTTTGCAAAGCATGATGGGTTTCTCATATGCAAATGAGGCAGCCTCTCTGGGATGGTGTTTTTTTGAATCAGGCTTTGATGGACAGCTTTACAAAGGGGTCTTTGGGCAGGAATAGTGAAGCCAGCATAGAAAGCTCTGGGAGCCTTAGGTGAGTAATAGCAGCAAGCCAGCCTGCCTGCCTGCCGACCTCCTCGGGTGCGTTTGCAGCCCAGTACTAGGCATGGAGAACTACTTAGTACTACCCAGTACTACTCAGGAGTAATCCACACTGTATAGTAGAGGACTGCAGCCTGTGGCCACAATCCTAGCCAAACTTTCCTGGGAGCAATTCCCATTGACTATCATGGGATTTCCTTCTGAGTAGCATAGGATTTGAGGCTGCTTTCCCATCCACACTTTTCTGAGAGTAAGCCCACTGACTATAATGGGACTTACTTCTGAGGAGATTGGCAGAGGCTTGGATTTCTCACTTTAGCCCTGTTTCTCCAGCCCTGTCTCCTTTCCTGAGAGTAAGCCTACTGACTATAATGGGACTTACTTCTGAGTAGACATGATTAGGACTGGGCTCTGCGGCTGCAATCCTATCCACACTTATCTGGGAGTAAGACCCACTGACTAGAATGAGACTTACTTCTAAGTAAGCCTGCATAGGAGTGGACTGTAAAGTTAAAATCCTGACCACACAGTCCTGGGAGTAAGCCCCATTGACTTGAATGGTACTTACTTCTGAGTAGACACGGTTAGGATTGGACTCAGGCTGCAATCCTATCCACACTGTAGTCCTTTCCCCGCATAGCCCCAGTTCCCATCCTGCCCCCCCCAGAGCCCAATCCACTGCCTACTCTGAAGTAAATCCTATTAAAGTCAGTAGGTTTTACTCCCCTTTGAGTACTGTAGCCTCAAAGTGCAATCATCTGTCTACTCAGAAGTAAGTTCCATTTTAATAGTGAAGCTTACTCCCTGGAAAGAAGCTGGTTTGTACGAGCTTGTAATCCTATGCCTGACGACTCAAAAGTTAATCCAATTTCAATCTATGAAGCTTACTCCCAGGAAAATGTGCAGAGGAGTGCAGCATTAAAGCCCAATCCTATTCTTGGCTACTCAGAAGGAAGTCCCATTAGAGTCTGTGGAGCTTACTCTCAGGAAAGTGAATAGGATTGCAGCCAAAGGATGGTTACTTAGAGCTCAGTCCTTTGCTTGACTACTCAGAAGTCCTATTATATTCAATGGAGCTTACTTACAGGAAAGTGTGGACAGGATTGTAGCCTTAAGTAGTGGCTTAGAGGCAAACCTCAACCTGCAGAGGTTGACCATTCAGAAGTATGGTCCCATCCATACTTCAGATGGTAAGTCCCATCACAGTTAATGGAGCTTTCTTACAGGAAAGAGTGGACAGGATTGTAGCCTTAAGCAGTGGCTTAGAGGCAAACCTCAAACTGCAGATGGACACCATAGACTCTGGTTCTAAATTGTAGGTCAGTGTTTCTCAACCAGTGGTATGAGTACCATGTGTGAAACTTGTGGTGTGTCTACAAAAGAAACCTTCAGGAGGATCTGGATAAACTAGAATACTGGGCTGTAAGAAATAGAATGAATTTCAACAGGGAGAAGTGCAATGATGTGGTGAAAAAGTTGTTTATGTGCAGCCCAAACCATCTCAACTTCTTCCAATGTGGCCTAGGAAAGCTAAAAGGTTGGACACCCCTGGTCTATGGGGTCTATATATGGGGTCTGTGAACCATCATAGACCCATAGAAAATCAATTGGAACACCAAAATGGAAAATCAGACTGGAATTGAAGATCAAGAGTTTGCAATCAGATGCAAGTAACTTAAAGATCATGAAGGAGAAAACACAGGAATGGTAAAATCAAGCAATACTTGATCAAAAAGTACTGGCTGAACACGAAGATTGAAGAAGCAATGGAAATTCTGAGACAGCAGATAACAGCAACAGCGATAAAAATTGAAAGATATGTAGCCAGTACAGGCAAAATAAAATGTTCCATTTAGATCAAAGGCGGTTCTACCAGAAGTTGAATCAGAAAGCAGATATAAAAGTAATAAAACCTGAGAAAAATGCAACTATTCAACTCTGGAAAATGTATTGGAAACCAAGAAAGATTACAACAGAAGTGCTGGGTGGATAACAGAGTTTGAAGAACAATTCTCCAAGAACAAAATGGAACACTTGGAAATAACAGCTGAAATGATCAGACAGAGTGAAAAGGGTTAACAGTGAACTTCACCTGGTAATGATAAACTACATGGGTTTTGGCTCAAGTATCTGACTAATCTGCATGGAAAAATGGCTGAACTATTAATGAAATGCTATGAACAGGTAACATCAGCCAGTGGTTTAACAACTGGAAAGACTCTGCTAATACAGAAGGATCCAGCAAAAGGGATAGCACCAGGAAACTTCAGGCCAATAATGTGTCTACCCACCATGTTCAAGCTGCTGACAGGCATCATAGCTGACAGCATTCAGGATTACTTGGAAGTAAATAACATCTTCCCAGTAGAGCAGAAAGGCAATAAATGGAGAAGCAGAGGCTCAAAAGATCAGCTCCTGATTGATAAAATGATATTGGAGAATTGTAAAAGCCTTAAAACCAATCTGCACATGGCATGGATTGACTATAGAAAAGCCTTTGATACATTGCCACACAGCTGGATCATAAAATGTCTGGAGTCTATCGAGGTCAACAAAAATGTTACAAATATAACGGAAAATGTAATGAAACTATGTTAGACGGAATTATTCGTAGCAAATGAAAGTTATGGACCTGTCAACATTAGACAGGGAATCTTCCAGGGGGACTCATTGTCCCCATTGCTGTTTCTCATCGCAATGATCCCTTTGTCAGTGATGCTACCAAAAGCGAACCTGGATTACCAAACTGCCAAAAATTTACAGAAAATTTCACATCTATTGTACATGGATGATTTGAAGCTCTGCGGAAAGTCAGAAGCAGAAATCCAGTCACTCACCAATCAGTCCAGATCTTTAGGACCAACATCAACATGGAGTTTGGCCTGCACAAATGTACCACAGTGGCACTAAAGAAAGGGAAGATCACGGGAAAGTGATGACATTGTAATGCAGAATGGTCAAACCATTAAATGCAACCAGCCTGAAGCCTACAAATATCTGGGCATACTGCAGTTGGACAATATCAAGCATGGGCATGTGAAAACTGTGGTCAGCAAAGAATACATTGAAAGGGTTAGAAAAATTTTGAAGAGCAAATTGAAAGGCGGCAACATCATAAAGCCTATAAATAACTCGCCCATATCTGTAGTTGGATATACTGCTGGCATTGTGAACTGGATACAGAAGGAATTAGAGGACTTGGATCAGAAAACAAGGAAGTTAATGACCATTCACTATGCTTTATATCCACGTAGTGATGTTTACAGGCGGTACCTGGCTAGAGGATCAGAGGGCAGAGGACTTTTGCAAGTGAAGCAGTTGGTGGAAGAAGAAAAACATGCCCTAGCAGATTATGTATGAGAGAGCCAGGAATCGGTGCTGATTGAAGTCTGCAAGAGAAAGTTGCTAAAAGTGCAGCAGACTAATTAGGAATATGGCAAAGTGTAATTCAGGCTCGGACTGCCAGTTGGCTGAATAAAGTATTGCATGGCCAATTCATAGCCAAGATTGCAGGAAAAGTGGATCAGGATAAGACCTGGTTGTGGCTCACTAGTGGAACACTGAAGGAGACGGAAGGCCTGATATTTTTTGCCCAAGAACAGGCAATCAGGACAAATGCCATCAAGGTCAGAATTGAAAAATCAGCTGATGACTCAAAATGCCAGCTCTGCAAAGAAGTGGATGAAACTATCAACCACATTCTAAGTGGCTGCAAGAAGATCATGCAGATTGATTACAAACTGAGGCACAACTCTTTTGCCCAGATGTTCCACTGGAAATTATGCCAAAAGTTTCATCCGCAAGTGGCAAAAAACTGTGGGACCACAAGCCTGAAAAAGTGGTCACAAATGAGCAGGTCAAGCTTCTGTGGGACTTCAGGATACAGACAAATATCCTGGTCTTGGAACACAAGGTCTTGGAACACAATACAATACAAAAACCTTTATTGGTATAGTGTATATACAATGTGTCTGAAAGAAAATGTTTTAAAATAGCAGAAAAAGGAAACAATGCAATCCATTAAATCTATGGTCTGCCACTTGAATTTGTCTTGATTATGGCAGATGCGAAGATGGCTGTCTTATTAAAATAGGATCTGTTGAAGAAAGCAGCAGTTTTAGCACCAACATGTCTGGTAGTCGTGGAATTCTGAGAAGGTGTAAGGAACCTGTTCCGAGCTTCCTCATGCAGAGAGCAGTAGAAAAAGATATGATCAATTGACTCCACTGCCCCGGAGGCGCAAGAACAGAGTCTCTCCTTCAAGGGGATACCATTAAATCTTCCCTGCATAATTGCAGAGGGGAGGGCGTTACAACGCGCCAAGGTGAAGGGTCTTCTCAGTTGTGGATTTCTCAGCAAGGAAAGGTAAACTGGCACTTTGTCATGGATAACTGGTAGCTGTAGAATTAATGGGGAGCATACCTTCTTCCTAAGGCTCTGAAGACTATGGGTTTGAATATCTAATAGCCTGGTTTTGATGATATGAAAGGCTTCTATCATGGTGTTTGTAAGTAAGATCCAGATCAGAGGGTTTCACGCCACATCTATCAGGCCACCCGATACCTCACGGGTCTGCCTGCGCACCCCTTTTCCTTAGGGATGCTAAAATTACCACCTTAAAAACTCACCATGTGATAATAATCCAACAATTGGGGTTATCAGCTCCCAACTGGCCAGGCCACTTAAAGGTCCCCCCTTTCTCTCACAAAGGGTAGCCTCCAAGGATGCCTCAGCAATCCCTTTCAAAACTAGGGATGCCCACGAAAACAGGCTCTAATTCACAGAGTCTCTGCCCAGTAAAATCCCACCTCCTGCTCTGGCTTTTGTTAGCCTCCCTGCAGGAGTGATCAACTTAAAACAAATTACAATTTCAAGAAAGATTTACTAGACTTTATTCATAAGGACCGGCACAAAACTTTGACAAATTACCATAGGAAAATAACAGAAAGGTTAGCTAAATTCTCTAATACACACTTAGACAAAATACCATAGCTCTTACAAATCCTGGTCCTGGTGCTGCATCATCTTTCTTGATCTTCCCAAAATGCAGTCTCTCTCTACCCAAAATACAGTTGCTTTTATCCTTCTCAAAAACCCTTCAGCTGTAAATCACGGGACTTCATTAGCCTTCAACTGATTCTTTGATCTAACCCAGCTGCCATAAACTAAGCATGTTCCAGGTGCTGTAAATTCAAGAAGCCAGCTCCGGTTGTAACTGATAAAGAAGGCATCTTAATGGCCCTGAGTTTTACTCCTTATAAGTTCTCACACATTCCTCCCAGGGTAACCCCAATATTCCATACTTCAAAATAGCTACACTTTAGTTCTTTCCTAAAAGTAAATTCATAAACTACACCTATTAATGACAGTGTTCAAGCCAAGCAGCTCGTACCAAATGCCTATACTCTTCATCTTGACCTCCCAAGGTTGGGCTACGGTATGGGAATCTTCTAAAAGATAATGCAAGAGATTATGATGCTCGTTTGTCTGGTTATAATTGAAGAAAACTTTCAGCCAGTACTTGGACACCCTCAGCCAGGCCTGTGTTGCAATCAGGTGTTGCCCCGTTTCTAGACAAAGCACCGAATAGGGGACACAGTTAGGCATTCCTAAGATTTTCCTTAGGAAAACTGCTTGTATTCGCTCTACAAGATAGTTGTAAGATGTTATCCATATAGGTATCCCATATAGGATTTGTGTCATGATCTTGGCATTAAAAACATTAAGCTCCGAAGGAAAAAAGGAGTCTCCTTTATAATAAAAGAAACTTCTTATAGCATCAGATGTTATTTTAGCAGTGGTTAAAGTCGAATTCCAGTGTTGAGCCCAAGAAAGATTGTCAGAAAAATATATACTGAGGTACTTGATAAATTTGACCTGTTCTATCTCATGGTTCCTGAATTTCCAAGAATAAGGTCCCAGTTCTTAGAGAAAATCATAATCTTGGATTTAACATAGTTCAGTTGTAATTTATTAAGCAGTAGGTAGTCAAAACATCTGTCTATCAGTCTCTTTAGCCCAATGCGGGAACGAGATATCAGGACGGCATCATCGGCACAGAGCAATAATTGGATTCTGTGGCTGCCCAGTTTAGGAGGATGGCTCTCCACTGTTACCAAAAAGGGGGCTAGATCATTCAAGAAGAGTTTAAACAGAGTGGGAGCAAGTAAGCAACCTTGCTTTACCCCTTTATTTGTAGGGATATTTTCCGTTAGGTAGCCCTCCTTTGAGGCAGGATGTATCCATATACAATCTTTGGATCAAAAATAGAAGTTTACCGTTTATTCCCAATTGTGAGAGTTTGCTACAAAGAAGACTTCTATCCACAATGTCAAAGGCACATTTTAAACTGAGGAAAGCAACATATAATTTTGATATAGTTCTTAAAGCATATTTGAGAATTAGGTGTGAAAGAACAAGACAATGATCTAATGTGGATTTGTCTTTACAGAATCCTATTTGTTCCATGCCCAGGATCTTTTCCTGGGAGATGCTGATTAAGATGCATTAATAAAATTTTTGAATACAGTTTCCCGATCACTTATAAAAGGCTTACAGGTCTGTAATTGCCAGGAGAGGTGGGATCCCCCTTCTTGTATATCGGGACTACAATGGACTTCCGCCAGCTGCTTGGTATTACACCAGAGTGACTGACCGCTGCAAAAAGATTAGATAGAATTGGGGCCCACCAATCTACATCGGCTTTCAGCCATTCTACAGGGATGGCGTCAGGACCTGTGGCTTTTCCAGATTTTAGGCTCATAATCATGTCTTTCACCAGAGTGGTAGAGACCGGTGGCCAATCTGGCGGTGAAGACAAATTAATTGATGGTTCCGGGAGATATGATGTTTCATTGTCGTAAAAAAATTTAGAGAAATGTTGAGTCCAACTGAGATTGGAAATTGCCCCCAGGACCTCTTGTGTAGTTCTTGTGTAGCACCATTAACAATTTTCCAAAAAGATCTTGAATTGTTCTGCCTGGTGGCTCTTATTAGGTTTCCCATTGTGCTTGCATATAACTAGTTTTCTTTCGGTTGATTGTAGCCTTAAGTTGAGCATTTGCCATAAAATAGGAATGAAATGACTCCTAGAATTTAAATTTCTGAATGTCCTGAAGCATTCTCTGGCTATACTTTTCAGGGATAAACATTCTTTGTCAAACCATCTTGGAAATAATTGTGGGTTTTTCACTTTAGGTCGGCTTGAAGGAGGATCAATGTTTCCTAGGAATGTCTTTATGAAACTTATAGGGTTCTTGTCATCATGAATATTGGAGATAAATACCTGGCATGTAGGGCTCATGAGTAAAGAATGAACATTGCTTAGCAATAAACTGTTCCATTTAAAGGTGGGAGGAATTTCCATGTTGTAGTTGACTGGAGTTGACGACTTTCGACTGTGTATCTCTAGATCTCTAGGACTTGGAACACAATACTCCAGATATCACCATCATAGAAAGCAGTAAGGTGCAGTTTGTTGACATCACCATACTAGTGCCAGCAGAATTGAGGAGAAATAACTGGAAAAGATCTCCCGCTACCATGACCTAAGAATTGAATTACAGCATATCTGGTGTAAGCCAGTGAGGGTGTTCCAGTGATAATTAGCACAATGGGTGCAGTGCCCATTGGCAGGCACCTAAAAACTATAGCAATTGATACCTAAAAACTATTGCTAAAAGGCACCTAAAAACTATTGCTAAAAGACCTTGGCAGGCACCTAAAAACTGTTGCAATTGATAAAATATCACTCTGCCAATTGCAGAAAAACGCTCTTCTGGGTTCAGCTAGAATTATACGCCGCTACATCACACAGTCTTAGACTCTGGGAAGGGCCCGACTGGTGATGTGAATGAAACCAGCACAAAATTGTTTGCTGTGTATTTATGTTTGATTTTCAATAATAATAATAATAATAATAATAATAATAATAATAATAATAATAATAATAATAATAATAATAATAATAATAATAATAATGTTATTTGATGTTTGATGTTGACAGGCTGTACCTGCCTAGAAAATCAGGAGGCAGAGGACTTTTGCAAGTGAAGCAGTTAGTTGAAGAAGAAAAACATGCTCTAACAGATTATTTGCAAGGGAGCCAGGAATGTGCTCTGAATGAAGTCCGCAAGAGAAAGTTGTTGAAAGTGCAGCAGACTAACTATGAATATCACAAAAATGCAATTCAGGCTCAGACTGCTAGTTGGCATTGTAAGGAGTTACCAGATGACAAACTGGAAATTCCTCCTAGTCCAAGCCAAAATTCCTGAGAAATTTCCTGTAATTAAAAAATTGGAGGACACCCAAAAAATGTAGGATGAAATGTAGGACATGTTAAAATAAGCTTAAAATACTTGTATTGCTTTTCTGTACTTAATTTCAACACTATAAAGGTAATAGACATACACACCCATGTGGGGAGCGGCAGTGGGTGCATTCAGGGGTGGCTGGTGGAGGGTTTCTCTGGGGTGGGGAAAGTAGGTCAGTGGGAGGGTTTCTGGGGGGAAGGGGTGAATGCAGGGCTGGTGGGGGTTTTCTTTGGGGTAGGGGGCACAGGCAGGGTCAGGGTAGTTGGTGGGAATGGCTGAAGATAGTGGGTGCTATAGGCAGCAGGGGAAGCTGGTGGGGGTTTCTGGGGGGAGGGGGCTTTAGGATTTCTCTGGTGGAAATGGGCTTTAGGATTGGCATCTTAGGCTGCAATCCTGGCCAGTTTACCTGGGAGTAAACCCCATTGTTTTAATGGGGCTTACTTCTGAGTAGGCATGCATAGGATTGGCCTCTCAGATGCAATCCTAGCCAGTTTACCTGGGAGTAAGCCCCATTGGCCATCATGGGACTTGCTTCTGAGTAAGCAGGCTGTGGTTTTGGGCTCTGGGGCTGCAGCCCTCTGCACTTACCTGGGAGTAAGCCCCATTGGCCATCATGGGACTTACTTCTGAGTAGGCAAACAGTGGAGTGGCTCTGGCATGGTCTTGGGAGAGGCGCGCACCAGCCTCAAGCCCCTAGTGGCTGGCAGGTCTAAAGGAAGTGCATGTGCAATTTTAAAATTTAAAGGGCCAGCGCTGAAGCTGTCCAAATTCCGGAGCCCAGAGACACTCTCTCCCCTCCCGGAGTGAGGGGAGTTTTGGAAGAGACCTCCGGAAAATAGGGGAGGTCTGGCAAGCCTGTATTGCATGGCCAATTCCTTGCCAAGATCAAAGGAAAAGTTGATAAGGATAAGCCCTGGTAATGGCTCATTAGTGGAACACTGAAGAAGGAGACGGAAGGCCTGATAATTGCTGTCCAAGAACAGGCAATTATCAGGACAAATGCAATCAAGGTCAGAATTGAAAAATCAGCTGATGACCCAAAATTCCAGCTCTGCAAAGAAGTGGATGAAACCATTCACCACATTCTAAGTAGCTGCAAGAAGATCACACAGACTGACTGCAAACAGAGCAACAACTCTGTTGCTCAGATTATCCACTGGAATTTATGCCAAAACTATCACCTGCCAGTGGCAAAAAATTGGTGGGAGCCTGAAAATGTGGTTACAAATGAGATGGAAAAGATTTGGAACACAATACTCCAGATATAACTATTATAAAAAGGAGTGAGGTGTGGCTTGTTGACATTGCCATACCAGGTGACAATATAATTGAGGAGAAACAACTGGAAAAAAATCTCCTGCTATCAAGTTCTAAGTACTGAATTACAGCGAATCTGGTATAAGCCAGTGCAGGTGGTTCCAGTGATAATTGTAACACTGTGTACAGTGCCAAAAGACCTTGGCAGACACCTGAATATCGGCATTCACAAAATTTCACTCTACCAACTGCAGATAGCTGCTCTTCTGGGATCACCACATATTATATGCCACTACATCACACAGTCCTAGACTCTTGGGAAGGGTCCAACTGGTGATGTGACAGAAACCAGCATGAAGTTGTTCACTGTGAATTACTGTTTAATTTTGAATAGAAGAAGAAGAAGAAGAAGAAGAAGAAGAAGAAGAAGAAGAAGAAGAAGAAGAAGAAGAAGAAGAAGAATAGGGCTGTATTAAGAGGACTCTAGTTTCCAAGCCTTGAGAAGTTGTAGTTCCTCTTTATTCTTTTTTATTTAGTCCTGAGGAGAGCAACAAGAATGATCAGTGTGATGGAAGAGATGACCTATGAGGAAAGGTTTGGGGAACTTGGGATGTTTAGTCTGGAGAAGAGAAGGCTGAGAGGAGACATGATTGCATGAGGAGAGGAGACATGATTTCAGATATCTAAAGGGCTTTCATAAGGAGTTAATAATTTGTTCATAACTCCCTGTGAAAGGAGAAGTAGAACCAATATGTACAAACTGCAAGAAATATCAGGGAAAAAACTGGATATCAGGTTGGATATTAGGAAAAAAGTGAGGGCAGTTCGGCAGTGAAACAAATTGTCAAGGGAGATGGTGTACTCTCCCTCATGGGGATCTTCAAGCAGAGGCTTGATGAGCACCTATCAGGGATGCTCTAGGAGAATTTCCTGTTCAGGCAGGGGTTGGACTAGATGATCTACTAGGTCCCTTTCAGCTCTAGGATTCTATGATTTTATGATTCTATGAGTAGAGATGGATAGGTCAGTGCTCATTGTTATAAATTAATCACATGAAAACAAAATACATGAGTGTTTTAGCTTTTATTTATTCATGTTCTACATTTTCCTGGAGTGTCCTATCTATCTAGTATTCTATCCTACATTTGTGGGGAGATGTGATCTTTTGAGTTTATGACATTTGGTCACCCTGGGTATAGGGGTCAACATGGGATTATCTGGGGCATTTTCTTGGCCTTTAGAATTCATTGAATGCAGTTGCCCTCCCCTATATCTGACATTTGGAGGTTACTTACATCTGTATCTATGCACATGCTGTTATGAGAAGTGCTCTCTTACAATATTACATTTTATTAATTTAATATTATAAATGTGTTGGTGGAGTCTCTCCTTTCCCTTCCCCCTCTCTCATTTCACAAACAACCATTCCTGTAATTCTTTAACTACTCTGGCTGCTGTCATTCATATGCTAATGTGAAGCATGGTCTTCTGTTGTTCTCCTTTGCAAAGGTTAAGCCAGTCACATGGTCACTTCCCCATTCTTTCTTTCAAATCCTGACCACACTTAGCTGGATGTGTTCTTCTTTATTTTGGTTCTGATTGGGTGATGGCCCTCAGGTGGTCTTCTTCCAGCCTTCCACTTCCTGTAAGATAAACAGCCTTCCTGGACCTAGGTTATAATAGTGCCCTGCACTCTATTGTTCCCTCCTCTTTCTGCTTGGACCCTCTTTCCCCTTGGACCACTTTCTTCCTCCATGGTTTGAAGAAGGTAGCTATGGTTTTCCCTCTCTTTTCCCCTTCCTTTGCCCCCCCCCTTTTCTTTGGTACACACTATGCAAGAAACAGGTACATTTCACTCTCATGCTATTGAATGTATGTAATATTGGTTCATGTTTTATGACAATAAAATCTGCTTCTTTGTGACAAGTTTTCCTTAGTGGTTCCCTTTCTAATAAAGGTATCTTCTCTGCATGACGCTGTTTTTGAGTCCTGCCTAGATCCTGTATAGTTACCATAGAGAAGCACAAGCTAATTCCCCTATTTTTACTGCTCTCTTGGTAACAATGCATCCCCACACACATACCTAGCATATCATGGCTTACAACCTGTGATTGTCCTTTCATAGGAATTTGTCCAATTTCTTCTGTGGCAGGGAGTTCCACAGGCCAATTTCACACTATGGAAAGAAATGTTTTCTTCTGTCTACCCTGATACTCCAAACATTCAATTTTTGTAGATGTCCCCTAGTTCTGGTGTTATGTGAAAGGGAAAAGAGCTTCTCCTATCCATTCTATTCATTCCTTGCATTATTTTTTATAATTAATAATTAATCATAATTTGCCACTCAAAAATATTTCTCTTTGTGAAATGGGGTTTAATAACAGGTCTTTAATTACAACTATCTACCCTTTCATTTTGAACACCGGTATGGATAGTTGGCATAAGTGATAAAATCCCCCCACTTCTACAACCCTTGCTACAGCACCATCATGTGGTGCCATATTTTGAACTGCTAAGTTGCCAATCACAAGAATGACAAGGATAAAAGGCTTTAACCACTGAGCCATTGCAGCACTATCCTTTAATATAGCACATTTTTAAATAACTGCTTCGTTTGCTGATGCATTCAGTTGGCTTTTAATCCAGATGAAGAGTAGCTCTAAGGTGGAATGAACTGCTATGACTACAATATTTATTACTCATTTTACCCTGCATGCATACATATTTTGCTTCATTCACTATTACACATAATCTTATTTATATTTCCCATATTCTTTACATGCTTTATTGTATTATTATTATTGTCTTTATTATTATTATTATTATTATTATAATTAATTAATTAATTAATTAATCAAATTTACTCTTTGTAGTATTTGAAATCGTCTTTATTTGTGTTTTTATTATTTATATTCATCTATCATAGTACCATAGAGTTGGAAGTGACCTAACAGGTTATCTTGTCCAAAACAATGGACTTTCTGTAGGAGGAGTGCTCTTACAGCAGTGATTTTCAACCTTTATTTTCATCGCATACTTAACAAGGCACACCATCAATTGCTTTTACACTTGACAAAGCACACCATACTGTTCAAATCTCCTAATTTTCCTGTTAATGAATGTGAATCCCTAAATTCATGTGGCACACCTGAGGACTATCCGTGGCACACCAGTGTGCCATGGGACACTGGTTAAAAATAACTGTCTTAGAGGATATCTGACATTAATATATTTATATATTTTAAAAATTTATATCCCACCTATTTCGGGCAAATTAGCCCGACTCAAGGTGGCTGCCATAAAACATAATTGAAAACATAAATAGAACAATTTGATAAAACCATTAAAACATACAAGCTAAAAACATCATAGATTAAAAACAATAAAACAAGAGCACCTCCAACCTCTGCCCCCTAAAAATCTTTTTTAAAATAAAAGATTTTAAGACTGCCTGAAGCTGCATGTTGAGGGAGCTTTCGTCAGTTCTAAGGGGAGGAAGTTCCAAAGACAGGGTGCCACCAATGAGAAGGCCCTGTCTCTGGCCGCCACACCTCTCACATCTCTTGGTGGTGGCACAGTCAGTTGGGCCCGCTCAGATGACCTTAGGTGACAGGTTAGCTTTACAGAAGAAGGCGGTCCCTCAGGTACCACATGAGGGACCTGAGCCGTTTAGGACTTTAAAGACCAGGAGTTTGAATTCAGCCTGGAAACAAATGGGCAGCCAGTGTAGTCACTGAAGCAGTGGCCCAACAGAGTCAAACCAATGAGCCCCAGCAACCACACGGGCCACCACATTCTGAACTACCAGTATTTGAACCTTCTGGACCATCTTCAGAGGCAGCCCCACATGGAATGCATTACAATAATCCAATCTTAATGTCACTAGGGCATGGGTCACCATGGCCAGATCTGAGCAACTCAGGTATGGTTGCAATAGGCAAATCAGGCAAAGCTGAGCAAAGGCTCCCCTGGCCACAACCACCATCTGGGACTCCAGGAGCAGCTGTGAATTCAGGAGAACCCCCAAGCTGCAGATCTGCTCCTTCAGAGGGAGTGCAACTGCATCCAGAACAGGATGATATTGCAATACCCAAGTCGAGGACTTTCGCAGCAGAAGAATCTCTGTCTTAAACAACTTAAAAGCAATGAAATATCAATACACCACATATAATCCATTTGATAAGTTTTAATATTCAGAAAGCATGTCCGTGTGAAAAAGGAACAAAAATCTTGCACCAACACACTCCATTCTTGCCCCTAGAGAAGCATTCAGATTAGAACATTTGCAAAAGTTTTTCTTTCAGATATAAAGAGTTGTACTGAGACATGTCTCTTATTTGCTAGAATCAACACATATGAATCTTTGCGGAATTATTAATCACAACATCATTGTTTATGATACAGAAGGCTACCATGAAAATAAGCCTTATGCATCAGGTGAGAGAAATATTAACCTATGGACAACAGAAAATATCCTTCACCACTAATTCCATTTTTCCATTTGGGTCTACTCTGCTGTTGTGTAGGTTGATCTATGTGAACTACATTGCTAATGAACTTATTTTACTATAGAAGGATAACCCAAAACAGATTCTGTTTTCCTGAATCAAAGGAAAGTTCTGCAGCTAAACTGTCATGTACAATCATTATGTTGCTTCATTGTTTAGTATTAAAAACAAAACAACCTCTACAAAAGAAGAGGTTTTACATCTTGCAGTGTCAGTGTAGTGGTTATGCAGGACATGTAAATGCAGGACATGTTAAAATAAAGCAAAAATACTGGTATTGTTTCCTGTACTTAATTTCAACAATTTTAAAATTAAAAACATTTTATCATAAATGATTCTAACCAAGAAATGTAACACATGTCACTCAAAGAAACAGAAGCCACATGCCACTGAGTTCTACATACATAATTCTGACATGCACACACACACTCTCTCACACACCCACAAACACACACAGACATATATCATGCATACTCAGACACACTCACTCATGCTTGCATGCACACACTCACTCATGCATCAGGATGACCACATGCCATAACAAAAAAGAGGATAAGGCCCTCAAAATGTAGGAAATTTAAGTAAAATGTAGGGCATGAAAAAATAAAATCTGAAAACACTCATATGCTGAAAACTCTCAAATGCTCCCTTGTGGAACATTTGCTGAGCTCCAATTGCACATGATCTAGACCATTCTGGAAACCTTGCTTTCTCTGGATTGACCTTGCATACCAGAAAGTCATGCTTGCTTACCCCTGAGTAAAAGCAGCTGTGCAGTCTCACTTCCAAAAGGGTTAAATCAGTGTTGCTGGGAGGAAAGTTTTCCCTGTGAGGTTCCTGGAAGTGGCAGTATCCAGAAACTGTTTTCAGAGAACCAGCACAATAGGCTGATCAGATTGCAAAATGGGAAGAAACATTATATGGTTGTCATCATATCTGTCATGAATTTAAATCTACAAAAGGCACATAGAGCCTTTTGAACCAAAAAGGCACATAGAGCCTTTTGAACCAAAAAGGCACATAGAGCCAAAAAGAATACAAGGTCCTCCAAAATTCCTGACATCCAAGCAAATTTCTTGACATATTAAAAATACAGGACACCCAATAAAATATAGGACAAATGTAGAACATATTTTTAAAAAGGCTAAAATTACTTGTATTGCTTTGATAATTAATTAATAACAACATTATATTCTTTTTAATTTGAAAACCTCTTTGCAAGAACAGTTTTCACCAGTAATGCGCTTGTAACTGGCTGAAAGCAGACATGATCCTCACCCAGGGTGAGCATAGGCCATAACCAAAAAAAGAGGACAAGGCCCCCAAAATGTGGGGCATCCAAGCAAAATGTAGGGCACGACAAAATAAAATATGAAAACAGTCTTATGCTGAACACACTCAAATGTTGCCTTGTGGAGCAGTTGCTGATTTCCAGGTGCACAGGATTAGGACATTCTGAAAGCCTTGCACTCTCTGGATTGACCTTCTACACCAGCAAGGCATGCTTGCTTACTCATGAATAAAAGAGGCAGTGCAATCTCATTTTCAAAAGGGTTTATTGCAGTGGAGGTTCAAGGAAGAGTTTCTTTGTCAGATGACTGGTAGGAGCTTCATTTATTGGATCAGGACAATTTTCCTCTCAGTCTGCCCAAACTATCCATGGCAAGTTTGCCTATTTGAGAGTAAAGGCACAATATGGCTCCCTTTCAGTTCCTATAGAGGTCAATCCAATTCTCAGGAGCCTCTTTTTGGGTTGATTTTGGAGGCTCCATTCATTGGAGCAGGACCATTCTGATGTCCCTGGATTTCTCTTAGCCTGGTCTTTCTGGCAGACTATGGTACATTCACCTACTCATGAGTAAAACCACAATATAGGGAACTTTTCTTTCCCATCAAGCTCAATGCAGTTTACTTTTTTCCATAACTTTTGATAGGAAGGAGATATCTCAAAACTGATTTTGCATTGGATTCTGCTCTTGAATATGGATTCAGTAACATATGACATGATGGGATACTGTGCACCATAGCAAAGTTCCCAAATGAAACCTAAATATAGGACAAAGAAGCTAAAATCTAGGACACCCAGACAAATCTGGGAATTTCCAGTCATATGTTCACCCTGTTTTAACTATCATCTTCATAGATGCAGATCAATCCCAACCCGAATAGTGTTCTGTGTGTAACATATATGCAATAATTTATGAGAAATAAAATTACATAATTATATACATACTATTGTTCCATCCTGCTCTTTAAGAACCCATAAAAACTTAAACTGTTCAAACACACTCTTTATTTTTCATCTCCTCTGCCATCATTTGGCAAGTACTCTGAATAAGAACCTGCTTTACATTTAAGAAAGCCAACAACAGAACCACTGGCATGAATGAGATTAGCACAAAGATGGAATTTTGCTAATGAGTGCCAGCACTCCAGGGGCACTCTGAATTTGTGTGTGTGAGAGAGGGAGAGAGGGAGGGAGGGGGAGGGAAGGAGAGGGAGAGTATATATAAGAAGAAGCCTAGGTTTTTAATTACTCTTAATTGTGAATTTTTAGTATAAGGGCACTTCAAGGTTTCAAGCAAATGGCTCTAATCAGTGGCATTCCTCTACAGTCAAGGAGTTCTCCAATGGACTTCCTTGTGTTTGCTCAGCAATGTTTGCATTTTTCAAAAAATGGCTTTTGTGGACTTTCTGAATATGTTGACGTGCAAAGGCATCAAAGTGAGACAGTGAAGAAAAAGAATGGGGTGTGGAAGAAGCTATTTCAAACAGAGCAGTGATTTCAAAGAATTAGCAATAGTGAAAAACCTGATCAATCTTGTTTACAGGATGATGGACTGAGATTGTGTGTCTCTATGTGTGTGTGTGTGTGTGTGTGTGTGTGTGTGGGAGAGAGAGAGAGAGAAAGAGAGACAGCGCATGCTATGTAATCACTATATTTTCAGCATTTATTTATTTCTTTTAAAAATTATTACCATATATTCTCGAATATAAGCTGATCCAAATATAAGCCAAGGCACCTAATTTTACCACAAAAAACTAGAAAAACATGGACTCAAGTATAAGCCTAGGGTGGGAAATGCAGCAGCTACTGGTAAATTTCAAAATAAAAATACTGGTAGATACCAATAAAATTACATTAATTGAAGCATCAGTAGGTTACATGTTTTTTAATATTTAGTTCAAAAAAAGTAAACTATCTCTGTTAGTAGAAAAGAGGGTCAACTAAAACAATATGGTATCATCAATTACTTTAAAAGTACAAAAACCTTAGCTCAATCAGCAACCAATCTGATGTTTAATATTTAAGAACCATTTCTTTAATAGATTTATGGCCCAGTCATATCCAATGGCTCTGTTGTAGCTGCAATGCTACATTTGTTCCCATACCATGAGCATTATTCATATGCTTTAATTAACTAGATTCTTGGTTTGTATCTGTATATAGGTTGAAACTAGCAGTTCTTGCTAGCACAGCCCTTCTGTACACTTTCCTTGTGAAACTTGAGCTGCATCCCCACTCCCAAGAGTAGGGAAGGGAGGCAGGTGCATTTCTCCTCAGAAACAACATGCATTCTCCTCAGAAGCAAGTCCCATGATAGTCAGTGGGGCTTACTCCCAGGAAAGTGTGGATAGGAGAGGGTCTTTTTCTAACCAAGGCAGGTGGGTGACTGAGCAGCTAGTGAGGGACAGCTTACTCAGAATGGCTTGGAAAGGAGGGGGTGGTAGCATGGCTAGAGGGGGCCACAGGAGCAGCAGGGACTGGTGAGGGAGAGTTATGGGGATTGGAAAGGAGGGGGTGATTGCATAGCTAGAGGGGACACAAGAGTATTAATAGTAGTAGGAGTGGTGGGGCTTAGAAAGGAGGGGTGGTGCCATAGCTAGCAAGGGACACAGGTGCATCAGGGACTCATTGTACTCATTGCACCTCAGAAACAAGTCCCATGATAGTCAGTGGGGCTTACTCCCAGGAAAGTGTGGATAGGACAGGAGCCTAAGGACCCAATCCATTAATCCAGGAGGTGAGGTGGAGAGCAGGCAGCAGAAAGAGGATAATAATCCTCCTCCTCTGAAGCCTAGATTGTCCTCCTCCTTCCTCCTCTTGCCAGTGCCTCCAGTGGGAAAGAGGGGAGGGAGGAAGCTGGGCAGAGAGAGGAGGATCTGCAGAAGTGGTGGTGCAGCTTAGCTGGGGAGAGGGGGAACTGCCGGGACAGATCCTGGTGAATGGAGGACCACAGAGGTGCACCAACATTCCATCCCACCAATATTGGGACCCTAATATAAGCTGAGGGGGGTTTTCAGCCAAAAAATGGGGGTGAAAAACTCTGCCTATATTCAAGTATATACGGTATATCATGTCCTACATTTTTCTTGGGTGTCCTACCTTTGGGGGGGACCTTGTCCTCTGTTTTTGGTTATGGAATTTGGTCACCCTGTGGAGACTGCCAGAGGTTTTCTCTTTGCCTGCTGTTCTTCACACTT
Source organism: Cryptoblepharus egeriae (assembly GCA_030015325.1). Taxonomy (NCBI): domain Eukaryota; kingdom Metazoa; phylum Chordata; class Lepidosauria; order Squamata; family Scincidae; genus Cryptoblepharus; species Cryptoblepharus egeriae. Next base: position 5,328,510 of record JAREYC010000009.1, read on the forward strand.
CAAGGTATTACATACTTCCAATATTACACAGACAGGCCTCAGCTATTTCCCCTTGAAAACCAACCATAATCCAAGTTATTCTGAAACAAGAATAACTGTGACACAGGAATTCTCACTGATCCAGTGCTGGATTTAGGTTTGATGAGGCCTTAAGCTATAGAAGTTAACGGGGCCCTTTATATGTTACGAGCTTACTGGACAGTGGTAAGGCTGTGGGTGTAATTTATCTTGACTTCAGAAAAGCATTTGACAAGGTCCCTCACAACATCTTAATCAGGAAGTTGGAAAAATGTGGGCTAGACAAGGCAAACGTTAAGAGAATGGCCAAACTCAAAGGTTGTATCAAAGGTTCATCAGAGGCCTCTGAAAGCAGTACCAATGGGTTCAAACTGCAAGAGATTCTGATTGGAAATCAGGAAAATTTCCTAAAGGTGAGGACAGTTCAGCAATGGAACAGATTGATAAGGGAGGTGGTGGACTCTCCCTCACTGGGGAGCATTAAGCAGGGTCACTTCCAACTTTATGATTTTATGTCCAGCTGTCCTTTGTCAACAACAAATTGTTGCTTTTTTGTGTTGAATATATGCTACGTAGTAATTTATGGACCTAACAGGTATCTAAAGCCATTTGCACATAACAAATTATGTAAGTAATTTTTGAACTGAAATAGAATTTAAATTTTGGGGAGGTCACCAAGATAGTGGGGCGATAGTTTCAGGCTAAGTGTGGCTAAGTTTTAGCTTTTTTAGCATATATGAAAATCCAGGTCTGCAGTGATCAGGTCAGTAATGATGGTGTTGACCTAGGTGACTGCTATAAAGGGATTATTTCTACACTCAGGGTGATTAGTGAGCCTCTCCCATAGTTTCTGCAGGATTTCCAAAGACTCTAACTTTAGAGGTTTAACCTGTTACATTTTCAATCATCCATTCATCTGGCCTGACATAATGACCCTGGACCTACATTGAGGTAGGCATGGTTCACCCTGGACCTCCCAGAGCCAAGTTGACCAAGCAACCTGAGAGCTTGGAGGCTACCTCCCCAATATTCAGAAGCCCTTTAAGGCCTCTATGGAGGTCAATTCTGGTCTTCCCTGAGTCTCCCAAGGAAAAAGGCAGGATATAAATAAAGTACTTACTTTTCAGAAGTACATTTTCAGGCCTTAAAAAGTCTTCAGAGGACTGGGAAGGGCTTCCCTGCTCTCCTAAAGCATTTAAGGCCCTTAAACATCACTTCTGGTATTTGCAGGATTCCAGAAATAACCTTCCTAGAGATATCTCTTCAGAATCTGCAGGGGGTTCGGGGAACAGAGTCTTTATAGATCACTGGTCAGGGAACTGTGATAAACTAGTCCAAATGAGGTAGAAATGAAATTCCTCATCTATATATATATATAAAAGAGAAAAGTCACTGACTGACTCACTGACTGACTCACTGACTGACTCATCACAGCCCTGCCAAAACCGTTGGGCCTAAAAGCAGGAAAATTGGGGAGCGGGGCTGTTCCTTTCATGACTGAGGGATGCACTAAGAACCGGTTTTTGGAAATTCCAACAGGAAGGGGGTGAAAAGGGGCGCAACACATTTTCCTCCCTATACTTTGCATTGAGAATTGCTGACTCATTAACATTCCGCCCCAACTGCTGGGCCTGGAAGCATGGAATTCTGGAAGGGATCCTTCTGTCACCTGAACACCCACCAAGAACCATCTGGAGAAATTTAACCCTTCAGGGGCTGAAAAGGGGGCAATGTGTTTCTGTCCTATACTTAACATGGGAGACTAAAAAACATCCAGCCAATTTGGTGCTCAGTGCCTGGTGCAGTGGGAATGTTGTTTGGAGGAAGAGGTTGCAATGGCGAGGATGCTGTGCATGGGGGGAAGTTGCGCATTGGGGGATGATGCGCATGGGGGGATGATGCACATGTAGGAAAGTTGCACATGTAGGAAAGTTGCACATGGGGAAGTTGCATATGGGGGAAGTTGCACATGGGGGGGTGATGCACATGAAGGAAAGTTGCACATGGGGGATGGTGTGCATGTAGGAAAGTTGCGCATGGGAGGAAGTTGTGAATGGGGGGAAAGTTGCACATGGGGGATGATGTGCATGGGGGAATGATGCGCATGGGGGGAAGTTGCGCATGGGGGAAGTTGCACATGGGGGATGGTGCACATGGGGGAAAGTTGCGTATGGGGGAAGATGCGCATGGGGGAAGTTGTGCATGGGGGAAGTTGCGCATGGGGGGAAGTTGCACATGGGGGAAGTTGCACATGGGGGGATGATGCGCATGTAGGAAAGTTGCACATGGGGGATGGTGTGCATGTAGGAAAGTTGCGCATGGGGGAAAGTTGTGCATGGGGGAAAGTTGCACATGGGGGATGATGTGCATGGGGGAAGTTGCGCATGGGAGGAAGTTGAGCATGGGGAAGTTGCGCATGTAGGATAGTTGCGCATGGGAGAAGTTGCGCATGGGGGATGATGCGCATGGGGGACGATGCGCATGGGGGAAGTTGCGCATGGGGGGATGATGCGCATGGGGGGGTGATGCACACGGGGGAAGTTCCGCACGGGGGGAGTTGCTCATGTAGGAAAGATGGGCATGGGGGACGATGCGCATGGGGGGACGATGCGCATGGGGGAAGTTGCGTATGGGGGGATGATGCGCCTGTAGGAAATTACGCATGGAGGGAAGTTACGCACGGGGGAAGTTGCACACGGGGGAAATTGCGCACGTGGGAAGTTGCGCATGTAGGAAAGTTGCGCATAGGGGATGATGCGCATGGGGGACAATGCGCACGGGGAAGTTGTGCACGAGGGGATGATGCGCATGGGGAAAGTTGCACACATGGGAATGTTGTACATGTGGGTAGGTTGTGCATGGGTTGTTGATGCGCTGTGGGGGATGTTGTATGAGAAAGTTACTCCCTCACAGTGGGTACGCTTTTTGCTAGTTGATAATGAACAGCCACGCTGCTGATATATAGGAATCTATTGCAGTGATTCCCAAAGTGGGCACTACCGTCCCCTGGTGGGCGCTGCAGCAATCCAGGGGGGCAGTGATGACCATAGGAAACATTAATACATATATCTTTCTGTTTAATTGCTATTAAAATTTTTAAAAAATTAATTTCCAAGGGGCACTAAGTAATATTTTTTCTGGTAGGCCAAAAAAGTTTGGGAACCACTGATCTATATGCTTGCCTGGGTCTGAATTGGCAGCACGGCCATCTATAACCACCAGGAATTTCATTTCATTTCATGTGCAGCCTTTCCTTGCCTCCCTGCCTCAAGGTTGCCATGGAGTGGCTTCTCTGAGGGCAGAGTGTCCTTTCCTGACCTCACCAACACTTTTAGGGGGGATGAGAGCTCTCTGTTTTGCTTCTGATTGAAGCACATGGTAGTCTGGGCCTCCTTTCCTTGGTGATATTTAGTGGGGAGGGGAGTTCTTTGTTTTACCTCTGGAGCATGAGACTGTGTGTGACTGTGTGTGAACGATGTAAATGAGGGAATCATGAGTGATTGAATCCTTGTCAAACCCACTTAGGAGAAGGAAAACTCCCACTCAGCCTCCACTGCCTTGTGGCTATAGCCATCCATGGGAAAGGCTTTAGGAGTAAACCTCGAGGAATAATCCAGAGCTGGATTCCTGAAAAAAATTTCAATCATGTTCTGGAAACTTCTGCAATGCAGCTGGAATCAACTGTACTGGCCTTGCTGAGGTCATCATCCCTAATTGGGCAGCTACTGCCTGCCTTAAGCTGGGCAGCCCCCAGCTAGTAAGGTGCTGCCTTGCCATGGTCTATTAGCCTCTCTGGGTTCGTGGGTTTTAGGGTGAAATCTGACAAGCAGATCTACAACTCTGCACCATGCAACAAGCATAAGAAAACTTGAGCCCTAAAGTTGGGCACCTGAAATCTTTGAACAATGACACCAGCCCTTTCTGATGATTTGCAAGAAATAGATGATGTATGTAAGACAGCTGTCATTGATATGGAGCTGAGCAGACTGCAGACTGACAAGGCTTTCAGACTCAGGATCTATTAAGAAGAGGAAAAACCCAAGCAGCTCTGCATCTCCTTGGAGTGCCTACACTCCAGCATTGCACAGCTGCAAGATGCATCTCTGCCAAATTCCAGATGCAAGTCATCGTTCTCAAGCATAGCTGCTTACGCGACACATACCTCCCTGCTTGAAGCAAGTCGTCAAGTCAACAGCCATGTGTCTGAACCCTGAATGGTTGTGAGTATGAATTAGTGTAGGGTTAAATCCAAAATTAATTGTTAAGCCCAACAGTCTTATTTTGCCAGGACTTGCCAGGCCAGCCAGACCTTAAGCTTGCCTAAGTAACTTTACAAGTGCTTTAAAGCAGCCAAACTGCCCCATCCTAACAGTTGCAAGAAGCCCCTGCAAGCCCCTTCAAACTATATGATTCAAAGGAGCACCCCTTTTGCTTTAAACACAGCCAGCCAGCAAAGTGCCTGCTGCCTGCTGCCACCTGCTTGCTGCCACCCAGCACCTACCAAAGTCAGAAGTTGCCAAACAAGGCCAAGCCAGCCAAGGGTATCGGAAGCAGCACAGCTTTCTTGAAAGCCATCTTGGGTCAGCTGATTGCTAGTGAAACCAAGCCAAGCCAAAGGGGTCCTGTTTGCTGTTTTCCTGATTCTTGCAAAGTGCTCCTGGTTTCAAATTTTGCTTCCAATGAGGATTCATCATACTCAAATAAGAAGAAGGTTGTCCCTCTCAAGTTTGGGACGGGGCTACAGTTTGCGTTCCAGAATTTGTTTTTTTTAAATCTTTGTTGGTATAGTCTAAAAACCTTTGAACTATAAAAGAAAAAACATTGACTTTCAGAAGGCCATTGCTTTGATTCCCCGGAACTTTGCCAGGTCTAGGAGCGAAGCCAAGAACCTTGAACACTGTATTCCTTCAAGATTGTAACTTTTCTAGACCTGTCCATTAAACAGTTTGCCTTTCAACCATCGTTATTGTATGAAGTATGTAGAGTGTATCATATACGTTTCCATAAATATTTAAGGTACTTAAGTAAGTTGTATATATACACTGATGTGTTGTTTATTGCCTGCAACAAATTCACTAAACAATTGTTTCCTTGAAGTAACACTGAACATGTGCAAAGGTTTATCTAAGTTCTTGTGCATAGCAGTTGCCAAAGACTTTTTAGGTGCTAAGCCAACTCCTGGGCGCATTGCCAAAGAAGCTAATCGCAACATTTTAAAAGAGCCTGAATGTTCCTGTATTTCAAAAGGACTATATTCCTGATGTGGACTATAAACTTAAGTTTTTCATTCTAAAGTGCATTTCTAATAAAACATTGCAATTTCTTATGTTAATACTGAAGTTTAAATGTCCTTATAATATGTACATGATGTTAATGTTTAAAGCCTTATCTTTGCTCATTTGAACATTGTTCATGAACATTTAAAGTATTTGTTCCTGCTAACTGTATTGCTACATTAATAGTCCATAAGTAATGTTATAGTATGCCTGTAACAGAATTACCATGTTTTTTAAGTGGATTTCTTTGAGTACATTCAAATGAAGCATGCAAAGCAGAAAAGATTCAATGCAACATAGAAGGAGTCTATAAGTTGATTGAATTGGTAGAGTTGTTTTATTTCAGTACGCCATAATCCATCCATAATCCATGGCATGCGTACAGATCCCCCTCATAGACAGCAGCCACAACCAGTTAGTGTGGGGGAAGCTAGACACAGAAGGAGAACACAGAGGAGGGTGGTGGTGATTGGAGATTCTCTCCTGAGGGGCATGGAAGCTGTATGCCGACCAGACCCGTTTTCCCGTGAGATGTGCTGCCTCCCTGGTGCTAGGATACGGGATATCACAGAGAGGCTACCGGGGATGATCACACCTGCTGATTGTCACCCGTTCTTACTCATCCACGTAGGAACAAACGATACTGCTCGGGAAACTTTCCAAAAGATAGTTGGGGATTATGAAGCTCTGGGAAGGAAGATTAAGGACCTGGGGGATACCCAAGTGGTATTCTCATCCATTCTCCCAGTAATTGGCAAAGGTCCTCAGAGAGATGGCAAAATTTTTCAGGTCAATAGCTGGCTTCGAAAATGGTGTCATCAGGAAGGATTTGGATTCTGGGATCACAGGATGAACTTCCTTGAGGAAGGACTACTAGCAAAGGATGGACTAAATCTTATGGGTTGGGGGAAGAAGGTCTTCAGACGGGATATGGCCAACCTGATCAGGAGGGCTTTAAACTAAATAAGAAGGGGGTGGGTTATGTCCAAAGGGAACCTAGGAATAAGGAAAATGCTCTGGATGGAAATTGCCAGGGCACAGCAGTAACTCAAAAATCTTAGAGGGCCCTGGCCTTACAAAAAAGGAGGGAAATGCATTGAGTTGCAACCTCCAGGGCTTAAGTTGCATTTACACAAATGCACAGAGCCTGGGAAATAAACAAGATGAGCTGGAGCTCTTAGCAAGTGAAGGGAAATTTGATTTGATAGGAATAACTGAAACTTGGTGGGACGACTCCCATGACTGGAACACACAATTGGAAGGCTATCAGCTGTTCCAGAGGAACAGAAGTGGCAAAAGGGGAGGTGGAGTAGCATTATATGTCAAGAACATATATACTTGCTCTGAAATCCAGGAGAGTGGTCCGGATATCCCTGTGGAGTGTGTTTGGGTAAAAGTAAGGGGGAAAATAAGAAACAAAACATTGTGGTGGGCATCTCCTATAGACCGCCAGGCCAAGGAGAAGGAGTAGACGATGTCTTCTTGGAGCAACTGGCAGGCATTGCAAGGAAATATGAGGTAGTAGTAATGGGGGACTTTAACTACCCAGACATTTTCTGGGAGACAAAGTCAGCCAAACATGGAAGCTCCAGTAGATTCCTGATGGGCCTGGAAGATAACTTCATGGTCCAGAAAGTGGAGGAAATGACAAGGGGAGGGGCCATCCTTGACCTGATCTTAAATCGTGAAGAACTGGTTGATCAGGTCAACATAGTGGGAACTTTAGGGTAAAGAGATCATGAGCTGCTGGAATTTAGAATAATGTGGGAAACAAAATGAGTGCAGAGTGAAACTTATATGTTGGATTTCAGGAAAGCTGATTTCAACAGGCTTAGAGGAGTCATAGGTGGGATCCCATGGGTTGATGATCTAATGGGGAAAGGGGCCCAAGATGGGTGGAAGCTCCTTAAGAGGCAGCTTCTACAAGCACAGTCAGAAACAATTCCAATAAAAAAGAAAGGGGGGAAAATGCTGAAAAAACCAGGTTGGCTCCACAGGCAACTTGGGGATCAGCTGAAGTTAAAGAAAGAGAAGTATAGGGTATGGAAGACTGGAAAGATCACCAGAGAGGAGTACAGGCAGGTAGCCCGGTCCTGTAGGGAGGGGGTCAGGGATGCTAAAGCTCAGTATGAGCTGAGGCTGGCCAGGGGAGTCAAAGATAACAAAAAGAGCTTCTTTAAATATGCCCAAAGGAACAGGAGGAGAGATGAGGGGGTGGGGCTGCTCTTGGACAAGGATGGACAACAAGTGTCTGGAAACCAGCAGAAGGCGGAGCTGCTCAACTCCTACTTTGCATCCGTCTATTCACAGAAGGAGGGCTGTGCAAATGGGGGTGCGGGATCATTGAATGATTCGGGGATGTGTTTACATCCCCTAAGAGGTAATGAAAACATGGATGGTGCAGAAGAGCAGATTAAGAGAACTGGTTCGAAACCACTTAACTGGCCTATAGGAATTCAAGTCATTTGGACCAGATGAGCTGCATCCTCGAGTTCTTAAGGAACTTGCAGATGTCCTTGCAAAGCCTCGGGCAATCATCTTTGAGAAATCCTTGTGGAGTGGAGAAGTGCCACTGGACTGGAAGAGGGTAAATGTAGTCCCAATTTTTAAGAAGGGGAAAAAAGAAGACCCGGGAAATTATAGACCAGTCTGTTTGACTTCAATCCTGGGCAAGATATTAGAGCAAATCATAAAACACACAATTTGTGCACATCTAGACAAGTACTCGGTGATCAACAGAACCCAGCATGGATTTACCAAGAATAAATCTTGCCAGACAAATCTGATCTTTTTTGATCGGGTTAGGAGCTTACTGGACAGTGGCAATGCTGTGGATGTCATTTACCTTGACTTCAGCAAAGCATTTGACAAAGTCCCACATGATATTTTAATTAGGAAGTTGGAAAAATATGGGCTAGACAGGGCAATTGTTACGTGGATCTGCAACTGGCTCGATGGCCGCACTCAAAGGGTTTTAGTAAATGGTTCTGTGTCAACCTGGAGGTCAGTTTCTAGTGGGTTACCCCAAGGCTCTGTCTTGGGACCGGTTCTCTTTAACATTTTCATCAATGACTTGGAGGAAGGGATACGGGGGAGCCTCATCAAATTTGCAGATGACACCTCAGTGCTTGCGCTGTGCCTGCTTTGAAGCAGGCAGCGCTTGCCCACTCCAGGGCAGACACAGCGCAAGCGTCATCCCCGGCGCTTGCGCTGTGCCTGCTTTGAAGCAGGCAGCGCTTTCCCACTCCAGGGTAGACACAGCGCAAGCGTCGTCCCCGGCGCTTGCGCAGTGCCTGCCTTGAAGCAGGCTCGCCCACTCCAGGGCAGGCACTGCGCATGCGCAGATGTCGCCCCGCCCCTCGCCCTGCCCACACCCCCTGACCCCGGCTGGCCCCTCCCACTTCTGGCGTACCGGATCTTGGGATGGGGCCAGCCCATCTCTGAATGCAGTATGTAATTGGAGAGATACTTATGAGTTACTATTGGTAAGAATTGGTTTGATAGACAATGTCAAGTGCAAATCAAAATATATGATTTACTGAATCTTAGTGATGTAAATTTGAGTATCTAAGACCCATCCGGTGCTCAGAGTTCTAAGCCATTTCCATGAAGGATTCCATAAGGACAAGGCCTAGATCCTATTGTATCTACAAAAAAGACATTTGCTACTCTTTAATCCCTGGACTCTGGACTTAGTTATTTCTTTGGAGTTTGAAAGTGTTCCTAAAGTTGGAGGTGTAGCAAACCTACTTGGCAACCTGTGTCAGGATTTCTGCAACAGCATCTCACTTTAAGAGAGATGCAACCAAACTGGAGCAAGTCCAGAGGAGAGTGACAAGAATGATCAGTGGGATGGAAGGGAAACCCTACAAGGAAAGGTTGGGAGAACTTGGGATGTTCAGCCTGGAGAAGAGGAGGCTGAGAGGAGACATGATTGCCCTCTTCAGATACCTGAAGGGCTGTCATAGGGACGAAGGGGCTCATTTGTTCTTAGCTGCTTCTGAAAGCAGAACTAGAACCAATGGGTACAAACAGCAAGAGAGGAGATTCCAGTTGGATATCTGGAAAAAATTCCTGACAGTGAGGGCAGTTTGGCAGTGGAACAGATTGCCAAGGGAGGTGGTGGACTCTCCCTCACTGGGGATCTTCAAGCGGAGGCTCGATGAGCACTTGTCGGGGATGCTCTAGGGGGATTTCCTGCTGCAGACAGGGTGTTGGACTAGATGACCTACTAGGTCCCTTCCAACTCTAGGATTCTATGATTCTACTCCCAGGAAAGTGTGGTGGGGACTGCAGCCTCACAGCCCCATCCTATGCAGGTCAACTCAGAAGTCAGTCCCAGTATAGTCAATGGGTCTTACTCCCAGGAATGTGTGGAGAGGACTGCAGCCTGAGCGCCCCATCCTATGCAGGTCTACTCTGAAGTAAGTAATTTTATTTTATTTTTTTTAATTGTAAACTTCCCCGGCCCCGCCTTCTGGCCCTGGCCCCACCCACTTCTGAAGAACCGGTTCTTGGGCCAGCCTGGCCCACCACTGAATGGGGCTTATTCTGAGTAGGCATAGGAGACTGCAATCAAAGACACTTTCCTGGGAAGCTTACCTGGACTGCTGCTGGAGGTTCAAGGTGGTCAGTGAGGGTAGTTGGGGGCAGTTAGGGGCAGCTGCCTCTGACACCTCCATGCAACTGCCCCCAATTTGGGGAATGTTAGAGGGAAGAATGCTGCCCGGCAGCCCTTTTAAAAAACCTGCATGTGAAGCATCATGGCTGCGCACACATGCCCATAGCACCCTTGCTTGTTAAGTGAAGCAGAATTTGTTATGTGAAGCAAGATTTCTTGGAAATTTTTGCTTCTTATGTGAAACACTTGTTAAGGCACTTGATAAGCGTGGTATAACTGTATACTGTATAAGATGTAAACTGGAAGAGGTCTGAGCATGCGTCAAGGAGGATAGATGCTTTCATGCTGTCCTCCAGGATATATTCTAGGTAAACTTTAAACACAACCAAGGAAACTGGATGATAAGCTTGAAAGAAAAAATAAATAACTTCAGGGAAGTTTTTGAAAAGGCAGCTGCAAATTCTACTTAGACTTGGAGAGTCTATTTTTGCTTATTATCTCTAAAAGCCTTCTCCCAAGATAACAAATAATGTAGTAAAATGGTGATAAAGTGGGAGATCAAAGAACTGTTTGAGCTAATAACAAATATGGAAAAAAAAATCAGAGAAGACATTAAGCAATTACAAAATAAGTTTGAAGAACTTGTGGAAGATGTAAAAACAGCTCAAACAGTTGAAGACAATGCTGTAAAAATAAGTAAAAACAATGAGAAAGAAATACAGCAATTGAAAGAAAGAGTTCCTGCATTATCAGATTGCCAAAGACGTAGAAACTTGAGAATATCAGGAATTACTGAAGATATACCAGCTAAAGACCTTGAAAAAACTTTAATTGAGTTCTTTTGGAAATGTGGATTCTCTATAGCAGAACAAAACCTTGAGCGTGCTCATCGCATTTTGAAATGTAAACCACTTCCTGGCAGCAGGCCAAGAGACATAATTATTGCTTTTTCAATGGAGAAAATGCAGAACTTTGGAGAAAACTCAGGAAAAACAAAGATTTACATTTTCAGGGAGAGAGGTTAATTCTTTGTTCTGATTTATCACTGGAAACTTTATATGAAGGAAGGCTTTTGAAACCATTCACTCAGAAACTACATGAGAATGGTATTCTGTTTTCCTGGGGATATCCAGCTAGCATTCTAATTTTCAAAGATGGCAAACTTTTGAAAGCTAGCAACCCAGCAGAAGCAAAAAAAAAAAAAACTTCACAGATTTAAAATAAACTATAATCTTTAGGAAGAGGAAGAGGCAGAAGGAATAGAAGAACAAGACGAAGAAGGAGAAGAGGAATAAGGAATCTTGTCTGTGACTGTAAAATGGACTGAAAAATGTGACTGTAAAAATGAATAAGAATTGAGCAAGCTTTCTTCAAGAGTATAGTATGTATTTGTGTTAAAATAGTATTTTATTGTTAGTGTTGGTTGAAAGAAATGAATTATAGAGGAGGGCTGAGTAAGTGGATACTCAGAATTTCACTTTTAGAGATGAAAAGGGGGATTTAGAATCCCTACTCAACTCCTCAAGAAGGGATTATGTTTGTACAATGGAGTGGGAGCAACAAGCAAAAAACAGTAAATAATAGACAAGCAAGCACATCAGGTGGTATGTTACAAATATAAATGGGGGTAATTAAAATACTCTCCTTAAATATAAAAGGATTGGCCTCAGACCTTATATGTTATAGAATAAATAAGATGGCAAAGGTTAAAGGGACTGACATTTTGTGTTTAAAAGAAACTCATAAAAATAAGAGAGATTTAAGACCATTGTTAAATTCCCCTGTTTGGAATTTGGAATTAGAATCACGGGGAACAAACAAAGCAAGGGGAGTGGCTATCCTTATACATTCTAGAATGAACATAAATATTCTGGAACAATGTAAAGATAAAGAGGGAAGATTTTTTTCTAATTCAGTATGAATGGATAGAAGTATACTTTGGCAAATATTTATGCACCTAACAAAGGACAAACCCTTTTTTTTTGACCCAGGTCTTTCAAAGATTGCAGTCATTTTATGAAGATAATCTGTTAATAGTGGGGGACTTTAACAATGATATTTTGAATAATAAGAAATATAAGTTAGATGGAGACATAAAGAGGTATTTAGCCTCTTGCAGGAAGAAAAACATCCCACCTTTTTCTCAAATAGGCATAAAAAATTCTCTTGCATTGATCACATTTTAGTGAAAGAAACTAATGATATGGAAATCAACAGAGTGGAAACAGGGGCTATATGGATTAAGTTCATGCACCATGTATAGCTGAGATTGGTTTGAAGGAAAAGCAAAAAGTTAGAAGATGGAGATATAAGCCTAAAATATTTTTGCAACAAAAGGATAGGGAAGATTTAATAAGAGGGATCCAAAAGTACTTTAAGGAAAATAAAGGGTCTGCAGAGGAAGATATAATTTGGGATGCAGCAAAGGCAGTTATTAGAGGAATATGTACCACTAAAGAAATTTATTTTAGGAGGAAAATGAATATGAAAAGAGAACAAAACTTAAAGGAGATAGCAGAACTACAGAGAAGGTTACAAAGGAAGTTTGAAAGACAAATGCAAGAACAGCTGAATAGGTTAAAAGATGAACTGCAAGAATTAGATAATCTTTATGGAAAAAAGATATATTAGTGACGAATGAATATTAGAGAATAAATATAAATTTGATGAAGAAATTGGCAAATTATTTGAAGAAAAGAAGGGAAAGACAAAAGATTGTGTGCATGAAAAATGAAATAGGCACCAAGGTGTTTAAGGATAAACAAATAAGAGAGATTTTTGAAAAATTTTACAGTAAGCTATTTAAAGCGGAGGAAAGAAAACCATTTGAAGAAGCTATAGTTAACAAAATTAAGAAACAGGATTTGACAATTTTAAATAAAGATATTATGCAAGAAGAAATTTTGAGCGTTATCAAAAATTTAAAAAATGGAAAGTCACCAGGTTTAGACGGACTCACTACAGAATTCTATAAAATGGTGGGGACTATAATAGTTATGGAAATGCAGAATTTGTTTAATAGGGTACTGTGGGGAGGACTAGCCAGAGATTCATGGAGAAAGACTGAAATCATGAAAATTTTGAAACCTTTGAGAAACCCATTGGATCCTAATTCATTTCGGCCCATTAGCCTGGCTAATCAGGATTACAAAATTTTTGCAAAAAATTTAGCAAATAGATTAGAGAAAATACTCCCAAGTTTAGTAGAAGAGGATCAATATGGCTTTGTAAAGGGGAGGTATATTGGACATCCTATAAGGAATGTGATTAATGCTCTATGTCATGGAAACACTGAAGGAAGATTTGCCCTTTTAAAACTAGATGTTTACAAATCATTTGATATTTTAAATCATGGGTATTTATTTCAAGTATTGGAAAAATTTCATTTTGAAGGTCCTTTTTTGAATGCAGTAAAAGAAACTTAGAGGGAAGGGAAAGCTATGGTTAAAGTTAATGATGATCACACTAAGGAAATATTGATCCAGAGAGGAGTAAAACAAGGATGTCCTCTATCTCCAATGTTGTTTGCCTTTAGCGGACAGAATGAGGAATAGTATCAGAATACGAGGATATAAGGTAGGAAAGGAGGAAATTAAATTAAATCTAAATGCAGATGATATATTATTGGTGTCAGGGAATCCTCTGGAAGCTTTAAGAGAATTACTGATAATTTTAGAGGATTTTAAATTATATTCAGGCCTAGGGGTAAACATTAAGAAATCAGAAATTATGTTCAGAAGGGTAGATTTAAAGGAATAAAAAGAAATAGCAAAACTAACTGGTATGAAACTAGGAATTACGGGATTAAAATATCTAGGAATAACAATAACAAAAAACATTACAAGTTTGATGGGAACAAATTATAAAACAACTTGGAGAAAAATACAAAAAAACTTTTCCAATGGAATACTAAATATTTAAGTATCTTGGGAAAGATAAGGGCAATTAAAATATTTATAATACCTAAAATGTTATATTTATTCCAAGTACTTCCAGAATGGATCTCCAAGAAGCAGTTAGCTACATGGGACCAAGAATTAAAAGATTGGATATATGGAAGAAAGAAAGCTAGAACAGTAAGGAAGGTGATTTATTCACCACAGGACAATTTAGGATGGGGTAGTCCACAACTGGAAAGTTACTATGAAGCATTTCAAATAAGGATGTTACTGGAAATAGATGATAAAAGTTTGGATAAATGGGTGAGATGGGAAGATTCTACAAATAAAGGAGCAGGTAAATTTGGAATTTTTACACAGAAGCTTAAAAATGAAATTAAAAACACAACACGCCCAAGACAGACAGCAATAATAATTTTGGGGAGACTGCAAAGCAAGTGGTTGCCAAGTCTCTCCAAATGGACTCAACTTAAATCCCTAAGTGAAGAATTTAAAAATGTTGAGAAAATATTTTGGAAGAAGTTAAGAGAAAATGGTTACATTAGAGTGAAGTATGAATATAATTCTCAGAGCACTTTGATACCAGTACAAGAACTATTACAGAAAGTTGGAGGACAATATTGATTAAGGATTATGGCTCTATATAACACTCTGAAACAGAGGAAATAGAGTGGAATATTAAATAAGGATGATACTTCTTTAGAAAAAGTATATAGTATTAAGGATGATAATAAGAAGGGTATTGCAAGGAAGTTAAATAACTTAATGAAAGATAAAGATTATATGACTGGAACAATGCAAACCAAGTGGGAAAGAGAGGTGGAATTGACAGCACAGGAGACAGAAACATTATTGAAAGGAATTGTGGAGATAAAATTGGAAAAATTCAGAGAAATTGAGTTGAAATTAATATTAAAATGATATAGGACACCACCTCAGTTATCCTATATGATTAAGGGAATGAACTCAACTTGTTGGCATTGTAAAAAAGGATTTTATTTACATCTTTGGTAGGAATGTCCAAAGGCAAATCAATTTTGGAAGTTAATTTTGGAAAAGGTGGAAGATTTATGTAATATTAAGTTGGAGATGACTGGGAAAATGCTATTTATTGGAATATTGGGAAACAATAACGTAAAAAAAAACCTGAACAGAATTTATTTAAAGTTATGATTTTAGCTGCACAGGCAGTCATAGCATATGGGTGGAAGGATGCTTCAAAATGGACCATAGAAAGATGGAATTCATATTTATATGAATTGATACCAGCAGAAATATTGTCAATATTGAGACAGGATAAGACATTGGAAGAAAATAAATTAGAAATAAGAATGAAATGGTTGAGATATATAGAATGGGTAAGAGAAGGGAGGGCCAACAATGTTATTTTTGTTAAAATCCAAAAGGTGTGCTTATGGCTGAAGTTATAAAATTAAATGTTTTTTTTCTTTTCTTTAAGGGGGGTGAGAATATACAGGGGGAAATATTGTTTATGTATGATGATGTAAATATAAGAGAAAAATATGTGTAAATATATAATGCATCAATAAAAAACTTTAAAAAAAGATATAAACTGGAAAAGGAAGAGGAAGAGTACCACCACCACCACCACTGCTAATCCTTTTGTAGCACTTCCTTTCTGGAAAGGACTTCCTTTGATTTGGAAGAAGATTGTGGAAGTAAGCAAAATGGATGACTGGGGTGGATACTGGATGGGCAGTAGGTAGAATTGCCATAATGGTCTTCCACAAAACCAGGACATGGCCCTCTGTCCCATTTGCAGGGGGAGAGTAACTGGCCCTACACACCCTAGCAATGTGTGTCCAAGTGGCTTCTGCTGGTGTTCTTATGCATTTTAGATTCTGAGCCCTTTTGAGACAGGAACCCATTTGTTATTAATTAGCTCTGAATTTTTTTAATTTCATTTGTAAACCACCTTGGAAACTTTCTTGTTGAAAAGCAGTATATAAATACTATAGATAGATATTACCACTGCTCATTTTGATGAGCTTGAGGAAACACATCTATACATTTTTGAAACCTGATTTAAACCTTCGTCAGGCGTAGCCTGTTTGACTCAACTGTTGGGCGTAGTTGAGCACAAAATTCCACTTTTAGAAAACTGTCATAAGCACCTAATTAACTCAACTGTAACACTCTTAAAGTGTTAAGTGACATTCATTAGGATGTATAGAGAAACAATAATCAAAAATCCTCATTTATTAATCATACAGCAAGTAAAACCAAAATCACTGAAAATTAATACTCGCCTCCACATTGCCTAATGTTTTCATGAAAAAGAAAGACATATAAGCATTAATTATGAGCTGAACTGAAAATATAGGCACTGTAGAGTAACTCTGAGTCACTCTGAGTCACTGTTCGGAAGTTCAGCAGTTCAGTTCTGTGACTGAAACGCTTGTCCAACAAGAACCTTGAGGGCCGCATTTGGCTTAGAAAATCCATAGATGCGGCCCTTGTTGGACAAGCCAAACTTTTCTGCGTGTGTTCTCTGTTCCTGTTGAAATCAACAGGAAAGCGAACAATAAAATTCAGGAGATGCAGCTATCCCTGGAAGGTGAAACCAACACCTCACCAAAGTAGGGTGGAAAGAGCCTTGGAACGGAGAAACATCCATATCGTCAACAGGGTCAGGAACCCTATGAACTATGGGAGAGTCCTACCTCAAGGCAAAGAGGACTTGTTCATTAGCATGTGCATAAATAGCAGTCAAAGGTGTGAAGACAACATGAGCAAAGGGTCAGTAAAATGCAGGCTGGAATGGCTTTTTTCAAAGACAAGAGAACACAAACAGGAGTACATGCTTGAACTGTATCTAATGGGCAACCCTAGGCAAAAATACATATTTATATACAAAATATGTACAATATCCACAATCTTTGTAATTTCCATTCATAAAAAGAGCTAAATAAACAGTTATAATGAGTATAAAAAGAAATAAGAAACTTCCAAAAGTCAGCTTAGGAGGGGCAATCGTGGTAAAAATTTGCCAGTGGGTCACTACTGCTCCCCAGAAAATAAGCTGTAAAAATGACTAGGGGGGTTTCAAACAGTACCTAGAACAAGGAAGTTACTAGGAGGGGCAGGCCTCTTGGCCAACATAGTACAGAAAGGGAGCAAAAACAAAAATCACATGGAATTCAAATCCTAGCTACGCCTAACATAGGGTTAAGTAAACAAATGTTTTTCCATGAGTGATATTCATGAGCAATGGCAAACTGAATTTTAGCCTGCCACTTTGTTTCAGATGGAATGATTATACTCTGGTCTTTAAAAAAACCAGATGTCTGCCAAACATCTGCAAAACTGAAGAAGCTGCAGAATGGTCAGTGAAAGAGCTTTCTTTGAAAGTGAAACTTGCTTTCTTTAAATTGAAGCCTTGGGCCTTGGCTTACATTTTTCCTAAGGAGCAGTGAAAAGGTTTGAGTATAGCTTGCCTTGAAGCCTGTTTGCCCTGCCATTTGCTCTGCTGCTGTAACAGCCCTGATTCCTGAGTGACCTTGCAGATAAGGGGAGGGAATTTTTTTAGCTTAGAGGTGATCATCTACTAGGAATTCATTCTGTTGCTCTTTATAAGGCTCTGCCTAATTATTTTGTAAAGATTATCACTCGGCAAAACTCTGCATAAGCCATCCATCAAAGAGCATTATTTGCTCCTCATTACAGCTCACTAAAATGAAAGGAAGCAATGCTACCAATTTGGAGGAAGTCCATATCTATTTCAGGGGAAAAAATGCTGACTGAAGCAGCCTGCGTGTTTTTAATACACTGTAAAACTTTCCATGTCTGCAGTGTGTGAACATGACAGATCTGGTTGCAAGCATGACTTGGCAAGCACAAAAGGTCACCAAGGATGTCCTGCAGGTGTTACAGATTAAAAGGTTGGAGTGCAACTTCAGTTATGAGCTGCAACTTGATAACCAAACTTGAGACACCAAATGACTAAATATGTCCAACCTAAAATGGATATCACAAGCTGAAGGATTCAAAAAACAGAAAAGCAGCAACATACTTTCCTGGGAGCAAAATCCCACTGAACTCAATGGGACATGCTTCCAAGAAGACACGAATATGAAGGTAATATCAATGAATCCACCCTCCACCACACCGCACCAAATGCGGCTCTTAACTTAATTTCTTGAAGTTGTGCAGTTATATCTTGAAGTTGTGTAGTTATAATAGCTTTCAAATTTTGCACCTCCAGGAAGGTGAACCCTTTTTCATTAAGTCTGCTTTGAAAGAATTCCTACAGGATTCTGCAAAAAGTGTTAAATGTGCTCTCTGAACTGCAGATGTTCCAATGTGCAAAAAACCTACCCATGCACTTTCGGAGCCATTCCAGGCAGCAATGGCAAGAAGTAGGACACACTATTTGGTTCAGTAAAGACTTGCATTGTCATTCCTGCCTGGAATGGTTTGACAACATGTGGCAGGTGTCACTAATAAGGTGCCTTGCAGTGCCTATAGCACTTCCTGTTTGTCATCCTGTAGATACACTATTGTGATAGCTACATTATTGTTATTGCCTGGACAATTATAGCCAAGTTATAGGCAACTTATATATACAGTGGCACCTCACTTAAAGAGCTTAATTCGTTCCAGAGGCATGCTATTTTAGTGAAACACTCTTTAAGTGAAGCAGATTTTCCCATAGGAAATAATGTAAACTCAGACGATTGGTTCCACAACTCCCAAAATATTCATATAAAATACTAACTGTTTATAAAAATGATTACAAAACACTGCAATATAACACTGTACAAAGCACTGTAATATACAGTAACACACAACACTGCAGTAAAGAAAATACTGTACTGTACCTTTGTACTGAACTGTACTGAACTGTACTGTTCCTTTGAAAACCTTCATGGCTGGTGTGAAGGTTACAGAGAAGGGATGACTTTGGCTGCAATACCAAAGTCACTTTCCTGGGAGTAAGACCCATTGGACACAACGGGGCTTACATCTGAGTAGACATGATTAGGATTGTGCTCCTTTGCAATCACTAATGGAGTCACTGCTATCTATTGGCTCAATGGAATCTATTGTCTTTTTGTGCAACTTGAACATTCCCAAGCTGCTGACTGGGAGCAGCACTAGAACAATGATAAAGTACACCTTCCACGTTGCTACACACAAATCCCACATACAGACCTGACTCAGGTTGCTCCCTCTGGACATCCCATGTGTTCCCTGGCCATGGAAGCCTATTCCAAACTTTGCCCAGGGCCCCATTGAGCTCAAGCTAGTCTCCTTGTCCCGCCTCTGAGTTCCCTTGCCATGGAAGCCTGTTCCAAACTTCCTCAGAAGTGCTCTTTATTCAAGACAGTGCTCATTAATCAAGTCAAAATTTCTGAGGAAATTTTGTTCTTTATACAAAACACTCTTTATTCAAGACGCTCTTTATTCAAGGTACCATTGTATAGAATTTTGTCTCAAAGCAAATGAGGTTGGTTCTTCAAATTGAAAGATGAGTTTTTCTGAAGTCCAGCGAATGGCTTAAAGTCAGTCTGCTTACTATGGCAATGGCAGGCAATCAAGCTTATCTTAAAGTTCATGAACTTTTGTTTCTGTTCCAGCCGAAGAATCAGAGACCCTGCCTTCCCTCATGTTAATAATCAGTTGTGGATTGGTGAGCTGACACTGCTTGCAAATGGTTTCAACTTGTACTTGAATTTGGATTTTAACTTGTCACATTTTGTACAATGCATACAATGTTAAAATTAGTGGGTAAAAAAACACTTTATATGACATCTATATCAGCACAGAGATTACATGTGCAGTTCAAATTGCACACAATTACTCACAAACCATTACATTCTCCCACTGCTTTCCACAAGCCCCTCCTTTCAGAGTATATCAAAATAGGTGGGAAAGTATTTGTACAAAGTTTAATTAGAAACATATATGGTATGTGTCTTCTGGGCTGTGACTCTGCTACTGTGTGTGTTTCTTTTGTTCATGAAAGAGAAAGCCATTACTGATGCCAACATTTTTTGTCTATTACTTTTCTGTGGTTCATTGCAAAGAAAGCAATTTTAGATAACACATGCCACACTTATAATAATCAGACATTTTCTTGTAGCATTTTAGAATGAGGCCAACTTCTCTAGAGAAACATAGTTGTTAAGGAACCTTGCTCCCTTGCAGCTTCACCTTCAGTCAACATTCAGGGGCAAGGCAAAGGTTTATGCATCAACATCAAGACACATATCACCCCTAGAACTGTGCAAGGACCAAACTTGGCACACATGCAGTGGCTCTCTGAAGGTGGCAAACTTCAGAAGCAACTTCACATGTGCCAAGAATTTTGGGCATGTGCCGTCAGAGTGGAGCACTCAGACTGCTCCACTCTGAGATGGGGCAGGTTGCTCCTTCTCAAATCAGAGTAGTCTGAGTCTACTGTTTATGTCCAGAAAGTCCAGGCATGTGCAGTTGTAGCAATCTGGGTCTGCGTGAAAAGTCTGCAGCCCAAAAGGAAAAAGCATGTGAGAGGTCTATTCTTAAGAACCAAGGTAAGTGTGTGAAAAGTCCATGCTTAAAGAATGAAGAGGGTGACTGACTCCATGCTTCTCAGCCAGCAAGAGTGTAATGTTCACTGGATGTTCACCTCAAGACACAGAATTTGGTACAAGGCAGGCTGGTACAGCACAGACTGATAGTGAAGGAATGCTTTCAAGTACAACATATACCAAATTGTATGATAGTTAAGATTAAGTACTTTCTCTTCCCTTCTTGAGATCATATAGTAACCATCTCAGTAATTGCATACACTGTCAAGTATACAATGTAATCTATTTTACATCACATTGCACCTCATTAATCTTGGAAAGTGTAGTACTCAATAAAAGCTGGGCAGTTCCTCACATCAGAGAGCTTCCCCACCTAAGCTCACAGACCTACGTCTCTGAGTTTCATTGCTGCAGTCAGGCTCCATTGGTTGGATCACTCCACAACATCACATGTTCTGAGCATGTGCCTTAGGCACAGGTGTACTATGTCGGCTCTTCTCTAAAGAGGAGTGTTTTGGTACCCAAGGTGCATTTCAGGCTCAGGGATCTTCTGACCCATTGTGCAAGCCCAGAGTACTGGGCATGTGTGCAGGCTCAGACATCAGGGCACATGCACTGGGCTCACAATGCTCCCAGACCAGCATGTGCCCCTGGATATTTGAACATTCATGCTAAACTGGGAGTGCTGTGGCCACTGGAGGAGTCAAACCCATTGGCATATCACCCACTGGAGTTCATCACCTCCAGTGTGGTACAGCTGGCAGGAGCTGCACTACCTTGGTGACCCCTCTGCAGTAAACACCCTGCACTGGCAGGATAAGGACAACACCAATGCTGACATTCAATGCAATGAAGTGTAAATTGACAAAGGCCTGGCCCAAATTCCCTCCAAATCATGGGACAATATTCTAAGAGCCTAACTCTATGGGCATACTGCTGGTGCTCTGCCATTTGTGGGTGTTGCAAATGTGCTTTATGTCAAACTAGCAAAAAGTGTACCAAAGTTGTGGGAGTAAAATTCCCCCATATGCATCAATTTCCATGCATATCAATCCCCAATGTGCATCAACCCCTGATGAGCATCAACCCCCCATGTTCAACAATTCCCCATGCACAACAACTCCCAATGTGCAAACTATCCCAATGCACAAAACCCCATTCACATCATTCCCCATAAGCATCATTTCCCCATGTGCATCAAACCCCCATGCACATCAAATCTGAATGCGCAACAACCACCAATGTGCATCAATACACCATGCGTAACATCCCCCATGTGCATGAACCCCCCAGGCACAATGTTCCACATGCACTTTCCTTAGACTCTGAGCTGAATAAACGCATTGGTAAAGCGGCTACTACATTCTCCAGGCTTACAAAGAGAGTATGGCTTAATAAGAAGCTGATGGAACATACAAAGATCCAGGTCTATAGAGCTTGCGTCCTGAGCACACTCTTGTACTTCAGTGAGACTTGGACCCTTTATGCATGGCAGGAGAGAAAGCTGAACACCTTCCATATGCGCTGTCTCTGATGTATTCTTGGCATCACCTGGCATGACAAAGTCTCAAATGATGCAGTATTGGAATGTGCTGGAATCTCTAGCATGTTCACACTTCTGAAACAGCGGCATCTACGCTGGCTTGGGCATATCATGAGAATGGCTGATGGTCGGATTCCAAAAGATCTCTTATATGGAGAATTAGTGCAGGGAAAGCGCCCAAGAAGGAGACCACAGTTACGATACAAGGACATCTGCAAGAGGGATCTAAAGGCCTTAGGAATGGACATCAAAAGCTGGGAAACCTTGACCTCTGACCTTTCAGCGAGGAAGCAAAAGACCCAGCATGGCCTTCTCCAACTGGAAGAGACACTTGTTCGGCAGGCTGAAGCAAAGAGACAGACCCGAAAGCAGCGAAACCTGGGGCCTGGGGAGGTGTCGGAATTTATTTGCCCTCAGTGTGGAAGGGATGGACACTCTCAAATTGGCCTCTTTAGTCACACTAGATGTTGTTTCAGGACCTCCAGTCAGAGCACGATACCATAGTCTTTCGAGACTGAAGGATGCCAATACCATATATATTGTATATTGTATTGTGTGTGTGTGTATATATATATATATATATATATATATATATATATATATATATATATATATATATATATATATATATATATATATATATATATATATATATATATATATATATATATATATATATATATATATGTGGAGAGAGAGAGAGAGAGAGAGAGAGAGAGAGAGAGAGAAGTTGAGCCCAAAGCTGATCCAGTGCAGATTTTCTATCCAAGTCAGTTGGTGCTGTGTTATCACATTTTCTGCATTGGTGGACCTCTAAGCAGCTGTCACTCTGACCACTGGATAGTAGAGCACTGAATAGCCTAACCATTCCCCAGAAATGGCAAAGAAGTTCCTTATAGCATTTTTCTGACCCCTCCAGGCCATCACACTACTTCTACTGGGACTGATAATGGTCTAAATGGAGGTTAAGTTTGTGGCATTTTGCACATCTCTTCTGTCCAGCCCACTTTCCTGCACATTATTTTTAAGAGGAAAAAGAATTCCTTTCGCCTTCATGAAAATATTTGCTTTTAAGAATAGCTTGGCTGTGGGTGGCGCAAGCGGTTAAGACACTGTGCCTGTTAACCAGCAGGCCAGGGTTCAAGACCCGGGTCAGCCCCACAAGACAGGGTGAGCTCCTGTCCTTAGCACAGTTCTGCGATGCCAGCTGGATCCAATCGTATTGGCTCTGCCTTTCCATTGGACTAATTCAGTGGCATGGAGAGGGGGGATTTGCTGCTTAGGTAATAGCCTATCCTCCATAACAATCCAACCCAGGGTTTTGTGCTTTGCATGCAGCGTATGCAGCGCCGAGCACGATACCATAGTCTTTCAAGACTGACAGAGGCCTGCTTTTTTATTTGTCCCACACATGCTTTAAAAAACACACCCAGAAAGACAGCTTACATATTCAATGTCCTTACAGCACAATCCTAATCACACTTACTCAGAAGTAGGTTCAATGTGGTTCACTTCCATTTAAGCAAATATGTTGGTCCATTTGGCTTCGTATTGTCAACACTGACTGGCTGTGGCTCTGCAAATACTTCCTAGCCCTTAGAATACCAGGATTTTTTTTTCACACCTACAACGGCATGGGTCAATTTGACTCATATGACCTTGTACTATACTTAGGTACATATAATGCACATATGATGTTTTAGTATAATTATTTTTATTGTGAAATAATGATTTTTAGTACCATTTTTATCACCTAAGAGACTGCAAGGGTCAATATTATACATCAATAAATTTTCCGTCAAGTTTTAGTATAATTATTTTTATTGTGAAATAATGATTTTTAGTACAATTTTTATCACCTAAGAGACAGCACTAGTCAATTTTGACCTGTGCGACCCTGTACTATAATTAGGTACATAATGTTCATAAAATGTACATATAATGAATAAATGTTGTGTCAAGTTTTAGTATAATTATGATTATAATTAGTATGATGATTTTAGTACAATTTTAGCTAGCAAAATATTGAATAACCAATAAAAGGCAACATGGGTCCAAAAAGACCCAGATGGTAAAATATGTAAAAAAATGGATTTTACAAAAAAACTGTAAATTCAAAATCTTCATGCTTTTGGATTTGTAACTGTCAAATTAACAGTAAAAAACTCAGAAAGTCTTGTCAAATAGTAATAATAAATTCCAGTAAAAAACACAACAAAAACTTTCTGGCTGGTCATATTCACGCAGTTGGTATGGCAAGGGCTAGGAAGTATCCCTTCCCAGTAACTGGCTCCTTCCTCTGAACATAGAAGTTCATTCAGCCTAATGACTAATATCTTTACCTCTCCTCACTATCTTACCCTTTTGCAGATATTGGCAAAGAATTTTTCCTTCTGGGAAATCCTTTCTCCTGAAGCCACAAAGCAGTTTACAAGGATCAACAGACAGATTCATTATTGGGGTGGCCAAAACGAAGCCGGTGGATGCTGGTACTGTTCTAACAAAAACCTTGTAGGCCCGCAAATCCAGTAAAAGAGCCGGGGGCCAAGCACATGGTAGATATTACTTGCAGCTGGCTGGGAAATACTGAAATTTGGATTACTGGTAGGTTGACTCAAGGGAGGCTGCAGGAAAGTGTTTCAGGTAGGAGGAAAATGAAACTCTACTATAAGCAGAGTTGGAAAACAACATTTCGGAAAAGGTTGAAAGTCTGGATGCTCAGAGTTTTTCCTACCCCTACAACAAAGCATTGGCAACTATCAGTCTTGAAAGACTATGGTACCATGCTCGATGCTGCATGAGAAGCATAAGGCCTGGGTAGTTTAATGTGGAGGATAGTCTGTTACCCAAGCAGCAAATCCCACCTCTCCATGCCACTGAAATAGTCCAATGGAATGGCAGAACCAATACAATTGGTCCAGGCTGCATCACAGAGCTGGGCTAAGGACAAGAGCTCACCCTGTCTTGTGGGGACCTGGGTCTCAAAACCTGGCCTGCTGGTTAATAGGCACAGTTCAGTGAATGGCCTCTTTTGTTGTAGATTTTTCTGAAATGCCATGGACTGTGTGCACAAAGCTCACAGAGCCCTCTTCAGATGCATGAATGCATCAGCAGCTGCAATGTCAGCCCTAGCAACTGGAAGCTCCCATGACATATTACCTGTGAACACAGAATTTCAGACACTGTTGCACAACTTTTCTTGATATCTTTCTTGCCCCAAATGACTACAATCTTGAAAGAAGGATGAACAAGATTTTTAAAATCCACTCAGCTCTTTATGGATGTTGCTCTTAAAGAAGCCTATTTTGCAGTTTAGAGCTTGCTTTCCCACCTAACAGATGACACATTTATAGTGGCGCCTCATGTAAGAAATTTAATTCGTTCCACTGGCTTGTTGTTGTGTGAAATGTTCTTTACTTGAAGCAGTTTTCCCATAGGAAATACAATAATGGAAAATCAGACATTCGTTCCACAACCGAAAAAATATTCATATAAAAATATTAACTTGGTGTAAAAATGATGACAAAACACTGGAGTTGGATACAAAACATGCATTCAGTTTGCATTATCGTATGAAGTTTACTTAGGCTGCAATCCTAAAAGCATTTTCCTGGGATTAAACCCCACTTAACACAATGGGTACTTACTTGTGGGTAGACAAGGTTAGGAGGCTTCAATCAAAGACACTTTCTTCTGTAATCAAAGACAATTTCAATGCTCCCAACTTTCTCCTTCTCTTCTTCCTAGAATCATAGAATCCTAGAGTTGAAAGAGACCTAGAAGGTCATCTAGTCCAACCCTCTGCCTGCAGCAGGAAATCCTCCTATATAATCTCCAACAGGTGCTGTCAAGCCTCTGCTTGAAGACCCCCAGTGAGGGAGCATCAACCACCTCCCTTGGCAATCTGTTCCACTGCTGAACAACCTGAACCGTCAGGAATTTTTTCTGGATATCCAACTGGAATCTGTTTTCTTGCAGTTTGTACCAATTGGTTCTAGTTCTGCTTTCAGAAGCCGCTATGAACAAATGAGCCCCTTCCTCCCTATGACAGCTCTTCAGGTATCTGAAGAGGGCAATCATGTCTCCTCTCAGCCTCCTCTTCTCCAGGCTGAACACCCCAGGTTCCCCCAACCTTTCCTCGTAAGATTTCCCTTTCATCCCACTGATCATTCTTGTCGTTCTCCTCTGGACTTGCTCCAGTTTGGCTGCATCTTTCTTAAAGTGAGGTGCCCAGAACTGAACACAGTACTCAAGGGGAGGACTGACCAATGAAGAGTAAAGAGGAATTATAACTTCTTGTGACTTGGAAGCTACAGTCCTCTTAATGCAGCCGAAAATGGCATTTGCATTCTTTGCAGAAACATCAAACTGCTGTTCAGCTTATGATCCACGGCTGCTCCAAGGTCCCATTCACATGTTGTGCTGCCAAGCCAAGTATCCCCTATTTTATACCTATGTTTTTGATTTTTATTGCTTAAGTGCAGAACCTTGCACTTCTCCCTGTTCAAGTTCATTCTATTTGTTACAGCCCAGTATTCCAGTTTATCGAGAGCCTCCTGGAGGTTTCTCCTTTCTTCTGTTATGTTTGCTACTCCTCCCAGCTTGGTGTTATCCACAAATTTGATCAGGCTCCCCCGTATTCCTTCCTTCAAGTCACTGATGAAAATGTTAAAGAGGACTGGGCCAAAGACAGAGCCTTGGGGCACCCCACTTGAAATCAATCTCCAGGGTGACGCAGAACCATTTACTAACATGCTTTCTGCAACTGTCGAGCCAGTTGCAGATCCACCTGACGTTTGCCCCGTCTAGCCCATATTTTTCCAACTTCCCAATTAAAATGTCATGTGGGACCTTGTGGGACCTTCACACGCTGAAGTCTAGATAAATGATATCCACAGCATTGCCTCTGTCCAGAAAGAGGAAAAACGGAGATCAGATTTGTCTGGCAAGATTTATTCTTGGTAAATCCATGCTGGGTTTTTTTCATCACAGTGTACTTGTTTAGATGTGCACAAATTGTGTGTTTTATGATTTGTTCTAATATCTTGCCCGGGATTGAAGTCAAACTGACTGTTCTATAATTTCTCGTGTTTTCTTTTTTCCCCTTCTTAAAGACTGGGACTACAGTAGCCCTCTTCCAGTCCAGTGGCACTTCTCCACTCCTCAAGGATTTCTCAAAGATAATTGTCTTGGGCAGCCCCTGCTATGAACCTGAGTGACTCCATCTTTAAGGTATTACCCTGTAGCAGAGACTGGAGGGCTGGGAGGAATGGCCAGGTGTGAATAGCCTCCTTTGAAGTAAGTCAAAAATCCAAAGTGTTTGGCCAGGTCTTGCAGGATGGCCAATAGAGCTTAGTGCCTTCAATTGCAAATTGAGGCTAGCTTGGTTATCACCTCATAAACAAAGAAATTGTGGCCTTCTTGAACCTTCATAGACAAGAAGGTTCAAGAAGGCCACAAGACTTCGCCTAATCATGTGGATGCATCAGAGACCCTTGCCTCCTGATTGGATCACAAAATTTAAACTGGCTTTCAGTATCTTCAACTATTATAAAAATACCTGAGGTTGAAGCCATGTGAGGATTAAGCCTGAGAAGATTCCTTTGTGAGAGCTGAGAGGACCATGCGCTCAAAAGAAACAAAGTGGAATCTGTGGGACTCCCTACACTAGATGGAAATTAATCCCCTGGACTATATTATTTTGCTGGACTATACTCTTTTGACATCCATGCTAAGGAAGGATTTCATGTATTAAGAATAGGAGCTAGCTTTTATTGTTTTGAACTCTGAGTTTTAATGTGCTAGTGCTCAACTGTGAGCTCAGATGTGATGATTTGGTTTACAATAAATTTTATTTCTATTCTATAAGATTGTGGTTGTGTCACCACTTAAGGTAACCCAAACAACGGACCCTGTAGGGGAGCAAGTGTGGAAGTTTGACCGGGTGGACTCAGGAAGTAGTCTAAAGTCAACTTCAACTTGCATCTCCACGTCTGTGAGCAAGTGCAGAGTGCTAAGTGGTAGACTCTGACAATTAAAGAGGCATTTTTGGGACTTCTGACTTAATAGGATGAGTACAGGGGGGACGCAGGTCCGAACTGAAATCCAGTCAGACCGGCACAATGATCGACAGATGCTCTGCAAGGACATGTGCAAGTTCCTTAAGAACTCTAGGATGCAGCTCATCCAGTCCAAATGATTTGAATTCATTTAGGCCAGTTAAGTGGTTCTGAGCCAGTTCTCTGTCAATCATAATCTGCTGTTCTGCAGCATCCATGTTACCATTACCTCTTTGGGGATGCAAGCACATCCCTGCATCAGCCAATAATCCCACACTCCCATTTGCACAGCCCTCCTTCCGAGAATAGATGGACGCAAAGTAGGAGTTGAACAGCTCTGTCTTCTTCTGGTTTCCAGACACCTGTTGTCCATTTTTGTCCAGACGCTGCCCCACCCTCTCGTTTCTTCTCCTGTTCCTTTGGGCATATCTTAAGAAGCTCTTTTTGTTATCCTTGACTCCCCTGGCCAGCTTCAGCTCATACTGAGCTTTTGCATTTCTGACCCCCTCCCTACAGGACCGGACTGTCTACCTGTATTCCTCTTTTGTGATATTTTGAGTCCTCCTGAGCCTCTCTCCCCTGCTTCCTTCTGGCTAGCCCTGAGCTGCTTCCCTCTTTCCCACTGCTCTTCTCTCCCTCTGCCCAGCAGATGCCCAGCCACAGGATGAACAGTGTAGAAGTGTTTCTTTCACTATGGGCAGGTGTGGTATCCCCACATATCTATCTGTTTTGGTTTAGGTAACCCACTTTCTTCAGTACCAACTCCAAGTTCTCATAAGTCTCCTTCAAGTACATCAAATGAACAACAGGAATGGTCGCATAACTGCCACCATTAAACTGCTTTTAAGCGTCTTTTGAAAGAGTCAAGAAAAAGCCTCTATTCAGAAGAATCATACTGAATGTGGAACTGAGCCATCAACCCCTTTAAATCAGAGGAAAACATCAAATTGCCCTCTTGTAAAAAGTAAGACAGAACATCTTTTTCCCGATGTCAGGGCTGGCCCTAGCAAGCACGCTCAACAATGATCCCCATCAGTACTAATACACATGTATTTCCATGTCTTTGGGAGCAATGGCAGTGAAAATAAATTTGTTTTTCCAGGTTCATTTTTTCCGCCAAGTGTGATGAATTTGAAATTTAGCAATTTCCAGCTACCTGTTTCACCAAGTTGCATTTCGATTGTGAAAAAAACCTGATGTCCCAGGAAGAAACGATGGTCATTTTTTTGAATTTGGCGCATTCAAAAACATAAGAATCAGATAAAATTATGAAAACAGCTTTTTGGTTGCAGACCTGTGTATTGATGTAAACTGATGTAAAAATGATGTAAATGATGTAAAAAAAGTGGCTATAGTAGCTCTGAACAAATCACAAGTACCACAAATTAAGCCATGTGAGATTGGTTTTTCTTTAAGGGCAGCTCAGTGACAGCCAATGGCAGTTTATTGAAGGTTTTTTCAGCCCTTCTTCTGCTTGAAACAGGTAATCTTGGCCTAAATTTTAATCAACTTTGACATAACTGTGTCAATGGGCTGCATGCTGCTTTCAGCATTAGGTGGCAGTGATAGAGAACTCCGCAAAGTAAGTGAATGTTCAGCTCTAGAAAGTTGGTTAAG
Organism: Cryptoblepharus egeriae; assembly: GCA_030015325.1. NCBI lineage: Eukaryota > Metazoa > Chordata > Lepidosauria > Squamata > Scincidae > Cryptoblepharus > Cryptoblepharus egeriae. The sequence goes on from JAREYC010000009.1 coordinate 5,358,076, forward strand.
ATTGTACCATTTTGTTTTATAGTGGTGCCTCATGTAAAATATGTTCCATATAACAAATTAAAATTCCTCTAGGATTCTGCTTCATGTAACAAACTGTGCTTCATATAACAAACACACTTATTGGCAGTTGGAGCAGATACGCTGGCAGGCAGCTCTTTTAAAAAGTGTCAGGGCTGCCTTGCACACCTGCCCATAGTGAAAACAACACTTCCACAACGTTCCTCCTGTGGCTGGGCGTCTACTGGGCAGAGGGAGAGAAGAGCAGTGGAGAAGAGGGAATCAGCTCAGGGTAGCCAGAAGGGAGCAGAGGAGAGAGAGCCTCAGGATGAAGAGAAGGAGAAAGTGGGGAGACATTTTGAAGATGTCTTGGATTGCAGAAGAAAGTGTCTTTGATTGCAGCCTCCTAACCATGCCTAACCCAGAAGTAAGCTCCATTGTTGTAAATGGGGCTTACTCCCAGGAAAGTGTCTTTAGGATTACAGCCTGAGCAGACTTCATAGGATCACGCATGCTGAACACAAGTTTCGAATTAAATTCCAGTGTTTTGTCATCATATTTACATACAGTTAATGTTTTTATATGAATATTTTTGTGGTTCTGGAACCAATCATCCTGGTTCCATCCTGGAAAATCATTGTTTTCTATGAGACAATCCTCTTCAGGTAAAGAACATTTCACGCAACAAAATGCCTCCGGGACGAATTGAATTTGTTATGTGAGGCGCCACTGTACTTGGAATCCAAGTTTCCAGGTTTATCAGTAGCAAAACTAAAAGACGGGTTTTTTGTTGGCCCGGATATTAGAAAACTCATATCTGACAAAGACAATCATAGAATCCTAGAGTTGAAAGGCACCTAGTAGGTCATCTAGTTCAACCCCCTGCCTGCAGCAGAAAATAGCAGGAGGTGGGCGACTCTCCCTCACAGGGGATCTTCAAGGAGAGGCTCGATGAGCACCTGTTGGAGATGCTCTAGGGGGAATTCCTGCTGCAGGCAGGGGGTTGGACTAGATGATCTACTAGGTCCCTTCCAACTCTATGATTCTATGATTCTATGATTCTATGAAATACCTCTAGAGCATCCCTGACAGGTGCTCGTCGAGCCTCTGCTTGAAGATCCCCAGTGAGGGAAAGTTCACCACCTCCCTTGGCAGTCTGTTCCACTGCTGAACCACTCTCACCGTCAGGAATTTTTTCAGGATATCCAACCGGAATCTCCTCCCTTGCCGTTTGTACCCATTGGTTCTAGTTCTGCTCTCAGAAGCAGCTAAGAAGAAATTAGCCCCTTGCTTCATATGATAGCCCTTCAGGTATCTGAAGAGGGCAATCATGTCTCCTCTCAGCCTCCTCTTCTCCAGGATGAACATCCCAGGTTCCCCCAACCTTTCCTCGTAAGATTTCCCTTTCATCCCACTGATAATTCTTGTCGCTCTCCTCTGGACTTGCTCCAGTTTGGCTGCATCTCTCTTAAAGTGAGGTGCCCAGAACTGAACACAGTACTTAAGGTGAGGTCTGACTAGTGCTGAATAAAGAGGAACTAGAACTTCTCGTGACTTGGAAGCTACAGTCCTCTTAATACAGCCTAAAATGGAATTTGCCTTATTTACAGACACATCACACTGCTGACTCATGTTCAGCTTGTGATCCACGGTGACTCCAAGATCCTGCTCACATGTTGTGCTGCCAAGCCAAGTATCCCCCATTTTATACCTGTATTTTTGGTTTTTATTTCCTAAGTGCAGAACCTTGCACTTCTCCCTGTTGAAATTCATTCTGTTAAAGCCCAATATTCTAGTTTATCCACATCCTCCTGGAGGCCTTTCCTGTCTTCTGATGTATTTGCTATTCCTCCCAGCTTAGTATCATCTGCATATTTGATCAGGCTCCCCTGTATCCCTTCCTCTAAATCATTAATGAAAAAGTTAAAGAGAACCGGTCCCAAGACAGAGCCTTGGGGTACCCCACTTGAAACAGACCTCCAGGTTGATACAGAACCATTTACTAAAACGCTTTGAATGCGGCCATCTAGCCAGTTGCGGATCCACCTGACGTTTGCCCCGTCTAACCCATATTTTTCCAACTTCCCAATTAAAATGTCATGTGGACCTTATCAAATTCTTTGCTGAAGTCAAGATAAATGATATCCACAGCATTGCCTCTCCAGTAAGAAGAAAAAAAGGAGATCAGATTTGTCTGGCAAGATTTATTCTTGGTAAATCCACGCTGGGTTTTTTTTTTATCACAGAGTACTTGACTAGATGTGCACGAATTGTGTGTTTTATGATTTGCTCTAATATCTTGCCCGGGATTGAAGTCAAACTGACTGGTCTATAATTTCCTGGGTCTTCTTTTTTCCCATTCTTAAAGGTTGGGACTACATTAGCCCTTTTCCAGTCATAAAATCATAGAATCATAGAGTTGGAAGGGACCTAATAGGTCATCTAGTTCAACCCCCTGCCTGAAGCAGGAAATCCCCCTAGAGCATTCCCGACATGTGCTCATCAAGCCTCTGCTTGAAGATCCCCAGTGAGGGAGAGTCCACCACCTCCCTTGGCAATGTGTTCCACAGCCGAAACGCGCGAACTGTCAGGAATTTTTTCCGGAGATCCAACCGGAATCTCCTCTTTTGCAGTTTGTACCCATTGGTTCTAGTTCTGCTTTCAGAAGCAGCTATGCACAAATGAGCCCCTTCCTCCCTATGACAGCCCTTCAGGTATCTGAAGAAGGCAATCATATCTCCTCTCAGCCTCCTCTTCTCCAGGCTGAACATCCCAAGTTCCCCCAACCTTTCCTCATAGGGTTTCCCTACCATTCCACTGATCATTCTTGTCGCTCTCCTCTGGACTTGCTCCAATTTGGCTGCATCTTTCTTAAACTGAGGTGCCCAGAACTGAACACAGTACTGAAGGTGAGGTCTGACCAATGCTGAATAAAGAGGAACTAGAACTTCTCGTGACTTGGAAGCTACAGTTCTCTTAATGCAGCCTAAAATGGCATTTCCCTTCTTTGCAGACACATCACACTGCTGACTCATGTTCAGCTTGTGATCCACGGCAACTCCAAGATCCCGCTCACATGTTGTGCTGCCAAGCCAAGTATTCCCCATTTTATACCTGTATTGTTGGTTTTTATTTCCTAAGTGCAGAACCTTGCACTTTTCCCTATTGAAATTCATTCTATTTGTTACAGCCCAGAATTCTAGTTTATCCAGATCCTCCTGGAGGTTTCTCCTGTCTTCTGTTGTGTTTGCTACTCCTCCCTGCTTGGTGTCATCTGCAAATTTGATCAGGCTCCCCCGTATCCCTTCCTCTAAGTCATTGATGAAAATGTTAAAGAGAACCGGTCCCAAGACAGAGCCTTGACGTACCCCACTAGAAACTGACCTCCAGGTTGACACAGAACCATTTACTAAAACCCTTTGAGTGCGGCCATCGAGCCAGTTGCAGATCCACCTAACAATTGCCCTGTCTAGCCCATATTTTTCCAACTTCCTAATTAAAATATCATGTGGGACTTTGTCAAATGCTTTGCTGAAGTCAAGGTAAATGACATCCACAGCATTGCCACTGTCCAGTAAGCTCCTAACCCGATCAAAAAAGGAGATCAGATTTGTCTGGCAAGATTTATTCTTGGTAAATCCATGCTGGGTTGTTTTGATCACCGAGTACTTGTCTAGATGTGCGCAAATTGTGTGTTTTATGATTTGCTCTAATATCTTGCCTGGGATTGAAGTCAAACTGACTGGTCTATAATTTCCCGGGTCTTCTTTTTTCCCCTTCTTAAAAATTGGGACTACATTTGCCCTCTTCCAGTCCAGTGGCACTTCTCCCCTCTTCAAGGATTTCTCAAAGATGATCGACAGAGGCTCTGCAAGGACATCTGCCAGTTCCTTAAGAACTCGAGGATACAGCTCATCTGGTCCAAATGACTTGAATTCATTTAGGCCAGTTAAGTGGTTTCGAACCGGTTCTCTGTCAATCTTAATCTGCTCTTCTGCACCATCCATGTTTTCATTACCTCTTAGGGGATGAAAACACATCCCCGAATCAGTCAATGATCCCGCACCCCCATTTGCACAGCCCTCCTTCTGTGAATAGACGGATGCAAAGTAGGAGTTGAGCAGCTCCGCCTTCTGCTGGTTTCCAGACACCTGTTGTCCATCCTTGTCCAAGAGTAGCCCCAGCCCTTCGTCTCTCCTCCTGTTCCTTTGGGCATATCTAAAGAAGCTCTTTTTGTTATCTTTGACTCCCCTGGCCAGCCTCAGCTCATACTGAGCTTTAGCATCCCTGACCCCCTCCCTGCAGGACCAGGCTACCTGCCTGTACTCCTCTCTGGTGATCTTTTCAGTCTTCCACTCCCTATACTTCTCTTTCTTTAACTTCAGCTGATCCCCAAGTTGCCTGTGGAGCCAACCTGGTTTTTTCAGCATTTTTCCCCCTTTCTTTTTTATTGGAATTGTTTCTGACTGTGCTTGTAGAAGCTGCCTCTTAAGGAGCTTCCACCCATCTTGGGCCCCTTTCCCCATTAGATCATCAACCCATGGGATCCCATCTATGACTCTTCTAAGCGTGTTGAAATCAGCTTTCCTGAAATCCAATGTGTAAGTTTCACTCTGCACTCTTTTTATTTCCCACATTATTCTAAATTCCAGCAGCTCATGATCGCTTTACCCTAAAGTTCCCACTATGTTGACATGATCAACCAGTTCTTCACGATTTGTTAAGGTCAGGTCAAGGATGGCCCCTCCCCTTGTCATTTCCTCCACTTTCTGGACCATGAAGTTATCTTCCAGGCCCATCAGGAATCTACTGGAGCTTCCATGTTTGGCTGAGTTTGTCTCCCAGCAAATGTCTGGATAGTTAAAGTCCCCCATTACTACTACCTCATATTTCCTTGCAACGCCTGCCAGTTGCTCCGAGAAGACATCATCTACTCCTTCTCCTTGGCCTCGCAGTCTATAGTGGACGCCCACCACAACGTTTTGTTTCTTGTTTTACTCCCTAACCTTTACCCAAACGCACTCCACAGGGATATCCGGACCAGTTTCCTGGATTTCAGAGCAGGTATATATGTTCTTGACATACAGTACTACTCCGCCTCCCCTTTTGCCACTTCTGTTCCTTTGGAACAACTGATAGCCTTCCAATTGTGCGTTCCAGTCATGGGAGTCGTCCCACCAAGTTTCAGTTATTCCTATAAAATCAAATTTCCCTTCACTTGCTAAAAGCTCCAGCTCATCTTGTTTATTTCCCAGGCTCTGTGCATTTGTGTAAATACAACTTAAGCCCTGGAGGTTGCAATTCAATGCATTTCCCTCCTTTTTTGTAAGGCCAGGCCCCGCTTAAGGTTTTTGAGTTACAGCTGTCCCCTGGCAATTTCCATCCAGAGCATTTTCCTTATTCCTAGGTTCTCTTGGGACGTAACCAGTGATGGTCTTCAAAGAAATTAAGAAGCGGTTCTCTGTCCATCTGGCAGCCACTTTTAAATGGCTATTTTTAAACTTTATATGTATTATCTCTTGTTAAGAACCGGTTCTATAGAGTAGGTGCGAACCTGCTGGTGCCCACCACTGGACGTAACCCACCCCTTTCTTATTTAGTTTAAAGCCCTCCTGATAAGGTTGGCCATCTCCCGTCTGAAGACACTCTTCCCCAACCCGTAAGATGTAATCCATCCTTTGCTAGGAGTCCTTCCTCAAGGAAGTTCATCCTGTGATGCCAGAATCCAAATCATTCTCGATGACACAATTTTCGAAGCCAGCTATTAACCTGGAAAATCTTGCCATCTTTCTGAGGACCTTTGCCGATTACTGGGAGGATGGATGAGAATACCACTTGGGTATCCCCCATGTCCTTAATCTTCCTCCCCAGAGCTTCATAATCCCCAACTATCTTTTGGAAAGTTTCCCGAGCAGTATTGTTTGTTCCTACGTGGATGAGTAAGAACGGGTGGCGATCATCAGACCTGATCATCCTCGGTAGCCTCTCCGTGATATCCCGTATCCTGGCACCAGGGAGGCAGCACACATCACGGGAAAACAGGTCTTGTCGGCATACAGCTTCCATGCCCCTCAGGAGAGAATCTCCAATCACCACCACCCTCCTCCGCGTTCTCCTTCTGTGTCGAGATTCCCCCACACTAACTGGTTGTGGCTGCTGTCTATGAGGGGGATCTGTAGGCTTGCCAGCATGGGCAATGCCAGGATCCGGTGTAGGTGTGCTAGCAAGAGGAACTTCTGCCAGTATGGTGGAATCTCAGAGACTCTGGAAACGGTTGTATAGCTCAAGTAGTTCTTGACTGCTCCTGCCCCTTTTTCTCCTGACTGTCACGTGTCTCCACAAAGAGACATCGTAGCTGGGGTTCCCACTGGGGTCCTCCCTCTGGAGAAGTTCTGTGTGCCTTGCATCAAGGAACTCCTCAGATGCCTTAATTTGACGAAGGGTGAAAACTTCAACCTCCAATGCTGCCACCTTCTCCTCCAACAGTGCAACCACTTTGCACTTGCAGCATCGATAATCCCTGGGGTCCTTGGGCAAGAAGACATACATGGCACATGTGGTGCATGTCACGACAACTGCGCCCTTCCCTTCCATCTCCTGTCAACTTCACAAGTCCTCCTTTCTCACAGGCTCTGGTCCACAGGATCGCACCTCAGGCCTTGATGCTGCCCTACAAAGCTCCTCCCACCAGGCAACCAGCCAATGAACATCTAGCAGCAATTAATCCTCCCCAGCTAAGCAGCCCCTCCTCCACTCACCTGGGATTCTGAGTTCCTTCTCAGCTCTCCACAAAAAGCTCTCCACAGTCCAGTGGCACTTCTCCACTCTTCAAGGATTTCTCAAAGATGATTGACAGTGGCTCTGCAAGGACATTTGTGAGTTCTTTAAGAACTCGAGGATGCAGCTCACCTGGTCCAAATAACTTGAATTCATTTAGGCCAGTTAAGTGGTTTCGAACCAGTTCTCTGTCAGTCTTCATCACTTCATCACTTCAGTGACTCCAACTTAAAAAAAGTGGGGGTTGCCTTTAGTGTAGTCATAAAAAACTTTCTGGGAAATCAAAAGTGCTCAGATTACAAGGAAATGGTGCAAACAATGTTGAAAGCGTTCCAAAAGTTTGGTTGCTCCATCAGCTAAAAAGTCCATTTTCTCAACTCACACCTTGAATATTGTCCTGAAAATTTGGCAGCAGTGACTGAGGAGCAGGGAGAACTTTCCATCAAGATATTAAAAAATGTAAAGAAGGTATCAAGGGAAATAGAGTGTTATGATCAGTGGTGGGTTCCAGCAGGTTTGCACCTACTCTATAGAACCGGTTGTTAACAAGAGATAGGACATACAAAGTTTAAAATAGCCATTTAAAAGTGGCTGCCAGATGGGCATAGAACCGGTTGTTAATTTATTTGAATCCCATCACTGGTTATGATGATGGCTGACTATTGACTATTGGATATTGTACAGGGATCTTCTGGAAACAATCTACTAGAGGAAAAACTCAAAAAGAAGTTTGGAGTTTAAAAAAAGATGATTTCACAAGCAATCTGCAGGAGCGTGGTGTTCATCTTATCATTACCTGTGCAAATGAGTTAATATTTTTCATGGAAATAAAACATTTGCATTAAGAGATTTCTTTAAACGATGACCACCCGTTTGTTCAAAAATCTGACATCCCAGGACAAAACGGTTGTCATTTCTGGATTCAGCACACCTAAAAACATTAGAATCAGTCAGCTAAACTGAAACAGCTGACCAAAAATTTTTTGGCAGACCTGTGATCTATCTTCTATATATCTAAAAGAGAAAGGTCACTGACTCGCTCACTCATTCACTCACTCACTCATCATTGCCCAACCAAAACCACTGGGCCTTGAAGCGTGAAATTTGGGGTGGGTGTTCCTTCCATGATGGAAAGAGTCACAAAGAATCATTTTTTGGAAATTCCAACCAGAAGGGGGTGAAATGGGGCACAATATATTTTCCTCCCTATACTTTGCATGGAAGAATCAGTGACTGAAGGATGCTCTGCCCAACCCCCAGACCTAGAAGCACTAAATTTGGGGAGGGCATTCTGTTTAATGTGCAGAAATTTAACCCGTAAGGGGCTGAAAAGGGGTGCAATATATTTTTGACCTATACTTAACATGGAAGACTGACCAAAATCCTGCCAATTTGGTACTTAGTGCCTGGTGCACTGGGGAGGATGCTGCACAAGGGGGGCCGTTGAGCATGGGAGCATGGGGAGGTGATGCACATGGGATGTTGATGCACATAAGGGGTTGATGCACATGGGGAGATGATGTGCATGGGAATGATGTGCATGAGGGATGTTGCGCATGCTGGGTGATGCACATTTGTGGGTTGATATGCATTGGGGTTGATGCACATTGGGGATGTTGTGCATGGGGTTTGATGCACATTGGTGGTTGATGCACATGGGGGATATTGTGCATGGAGGGATGTTGCACATGGGGATTGATGTGCATGGGCATTGGTGTGCATGGTGGGATTGATTGTTGGGTTTCATGGTGGGTTGATGCACATGGGGTGTTGATGCTCGTGGGCATTTGTGTGCATGGTGGGATTGATAGTTGGGTTGCATGGTGGGTTGATGTGCATGGAGTGATGTGGTGCATAGGGGGATGTTGCACATGGGGGTTGGTGCACATGGGGGTTGGTGTGCATGGGGAATGTTTTGCATGGGGGTTGATGCACATAGGGTTGATTTGCATGGTTTGATGGGGGATTGATGTGCATGGTGGGGATAATGTTCATGGGTGTTGAGTTGCGTGGAGGTTGATGTGCATGGTGGGGATGATGAGCATGGGGTGGATGATTTATGTGAGGTGGATGAATATGGGGGATGTTGCACATGGGTGTTTGTTGTGCATGGGTGTATGATGAGCATGGGGGTTGATGTGCATAGGTGGGATGATTAATGGGGAATTTTCTACCTGCAACACAGGTACATTTTCACTAGTAAGAATTAAGATATTGTGAGTCAGGTTAGATAAAAAAGGATCTCTCTCTCTCTCTCTCTCTCTCTCTCTCTCTCTCTCTCTCTATCTATCTATCTATCTATCTATCTATCTATCTATTTATCTCTCACTCACTCAGTCACACACACACACACAAAATATAGTGGCATGCACACAAAAGCAATTAGTGACTCAAATACTTGAGTCATGTGTCTTTCTCAACTCACTGATTCTGAATGGCATCCAAGTCATTTACATCCGGTTAGCATGGGAGTAACAAAAAAATTTATTTTATTTTTTGTGATTCAAGTTAAGTTTTTACAAATCAAGTTCCCACCCATGAGAAATTCTGATGCTAAAATCGTATTCTACAAAATAACAAGAAGCTCCTGCCCCAAGAGGTTTACAAATTAAAATTACACACAGTTAAGTCAAAAGAGTGAGGGGGAAGGAAGCAATGAAAAAACAGCTAGTAGCTGATCAGTGGTAATAATAAAGAATTGTGATTGGCCAACGCTGAACATGAGCAAAATAATGGGATATAATTCCACAGCATCCAGAATCCTGCTTGTATTTTTACTTGTCCTTCATAACTGGGTCAAGTGATAGACTCCTTTCTTGAATAACGAGTTCTGAACACAGTGGCACACTGATGAAGACAAGTTTAAAAAGGAAACAAGTACAAACTTTCAAAAGTCAAAAGAGCACTTAAAAAAAAAGTTCTTAGCCTGAACCACTTGTAGATTAAACCCCTCTTTTCTTTTGGTTGTTTCACTATTCCCCTGCACCACTGTGTTAGAGGATAAGGCTTTCCCTTTTCAAGAGACCCTTTACTGACTCCCCTGGAGCACAATGGGCTCACTGTCCTCTTTCCTGAACAATAGCTGTGCTTTCCGAAGAAACAAGTTTGCCTTCTGCCATGTACCCTCCACTTCCTCAGAAAGGTTGCTCAGCATCTCACACTGTCTGGGTCCTAAGCTTGAACTTTCTTTCATGGCAATGTAGGAAACAAGCTATTTAAAAAGAGTGAGAAAGAATACCTCATGGATCCATAGATCTGGAAACATTTGGCTGATTCATGCACCAGTTCCTGCTTCACAACTAGTGGCACAGTTTTACTAGACACATCAAATCTATATTTCAGCTTCCTGTGTGGTTTAACAGTATGCTTACTGCATCCGTTTAGCAGCAAGCAGGCCTCCTCTTTCTGTACTATTCAAATGCTTTGAAAATCTAACAATTAATAAAATATTTTAAAGAACTGAATGGAAAATTTTCTAAGGAACAACTTGCAACAACTTTGAAACAAATTTTTTCAAACAACAATGAAAGTTAGTTTGTGGATCTGAAAAGACAGAATTGGTGCGTCTCCTGCTCATGGAGTACAAACCAGCTGAGATCTGAACTGATAAACACAGGGTAACCATATGTCATCTTTTTCCAGGACATGTCCTCTTTTTTAGTCTTATATTCTGGAAAAAATCTGCATTGTCCACTATTTCTTTGTGAGTAGAATGTACATTTCTTGTAATTAATAAATTACTGTATATGTAATATATTCAGTGATGGGCTTCAAAGAAATTAAGAACTGGTTCTCTGTCCATCTGGCAGCCACTTTTAAATGGCTATTTTTAAACTTTATATGTACTATCTCTTGTTAAGAACCGGTTCTATAGATTAGGTGCGAACCTGCTGGTGCCCACCACTGAATATATTATATTACTTTGCAGAAGGAAGGAAGATGCCAAGTGAGGGAGAGTCCACCACACCCCTTGACAATCTGATCTATTGCCTAACTTTTACCTGATATCCATCTTTTCCCTGATATCCAACCAGATTTTCTCTTCTTGAACTTTGTACAGAACTTTCTAGTTCTGCTTTCAGAAGCAGTTATGAACAAATTAGCCCCTTCCTCCCTATGACAGCCCTTCAGGTATCTGAACAGTGCAGTCATGTCTCATCTCAGCCTTCTCTTCTCCAGGCTCAACATCCTAAATTCCCTCAAACTTTCCTCGTAGGGCTTCCTTTCCATCCCAATGATCATTCTTGTCACTCTCCTCTGATTTTGCTCCAGTTTGGAGCCTGAGACACCTTCCCATTAGTGACTCTGCAAAGTAAGCCTGTGTCTGTGGGGTTAAGATTAAGTAAACCTATAATCTGTGGGGCTCACTTTGCGTAAGGGGAGCAGATTGGCACCTGAGGGTCCTGAAAGATTAAGTATGGCTTAATTTGTTGTATTTTCTTTATAATTTGTATTTGCTTTATTATCTTGTATTATATTACAGTATTGTAAAAATTTTTAATGAATATTTTTGGGTTGTTGAATGAATCGTCTGAGTTTCAATTATTTATTGTGGGAAAATTCACTTTGATATACAAGTGTTTGGGATTACAAGCATGCTTCACTGAATAATAAGCATGCTTCTTGATTACAAGTTACCAAGATGCCAATGTACTTTGAATTGGGAATCCCAAGTGGAGTTGAAAAGTGTCTGATGTACATCCCAATCCAATGCATATCTACTCAAAAATAAGTCTCATTCTGGTCAATGGAATTTATTCTAAAGAAAGTGTTGCTTAGGATCTGTAGCATTGCTAGGGGTGTGTGGTAGCTGATGATGCACCCAGGTGATGCACCCAGGAGGTAACGCACATTGTGGCCCCCCCAAAATCCAACTTCGTGGTAATGTGGAAAATACCATTTGATTTGTATTAAAGAACAGAACCAAATGCAAAAATCCATTTTGAAGTAACACCTTCCTGTCAAAGCTTATGGCCAAAAAACGTAAAAATGAAAATATGCATTCTACCTCTATGGAAAGTGAAAGTGACCCTTAGTGTAGCTTTACTCATACTTAGGCAAACATGCCATAGTGAATTGGAAAAGACTTGCTAAAAGGAATCCAATGACACCAGAATTGTCATAATCCAATGAAGACATCCCCCTCCAATCACCCAGAAGGTGATTCCTGATAATTTTAATGAAAAAGAACATGAACTGCATTTTACTAGGAAGTAAGCATGCATGCCTTAGCTGGTGTTGAGGATCAGTCCAGGAGAGTGAAAAGGTTTCATAGTGGTTCTAATCATGGATGTCACTAGGGAGTTAAAAAGGGGGCAACTTTAGGGTGGTTGTGGTGTACCTCTATGGACCTAAATGGCTAAATGGCGAAAATCATGGTTTGTAGAAAGAATCCCATCCTGTTATATACCAGGATGCGTAATTTGCAGCAGAATGCAGTGAAATAAACCACTCTGAAATATCTTTAATCTATTAAAAATTTGTCGGTAAAAGTTCAGTAGAGGTGGGGCAATGGCATAGTCACACCCACCATTTAGGTTGATGCCCCATCCACTGCATGAAGGTGATGCAATGACCTCCTGAACTGGATGATTCAAGCCCTAGTGACACTTCTGCATAGGACTGAAGCCTTCACCCCCAAGCTTACCCAACTTTTCAGTGTTAAAGCTTTGCCAGTGGATGTGGTGGAGCAGTCACAGAGGTCTCTACAAAATTAGGAAATCTTTATTCTTCTCCCCCAATGCTGCAGTGTAACTATATAGACACTGGAAAGGGGAGTACAATTAGGCCGTTAGGCCTGGTGCAGTATGTGGAAATGAGAAATAGGGTTGAATGAACCTCCAGGTCTTTGATTTTCCCCAACAAATTTCATATCTATTTTCCCCATCTCAGCCAATTTTCTACACTACATGACAGTATACATGTCATTATCCACTGATTTGGCATCCACTGATTTGATTCACCATTTAATTATCCACTGATTTGGTATACACTGATTTGATTCACCACTGATACAAGAGAAACAATGAAAAAGCACCAAAATCCATTTTCTTCTTTTGTGACGTTGTGTTTGCATGGGTTGCAAGCACTGATGGGATTCAAAGTAATTAACAACCGGTTCTATGCCCATCTGGCAGCCACTTTTAAATTGCAATTTTAAAACTTTATATGTCCCATCTCTCGTTGACAACCAGTTCAATGGAGTAAGTGCGAACCTGCTGGAGCCCACCACTGGTTGCAAGCTTCTCAGGGTTAAAACAGCTTTAAATACCCACTTCTGGGTTTCTGGCTCCTCCATTGTCACCCCAGAATGGTCAAAATAGACAAGCCATTTACTACTACTGTGCCATGGTACAATGGTGTGCCATGACAGTCTTCAGGTATGATGTGAGATTTTGGAGAATTTTTAGGATTTTATTAATGGGGCCACTGGGGGATGCAAGTACATGCTGTCAGTGTGGTGTGCCCATATACACACTGTATGGTGGGCTCTAATTTTAGATAATTCCCGGTCACCAGAGAGTTTGCAGCGCATACAGCCAAGCCCAGCTCAATCAACTAACTTTTTATCCCTATGGCTGTAGGTCATATTATCTCATGAATGAACTGTTATGTAGGTCAGTTTAGAACTGCCTCCTAATTGAATGCATGTTCCAGCATTGACTTTCATGCCCTAGATATCAACATTCAAGATAAAAGGGGGGAAAGTGGCAGCTCTTCCAACAGGAAGATGAGGGGGAAAGGGGAGCTTGGAAAACCAGCTGTGCTAAAAGACAGGGAGGGAAAAAAGCATGATTTAGCCTGCAATCCTAATATCAGTTAGGAAGTTTCACTTTTCTGGACGTAAGCCCCAATGAGCTCAATGTAACATACTTCTGAGTAGAAATGAATAGGATTGTACTGTATGTGGGTTACTCTAATGCATCAAGTTTTCAGGATTTGGTAAATTACAACACTATAATGTAAATGCTTATGCTCAAGCAGAGAAGTCATGTGATATGGCTATGTGCATTTCTGCTTCGCAGACAAATTGTTTAATAATGCTTCCCTTTTTGCAAGGAATTGTGGAAATTATAGTTCTGTAGGAGAGAAGAAAGCATGAGAATTCTCTTCAGAGAGAATTATCAGCATCAAACAATAAACGCCAGGTTTCCTTGGGGAAAGTGACATAAAACCAATGTCAGTTGGCAGGGTGAAATGCTTTCAAAGTTAAGGAGGGTGAGCTATGAATACGTCATGGAGTGTCAGACTTAAAACAGAGAAACTGGGTTCAAGTCTCCACTTCAGCAAAATACAGGTGTACAGAGTAACTGGCCCTACACACCCCAGCAGTGTCTGTTCAAGTGGCTTCTGCTGGTGTTGTTTTTTGCATTTTAGATTGTGAGCCCTTTTGGGACAGGGACCCATTAGCTTTTAATTAGCTATTATTATTTTTCTATTTTCTTTGTGAACTGCTTTCTGAACTTGTTAGTTGAAAAGCGGTATATAAATACTGTAGGTAGGTGCTGTAGAGGCCCCAGCAGTTAGAACCATTCCTATCCCCTCTCCTGATAATCTAGCCGGTCAAAAGTATGTAAATCAGTTTCTCAAAGTGGGGGTTGGGACCCCTTTGGGGGTCACCTAGAGATTTCCTGGTGCAGGGGGGGCAGGTCAGGCTTGCCAGACCTTTGGCTGTAGCTGCACACGCACTGGGGCTGACTGAGTGAGGGGGCTTCCCCCAGGTGTGCGTGCCACCTGGCCATATTCTGTAGGGGGCTTCCCTTCAGGTACGCACTCTGCCCTCTCTGATCACATGGGAGGGGGCTTCCCTGCAGGTGCATGGGGGGCTTACCTCCAGGTGCAGATTCCCGCCAGATTGAGAACCACTGATGTAGATGCAAGTAGATAAATAGGTAGCACCTTGATGGGAATGTAACTACGTTTTGTGCGCCTTGGTGTATAGTCATCGTGGCCACATGACCACAGAGGTGTCTTTGGATAAACTACTTCTTTGGCTTTGAATCAATGTTTAGCGCTGCTGTGTGGCTGGTGCTTGTACAGTTAGCAGCACAACCTGCCAAGAACTTTTACTATCTACCACAGGTGGGCAGAGGCCTATTCGCTCCGGTCCCTGGTAACCGGAGCTTCCAAATCCCCAGCTGCTGGGGAGCTGGTCGCAGCAGCTGGAGGCCTTAACAAGGGGACCGGTTCCCAGCTGGAGCAGCAGTTAAAGGCTCCAGCACATAGCGTCTTTCCTCTTTTGGAGGAGAACACAAACTCCCGGGCCCCTTTGTCTTTTTAACTCTTGCCTGACTTCTTTACATGATAGAGCCTCGAAATGGTGGCCTGAGCCCAAGTCGAGCAGCAGCATGAATCAGAGCTCCGCCATGCCCATTTATTATTTTTCACTTGTTTATCAGTCCAGTTGTTTTTAAATCCTTTAGAAGTTCTCCCTTTTTGTTTTCATCTGTCGAACTGTGCTGTGTCTGAGTCATGGACGTTTTGCTGCACTATTTCTAAGCTTTTTCCCACTCAACTGCTGGACCGAGATTTCAACCGCCATTTCCTTGGAACTGTGAGTGGGAGCTTGCAATTTATCTGTTGTTTTTCTCATTCTGTATCCTCATGAGGAGGAAACGTCAACTCTCTTCTGAGAGCCAAGACCTTGGACCCAGGACCCCTAAACAATGCAGACTCGAACATTTTTTTGGGCGTTCAAAGAGCCAGCCCAGTGCAGCGTCTTTAGAGAGTCAAGCCAATTCTTCAGAGGTGGTTGACTACTCCCAACTCTCCCCTCTTACCAGAGCCCTGGTCAGAGATTTGATAAACGACCAGGAGAGGTCACGGCCAAGTGATGGGGATGCTCCGACAGACCGACACCTTTTAGAACTGATATTGCAGCAATCTTCTTCTACTGCCCAGACTGTTAAACAAATTCTTAACCTTTTAGAGCACTTCTTATCTGTCTTAAAGAGACAATACTTAGACTCCTCGAAGTTTTATCCAGCATATTCCAAGCCAAGCCTCGCTACCAAATTCTCTGAACTCCAAGCAACCTCTTCTAATTTCCAACCTGAAGTTCCTGCCTTTCCATCTTTTGGAAATTCTGTCACCAAGTTAATATACGACCCAAAAAGCGTTGCCATTACAGTATTTCCCCATTCTGGACAATTTTCTGACTGGACTAAAAAATGGAAGACCAAGAAATATTTAGCCAAATTGTTAAGGATAGACTTACTCAAGATTAACTTGTATAGAATTCAGAGACTACCCTCTTCTCAACAACAGGAACGTGTTGTACTCCACTTTCACTCGCATCATGTACCAAGTTTGATATTCTCTCATTCACGAGAATTTAAGGATGCCGGAGTCTATCCTCATAGACATTTTACAAATTTGACCATCACAAAGTTAGTCCCAATTTCTACTGAGAACTCCCGCAAGGCAGTCAATGTGTTTCCTCCAACTCATAATACTCCTTCTAGGAGGAATTCCAGCTCCTCTCCACCCCTTTTGGATCTACCTGTTATTTCTAATCTACCTCGCCCTCTGTCGATCCCAAACCCGGATCTTAATGACATCTTCAGTGAACGATTAGAGTGTCCTCTTCGCCCTTCTTCCAGTTTTTCTCCTCCTCCGGAGTCCTTAGGTCACAAGGTTTTGAAACATCCATCCTTGGCTACCGCTCCTTGTGATAACTTTGAGTTTCCTGATGGAAGTCTACCTACTTTGCAACCACCCTCATGTGCCTCCAGTGTGCTTTCACCATCTATTTGTGCAGTGGACAGTAGTTTACAAAGTGATGCTCTTATTCTTACTGATGCTCAGACGCTACAAGTCTCCCTTTTAATTCTTGACTCTACTACTATTGTGAATAATCAGCCGAATGTCCCCTTGGAGATTCCTTCAACCACTCCCCTTGGGAGCTGTATCCTGGTCACTCCCTCCAAGCTGATGAACAAGCCTCTTGTGGCTGCAAAGCCGCATACAAATGGTTGTGTTCTCCACAGGTTTTCTCCAGATATTATGGCTGATGACTCTTTCCACTGACTATCAAATCCTCCTCTTCCTTTTCCAAGCTACATGCCTCTCTTATAAGTAAATACTCTGGAATATCAAAGGAGCCTCCAATGCACATCTCAGAGATCAAAGCAGATCCAGATCCAAGCCCGATCCAGATTACAAGTGGACCTCCTTGACGAAGGCCCTTAAAACTGAATGAAGCTCTGTGAGCCTGGATTCCAAGGTCCTGTCTCCTCTCCCCGCGTCTGTATTCCATGTTCCCACCCGTTCTCCAGAGACACTCTCCCCTACCTTTTTCATTATATGCACAGTAAACTAATTCTTGTATGGTAGCTACTTGTTAACTTCTCCATTGTTCATTTCCTTGATGGATCCTTTTCATTGTTAGGACAGTGATGCCGTCACTGGCCCCAGTGATATCCTTACCCTTCCAACAAGACTCTGTTTCCACTTTAAAGCCACAAGGAAAGCTTCATTCCAGCATCACACTGGTTTCTACGTTTTACCTATTGCCTGTGTTTTGTAACTGATTCCCCCCCAGAATGGATTTTGGAATGTGGTTTCTTAGCATCTGACTTTTAATAGATCCTGGCCACTTAAATATTCTTAGGGATGGTGGCCATGTAGCTAGATGGTTGTTTTAGATTCTGTCTGTGATGAGACTCTGGAGTTGCTTTGTGCCACTTATCAGACTTACAAGTAATAAATCATCTGATATTGGAAAAGGTAAGGACCATGCCATCCAGATTGTAAGGCTCCAATTTTGTTGAGAAGGAGTATGTCAGTGAGTCGGACAGGATGGTTTTATTAACTATCCAACTTTTTCAAGCATATTAACAGTTTGTGATCTTATTTATGTACCTTTACACATCTACTTTGATGTCAATTGTATTGTTTTTGTATGCCAATAAAGGTTCAGTTGAGTTGAGTTGATGCAGCCTATTTCCTTAGCCTGCTGACTACAATCCTAACCATGTATACTCAAAAGTAAGCCCGACAGTGCTCAATGGGTCTTACTCCCAGGAAACTGTCTCTAGCATTCTTCCCTTCTTTCCAGGATAGATCTCCTTTTCTCAGTCCGGTGCTTACAATCTTAACCATGTCTAATCAAAAGTAAGCCCTATTGTGCTCAATGGGTCTTAATCCCAGGAAAGTGTGGACAGGGTGCATATTCAGGGAGAAAGGCTAGACAGATCTACTCAGAAGTAGGTTCCATTACAGTCAGTGGGTCTTACTCCCAGTAAAGTGTGGACAGGGTGCAGCCTGAGAGCCCAATCCTATGAATGACTACACAGAGGTAAGACCCATGACAGTCAATGGGGCTTACTCCCAGGCAAGTGTGGCTAGAACCTACAGCCTGAGAACAATATACTAAGCATTCCTACTCTGAAGTAAGTCCCATGACAGTCAATGGGGCTTACTCCCAGGCAAGTGTGAGTAGAACTGCAGCCTGAGAACCCTATCCTATGCATGCCTACTCTGAAGTAAGTCCAAGGACAGTCAATGGGGCTTACTCCCAGGCAGGTGTGGCTACAACTGCAGCCTGGAAACCCTATCCTATGCATGCCTACTCTGAAGTAAATCCCATGAAAGTCAATTGGGCTTTCTTCCAGGCAACTGTAGCTAGAAATGCAGCCTGGAAACCCTATACTATGCATGCCTACACTGAAGTAGGTCCCATGACTGTCAATGGGGCTTACTCCCAAGCAGGTGTGGATAGAACTGCAGCCTGAAAACCCTATCCTATGCATGCCTACTCTGAAGGAAATCCCATGACAGTCAATGGGGCTAAATTCCAGTCAAGTGTAGCTAGAAATGCAGCCTGGAAACCGTATATTTTGCATGCCTACACTGAAGTAAGTCCCATGTCAGTCAATGGGGCTTACTCCAAGGTACCTGTGGCTAGAACTGCAACCTGAGAACCCTATCCTATGCATGCCTACACTGAAGTAAGTCCCATGACAGTCAATGGGGCTTACTCCCAGGCAAGTGCGGGTAGAACTGCAGCCTGAAAACCCTATCCTATGCATGCCTACTCTGAAGTAAATCACATGACAGTCAATGGGGCTAAATTCCAGTCAAGTGTAGCTAGAAATGCAGCCTGGAAACCGTATACTTTGCATGCCTACTCTGAAGTAAGTCCCATGTCAGTCAATGGGGCTTACACCAAGGTACCTGTGGCTAGAACTGCAACCTGAGTACCCTATCCTATGCATGCCTACACTGAAGTAAGTCCCATGACAGTCAATGGGGCTTACTCCCAGGCAAGTGTGGGTAGAACTGCAGCCTGAGAAACCTATCCTATGCATGCCTATTCTGAAGTAAGTCCAAGGACAGTCAATTGGGCTTACTCCCAGGCAGGTGTGGCTACACCTGCAGCCGGGAAAACCTATCCTATGCATGCCTACTCTGAAGTAAATCCCATGAAAGTCAATTGGGCTTACTCCCAGGCAAGTGCGGGTAGAACTGCAGCCTGAAAACCCTATCCTATGCATGCCTACTCTGAAGTAAATCACATGACAGTCAATGGGGCTAAATTCCAGTCAAGTGTAGCTAGAAATGCAGCCTGGAAACCGTATACTTTGCATGCCTACTCTGAAGTAAGTCCCATGACAGTCAATGGGGCTTACTCCCAGGCAAGTGTGGGTAGAACTGCAGCCTGAGAAACCTATCCTATGCATGCCTATTCTGAAGTAAGTCCAAGGACAGTCAATTGGGCTTACTCCCAGGCAGGTGTGGCTACACCTGCAGCCGGGAAACCCTATCCTATGCATGCCTACACTGAAGTAGGTCCCATGACTGTCAATAGGGCTTACTCCCAGGCAGGTGTGGCTAGAACTGCAGCCTGAAAACCCTAATCTATGCATCGTTACTCTAAAGTAAGTCCCATGACGATCAATGGGGCTGACTCCCAGGCTAGTATGGCGAGAAATGCAGCCTGAACACCCTATCCTATGCATGCCAACTCTGAAGTAAGTCCCATGACTGTCAGTGGGGCTGACTCCCAGGCAGGTGTGGCTAGAACTGCAGCCTGAGAACCCTATCCTATGCATGCCTACCCTGAAGTAAATACCATGACAGTCAATGGGGCTAAATTCCAGTCAAGTGTAGCTAGAAATGCAGCCTGGAAACCGCATACTTTGCATGCCTACTCTGAGGTAAGTCCCATGACAGTCAAAGGGGCTTACTCCAAGGTATCTGTGGCTAGAACTGCAACCTGAGAACCCTATCCTATGCATGCCTACACTGAAGTAAGTCCCATGACAGTCAATGGGGCTTACTCCCAGGCAAGTTTAGCTAGAACTGCAGCCTGAAAACCCTATCCTATGCATGCCTACTCTGAAGTAATTCCCATAACAGTCAATGGGGCTTACTCCCGGGGAAATGTGGCTAGAAATGCATCCCAGAAACCCTATCCTACGCATGCCTACTCTGAAGAAAGTCCCATGACAGTCAGTGGGGATTAATCCCAGGCAGGTGTGGCTAGAAATGTAGCCTGAAAACCCTATCCTATGCATGCCAACTCTGAAGTAAGTCCCATGACATCTGAAGTAAGTCCCATGATCTACTCTGAAGTAAATCCCATGACAGTCAAAGGGGCTTACTCACAGGCAGGTGTGGCTAGAATTGCAACCTTGAAACCCTATCCTATGCATGCTTACTCTGAAGTAAGGCCCATGTCACTCAATGGGGCTTACTCCCAGGGAAGTGTAGCTAGAACTGAAGCCTGAAAACCCTATCCTATGCATGTCTACTCTGAAGTAAGTCCCATGAGAGTCAATGGGGCTTACTCCCAGGCAAGTGTGGCTAGAACTGCAGCCAGAAAACCGTATCCTATGCATGCCTACTCTGAAGTAAGTCCCATGACAATCCATGGGGCTTACTCCCAGGCAAGTGTAGCTAGAACTGCAGCCTGGAAACCCTATCCTATGCAGGCCTACTCCCAGGGGCTTACCAGATGCTAACAAGTGTGGCTAGAACTGCAGCCAGAAAACGGTATCCTATGCATGCCTACTCTGAAGTAAGTCCCATGACAATCAATGGGGCTTACTCCCAGGCAGGTGTGGCTAGAACTTCAGCCTGAAAACCCTATCCTATGCATGCCTACTCTGAAGTAAATCTCATGACCGTCAATGGGGCTTAATTCCAGTCAGGTGGAGCTAGAAATGCAGCCTGGAAACCGTATCCTATGCAAGCCTACTCTGAAGTAAGTCCCATGACAATCCATGGGGCTTACTCCCAGGCAAGTGTAGCTAGAACTGCAGCCTGGAAACCCTATCCTATGCAGGCCTACTCCCAGGGGCTTACCAGATGCTTACATGTGTGGCTAGAACTGCAACCAGAAAACCGTATCCTATGCATGCCTACTCTGAAGTAAATCCCATGACAATCAATGGGGCTTACTCCCAGGCAGGTGTGGCTAGAACTTCAGCCTGAAAACCCTATCCTATGCATGCCTACTCTGATGTAAATCTCATGACAGTCAATGGGGCTTAATTCCAGTCAGGTGGAGCTAGAAATGCAGCCTGGAAACCGTATCCTATGCATGCCTACTCTGAAGTAAGTCCCATGACAATCGATGGGGCTTACACCCAGGCAAGTGTAACTAGAACTGCAGCCTGGAAACCCTATCCTATGCATGCCTACTCCCAGGGGCTTACCAGATGCTTACAAGTGTGGCTAGAACTTCAGCCTGAAAACCCTATCCTATGCATGCATACTCTGAAGTAAATCTCATGACAGTCAATGGGGCTTAATTCCAGTCAGGTGTAGCTAGAAATGCAGCCTGAGGTCCATATAGTATGCATGATTACTCTGAAGTAAGTCCCATGACAGTCATTGGGGCTTACTCCCAGGCATCTGTGGCTAGAACTGCACCCTGAGAACCCTATCCTATGCATGCCTTCTCTGAAGTAGGTCCCATGACAGTCAAAGGGACTTACGCCCAGGCATGTGGTTAGAACTGCAGCCTGAATACCCTATCCTATGCATGCCTACTCTGAAGTAAGTCCCATGATAGTTAATGGGGCTTACTCCCAGGCAGGTTTGGCTAGAACTGCAGCCTGAAAACCCTATCCTATGTATTCCTACTCCAAAATGTCCCATGACAGTTAATGGGGCTTACTCCCAGGCAAGTGTATCTAGAACTGCAGCCTGGAAACCCTATCCTACGCATGCCTACTCTGAAGAAAGTCCCATGACACCCAATAGGGCTTACTTCCAGGCAAGTGTGGCTAGAACTGCAGCGTGAAAACCCTATCCTATGCATGCTTATTCTGAAGTAAGTCCCATGACAGTCAATGGGGCTTACTCCCAGGTAAGTGTGGCTAGAACTGCAGCCAGAAAACCCTATCCTATGCATGCCTACTCTGAAGTAAGTCCCATGACTGTCAAAGGGGATTACTCCCAGGCCAGTGTGGCTAGAAATGCAGTCTGAAAACCCTATCCTATGCATGCCTACTCTGAAATAAGGCCCATGTCAGTCAATGGGGCTTACTCCCAGGCAAGTGTGGCTAGAACTTCAGCCTGGAAACCCTGTCCTATGCATGCCTACTCTGAACTAAATCCCACGACAGTCAATTGGGCTTAATTCCAGTCAGGTGTAGCTAGAATTGCAGCCTGAGGACCATATAGTATGCATGATTACTCTGAAGTAAGTCCCATGACAGTCAATCTGTGGCTAGAACTGCACCCTGAGAACCCTATCCTATGCATGCCTACACTGAAGTAAATCCAATGACAGTCAATGGGGCTTACTCCCAGGCACGTTTGGCTAGAACTGCAACCTGAGAACCCTATCCTATGCATGCCTATACTGAAGTAAGTACAATGACAGTCAATATGGCTTACTGCCAGGCAAGTGTGGCTAGAACTGCAGCCTCAAAATCTTATCCTACACATGCCTACTCTGAAGTAAGTCCCATGACAGTCGATAGGGTTACTCCCAGGCAGGTGTGGCTAGAACTGCAGCCTGAGAACCCTATCCTATGCATGCCTACCCTGAAGTAAATACCATGACAGTCAATGGGGCTAAATTCCAGTCAAGTGTAGCTAGAAATGCAGCCTGGAAACCGCATATTTGCATGCCTACTCTGAGGTAAGTCCCATGACAGTCAAAGGGGCTTACTCCAAGGTATCTGTGGCTAGAACTACAACCTGAGAACCCTATCCTATGCATGCCTACACTGAAGTAAGTCCCATGACAGTCAATGGGGCTTACTCCAAGGCAAGTGTGGGTAGAACTGCAGCCTGAGAACCCTATCCTATGCATGCCTACTCTGAAGTAAGTCCCATGAGAGTCAATGGGGCTTACTCCCAGGCAAGTGTGGCTAGAACTGCAGCCAGAAAACCGTATCCTATGCATGCCTACTCTGAAGTAAGTCCCATGACAATCCATGGGGCGTACTCCCAGGCAAGTGTAGCTAGAACTGCAGCCTGGAAACCCTAACCTATGCAGGCCTACTCCCAGGGGCTTACCAGATGCTAACAAGTGTGGCTAGAACTGCAGCCAGAAAACGGTATCCTATGCATGCCTACTCTGAAGTAAGTCCCATGACAATCAATGGGGCTTACTCCCAGGCAGGTGTGGCTAGAACTTCAGCCTGAAAACCCTATCCTATGCATGCCTACTCTGAAGTAAATCTCATGACCGTCAATGGGGCTTAATTCCAGTCAGGTGGAGCTAGAAATGCAGCCTGGAAACCGTATCCTATGCAAGCCTACTCTGAAGTAAGTCCCATGACAATCCATGGGGCTTACTCCCAGGCAAGTGTAGCTAGAACTGCAGCCTGGAAACCCTATCCTATGCAGGCCTACTCCCAGGGGCTTACCAGATGCTTACATGTGTGGCTAGAACTGCAACCAGAAAACCGTATCCTATGCATGCCTACTCTGAAGTAAATCCCATGACAATCAATGGGGCTTACTCCCAGGCAGGTGTGGCTAGAACTTCAGCCTGAAAACCCTATCCTATGCATGCCTACTCTGATGTAAATCTCATGACAGTCAATGGGGCTTAATTCCAGTCAGGTGGAGCTAGAAATGCAGCCTGGAAACCGTATCCTATGCATGCCTACTCTGAAGTAAGTCCCATGACAATCGATGGGGCTTACACCCAGGCAAGTGTAACTAGAACTGCAGCCTGGAAACCCTATCCTATGCATGCCTACTCCCAGGGGCTTACCAGATGCTTACAAGTGTGGCTAGAACTTCAGCCTGAAAACCCTATCCTATGCATGCATACTCTGAAGTAAATCTCATGACAGTCAATGGGGCTTAATTCCAGTCAGGTGTAGCTAGAAATGCAGCCTGAGGTCCATATAGTATGCATGATTACTCTGAAGTAAGTCCCATGACAGTCATTGGGGCTTACTCCCAGGCATCTGTGGCTAGAACTGCACCCTGAGAACCCTATCCTATGCATGCCTTCTCTGAAGTAGGTCCCATGACAGTCAAAGGGACTTACGCCCAGGCATGTGGTTAGAACTGCAGCCTGAATACCCTATCCTATGCATGCCTACTCTGAAGTAAGTCCCATGATAGTTAATGGGGCTTACTCCCAGGCAGGTTTGGCTAGAACTGCACCCTGAGAACCCTATCCTATGCATGCCTACACTGAAGTAAATCCAATGACAGTCAATGGGGCTTACTCCCAGGCACGTTTGACTAAAACTGCAGCCTGAGAACCCTATCCTATGCATGCCTACTCTGAAGTAAGTCCCAAGACATTCAATGGGGCTCACTCCCAAGCAGGTGTGGCTAGAAATTCAGCCTGGAAACCTTATCCTATGCATGCCTATACTGAAGTAAGTACAATGACAGTCAATATGGCTTACTGCCAGGCAAGTGTGGCTAGAACTGCAGCCTCAAAATCTTATCCTACACATGCCTACTCTGAAGTAAGTCCCATGACAGTCGATAGGGTTACTCCCAGGCATGTGTGGCTAGAACTACAGCCTGAGAACCCTATCCTATACATGCCTACCCTGAAGTAAATACCATGACAGTCAATGGGGCTAAATTCCAGTCAAGTGTAGCTAGAAATGCAGCCCGGAAACCGCATTTTTGCATGCCTACTCTGAGGTAAGTCCCATGACAGTCAAAGGGGCTTACTCCAAGGTATCTGTGGCTAGAACTGCAACCTGAGAACCCTATCCTATGCATGCCTACACTGAAGTAAGTCCCATGACAGTCAATGGGGCTTACTCCCAGGCAAGTGTGGGTAGAACTGCAGCCTGAGAACCCTATCCTATGCATGCCTACTCTGAAGTAAGTCCCATGAGAGTCAATGGGGCTTACTCCCAGGCAAGTGTGGCTAGAACTGCAGCCGGAAAACAATATCCTATGCATGCCTACTCTGAAGTAAGTCCCATGACAATCCATGGGGCTTACTCCCAGGCAAGTGTGGCTAGAACTGCAGCCAGAAAACCGTATCCTATGCATGCCTACTCTGAAGTAAGTCCCATGACAATCCATGGGGCTTACTCCCAGGCAAGTGTAGCTAGAACTGCAGCCTGGAAACCCTATCCTATGCAGGCCTACTCCCAGGGGCTTACCAGATGCTAACAAGTGTGGCTAGAACTGCAGCCAGAAAACGGTATCCTATGCATGCCTACTCTGAAGTAAGTCCCATGACAATCAATGGGGCTTACTCCCAGGCAGGTGTGGCTAGAACTTCAGCCTGAAAACCCTATCCTATGCATGCCTACTCTGATGTAAATCTCATGACAGTCAATGGGGCTTAATTCCAGTCAGGTGGAGCTAGAAATGCAGCCTGGAAACCGTATCCTATGCATGCCTACTCTGAACTAAATCCCACGACAGTCAATTGGGCTTAATTCCAGTCAGGTGTAGCTAGAATTGCAGCCTGAGGACCATATAGTATGCATGATTACTCTGAAGTAAGTCCCATGACAGTCAATCTGTGGCTAGAACTGCACCCTGAGAACCCTATCCTATGAATGCCTACTCTGAAGTAAGTCCCATGACAGCCAATGGGGCTTACTAACAGGCAAGTGTGGCTAGAACTGCAGCCTGGAAACCCTGTCCTATGCATGGCTACTCTGAAGTAAGTCCAATGAGAGTCAGTGGGTCTTACTCCCAGGCAAGGGTGTCTAGAACTGCAGCTTGAGCACCCTATCCTATTCATGCTTACTCTAAAGTAAGTCCCATGACAGTCAGACTGACATAATCCCAGGCAATTGTGGCTAGAACTGCATCCTGGAAAGCCTATCCTATGCATGCCTACTCTGAAGTAAATCCCATGAGAGTCAATGGGGCTTACTCCCAGGCAGGTGTGGCTAGAACTTCAGCCTGAAAACCCTGTCCTATGCATGCCTACTCTGAAGTAAATCTCATGACAGTCAATGGGGCTTAATTCCAGTCAGGTGTAGCTAGAGATGCAGCCTGAGGACCATATAGTATGCATGATTACTCTGAAGTAAGTCCCATGACAGTCAATGGGGCTTACTCCCAGGCCAGTGTGACTAGAAGTGCACCCTGAGAACCCTATCCTATGCATGCCTACTCTGAAGTAAGTCCCATGATAGTTAATGGGGCTGACTCCCAGGCAGGTTTGGCAAGAACTGCAGCCTGAAAACCTTTCCTATATATGCCTACTCTGAAATGTCCCATGACAGTCAATGGGGCTTACACCCAGCCAGGTGTGGCTAGAACTTCAGCCTGAAAACCCTATCCTATGCATGCATACTCTGAAGTAAATCTCATGACAGTCAATGGGGCTTAATTCCAGTCAGGTGTAGCTAGAAATGCAGCCTGAGGACCATATAGTATGCATGATTACTCTGAAGTAAGTCCCATGACAGTCATTGGGGCTTACTCCCAGGCATCTGTGGCTAGAACTGCACCCTGAGAACCCTATCCTATGCATGCCTTCTCTGAAGTAGGTCCAATGACAGTCAAAGGGACTTACGCCCAGGCATGTGGTTAGAACTGCAGCCTGAATACCCTATCCTATGCATGCCTACTCTGAAGTAAGTCCCATGATAGTTAATGGGGCTTACTCCCAGGCAGGTTTGGCTAGAACTGCACCCTGAGAACCCTATCCTATGCATGCCTACACTGAAGTAAATCCAATGACAGTCAATGGGGCTTACTCCCAGGCACGTTTGACTAAAACTGCAGCCTGAGAACCCTATCCTATGCATGCCTACTCTGAAGTAAGTCCCAAGACATTCAATGGGGCTCACTCCCAAGCAGGTGTGGCTAGAAATTCAGCCTGGAAACCTTATCCTATGCATGCCTATACTGAAGTAAGTACAATGACAGTCAATATGGCTTACTGCCAGGCAAGTGTGGCTAGAACTGCAGCCTCAAAATCTTATCCTACACATGCCTACTCTGAAGTAAGTCCCATGACAGTCGATAGGGTTACTCCCAGGCATGTGTGGCTAGAACTACAGCCTGAGAACCCTATCCTATACATGCCTACCCTGAAGTAAATACCATGACAGTCAATGGGGCTAAATTCCAGTCAAGTGTAGCTAGAAATGCAGCCCGGAAACCGCATTTTTGCATGCCTACTCTGAGGTAAGTCCCATGACAGTCAAAGGGGCTTACTCCAAGGTATCTGTGGCTAGAACTGCAACCTGAGAACCCTATCCTATGCATGCCTACACTGAAGTAAGTCCCATGACAGTCAATGGGGCTTACTCCCAGGCAAGTGTGGGTAGAACTGCAGCCTGAGAACCCTATCCTATGCATGCCTACTCTGAAGTAAGTCCCATGAGAGTCAATGGGGCTTACTCCCAGGCAAGTGTGGCTAGAACTGCAGCCGGAAAACAATATCCTATGCATGCCTACTCTGAAGTAAGTCCCATGACAATCCATGGGGCTTACTCCCAGGCAAGTGTGGCTAGAACTGCAGCCAGAAAACCGTATCCTATGCATGCCTACTCTGAAGTAAGTCCCATGACAATCCATGGGGCTTACTCCCAGGCAAGTGTAGCTAGAACTGCAGCCTGGAAACCCTATCCTATGCAGGCCTACTCCCAGGGGCTTACCAGATGCTAACAAGTGTGGCTAGAACTGCAGCCAGAAAACGGTATCCTATGCATGCCTACTCTGAAGTAAGTCCCATGACAATCAATGGGGCTTACTCCCAGGCAGGTGTGGCTAGAACTTCAGCCTGAAAACCCTATCCTATGCATGCCTACTCTGATGTAAATCTCATGACAGTCAATGGGGCTTAATTCCAGTCAGGTGGAGCTAGAAATGCAGCCTGGAAACCGTATCCTATGCATGCCTACTCTGAACTAAATCCCACGACAGTCAATTGGGCTTAATTCCAGTCAGGTGTAGCTAGAATTGCAGCCTGAGGACCATATAGTATGCATGATTACTCTGAAGTAAGTCCCATGACAGTCAATCTGTGGCTAGAACTGCACCCTGAGAACCCTATCCTATGAATGCCTACTCTGAAGTAAGTCCCATGACAGCCAATGGGGCTTACTAACAGGCAAGTGTGGCTAGAACTGCAGCCTGGAAACCCTGTCCTATGCATGGCTACTCTGAAGTAAGTCCAATGAGAGTCAGTGGGTCTTACTCCCAGGCAAGGGTGTCTAGAACTGCAGCTTGAGCACCCTATCCTATTCATGCTTACTCTAAAGTAAGTCCCATGACAGTCAGACTGACATAATCCCAGGCAATTGTGGCTAGAACTGCATCCTGGAAAGCCTATCCTATGCATGCCTACTCTGAAGTAAATCCCATGAGAGTCAATGGGGCTTACTCCCAGGCAGGTGTGGCTAGAACTTCAGCCTGAAAACCCTGTCCTATGCATGCCTACTCTGAAGTAAATCTCATGACAGTCAATGGGGCTTAATTCCAGTCAGGTGTAGCTAGAGATGCAGCCTGAGGACCATATAGTATGCATGATTACTCTGAAGTAAGTCCCATGACAGTCAATGGGGCTTACTCCCAGGCCAGTGTGACTAGAAGTGCACCCTGAGAACCCTATCCTATGCATGCCTACTCTGAAGTAAGTCCCATGATAGTTAATGGGGCTGACTCCCAGGCAGGTTTGGCAAGAACTGCAGCCTGAAAACCTTTCCTATATATGCCTACTCTGAAATGTCCCATGACAGTCAATGGGGCTTACACCCAGCCAGGTGTGGCTAGAACTTCAGCCTGAAAACCCTATCCTATGCATGCATACTCTGAAGTAAATCTCATGACAGTCAATGGGGCTTAATTCCAGTCAGGTGTAGCTAGAAATGCAGCCTGAGGACCATATAGTATGCATGATTACTCTGAAGTAAGTCCCATGACAGTCATTGGGGCTTACTCCCAGGCATCTGTGGCTAGAACTGCACCCTGAGAACCCTATCCTATGCATGCCTTCTCTGAAGTAGGTCCAATGACAGTCAAAGGGACTTACGCCCAGGCATGTGGTTAGAACTGCAGCCTGAATACCCTATCCTATGCATGCCTACTCTGAAGTAAGTCCCATGATAGTTAATGGGGCTTACTCCCAGGCAGGTTTGGCTAGAACTGCACCCTGAGAACCCTATCCTATGCATGCCTACACTGAAGTAAATCCAATGACAGTCAATGGGGCTTACTCCCAGGCACGTTTGACTAAAACTGCAGCCTGAGAACCCTATCCTATGCATGCCTACTCTGAAGTAAGTCCCAAGACATTCAATGGGGCTCACTCCCAAGCAGGTGTGGCTAGAAATTCAGCCTGGAAACCTTATCCTATGCATGCCTATACTGAAGTAAGTACAATGACAGTCAATATGGCTTACTGCCAGGCAAGTGTGGCTAGAACTGCAGCCTCAAAATCTTATCCTACACATGCCTACTCTGAAGTAAGTCCCATGACAGTCGATAGGGTTACTCCCAGGCATGTGTGGCTAGAACTACAGCCTGAGAACCCTATCCTATACATGCCTACCCTGAAGTAAATACCATGACAGTCAATGGGGCTAAATTCCAGTCAAGTGTAGCTAGAAATGCAGCCCGGAAACCGCATTTTTGCATGCCTACTCTGAGGTAAGTCCCATGACAGTCAAAGGGGCTTACTCCAAGGTATCTGTGGCTAGAACTGCAACCTGAGAACCCTATCCTATGCATGCCTACACTGAAGTAAGTCCCATGACAGTCAATGGGGCTTACTCCCAGGCAAGTGTGGGTAGAACTGCAGCCTGAGAACCCTATCCTATGCATGCCTACTCTGAAGTAAGTCCCATGAGAGTCAATGGGGCTTACTCCCAGGCAAGTGTGGCTAGAACTGCAGCCGGAAAACAATATCCTATGCATGCCTACTCTGAAGTAAGTCCCATGACAATCCATGGGGCTTACTCCCAGGCAAGTGTGGCTAGAACTGCAGCCAGAAAACCGTATCCTATGCATGCCTACTCTGAAGTAAGTCCCATGACAATCCATGGGGCTTACTCCCAGGCAAGTGTAGCTAGAACTGCAGCCTGGAAACCCTATCCTATGCAGGCCTACTCCCAGGGGCTTACCAGATGCTAACAAGTGTGGCTAGAACTGCAGCCAGAAAACGGTATCCTATGCATGCCTACTCTGAAGTAAGTCCCATGACAATCAATGGGGCTTACTCCCAGGCAGGTGTGGCTAGAACTTCAGCCTGAAAACCCTATCCTATGCATGCCTACTCTGATGTAAATCTCATGACAGTCAATGGGGCTTAATTCCAGTCAGGTGGAGCTAGAAATGCAGCCTGGAAACCGTATCCTATGCATGCCTACTCTGAACTAAATCCCACGACAGTCAATTGGGCTTAATTCCAGTCAGGTGTAGCTAGAATTGCAGCCTGAGGACCATATAGTATGCATGATTACTCTGAAGTAAGTCCCATGACAGTCAATCTGTGGCTAGAACTGCACCCTGAGAACCCTATCCTATGAATGCCTACTCTGAAGTAAGTCCCATGACAGCCAATGGGGCTTACTAACAGGCAAGTGTGGCTAGAACTGCAGCCTGGAAACCCTGTCCTATGCATGGCTACTCTGAAGTAAGTCCAATGAGAGTCAGTGGGTCTTACTCCCAGGCAAGGGTGTCTAGAACTGCAGCTTGAGCACCCTATCCTATTCATGCTTACTCTAAAGTAAGTCCCATGACAGTCAGACTGACATAATCCCAGGCAATTGTGGCTAGAACTGCATCCTGGAAAGCCTATCCTATGCATGCCTACTCTGAAGTAAATCCCATGAGAGTCAATGGGGCTTACTCCCAGGCAGGTGTGGCTAGAACTTCAGCCTGAAAACCCTGTCCTATGCATGCCTACTCTGAAGTAAATCTCATGACAGTCAATGGGGCTTAATTCCAGTCAGGTGTAGCTAGAGATGCAGCCTGAGGACCATATAGTATGCATGATTACTCTGAAGTAAGTCCCATGACAGTCAATGGGGCTTACTCCCAGGCCAGTGTGACTAGAAGTGCACCCTGAGAACCCTATCCTATGCATGCCTACTCTGAAGTAAGTCCCATGATAGTTAATGGGGCTGACTCCCAGGCAGGTTTGGCAAGAACTGCAGCCTGAAAACCTTTCCTATATATGCCTACTCTGAAATGTCCCATGACAGTCAATGGGGCTTACACCCAGCCAGGTGTGGCTAGAACTTCAGCCTGAAAACCCTATCCTATGCATGCATACTCTGAAGTAAATCTCATGACAGTCAATGGGGCTTAATTCCAGTCAGGTGTAGCTAGAAATGCAGCCTGAGGACCATATAGTATGCATGATTACTCAGAAGTAAGTCCCATGACAGTCATTGGGGCTTACTCCCAGGCATCTGTGGCTAGAACTGCACCCTGAGAACCCTATCCTATGCATGCCTTCTCTGAAGTAGGTCCAATGACAGTCAAAGGGACTTACGCCCAGGCATGTGGTTAGAACTGCAGCCTGAATACCCTATCCTATGCATGCCTACTCTGAAGTAAGTCCCATGATAGTTAATGGGGCTTACTCCCAGGCAGGTTTGGCTAGAACTGCACCCTGAGAACCCTATCCTATGCATGCCTACACTGAAGTAAATCCAATGACAGTCAATGGGGCTTACTCCCAGGCACGTTTGACTAAAACTGCAGCCTGAGAACCCTATCCTATGCATGCCTACTCTGAAGTAAGTCCCAAGACATTCAATGGGGCTCACTCCCAAGCAGGTGTGGCTAGAAATTCAGCCTGGAAACCTTATCCTATGCATGCCTATACTGAAGTAAGTACAATGACAGTCAATATGGCTTACTGCCAGGCAAGTGTGGCTAGAACTGCAGCCTCAAAATCTTATCCTACACATGCCTACTCTGAAGTAAGTCCCATGACAGTCGATAGGGTTACTCCCAGGCATGTGTGGCTAGAACTACAGCCTGAGAACCCTATCCTATACATGCCTACCCTGAAGTAAATACCATGACAGTCAATGGGGCTAAATTCCAGTCAAGTGTAGCTAGAAATGCAGCCCGGAAACCGCATTTTTGCATGCCTACTCTGAGGTAAGTCCCATGACAGTCAAAGGGGCTTACTCCAAGGTATCTGTGGCTAGAACTGCAACCTGAGAACCCTATCCTATGCATGCCTACACTGAAGTAAGTCCCATGACAGTCAATGGGGCTTACTCCCAGGCAAGTGTGGGTAGAACTGCAGCCTGAGAACCCTATCCTATGCATGCCTACTCTGAAGTAAGTCCCATGAGAGTCAATGGGGCTTACTCCCAGGCAAGTGTGGCTAGAACTGCAGCCGGAAAACAATATCCTATGCATGCCTACTCTGAAGTAAGTCCCATGACAATCCATGGGGCTTACTCCCAGGCAAGTGTGGCTAGAACTGCAGCCAGAAAACCGTATCCTATGCATGCCTACTCTGAAGTAAGTCCCATGACAATCCATGGGGCTTACTCCCAGGCAAGTGTAGCTAGAACTGCAGCCTGGAAACCCTATCCTATGCAGGCCTACTCCCAGGGGCTTACCAGATGCTAACAAGTGTGGCTAGAACTGCAGCCAGAAAACGGTATCCTATGCATGCCTACTCTGAAGTAAGTCCCATGACAATCAATGGGGCTTACTCCCAGGCAGGTGTGGCTAGAACTTCAGCCTGAAAACCCTATCCTATGCATGCCTACTCTGATGTAAATCTCATGACAGTCAATGGGGCTTAATTCCAGTCAGGTGGAGCTAGAAATGCAGCCTGGAAACCGTATCCTATGCATGCCTACTCTGAACTAAATCCCACGACAGTCAATTGGGCTTAATTCCAGTCAGGTGTAGCTAGAATTGCAGCCTGAGGACCATATAGTATGCATGATTACTCTGAAGTAAGTCCCATGACAGTCAATCTGTGGCTAGAACTGCACCCTGAGAACCCTATCCTATGAATGCCTACTCTGAAGTAAGTCCCATGACAGCCAATGGGGCTTACTAACAGGCAAGTGTGGCTAGAACTACAGCCTGGAAACCCTGTCCTATGCATGGCTACTCTGAAGTAAGTCCAATGAGAGTCAGTGGGTCTTACTCCCAGGCAAGGGTGTCTAGAACTGCAGCTTGAGCACCCTATCCTATTCATGCTTACTCTAAAGTAAGTCCCATGACAGTCAGACTGACATAATCCCAGGCAATTGTGGCTAGAACTGCATCCTGGAAAGCCTATCCTATGCATGCCTACTCTGAAGTAAATCCCGTGAGAGTCAATGGGGCTTACTCCCAGGCAGGTGTGGCTAGAACTTCAGCCTGAAAACCCTGTCCTATGCATGCCTACTCTGAAGTAAATCTCATGACAGTCAAAGGGGCTTACGCCCAGGCATGTGGTTAGAACTGCAGCCTGAGAACCCTATCCTATGCATGCCTACTCTGAAGTAAGTCCCATGATAGTTAATGGGGCTGACTCCCAGGCAGGTTTGGCAAGAACTGCAGCCTGAAAACCTTTCCTATATATGCCTACTCTGAAATGTCCCATGACAGTCAATGGGGCTTACACCCAGCCAGGTGTGGCTAGAACTTCAGCCTGAAAACCCTATCCTATGCATGCATACTCTAATGGAAATCTCATGACAGTCAATGGGGCTTAATTCCAGTCAGGTGTAGCTAGAAATGCAGCCTGAGGACCATATAGTATGCATGATTACTCTGAAGTAAGTCCCATGAGAGTCAATGGGGCTTACTCCCAGGCATCTGTGGCTAGAACTGCACCCTGAGAACCCTATCCTATGCATGCCTACTCTGAAGAAAGTCCCATGACAGTCAAAGAGGCTTACGCCCAGGCATGTGGTTAGAACTGCAGCCTGGGGACCCTATCCTATGCATGCCTACTCTGAAGTAAGTCCCATGATAGTTAATGGGGCTTACTCCCAGGCAGGTTTGGCTAGAACTGCAGCCTGAAAACCCTATCCTATGTATTCCTACTCCGAAATGTCCCATGACAGTCAATGGGGTTTACTCCCAAGCAGGTGTGGCTAGGACTTAAGCCTGAAAACCCTATCCTATGCATGCCTACTCTGAACTAAATCTCATGACAGTCAATGGGGCTTAATTCCAGTCAGGTGTAGCTAGAAATGCAGCCTGAGGACCATATAGTATGCATGATTACTCTGAAGAAAGTCCCATGACAGCCAATAGGGCTTACTTCCAGGCAAGTGTGGCTAGAACTGCAGCATGAGAACCCTATCCTATGCATGCTTACTCCGAAGTAAGTCTCATGACTGTCAATGGGGCTTACTCCCAGGCAAGTGTGGCTAGAACTGCAGCCTGAAAACCCTATCCTATGCATGCCTACTCTGAAGTAAGTCCCATGACTGTCGAAGGAGATTACTCCCAGGCCAGTGTGGCTAGAAATGCAGCCTGAAAACCCTATCCTATGCATGCCTACTCTGAAGTAAGTCCCATGAGAGTCTGAAGTAAGTCCCATGACCTACTCTGAAATGTCCCATGTCAGTCCATGGGGCTTACTCCAAGGCAAGTGTAGCTAGAACTGCAGCATGGAAACCCTATCCTATGCATGCCTACTCTGAAGTAAGTCCCATGAGAGTCAATGGGGCTTACTCCCAGGCAAGTGTGGCAAGAACTGCAGCCAGAAAAACGTATCCTATGCATGCCTACTCTGAAGTAAGTCCCATGACAATCCATGGGGCTTACTCCCAGGCAAGTGTAGCTAGGACTGCAGCCTGGAAACCCTATCCTATGCATGCCTACTGCCAGGGACTTACCAGATGCTAACAAGTGTGGCTAGAACTGCAGCCAGAAAACGGTATCCTATGCATGCCTACTCTGAAGTAAGTCCCATGACAATCAAAGGGGCTTACTTCCAGGCTAGTGTGGCTAGAACTGAAGCCTGAGAACCCTATCCTATGCATGCCTACTCTGAAGTAAATCCCATGAGAGTCAATGGGGCTTACTCCCAGCCAGGTGTGGCTAGAACTTCAGCCTGAAAACCCTATCCTATGCATGCATACTCTGAAGTAAATCTCATGACAGTCAATGGGGCTTAATTCCAGTCAGGTGTAGCTAGAAATGCAGCCTGAGGACCATATAGTATGCATGATTTCTCTGAAGTAAGTCCCATGACAGTCAATGGGGCTTATTCCCATGCATCTGTGGCTAGAACTGCACCCTGAGAACCCTATCCTATGCATGCCTCCTCTGAAGTAGGTCCCATGACAGTCAAAGGGGCTTACGCCCAGGCATGTGGTTAGAACTGCAGCCTGAATACCCTATCCTATGCATGCCTACTCTGAAGTAAGTCCCATGATAGTTAATGGGGCTTACTCCCAGGCAGGATTGGCTAGAACTGCAGCCTGAAAACCCTATCCTATATATTCCTACTCCGAAATGTCCCATGACAGTCAATGGGGCTTACTCCCAGGCAAGTGTAGCTAGAACTGTAGCCTGGAAAACTTATCCTACGCATGCCTACTCTGAAGAAAGTCCCAGGACAGCCAGTAGGGCTTACTTCCAGGCAAGTGTGGCTAGAACTGCAGCCTGAAAACCCTATCCTATGTATTCCTACTCCGAAATATCCCATGACAGTCAATGGGGCTTACTCCCAGGCAAGTGTAGCTAGAACTGCAGCCTGGAAACCCTATCCTATGCATGCCTACTCTGAAGTAAGTCCCATGACAGGTAAAGGGGCTTACTCCCAGGCAGGTGTGGCTAGAACTTCAGCCTGAAAACCCTATCCTATGCATGCATACTCTGATGTAAATCTCATGACAGTCAATGGGGCTTAATTCCAGTCAGGTGTAGCTAGAAATGCAGCCTGAGGACCATATAGTATGCATGATTACTCTGAAGTAAGTCCCATGAGAGTCAATGGGGCTTACTCCCAGGCAGGTGTGGCTAGAACTGCAGCCTGGAAATCCTGTCCTATGCGTGCCAACTCTGAAGTAAGTCCCATGACAGTCAATGGGTTTTACTGCCAGGCTAGTGTGGCTAGAACTGAAGCCTGAGAACCCTATCCTATGCATGCCTACCGTGAAGTAAGTCCCATGACAATCAAAGGGGCTTACTCCCAGGCTAGTGTGGCTAGAACTGCAGTGGAAAAACCCTATCCTATGCATGCCTATTCTGAAGTAAGTCCCATGACAGGTAAAGGGGCTTACTGCCAGGCAGGTGTGGCTAGAACTTCAGCCTGAAAACCCTATCCTATGCATGCATACTCTGATGTAAATCTCATGACAGTCAATGGGGCTTAATTCCAGTCAGGTGTAGCTAGAAATGCAGCCTGAGGACCATATAGTATGCATGATTACTCTGAAGAAAGTCCCATGACAGCCAATAGGGCTTACTTCCAGGCAAGTGTGGCTAGAACTGCAGCATGAGAACCCTATCCTATGCATGCTTACTCCGAAGTAAGTCTCATGACTGTCAATGGGGCTTACTCCCAGGCAAGTGTGGCTAGAACTGCAGCCTGAAAACCCTATCCTATGCATGCCTACTCTGAAGTAAGTCCCATGACTGTCGAAGGAGATTACTCCCAGGCCAGTGTGGCTAGAAATGCAGCCTGAAAACCCTATCCTATGCATGCCTACTCTGAAGTAAGTCCCATGAGAGTCTGAAGTAAGTCCCATGACCTACTCTGAAATGTCCCATGTCAGTCCATGGGGCTTACTCCAAGGCAAGTGTAGCTAGAACTGCAGCATGGAAACCCTATCCTATGCATGCCTACTCTGAAGTAAGTCCCATGAGAGTCAATGGGGCTTACTCCCAGGCAAGTGTGGCAAGAACTGCAGCCAGAAAAACGTATCCTATGCATGCCTACTCTGAAGTAAGTCCCATGACAATCCATGGGGCTTACTCCCAGGCAAGTGTAGCTAGGACTGCAGCCTGGAAACCCTATCCTATGCATGCCTACTGCCAGGGACTTACCAGATGCTAACAAGTGTGGCTAGAACTGCAGCCAGAAAACGGTATCCTATGCATGCCTACTCTGAAGTAAGTCCCATGACAATCAAAGGGGCTTACTTCCAGGCTAGTGTGGCTAGAACTGAAGCCTGAGAACCCTATCCTATGCATGCCTACTCTGAAGTAAATCCCATGAGAGTCAATGGGGCTTACTCCCAGCCAGGTGTGGCTAGAACTTCAGCCTGAAAACCCTATCCTATGCATGCATACTCTGAAGTAAATCTCATGACAGTCAATGGGGCTTAATTCCAGTCAGGTGTAGCTAGAAATGCAGCCTGAGGACCATTTAGTATGCATGATTTCTCTGAAGTAAGTCCCATGACAGTCAATGGGGCTTATTCCCATGCATCTGTGGCT
Source organism: Cryptoblepharus egeriae (assembly GCA_030015325.1). Taxonomy (NCBI): domain Eukaryota; kingdom Metazoa; phylum Chordata; class Lepidosauria; order Squamata; family Scincidae; genus Cryptoblepharus; species Cryptoblepharus egeriae. The sequence goes on from JAREYC010000009.1 coordinate 5,395,585, forward strand.
AGAACTGCACCCTGAGAACCCTATCCTATGCATGCCTCCTCTGAAGTAGGTCCCATGACAGTCAAAGGGGCTTACGCCCAGGCATGTGGTTAGAACTGCAGCCTGAATACCCTATCCTATGCATGCCTACTCTGAAGTAAGTCCCATGATAGTTAATGGGGCTTACTCCCAGGCAGGATTGGCTAGAACTGCAGCCTGAAAACCCTATCCTATATATTCCTACTCCGAAATGTCCCATGACAGTCAATGGGGCTTACTCCCAGGCAAGTGTAGCTAGAACTGTAGCCTGGAAAACTTATCCTACGCATGCCTACTCTGAAGAAAGTCCCAGGACAGCCAGTAGGGCTTACTTCCAGGCAAGTGTGGCTAGAACTGCAGCCTGAAAACCCTATCCTATGTATTCCTACTCCGAAATATCCCATGACAGTCAATGGGGCTTACTCCCAGGCAAGTGTAGCTAGAACTGCAGCCTGGAAACCCTATCCTACGCATGCCTACTCTGAAGTAAGTCCCATGACAGGTAAAGGGGCTTACTCCCAGGCAGGTGTGGCTAGAACTTCAGCCTGAAAACCCTATCCTATGCATGCATACTCTGATGTAAATCTCATGACAGTCAATGGGGCTTAATTCCAGTCAGGTGTAGCTAGAAATGCAGCCTGAGGACCATATAGTATGCATGATTACTCTGAAGTAAGTCCCATGAGAGTCAATGGGGCTTACTCCCAGGCAGGTGTGGCTAGAACTGCAGCCTGGAAATCCTGTCCTATGCGTGCCAACTCTGAAGTAAGTCCCATGACAGTCAATGGGTTTTACTGCCAGGCTAGTGTGGCTAGAACTGAAGCCTGAGAACCCTATCCTATGCATGCCTACCGTGAAGTAAGTCCCATGACAATCAAAGGGGCTTACTCCCAGGCTAGTGTGGCTAGAACTGCAGTGGAAAAACCCTATCCTATGCATGCCTATTCTGAAGTAAGTCCCATGACAGGTAAAGGGGCTTACTGCCAGGCAGGTGTGGCTAGAACTTCAGCCTGAAAACCCTATCCTATGCATGCATACTCTGATGTAAATCTCATGACAGTCAATGGGGCTTAATTCCAGTCAGGTGTAGCTAGAAATGCAGCCTGAGGACCATATAGTATGCATGATTACTCTGAAGTAAGTCCCATGAGAGTCAAAGGGGCCTACTCCCAGGCAGGTGTGGCTAGAACTTCAGCCTGTAAACCCTATCCTATGCATGCATACTCTGATGGAAATCTCATGACAGTCAATGGGGCTTAATTCCAGTCAGGTGTAGCTAGAAATGCAGCCTGAGGACCATATAGTATGCATGATTACTCTGAAGTAAGTCCCATGAGAGTAAATGGGGCTTACTCCCAGGCATCTGTGGCTAGAACTGCACCCTGAGAACCCTATCCTATGCATGCCTACTCTGAAGAAAGTCCCATGACAGTCAAAGAGGCTTACGCCCAGGCATGTGGTTAGAACTGCAGCCTGGGGACCCTATCCTATGCATGCCTACTCTGAAGTAAGTCCCATGACAATCCATGGGGCTTACTCCCAGGCAAGTGTAGCTAGGACTGCAGCCTGGAAACCCTATCCTATGCATGCCTACTGCCAGGGACTTACCAGATGCTAACAAGTGTGGCTAGAACTGCAGCCAGAAAACGGTATCCTATGCATGCCTACTCTGAAGTAAGTCCCATGACAATCAAAGGGGCTTACTTCCAGGCTAGTGTGGCTAGAACTGAAGCCTGAGAACCCTATCCTATGCATGCCTACTCTGAAGTAAATCCCATGAGAGTCAATGGGGCTCACTCCCAGCCAGGTGTGGCTAGAACTTCAGCCTGAAAACCCTATCCTATGCATGCATACTCTGAAGTAAATCTCATGACAGTCAATGGGGCTTAATTCCAGTCAGGTGTAGCTAGAAATGCAGCCTGAGGTCCATATAGTATGCATGATTTCTCTGAAGTAAGTCCCATGACAGTCAATGGGGCTTATTCCCATGCATCTGTGGCTAGAACTGCACCCTGAGAACCCTATCCTATGCATGCCTCCTCTGAAGTAGGTCCCATGACAGTCAAAGGGGCTTACGCCCAGGCATGTGGTTAGAACTGCAGCCTGAATACCCTATCCTATGCATGCCTACTCTGAAGTAAGTCCCATGATAGTTAATGGGGCTTACTCCCAGGCAGGATTGGCTAGAACTGCAGCCTGAAAACCCTATCCTATATATTCCTACTCCGAAATGTCCCATGACAGTCAATGGGGCTTACTCCCAGGCAAGTGTAGCTAGAACTGTAGCCTGGAAAACTTATCCTACGCATGCCTACTCTGAAGAAAGTCCCAGGACAGCCAGTAGGGCTTACTTCCAGGCAAGTGTGGCTAGAACTGCAGCCTGAAAACCCTATCCTATGTATTCCTACTCCGAAATATCCCATGACAGTCAATGGGGCTTACTCCCAGGCAAGTGTAGCTAGAACTGCAGCCTGGAAACCCTATCCTATGCATGCCTACTCTGAAGTAAGTCCCATGACAGGTAAAGGGGCTTACTCCCAGGCAGGTGTGGCTAGAACTTCAGCCTGAAAACCCTATCCTATGCATGCATACTCTGATGTAAATCTCATGACAGTCAATGGGGCTTAATTCCAGTCAGGTGTAGCTAGAAATGCAGCCTGAGGACCATATAGTATGCATGATTACTCTGAAGTAAGTCCCATGAGAGTCAATGGGGCTTACTCCCAGGCAGGTGTGGCTAGAACTGCAGCCTGGAAATCCTGTCCTATGCGTGCCTACTCTGAAGTAAGTCCCATGACAGTCAATGGGTTTTACTCCCAGGCTAGTGTGGCTAGAACTGAAGCCTGAGAACCCTATCCTATGCATGCCTACCGTGAAGTAAGTCCCATGACAATCAAAGGGGCTTACTCCCAGGCTAGTGTGGCTAGAACTGCAGTGTAAAAACCCTATCCTATGCATGCCTATTCTGAAGTAAGTCCCATGACAGGTAAAGGGGCTTACTGCCAGGCAGGTGTGGCTAGAACTTCAGCCTGAAAACCCTATCCTATGCATGCATACTCTGATGTAAATCTCATGACAGTCAATGGGGCTTAATTCCAGTCAGGTGTAGCTAGAAATGCAGCCTGAGGACCATATAGTATGCATGATTACTCTGAAGTAAGTCCCATGAGAGTCAAAGGGGCCTACTCCCAGGCAGGTGTGGCTAGAACTTCAGCCTGTAAACCCTATCCTATGCATGCATACTCTAATGGAAATCTCATGACAGTCAATGGGGCTTAATTCCAGTCAGGTGTAGCTAGAAATGCAGCCTGAGGACCATATAGTATGCATGATTACTCTGAAGTAAGTCCCATGAGAGTCAATGGGGCTTACTCCCAGGCATCTGTGGCTAGAACTGCACCCTGAGAACCCTATCCTATGCATGCCTACTCTGAAGAAAGTCCCATGACAGTCAAAGAGGCTTACGCCCAGGCATGTGGTTAGAACTGCAGCCTGGGGACCCTATCCTATGCATGCCTACTCTGAAGTAAGTCCCATGACAATCCATGGGGCTTACTCCCAGGCAAGTGTAGCTAGGACTGCAGCCTGGAAACCCTATCCTATGCATGCCTACTGCCAGGGACTTACCAGATGCTAACAAGTGTGGCTAGAACTGCAGCCAGAAAACGGTATCCTATGCATGCCTACTCTGAAGTAAGTCCCATGACAATCAAAGGGGCTTACTTCCAGGCTAGTGTGGCTAGAACTGAAGCCTGAGAACCCTATCCTATGCATGCCTACTCTGAAGTAAATCCCATGAGAGTCAATGGGGCTTACTCCCAGCCAGGTGTGGCTAGAACTTCAGCCTGAAAACCCTATCCTATGCATGCATACTCTGAAGTAAATCTCATGACAGTCAATGGGGCTTAATTCCAGTCAGGTGTAGCTAGAAATGCAGCCTGAGGACCATATAGTATGCATGATTTCTCTGAAGTAAGTCCCATGACAGTCAATGGGGCTTATTCCCATGCATCTGTGGCTAGAACTGCACCCTGAGAACCCTATCCTATGCATGCCTCCTCTGAAGTAGGTCCCATGACAGTCAAAGGGGCTTACGCCCAGGCATGTGGTTAGAACTGCAGCCTGAATACCCTATCCTATGCATGCCTACTCTGAAGTAAGTCCCATGATAGTTAATGGGGCTTACTCCCAGGCAGGATTGGCTAGAACTGCAGCCTGAAAACCCTATCCTATATATTCCTACTCCGAAATGTCCCATGACAGTCAATGGGGCTTACTCCCAGGCAAGTGTAGCTAGAACTGTAGCCTGGAAAACTTATCCTACGCATGCCTACTCTGAAGAAAGTCCCAGGACAGCCAGTAGGGCTTACTTCCAGGCAAGTGTGGCTAGAACTGCAGCCTGAAAACCCTATCCTATGTATTCCTACTCCGAAATATCCCATGACAGTCAATGGGGCTTACTCCCAGGCAAGTGTAGCTAGAACTGCAGCCTGGAAACCCTATCCTATGCATGCCTACTCTGAAGTAAGTCCCATGACAGGTAAAGGGGCTTACTCCCAGGCAGGTGTGGCTAGAACTTCAGCCTGAAAACCCTATCCTATGCATGCATACTCTGATGTAAATCTCATGACAGTCAATGGGGCTTAATTCCAGTCAGGTGTAGCTAGAAATGCAGCCTGAGGACCATATAGTATGCATGATTACTCTGAAGTAAGTCCCATGAGAGTCAATGGGGCTTACTCCCAGGCAGGTGTGGCTAGAACTGCAGCCTGGAAATCCTGTCCTATGCGTGCCTACTCTGAAGTAAGTCCCATGACAGTCAATGGGTTTTACTCCCAGGCTAGTGTGGCTAGAACTGAAGCCTGAGAACCCTATCCTATGCATGCCTACCGTGAAGTAAGTCCCATGACAATCAAAGGGGCTTACTCCCAGGCTAGTGTGGCTAGAACTGCAGTGTAAAAACCCTATCCTATGCATGCCTATTCTGAAGTAAGTCCCATGACAGGTAAAGGGGCTTACTGCCAGGCAGGTGTGGCTAGAACTTCAGCCTGAAAACCCTATCCTATGCATGCATACTCTGATGTAAATCTCATGACAGTCAATGGGGCTTAATTCCAGTCAGGTGTAGCTAGAAATGCAGCCTGAGGACCATATAGTGTGCATGATTACTCTGAAGTAAGTCCCATGAGAGTCAAAGGGGCCTACTCCCAGGCAGGTGTGGCTAGAACTTCAGCCTGTAAACCCTATCCTATGCATGCATACTCTGATGGAAATCTCATGACAGTCAATGGGGCTTAATTCCAGTCAGGTGTAGCTAGAAATGCAGCCTGAGGACCATATAGTATGCATGATTACTCTGAAGTAAGTCCCATGAGAGTCAATGGGGCTTACTCCCAGGCATCTGTGGCTAGAACTGCACCCTGAGAACCCTATCCTATGCATGCCTACTCTGAAGAAAGTCCCATGACAGTCAAAGAGGCTTACGCCCAGGCATGTGGTTAGAACTGCAGCCTGGGGACCCTATCCTATGCATGCCTACTCTGAAGTAAGTCCCATGATAGTTAATGGGGCTTACTCCCAGGCAGGTTTGGCTAGAACTGCAGCCTGAAAACCCTATCCTATGCATGCCTACTCTGAAGTAAGTAACATGAGAGTCAATGGGGCTTACGCCCAGGCAGGTGTGGCTAGAACTGCAGCCTGGAAATCCTGTCCTATGCATGCCTACTCTGAAGTAAGTAACATGAGAGTCAATGGGGCTTACGCCCAGGCAGGTGTGGCTAGAACTGCAGCCTGGAAATCCTGTCCTATGCGTGCCTTCTCTGAAGTAAGTCCCATTACAGTCAATGGGTCTTACTCCCAGGCTAGTGTGGCTAGAACTGAAGCCTGAGAACCCTATCCTATGCATGCCTACCCTGAAGTAAGTCCCATGACAATCAAAGGGGCTTACTCCCAGGCTAGTGTGGCTAGAACTGCAGCGTAAAAACCCTATCCTATGCATGCCTATTCTGAAGTAAGTCCCATGACAGTCAATGGGGCTTAATTCCAGTCAGGTGTAGCTAGAAATGCAGCCTGAGGACCATATAGTGTGCATGATTACTCTGAAGTAAGTCCCATGAGAGTCAAAGGGGCCTACTCCCAGGCAGGTGTGGCTAGAACTTCAGCCTGTAAACCCTATCCTATGCATGCATACTCTGATGGAAATCTCATGACAGTCAATGGGGCTTAATTCCAGTCAGGTGTAGCTAGAAATGCAGCCTGAGGACCATATAGTATGCATGATTACTCTGAAGTAAGTCCCATGAGAGTCAATGGGGCTTACTCCCAGGCATCTGTGGCTAGAACTGCACCCTGAGAACCCTATCCTATGCATGCCTACTCTGAAGAAAGTCCCATGACAGTCAAAGAGGCTTACGCCCAGGCATGTGGTTAGAACTGCAGCCTGGGGACCCTATCCTATGCATGCCTACTCTGAAGTAAGTCCCATGATAGTTAATGGGGCTTACTCCCAGGCAGGTTTGGCTAGAACTGCAGCCTGAAAACCCTATCCTATGCATGCCTACTCTGAAGTAAGTAACATGAGAGTCAATGGGGCTTACGCCCAGGCAGGTGTGGCTAGAACTGCAGCCTGGAAATCCTGTCCTATGCATGCCTACTCTGAAGTAAGTAACATGAGAGTCAATGGGGCTTACGCCCAGGCAGGTGTGGCTAGAACTGCAGCCTGGAAATCCTGTCCTATGCGTGCCTTCTCTGAAGTAAGTCCCATTACAGTCAATGGGTCTTACTCCCAGGCTAGTGTGGCTAGAACTGAAGCCTGAGAACCCTATCCTATGCATGCCTACCCTGAAGTAAGTCCCATGACAATCAAAGGGGCTTACTCCCAGGCTAGTGTGGCTAGAACTGCAGCGTAAAAACCCTATCCTATGCATGCCTATTCTGAAGTAAGTCCCATGACAGTCAATGGGGCTTAATTCCAGTCAGGTGTAGCTAGAAATGCAGCCTGAGGACCATATAGTATGCATGATTACTCTGAAGTAAGTCCCATGAGAGTCAATGGGGCTTACTCGCAGGCAGGTGTGGCTAGAACTTCAGCCTGAAAACCCTATCCTATGGATGCATACTCTGAAGTAAATCTCATGACAGTCAATGGGGCTTAATTCCAGTCAGGTGTAGCTAGAAATGCAGCCTGCGGACCATATAGTATGCATGATTACTCTGAAGTAAGTCCCATGAGAGTCAATGGGTCTTACTCCCATGCATCTGTGGCTAGAACTGCACCCTGAGAACCCTATCCTATGCATGCCTACTCTGAAGAAAGTCCCATGACAGTCAAAGAGGCTTACGCCCAGGCATGTGGTTAGAACTGCAGCCTGAGGACCCTATCCTATGCATGCCTACTCTGAAGTAAGTCCCATGATAGTTAATGGGGCTTACTCCCAGGCAGGTTTGGCTAGAACTGCAGCCTGAAAACCCTATCCTATGTATTCCTACTCCGAAATGTCCCATGACAGTTAATGGGGTTTACTCCCAAGCAGGTGTGGCTAGAACTTAAGCCTGAAAACCCTATCCTATGCATGCCTACTCTGAAGTAAATCTCATGACAGTCAATTGGGCTTAATTCCAGTCAGGTGTAGCTAGAAATGCAGCCTGAGGACCATATAGTATGCATGATTACTCTGAAGAAAGTCCCATGACAGCCAATAGGGCTTACTTCCAGGCAAGTGTGGCTAGAACTGCAGCGTGAGAACCCTATCCTATGCATGCTTACTCCGAAGTAAGTCCCATGACTGTCAATGGGGCTTACTCCCAGGCAAGTGTGGCTAGAACTGCAGCCTGAAAACCCTATCCTATGCATGCCTACTCTGAAGTAAGTCCCATGACTGTCGAAGGGGATTATTACCAGGCCAGTGTGGCTAGAAATGCAGCTTGAAAACCCTATCCTATGCATGCCTACTCTGAAGTAAGTCCCATGAGAGTCTGAAGTAAGTCCCATGACCTACTCTGAAATGTCCCATGTCAGCCAATGGGGCTTACTCCAAGGCAAGTGTAGCTAGAACTGCAGCCTGGAAACCCTGTCCTATGCATGCCTACTCTGAAGTAAGTCCCATGAGAGTCAATGGGGCTAACTCCCAGGCAAGTGTGGCTAGATCTGCAGCCAGAAAAACGTATCCTATGCATGTCTACTCTAAAGTAAGTCCCATGACAATCCATGGGGCTTACCCCCAGGCAAGGGTAGCTAGAACTGCAGCCTGGAAACCCTATCCTATGCATGCCTACTGCCAGGGACTTACCAGATGCTAACAAGTGTGGCTAGAATTGCAGCCAGAAAACGGTATCCTATGCATGCCTACTCTGAAGTAAGTCCCATGACAGTCAATGGGTCTTACTCCCAGGCTAGTGTGGCTAGAACTGAAGCCTGAGAACCCTATCCTATGCATGCCTACTCTGAAGTAAGTCCCATGACAATCAAAGGGGCTTACTCCCAGGCTAGTGTGGCTAGAACTGCAGCGTAAAAACCCTATCCTATGCATGCCTATTCTGAATTAAGTCCCATGACAGGTAAAGGGGCTTACGCCCAGGCAGGTGTGGCTAGAACTTCAGCCTGAAAACCCTATCCTATGCATGCATACTCTGATGTAAATCTCATGACAGTCAATGGACTTAATTCCAGTCAGGTGTAGCTAGAAATGCAGCCTGGAAACCGTATCCTATGCATGTTTACTCTGAAGTAAGTCCCATGTCAGTCAATGGGGCTTACTCCCAGGCATCTGTGGCTAGAAGTGCACCCTGAGAACCCTATCCTATGCATGCCTACTCTGAAGTAAGTCCCGTGACAGTCAAAGGGGCTTACGCCCAGGCATGTGGTTAGAACTGCAGCCTGAGAACCCTATCCTATGCATGCCTACTCTGAAGTAAGTCCCATGATAGTTAATGGGGCTTACTCCCAGGCAGGTGTGGCTAGAACTGCAGCCTGAAAACCCTATCCTATGCATGCCTATTCTGAAGTAAGTCCCATGACAGGCAAAGGGGCTTACTCCCAGGCTAGTGTGGCTAGAACTGAAGCCTGAGAATCCTATCCTATGCATGCCTACTCTGAAGTAAATCCCATGACAGTCAATGGGGCTTACTCCCAGGCCAGTGTGGCTAGAACTTCAGTCTGAAAACCCTATCCTATGCATGCCTACTCTGAAGTAAGTCCCATGACAGTCAAAGGGGCTTACGCCCAGGCATGTGGTTAGAACTGCAGCCTGAGAACCCTATCCTATGCATGCCTACTCTGAAGTAAGTCCCATGATAGTTAATGGGGCTTACTCCTAGTCAGGTGTGGCTAGAACTGCAGCCTGAAAACCCTATCCTATGCATGCCTACTCTGAAATGTCCCATGACAGTCAATGGGGCTTACTCCCAGGCAAGTGTAGCTAGAACTGCAGCCTGGAAACCCTGTCCTACAGATGCCTACTCTGAAGAAAGTCCTATGACAGCCAATAGGGCTTACTTCCAGGCACGTTTGGCTAGAACTGCAGCGTGAGAACCCTATCCTATGCATGCTTACTCTGAAGTAAGTCCCATGACTGTCAATGGGGCTTACTCCCAGGGAAGTGTGGCTAGAACTGTAGCCTGAAAACCCTATCCTATGCATGCCTACTCTGAAGTAAATCCCATGACAGTCAATTGGGCTTAATTCCAGTCAGGTGTAGCTAGAAATGCAGCCTGAGGACCATATCGTATGCATGCCTACTCTGAATTCCCATGACAGTCAATGGGGCATACTCCCAGGCTAGTGTGGCTAGAACTGCAGCCTGGAAACCCTATCCTACAGATGCCTACTCTGAAGAAAGTCCTATGACAGCCAATAGGGCTTACTTCCAGGCACGTTTGGCTAGAACTGCAGCGTGAGAACCCTATCCTATGCATGCTTACTCTGAAGTAAGTCCCATGACTGTCAATGGGGCTTACTCCCAGGGAAGTGTGGCTAGAACTGTAGCCTGAAAACCCTATCCTATGCATGCCTACTCTGAAGTAAATCCCATGACAGTCAATTGGGCTTAATTCCAGTCAGGTGTAGCTAGAAATGCAGCCTGAGGATCATATCGTATGCATGCCTACTCTGAATTCCCATGACAGTCAATGGGGCATACTCCCAGGCTAGTGTGGCTAGAACTGCAGCCTGAAAACCCTATCCTATGCATGCCTGTTCTGAAGTAAGTCCCATGATAGGCAAAGGGGCTTACTCCCAGGTAACTGTGGCTAGAACTGCAGCCAGAAAACCCTATCCTATGCATGTCTACTCTGAAGTAAGTTCCATGACAGTCAATGGGGCTTACTCCCAGGCAAGTGTAGCTAGAACTGCAGCCTGGAAACCCTATCCTATGCATGCCTACTCTGAAGTAAGTCCCATGACAGTCAAAGGGGCCTTCTCCCAGGCTTGTGTCACTAGAACTGCAGCCTGAGAATCCTATCCTATGCATGCCTACTCTGAAGTAAGTCCCATGACAGTAAGTCCCACTAACAAAAACTTAGATTTTTTTTTAAATTAAATTTTGAAAATTCCCCCTTTAAATTCTCCGTGGCCCTGACTAAGCCCCCTCACCCTGCGTGGCCATATCCACTTCCGAGGAACTGGTTCTTGGGCCAGGCTGGGCCTAGCACTGCTATCTACTATCTACAGTATTTATATACCGCTTTTCAACTGAAAAGTTCACAAAGCTATTTACAAGAAAATGAAAAAATAGCTAACGGGTCCATGTCCCAAAAGGGCTCATAATCTAAACAGCCAAAACAACACCAGCAGAAGCCACTAGAATGGACATTGCTGGGGTGAGTAGGGCCAGTTACTCTCCCATACTAAATAAAAGAGGAACACCCATTGTAATCTCACCAAAATACTAAGTGGGTGACTTTGAAGCAGTCATCAATTTTTAGCCTGATACTTCTCAGAGGATATTAACATAGTTCAAAATTCCTTGAAATAATGATACAAGAAAAAAAAGGAAATAAGTGGATGTATATGCAAATATAGGCATCCTCCACTTCCTGATTGTTTTCTGACAGTTCTGCTCTTTCATCACTTTTCAATTATACCTGGAACTCATTCATTCAACACTCGTTCCATTCTTTCAACCTCTCTTTGCCGGAGTAAAGGCTAAAATTGTCTTCCCTGACATTGATTTGATTGTGATATATTGATCAATATCTGTGTTTGACAATTCCTTATGACTTTCTTTATTAAATAACCATCATTCAAATGTATAACATGTTCATTGCCTGCACATGCCTTTTTAATTCCAGTGTTATTTGTTGTGTATTTTGTCTATGTGTTAATAAATATTTGTTATTTCCTGGGGGCCCCCTAAGGACCCCTGGTATAGCCGTCTTTATTTAGGCTTTGCAGTGATAGTTTTGTGTTTTTTAATAGCCTTTTCGCATTTGCTGAAAAAGACTGGGTTCCACTTTTCAACCATTTTCGCATAGAGCTACAGTCCATCCCAATAAATCCAATAAGTGGGAGATAAATGTGTCTGTTTGTATTCCAATATTCACTGTAAACTCATGACCGTGAACTTCCCTGTATGAACACTAGTAAGCAGAATTAAGAAAAGCACAAATGGGTTTATGCAAGTTTGAACCTTTGCAAGGGAATCAATGTCCTTTTTTTCATTTAAGCCTTTGTAAGAAATTAATGCTCAGAAAGTTTCAATTTTTTCAAGGCATTTCTGGTCTTTGAAGAGACTGCAGTGATGGTTTGGGGTTGTTGACACTACCCAGAAACATGCAAAAAAGTACAACTAAGTTTCAACACTGGGATGCACTGGCATCTGAAACATACTCCTTCTGGGTATATATTGCTATTCCAACATCACATTCTGATGCATAAAAAATATGCACATATTTCACAATTTGGGTGGAATTTGCCCTCATGCACAAAGGAAAGTCTCCACTGATGTCAGTGTAGTGGATGCACATAAGGATCTATCCTCACTCCAGCTATTCCCAGTCATCTTGATTTACAAAAATGTTACTGTTGTGCTTTTTGCACCTGTCTCCTTTGCCCCTCTGCAGATGTGGGCTAAATAGGGTGTCCAGACGTCTGGCTTTCCCCAGACATCCCCTGGTTTTATTACCTTGTTAGGGGAGTAGGAAAATCAACCCTTTCAGTGACTTTTAAACTGTTGCGAGCCATGCACTTTCCCAAGGTCTATAAACATCCAGCTCTTAACTCTTTCAGTTGCAAGGGAGAAGCAGCAGCTCTGCCTGCCTGAGCCAACAAATCAAGCTCTGCTCCACTTCTAGACCTGCAAGGTAAATTCTACCTGGTGATCCTGGTTTTACTCCTTTTCCTCCTTCCCAGTCTTTTATATCCTGATCCTGCTGGCTATCTACAGCCTGCTTTTTCACTCTGCACACCCTCAGAGGCACTGCTGATTTCTCTTTGTGGTTCCAGATTCCACGTCCCTGGTGCAGAGATGTCCTCCTTTCTCTCCTCTCACTGCTTGATATTGCTTGTGTATATATGAGTGTGTGTTTGCATTTATGTGTGTGTGTGTTTCTTTTTGTGTGGGTCTGAACAATGTATGTTGGAGTCACTGGCTTGTGTTATGCTACTACAATCTGTCTCGTTAATGTCTGGGTTTGAATCTAGCATTTTACAAAGTTTCAATTTTGAAAGTGTTGAAGTTAACTATAGGAAGGCAATATGAATATTTTTGCTTTATTTTAACATGTCCTACATGTGTCCTACATTTTTAGGGGCCCTACAATTTTTTAGTGGGTAGGAATTTTGGCTTAGTGGGTAGGAATTTCAGCCTGGGAGATAGGAATTTCAGCCTGGGGGTTCAGGAATTTTGGGTTTGACATCTGGGGGTGGTGCTTGAGGAGGCCAAGGCTTTGCTTGCCCACAACTCCTCTCTTGGTCCTTGTGCAGTGTCAGGAGAGGTGTTCAGCAGATAGCATCCTTGGCGCTGTTGTGCCTTAGCTCCTTGTTTCTGGGCTTAGTGGTGGTCTGGCTTTGTTCTGCTTGCCTTTTAAGAGCTGTGGAAGTTGCTAGTGTGGCTAGTGCCTGATTAGAAGCAGCAGAAGCAGCTGGAGCATCTTGGAGCAGCAGCAGCGGCTTGAGGAGGCTGTTTGAGGCATGGGCTTGTTGGGAGCACCTTGAGGGGCTTGGAGGCTTCCTACCCCACTCCTTCACTCCTTCTCTCCCCATGGGGACTTAGCTGGGAGAGCCTCTGGTGTGGCTGGGAAGGGCTTTTCACTCTTCATTGAGGTTTGGAGCACACTTTTGCTGGGGACTATGAGGGGCTTGAGGCTTCATTTACCCCCTCCACATTACCTGGTTATCCCCTATCCTGGGACTTGGCTGAGAAGCCTCTAGGTGGCTGAGGAAATAGCTTGATTACCCCCTCCCACTGATAGTGGAGGGGATTTTTGTGGAGCTTGCAGACATATTTTCTTTAAGGAGTTTGCCTTCCCTTAAGGGCTCAACCTTCTTATAGGGGCTCAACTATATTAACAATTGTGTTCCCTTAAAGGGGCTGTACGTAGTTTCTCTCTTCACATTGTCATTGGGTATTTTATACCCTGAATCTGCATAGCCCTCTCTCTCTCTTCAGTGGATGTTGGATGGCTGAAGCTTGCTGCTTATTGGTGGCACATATCCTTTGGTTAAACAAGACACCCAGGGAGTGGGGTGGTTGTTTCCCAGTGGGCGGCCACATTACTAAGGGAAAATGGACACAGAAACATGAGGGGAAGGCACCTAGGCACTCCCCTTTTCCTCCAAGACCAGTTGCCCAGCCAGTGTCAGATGACGAATTGGATGAAGTCGTTAGGGCTTTGGTTGCAAGAGTGGAAGCATTAGAGAAGGAAATGGCAGATAGAGCAGCTGGTGGGAGTGATGGGACTTCATGTTCTAATGACCCTGATCTTCCCTGCAGGTCAACCAGGCAGGGAAAACATATCAATCTGGCTCAGATACTTTCTTCCAGAGTGGCTAAATTGAAGGGTAACAAAAAAATAGCAGTATACAGAGGATGAGGTGAGCCATATGTTTGGACTATTTCATTTTGAAGGTGAGGACAACTACCCTAGGAGACCTTATGGGGATATTGCCCTTCTCTTGCGGGGGGGCCTGTCCCCCTTATGGGGGCAAGGACGATGAGCCAGCACACGAGCAAGAGGTTGCATGCAAACACAAAATAGATAGGAACTGGACCAACACGTACAGTTATGCTGTTTGCATGACCATAGTGATTCAGTTATATCCCATGAAGGCAGAGGCTCTGATTAAATACAAGGAAATTGTCCAAAGAGACTTACCACTTCATCAGGCATAGCCTGTTTGACTCAACTGTTGGGCATAGTTGAGCACAAAATTCCACTGTTAGAAAACTGTCATAAACACCTAATTAACTCAATTTTAACACTCTTAAAGTGTTAAGTGAGATTCATTAGAATGTACAAAGAGACAATAATCAAAAATCCTCATTTATTAATCATACAGCAAGTAAAACCAACATCACTGAAAATTAATACTTGCCTCCACATTGCCTTATGTTTTCATGGAAAAGAAAGACATGAGCATTAATTATGAGCTGAACTGTTAAATATAGGCACCGTTTGAGTCACTCTGAGTCGCTGTTGGGAAGTTCAGCAGTTCAGTTCTGTGACTAAAAGGCTTGTTCAACAAGAGCCTTGAGGGCCGCATTTGGCTTAGAAAACCCATAGATGTGGCCCTTGTTGGACAAGCCAAACTTCTCTGCATGTGTTCTTTGTTCCTGTTGAAATCAACAGGAAAGCGAACAATAAAATTCAGGAGATGCTGCTATCCCTGGAAGGTGAAACCAATACCTCACCAAAGTAGGGGGGAAAGAGCCTTGGAAAGGAGAAACATCCATATCGTCAACAGGGTCAGGAACCCCATGAACAATGGAAGAATCCTACCTCAAAGCAAAGAGGACTTGTTCATTACCATGTGCATAGATAGCAGTCAAAGGTGTGAAGACAACATGAGCAAATGGTCAGTAAAATGCAGGTCGAAATGGCTTTTTTCAAAGACAAGAGAAAACGCAAACAGGAGTGTATGCTTGAACTGCAAAAATACATATTTATGTACAAAATATGGACAATATCCACAATCTTTGTAATTTCCATTCATAAAAAGAGCAAAACAAACAGTTATGATGAATATAAAAGGAAATAAGAAACTTCCAAAAGTCAGCTTAGAAGGGGTGATGATGGTAAAAATTTGCCAGTGGGTCACTACTACTCCCCAGAAAAGAAGTTGGAAAAAATGATTAGGGGGGTTTCAAACAGCACCTAAAACAAGGAAGGTACTAGGAGGGGCAGGCCTGTAGGCCATCATGGTGCAGAGAGGGAGCAAAAACAAAAATCACATGGAATTCAAATCCTACCTATGCCTAACATAGGGTTGAGAAAATTTGGGGGCCAGGCTTGGCTTCTTTATGATGAAAATTTAAGATTGAGGGCTACTCATGATCCCTCACTATCTTGGAAAGTCCTGCCATTCAAGCTTTGGATGCAGTTTATGATGACGACTAAGCCAGTGGTCAGGGAACATTCAGACAGTGGTCACCTAATCACCAGCAATGTTGTCTCTAACCCAGAGGTGCCATTTAGCACCTATGCGATTCAATTGCAATGAACCTGTTACGAATACAACACTTTTGGACAGTGTGCCAAAAGCGGCTTTTCTCCACCAAAGTACCATGTGAGGGGCCAATATGCCCTCTCCAATTAGGTTGAATGCCTTGCTCTCATTATTCAACGGGTATAGTGACAGGGAGGCTACTGTTTAATTGTTTAATGCAGGGGTGTCCAACACATGGCCCATGGGCCACATGCGACCCAGAAAGAGGGTGGATGTGGTTCTCTAGGAAAGCTGGCCGCCACCGGGAAAAGAGGCTTGGTGGTGGCGGCCATTTTGAAATTTGTGTGCTGCTGTTGGCACAGTGTTGTACTGTAGGGATGACTCCACCCCCTCCCTGCCTCCCTGTTGCTGAGTGGCTGAGGCAAGAGCAGGCAGGGAGAGGGAGGAGCCATCCCCTCAGTATACCACTGGGTGGGCACCCACCATTGCGAGTGGCTGCCTATCTGTTTGCTCACATGCTCACTCAACGAGCTGAGGAACTGATATCTGCTATGCCCTGCTCCCTCCGGGGTTCCCCACTGGGCTTAGCATCCTCCCCGGCATGGACAAGGAAGAGAGGCTGCTCGTCCTGGGCGAGAGAGGAGCAGAGGCACTGCTAACATCCCAGGGCTTACTCCTAGGTAAAATGCAGAAGGCTGCAATCCTAAAGACACATTCCTGGGCTAGGAGAAGCCTAGACAGCCTCCCCATGCTACACCCCAAGCCTCTCCTGGTCTGACTGCCCCCTCCGCTTTTTTCTCCTCCCTGCCTCCATTTCTGGGGGACTACTTCACCTGGCTGAAGAAATCCCCAGGCTGAAGAAATCCCCTCCACACTTTCCCCCTCCCTCCCCCTCTTTCTTTCTCTCTCTCTCTCTCTCTCTCTACTTCTTCCTTCCTCTCTTTCTCTCCCTTCCCCTCTCTATCTATTTTTCCCTTCCTCTCTCTCCCTCTCCCCTTCTCTTCCATTCATCTATCTACTTCCCTGCTTCCCTCTCTATCTCACTTCCCTAGCTACGCCACCCAGCTACTTACCTTTTACCCACCCAGGTCGTCACTTGTCCCCTCACCCACCTGGGTCCCCATCTGCCCAGTCACCCACCCAAGATTCCATCTGCCAGTCACCCACCCGGGTCCCCTCCTGGCTGAAATCATAACCATGCCTACATATAAGAAAGCCCCCTTAAATCCAACGAGGCTTACTCCTAAGCTGCAGTCATAGACCCAAGCCCATGTATGGCTATGTGGCTATGGCTGCAATCCTAACCATGTCTCCTCAGAAGTAAGGCCCATTTTACCCAATTGGTCTTATTCCCAGGAAAGTGTTCAGGATTGCAGCATATGCCCATGGTTAAGCTTGGAGAGCACCACAGCCCATCCTATGCATCATGCCTACTCGTAAGTACATCCCATTAAAGTCAATGGGGCTTACTCCCAAGTAATGGTGGCTATGGTTTCAGTCTGAGAGCCCAATCCTATGCATGGCTACTCAGAAGAAAACCCCATTATTCTCAATGAAACTCACTCTATGGTTAAGCTTGGAGAGGTTCACAGTCCAACCTATATATCATGCCTACTCTGAAGTAAGTCCAGTTAAATTCAGTGGTGCTTACTCCAAAGTAATTGTGGTTATGGTTGCAGTCTGAGAGGGCAATCCTATGCATGCCTACACAGAAGTAAGCTCCATTAAAGACAATCCAGGTAAAATGTGGTTAGGGCACAAACCCCTTCCATTTCCCCCAGAGAAATCTCCCCTCCCCCAGAAATCCCTGCACCAGCCACCCCTGCTGCCTGCAACACCCACTATCCTCAGCCAACCAACTCCCCTGGTCCTGCCTGTGCCCACCACCCCAAAGAAAACCAGCGTTGGGATCTGTGTTTCCCGTTAGGCTGGGTTCACACAACAGATTTTGAAGCAAAATTGGCTGTAGATTCCATATCAAAATCCGAACACATTCTGCTTCCCATTAATTTAAAAGGGAAATCCACAGCATAGTGCACAAAGTAATCGCATTGATTAATAAACCTTGCTTTCATAAGTCAATGGAGCTTACCTCTAATTTTTAAAAATGTAGGACAAAATGTAGGACGTCCAACATTTTGTCCTACATTGTTTTAAAAAGTCACTTTTGTGTGACCATGTCCTATGTGTGACCCAAACCAACTTGTCTTCTTCCAGTGAGGCCCAGGAAAGTTAAAATGTTGGACGCTCCTGGCTTAATGCATTTTCTAAGGGTTTTAGAAAACCTGCTCCACTTCCTCTGGCCTTCTTTTGGGCCAAAAATTTGAGGTCAGTGAAAGGAAAGGAAGATGTGGTTGAAAAGTGAATTTTACTCCCCAGGATTCAATGCTGATTTCAGGAACTTGGGGTCCCTTTGGCTGCTGCAAAAACTGAAGGTTCCATTAGTAAGCTGACCTGTTTGGAAGTGGAGCTGGATTTGGTCCAACAATGCTCCCGACTGCCTATGGATAAGTTGTACAGTTTGAAGCAACTTTTTTTACAAGCCATGTCTGCTAAGAAGCTTACTCTCAGAGAACTGCAGGTATTGGTGGGACACCTTAACTTTGCCTGGAGGGTAATAGTACCTGGACAGGTATTTTTGCAGCAGCTGTGCAGGAGGTCTTTCGACCCTCCGGCATTGTATCTGAGCTACTCTGTGTATGAGAAATTATATGGGGATCTGGTTAGATTTAGGTTAATTGGATCTCATTTTGGAGGGAGATACTAATCTAGGAGGCCAGGCTGAAGGTCTATTTGGACACTGCAGGAGGTGTGGATTTGGAGAATATTTTAGGGAAAGATTATAGACA
This sequence comes from Cryptoblepharus egeriae, assembly GCA_030015325.1. Classification (NCBI taxonomy): domain Eukaryota; kingdom Metazoa; phylum Chordata; class Lepidosauria; order Squamata; family Scincidae; genus Cryptoblepharus; species Cryptoblepharus egeriae. The sequence goes on from JAREYC010000009.1 coordinate 5,414,053, forward strand.
GGGTTTTACACATCAATCGGGCCCCCATTTTACAGCTTGAGGATGGAGCAGAAAGTAGAGCACGGTTTAGGTTGAGGTTCATCAACCTGCATCAACGACCAAAGCAAGCGTTTTTGGCCTTACCCGCAGTGGGCTTGGCTTCGACAGCTTTACTCACATGGGTTTGGCTACGCTGAGGGCATGAAGCCTGAATAATTTGGAGTTGCAGCCTTGCCTGCAGTGGGCTTGGCCTCTACTGGCTTGACCCATGGGGGTCTGCCAGAATATGGGCATGTTGCCCAAAAAACTTGGTGAGGGGCCTTTCCCATGGTGGGCTTGTCCTTGCTAGCTTGACCCATAGGCGGTCTTGCAAAGAAGTGGGCATATTCCCAAAATACCTTATGTTGGAGTCCTGCCGCGGTATTCTTGGCCTTGCTAGCTTGACCCATGGGGGGACTTGCTAGGATGTGGTCCTAGGGGCCTTGTCTGTGGCATGCTTGGCCTTTGCTGGTCTTTTCCAGCATTGGGTTTAGCCAGAATATAGGCATTAGGTCCAAATACTTGCTAGGCTAGGGGTTTTTTTCTGTTTATGGGGTATTTTATATTTTCTCCTTTTTCTCTTTTCCGTTTTTTCTTAAGAGCTTCATCGCCACTGCCAGCAAGAGTCCTTATCATTGGCCATTCCATCCTCTTCTGGGCAAGAAAGAGGCCGAACACAGTGGTTTTGGGACCCAGCTCAACTTGGCCTCTCTGATCAATTCTTTATTAATTTAAAAGAAAATGACAAAAAATAATACATTCAAATAAAACAATACAAAAACAAAAAATACATTTAAATACAAAAAGAAAAACACAAGAAAAAATTTAAAATAGATCCATCCTTGACAATCATTCTCACTATTTCTTCCTTATCTCTTCCTCACTATTTATAATCTGATCCTGTCTTTAAAGTTTACCTACCCGTTCATAAAGATAACTCCATATTTCCCTTGCTTTCGTTATCTCTTCCTCTCCATGTTGTCTCGTTAGCACATCCATTTCTACTATTTCAAATAATTTTTCAATCAACCTTGCTATTGTAGGTATATCTGGTATTTTTCCACATTTGGGCAAATACAATTCTTTCTGTAGTTGTTATCTGCACAATTACGTATCTTCTTTCTTTCATAGTTTTTATCTCTCCATACATCAGTTAAGCATGCCACCCAAAAATCTTGTCATGACCCTCTAAACTAAGAAGTTTTCTGTCTTCCAATTTTGTCCATTCTCTGAGCCAGGATAAGCAAACAGTATTGTGATATAATCTCAAATTTGGCAGAGGAAGGCCACCATGTTCTTTCCTATCACACATCACCTTCATCTTTATCCTGAGTTTTTTTTTGCCTAAAAGCATTTTTTGACATTTTCCAAACATTTTTCAATCCTTAACTATTGGTATTGTTTGCAGAAGAAACATTATTCTTGGTAGTACATTCATTTTTATTACCAAAATTCTTCCTAACAATGATAATCTTATTAACTTATTCCATTTAATCAAATCTTTTTCCATCTGCTTTTCCAACTTTTCATAATTGTTCTTGTATATATCTATATTTCTCATTGTTAACTCCACTCCCAAATACTTCATTTTCTCTAGTACTTCACAGTTTTGTCAGCCTTTCTATAATCTTTTGCTTATCACACATTATCTTTGATTTTGTCTTATTTAAATAGAAACCTGCTAAGTCACCAAACCTCTTTACCTTTTCCAATAAAATCGGTAAGGACTTTATTGGATTCTTTACTATAAATATTATATCATCTGCAAAGGCACTGTATTTAAATGTAAAGCCTTTACACTTAAGGCCTACTGTTTCTGGATCTTCTTTTACCTGTAAAAATAAAATTTCCAAAACAATTATAAAAAGCAATGGAGAAAGGGCACAGCCTTGTCTTGTTCCTCTTTCCACCTTAAAGTCTTCCGTACTATCCAAATTAATTATCAAAGTAGCTTTTTTATTCTTATATTGCTTTAATCGCCTTTTCACAGCTCTCACCTATTCCTAATTTTTCTAAGACTTTTATCAAAAAGTCCCAATTTAGATTGTCGAAAGTGTTCTCTGCATCTACAAAGAAAAATGCTACTTCCTTTTTCAGAGTGTTTATCATAATATTCCACTGTATCTAATACTATTCGCATATTGTCTTTTATTTGCCTTTTTGGCAAAAAAATCCAGCTTGATTTTCTGCTATAATCTCTTTTAATACTACTTTCATTCTTTGTGCTGTTATCTTTGTAAATAACTTATAATCCAAATTTAACTAAGATATTGGTCGATAATTACTAACATTGGACATATCTTGATTTTCTTTCGGAATCAAAGAGAGCTTCTCTCTATGTCTCTGGTATCTGTCCAGTTTTTAGAATAACATTAAAGAGATATTCTAACATGCGCATCACATCATTTTTAAGGTTTTATGGAACTTTGCAGTGTAACCATCTTTACCTTGCGATTTGCCAGTCCTCATTTCTTGAATCACTTCATCTATCTCTATCTCTATCTATCTTATGCCACAGTGATATTCTCTTATTTTCCCGTCTTGACTTAACTTTGTAATTATTGTATTCTCTTTTTTTTCTTCAGTTGCCTTGCTAAATATTTTCCTGGTTTATTTCCCCATTCAAAAGATATTTGTTGAAGCTTTTTCAAATTCCATTGTAGTACCTTCTTCATTATCCTGTTAAGCTGATCTTGTAGGAACTTTATTTCCTTTAATAATGACTTTTCCCCTGGTCTTCTCTTTAAATCTTTCTCTTTCTAACTTCTCTGTTAAATCTTTGTTTTTACTTCCCTTTTTTTCTTTTCTTTACTATTTAAACTAATCAGATTCCCTCTCATCACCACTTTGGAAGCATCCCAAATTCTCTTTACCTCAACTTTGTTACCTAAATTAGCTTGGATATAATGCTTGGTTTCTTTCTGTAAATATTCTACATTTATATTTAAAAGGTCTATATATATTCTCCATCTTTTCATCCTATTTTTAGAGCACTTTTCCATATTAATGGATTGTGATCTGAGTTTACTTTTGGCATTATATCTACCCTTTTGGTTAACCAAAACATCTCTTTCAACAACCAAATCATATCTATCCTTGATAGCGTTTCATGTCTTGCCGAAAAGTAAGTATAATCTTTTGTCCCTTGATTAGCCTTTCTCCAGATATCTTCTAAATGTTCTTGTTTGACTAATTCAAAAAAGGATGTCGGGAGTCTGCCTTCTTTTCGCTTGCTTTCACTCCTTTTATCCATTTTGGGAACAACCACCACATTAAAATCTCCCATCATTACAGTTTGTTAATAATAGATCTGATCCAATATCTCTTTAATTTTTTAAAAAAATTATTTCTTTGCTCCATTTGATGTGTATATTCCCAACAATAAAGTTTTTTTATACTTCAAAATTATTTCTACTGCCACGTAACTTCCATCTCCATCATTAAAGATTATTTTGGGTTGTAATTCTTTTTTTATATACACTACTATACCTCTCTTTTTCTGATTTGCAGCCGAAATAAATTCTTCCCTCAAAGTCTTATTTACCAGAAATTTGTAATCCTTTTTTCTAATACATATTTCTTGAAGGCATATTATATTGGATTCGTTTTTTATCCAAAGAAGAATTATTTTTCTTCTTTGCGGAGAATTTAGTCCATTTACAATCCAAAAAAGTATTTTATATTCCATAATTGGTTTTATTTTAAGTCTTACTTGTTTTTCTCCCAAAACTGAATCAACTCTTCAGTTGTTTGCATTTTAAACCATTTATCCTTAAACACTGACCCCTTGTGGTATTTCCCATCTATATCCTCTGTCTCTCAATTTAACTATCAGTTCCTTAAATTCCTTCTTTTTTTGTAATATTTTTTCGAGATCTCTTTCAATATTTTTATTTCTGTTCCTTCTATCTTCAGTGGTTCATCCCATTGCTTTTTCATGATTTCATCCCTCATCCTCTTTGTTCTTAAATGTAATCTTATATCCCTTGGTAACTGCCTCTGCCTTGTGTATTGAGGATTGACTCTATAAATACCGTCACATAGATCTTCCATTTGCTGTACCTCTTTTTCCACATATTCTGCTATATTCACATCTTGTCTATCTTTATAGGAATTTTCTGGAATACCTCTTAATATTAGTTGTGTATCCTAAGCTTTGCATTCCAGTATCAACAAATGTTCTTCCTATTTCTTTAAATCTACAAACACCCCCCTCCATCATATCTCCATTTCTTTTAATTTCTCTTCCAAATCTTGAACTTTTTGATTTATAGACTGGACTTCTCCTCTGGTTTCTCTAATTTCCAAGTTTAGTTCTAGCCCCCCTTTCACTCCTTCCATCAATTTGTCCATGTGTTCTGTGATTTTGGTACACATCATCTTCATGGCTTCTGAGAGTCTCCTCTCTGAATCCTCCAAAGAGATTTGTTCTTTCTCTGAATTTTTGACATTTTAAATCCACTCCAACTTGAAGCTCTCTCTCTCACTGTCTTTCTCTTAAATCATATGACATCTAGTTGATTTCTTCTTCGTTGGACACTCACGCCATGTTTTTCTTTTTTTCCTCTTTAGCCACAAACACTTTTTAATTTATTGAATGCCGCAGTCCCTACCTCCTCCTCCACTTTCTTCCAACTCTTACGTACTGCAATTATTTCTGTTATCTTCTATTAGCCTCCTCCCTTTCAATAATATCAACTATTCCTCTTTAATTCCTCTTAGGTTCATTCATGAAGATTCTTCATGTCTCCTTGTTGTTACTTTCAGATTGAAATTGATTTCTTTACCTATAGAATCATAGAATAGAATCAGGGAGTTGGAAGGGACATAGTAGGTCATCTAGTCCAACCTCCTGCCTGCAGCAGGAAATCCCCCTCGACGAGAACCTGTCGGGGATACTCTAGGGGGATTTCCTGCTGCAGGCAGGGGGTTGGACTAGATGACCTACTAGGTCCCTTCCAACTCTTATGATTCTATGATTCTATGATTCTATGAATGCAGCAGCCATGAGACCCTGATTTTCTAAAATCACCTGATTCTTAAAACACTTGCATGATGGTGTTGATGATAATGTTCAACTGAAGTTTCCTGCTCTTAAAGCAGCCCAGTGATGTTCACAGCCACATTTTTACCCACAGAATTCCCAGCACTCTAATTTTCAACCTTTTTCTATTCATCCAGTGTATCAGTTTGCACTCTTTTTATTTCTCACATTATTCTAAGTTCCAGCAGCTCATGATCGCTTTCCCCTAAAGTTCCCGCCACATTGACCCGGTCAATCAGTTTATCAGAATTAGTTAAGATCAGGTCAAGGATGGCTCCTCCCCTTGTTGTTTCCTCCACCTTCTGGACCATGAAGTTATCTTCCAGGCCCATCAGGAATTTATTGGAGTTTCCATGTTTGGCTGAGTGTGTCTCCCAGCAAATTTCAAGGAGTTCAGGTTTATAACATGGAGAGTAGGAGTACCGTTGATCTTAAGTGCTCCTACCCATTGATGGAAAATACATTTTCATTGTGGTAGAATTGGTGCTCCAGTGATACAAAGGGCAGTTGCATAGCTACTGGCAGGGACACCCATGCCAGAGAGGACTTTGTTGAGGAGCCAGACTTACCCTGTCCAAAATCCCACTGAACTTGTCTGGAGAAGAAAAACTCCCACCTCAAATCTCCACTGCCTTCTGGCTATCCCATTTATGGGAAATGCTTAAGGAGTCAATCTCGAGGCAAAATCCAGAGCCGGAGTCCCAGAAGAAGTTCGTGACTGTGTAATATAGGAAAATTGGGATCTGCACGAAAAGTCCGCACCGCAATGGGTTTGAGCATGGAGAAGTCCACTCTTGAGAACCAAGGTGAGCATGTGGACACGTCCCGCTTGAATACCATGGGAATTAAGAGGTAAACAGACTCCATGCTTCTTAGTTAGCAAGATTGGAATGTACCTTCACAGACATGCAAGATCTTGTACTGAGGCTGGTACTGTACTGGCTGATAAAAGGAGTGTTTCTCAAAAAAATACAGAACGTACCACTTCATACACCATGCCTTCCTGCTTTAAAATCAAATGCCAGCTTTCTCTTTAATTGATTAACCTGTCATGTATACAATGTTATTTACTTTCCCTCTTAAGTTGCACCTCATTTATCTTATGACTATTGTTTCCCAATAAAAGTTGGGCAGTTTTCTCCCCTCGGAGAGCCTCTCACCTCTGATGGCAAATGCTTGTGTCTGAGTTTCTTGCTGCAGCCAGGCTCCACTCGCATGGAATACCCCCACTGCGAGCTACACCCCAAAAGCTCGTAACATCTGGTGTCCATGGGTGGGCGAAAAAGACCCAGCATCTATGGTGTTCCAAGGAGAGACTTTGGATAGAGGTGAACCCCCTTACACTGCTAGAGAGAAAAAAGGTACCCCCGACGCGTCAATTCATTTATAAGTATGGGAAACGCTCTATCCCCCCTGTAGCAAAGGCATTGCTCTGAACTATTCTTCCTTCTTGAAAAGCATAAGAGACCTGTCTCTAAATCTATACTAACAGCTTTGCTTCAAACTATTGAGTCTGTTGGTCCCTTTTATCCTCAGGCGGGTACACTCACTGTTATGGATTGGGAAAAGATAGGGACTTATCTTCACAAGTCACCCCAAGCCCCAACTGAGCAGGTACATGCTTGGTATCAGATTATGCACATCCTTCAGCAGCTTGCGCAGCTTTTACTAAATCCCCCACCTGTTCCCTTTTCCGAAGTAGTAATCAACCCTCCCACATCTCCAATGGCTCACCCCTGTGCACCCCGTCAATATACTAGCACCCCTGTTTATGAACCATAAGAGCCTAAAAATAATCTCACAGCAGTTCAACAATAAGTAGCCAAAGAGGAAAGGAGAAAATGTATCTCTGCTTAAAAGCCAAGAAGAAACTTCTTAGCTTTCTCCTCCTCCCTTTCCTCCTCCATTTTTTTCTTTTGTTCCTGCCCTCTCTCCCGTGCCACAGACTGTTCCGGCAGGTTCCAGCACTAATATTGAAAAAACAATGGCACAAGAAGCTAATTGCTCAGATGATTTAAAAGTAGAGGTGCGCTCCTGCCCACTCATTTGTCCTGTTATTGTTGAACAGGACATACAAAGCCAAGTGATAAAAACCTGGGAAACATTCCCTGATCCAGCACCAAAAAAGTTCCTGGCCCTAGAAACAGAAAAAAAGAATCCAAGCTAACATCACAGAAAGTGCTGAGATTGATTTAATAATTCAAAAAGAACTAGCCTTTCATTTGCCAGAAAAAGTACCAATCCTAACACCCCAAGTGAGAGGACCCCTCTCACTGGAGGAAGTCAGTTTTGTCCTCCCTCACTCTCCAGAGAGAGCAAAAGGCATCTGTGCTGTCTTGGAAATACATTACTCTGATTACTTAAAGGTGCAGTCAAGTCTTAAAGGTGCAGCTGTCTGATTTCTTCCTAGAGGAGCCAGGCAATTGATCTTGTTGTTTCCCTTGCAGCCGCCAGGCTACCTCCCTTCAACAGAATTCATCAGCAGAGCCAAGAACTGACCTTGGAAATCTTATGACCCTTCACAGTTGTCCTCCAGAAGTATGGGCTGCATATTGCCTCAGAACAAATTTCAAAAGCGACCCATTTGTTGATATCCTTCTGTCACAAAAGATGGTGGTATCATGGAGTGAAGGATGGGCTATTACTCAGGCATGAAGCCCCACCTCCACCTTATTAAAATTGTTTCAAGGGAATAGTCATAAAGACTTCCATTCATACGCTGTTTGTAAAGCACCAATTTTTTTAACCTTTTCTTTTCCTTAGGTATATCTCACAGGTGTACTACAACAGAATCCTGTGGCAAGCAAAAAAGTTCTAATATTGTTTAACCACTTTTTTCCCTAAAAATTCTCTGCAGGTATCTCATTTTTTAAAACAATAAAAAATGGGGGAAGACAATATCCATCTCCCATTTCTTTTTTCCCAGGGGCTTAAGTTTGTAAACAGTAACCTATTTAAAGTGCTTTATTATTCCTTCTATTTTCTATTATACCTTCTATTATACCTTCTATTTTGTTAGATCTTTCTCTCTGTGTGGTCTCTTTTTTTGTCAGTCTGTTCCCATTTATAGGATCATTCCATGAGGCTTGCTCCCAGTAAAAATTTAACCAGTCAATGAAGTGTTAAAAAAGAACTCTCCCTCTATGCAACCACCCTGAAAAAGTCCAAAGATGTGTCTGATGCTGTGCAATTCTACAAGTTCATGCCAACAGTGGCCTTTCTAATCTTCAAAAGATTTTAAAAAAGACTGGCTAAAGTTTTTCTCCAGTTGAATGTTCCAGCTTTTGTGTTGCCTTCTCACCTTTGCCTTGTTATTTTTGCCTCAAGAAATTGTAACCACAAAAATACAAATGCATATTTTACCAGTGCTGCATATTTGTAAATATTATATATCTTTAAATGCTCTTTCAAATGCTTTATATGAAAATCAAGTGTTCAGTTTTGTATTTCCCAACCTCTTCCATTTTCTTGAATTAATATTTGTTATCCTTAGTGCATCAAAACAGTTTTATCAAGGAATGCCTTGTCCAAATAGTTTCTTAAAATATTTGTGCCTTATAATCAATTATTATATTGCCTCAGTCACTTATGTATTATTTTCCATTTCTCTCATTGCATTTTTCAAGTCTTCTCTAATGCAATTAGCAGTTCTCATATTAGCTTGTTTGATAAAGCTAAATATGTGACGCTAGCTGTTTTGTTCACTAGCATTTTTTAGTTATCTATATCTTCATAACCTAACAAGCCACAAAATCTTAAACCTCAAAGCAAACTCTTGTGTGTCTTTTAAAACAAAAAGGAGGAAATATAGGAAAATTGGGGTCTGCGTGAAAAGACCGCACCCCAAGGGGATTGAGCATGGAGAAGTCCACTCTTGAGAACCAAGGTGGGCGTGTGGACACGTCCCACTTGAATACCATGGGGATTAAGAGGTAAACAGACTCCATGCTACTTAGTTAGCAAGATTGGAATGTACCTTCACAGACACGCAAGATCTTGTACTGAGGCTGGTACTGTACTGGCTGATAAAAGTACAGTGTTTCTCAGAAACAAATACAGAACATACCACTTCATACACCATGCCTTCCTGCTTTGAGATCAAATGCTAGCTTTCTCTTTAATTGATTAACCTGTCATGTATACAATGTTATTTACTTTCCCTCTTAAGTTGCACCTCATTTATCTTATGATGATTGTATCCCAATAAAAGTTGGGCAGTTTTCTCCCCTTTAAGAGCCTCCTGCCTCTGATGGCAAATGCTTGTGTCTGAGTTTCTTGCTGCAGCCAGGCTCCACTCGCTTGGAACACCCCCCACTGCGAGCTGCACCCCAAAAGCTTGTAAGATGTAAAATCATGTTCTGATAACTCCTGTGATGCAGCTGGAACCAATCATATTGGCTCTGCCATTCCATTGGACTATTTCAGTGATGTGGAGAGGTGGGATTTGCTGATTGGGTCTATCCTCCATATTAATCTATCCAGGCTATTATGCTCTGGAGAAGACACTGAGCACAATACCATGGTCTTTCAAGAATGAAAGATGCCAAATTCCAATGCAAGTGTTTCCAAGCCTATCCTGCTTCCTTTGGGAAAAGGTACTTCGCCACAGGTCTTCCTCATGTGACTGCCCAACAGTGGTTTTGTTTCTGAGAGTTTGTGAGCTGTTTCTATGTATATTTGGTGTGCTGATTTCAACTAAAACAGTAATTTTCACCTATTAGCTCTAGTTTTTCAGATATAAACATCATGGCACTCTATGGCAAATTAGACTTTTGATTGACAGATGCATAGACACTCATTGGCACTGTATAGCTAATAGATAAAAACTGTTTACATATTTGGAATCAGCACACTCAATATACCCAAAATCAGTTCTAACATTCCATTCTATTTTTTTTATTTCACAGTGTTATCAAATAGTTCCTGGAGAGAGCAGGTGGAATAAGGTGCCGGTACTTAGTACTGGTAAGTACCCCTAGAAAAAAAAGCCCTGGCTACAATGCAGCACTGAGGAAAGGGAACTTTAAGGTTATAGCTGGGCAAGCCCTCCCCCTCCCCACCAGATGCAACACAGAGATCATTGGCACAGCAGCTGCGTAACTGTAAAGGTGGATAGGATTGACCCACTCTATTGCTCTTGCATATAGTAGATCTGGTATATCAAATACAATTCATAGAGTGTAGCATCAACTGTGCCTGCTGGTATCCTGGTCTAGATACGTCTTATTTCTGAATGGAAAAGGAATTCAGAAGTCTTCTGTCTCCCTAGATATCATGAGACTGGTCTGCTCTCCCTGCCACACATGCAAATCTGTGAGAATGTTTGCAGGAGGGAAAAATGTGACTGGCATAGAACAAAAACACACGTTATAGGAAAACTGGGGTCTGCGTGAAAAGTCCACACCCCAATGGGATTCAGCATGTGAAGAGTCCATTCTTAAACACCAAGGTGAGCGTGTGGAAACCTCCCGCTCAAATACCATGGGGATTAAGAGGTTAACAGACTCCATCCTTCTTAGTTGGCAAGAATTGGAATGTACCTTCACAGACATGCAAGATCTTGTACTGAGGCTGGTACTGTACTGGCTGATAAAAAGAGTGTTCCTCAGAAAAAAATACAGAACGTACCACTTCATACACCACGCCTTCCTGCTTTAAGATCAAATGCTAGCTTTCTCTTTAATGGATTAACCTGTCATTTAGACAATGTAATCTACTTTATGTCAATTTACACCTCATTTATCTTATGACCATTGTATCCCAATAAAAGTTGGGCAGTTTTCTCCACTCAGAGAGCCTCCCACCTCAGATGGCAAATGCTTGTGTCTGAGTTCCTTGCTGCAGCCAGGCTCCACTTATTTGGAACACCTCCACTGCAAGCTGCATCCCAATAGCTCGTAATACACATATCATTCCTTACAGGTCATAAATGAAAAATCTCTGGTTACTGCACCCAATGGATATTATACTAGAATTGATTCATTCATAGGAATATGAAATCACCAAACAGTTCCTATAACCTTTCTGTTATGCTGCTCCTCTGAAAAGGGAGGCTGGCCACCCAGCAGCAATGTCCTTTTTCTTACATGTGCAAGATCACTTAGCATTTGGTTTTAGTAGGCAGTTGCTCTCAGATACTGTTGCTTCTTGATAGAGGTTCAACTGGAGCCAGTTTAAAAATCTCAGACTGGAGCCAGTTTAAAAATCTCAGACAGTTTAAAAATCTCAGACTGCAACCATAGCCACCATTATTTTGGAGTAAGCCCCACTGACTTTAACAGTTCTTACTTTGGATTAAGCATGATACATAGGTTGGGCTGTGATCCTCTTCAAGCTTAACCTTAGAGTGAGTTTCATTGAGCATAATGGGGTTTTTTTCTGAATAGCTATGCATATGATTGGGCTCTCAGACTGAAACCATAGCAACCATTACTTGGGAGTAAGCCCCATTGACTTTAACGGGGCTTACTTATGAGAAGGCATGATCCATAGGCTGGGCTGTGGTGCTCTCCAAGCTTAACCATGGACATATGCTGCAATCCTGAATACGCTTTCCTGGGAGTAAGACCCACTGGGTAAAATAAGCCTTACTTCTGAGTAGACATGATTAGGATTGCAGCAAGGTGGGGACCTGGATGGTGACTGACAGGTGGGATCCTGGGTGGGTGACTGGACAGGTGGGGACCTGGGTGGTTGACTGGACAGATGGGAACCTGGGTAGGTGACTGGACACATGGGACCCTGGGTGGGTGAGGGGACAGGTGAGGACCTTGGGGGGATAAAAGGTAAGTTGCTGGGTGGCATAGCTAAGGAGGTGAGATAGATAGGGAAGTCAGCAAGTAGATAGATAGGGAGGAACAGAGGGGGAGAGAGAGGAAGGGAAAAATAGATAGAGAGGGGGAGGGAGAGAGAGGAAGGGAGAAGTAGAGAGAGAGAGAGAGAAAGAGGGGAGGGAGGGGGAAAGTGTGGAGGGGCACCTGGGGACTCCTTTGGCCAGGTGAAGGAGTCCCCCAGAAATGGTGGCAGGGAGGGGAAGATAGCGGAGGGGGCAGCCAGGTCAGGAGAAGCTTGGGGTGTAGTGTAGAGGGCCCTGCCTGGGCTTATCCTGGTCCAGGAAAGTGTCTTTTGCCTTTGGCTGAGCCCAGTGGGGAACCTCGGAGGGAGCAGGGCTTGGCAGGCAGAAGTTCCTCAGCTCAGCAAGCAAACGGGCAAGTGAACAGGTAGGCCGCCACTTGCTATGGTGGGTACCCGCACTGTGCTATACTGAGGGGATGGCTCCTCCCCCTCCCTGCCTGCTCTCACATAAGCCACTCAGCAACACTGAGGCAGGTAGGAGGAGAAGTCATCCCTACTGTACAGCACAGTGCGAACAGCTGCGTGCGAAATTCAAAATGGCGGCCACCACTAAGTCTCTTTTCCTGGTGGCGGCCAGCTTCCCTATAGGGCCACCTCCACCCTCTTTCTGGGCTCATGTTGCCTGTGGGCTGCGTATTGGAGACCCCTGATCTATAGTCAGGATTTTCAATAATGAGACAATTAAATGTTTATTACTGGATCTGAAAGTTTTTCTTCTTCATTATGTTACTAAATATTCATCCTAATGTTCCTAAGTTGAAGTGCTTCGGTTTTGGTTAAGTGGCAAATATTTATATAAATGAATATGGGATGGATATGACTGAGGATTTAGGTGTTCAGAAAGTGAAGGAAATGGATATGACTGTGAAATGGATATGAAATGGATATGACTGTGCACGGTGTTCAAAAAGTGAAGGAAAGGAAGCATATCTTTCACATAATATTAAATTTTAGGGATATTTAATGAAATTGACTGACAATAGTTACTAGATAGAAAAAGGCCTTCTTCACACAGTGTGTAACTAAGGCTGCAATCCTAAACACACTTGAATCCTGAACATGTCTTACTTTTGAGTAGACATTGTTAGGATTGTGCTCTAATTTCTTTTGAACATTTTGTTAGGGCCAGTGGCTTAGAGAACTTTACAAAAGTGTATGACAAGAGAAGGCATCCCTTTGGCTCAATGGAACTTGCATTTTCAGGGGTAGAGGTGGCTCTTGCTTTCAGGGTACATGTTCCCACGGTACATGAACTTATGTTCCAACCCAGCTGAGATCATCTTGTGAATATATACTCCTCCCCTGTATCCTCTCTGACACCATGGCTAACCAAGAGTTATGACCAACTTTAAAGCTTCTTTCTCCAAAAAAAAGAAAGCCCACCACCAACTTAAAGCCCAATCTCTTCCTCCTCTAAATAGGTATTGCTTCACTTGTGCTTCGTTTTGAATCATGGCAAATAAGAGACAGCAAATCAAAGAAATAAGAGAGAGCAAATAAGAGAAAGCTACACTGTTTCCTGAATATACTCAGTTGTGCTTCTGTTTAGCTAATGGTAGTTCCTGTGTAAAGGTCAACACACACACAGTATATATAACCTGTAATGGCTCAATTTAACATCCTGCAGGGTAAAATGAAACTATCCTCGCACTCTTTCATATCCAAAACCTCTTTCTCAGCTGTCTTATAATTTGTTTGGCCCAAGTGCTGGCTAGCAACTCTGGGTACATTAAAGATTTACACCCAGTGGTGGGACTCAAATAAATGAACAACAGGTTCTACGTCCCATTAGTAACCAGTTCTCAGTACTAGGATCTCATTAGAAAAGTGTTCTATAGAATCTGAGAACCCCCTGAAGCACACCACTGCTTAAAGTCCAATCCAGAGTAGCACTTCAATTGTCCTACCTATCTGGAAAAGACTTGTTACTCTGGAAAAGTTAGTCTGGAAAAGACTTGGGGCAGAGCAAGGCAATATACCTACAATCCAGAGAAAATATGGGAAGACATAAGACACACTTACTTGGGATTGCTCTGTGCATTTCCCATAGGTTTCCCATAGGCGGCACTGTATCTATGTGGGTGTAAAAGGTCCCATAGTTACTTTTGATTGTAGCCATAGGATGCCCCAAGAGAAGTGGACCTGCTCTGCCCTTAGCAAATGAAGAGAAATTGACTTGATAGGAAGAACTGAGACTTGGTGGGATGACTCCCATGACTGGAACACAGAAATGGAAGGATATCAGTTGTTCAGGAGGAAAAGAAGTAGCAAAAAAGGAGGCAGAGTCACATTATATGTCAAGAACAGATATACCTGATCTGAAATTGAGGAAACTGGTCCAGAGACCCCTGTGGACTCCGTTTGGGTGAAATTGATGGGGAAAAACAACATACAAAATATTGTGATGGGCATCTAATATAGGCTGCCAGGCCAAGGAGAAGGAATAGACGATGTCTTCTTGAAGCAACTGGCAGGCATTGCAAAGAAATATGAGGTAGTAGTAATGGGGGACATTAACTATCCAGACATTTGCTGGGAGACAAACTCAGCCAAACATGGAAGCTCCAATAAATTTCTGATGGTCCAGATAAATTCATGGTCCAGAAAGTGGAGGAAATGATGAGGGGAGGGGCCATCTTTGACCTGATCTTAATAATTGTGAAGCGTGGGTCAATGATTGACTGGGTCAATGTAGCAGGAAGTTTAGGGGAAAGCGATCGTGAGATACTGGAATTTAGAATATTATGGGCATTAAAAAGAGTGCACAGTGAAACCTTTATATTGGTCTTCAGAAAGGCTTATTTCAACAGGCTTAGAGGAGTCATAGATGGAATCCCATGGGTTGATGAACTAACAGGAAAAGGGGCCCAAGATGGATGGGAGCTCCTTAAGAGGCAGCATCTACAAGCACAGTCAGAAACAATTCCTATGAAAAAGAAAGGCAGGAAAATCCTGAAAAAATCAGGTTGTCACCAAAAGGAACTTGAGGATCACCTCAAATTAAAGAAATAGAAGTATAGACAAAGAAAGACTGGAAAGATCACCAGGGAGGAGTACAGGGAGATAGCCTAGTCCTGTACGGAGGGATCCAGGAATATTAAAGCTCAGTCTGAGTTGAGGCTGGCCAGAGGATAACAAAAAGAGGTAACAAACAAAGGATAACAAAAAAGCTTCTTTAGAAATGCCCAAAGGAACAGGAGGATAAACAAGCTCTAGAATAGCCCATACTCAAGTGTCCAGAATCACACTTGATTCTGGGGGGGGGGGGGGTTCCTTCCAGGAAAGTGTGGTGGCATGTAGCCTTCTTGTAATTAATAAATTATATGTAATAGTTGTAAATGTAAATATAGGCTGCAATCCTAAAGACATTTTCCTCAGAATAAGACCCATTTAATACAATGGGGCTTACTTTTAAGTAGTCATGGTTAGGACTGTGCTCATAGTGTTTTAATTATTCACATGATAGCGAAATAGGTCAGTGTTTTTAGCTTTAATTTTGTTATGTCCTACATTTTTCTTGAGTGTCCTACATTTTGGGATTCTCTTTTATGATTATGACATATGATCACCCTGATACAGGAGCAATGAAATGGTCTTCCAGAGGGAGCTGGATGGGAAGGGGCTGTTTAGAATACAGGCAGACCTCAACAGCACCCAAAGAAGGATGCTTTCTCTTTTCATTTCTGTCTGCATGGCTCGACAGGGATTCACACCTTTTGTTTGTTTGTTTTGATCTCTGATTAGGTGCTAAGAGTAATCCATTGCAATGTCTGCCCTGCTCTGTGCTGGTCATGCATACCTGGCTGTGTCATTCATATGCAAACCCAGGTGGTCTATTACTCCCAGGAATTCCATTATTACCCAAATTGGGGTATTTCACCCCTGTTCCCTGACCTCTGTTCTAGGTCCACTGGTTTTGGCTCAGCATAGATAAGTGAGTGTGTGAGTGAGTGAGTCAGTCAATCAGTTTTCCCATATATATATATATATATAGTATATATATATACTAGCGAAAAGTGTACCCGTGTTGCAGGAGTAATATTTCTCCATACACAATCCCCCCACAGCGCATAAACACCCCATGCGCATAAACAACCTATGTGCAACTTCCCCCCATGTGCAACTTCCCCCCATGCACAGCATCTTCGCCAGTTCAACCTCTTCCTCCAAACAACATTCCCCAGTGCACCTGGCACCGAGCACCAGATTGGCTGGATGTTGGTCAGTCTCCCATGTTAAATATAGGACAAAAACATGTTGCCCCCTTTTCAGCCCCTGAAGGATTAAATTTCTCCACATGGTTCTTGGTGGGTGTTCAGGTGACAGAAGGAACTCCCTCCCAGAATTCCATGCTTCTGGGCCCAGCAGTTGGGGCGGAATGTTGATGAGTCAGCAATTCTCAATGCAAAGTATAGGGAGGAAAACACGTTGCGCCCCTTTTTACCCCCTTCCCGTTGGAATTTCGGAAAACCGGTTCTTAGTGCATCCCTCGGTCACGGAAGGAACACCCACTACAAATTTCACGCTTCTAGGCCCAGCGGTTTTGGCAGGGCGGTGATGAGTCAGTGAGTCAGTCAGTGACTTTTCTGTTTTATATATATATAGATAAACTAGCAAAAAGCATACCCACGTTGTGGGAGTAAAATTCCCCTCTACGCCATCCCAACGCTTTACATCAATCACCCATGCACATCAACCCCCATGCACATCCACACCCATGTGAAACATCCCCCATGTTAATCCCCATGCATAACATCGCCCATGCTCAAAAAACCCCATGCTCATCAACCTCAATGCGCAGCATCCGACATGCACATCAACACCCCCTGTGCTTCAACACCCCATGCACAACATCTCCCATGCACTTCATCCCCATGTGCAATATCCCCCATGCGCAGCAACCCCCACGCACATCAACATCATGCGCGAATCCCCCATGCACATCAATCCCCCATGCACATCAATTCCCTCTGCACATCAAACCTCATTCTCATCCACCTCCATATGCGATATCCCCCATTTTTATCCAACCCATGGGCATCATCCCCTCTCTGTGCATCAACCCCATGTGAAAATCCCTCATGTGTAAATCCCCCATGTGCTAGAATACCCATGTTCATCCTCCCATGCACAATAACCCCAATATGGTACATCCCCCACGTGTATCAATCCCCCATGTGCATCAGTCCCCCACGTGCATCATCTCCTCATGTGCATCATACCCCCATGTGCAATACCCCCCTGCCCAGAATCCCACATGCGCATCAACCCCCATGCGCAACATGCCCGATGCCACATCAAAACCCATCCACATCAGCACCCCATGTGCAAAATCCCATGCACAACATCCCCATGTGCAAAATCAGCCATACACACATTCCCTCATATGCATCATTCCTCATGTGCAAGAACCTCCATGCGCAACATCAGCATTGGGCATCATTCCCTCATGCGCATCATCCCCCCATATGCAACATCCCCCATGTGCATTTTCTTCCCATACACCTCAACTCCCCATGCACCACACCCCCATGTGCAGCATCCTCTCCAGAGCAACATCCCTATGCGCATCATCTCCCCATGAGCATCAACCCCCATGAGCAATATCCTCCATGGAGATCAACACCCTATGCGCATCAATACCACATGTGCATCAACCCCGATACACATCAACACTTTACGCACATCATCATCATCATCATCATCATTATCATCATCATACTAGGCATTTATATGCCGCTTTTCTGGACATTTTTGGATTGCTCCTCAGTCTTTAATCAAAGCGGTTTACATAGGCAGGTGAATTCTAAATCCCCGAAGAGATTTTTACAAACATAGATTGTCTCTATCTTTCAAGAGACACTACATTCAAGATGTTCCATTCACAGTCTGGTTACAACACTGGCCCCGATGTCTGAAATGCTGGCTGAGAAAGTTCTCCTTCAGTTCTCACAAAGGACAGCTGAAAAAGTTCCTTCACTCACACTGAAAAGCAGATGGAAAACCTCAGTTGCAGCAGCCGTTTTTCAAGGTCTTGCTTCGGATCTGACTTCAGTTTATCTTGATCCGGCAACCTTCAGCTCTTATCTTCAGGCAAATGGAGGC
Source organism: Cryptoblepharus egeriae (assembly GCA_030015325.1). Lineage (NCBI taxonomy): Eukaryota > Metazoa > Chordata > Lepidosauria > Squamata > Scincidae > Cryptoblepharus > Cryptoblepharus egeriae. The sequence continues at coordinate 5,432,075 of JAREYC010000009.1, forward strand.
TCTACCCTTTAGACCAGACCACATTAAAAGTCCCTGTGTGCATCATTCCCCCATGAGCAATATCCCACATGTGAACCATCTCACCATGCGCACCAACCCCCATGTGAAACATCCCCGATGAACAACATCTCCAGGTGCATTAAATGAATATAGTTGTCACCGGTTGAGGCCCGTGCAATTGATCGTGTTAAAGTGATATTGAAACAAAGAGTGTGTGTGTGGGAGGCGGAGAATGTAGAAGCTTTAAATGGAGCCTCAGCAAGAGAAAAAAGTTAAGCAAGGGCTTGTCTGTTCCATAGTATTCTATTTGTAATTAGGAAGGGTGAGCATATTGTGAAAATCCTGGTCATTTTGGAAAGGATATGAAAAAGCAAAATTCCATGATAAGGAAAAAGTGCAGAACGAGGAACTGCAAATCTGCAGACCAGGGAGCTCTGTAGTTTTATGGTGGGAAATGTGTAGGTTCCAGATTCAGTCCCCAGCAAATTTGAGCCAGCGTGACCACACACCTGGCTTTGGCCAGATATGCCTGGAAAACAGAGGGTGTCCGACCAGATAGGGACACCCTTGCCGTGTCCAGCATTCTGGGGGTGTGGGAGGCTGATTGGATGCACTGGTAGGGCAGTGAGAGCTTTGCAGCAGCTTTTAAAGGAGCTAGCCGCAGCTAAACTCTTTGAGAAAGTGCAGCTTGCGAGCTCCCAGCTGATTAGAACCAGATGGGGGTCTTACAAGGTCTCTGCAAGGGCGGGCAACGACTAGTGAAAGTGCCTAGGTCAATTCAGGTCCCTGCCCCGCAGAGACCTTGTAGGACAGCCATCTGGTTCTAATCAGCTGGGAGCTCGCAAGCTGCACTTTCTCAAAGAGTTTAGCTGTGACTAGCCCCTTTAAAAGCTGCTGCTGCTGCAAAGCTCCCACTGCCCTATCAGTGCCTCTCAGTGCCTATCAGTGCCTCCAATCACCATCCCACACCCCCAGAAGGACCCCACACCTGACAAACTAAAAAAAAAATTTGAATGTAGGACAAAATGTAGGGTGTCCTACATTTTGTCCCACATTGGTTTTTTTTATAAAAAGTCTGGATTTTCATGTGAAAATCCGGACTTTAACGTGACCAGGATAGGAATTTTGGATTTTGGGTCTGGTCAGCCTGATTTAAGCTAAAGGAGATCAGGCTTAAGAGTTGGTATGGCCTTTGCCAGATGCCTTGAAGAGCATTTTCAGAAAATGAGTACTTTAGTAATCACTGGGATTAGAACCAGAAATTCATGGATCTGCATCCTATTGTGTGCTGAACCACCATCAGTTTTGTTAAGAGTGTCCTCTGGGAAATAAAGGGATTCTTTAAAATCTTCTGGGTCAAGCTGAGATCAAAATCTTCTGCTTCTTGTTGCATGGCTTGTGATTCCTAGTTCCCAGTTCAGAGTCAGGACACTGACCCATACTACCCTTGCAATTCAGAATGCCTTTGTCAGAAAGGCTCGTTTACCTTATTAAGAAGACTAGGAAGGGTAGCTTTAGGAATTTCCAACCTATTAGGAAATGTTTAGGCTTCTTTTAACTCTCTCACTCGGCTAATATAGCAGTGAATATTAAAAAATGTTGCTATGTTGGAATATCTCACTTTGTACTAATATAGTTCACTTCCAAAAGTTGTTTTGAAAATTTTTTTTACTACATAACTACGTGTCCACATATGTGTCTAGTTTACAACTAGGGTGTAAAATTTTCCATTACTGCATACAGGAAAATAAATCCATGCAGGGGACAGCAGGATTTGCCCAGGACTTCAACTGTCCAGCAATTGCCCAGGACTTCAACTGCCCCAGCCGATTGCTTTGTTGCCCTTGGTTCAGCTTCTACACATTTGTGTAAGGAGGTTCTCAGCCAGATACTAAGGCCCTGCAGCTCAATAGCTGAACTCAGGGTTCATCCAGAGGACATTGCCTTATTTGGGAAAAATCCCCAGGTTTGCTGGAGCCAGATAAATTGCAGGAGGATCATGTGAAGGTGACTGCATGATTTTTTTTACAGAGGGGCCTATTTGAGCCATTCAAACTGTCTTCACAAAATAGCAGAGACAATCCTGCCATCTGATGGCTCTTCTGAGGAAGCACATGGGCCTTTTTAATACCAGGAACTTTAAAGTGAATTTGTTCCTAGATTTTTATATGAATTTTTATACCTTCTTACACAAACGTGTCTTCGCAGGCTGGGAGGGTTTAATTTCAAATTGAGTTTTAAATTCTGATTTTGGCTGTTTTAATTGGCTTTTATAGTGTGTATTTATGTTCTGTACATTGCCTTGGGAGCTCTGAGAAAAAGAGGACATCTGTAAATTTTAAGCATAAAATAAAATCAGCAGTCTGGATTTGTCTTGGCTTGTAGTCATGGCATAGCTAGGTCATTTGGCACCCAAGGTCCATAATTTTTTGGCACCCCCCATGTGTTGAAAACACAATGGGCTTACTTCTGAGTGAAACCACACAATTTTCAAACACCTTAACTGCAATTCTCTTGTCCGTTCCTGAGTAAACCCTTCTGCTTGCAATGAGGTGGGGTAAAGGAGGAAAAGGATCCCTCCAGTGGAATGAAATGCCTCAAAATGTATAGCAGGCACTGGAGGGAGGTATACTCTGAACACTATCAGAGGCAGTTCCATTTTAAAGTTACACCAAATTAACCATTTCAACAGTTCAGACAATACAATAATCCCCTTTCACAAAACAACATCCTCCACTCCACATATTAGACCCACCGGATCTGGGACAAACAAACCTTCCCAGGTGGACACCTGTGATCCTGGGATTACCCTCCCTTCATGACTAACAGAGCATCCATCCAGCCAGGACACCTGCTGTAGGCAGGAGAGCTCGGGGGTGCCTGAAGCACATGCCACAGGGAAGGTGACTTGATGTCTTGCACTTGCACCTACCCACCTGCTGCTCAGATGGGCAGAAGTCCCCAAAGCAGCATGTCTCCATCTTCATCCTCGGCTCACTCCAGGAGTGCACTATTCAGGGAGGCTGGCCAGGTCTGGCCACCTGAATCCTAGAGTAAGCAGAGGACAGAAAGGATCCACACCACACTGGAGAACTGGGTGGGTAGGTGCACAAGACCAAATCAAGTCTGCTGTTGTCCAGACACACATGCTAGTGGGGAGGTACTGTGCACAGTGCTGGCCAGGAGGAATAAAGGTAAATCCCAGAGATACAGCTGCTCCTTGGAGAGTTTTGTCCTTCTCCCTCCCTGATGCATCCATCCTCATTATGGATCCTAACAGATACCAATCTATTAGGAAGATGGCATTGAGCTGTGTTGGTCCAGATAATGCAGTGGCTCTCAGAAGCTATGCACACTGCAGCCATCATGTTGGGAAGTAACTTGTCATTCCCTCACCCTGTGATAATTAGGGCCAGTAGCTTGAGCTGCATGGTCCTACTGACTATAGTAACACAGAAATTGCCAAGTTTTGTACCAACCTGAAAAGTAGTACTGTGGTCAAAACCAGATCTCCCTTCCTCTTTACTGAATGTTAACACTGGGAATATCTGTACCTATTCAATTTGTCCCTGACCTACAGAACTGAAAGCACAAGAGACCTGCTAAAAGAAGAACATGCAAGAGAAGCAACAAAAGTCATGAAATTATGGCTCAAGAGCCAGTTATGTCCCTCAAGAGGATGAACTGGCTTCCCTGCAGCAGCAAAAGTGTCTCAAGACAAAAGGAAAATACTTATCTGTGAACTTTAGTTTTCAATCTCCAATCAGGTGTCGGTACAATAACAGATTTACTGATCAGGGCTACATGGTAGGAGCAGAGGAATTGTGGGGGGAGAAATAGGACCTATTGGAATTAGAGATAAGGACAATCAAGATTGCTGCCACCTTACCATCTGGACATGTGGCTTTCAAACTTTTAAATCTCTTAATGCAGTTGGAAACATAGCAGTCATGGGTTTTCCCACATGTTCCTTCAGGACTGACATTCAGTTCACTTGCTGGGCAACATTCCTGAAATCCTATGAAGCACACCTGATGAGGAAAGCAGATGGAGGGAATTGAGGGAATGGGGAACACATGAAGAAAAAGTTGTCAGCCACCTTGTCTCATGATCCATCAGATTTAAAAGTACTGTGGTGTCTCACCTAAAGAATGCCTCACATAAAGTATGTTTCACAAAACACAAAAATTTCTCTAGAATTCTGCTTCACATAACAAACTGCTTCACATAAAGAACACATTCGTTAGCAGTTGGGGCAGATGTGCTGGCCAGTAGCCTGTCTAAAAAGCATAAGGGCTGCCCAGGGCACCTGCCCATAGTGAAAGCAACACTTCCATGCCAGTGGTGGGCTCCAGCAGATTAGCACCTATTCTATAGAACCGGCTGCTAATGAAAGATAGGACATATAGAGTTTAAAAATAGCCATTTAAAAATGGCTGCCAGATGGGTGTAGAACCCATCTGGGTGTAGAACCCATCTGGTTGTTAATTTCTTTGAATCCCATCACTGTTCCATGTTGTTCCTCCTGTGGCTGGGTGTCCGCTGGGCAGAGGGAGAGAAGAGCAGTGGAGAAGAGTGAAGGAGCTCAGTGCTAGCAAGAAGGGAGGAGGGGGGAGAGAAGCACAGGATGGAGATAAGGGGAAAGTAGGGAGACACTTTGAAGATGTCTTGGATTGCAGCCTCCTAACCATGTCTATCCAGAAGTAAGCCCCATTGTGTTAAATGTGTTTTATTCCCTGGAAAGTGTCTTTAGGACTGCAGCCTAAGTAGACTTCATAAGATCATGCACATTGAATGCAAGTTTTGAATTCAATCCCAGTGTTCTATCATCATTTTAACATCCAGTTAATATTTTATATCAATATTTTTGGGGTTGTGGAACCAATTGTCTTGAGTTTCCATTATTTCCTATGGGAAAATCCGCTTCACGTAAACAACATTTCATGTAACAAACATGCCTCCAGAACGAATTAAATTTATTATGTGAGTCATCACTGAATGTGTATTTGTGATGCAAGGTGTGGATACAATCTAGGAGTGATACATTTTTATTAAATGTAATCACAAAGGGCAGAGAAAGTGACTGGAAATTGAGGGATAATTGAGGATTAGGGATTAGGAATACCAACTGAGCAATCTTATAGCTTTCTGTCAAACAAATAACTCAAGTATGCACCCTTAAGGCATAAGAACTTAGGCGCTCCCAAAGTATAGCCTTTATACATTACTTAGTTGGCCAAAGTCCAAATACAAAAATCACTTCGATTGTACTCTATTGGATGTTGGCATGTTCCTTCCTTTTGCAAGGGACTTGCAGCTATGAAACCAATAGCATTTCTGCCTTAATCTGACTGTGGACCATTCAAGAGCTTGGGAATTGATTCCCACCCCAAGGAATTAATCATTGTTGTGTATTTCCATTATAAAACAGCATGGCAGTAAGTTTAGAGGTTATGAAGGAGGTAAGCAACAGTCATAAGTAGCATGAGAACCAAATTTATTTCAATATTTTGTAGCAAGCCTTTTTTAATGGCACCTCAAGGACAGCACAATTTATTTTATTTTTGCATTGCAGGGCAATTTTGTATGCAATTTGTCTCAGACAGAACCACTTGACTGCTCTTTGGTCTCCTACGCTAAAACCAGAGTTGTTAAGGAGTCATGCTCTCATGCAAATAACGTAACCCCCTCAGGATACCTTATAAATTTACAGAGATGTTAGCGAATGTGATTATTTTCTGAAGCACCAAAGGCTCCAAAGGAAGCACACAAACTGTTCAATAGTAGCTTCTGATCAGAACTCAGAGGAGCAGGCCTCCGTCAGTCTTGAAAGACTATGGTATCATGCTCTGCGCTGCATACTGTTACAGATAAGCAATATTAATCTCTAATAATCTATAGTATTGATCCTCAATACTAACACCACTAAGTAAAGAGAGCAATACTTTAGAACAACACTCAGGCTAAGGCCTCCAGTTCCAAGTTGTACAGCATGATGGGTAAAGTATCAGCATGTAAGAAAAGAATTGCAAGTAAGCAGAATGAGTAGAAGCACATAGAATGTGGCAACATGGTAAATGTTCTAGTCCTTGAACAAACAATAGAAGCATAGATGGTATGATACTAAAGTGCAGCAAACTGTATGTGGTGACCACGTCAATGGTGTGAACTAAATTAACAAATCAGAGCTAACTTGTGTAAAATGAGAGAATATCAGACATGATTGGTTAATAAACATATGTGTGTTATTGGTGTATGACAATAATGGACAATGTCAGAAGCAAATGAAATGTGTGAATCCTTAATTATTCCTGATGTCATTTAGAGGTATATAATCTTGAACCCTTCCGGGGTTCTGGGTTCTTAGGCCAGTTTGAAAGATTCCATCAAAGAAATGGTCTAGCTCCAAGTTTGCTAGCAAATAAAACCCTTGCTTAACCTTTTAATCCCTGGACTCTGGACTTTGTTATTTCTTGAGAGTTTGAAAGTGTTCTAAGGTTGGGGTTTAGGTAACCTACTTGGCAACCTGGGTTAAGGATTTCTGCAACATCTTTATTGGGGGCCCGTCTCGGGATCTGCTAAGAAACCTCCTACACCCCAACATCTGCCTGAAGAAAATCTACCTGAAAGGATCTGCCTGGAGGACATCTGCCTGGACACCAAGGATCTACATCAAAGACAACACATCTTGCACCCAAGGGCAACAAAGACACCAGCATCATCCATCCTGACTGCTTCCATTGATCTTCATCTCGGGGTACCACCAACTGAGTTTTGTTGGAGAGATAATCATCAAAGGCAGCAAAGCACCGGTGAGTTGGGATAAAAGATAAAGAAAGAAGGAAAAACAGAAAAAACCAAAAAGACAAAAGAAGGCCTACAAGGTCAAGTGAGAATTCCTGCCTACTGAATAGCTCACTTTGGAGTAAGAGTGTGCACACATTGTAGGCAGTATGACGCCCCATTAATGGAGATGGGAAGAAAGGGCTCGTAGACACCCCTTTTTAGAGTTCTTGACCAGTAGCCTGCAGTTGCCCGTGAACCCTGAACTCAGTGGGTAAGAGGTAAAGATTGTAAGTGCATCAAAAGGGTGACAGAAAACAGTGCATGAGTTCAAAATGGTAAGAATATAAGCTGCTTGAGAGCCTCCAGGTTCAAGACAGCAGGCTAAGCTAAAAAGCATATAAATTACCTGAGAACTAGCACTTGGATTGTGAAGTAAGAGCATGCATTACAATGCTGGAGACCTCTTAACGTAATGAAACTCCTTCCCAGCATTTGATTGGAGGGGGCTAAGCTCTCTTAACTAAGTCCTGAAAAGTTAAAGAGAGAAGGCCAAAATCTCATCTGCTGAAGGAAAAAGTAACACGATAGAACCTGGAGAGAGTAAAAATACCACTCACCAGTCCCTCTCCTGGGAGCAAACCAAAGTTGCAGGTGCAGCAGAAAGATAGCGAGAAAGTACAGTGCACAAGTTCTGCAGTAGGCTTAGCTGGAAAGCAGCATATAAGCTACTGAGAACAGGCACAAAAAGTAATATGAACGAAGTATGCACTGCAACACAAGGCATTTTGCGGTAAACCTTTAGATTATCTGATTAGCTTGAAGGTGCAATCATAGCTCAGCATGGTTGAAAAGTCAATGACAGACAATGATTTTGAGAGAGGAGACTCAGGGTCTCAAGTTGTGGCTAGTGGAAAAAGAAAAATCAAGAATGCCCTTGCAAAACAGGGGTTCCATGCATTTTTCCAGTACTCGGCTAAGCGTAGAGAAAGAGATAAATTCCAAAACATGAGAGTTTATTTTCAACAGTTTGCGTATGTGGGGAGAAAGACTAGGCCAGCTGCCACTACCTATCCAACACCCAATGCTGGTGGGGAAGGCGGGGAAGCCAAGAAGAAAAAGCACCCCCACATAAGTTGTCATAAGTTTGATTCTTGAAAAGCCAGCCAAGTTAAGTTAAGAAGAAGAGGTGCCAAGAGACTTAAAGATATCATTTTGTCTGATCACCAAAATGAAAAAGTTTCTGTCTCCGGAAGGCCTCAACCTTCCAAAACTTCTCCTGGCTAATGTGAAAGACTGTGTTTAAACAGTTTGCTGAATGCTGTAAAAACCCGCTTCCATAACAGTGTTTCAAATGTGAACCGTATGTAAAAATAAAAAAGCTTTCAAAAGACTGCATGTTCCTAAGAAGCTTTCTTCTCTGTGTGTGTGTCAGAAGATTCCAAAAGAATGTTATCAGCTCTTAGCTGCTGGACATTTGCCAAGATGCGCTTTAAAAGGGGGGCGAAGTTGCAAAAACCATTTTTGCCCAGTCATTGTTGGGCTACAACCCTTGCTGTGGATTTACAAATGCTTGTTTAAAATTGCTTAAAATGGATTACAATTGCCTTGCTGCAAAATGGCTGATACCAAAGTTGCCATGTTATCATGTGCCTCTAGTGGAAATGCTCCCTGCGGTGAGGTTCCAAGGATGTCTCTGCATCTGGAATCTAAAAAGCATGGAAGCATGAAAGCATGGACTTGAAACTCTGAAAGTATTCTGAGCCTCTCTGAACTGAGTGTAAAAGCTGGGGTTGCAAGGCCAGTGACCAACTTTGGACTTGTGCCGGCCATTGTCACTGAGTTGGGGACCTCTGTTTGCAGGTTAGCTCTAATAAATGATTCCAGAGCTCCACCCAAGGGAAGCTAGTTCTGCTCCAGGTTGATTCCAGCTGAAGGTTGATCCCAGCTTTGTCTGCAAAAGTTGTTCCCCAAGATCCAGCATGAATTGTCAGCACTGAAAGAAAGATGTTGGCCCCAGCTGCTGCAGCCAAACATCCCAGCATGGTGCTTGCAAGATTCAAAGGGCACACCTCTCTGATGAGCTGTTCGCACCCAACGTCCTGCTGTGGAACCTCCCAGATGATTCAAGTGCACCATCCAGCCAGCGAACCCCAGCAGCTCTGCACAACAACCCTGCATCTCCTGTGATGCATTTCCGCCAGACCCCAGATGCCAAGCAACAAAGCACCTCCCTGCCTCCAGACTTCAGCACCAAGCACAGCTGCAAGATGCAACCCCGCCAAGCCTCAGAAGCAAGTCAAGCACAGCTGTAAAGTGCACCTCTGCCAAATTCCAGAAGCAAGCCAACGCACTCAAGCAACAGCGCCATCCAGCGCCACCCAGCTCAGATGACTCAGAATGGTTGTAAGTATGAACAGCTTAGTTTAACCCAAAGCAGTATTCCATAAGTCACAGTTGCTGTTCCCCTCCCTAGAAATTTCACCAAGGCACTCGGACTGTGTTTAGTTCCAAACAAAGTAAAGTTTCAACACTGGCTATTCAAAATAGCAGCAGTAACTTTAAACCCCTGCACAAGCTTAACCTTTGCCATCTGCTTGCACAAGAACTTCTGGCCTTCAAGGCCTAATAGAAGTAAAAGAGAGAACCAACTAGCCCAGGTTTCTGAAGCAAGACACCCATCTGCCCCAGCCAGATGCAAGCAAGCCACCTGCTGCTCGCTGCCACCTGCTGCCACCTGCAAGAATCACCCATCAGCACCTACCAAAGTCAGGAGTTGCAAAAACAAGACTAAGCCAGCCGAGGTTTCCAAAAGCAAGTACAGCTTCCTTGAGAAGCCATCTTGGGTCAGCTGATTGCTGGTCGGACCAAGCCGAGCCAAAGGGGTCCTGTTTGCTGTTTTCGGATTCATGCGAAGAGCTCCTGTTTTTTTTTTGTCCGATGAGGATTCATCGTACTCAAGTGAGGGGTTTCCCCCCTAAGTTTAAAAAGGGGCTCCAGTTTGGGGCTCCGTTTGTGTTTGCGTTCCAGAATTTGTTTTTTTCCCAATCTTTGTTGGTATGGTCTAAAACCTTTGAACTATAAAGAAAAATCTTTGACTCTCAGACTTTCATTGCTTTGAACTCCCAGGAACTTTGCTAGGTCTGGGAGCGAAGCCAAAAAACCTTGAACATTGTATTCCTTCAAGATTAAGTTTTCATGAATTAAGACTTATGATTCTTTTTTTAAAGGCCTATTTCTTTTACAAAACAATTTACCTATTTGTCTTTAAGTATTTCCATAAGCATTTAAGGTACTTAGGCTGCAATCCTAACCATGTCTACTCAAAAGTAAGCCCCATTGTGTTCAATGAGTCTTACTCCCAGGAAAGTGTCTTCAGGATTGCAGCCTAAGTAAGTTGTAAATATATTGATGTATTGTGTTAATTATTGCCTGCAACAAATTCACATTTTGACTGTTTTCCTAAACATGTGAAAAAGTTCTTGTGTGTTACAGTTGCCAAAGACTTTTTAGGCGCTAAGCCAACTCCTGGGTGCATCGCCAAAAGAAGCTGCAACATTTTTCCAAAAAAAAACTGAATGTTCCTGTGTTTCTATATTCCTCAGTGTGGACTGTAAACTTGAGTTTTTCATTCTAAAGTGCAATCCTGATAAAACATTGCTATTCCTTATAATATTTAAGTTTAAATGTTTTATAGCATGTATTAATGAAAACTTTTCCTTTTCAGAGAAGTCAAGGCCCAGCGTTATTCATAAACATTCAAAATATGTTAATGTTGATTGCAGTATGTTTTCATGTGTATTTCAATGCCAGTTGCAAGTAACCATGCACTGAGTATCTTCCTAAATAGATTTTTGTGGGTACATTCAATTGAAACATGAAAAGCAAAACAGATTCAATGCAACATAGAAAGAAGTCTATCAGTTGACTGAATTGTTAAAGAGTTGTTTCATTTCAGTGCGCTAGAATCCACCTTATGTGCTTCTTACTAAGGGTCATGTGTCTGACAAAATAAAATTCTTTTGTTCTGTCAAGTAAACATATAGAGTTTTATAATCATAAGTAAGTTCAATATTGCGTTGTCTTAGTTCATTTCAAACAGTGTTTTAAGTTTTACTGTTCTAAACTAAGAATTGATGTGATTTGTCTGATCATGATGGTAGCCTTGGAATTGATGGCCACAGTTCCTAGGTGTGCTATTGTGTTAGAAAATCAATCACAAAAGAAGCAGTAATTCTTAAAGTTCTGATATGAATTTAATGCATCAGTGCACAATGCATTAACATTCATAAATTCTAACATGAATTAAGATTGTATTTGTCTTAAAATTAAGCAATAAGTTAAAAGTCTTAAGAAGTTAACTGAACCTATCAAATTGTCTGATTTGCAGTATTGCTTAAGAAGCTACCAGCTGGCTGGAGCCTTAGCAGTGTGTCATAAATATGTTATTAAAATATGTTATTAAGTTCCTGGTACACATGCATCATAACCACACGTTGTTAATGCATAAGTTAAGATTGTATTTCTTCTGAAATAAGATTGTTTATGAAATATTTTTCTAATTTTAGAATTAAGATATTTCTACATTGTAGATATTTGGTAAACATATCTGGTTAATTAATTTGTAATGTTATCTGAGAATTATTGGGTGGACCAAGAATTCCTCAGCCATATACCATAAGCAGTATATAAGTGCCTTTATCTATTAAGACTGTATTGTACTGTCAATTGTATTGTTGTTTAAAGATTGTATTGCTGTCACATGTCTAGTTGTTTGATTTGTTTTAAAACCGTTGCAACATCACAAGTCCTAAAGCAAGTATTCAAGAAAAGCCATGCTAAGTTGTAAGTAAGCAAACAAACCACACCAAGACACAACACTTACTCATCGTATGTAAGGCTGTAATCCTGAGGACACTTTCCTTGGAAGTTAGACCCATTGGGCACAATAGAGCTTACTTCTGAATAAACATGGTTAAGATTGTGTCCAAGGTCAAGTAACCGTATGTTCAACTAAATAGTAACAGCCTCATGAAAATAGCATGCACATTTCATGAAGAAAAGCAACCACATTGGTAACTAACTAACACAAACCATTAACCCTAGGATGAAACTTCAGAGCCACTGAAATTATCTCTGAAAGTTTCAAATTAAAAGGGGGGGAAAGAGATGTTACAGATAAGCAGTGGTGGGCAGCAGCAGGTTCGCACCTACGCTATAGAACCGGTTCTTAACAAGAGATAGTACATATAAAGTTTAAAAATAGCCATTTAAAAGTGGCTGCCAGATGGACAGAGAACCGGTTCTTAAATTCTTTGAAGCCCATCACTGCAGATAAGCAATATTAATCTCTAATAATCTATAGTATTGATCCTCAGTACTAACAGCACTAAGTAAAGAGAGCAATACTTTAGAACAACACTCAGGCTAAGGCCTCCAGTTCCAAGTTGTAAAGCATGATGGGTAAAGTATCAGCATGTAAGAAAAGAATTGCAAGTAAGCAGAATGAGTAGAAGCACATAGAATGTGGCAACATGGTAAATGTTCTAGTCCTTGAACAAACAATAGAAGCATAGATGGTATGATACTAAAGTGCAACAAACTGTATGTGGTGACCACGTCAATGGTGTGAACTGAATTAACAAATCAGAGCTAACTTGTGTAAAATGAGAGAATATCAGACATGATTGGTTAATAAACATATGTGTGTTATTGGTGTATGACAATAATGGACAACGTCAGAAGCAAATGAAATGTGTGAATCCTTAATTATTCCTGATGTCATTTAGAGGTATATAATCTTGAACCCTTCCGGGGTTCTGGGTTCTTAGGCCAGTTTGAAAGTTTCCATCAAAGAAATGATCTAGCTCCGAGTTAGCTAGCAAATAAAACCCTTGCTTAAACTTTTAATCCCTGGACTCTGGACTTTGTTATTTCTTGAGAGTTTGAAAGTGTTCTAAGGTTGGAGGTGTGGGTAACCTACTTGGCGACTTGGGTTAAGGATTTCTGCAACAATACACTACATGTGAAGCATGAAAGCCTGGGTTAGATTGTTATGGACGATAGGCTGTTACCCAAGCAGCAAATCCCCCCCTCTACACGCCACTGAATACATTCAGACTGAGAAGGATTTCTGCTGTTCCTGCTATTTCTGCTTTCTTGATAAACTATGAAAGGCTTAGGAATACTACTAAACATCCTATAGTGGAGCAAACACGCCCTTCCAGCATCTCACTTTGAGGGCCAGAGACCCTAAACATGAACACCTGAAGTTGAAATAGAACATTAGTACATTGGAACTTGGGATGTTCAACCTGGAGAAGAGAAGGCAGAGAGGAGACATGATTGCCCTCTTCAGATACCTGAAGGGCTATCATAGGAAGGATGGGGCTCATTTGTTCATAGCTGCTTCTGAAAGCAGAACTAGAACCAATGGGTACAAACTGCAAGAGAGGAGATTCCGGTTGGATATCCGGAAAAAATTCCTGACAGTTCGGGCGGTTCGGCAGTGAAACAGATTGCCAAGGGAGGTGGTGGACTCTCCCTCACTGGGGATCTTCAAGCAGAGGCTTGACAAGCACCTGTTGGGGATTTTCTAGGAGAATTTCCTCCTGTAGGCAGGGGGTTGGACTAGATGACCTACTAGGTTCCTTCCAACTCTATGATTCTATGATTCGAATTCTTTATTATCAACTCTGATGGGCACAGTTCTCAGTCAGGGGTCTCTTTTCCAAATGCTAAGTTCCTATACTGAAAATGCTGGGGAACAGAATTTCTTCATGTTTTTTTAATCATTTACCTATTGATCCTATGTAAGCTCCTTCAACCCAAATGTAACCATTTGGAAAGATGCAGACATCCATCTTATCATAGTATCCTGCTACACCTAGGGATTCAGCATGTAAGTTAGTCTGGTTGTTTTATTGGTTCTCATCAGCATCTTCTCAAGTGTAAAAGGAGACATTGGGCATACTTTGAGCTGTAAATTTGTCATCTGCAACCATTCACTGTTGAAGCATATGATAAACACTGTACAACTGAAGCTTGTGGGGGATTCTATTGGTACATGTTTAATGGATATATATATATATTACTAGGTTGCAAAATGCCAAAAAAAGGTATTAGCTTTATTGCACATTATTGTATTTTATCATGTTCTGTTCTTCCACTGAAGCTATTCTATTAGAGCAGAGGTGTCCAAATCAATGGCCTCTGGTAAGTCTCCTTGCTGCCTAAGGTGAATCAGTTGGTCTCTGTCCAAGTGCTCTGGCCAGAGGCGGGCTTGGGGAGGCTTAGCCACTTTAATCTCTGTGGATAAAAGCCATAGGTAGAGGCTCTGGAGAGAGATCCACTAGCCCCAATATATTGGCCTTGCATGTGATCTGGCCTTCTACTTACAAACTCATTCTGACCAACATATATTGCCCCACAAAGAAACTACATCAGCTAGAAAATCATCAGCTGAATTAGACCAGGCTCTTGTAGACTTATTTGATAAATACCCAGACTCTCTCTTTTTGTTAGCACGGGACATGAATGCAAAAATGGAGCAAAACAATATTATTATGGGAGACAAAATGGGTCTAACTTTGGAAGAGATAAATTACCTCCTGTATAGATCCTCCCAAGATGTAAGAGTGAATAAAGCTGGTTGGACTTTATTCAGCCTAATTTATAAATTTCACTTGTGCAAATGCAATGGTTCAACTTCTGATTCTGGTTGTTTTACTTTTCATGGTCCAAGCGGTAGTAGCGTGATGGATTATATGTGGGTCTGTCCTATTCTTCTGTCCCATCTTCAATATTTTAAGGTTCTCTGTAGGCAGAATAGTGACCATATGCTATTTCAGCTGGTTCTCAGCCCGCCCCACAAACAACGCATTTAAATTCTAAGAATATAATGGACCGCTAATATTAAAGGGTGAATGAAGGTTGCATTGGTCCTGGAAATTGCAGGAACAAGCAACTATACTTTTGAGGTCCGATAGACGGATGCTTTTAAGAGAATAAGTGTCTGACTCCCCTGACCCATTGGACATCTATAAAAAAATCATGGAAGAAATCAGGCCTATGTTAGTCACAGCTAAGCCTCTGGGACAAGAAACACAATCATACGGCGGCTGTTTTGACATCCAGTGTTTTGACATCGAGCTTTTCAGAAATACCTGCTGGCTGGAGCACCTAGAAAACTGAGAAGGACAGATTTGGCTGAAAATTATTTTTTATATGTACAATGGAGGAGAGAATATAAAAATCTGTTAAGTTGGAAAAAGGCTGTATATGTATGAAAGACCTGGTAGGACTTAGGCTTGACAGCTTTAGAAAAAGATTCTGTTAAGTTTTGGGTATTGGTCTCTAGAGGTATGAAGCCCCATTTTGGGTCACTGGAAAATAAGATAACCTCTTCCCAGTGGCATGACCATTTCTCTGCTATTTTTAGCAATAATCCTAACAGGAATATCCCAATCATGTACTGTGGTTTGGCTTCTTCCCCCCTTTACCACATACTTAACTGGGAACGCATTAACCCAGAAGAAATTATAGAACCATAGAATCATAGAGTTGGAAGGGACCTAGTAGGTCATCTAGTCCAGCCCTCTGCCTACAGCAGGAAATCCCCTTAGAGCATCCCTGACATGTGCTCATTGAGGATCCCCAGTGAGGAAGAGCCCACCACCTCCTTTGGCAATCTGTTCCACTGCCGAACCACCTGCATTGTCAGGAATTTTTTTCTGGATATCCAACAGGAATCTCCTTGCAGTTTGTAACCATTGGTTCTAGTTCTGCTCTGAGTAGCAGCCATGAACAAATGAGCCCTTCCTCCCTATGACAGCCCTTCAAGTATCTGAAGAGGGCAATCATGTCTCCTCTCTGGCTCCTCTTCTCCAGGCTGAA